>JANFCV010000035.1:2885387-4195774 GCA_024500475.1 Phthorimaea operculella | reverse complement strand
AACTTTGAACACCAGAAAATTGTGTTGGATTACGATAAAAGCAACCTTGTTTCTGCATTACTTATCATCAAAACCGTTGTATCATACATTGATGTAATAATCATTACAGTGTTCCAATTCGTGAATTCAAAATGAAGTGAATAGCTAACGAAAGAATGTTTAAAATGAATTAAGAGTAATGTGGTAAATATGTCAAGGCGTAGCAATGTCGTAGCAATTTGTATAACTCATATCATTGGTCTTGTTATGAAATAAAACATGAAATAGATTTGCTTAACTAGGTGGTTTACTTAAATCACAACACAACAATGTAGAAAAGTAGTTAAAAAGTAATGCTTTTAATTATACAAGTTGCAGTGTTAAGTGATTTTAATTAATCGTGTATAGCCCGCAAACACGTAAAGTTTTAATACGAGGGCATCAAAAGTTACGCTTATGAGTCCATGGGAGGGGAGGCAGCCCTTTCCCCACATTTGACCCTACACCTCCCCTCCTCGCCTGTTTACAACTCGACCAACAAGTTAGTTTATGGTAGATATTATCGAAGTTCGATGGATATCCTCAAGTAGGCAGCTCTTAATGAAGTTTGATAAAGCTGTATAGCACGAGTGTATTAACAATTAACAAATCTTTTGGCAAGTTGGTTTTTGTTGAGTTTTACTTTATTTTGATGAAAATGAGACAAAGAATAGGTACGCTTAGTTCGGGTAAAGTGCAGGCATTAGAGGAACTATTTAGACATTTTATGTACCTCACCTAACATTTAAAAGACAATGCAACAAATCCAACAGAATATAAATCATTATTGATATTCACAACGCATGCCAGCATACATATGCAACGTAATAACACAATCCGTACATTCATCATTCAGTAGTTACAGATGTCATACCTATGTATAATGTCGGTAGGTAGTAGGTATAATATCAAAGGCATTTCGATATTGCGCTGCATAATATTACGTACCTTTGACAAGCTGGGAGAACGTACAATTGTGAAAATCGGAATTATATCGTGAACTGAAACTGGGCATGAAATGAGCTTTTGCATTGCAAGGAATATTGTTTAATAAAACCGACAGAAATTATTAAATATCAATTTTTCACTTGTGACACAAACAGTCAATGACACAAAGAAGAGTGTAGAGAAATAAATAGCCCTTCTTTATTCCTATTATTATGATACGCCGCAGTGAAAGCGCTGGAAGTAATGTTAGTGATTAATGTTCGCTCTGATGATCACAAAGTAAATGAATGGTGGAAACCCTTTGCCTGCTGGCGACAAGTGCTTTCTTGTAAACTCGCGCTGGTGTTTGGAAATTGTGTTCAAAAGTCTTTCAATATCAACTTCCTCTATTTGCCTGCGGCGAGTTTGCCGATAGTGTTAGCTACAAACTCGTTGCACTGATGGATTAAATAGCTAGGCAAAAATATTCAATAAAATGAAGTGTTAAATGTCCAATTATTTGTCGACTTAAAATTAGCACCACCGAAAACTACCTCAGAAAAGTAAAATGCGTCACTATCTTAGGCATCATTAACTGAGGCATAAACATAAACTGAGGCAAAACGTTCTTCTGTGTTTGTAAAATCTTACTGTGCTCGCCAAACGTGGTAAGTATAGTACTACTACCCTGATAGCAGCTAGTAGTAGGCGATTGAACAACTCTGACACCAGGTTCATCGGGTCGTTGGATGACCCAGTGTTCCACAGGAAAGGAAGGAAGCAGTGAATCTTTTATAGCGGTTAATGTTGTTATGTGTAGGTCTTGTAGTGTTGCTTTGATCGTCTCTACATCCCGGTCAAGTTGTGTTCATGAAAAAGCATCACACACAGCAAAGGTCGCCCAGAGTGCTTCATTTTGTACTTAAGACCTCTTTTCCAGCCATTCATGGATGAAAATGTGAAATGGAAGTGCAACTGTAACTAGCATTTTACTGCAGTGGCCAAAAGTTTGTAAAACCCTATGTTTTATTATTTTACAAGAAAATAACTTTATTTTTAGGTAGGCATATCAAGCTGCTGCATCAGCTATAGTAACTTCTTGGCGACACGCATAAATAAGTAGGACAAGATTATTTTTGCGAAGTCAGATAGAGCTAAAATACGTAGAAATGCAAATGTAAACGTTACAGAAAAAGAAACGAATTTTTGCAAAGTAAGGCTATTATTTCTAGGTTATTTCGATAAAACATTTCACAAATCCTCGTACATTTCTCGGATTTGTCTGGCTATTGTCACAAGTAATATCTACTTTGATATTGTTTGTTTAGATAATAAAAATAGAATAGGAAACATATATTTCTGGGAAAATTTTGGATGATCACTTTGCAAGAATGACAAAATGTTGTTTTCCAAAAAGAATTCAAGTCTGTCCTGCTAAGATCGATTCTACCCTTGGCGTTGAAGAGAAGACGAAAGTTAGAAAGCACCTTTTTCTTGGAACTTGTTTACGCTCGGATGCTTTACTTTATTTTAAATTTCAGCGGGTATTATTCTATATAACTTTAAGTGAGTTCTCAGTTCCATATGCTTCTATGGTGACAACGGCGTTCCTCAAAAACTAGGAAGAATGAGAATAAATAGGTTTATTCCTATCGTCCACCCGTATAGCGTCTTGATTAAATCGTGTTTGACCGTTACATCACCAAAATAGTTAAAACGGGTTCTTTCTATACGATTTGCATTTGAATTGTCCGATATCACCGAAATATTGAAAGATAATTCAGAAACGATTCGTATACACAATATTCGTAACGACAGCTCTGTAGCAAATTAAAAGAGAAAGGCAAGGACTCGCTCGTGAGCAGGCTGAATTGCGGTTTACGGTCAAATTGATTCCAGATTTCAGATTCCAAGACCAGTTACAAAGGGTCCAGCTCCAGTTTCAGTGCTTGGTATCGAGCTGTGAGTGCTGAGTGCTGAATGAGAGTTAGACCGGTACGCCACAGAACCGGTTTGACACTCATAAAATGTGTTCCCTAATCATCAATATCAATACATTGTATAAAATTAAGTCGCATTTTTATCTTTGTCTGTCTGTCGTGGAATTACAACTACTTCCTAAACCTCGCAAAGGATTTCAATGCGTTTTTTGTAATAGTATTTTTATTAAATGAAGTTTTATATGTATAACTAACACATAGTAATGATAATGAGTTGCAGCGGACACCGCTGACGTTAGTATTTTTAATTTTATTTATTTTATATTTAAGGGGGCTCGGCCAGATCAAACTAACCCAATTGGTCGAGCAAAACCTACTTGTACTGATAAAAATATATATATATGACGAACCGGACCTGTGGCAAAGTCTTCTGGCTGAAATTGAAATTCCCTTGCACCATTGGAGTGACACGACAAAGCACGCCGTCGCGATCAAGCACTCCTATCGAATAGCTGGAGTTTATTTGCTTCAGACAGATCAAACTTACCCAAAGTCGAGAAAACCGGGACTAACTGTATTGATAAAAAATATATATGACGAACCGGACCTGTGGCGAACGAGGACAGTCTTCGCTGAAATTGAAACCCTTGCACCATTGGAGCGACACGACAAAGCACGCCGTCGCGCGCAAGCACTCCTATCGAATAGCTTCGGTCAGAACAAACTAACCCAAAAGGTCGAGCAAAACCGGGACTAACTGTATTGATAAAAATATATATGACGAACCGGGTCTGTGGCGAACCAGGACAGCCTTCTGGCTGAAATTGAAATTCCTTGCACCATTGGAGCGACACGAAAGCACGCCGTCACGCAAGCACATCTATCGCAAAGTTGCGGTTAATTTGCTTCGGACTGAACAAACTAACCCAATTGGTCGAGCAAAAGCTATGGTGTCTTGAGACTTATTTTATGGATAAAAATATATATGACGAACCGGACATGTGGCGAACCAGGACAGTCTTCTGGCTGAAATTGAAATTCCTTGCACCATTGCGACACGACAGCACGCCGTCGCGCGCAAGCACTCTATCGAATAGCTGGAGTTAATTTGCTTCGTCCAATACTAATTGACTATGGTATAACCGCAATGCTGACTTCGTTTGTTAAACCTGCATGTTACTGAATATTTGTGCGCCCTTGAATTACGAACAAAATAAAATTGCAGAAATATCATGCGTCAGTATAAATATTATTATCTAGAACCTAGACCAGTACCTACCTTACATTTTTATAGCAATTCAACTGTACCTACTGTTGTGTTTGGGATGTCTGTGTCCACAGGTAGATGTGGGTAAGGCACCAAATGTCATATTATTAGTATTGAGCAGAACAAAGAAAATACATACACTATAGTTTGGCAACTTGTGCGCGACCTTCCTGCGGGTACAGACGGTCGGGAGGCAAGGAAGCACGTCATTTTAATATGACGTGACGCGCGGATGCGCGCGTCACCCTTCCCCGCTACACCTCCCGCTACCCGCTGACATCTCCTCCCAACGTCTGTCACCCCTAGGGAGGGTCGCGCACGAACTTGCCGGACTATAATTCAAAGTATTCGTACGCATTGAGTCCAAGATCTTTTAGTCGGTAGTTACGTTTTATTTTAGCTTGTTTGTGTCATATTCAATACGTTATAGCCCGAGCGACGACTGTCTCATCCATATCTCACAAAAGAATAGAATATTTTAGCTATGTATGGTAGAGGAGCTTTAGTACTTGGATTAAAGGTCTGTGGCGCGCAGCTTGGCACGTTTATGGAGAAGCTAAAGCCTTCGAAGTTAATATTCATCGAGAAACACTGCTGCAGATAGCAGTTTAGTGCCGGCTTGGCACGTTTGGTGAGTAGTTAGTAAGCATGTCTCTTAAATAAGTAAAATATCTCATCACAATGAAATATATCGTACCGATAGCTTGCTTGAGTCTGCTACATATATACTGGTCTGCCTGGCCACAGCCTAAGTTTTCCTGTCCGACCACTTTTACTTTTAGTAATTTTTTTCTCTTCGAATAATAGAATAAAATATGTGTACCGATAGCTTGTTAAGTCTGCCTAGAAAATACTGTTCTGACCACAGCTGGCAGTTTTAGATACGACCACTTTTACTTTTTTTGAGAATTTTATTTCTTCGAATAACAGAATGAAACTAAGTTGTAATAATAGTTTATTTAAAGCTGAACACATATCCCTGGTCTGCCTGAGCTCAGTCCGGTAGTTTCTCCATGCGCACTTTCACTCCTAGTAAATTTCAATTTTAAAGGACCCTGATTTTGTTTATTAGGAGGCCCTGCCAATAAAATGAAAATTTGTCAGTGTCTATATCTCTCATTGTCTAATCTAGACATTGAGAGATTACAGCCTGTAAATTTCACTTCTATACACTGACAAATTTTCATTTATTATGGGCCCACTCCTAATAAACAAAGTCAGGTCCTTTAAAATTGAATTTACTGAGAGTGAAAAGTGATCGCATCGGAGAAACTACTGACTGAGCTCAGCAGACCAAGGATATGTGTTCAGCTTTAAATAAACTATTACAACTTAGTTTCATTCTGTTATTCGAAGAAATAAAAATTTCTCAAAAAAAGTAAAAGTGGTCGTATCTGGAAAACTGCTGCTGTGGTCAGGCAGACCAGTATTTTTCAGGCAGACGAAGCAAGCTATCGGTATTTATATTTTTATTCTATTATTTGAAGAGATAAAAATTTACTAAAAAAGTAAAGTGGTCGGATCGGGAAACTGCCAGGCTGTGCCAGGCAGACCAGTATATAGGTGGTCTTATTATGGCGGATTCGTTATAGGTAGCCTTAACACGAAACTGAATAATTTTTTCAGAAATACGAAAAAATTGGCCGTCCCATACAAATTGACACGCCGGCCAACACACTTAGTATGAAGACCAAAATTTTTTTCGTATTTCGACCCTGTTCCCTGGGAAAGTTGTTCAGTTTCATTGACAGACCACACCTTAACGGATCCGCCACTAATAAAATTGCACCTATATATGTAGGCAGACTCAAGCTATCGGTACGATATATTTTCATTCTATTCGATGAGATATTTTACTTATTTAAGAGGGCATACTTTAGCTATCCGCCAAACGTGCCAAGATAGCAGCCGGCAGACCAAGATTTATAGGCTTTACTAAACTGCTTTTATCGCTACAGCCATGTCTCATTCTATTCTTCGATGAGATATTTTTAACTTTTTCAGAGGGTAAACTTTAGCTACTCCGCCAAACGTGCCAGCTGCGCCGCGGCAGACCACGACCAACTGAAGTACTAGAGCTCCTCTACCCGTACATAGCTAAAACATTCTATTCTTTTGTGAGATATGGATGAGACCAATCGCTCGCTATTACCAATATACCTAATATATCAAATCAAATATATTCATAATTCATTTTCGCAATAATATTTTCCATCTCGAAGAACAATCACAAACAATTTACAGGTAAATTTAATAATTCATTTAGAGCTTAATATAAACAGACAAAACAAAGTAAATTGTAATTACGTTCTCCGTGAACCCCGCGACGTTACGGCTTTTTGTTTATTTAGGCAATGAAGTAGAGTTTAAGGTGAATCATTTATTGAAGAGCTTGTTCACCTAAATCGGTACGAAGCACCTTATATACAAAGTCAAACAAATCAGTGTAATATAAGGCAAAGTTCCGTGTGATGATGATAAGCGGTGGCCAACATAACGCCTACCGAATCGTACAACCCCACTCAGCAAATTTTACACTGTGAGAACTCGGATTGTCTCATCTATCTCCTGCTAAATGCGAACGATGTATAGTAGAGCGAGCACTACGGCTTGGCGGAAGATCAATGTGGTGCAGCCCAAGCAACGACACAATCCCTAAACTGACGTCTTATGTGCCAATTTCTCCGAGCATTAAACTCTGTCATCGATAATAGCTGAGGTGTGGGTCGAAGCAGGCAAGTAATGCTTTAATGCTGATTGGCCAAAGGTCGCGTCATGTCATAAATCTCCACTGACTGACCAGACCAGAGTCCCTAATCTTATATCACGTCACGTATGCATTATCCGATGATCTAATCTGATGTCCTGAGAGAGAGGTAATTGCCCTTAGAATCTTATTTAATACCGTCTATTTGCTGGCTGTGAATGGAAGACGTTGTATTTTGTATTCGCACGGGTGCAGACGGGCCTATTGTTTATTTGGGCAGTCAAGTGGACTTTAACGGGAAACCATCTTCTTGATAGGCATCTTTAGCGTATCGATCGTGGTTTTAATAGCCCTCGGCTATTTCGTAGTGACGTCTTTGTAATTTTCTTCTTTAATTAGCTATTTTGTGATAAAAGAAACAGGCGATTACAAACCAACGACTGAGCTTTTCAATTAATTTTTCGTGGTTATAGCGCAGTCTCTCTTCTTTCTTGTGATAATATACTGAGTCAATAAATTACTCGATGAACTGTGTCACAAATAATATAATACTACTGGTGTGACTGTGTGTAGTAAAACAAGATAGGTTTAACCTGATTCATAGAAAAAGGATATACTATAAGTAACTACAATTTATAACGAGTAGATTTAGACAGTATTTCTAGGCCACGAGCAATTTTTTACTGGGAGGGTAAACATTATATTAAAATCTAGTTACGGGCACTAATAATGTTAGTGAGGCAGATCCATATCCGTGAGGCAGTACATAATTAAGTTTTAGACTTAGTAAGATTAACTCTGGTATTATACCTATAAACTTTATGATGAAACACTTTGTAGGTACCACAGTACTACAGGTAATATTATATAACTCTCTACAGAGAGGGTATGTTTCTGCAAACACAACTCAGCGTGAACAACCTCTCGTATAGGTACGTATTTATTTTCAGTTTAATTTTTAATTTTAAGGAAATCTATTTTACTGACAGTAAAATCTTCAATAAAACCAGTAATGGGAAAACGGGACCGACTAAAATGAGTTCCGTAAATACGCGTAGTACGGACAGACAAATGTATGTGACGCAATATATCTCTGACAGTGAGCCTAGTTTATGACTGTTACTTACTTTTAAACCATCTTTATTACTTTAAAATCAAAGTTGGGAAATAGGTCTATTACATTTGTTTATTATACAGTCATCTTAGCGAGAAGTATGATCATACTTAAATACGCTTCACTAAGTTAAACATACAAAATCGACGATCAGCTGATTGATTTATTATAGGAAGCCCCCCTTTTTTTCATAATTCGACCCATGTTCCATGGGAAAGTTGTTCAGTTTCATGAGTACCTTGACCTCCATTTGGCTTGTTAATACCCTTTCCGTTACTCCCAGTAGAATGCGCGCAGCAATCAAAAGGCGAATAATGTTCACCACAAAATCCAGTACGCTTCTCCGTAAATGGTTTATCTAAATTCACGATGAAAACTCCGCTGTAAAAGTTTAGGTGCGTAAACCACTTTTTCATTCGGTTTGCGAATGGAAACTGAATTTTAAAATATTTCTATGCAACAAACGTGTGTTGCTAACACGGAAGTGTTTTAAAGTTTAGTATTAAATAAAAGGGTCGTATAGAGGTGTCAAATGACAAAATACACGGAGGTTTTTAATACTGGGGTAGCGTTTTTGGCTATAGGTGCCGTTAGACCGCGTGCCGCGCGTTATGCTATTGTACAAAGGACTTGTTCGTAAGGGCCTGTATACGATACCTTCAGAAAAGTGCAGGCGGTACGCCGTGCATACAGCTACGCGGCGTACATACAGCCAGAAAATAAAAATAATTTTCAGTGATCCGGCACCTACTCAAAAAAGCTAAGTTATACCTACCAAACATGCTCATTAGATTTCTTAATTTCCAGGTACGACCAGGGTAGTGCCGTCAAGAAGAGTGCGTACTCTCACACATGAAACGACAACACGCAGCAAACTGGATTACTTCAACATAACTTCCCAGGTAAAAACTTGGAAAACATGCTTCAAAAACGTTTCAAAATATTTATACGTTTGGTGTCAAAATCGGCTGCAATAGCCACCCACGGGCGCATTATCGCCGACTTGATAAGGAGTGGAAGTGGTCGCGATGGCCGGAATCGGTTGGAGAGCATACCTGTTAGGAGATAGCATAGTTGGAGAGATCATCACCATTATCACGTTTGGTGTCACATACCTTATGTAAATATTTGAGTATAGTTATTTCGTTGTTTGGTATTTCATAATGCTTTTAATATTAACAGAAAAGAACGGCTCATCTGAGAATAGTAGCGGAAGTTTTGAAACTTGAATAAAATGTGACAACTAGGCGGAAAATCTTTGATGTCATTTATATTCTGCGACTTAGACAAAATCCGTAAATTGGTTGAGCCGAAAGAAAACACGAAATCTCGGAAGCTTTTATATTCAGATTAAAAATAGGAATATCTTAATATTTTCCAGATATTTTTTGTTGCAATAAAGTAAATGATTTTGTTATAAACTTCCTTACGAACTAATCGTATTGAATTGTAGTAAATAAATTGTAACAAATCAAAACGAACTACCTAGGTATTTTGTGCGGGTATCGCTCAGATGGTTTCGTCAGCGTTTTATCTTCTTTTGTGTAGCGGTTTCGCAGTCTCTGTTGACACAAAATGGATCTGACCATAATTAAAGTGCTTGTGGATATGCTACAGAGCGACAGAAATGGATTATAGGATTTTCATGTTTTATTTGGGGCTTGACGTCGATTTGCAAAGCTGAACAGTTGCATAATGGCTTAATTAATTTGGCAGCTAGCTTTTGCCGGATTCGAACTTAGCAGCATTTTTGTTTCTAGAGTCATGCGTTATTTTTGTTCCCCAAGTAACGTTGTTTTGGCTTTGGTTAGGTTGTCGTGGTGCCTTAGAATAGCATCTTTGTCGTAAAAAGACTATGGATAAGATGGTGTGTATTGCAATTTTAGGCGACAGACTGACAATCCTCTCTATTGCAATTGACAGTCTTCGAAATGACTCTTAAAATTTTGTCAGACGTAGTGTATCGTTTTACAGCTGTTTTCATTCTGCCTATCCCGCAAGGGATATAGGCGTCATATATGTATGTATGTTAGTAGATACTTTTGCTAATTTGTATTGTGAAAACCTACGATTCTAGTTTCTAGGTAAATAACTAGAGATTGCCTATTAACACGGAAAGCCCATTACAGGAAGATATCGTCCGAACTTGCGTATCTAGGAAACTACTGTAGAGCAATAGAAGAGCCATTCTCCTGCAGTTTTACGATGTTCTTCCCTAACAAACGTATTAGACTAGAATAGTGTTGTCGAGTTACAACGCTGGTTTTCTCCTATTGTTCTGCTATCATCTTCAGTGTGCTTGAGGTGTTCCCGTGACCCCAATTTGAAATTAACACTTTTTTTTAAGTACGCAAAATTTAATTTTTTAAACAAAAACTGTTCTCGTATTTGGATGCACGATACCTAAAACTATTTGATAAAATCTTTATCAATTAGTGTGTTGCAGATGTGCAACAATGCGAAACTAAGACTTAAAAGGTTAAGTAATGTGGAAAATCTCCTTTCTTTGTATTTTTCTAATCAAAACATACAATGGATAGGTACATTTCGCGACCCAAGTTTGATAGAGAGAATAGCATGCTTAACTTCGATAAATTTGCCTGTATGGTATTGTAAGTTTTATCATATTGGAATAGGAGGCATACAAAGAAGAAGAACCTTCCTAACTTTCCCTTCATTCACTGAATGTGAATCATTTTATTACCAAACACAATGTAAAAGTTGGTTCATTCGATTAAAACTAATCCCATATTCTCCTGTTTAATAGTGAACGGTAAATTAATATGATAAGGAAAAACTCTGGCAGCTACGGTTATTTATCTCTACGAACTTGTGTAAAAATTATAGTAAAAGGCAGTGTGAAAAATTATTACTACTTATAAGAAAAAAGTATTGAGTTTAGTGATTTATTCTGCTCAAAACCTTTGAACATTTGAAAACCTTTGAGCGCTGTCACACCGAAATTTTTCATATACTAAACTGTCACTGACACGCGAGGAAAAATCTCGGTCGCGAATAAAATGCTGTGCGGACAGGGCCCTTAGGACTGAGTATTTTTTCACGACCATTATGATACCCCACATCATGCCACGCGAAGAGCAATTCGGCTTTCGAGCCGAGCATTCCACAACCCTTCAACTGTCGAGAGTACTGCACGATATGACGGCGGCCTCAATAAGAGGGAGACTACCGTAGCAGTATTTCTGGACATGGAGAAGGCGTTTGACCGCGTTTGGCACCCGGCTTGGTGTATAAGCTGTCCACATCTACGACTCCTCGTCGAGTCGTTAAGATTGTGGCCACCTTCCTCGAGAATAGGCGCTTCCAGGTGGCAGTGGAAGACGCCTCTCCCAAGTCCGAAGGATCGCTGCTGGAGTCCCCAGGGTAGCTGTCTGTCTCCAGTTTGCTACGCCAGGTACACGGATGACATCCCGGTTGAGGGCGGCACTAAGCTGGCGCTCTATGCCGATGACGCTGCATTATTCTCCGTGTCCTCAACTCGAGGCACGCGGCCAGGAAAATGCAGATAGCCTTAGACGCCCTCCCAGCCTGGCTGGCGAAGTGGAGATTGACAGTGAACGTGGGTAAGACCCAGGCGATCATCGTGGGGCGTGGTCGAAGAGATCCCCGAAACTGAAGCTCCATGGAGAGGAGATCGGGTGGTCCGCAAGGCTAAATACCTGGGCGTGACCATAGACCGTAACCTTTCCATGGCCAAGCACGTGAAGAGTGTGATCGGGCAAACAGGGGCTGCCACTGCTTTGCTCCGACCCATTCTTCGCTCGAGGCTCCTGTTGCGCATGAGGCTCGGCGTGTACAAAGGGTACATCAGGAGTCGCCTGACGTACGCCGCACCGGCATGGTACGCGTTGGTCTCCGAGACCAACCGCCAAAGACTGCGGGCCCAGCAGTCCAAGGCGTTGCGTATCATAGCCGACGCGCCGAGGTTCGTCCGCAACGAAGTCATTCGGAGGACCTAAAAGTCGAGACCTTGGATGAGTTCGTCTCCAAGCCTCGACCAGGATGTTCGCGCGCAGACAGGTCAGACTTCGACACATCCGAGGCCTGGCCCCGTACCACGCGCGCCCTCCTGATTGGAAACCGTATCCCCGCGAGCTCGCTGTGGTGGAGGAGCTCGCGGAGGGTACTGACACACCCTGACCGCCGGCTGGTAGCGCGCTGTCATGCTGATAGCGCGTACCAGTCGGCGGCCCTACAGATTGATCACTAACGTGACCACCTGACTTGACTAGCCGGCTGATGCGGCCCGAAGCTCTTCGGGTCAGGCTCGCCGGCTCCCGGACGCCATCTTCTACCGCCAGCTGGAAGGCGTTCGCTGGCCTCCCGGGCACTGGGGTCCCACCCGGCGGGCGACTCGCTGGCGGTACTGCTGGTCCGTCTGCGGCCGGTTCTGTCCGGCCGCACTCGGGCCTTAATTTTGACCCTTCGGGCCGTGGTGGAGTGTTCCACGCTCACCACGGCCCCTACCCATGACCTGCCCGTCTTAATGGGCAGCGGCAGAGTCTTCGCCCAGTGGGCTTCGCCCATGGCTCCTGACGGCCTCACGGCCGTCGAGAAGACTATTACGCTCACGACCATTACTTTCAGGCTCTTAGCATTATTACGTAAATATTAGAACACAAAGCACTTTTTTTTACTTTTTAGGGTTTCGTAGTCTACTAGAAACCCTTATAGTTTCGTCATGTCTGTCTGTCTGTCTGTCTGTATGCCGCGCCCTCATAGATAACTCCGTCAGTTTTAGAGCTATCGACATCAAATTTGTTGTGAAGGTAGATCGTGTTGACCCAAGTGTATAGAAATGTTGAGAAAAAATATTTTAATTGTTTTTGGACCCTTCCCATACATGTGAAAGGGGGCAAAAATTTTGTTTTCTTGTAATATTGAATAGGTATCGTTGAATAGGTCTTTAAAACTAAGGCAGGTTTCTTTGAAACAAAGTCTCTAAAATGTTTCTGTCTCGAGATATTTGCTTTAAAAGGGGCGTTTTTGAGTTATAATTTGTTCCAGCTGTAACTTCTAAAGTATACATGCTAAAAATTTGAAAAAATATGGAATATAGTTCTTAATATGAAATTACCATGAAAACTATAACGAATACTGTAACACTTAAGATTAAGGAAATATTTAAGTTTTTCAATTTGCGGTTGGTAACCATACAGCTGCAAACAAACCAGCAAAAAATTAACTTTGTAACGCTGAAAGACCTTATATATTTAAACGTTGACTACGAAACCCTATTTGTGAGCGTGTCTGACACGCTCTTGGCCGCTTTTTCTGTAAGTTACCAACTTGAAAACTACGGAAATAGTAGCGAGAGCTTTCTTTTAACCAAACCAAAGGAATAAATCAATGCCAATACCAAGATCCCTGTCTTATCTTATCCAGAAAATGGGCAAGATCAGTACGGAATAAACTGAATTATTTGTGTAGTAAAGGACGCCATTAGCAGCTCAATACTCGACCAAACTTAGGAGGGCTACAAGAAAACGTTGTTTCGTGTCCTGAGGCGGCTTTGTGTCTGAAAGGTTAATTAATTAGGGTCCGATCCGAAGCAAACAATCTAATGAAAATATACAGATACACTTTGAATGTGGTTCTTTTCCGTAGTATTGTTATGTTCAAACGTCAGTCAAGTGGCGCTCCCAAACAGGTAAAGATTCACTCGCTTAATAGCGTGTATTCATCCGGAAACCATAATAGTTAGATGTGTGTACTGATTATTAAAACCATTAAAATGCACACAATCAGTATTTTTATGGTTACATACCTAACTAGAGCGTATTTTTTAAATTTTAGCAGGGTTTTACTGCTCTTCAAACTTAGACAAAATGAAAAACTTTGTGTGTGGCTAGTTGTTGCTAATTATTCTTTTTCCTTTCATGTGGCACACCGATTCATCCAACGACCACATAATTTGGTTTTCAGTCAGTGAATATTTTTACTAAGGGACGATAGTTTCGCTGAAGTTGCACCTTCAAAGAAACACACGTAATGTTTGTGCGTTATTTCTGCTCAGCGCTATTGCATGCGTTAGGAAAATGCGATAATCCACCTTATTTTCATACAAACACAGTTCATGTCAAACAGTTTGACAGACGCTAGCGCTGCGCAACGCACAACTCGGCGTCGACGGATGCGACTGTCCGTTTGACATTTGTATAGGAATAATGGTACCTTTATTTTCAAGCGTCGCGAAAACGCCGCCGTCAAATTTGGACGGCGTCGTTGTCGCTGCGGTCTTGTAGAAAACCCCCGATATCCATTGTTCCCCAAGACGCCAGCAAAGGCTAGTGCTGCCGTCATAACAAAAATTCAACACTCGATAAGACCGTAGGTATTGGTTAAAATCACAATCATAGGTACTGAAGCTTAGCACTTTTCTACTAACCCAGTCATTATATCATGACGTTTTGTCAATATAAACTTCAGTACCTGTCTGTAGGTACTTTAATCTCGACCAGCGGATTTTTGTAAATTACGGTTCTATCGAGTTTTGAATTTTTAGTTATAGGAGCACCACCTAGCCTCGGAGGCTTTTAAGTAATAGTGCACTCGTAGGGTACGTCAACGTTTTTGTGAAGCGAATCAGAGCATCCGAAGCGAGGCTATATTGTGATGGCTTTAAGTATACCCCACCCTTACCCGCCCTTCACTCCCGCCCGCCCAAAGACCATCTGTTTGACAACACGTATCTATGTATGTATATATTCTTCCAAATACACCTACCTAGTTGACATCTTCATTAAACTTTTCCAACAAAACACCTTACCGGTAGTTTTCTTGGGAAAGTTGAAGAAAAAATTATTTATTTAGATTTTAGCAAGAAAATAAAAACTATTATAGGTAAGGAGGGAAAATATACCATGGGAAAACGATGTGTGCGCGTTTTATTAATTAATTATGAATGTTAGTGGGTCGACTACTCTCATTTGTTGGTAGCTAGTAATTGATAATAATCAGCCATTATGCCGCGTAATGCCGGCTTCTGAAATTTATTGGAATTATGACTCGAAAACACTAAAGATAATAATATGTTGGAGACGGAAAGTAATTAAGCAGATACGGAAAAATATTTGAGTCACAAATTACGAGCATTTTGATAATTATGAATGTAAGTTGATAAACTACTTTCATTTGTCGTTGGTTTGGTACTGGATAATAATCAGCCATTATGATGGTACTTTTAATCGGTATAAACGGAAGTAGAAGTTCAGTTTCACACTACTTGAACCACTTAGCTTTATAGCAGCCTCAACCGACCGGAAACCTCCTGGTGTAATCTCGAGACCGGAAAGATAAATAACTAGTGTGAACGCGAAGTGCATCCTTGATCTGGGACAATTTGCCAGAAATGTCGCGACTCGAGACTCGACACGACGAATGAATCCTATTGTCAAGGAGACTGTTTTCATTTTTTTTTCCGCTGTTTCAGTGCTACAGTGGTCTAGTTGAATTTGAGTGCCGAGCTTGTTAATTTTATTGAGTTATGACTTGGAAACATTAAAAGCTAGTACATTATGGGGATGGAAATAAATTAAGCAGGTGCGGGAAAAATATTTATGAGCATTTTGATAATTATGAATGTAAGTGGGATAAACTACTTTCATTTTTCGTTGGTTTGGTACTGGATAATAATCAGCCATTATGAGGTACTTTTAATCGGTACAAACGGAAGTAGAAGTTCGGTTTCAATTTCACACTACTTGAACCACTTAGCTTTATAGCAGTCTCAACCGACCGGGAAATTTCTGGTGTAATTTCGAGACCGGGAAAGATAAATAACTAGTGTGAACGCGAAGTGCATCATTGATCTGGGACAATTTCTCTTTGCCAGAAATGTCGCGACTCGAGACTCGACACGACGAATGAATCCCTATTGTCAAGGAGACTGTTTTCATTTTATTTTTCTCCGCTGTTTCAGTGCTACAGCGGTCTAGTTGAATTAGTGCCGAGCTTGTAAATTTTATTGGAGTTATGACTCGGAAACACTAGAAGACAAGTATTCTGGCTAGATAAGGAGTTGTTTTCATTTTTATGAACACTCGTTTTCGGACTTAAGTGGAGAGGGTAACACACTTGTAACACAGGTATGACAGCCAGCAAGCAAATAACAGCTTTACGGCTATATGGTGTCATGCACTATTGAGCATGGCGTTGTATTCGATTTTATCCAATTTCTTTGACTTGTGCCGGAGTGTGGGAGTGACTTGTGTCCTAGGTAGGTAGGTAATTTAAAAAATAAAAGTGTGGGAACCTCTTTTCAGTTAAGTCTTCCGATTGTCGTCCGCTCATTTACTGACAGTTTTCTTACCCATTGACCCTCCTCATTATCATTATCATTGTATTCAGGCGTCTCCCCGACGGCCTCACGGCCGTCGAGAAGACTATTACGCTCACGACCATTACTTTCAGGCTCTTAGCATTATTACGTAAATATTAGAACACAAAGCACTTTTTCTTACTTTTTTAGGGTTTCGTAGTCTACTAGAAACCCTTATAGTTTCGTCATGTCTGTCTGTCTGTCTGTCTGTATGCCGCGCCCTCATAGCTCCGTCAGTTTTAGAGCTATCGACATCAAATTTGGTGTGAAGGTAGATCGTGTTGACCCAAGTGTATAGAAATGTTGAGAAAAAAATATTTTAATTGTTTTTGGACCCCCTTCCCATACATGTGAAAGGGGGGCAAAAAATTTTGTTTTCTCTTGTAATATTGAATAGGGTATCGTTGAATAGGTCTTTTAAAACTAAGGCGAGGTTTCTTTGAACCAAAGTCTCTAAAATGTTTCTGTCTCGAGATATTTGCTTTTAAAAGGGGCGTTTTTGAGTTATAATTTGTTCCAGCTGTAACTTCTAAAGTATACATGCTAAAAATTTGAAAAAAATATGGAATATAGTTCTTAACCTCCTGAGTCCTGGCGCCTGATTGCTATTTTTCATAACTGCCATTTTTAAATTCGATTTAATGGTATAAATTATTAAAAAGTAAAAAAATAAAAAATATGTGTTTTTGGCCTCATTATTAAATTTAATGATGAAATTTACCAAATTTGGTTAGATATACTATTTATTTATTTATAAACAGTTTTCTAAATGTGCAAAAAAATATCTAATGTCCTTGCCTGAGGACCTGGGGTCCCAGGAGGTTAATATGAAATTACCATGAAAACTATAACGAATACTGTAACACTTAAGATTAAGGAAATATTTAAGTTTTTCAATTTGCGGTTGGTAACCATACAGCTGCAAACAAACCAGCAACAAAATTAACTTTGTAACGCTGAAAGACCTTATATATTTAAACGTTGACTACGAAACCCTATTTGTGAGCGTGTCTGACACGCTCTTGGCCGCTTTTTCTTGTAAGTTACCAACTTGAAAACTACGGAAATAGTAGCGAGAGCTTCTTTCTTTTAACCAAACCAAAGGAATAAATCAATGCCAATACCAAGATCCCTGTCTTATCTTATCCAGAAAATGGGCAAGATCAGTACGGAATAAACTGAATTATTTGTGTAGTAAAAGGACGCCATTAGCAGCTCAATTTTGACGGCGTCGTTGTCGCTGCGGTCTTGTAGAAAAACCCGACCGCATCCCATACAAACTCTAAGCTTCTCAGCGCGCTGTCAACGTGACGGCGTCATGGCGCGCCGCAATGACGCCGACGCTCGGTCTTTCTGGTTCCCCATACAAACCCATACAAACCAGTCATTTGACAGCGACAACGACGCGCGTCGTTGTCGCTGTCGCTTGGTTTTTAAGCCTACCATAAGATCGGCATTCGTATTGAAGTGAAAAAATAACGGCAAAATGCACGTTAAGTTTTATCGCCTAAATTGAAACAAGGTCAGCGCTAGTAACGTCGCGACACTGCTCCATTGATCCGTTTTACACTGTTCCAACGTCCTCCTTACGATTATGTACACGATCTTCACTTGACGCCCTCGATATCCATTGTTCCCTCCCTTTTAAGACGCCAGCAAAGGCTAGGTGCTGCCGTCATAACTTAAAAATTCAACACTCGATAAGACCGTAGGTATTGGTTAAAAATCACAATCATAGGTACTGAAGCTTAGCACTTTTTCTACTAACTTCAGTTACCGGTTCATTAATATCATGACGTTTTGTCAATATAAACTTCAGTACCTGTCTGTAGGTACTTTAATCTCGACCAGCGGATTTTCTGTAAATTACGGTTCTATCGAGTTTTGAATTTTTAGTTATAGGAGCACCACCTAGCCTCGGGAGGCCTTTTAAGTAATAGTGCGTACTCGGTGTAGGGTACGTCAACGTTTTTGTGAAGCGATTCAGAGCAGCCGATGCGAGGCTATATTGTGATGGCTTTTAGTATACCCCCACCCTTACCCGCCCTTCACTCCCGCCCGCCCAAAGACCATCTGTTTGACAACACGTATCTATGTATGTATATATTCTTCCAAATACACCTACCTAGTTGACATCTTCATTAAACTTTTCCAACAAAACACCTTACCGGTAGTTTTCTTGGGAAAGTTGAAGAAAAAATTATTTATTTAGATTTTAGCAAGAAAATAAAAAACTATTATAGGTAAAGGGAGGAAAATATACCATGGGAAAACGATGTGTGCGCGTTTTATTAATTAATTATGAATGTTAGTGGGGTCGACTACTCTCATTTGTTGGTAGCTAGTAATTGATAATAATCAGCCATTATGCCGCGTAATGCCGGCTTCTGAAATTTATTGGAATTATGACTCGAAAACACTAAAAGATAATAATATGTTGGAGACGGAAAGTAATTAAGCAGATACGGAAAAAATATTTGAGTCACAAATTACGAGCATTTTGATAATTATGAATGTAAGTTGGATAAACTACTTTCATTTGTCGTTGGTTTGGTACTGGATAATAATCAGCCATTATGAGGTACTTTTAATCGGTATAAACGGAAGTAGAAGTTCAGTTTCACACTACTTGAACCACTTAGCTTTATAGCAGCCTCAACCGACCGGGAAACTCCTCCTGGTGTAATCTCGAGACCGGGAAAGATAAATAACTAGTGTGAACGCGAAGTGCATCCTTGATCTGGGACAATTTCTCTTTGCCAGAAATGTCGCGACTCGAGACTCGACACGACGAATGAATCCCTATTGTCAAGGAGACTGTTTTCATTTTATTTTTCTCCGCTGTTTCAGTGCTACAGTGGTCTAGTTGAATTTGAGTGCCGAGCTTGTTAATTTTATTGGAGTTATGACTTGGAAACATTAAAAGCTAGTACATTATGGGGATGGAAATAAATTAAGCAGGTGCGGGAAAAATATTTATGAGCATTTTGATAATTATGAATGTAAGTGGGATAAACTACTTTCATTTTTCGTTGGTTTGGTACTGGATAATAATCAGCCATTATGAGGTACTTTTAATCGGTACAAACGGAAGTAGAAGTTCGGTTTCAATTTCACACTACTTGAACCACTTAGCTTTATAGCAGTCTCAACCGACCGGGAAATTTCTGGTGTAATTTCGAGACCGGGAAAGATAAATAACTAGTGTGAACGCGAAGTGCATCATTGATCTGGGACAATTTCTCTTTGCCAGAAATGTCGCGACTCGAGACTCGACACGACGAATGAATCCCTATTGTCAAGGAGACTGTTTTCATTTTATTTTTCTCCGCTGTTTCAGTGCTACAGCGGTCTAGTTGAATTTGAGTGCCGAGCTTGTAAATTTTATTGGAGTTATGACTCGGAAACACTAGAAGACAAGTATTCTGGCTAGATAAGGAGTTGTTTTCATTTTTATGAACACTCGTTTTCGGACTTAAGTGGAGAGGGTAACACACTTGTAACACAGGTATGACAGCCAGCAAGCAAATAACAGCTTTACGGCTATATGGTGTCATGCACTATTGAGCATGGCGTTGTATTCGATTTTATCCAATTTCTTTGACTTGTGCCGGAGTGTGGGAGTGACTTGTGTCCTAGGTAGGTAGGTAATTTAAAAAATAAAAGTGTGGGAACCTCTTTTCAGTTAAGTCTTCCGATTGTCGTCCGCTCATTTACTGACAGTTTTCTTACCCATTGACCCTCCTCATTATCATTATCATTAGTAACAACTTTTATTCCGCACGACATTTTGGACACGCGCCAAAAACTTTCTCGTTGCATAAAATGCCGAATGGACCTGGGTCTCAATTTATGAAAGTGTGATTTCGGAATCGTACACGGAAATCTGCAACAACGAATCTTGGGACGACCACTCCTATAAAGCTTCTACTGCCCCAATTTCTTGATATCAATGGGAAGGTAATGCGTAAAATGGAGTATGTGTGATATAGGTATTGAATAAGTTTAGTAGAACGAATACCAACAGATACATGCGAAAATTTATAATAGAGCTCCTGACCCAAATGCTTGGTCAATATTTAAGTAAAACGCATACCATTCGCTTCTTTCTGCAAAAGAAAGTATAGCAATTTCTTCACATCTTTTCTGCGCAATAAAAACGAAACAAAGAAAATCGAAGAAATTCAAGTAGGTATTGCACTTGGAAGCAATATAAAGTATTTTTCTGTTGAAGAAAAGTTTCATAGCGTAGAAATCTAGGTAGGTACTTGAAAATTTCAGTGCAATTGATTTCTATAGTTGCTGTAGGTATTTGTATATTGTTTTACTTGAAATATAGTATTCTTACGTAAAACAAATACTTAAATGGTAATTATTGCATCATTTTAAATCTACTACTTTATTTATTACCATTCTCGAACAATTTACAGCTATTGTTAATAGTAGCCCAATAAAGCCTGTTTGATTCCGAAGCTGATCTTAGCGCAGTGGAAGCAAATTAAAGTTATCTTAAAATCTAAAACTAAATGGTCGATCAGCCTCGGAACAACATTTGACTACGATTCGTAGTGCTCTTTACTATAGCTAAATAAAATAAATTTAATGAGAGAATTTTGTTCCGGAAAGTTTCCGGCCGAGAAATTCTTGTGTCCAAAATCTACTTAAACAGGGCCCAGCAACAATTGCTTACCGAGCGAACGATGACGCCGTCGTTTCCTTGTAAGTCTAGTTTTTGACAGGAAAAATAGGTATCAGGTTTGAGGAAGACTTTTGGATTGGGACTTAGGTACTAGACTTACTGTACCCGGGCACCAGCTCGCGTGGTACTCCGTCCAACAAGTTTCAAGCACTTGAGTACTATTGTTCATAGTTCGACATCAAATAATGTTCAACACACAGTAACAAAGATTCTCCCGCACACCACTGCTCGCGACAGCAACACGTTTTACTGTACAATACGCGAACCAAAGGACACTGGACGCGCGGGTGACTAAAAGTAAGGTTATTTTTTCCGACGGCCGCGTGGTTATCGAACCGACTGACAATCAAAGCGCCGGAACCAAATACACTTGGTTCTCTTCCCACCGAACAGGAAAACCACACGAGAACACCGAAAGCACACTAAATTACACCATTTATAATTACAATTCGCATCAACCAAGCGAGCGACGGCAGAGGACGTGAATGACAGGACAGTGTTGCCAGCACCGCGCGCCCATTTTATACGAAAACTAAACATTCACCCGCCCCGGACCGACCCATCGGTCCGCTCTATGCATGGCAGGCGTGATAATGTAGCTACTGCTCGCTTAAGGACTGAATCCCCACCTGAACTTCTGCAACTCGAGGAGTGCCATCACTACCCGGAAACAGGTTGAGAATGCGCCCCGGCGCCAACGCAGTGGCGGTAGGTTGACATCCTTAACCAGAACGAGATCCCCAATGCAGGGGTTCAGTCCTGTCCGTCCACTTAAGGCGTTGCTGCAGAATGTGCAAGTACTCAAGCGACCAACGCTTCCAAAAGTTTTGAGTCATTTGCTGCAACAACTGATAACGCGACAAACGATTGCTATTCACCTCCGTATAGGATATTCCGGCAAGGCGTTAAGTGGGCGGCCAATTAAGAAATGCCCTGGCGTCAGGGCCTCTAAATCATTTGGGTCTGAGCTGAGCGGACACAAAGGACGCGAATTGAGTACAGCCTCAATTTTACAAAACACGGTCGCCAGCTCCTCGAAAGTCAAAATTGTTAACCCTACAACGCGCAACAAATGCGTCTTAGCGGACTTTACAACCGCTTCAAAAATACCACCCCAGTGAGGGCACTCTTGTGGATAGAACACCAAGTTAATGCCCTGACGGGAGGCCCGTGCTGATGGCTTCTTCGTTCTCCCTAAGAACGTTACAACAATTTCATACACCGATCAGCACCCTTAAAGTTGGTACCACAATCCGACCTGATCAGCGCTGGTCGCCCTCGTCGCGACGTAAATCTCTCCAGCGCTGCCAAAAGGCCTCCGTAGAAAGGTCGGCCACGAGCTCAAGTGGACGGCCTTGGTGGCTAGGCACACGAACACGCACAAGTACGCCTTGATAGACTTTGCGTTCCGCAGGCGTGATGCCTTCACCATGAAAGGGCCTGCGAAATCCGTTCCCACACCTGCAAACGTCCAGGCCTCCGTCACCCGGTCCGGTGGGAGATCTCCCATCTGTGGCTGCATTGTGGCTGCCTTCAAGCGGTAACAAGGCAAGCACCTAAACACAACGCTACGTACCGTTCGTCGTCCCGATAAGATCCAGAACTCGCGCTGTAGGATGGCCAATAGCGCATTACAGCCCGCGTGCGAGTTTTTCTCATGACGATCCCTGACTAAGAGCTCAACTAAGGGTCCCTTTGGAAGTAACAGTGGATGCCGAGCCGAGAAGGGCAGGCTAGCGTTCCGAAGTCTGCCTCCAACCCTGAGCATACCTTGCTCATCCAGGAATGGGTTGAGGCGCACAATTCCTCCCTTCAGCTTTCCACGTCCATCCCTGAGCAGCCTGACCTCCTCTTCAAAATGTTCCGCCTGGACGACTCTAACCAATGAGCATAGAGCCGCATTCCGTTCCGCAGGCGAGAGGACAGGTGTAAAGTTCCGTTCTGCTTGAGGCTTCCTGCAGTTGTTCACGAACCGTTTGATCCAACCTGTCACCCCAAGAAGTTTGTCGAGGGAGCTATACCGTTCCAGCAAGAAGGCTGGGTTAGGCTTCGGTACGAGTTGCCCCACGTTCACTCGCAAACCTCGATCAGGTGGCCCAAGCGGCGCCCTGCACTCGTTGAATGGCCATTCCTGCGGCGACTCAGTCAGCCATTGAGGTCCCCACCACAGTGGGTGACTCACCAAATCAGGTGCCCTGCACCCGCGCGAAGCGCAGTCCGCTGGGTTCCATTCTCCCGGTACGTGCCTCCACACTAACGGAGTTTCCGACCCCGTAATCTGTGACACCCGATTTGCCACGAAAACCTCAAGTGTATGTACCGACGTCTGCAACCAACACAGAACTATCCGACTGTCAGTCCACGCGTACACCGTTTCATCCAAGTTGATGGTACCACGCAGATTGCAGGTTACATGATTTAGCAAGCGCGCTAGAAGAGCTGCCCTGCCAATTCCAATTTGGGGATGGTCCATCTAGTTCTGACTGGTGCCACCTTACTTTTGGCCATAACCAGACGCACGTGCACAGTTCCCGTTGAACTTGCTGTCCGAAGGTATACAGCTGCCGCGTACCCTCGCTCCGAGGCGTCACAAAACCCATGTAGGGTAGCCTTACATCCCACCGATGGGACTAACTTGCGGGGTATCGCGATGTGCACGATCCCTGGTAGGGTGGTCACAAACTTGAGCCAATCCTTCAACAACTCTCCGGAGAGTTGGTCGTCCCATCCTAAGTTGGCTAGCCACAACCTTTGTAAAAGCACTTCGCCATGAACGTAACCGGGGCGATCCATCCGTTAGGATCGAACGTTCTAGCGATTGTCGACAGTACCGACCGCTTAGTCCAAGTTTTCTCCAAAAGGTCGGGCTCGATCTTGTACGTGAATACGTCATGCGTTGGCCTATATTGCACCCCGAGGATGCCCAACGTATTTGGATTGTCCGGGTTCTCAAAGAGGTGCGGGTCCTGATGGAACTCGCCTGGCAAACCAGCCAGGAGCTCTGGGCAACTGGACAACCATTTCCGCAACTCGTAACCTCCTGAACCCATGATCGCGATCAGCTCGTCTCGTAGAATTAGCGCCTGCTCCACGCTATCAGCACCCGTGCAGATATCGTCCACGTAGACGTCGCGATCCAGTACTGCTGCGGCTCGAGGTATCTTACCCTTTCCTGTGCGGCCAACTCGCAGCGTACGTACTGCCAAATACGGACTTGGCTTAAGTCCATACGTCACCGTGTTAAGTTCGTATGTAACCATCGGCTCATCTGGGCTCTCACGCCACAAAATCAGCTGATACCGACGGTCATCCGGATGTATCATGGTTTGGCGAAACATCATTTTGACGTCTGCGACGAACGCTACCTGGTGTAACCGAAAGTCTGTGAGAATGTCCACAATGTCCCGGTTCAATTTAGGACCCGCGTGCAAACATTGGTTCACAGACACACCATTCGAGGTAGGAGCAGAACCGTCAAACACCACCCGTATTTTCGCCTCAGGTGACTTCAAGACAGCCAGGTGTGGAATGTAATAATGCTCGACACACCTCCAATCCAGGCTGGACACCGACATGTGGCCCAATTGAATATATTCCCGCATGAATTTATATACTTCTGCCGAAGTGCTGGGTCTCGCCTCATCTTCCGCTCCATTCCGAGTAGTCTCCGTTCCGCGAGCTGTCGCGAACTACCTAAAGCGGGGCGGTTTGGGAGAAAAGGTAGCCTGGTCACGAATCTGCCTGACGGGCATCTCGCAGTGTTGTATTGATAGAACAACTCGCACTCGTCATCCTCTGGCTTCCGTCTGTGGGAGTTTCCCAACCACTTCATCCAGCACCACGGCTGAGACTTGATAGCTGACCCTGTACATGTGCTACCTAATGCGAACTCAAAGTTCGTCTGACCCCGAATGTCAGGCACATTTAGGCCCCTGATGCCTACAGCTTCATCCTCACTTGGCCGTACATTTAGGCCTAGCCTACTCACCAGCTTACTCGATACAATACATCCCTGAGCCCTTGTATCCAGTAGGGCTCTTACTTGAATGGTCCGGCCACCGTATCCCCATACCCAAATCTTAGCCGTTGGCAAAAGTACCGTGATTGGACGGGGAGCCGAAGCTGATGAGTAGGCGGCGATTACCTAGCGGGAATCTAAACGCGGTGAGGCCGCGTCCCGGGGGTATCCTCACTACCCAAACCTGTGTATGGGTCCCACTCCTGCTGGTAGGGAGGTCTCATAAAGGCCATGGCTGGAGTTCTATAGTACCCCGACGGCAAACGTCCGTACCGAGGTTGCGCCTGTAGCCGCGGGTACTCAGGCATAGGCGGAGGCATGCGTGGGTCTTGAGACCCAACCAGGTGGCTCAAGCCCGCAGAATACTGCATGTACCCTGGTGGCTGCCTAGTGCTCCTGACACCCGCCCGTTGGATCCCGTACCTGGGATGGGTGTCCTGGCCACGTTCCTGTGCCGCCTCCCCAATCCGGCACCTGCTGCCGTGGTGGGGATCGTCCCCACGTCCTGGGTAAGGGCTCCGTCTGTTGACGTCCCCTGCCTGTCCCTGTGACCGATGCGGAGGTGGGCTCCTCCTTGAGGGGTGGGGAGCGTTGCCCTCCCTTGGTGGGCAGGCTCCTCGCTGATCCGATCCAGCGCTGCCCCCGGCGCCTCCGAGCGATTCATGCAAAGCAGCGGATGGTGTGCACCCTGGCAGTACCTACAGTTGGTGCTTGAAGGGCACTCGCACCTGATGCGGCCCCAGGCACCGAAAACACCAACGCCTCTGCTGTGCACACCCCGTCTCCTCTGAACCCGCTGCAGCAACTCCTGACACGCTGCCACCCCGTGGCCTGTCTCCCGCAGTAGGCACACCCTGATTCCAATGCGGTGTTGTACCGCCTGGGTTGCCCACTGCCTCCTCGCGCCGATGCACCCGGCCGTTCCGGGTGGCGAGGGGCAGAGGTCTCTTGCGAGGGCTTCACCAGCCTGGACGTCCACTCGCCTGCTTTCGGCCTCGAGGAACGACTTCAGATCCTCGTAGGTCGGGAGGTGGTCCGAGGACTTGCCCCATGGAGCTGCTCGAATCGAGCGACCATTTCGCTCGGCAGGCGGCGAAGCACTGTGTGGACCAAGATATAACCGTAGCCCGCCACTGGCAAACCCTGTCGCTCTAGTGCGCTGACCGCGACACTGACTGGGTGGAAGATTTTCTCGCGGAGGTCCGTACCTCGCGTTATGGTTGGTATTGACAGCCACTGGTCTAACAGCCTGTCTACAATCAGGCGCTTGTTCCGATACCGGTCGGTAAGGATCTTCCACGCCACCTCATAATTGCTATCCGAGACAGCCAAATGCGTCAGCAATTCATGAGGCTCCATGTAGCCTGGACATCAGCTGAGCCATCTTGTACGCCGGCGTTATGTCCGTCCGTGTGTGGACCACACTGCTATACAGGTCCTCAAACGCCGGCCAGTCGGCGTAATCGCCTGCAAAGACTGGAACCGTAACAGGCGGAAGAGGCACCTGTAATCCTTGTCCCACTTTACCACGGAATGGCTCTCCTTTCCGTCACGTCGCCTAGTTATGTTCGCAGCTGCCTGCTCAATGCCCTGTGCCAGCTCCAAGCACTGGCTTACATCGGCCTCGACCCGCTCCTGATCTTCAGGGTTAGGAGTCTCCTCAAGGAGAATGAGGCACTCTGTGAGTTGATCCGACACAAACCGAACCCGTTCATCTACCTGTTGTGCACTTTTCAAGAGCGCGTCCTCCCGGTCCTCGCGGCCGATCATTGCCGCTGTGGTAGTAAACCACCTTAATCCTGACCCTATAGCAGCCTTATACCTGGCGATCGAGGAGCCATCGTACCAACTATTACACACTCGACTTAATAAACCCAAAAACACTCAACAAATACCACAACACACATGTTAGTTGACTGGCCTAGACCTTACCGATAAGGTACCGTTCACTAGGCAAACAATACAGTCACAAAAAAACCGAAACAATATTTTCCAAAAATAATAAAATATGTGGGTAATATAAAACACGCTTAATACTAAATTACGGCTAACTATGTTGCAATAAAGCAACCACGCTCTGCTACCAAAAAATGTTTGATTCCGAAGCTGATCTTAGCGCAGTGGAAGCAAATTAAAGTTATCTTAAAATCTAAAACTAAATGGTCGATCAGCCTCGAACAACATTTGACTACGATTCGTAGCTCTTTACTATAGCTAAATAAAATAAATTTAATGAGAGAATTTTGTTCCGGAAAGTTTCCGGCCGAGAAATTCTTGTGTCCAAAATCTACTTAAACAGGGCCCAGCAACAATTGCTTACCGAGCGAACGATGACGCCGTCGTTTCCTTGTAAGTCTAGTTTTTGACAGGAAAAATAGGTATCAGGTTTGAGGAAGACTTTTGGATTGGGACTTAGGTACTAGACTTACTGTACCCGGGCACCAGCTCGCGTGGTACTCCGTCCAACAAGTTTCACAAGCACTTGAGTACTATTGTTCATAGTTCGACATCAAATAATGTTCAACACACAGTAACAAAGATTTCTCCCGCACACCACTGCTCGCGACAGCAACACGTTTTACTGTACAATACGCGAACCAAAGGACACTGGACGCGCGGGTGACTAAAAGTAAGGTTATTTTTTTTCCGACGGCCGCGTGGTTATCGAACCGACTGACAATCAAAGCGCCGGAACCAAATACACTTGGTTCTCTTCCCCACCGAACAGGGAAAACCACACGAGAACACCGAAAGCACACTAAATTACACCATTTATAATTACAATTCGCATCAACCAAGCGAGCGACGGCAGAGGACGTGAATGACAGGACAGTGTTGCCAGCACCGCGCGCCCATTTTATACGAAAACTAAACAAAGCCTATTAACTAAAACCAA
The DNA here is from genome assembly GCA_024500475.1 of Phthorimaea operculella. Taxonomy (NCBI): domain Eukaryota; kingdom Metazoa; phylum Arthropoda; class Insecta; order Lepidoptera; family Gelechiidae; genus Phthorimaea; species Phthorimaea operculella. Next base: position 4,167,847 of record JANFCV010000035.1, on the reverse strand, counting down.
TAAAGCTAAAACCACAAAGTAAGTATTGGCTAGCTAAAACTTAATAACTATTTGTTGCAATACCTATTATCGAAGACCCTAAAATATACATAAACCTAGAACTAAGTAAGTACTTACAAAATTAAAGATGATTTTTTGTAACAACTAAGCAAAATTTCTCCGATAAAGGCAGGTGTAATATAACAACAATAACCCTGTTTAGTTTAGTTCGGCCACGTTACTTAATGATACATTGACATAAAAAGTCTTTGCTTTGGTGGTTTTGTTTTTTTGATGTTTAAAGAGAGTAAATTTAAAATCATCAGCAGCCACAGGCATATAATCCACTGTTAGACATAGTCCGCGCACAGACGCTTCTATAGTCGTACGGTACTGTGACGGTACGGTATCGCTACTGCCGTAATAAATGCATTTGCTTTATTAAATCGTAACGACGCCGGGAAACAATTTGGTCGTTTGTACTTTATGAACAAAAACAAGTACTTGCAACCGCAAGTGTGCGCTATCACCAGCAGTTTGCATTCATGACAACCGCGCGTCGCCGTTTTTTAGCCCGTTCCGCCGGTCCGCGCCGAGATTGCGCTCCGGCATGCAACCAACCGAGCCCCATTCAAGGTCTGGGTCCAATGTAATGAAGACATTTCGTACAATGTTGGGGGAATTTCAATTTAACAGAGCTCACATCAGAATATAAGTACTTACTTTGGTTTCTTCCTGTTCATAAACGTACGTCTATTTATGGTCACCGCTTTTCATCAGACACTACGGTTTCACTTGACCTGTAGGGCTGTAGGCATGAAAGGGAACAACTTCTTTAGTTAAGTATAAATGGAAATAAATTGATAAAGAGCAGTTGGTTGCCCAGCATATATTCACAAGAAGGGCAATGAGTGGATTTTTATCCCAATACATTTTACTTAGTTACATTTGTCTGGGAAATGCTAATGAAAACGATGACGAATGAGTGTACGTCTAGAATTTTTCCCCTGCACTTTAACAAGAATCACACCTATAGAATTTTGTGTTAAGTCTGGTCTATAACGGTTTCGCCCATTTGCTGTATAGTTGTATGTAGGTATGTATATTGTATACAGCTAAGATGATAACAATAAGGTAGGTATTCACGTGAAACGCGTGATCAGATTCTCATTGTGCGGCGCTGCAGCAGGCTATTAAATAGAACAGCATCCCAGCAGAGCTCGTTCAGCCTGTAGATACGGAGATAGATGCTATCAAATGGGTAAATTATACCCCACATTATTCCATATTGTAATTCAACCAGTGACTTATCTATCGCAGAGTCTAGTATGCTGCCTATTCGGTTTTACTTTGTCCCGCGGGACAAAGAAAATTCTTTTAAACGCAAATCGGCCTCATCTAGTTCTACTTAGCTCGAGTGCGTAGGCCAGCAATCAGTACCAATCATTATTGACCCATTGTTCAACTCCAATTGGATTTTGTTTCGAGGCCCAGTAAGTACTTGGATAAAAAAGCACTACATCATGACCGACAAGCTATTCGCTTGTTGTAATTTTATAAAGTATGTAAGAAACTGTATTTAAAAGGAATACTGAAAAATTGTTTTTATAGTAACCGTTTATTGAGTCGGATGTATTCAGCCCAATATACCTACGGGAACAGATTCAATTGTTTGTAATTTCCTGCCAGACTTCAGGCGGATTTCCCAGCTCACACTATTACCACACAGCAATTACTGTGCATGAGATACAGCGAACGGGACAAAGCAACCGTGTAATTGCACTGCATGTTGCATAATTATGTCAACATTTAGCACTAAATTAGTGCCAAATTGTGTAAAGGTAAGATGACATAGATGTTGCGGTTGGCGGCTGAAAGGTAGACTATGAATATGTAATGAGAACAGCATAGAGAAAGGAATTCAGTCATGCCAGGGTATGATGACGTCACTGGTTTGTGGTGTACAGTATTTAGATATAAACTTTAAAATATCCTTGTCTGCGACGATCATTTTCTACTGCTGCGTTTTTACAGCGAAATATCGGATTGCTTGAAAAACTACTTACGACTTATTATTTTATCGCACGAGTTGTCGTCACATCATCATATCAACAGCTCTACAACATGTCATATTCCATACATTAATCAAAACTCGCAACTGAATATGAATAGATGGAACCCAATGGTGGAACCACTCTTAGGCTAACACTAATGAATGCAAAGTTAAAGTTTGGTGTTAATCGAATAGGAAAACTTTATTCAGTCAGGCTAATTGAACCAAAACTTGTCTAATGAAAGTATCACTTCACTTGATTTAATTGGTGAACGGGTAACTTCAACTTCTCTTTTCGTTAAAGGAATTTCAGTGGAAGTCAGGTTCATCTTGATGTTAATGGGGCAAAACAGATAGATGGTAATTAGAATTTCTTAGAACTAGGCACTATTTGTGTTATGTTATGATACGACTACCTATCTATCGCTTCCAGCCATTGAAAATCTGTGTAGGCGTACAGTGTGGGTAGAGTAACATTAAAATGTAATTATCATAAATCTATCAAATATCTTTAAACGTGCAAGAATTGTACATATAGAATTGGGATCTCGGAAACGGCTCCAACGATTTTCTCGAAATTTCGTAAATAGGGATTTTCGGGGGCGATAAATTCTAGATAGGTTTTGTCCAACAATCTTTGCTTCAATTCTTTTTTCAAAGTTTGTTATAAACTAACAGTGACAGCTGTTGAAAAACCGAGGAACCTCGGTCAACCAGGTACTTTAAACTTAAATGCAAATCGAGCCTCTTTCTTGGTGTAATTACTTACATAAATTTTTAAGCGACGCGATAGTGGACAAGATATACTTCCATAATTTCGCGGGCTTGATTAGAACCGCGGTAGCCCAGTTGGTTAGGGCGTCGGCAGTACCGATGCCGAAGGTCGCAGGTTCAAATCCTGCCTGCGGTGAAAATTTTGGAAGTTTTCCAAAAATTGTTTACCTAACACGAGAAGTGTTTTAAAATTTGGTATTCAATTTTAAGCGACTGATTGGGACTTTTTGGTGTCATAACATAAGATACATTTTAGATAGACGTAAATGTAAACGGTGTGAACTGTTGTGGCTGTTATGGATTATGAAACCATGGTCATTTTACTTATTTACCTATAAATAAATTACCCCTATAATTCTTAACATGAATAGTTTAATAGGTAAATTAATTATAAAGTGTACTTAACGCTGGCAGTAAAACCCTCCCTAGTGTATTTTTCTTTACATAATTTTAAAAAGCTCTGTTATTTTCGTAATAACAAATGAGCACGATAAATTCTTGCGTCTATATTTTGTTTGTTATATTACTCTAGTTAAGTCTAAAGTCGTATACCCAAGTACGCTCTCGGCGCAAATAGTTATTATTTTAAGCTCAGCTTTTTATGGGCATCTTATGCATTTCATGTTCTTTTGTTATTAATAACTCTTAATTTCGCGTTATGCTCTTTATTATTTCTTGTCGCTAAGTCAGAGGAGTTAGTTATTCCCAAAGAATATTTTTTCCTGAACAAACAGGAAATTCCAACAGTCAGTCTACCTATTTAGAGGGTAGCGGACAGAGATTAATTTGGGGATTTAAAAAACAAAAGGAATAAACGGTAGCAGCGGAGGGATTTTTCCTCATGACACAGTACATGCGTAGCAGCATTATATCATGGCGGAAATATGAAACAGTTGAAAATATATGAGCACTGTGGCGATACTTCAACACACTCTCTGCTGGACATTTATGGACATATTTTATTAAACACTTGAGACTTTATACAGTTTTATTATTAAGCTACGAAAGCAACGTAACTTTCATAAACTTCATACTGCGAGAGAAACTGTATGGACAAGTATAGCGGATATTTTAGAATCTTTACATTAAGGCGTTCCGTTTTCCATACAAAAGTTCAATGGAGTTATGTATGTAAAGGAGACAAGAGTCGGTTTAAAAAGCTTGATGGGGAGTCCCGTGGGTATATAAGATTGTCGCAAAACACTAAAAAGAATTTTTAAATCATCAGATTTCCCCGTAAAAAGCGAGTCGCCACTTTACGAAAATAGATGGAGCTACTGCTGCAATAAATACGTTTAATTTTATTGTGCAGAAAATACTGATTATCTTTTAACTATAAGTAGTTTTGCGACAAATTTACGTGTGCCTTCGTCATTCAGAATAAAGTTTCTTTAAAAAGAAACTCTACAGCTCATGTGTAACCCGACTGAAGTGCAGTTTTTCGTTTGTATGACGTAACGAACCACCTTAAGTCAGTCCAAAATCCTATTCGAATCCAAGGGAAAGCAAGGTAGTAGAAATTGCTACGCCGTAGCACCGTAGCAGTTTATAAGTAATTATCAAATAGTTCCTATTATAAGTATGCCATAGCAGAAAATTGCGTGGAAGACGATAAGAAAGAAAATAAAGCGTTTTAATAAAATTTAAGGCAAAACAAATGACATGAAAGTTTGTTACTGGCTCTCAAACAGTTAAACCGCTTTACCTTAAGACAAATGCCCGTCTAATAATGCGGCACAAGAATTCGCCCCGAGTTATTGCCCAAATGAACACTTGTCTATTATCCTCCCCCTCCCACCCCCTCCCTCCATTAGATAGAGGCAACCATCTGTCTCCGAGGATTTCAATAACATTTTTTGTTACAAAGAAAACTGTGCCCGACTTTATGTAAATCTTTGCGATACCATTTTAGCTTTATAATCTTTATTCTTTTAAAATTGAATTATTTCAAAGCTCGGAACAAGTGGCTTTGAATTGAGATTGCCATATTTACGACAACGGCTGGTAGAAATGTATTTAGTTACGCTCAATTTCTCCTTTTAGGTAATCTTATCAGGGTTACCTCTATCGGAGTTTACTCAGGTAGTGAGGGCTCGCATCACCCATTTAAGGGATCAATTTATTCAATTACTCTTAATATTATCTCGTATCCTGTGGATCCCAGAATGGGTAACTCGACTTGCTACTGATAATACCCAACCTACATTATTTTCTATCCTTTTCGGGCTTGTGACAATGTAAACATAATCATTCTTTGATGTTTCCCTTTTATGAGTAAAGTCGCGCTGAAGTAATAGAATTTTTAATTTGATCTTATTTTCGGATGCCGCCGCACTTTATTTTCTCATTCTTCAAAGAAAATGACGGAGAACACCCTATGTACCTACCTATTATTCACTTGCGGAATTTCAGATTGTTGACATCGAAGTTGTCATAATAATATAATCTTAACAATATCATTGAATCTAACACTGACTAAACCCCCATACCCAAACAGGTGAGTTCCAACCCTATGAAAGCCGATTAAAAACTAAGTAAAGGTCGTAAATTGGTTCGCTGTCACGGTAATATCGTTCCGCGTACCGCGTAGGTGGTAGGCACATATTTGTCTGCCTCTACCGTATTTACCCAACGCATTTATGTAGCGGGCAACATTTTGCACATGCAATATTCTCAGAACTCCTGTTAAAGGCTTTTCTGTGAAAATTGATTTCGCATGATGTGAAACTAAAAACGAAACGTTGTTACTGTGAATATTAATAAAACTGAAAATAAAATTGAAACTTATAAAAAAAACAGTAAACGTAAACAGACGGGTTATTGGATTTTCTGCTGAAAGTATAATTTGTCCTATTTTTAACCGACGAAAAAACAAAAGAGGAGGAGGTTCTCAATTCGTCCCGAACTTTTATTTTTATTTTTTATGTATGTTCACCGATCATTTAGAGACGCCTGGACCAATTCGAAATATTCTTTTTTTGTTTGAAAGCGTGCACTGCCCAGGTGGTCCCATTGTCATCAGGTCAGGATCTGATGTGAGGATCCTTAAAAATTCAGTAAATTCTTATATTTTGCGGCACATTTTGAAGCGTAATGTACTTATGTTTACCTACATGCCTACCCGTTGACATCAACTGCATGACAAACATCTGGCAAAGAAGCTTGTCAAAAAGAGGTTCGTTTTAAAGGTCGTTTATGAATATTATAGTCTGTAGGTATTTTATAGTGATTCTTTATTCTCTTTGAACTCTTAAACGACTAGACATATTTTGATGAGAGCTATGTCAAAGGAATACTTTCGTCACCCTGAGAAACCATTGCTAGTTTTCTTGTAAAATAATTACGTATGATTGAATTTTATCAAAGGAGAGATAATCGGTCGCGAACGGACCTATTTAACCAAACTTTTTAGGACCATTGACGATAGTGTCATTGACATCACAGTTTGACTTAGCTCATACTTATCACACAAGCGGTTTTCGAACGGGTGCGGAGCGGAAAGGACGGCCGGCGGATGCGCAGCGAATTCGTCACCTACGCGAAGCGATTTGCAACGTTTTGATAGAAATATCGCTGGTATCCGCCGCACGTCCGAGACGAATTCGCTGCGTATCCGCCGCGCATCAGTCGCGCGTTGCGCGTCCTCTGGGCGTTCGCTCCGCATCCGCCAGCAAACCGGTTGTGTGATAAGGCTCTTTTTTAGTAGGTCTGTGCTTTTATCTCAAATCAAACCAATCATATTCGTGTTTGTTTACCTACATTTATTTAAAACTTCGACAACAGAAAACTTTTGCAAATAGCAATGTATATTTGATAAATTGAATTCAGCTGTAGGTAGAGCAAATCCTATTTTCCTATAAAGGTAAATGTTTACAATAACATTGTAATAAGCAACCAATGATTTTATGAATAAATCCCATGCTCTGTTCTATGCAAGCGGACATCTGACTGAGAAGGCCTGTGGAGAAGGCTGCCTGGCTTACCCTAAAAGAACTGCTGGTGTTGCTACAACTACATGGCCGACTAATGATATTACATGTGTATTTAACATGAACTGAACTGAACGAAGTATTATAATGCATTTAGAAAACCTCATAATAGGTATATTCCAAGTACCTATTCGATAAGGTCTGCGTATCACATTGAATATGAAGAGCAAGCTGGTAGTTGTTGTGAAATATTTGCAAGAAAAACTGAGGTAAAGAATTATCATCATGTGACTGAACATCAGAACGAACTAAAAAAAGTAGGTATGTTGTAATACCTATATGTTTATTTTTAATGTTACGTCCGTCCACACTAACTAACTATGAAAGGTTGAGGTTGATAGACAAAGTACACGTACAACTACTTAGTACAGATCATTACATTTAGGGGGTTGAGATGGGACTTCTGCCTCACATAGAAAAGAAACAGTCAAAATATTGGTCACAAAAAAGTGTAAAATAAAAGCTTTTTAACAAAAAATATCAACCAACGAAAACTGAAAAGCATAAAATAATTAAGCTTTGTTAGTCAGCCTTAATAAAATCATTAGTTTACAAACTATCGATAGAAGGTCCTATAGTAATATTTTCGGAAATGTTTTGAGATAATATTCAATTTTATTAACTAAGTTCATAAATTAATCTAAATGTGCCTGTCTAAATGATTTTGAGTCGGCGCCAATCATAATTAAAATAAATAATCATCCATGGAACAAGCGTGGTGAGTATGAAAATACTCTCCGTCAGGGAGATGATAGTAGACTGTAAAGAGTTTACCTAATTTTTTGTGTAAAGTATGGTAATAAATACGCTTGATTGGCGCCGACTCAAAATCATTTAGACAGGCACATTTAGATTATGAACTTAGTTAATAAAATTGAATATTATCTCAAAACATTTCCGAAAATATTACTATAGGACCTTCTATCGATAGTTTGTGAACTAATGATTTTATTAAGGCTGACTAACAAAGCTTAATTATTTTATGCTTTTCAGTTTTCGTTGGTTGATATTTTTTGTTAAAAAGCTTTTATCCTTTTGCTGGAGTCGTACAATCTATTTGATTGAAGGAAAAATCTCATTTAAATACAGATGAAAAATGAAAACCTGCAGCACAGAGAGAAGTTGATTAAAAATTAAAGGATATCTTATGTATCGACAATTTAAAATGAGACAATTATTTACAATTTCAGACTAATGCTAAAAGCAACAATGAGCAAGGCCCGTTGCGCATGCATCTTTTAAAAACTACGCGATGTATTTAAATGTTTAGAATGTTCTGATCAACTTCTATGATAGATAAGTTAAGTGATAGCTAGTAGATAATATATAGTTAAAGTGTATTTGATACGTAAGGGAGGTGCATACATAGGTACGTACAAGACTGAAAATTGTGTCACTATATCGACAGGTTTTCAGCCTATCACCTCAAATTGCAATACACATGTAGCCCCTTCAGTCCCTACGGGAGGTAGGCGTGGTGTGGGAGGAAATGCATTCACAAGTAGCAACTAGGAAGCACTAAGTCTGCTGTTATACTCGGCACGATTCCGACGACACAGATAGCGTAACAGAAGTATGTAGAGATATGAGCAGGTAAAGGGAGGAATGTGGGTAGGTGTTTAAGTGTTGCGATTTTTGCATGTCCATGTCAAATATGCGAATACCAATATCCCTAGATATATTGAATACATATTAGAAATAGTGCATAGCCGTAATTGCCCGAAATATCGTTTGTAAATAGTCAAACGTATAAATAAAATCAGCTTTAAGTACTTAATTAGAGCGACACAACAAAGCACGGCGTAGCGCGAACAAACACTTCTATCGAATAGCTTTGATTGAGAACGTTTCGTTTTACCTAATTACTCGAAACCCTAAATGAACCTTTTCGCTTTTCAAATTATCCACATAATATCAAAAGCTTACTGCAGATCTTGCTGCAGATACAACCTAAGCTGTAGCCTGTAGGTGCTAGTCGAACCATCCTCGCATTTCCCTTCTGAGTCGATTGCTCTGGTCAATCGTATTCCAAGATCAGTTAATGGTTTGAGTTTCAGTTCCGGGTGTCGAACTCCATCTGCCAAGTGGTGAAATTGAAATTCCCGCGCACTATTGACACTACAAAGCATGCCGTCGCGCGCACAAGCAGTCCTTTCAAATAGCTGGAGCTTAATTTCTGAATAATCGTAATTCGTTTCCACTCACGAATGTCCGCAAAGACTGGTTGAACCACACGCATTCAAATTTCTATCACTTGATGTTTTAAGGCCAAGGGAATGAAAAAGTTATGTAGAACGTTTGATAGAACCCTTCGTCGGATCAATTCAAATGCAGCACCTAGGTATTGGGAAAATATCCAGCAAGTAAATTGATTCAATTCAATCTAAAATAAATGGGCTGTCTGTCGATTATTCATTCAAAATGTTGATTATTCACTAAAATATTGCACACAACGTGATTTCAGTTATTGTTTTTATTTACTAGCAATTAACTTTAGTATGTCAACAAAACTTTTATTTTAATAGGTTCAAATTGAAAACTTTATTACTTACCTATGTATTCTTTAACAGACACTCGCTAGGCTAGAAGTCATGTAAGGCTTTAGTGAAAACTAAATTAAGAAATCTCTTTTGCAGACTAAAATGTGTAAATATCACAAAGTCAACACATAGCTAGATAAGCAAGTAGCCTAACTTTAGCTACCTGTTTGCAGTTCTATTCACATAACACGGTAAGCGTTATAAAGCATTTAGGGCTGTAGGTAGTCCCATAAAACTAACGACTACCGTCACTACGGGTTATTTTAGCCCTAGGGTGTAACTTTGGCCCAATAGTCTAAAATTCTATTAGGCCAAAGTTGTTCCCTAGGGCAAAAGCAACCCGCAGTATATTTTTGTGACAACAATCTACACAAAATTATCTATTTTTTAGACACTGAGTCGTAATTTTGGAGGCGTACAACGCCTCCAAAATTATAACAACGTCCTAGGTTTTGAGAATTATTTAAGTTTAACGAAAACTGGCAGTCTTGAAATATTAGCTGTAATTTTAGTTACGAGTTACGTCATAGTGTTAGATATAAATAGCCAATATGATTACGTAAAATGGCGTTAGTTTCGAGGCGCTACCCGCTTTAATCAGCTTGAAACCAGTACCAGGCTGAGACATCCGCGAGGCTGCTTCGTAAACAAGTTGTGTCAATTACACAAATCTGGAGCGGCAGGGTTTATCTTTAACAGGCAGCCGGCAGTCAGCTCAGATAGTGGAGGTATGCAGTTGCAGCAAGTTTTGATGCACCATACCTAATACATGGTGTTTGTTATACGTGACAATTATATACCAGGGTTTATCTGTAACAAGCAGCCGACAGTGGAATGCAACTGCAAGTTTTGATGCACCATACCTACCTACCTACGTATGGTAGCGTACTTTTGATGTAACTATTACCTATAACAGGGTTTATCTGCAACAAGCAGCCGACAGTTAACTTCTCGACTACAGGTAGAAGTATTTAAACTTTCGACATATTTTATTTGATAACAAAATAACTTTCATACATTTAACCAGCTCGGTGAAAAGGTCTTTCCATGGCGTGATCTTATACTAATTGATTGACTGATCTCTGAGTTGCTTGAAACACGAAAACTACGACAGATGCAAAACGTACCAAAAAAGCTACGAATTAGATACCTAAAAAATATCCATAAGTTTAAAACAAATTTCTAAAAATATAAGTGAGTTTTAGTACTTTCGAACTCTCTTCGTATCTTGAAGACTTAAACTGGGAATCGATCTGAACAAGAAGAACTAAAGTCGCTTTTACAACTAGAAGTATTACTTACCTGAAGCCCTGAAGCTCTTCTTTTCCGCTGTTTCCGACAACAAGTCAAATGAACTGGAATAATCTGGTATCCTCGGCGAAAGCTTGCGGAAATCCACTAAAATTAGATACGTCCTTAGTTCTTCACAAACAATATAATGTAGCTATCCAACTGCGAAATATACGGGAATTTGTGTCAAGCATTTTCTCAGAGATATATTGAAAATAATATCCTGCTGTCTTTGCAAACAATAAGCTGTTATTCTGCCTTTATTACCTACAAGGATTCAGGCCGAAAGTTTCGCAATAGTATCTGTTATCTATTGGTAAAATTATACCATTATATTCCAGCTCTACTATTTCGTTTTATATTTTTTTGCGTATTTACTTATCTAACTAGTTTTAAGTACTTAGTTCTGCAACTGGCAGTTCTAGAAAGTTTCATAGTTGTTGACAAGAACGCTAGTTAGGCACGTAGTTAGAAAGTTCTTTAGCTAATGTGGTTACTGCATTAATATAAGAAAACTTGTTAGGACTTGTGGTTTTTAATAACCTATTCCAAGTTCGAATCACACATTCCTGTAAATGGAAACGTATACTATGGGGTTTAAACTAGTTAAGCTCCTACAAACCTCGCTTATAACTGATCCGTGTAAAAAAAAACACTATTTTCATCCTTGCTACCTTTACAATTCGGTGACTTAGAAATTTATAAAATAATGTTGTATGCCATTAAAAATTGTTAAAGAAAATGATAGTGAAATATGACCACACCTTTTTCCATTTTCATACAATATGATGACTTTTTGTGTCGTTATAAAAAGTCGCTCATTTGCCCTCTTAGTCAAGTATCCAATCGTAAGTCCTTACTTCCTCCTTCGTCTTTACCTATCAGTGAAAATCTGGGGCATTTTCAACTTCTTACAAAAGCGCTTTGTTGTTATAGATGGCCGAGTAATCATTCAACCAATTGTTGGGGCGTTGAGGCGGTTCATTTCAAGTTTCTTCACGTGAACAAAATTACTCGAAATGATTTATACACCGATTGAAAGGCGCATGACTGCGCAAAAACGACCTCGTTTTATACCGTCAATGTTTAGAATCCTTTGTCAGTTCCCCTCTGTTGATTTGCTTTACTTTCAAATTATGGTCGACGGAATTGGCAGTGCGTCTTTGGAAATCGTTAATATTTAGTACGTGCCGACTTCAAGGATAGTTTGTGTAGCAGGCGATCAAAAGCCACACCACGAAACACAAACAATTTCTATGGAGTTCCCAGTTGAGGTTATAAATCAGTGGTTTGCGAACTGCGGCGCAACAGTTCGTTTTTGCGTGTGACTGTGACGTGTCGGTCGCAACCTGCAGCGCGCCGCCTGTTCAATAAAATATGACGCAAACTTCCATCAAGGCATTTTTATTTCAGTCAAGCTTCCGTTACAATTCAAGCGTTCTTTTGTGGGAGTTCAGTAAATTGATATTCCATTTGTATGTTTATGTGGAAATAATTGAGAGATATTTTGTTTGATACAGAAAAAGCTGGTACAGATATAAAAATAAATATTTTGAGTTTCTGCGTGGGCGTATCGTAGGTCGTTCCGCAAATAATTCTCCTTTAACGTTTTTTTTATCCTCTTCTTTTTAATTAGCAACTCTGTGAGTACCAGATTGAGGAAGTAAAGCTCACCGTAATATGTATTTATTTCGTTCCTTCCATTATTACATTCCACTTTTTATTCCAAGACCTTTTTATGCTTCTTGATTTAAGTGGCTCTTCAAATATTTGAGGAACATAATTTGAGAATCATGGCATATTTTTTATTTATCATAAATTTCGAGTAACTTTGCCTTTTTTACAAAGTTTTTTTTTATTGTCTGCTATATTACCCATCTAAAGAATTAAATGACGTTTTATTAGTTTGGATTTTATTATAACTCGTTGAACTTGTGTTATCTTATTCCACGAGCGCTCTTTTCCCGCCAACAAGTGGCGACACTTGACTAGCCAGACAAATGTTTCGTAGCAAATGGCTACGAAAGTGCTACGAGTTATTCACTTTGTGCTCGCGAGCAAAACTTCTTTCATCATAAATTACTGGGTATGTTAGTACTCTTTCTACTTATATTATATTGCTTAAACTGACGCTTATAACAGGGAATATTTTTGAAAATAATAATATTTTCATAAGTAATATTTATCTTTTTAATTAGGTCAGTGCTTAAGCTAAGGTAAGGCTATATTTTGATCTTTTATATAAAATATTCTTATGAATTTGTATATTAAACCAATATCGATCCTTTCTTGTCTCGTACGAGGTTGGTTTAAAAGTTCTTCAACGTAAAAGAAAAAGCATTTACAGTTCAGACGGGTTCAAATGAAACGTTTGCAAACTCTATTTATTCCGTCATATACACACATATAAGTTTAACATGTTACGGCTATGTAATTGGTAGGTTTCTACTTTTAAAACAGTGCTTGGCTTATCTTAGTTTCAGATATTTATCAAAACATTTACTAAGGGCAATTGTTTGAAGTTGCACACACCGTAAAACCTGACCTGTAAACGATTTCAAGCATTTTATATTACCGCAAATAAACATGTTTAACATATCTCGCTTCAGATTAATCACTGCATTTACTGTTACTGCAAATAGCCTGATATTATAGTCACGCATGTGGAAGAAACTCCTAGAGAGCCTCTAACAACTAGTTATTTCTCCTTACAACATTTCTGACTTATCATCAAAGTTCCACAGATTGATCAGTCATTGACTGATTGCTAGCTATTGCAGTCGTGTGACTTCTTAACATTGTATTGTTGGGTCAAGGATGTGTTTATGGAGGATGAGGCGGATCTCACATGCACTGCATGCTTTGCGGTATTTTGCCGTATTCTAAGCCGACATCACACGGCACGGTTTATAATAGGGCCGCATAATATATGTCACGGGCTGTATTTTATATGGCGGTTTTCGCAAACCACAGTAGATATCACGCGGTACGTGTGTTGCCCTACTAGAGGAGTATTTACAGGGTGGTATGTGGTATGTGCACTACTTTAGTACCGTTACAAGTAGTGTTAGCGCACGCGAGAGCTATAATTTGCTCGGTGCGTGCCTCGTACAGAGAAATTCACGGTAGTTACATTTTGTTCAACGATACTTGTAGTGTTTGATCGCTATTTTATATTACCAAGTTTTCCGTTTAAAATGTGTAGAGGTAAGGCATTTTAAATGCGGCGTGAGGAAAATTGTACCTCACGTACGTAGCATAAAAATACACAGTTCATACTGTGTAACAGTTTTCCTCTATGTTTGCTCTGATATTTGAAAATACAAAATGTTTTTTTTTGTAGTAGTTATAGTAGGTATTGCAGCTCGTGAAAAAGGGTTATTATATTATAATACATGCTGGAAAATCGATCTTTTCGTATGGGAAAACGGTAGCTAGTGAACAGTTAGATTCGACATACTGAATAATAATTTTGGTGTTACTTACATGATGTAATAACCGGAACACAGTTCCAATTAATACAAAGTCACGTTTTCATTGAAACGTAAAATTCACAAGTGAGTTGCCTTCCTGTAATTACCCTCCAATTTTGCTTTATCAATTATGTTGAAGCGTTAAATGTGGTATTTCGCTACAAATTTGGAGTCACGCACACCTTGAAAACTTTTGTAACAAAATTAAACTAGTTAGAAGAAATGAAACAGGAACTACGTTGTCAGAGTCGTTTTCAGACACGTCAAAATTTAGAGATTAATAAAAGTTAAGTTAAATCAAAAGTATTCTACAGTTATATAGGTACACCACAAGTACACCACACACTATAGTTGAGAAGACAACTCGCTTCATTCGCCGCCGTTGCAGTTGTGTGGCGCTTCCTTTCACACAGTCACACTTACCTAGTGGTAAACTCAAGTGATAAAAGAAGCGCTATATGGCAGCGAATGCAGCGAGCCCTCTCAACTAGAATACAAATTCCTAATAAAATGCGAAAACACGTATATAATAACTTTATTTTTTTAGTTCATTCACAAATTTTGAAATAGTTTGTATTAAAGATAACGAAGACTCACAGAAACGTCCAAGGAAACACTTTTTAGTGTCGTAATAAAAAAAGTGAAAAAACTACCGACTTTGAAATGGCCATAACTTCAAAATCATTCATGTTATGGTTTTTATGTTAAGGACAAAGTTATAGGAAATTTATTGAGCTTCAATAGTTTCTTAGACATTTTGAAGCTACAATGCACCGTTTACGAGTTACAGTCGAGAAACTGAAAAAAGGGACACATAATAAACCCCCCTACTCCCAGCACCGCATATTATCGAGAGAACTTTAATGGACGTTGTGAAGAGGACCTACCACTTCACAAATCCACAACATTTCGTCACCGAGTTTTTTTTTCGCTGATATTGCTATCTTTCTTGGACTATAATACATTTATAGTCCAACAGGTACCGGTCTTGTAGCAGTACTTAAAATGCTCAAAATGTGACAAGTCTGAAAATTATTAAACACTTCAAATGTTAAGGTTTAATGTTGATTTTCCAAAATATAATATAAGAATGTTAAAGGTAAAATGTGACTCAATTTTGTAATTTTGAGAAAATAATACGTACTCCTACTGTAACGCAATTCCGTCAATTTATCATAATCTTTCTCAAGAATTTCAAAACAGGGACGACAGATTTTTCCTTTTTATGATAACGATACCCCAATGAATAATGTAGTATGGATGGGTAAACATAAACAAATCGCTTTTTGGTACGTTTTGTAGATGGATGGGGTATCATAAATCAAAGGCAATGTAATTACTGGGAGACTGATTATAGTTACCTAGTAGTTAGGTTAGGCTGTACCGAGAGACTAATTATATTCTACACACTACACACTACCATTAACTAAAATACCTACCTACTCATGTGTCAAAGGGACAGCTCTCCGAATTTAGTTTTCAGACTATGAACCTGAACTAATTTCCCGTAGAAATATACTTAAATATACTTACTTCAGGAAATGACAAAAATCTTTTTTGGTTTTGGTGGTACCTAATAAGGCAATCAGCTCTACGTGATGTGTCGTTTTCTGGCATATTTATTCCTAGGGAAAAGTAGTTCAGTTTCGTGGTCTGTTTAGTTTCGTATCAAATACGCGCGGTGCGATTTGCGTCTCGAGCCACTTCTTTTTGAGCGGACGGCGCTGGCAACACTGTTTGTCCTTGTCCCGTCCTGTGGCCGTGCGCTCGCATCGTTGATGCGAATTTTAATTATAAATGGTGTAATTTAGTGTGCTTTCGGTTTCTCGTGTGGTTTTTCCCTGTTCGGTGGGGAAGTGAACCAAGTGGATTTGGTTCCGGCGCTTTGATTGAGAATCACGCGGCCGCCGGCAAAATATAACCTCACTTTGCGTCGCTCGCGTCGCGGCTGCCGATAGCCACATATTTTTAATTGTTTTCTTGATTGGGGGCCAACGGGGCCGATTTCTCATTCGGAGAGAAATCTTTTAGTTATTTTTGTGTTAAAAACATTATTTAATGTCGAACTGTGAACTATAGTGAATACCAAGGAAAGGATTTCGAGAACAAGCGGATGTTCCAGTGCAGTGAGTTTAGGTTATTCTCTATTCCTGTGCTCCTCAAATATCCTGAATACCTGATTCCTGTCATACCTAGACTCACAAAGAAACGGCGTCATAATTCGCACGGTAAGCAATTCGCTGTTAGGTTCTGTATTGCAGTGATTTAGCAACATTACGTGGAGGTCACCACCCTGATGACCTTTGGTACAACCGGAGCTTGGTACATATACTTTAGACATGAGCTGCGATAGTGCGGTAGAATATTAGTCATATTGTAGGAAATTAAGGGCCGTTGCAGACGGATCCCAGAATTTCTCGGCCGGAAACTTTCCGGAACGAAAATTTTCTCATTAAATTTATTTTATTTAGCTATAGTAAAGAGCACTACGAATCGTAGTCAAATGTTGTTCCGAGGCTGATCGACCATTTAGTTTTAGATTTTAAGATAACTTTAATTTGCTTCCACTGCGCTAAGATCAGCTTCGGAAACAAACATGGTCTGTCTGGGTGCACCCAATTTATTAGTATTTGGAGTGCCGTCCTATTACCATATATTTCAGTAACAGATGATTTAGGCATCTGATCCATTTTAACCTATAGTAAAGTTTAAAATCCTGTTCTTCTATCAAGCATAGTCTTGAAGGAGTGTACTTAAACAAGCATATGTTATAATGTACATTGTAAATGTGTCGTCACGTCCGTTGCGCTGACACATAATGAACTTGGTTGTCGAGGGGTAGCGCGTTCGACGCTCACCTAATTTTAGCAAGCACATGCGAGAATCAGTGCTACTGTTTGGTTCGAAACTCTGCGTATGGTTCATTTCTAGGTATTATTTTCATGTTCGTACCTTAAAGTATAGTGTATTATGAATGTACATAAGCAAGCACTTGAACTAGATTGTCGCAAGCGTTCGATGCTCGCCGAGTTTTAGAGAATCAGCGCTATTAAGTGTCAAAGCTCAGTAATACACATTTCAGCCGCGGAATTCGGGAGGAGATATATCTTTGATGTAAGATTGCATTAAAGTTATACCTACCTACTCGTGTTTATAGATATGTAATTAAAGAATCAACATCAAATATATTTTCAACCGACAAAAAACAAATGAGGAGGAAGTTCTCAATTCGTCGCGAACTTTTATTATTATCGATCTTTAGGTATATCACGACTCCGACGATCACTTGTTTGCCAGATGCCATCTTACGTCTCATGTCTCACGTATACTCTGCGGAGCTTAGGCCTAAACATAAACGCTAGGTAATTAATAATGAGAGTAAAATAAAAGTCAAAAGTCAAAGAATTTATTTCTCAGTAGGAATTACAAGATTCGTTTTAAGAAAGTCACATTCTAATTCAAACTTAAAAAAGGGAAAACATTGGCGGTTTGATCACCCTGTAATCAATTCACTTCCGCCAGTAAACTAACTTTAATGACGAGACGTAGAAACATTGCTTGTAGAGTTGGAGGTTATAATTATCCAACTATTGCAATGTGGGGAAGTTCCGTCAAATTCCTATAAACTTTTAGCAGGTGTGGTATCTACCACAGGTAGTTGATTTGTAGTAGATGCCATAACGGAAAGAACGGAAGTAATAGGAGCAATAGGCCTCTGACGGAATTTACCCACGTCGGAATAGCCCGTTGCACCTTAAATGAAATTTTATCTTGCTTTACCCACATCACACCGCGTCGGCCCATAGCAGTCCACTAAATGAAAGTGGGTGGGAGGCACGCGGGAAGCCAGGGGATACCATAAGGCACGATCTTCCATTTTGCCACTACCAGCTGCCCGCTTTAAGGTTTCGGTCAAACATAATTACTTACTTATTTATACAGGGAGTGACAAAAAGGGTATAACAAGCCAAAAGGAAGCTAAGCTACTCATGAAACTTATCAACTTTTACCGTTAAATATGGGTCGAAATTAGAAAAAAAACATGGACCCCTCCCATACAAAATCACCGATCTATGACTGATTTACTATTGGAGGTCCATATCTATAAACCCATGTTCCATAGTTTGTACAGTTTCATAAATATCTTGACCTCTTTTCGGATCGCTATACCCTTAGTTTATACCCTTTTTGTTACTCCCGGTATTATCATACCATTTAATCGGTACTTGTAACAATTTTACGAGAAGAAAAATTAAAATGGCGGCGGCGGGGGTGAAATCCCAGCGGATAGCAAGAACGCCCGCGATTTGTAATTAACTCCAGAATTTAAAAAATGCTGCGAGACACTTTACTCATAGTAAGGGAGACCGAGGGGTGTTGGATCATTTTTAACATTTTGCTTCGTAACACAAAATTCTGCAAAGATAAATCGTTTTTGTTTACACCAATCGATAGCAAATTTCATTAGCTTTCAAATGATATACATGTTATAAATATAAGTATAAACCCTTTAATAAAAACTCAACTTTAGTCGAGCAAGTCATTTTGATCCAACACCCCTCATACCGAGGGGTGATGGATCAAGTACAGAGGGGTGTTGGATCATTTTATGTTAATGTCATTTCAATGAAGGCTTACTTGACAATTTAAGTGTATTTACTAAAAATTAGCCAAACAATTAAGTGTGAAGAATTATCAAGGGGCACGGTAGCGCCCCCTCCAAGTCGAGCCAAGCGAAGCGCGAGGGCATTAACTACCTTTCCTTGAAGTGCTTTGTCGTTTTTTTGAACTCTCATAACTTCAGTTTTTGATATACCAGATCGATCAAATCCTCAGGATATCTTGAATATAGTAACCTTATTTAATATGCAAATTTTTAATTACATAGCTTTAATACTTTTGAATTTATGGATATCTAAAAAAACGCCGATTTCTTTACTCACTGACACACTCACTCACTGATGATCATCAAAATGTTCGGTTACAACCTGAAGTGAAATTTGGTAAAAATGATAGTGAAACTGTAAGTGAAAACGAAAGTGCAAGTGAAAGTCAGAGAGTCCGAGTCCGGGTCCGGGTCCGTGTCCGGGTCCGGGTCCGAGTCCGAGTCCGAGTCCGAGTCCGAGTCCGAGTCCGAGTCCGAGTCCGAGTCCGAGTCCGAGTCCGAGTCCGAGTCCGAGTCCGAGTCCGAGTCCGAGTCTGAGTCTGAGTCTGAGTCTGAGTCTGAGTCTGAGTCTGAGTCTGAGTCTGAGTCTGAGTCTGAGTCTGAGTCTGAGTCTGAGTCTGAGTCTGAGTCTGAGTCTGAGTCTGAGTCTGAGTCTGAGTCTGAGTCTGAGTCTGAGTCTGAGTCTGAGTCTGAGTCTGAGTCTGAGTCTGAGTCTGAGTCTGAGTCTGAGTCTGAGTCTGAGTCTGAGTCTGAGTCTGAGTCTGAGTCTGAGTCTGAGTCTGAGTCCGAGTCCGAGTCCGAGTCCGAGTCTGAGTCCGAGTCCGAGTCCGAGTCCGAGTCCGAGTCCGAGTCCGAGTCCGAGTCCGAGTCCGAGTCCGAGTCCGAGTCCGAGTCCGAGTCCGAGTCCGAGTCCGAGTCCGAGTCCGAGTCCGAGTCCAGTAACAAGTCACAGCGCGTGGTGCCTCTGAACACGTGTTCGTGTACTTCTATTAAATTAACCATACAAAATTTTACCGAGGTGCACCTCCAAAATATAAGACTGTCAAAAAACAGCAGAAAACTTACTTTTGTCGATTTTTTTGACGATGATCCAATAAAAACAAAATGGCGCGCGATTGGTCAGGGACGCCAACTTAGGGGTCAACAAGGGGCAGAAATAGGCACACTTGCATTGTAGTCTGCTCGCTAACGGTTCTACTTTTCGAGAAAACAAAGCTGATCCAACACCCCTCTGATCCAAATCCCCTCGGTCTCCCCTACTTATTCAAATTGTTTTAAACTTTTGTTTATTATTTTAAAGTATACTTGCGGATAGTTCTTTTTGTTAGTAAGTTAAGTGTAAGTTAGTTCGTTTTGACTTGGGAGTAGGATTTAATTCTTATATTTTAATTTTAGTATTAGGTACTTATTCCAAAAAATCACCTAATAATCTAGTTAATTAGTGAATTCTCGCAAATAAACTAGAATCTACATAAGTTGTTATTATGTTCGCGTATGTTCGCAATGGATTAGCTTAGTCAGTCTACCGGATTATAACATAACCCAGTTCTCGTATTTAGATTATTCAATCTTACGAATATAGGTTACTACCTATCTACATAACTAGCGTAGTGTTAAGTTTAATCATACCTTGCATCTAATTATCTTTGTGAACTACTTCAAGTTGTAAAAGATTACAGAGGATCAGCCAAAGTTAATAAATCTGAAAATTATTTAAAACTGGGTAAAAACAGATGAAACATGGAATATGTAAGTAATAGGTATCACTAGCGCAGAAAAAGAACATAATATTACCCTAGTATATTCTGTGATAATATCCCGAATTGGCCACATTCTTGTTTTCCTTTCTTTCATATTATTTATACCTATGATTTTCGAGCAGGATGTGAACCATAATATTGCCAATTCAGATGTTTTTTATCCGCGACAGTTACACCTTCCAAAATTTATAAGAGACTAGCAGCTCTGTTTCACCCGCTGCAACTAATTATTGGGTGTATATTATACCTTTCCCGTGAATCACTTCATCTATTACAAAAAAGCGGCCAAGAGCATGTCAGACACGCTCACAAGTAGGGTTTCGTAGTCAACGTTTAAATATCAGGTCTTTCAGCGTTACAAAGTTAATTTTGTTGCTGGTTTGTTTGAAGCTGTATGATTACCAACCGCAAATTGAAAAACTGTAATATTTCCTTAATCTTAAGTGCTACAGTATTCGTTATAGTTTTCATAGTAACTTCATAATAAGAACTATATTCCATATTCTTTTCAAATTTTTAGCTTGCATACTTTAGAAGTTACAGCTGGAACAAATTATTGCTCAAAAACGCCCATTTCAAAAGCAAATATCTCGAGACAGAAACATTTTAGAGTGTTTGTGTCAAACAAACCTCTCCTTAGTTTTAAAAGACCTATTTAACGCTACCCTACTCAATATTACCGAGTCCGGGTCCGGGTCCGTGTCCGGGTCCGGGTCCGAGTCCGAGTCCGAGTCCGAGTCCGAGTCCGAGTCCGAGTCCGAGTCCGAGTCCGAGTCCGAGTCCGAGTCCGAGTCCGAGTCCGAGTCCGAGTCCGAGTCTGAGTCTGAGTCTGAGTCTGAGTCTGAGTCTGAGTCTGAGTCTGAGTCTGAGTCTGAGTCTGAGTCTGAGTCTGAGTCTGAGTCTGAGTCTGAGTCTGAGTCTGAGTCTGAGTCTGAGTCTGAGTCTGAGTCTGAGTCTGAGTCTGAGTCTGAGTCTGAGTCTGAGTCTGAGTCTGAGTCTGAGTCTGAGTCTGAGTCTGAGTCTGAGTCTGAGTCTGAGTCTGAGTCTGAGTCTGAGTCTGAGTCTGAGTCTGAGTCTGAGTCTGAGTCTGAGTCTGAGTCTGAGTCTGAGTCTGAGTCTGAGTCTGAGTCTGAGTCTGAGTCTGAGTCTGAGTCTGAGTCTGAGTCTGAGTCTGAGTCTGAGTCTGAGTCTGAGTCTGAGTCTGAGTCTGAGTCTGAGTCTGTGTCTGTGTCTGTGTCTGAGTCTGAGTCTGAGTCTGAGTCTGAGTCTGAGTCTGAGTCTGAGTCTGAGACTGAGTCTGAGTCTGAGTCTGAGTCTGAGTCTGAGTCTGAGTCTGAGTCTGAGTCTGAGTCTGAGTCTGAGTCTGAGTCTGAGTCTGAGTCTGAGTCTGAGTCTGAGTCTGAGTCTGAGTCTGAGTCTGAGTCTGAGTCTGAGTCTGAGTCTGAGTCTGAGTCTGAGTCTGAGTCTGAGTCTGAGTCTGAGTCTGAGTCTGAGTCTGAGTCTGAGTCTGAGTCTGAGTCTGAGTCTGAGTCTGAGTCTGAGTCTGAGTCTGAGTCTGAGTCTGAGTCTGAGTCTGAGTCTGAGTCTGAGTCTGAGTCTGAGTCTGAGTCTGAGTCTGAGTCTGAGTCCAGTAACAAGTCACAGCGCGTGGTGCCTCTGAACACGTGTTCGTGTACTTCTATTAAATTAACCATACAAAATTTTACCTGAGGTGCACCTCCAAAATATAAGACTGTCAAAAACAGCAGAAAACTTACTTTTGTCGATTTTTGACGATGATCCAATAAAAACAAAATGGCGCGCGATTGGTCAGGGACGCCAACTTAGTCAACAAGGGGCAGAAATAGGCACACTTGCATTGTAGTCTGCTCGCTAACGGTTCTACTTTTCGAGAAAACAAAGCTGATCCAACACCCCTCTGATCCAAATCCCCTCGGTCTCCCCTACTTATTCAAATTGTTTTAAACTTTTGTTTATTATTTTAAAGTATACTTGCGGATAGTTCTTTTTGTTAGTAAGTTAAGTGTAAGTTAGTTCGTTTTGACTTGGGAGTAGGATTTAATTCTTATATTTTAATTTTAGTATTAGGTACTTATTCCAAAAAATCACCTAATAATCTAGTTAATTAGTGAATTCTCGCAAATAAACTAGAATCTACATAAGTTGTTATTATGTTCGCGTATGTTCGCAATGGATTAGCTTAGTCAGTCTACCGGATTATAACATAACCCAGTTCTCGTATTTAGATTATTCAATCTTACGAATATAGGTTACTACCTATCTACATAACTAGCGTAGTGTTAAGTTTAATCATACCTTGCATCTAATTATCTTTGTGAACTACTTCAAGTTGTAAAAGATTACAGAGGATCAGCCAAAGTTAATAAATCTGAAAATTATTTAAAACTGGGTAAAAACAGATGAAACATGGAATATGTAAGTAATAGGTATCACTAGCGCAGAAAAAGAACATAATATTACCCTAGTATATTCTGTGATAATATCCCGAATTGGCCACATTCTTGTTTTCCTTTCTTTCATATTATTTATACCTATGATTTTCGAGCAGGATGTGAACCATAATATTGCCAATTCAGATGTTTTTTATCCGCGACAGTTACACCTTCCAAAATTTATAAGAGACTAGCAGCTCTGTTTCACCCGCTGCAACTAATTATTGGGTGTATATTATACCTTTCCCGTGAATCACTTCATCTATTACAAAAAAGCGGCCAAGAGCATGTCAGACACGCTCACAAGTAGGGTTTCGTAGTCAACGTTTAAATATCAGGTCTTTCAGCGTTACAAAGTTAATTTTGTTGCTGGTTTGTTTGAAGCTGTATGATTACCAACCGCAAATTGAAAAACTGTAATATTCCCTTAATCTTAAGTGCTACAGTATTCGTTATAGTTTTCATAGTAACTTCATAATAAGAACTATATTCCATATTCTTTTCAAATTTTTAGCTTGCATACTTTAGAAGTTACAGCTGGAACAAATTATTGCTCAAAAACGCCCATTTCAAAAGCAAATATCTCGAGACAGAAACATTTTAGAGTGTTTGTGTCAAACAAACCTCTCCTTAGTTTTAAAAGACCTATTTAACGCTACCCTACTCAATATTACAGGAGACAAAAAAAATTTGCCCCCCTTTCACATGTATGGAAAGGGGGTCCAAAAAACAATTAAAATATTTTTTTGCAACATTTCTAAATTTGGGTCAACACAATCTATCTTTACACCTTTGATGTCAATATCATATTGTAACAATTTATGTACTTAAAATAGTTAATGTATGTTAAAGATGTTATGTGTTATGGTAATAAACGTATATTATTATTATTATATTATTATATTTATATATCTTTAGATATTCTCTCTTTTCAGAGGGTTTCTTCCCTATCTCACGGGCCTGAGCCAAGCGAGTTATTATATTATTATTATTATTATTATCTCCAAAACTGACGAAGTTATGAGGGCGCGGCATACAGACAGACAGACAGACTTACCGAAATGATAAGGGTTTCTAGTAGACTACTAAACCCTAAAAAAGCGCATTAAAATCTACTGCATGGTTTAGGAATTCCACAACAGACAGAAAAAGAAATACAAAGCGCGGCTTGATTTTATAGGTAGGTAAATGCACATAAAACTACGATATTTTGGTGCATAGTGTGAGGAAGACGTAAGACAAGACTCGATGCTGTGGGAACTCCTAATGCATAGGTAAGTAGGTATATTATGCTGTCAACTTTAATACTTAGCGAATCATTTAGAGCACCACATTCCGTCCCAAAGGAAGTTGTTGTCGGATTTACAAGTATTTTTTATTGATCTAGACACACGGCAGTGTGTCCGCCAAGTTCGAGCAAAGAACCGACACACCGGCCGTGGGTTATATTACACGAACCATTTCGGGCCAAGTTCGACCTACCTATAACTCAAAATCTATTTTATCTACGCATATGAAATTTCTAGTATCTGTCGAGATCTACTTACTTATCTAAAATACAAAATTTCATTAATGTACCTATTGTAGGTCTTGAGATATTGACGTCAGAAAATCGCTATTTTTACTATACACTCACTGACTGACTGACTGACTGACTCACTCACTCACTCATCAAAAACCTAGACCACTTCCAATGGTCGTATTGACTTGAAATTTGGCATGGAGGTAGGTCTTTAGGTCAAGGTAAAGGAAAAAATCTGAAAATGGTCAAGTGTGAGTCGGTTTTAAAAATAATGAAGGTGTAAATTCATACCCCTAAGGAACTAAAACAAAAAAAATTATCTATATCTTCCAATGGTCGTACCGACCTAAAATTCGTTACGAAGGTTTGTAATTTAGTCAAAGTAAAGTAAAAATTGCTGTAATTGCTATGCCGTGTGATGCCGGCTTAGAATAGCATCACCCCAATTCTACCCGTGGGTGTCGTAAAAAGCGACTAAGGGATACTCATCCAGGGAATCCTCGCCAATCCGCCTGCCAAGCATGGTGAGTATGGCAATACCCCCCGATAGGGGGAGGCCCATGTCCAGCAGTGGACTGTTGAAGCTGTTATGTTATGTTATGTTAAGTAAAAATTGATTATATCCGGCTACGTACATTATACCGCCCTGACTTGGCAAGCTTATCAGTAAATAGAAAACGTGTAAAAAAAATCCAAGATATTGAATGGGCAATACGCTCTAGCGTGTCAGTCGTACAAGACAGCATACAAAATGACATAACAAAAAAGTTTCCTTTGCCACGCAAACGTAGAAAAATTTAATAAAAAAAAGTAGTCCATTTCTTTGTAAGAAGCATAATCCATATAGTCCATATTCAAAAATCTGAAATTAGTATAAATGAGACATTTCCTTAACTAACTTAATCGTAAGAAAAAAAGAAAATAAACCTTACAAAAATAAATGAAATCCCACCCAAAACATAAATGTGAAAGGCTGCCAAGTTCGATAATATTGGAATGCTTCGCCTATAAAAGAAGTGAGATCTAAATAACTACCAAGTTCCATACACAGACCTCAGTTAAAAATAGCTACAGGAATGCACACTTGATTTTCCGCAGTTTGGAAAGTAGATTCTGAATAAATATCATATTAAATACCTAATATTCTAATACTTACAAAAACGCAAACCTGTTTTTTCAGCAGTTTCCTTATGACATTTATTTTTCTGTACTTTGTAATGATATAACTTGGCAAGTTTTAATAGAAAATTATATACTTGACTCATTGCATTTAGTAGGTTTATAACAAAGTGTGTGAAAACTTGCCAAGTTATATCATTACAAAGTACAGAAAAAAATGTCATAAGGAAACTGCTGAAAAAACAGGTTTGCGTTTTTGTAAGTATTAGAATATTAGGTATTTAATATGATATTTATTCAGAATCTACTTTCCAAACTGCGGAAAATCAAGTGTGCATTCCTGTAACTATTTTTAACTGAGGTCTGTGTATGGAACTTGGTAGTTATTTAGATCTCACTTCTTTTATAGGCGAAGCATTCCAATATTATCGAACTTGGCAGCCTTTCACATTTATGTTTTGGGTGGGATTATTATTTCACTAAAAATATTTACTTGCCTTTTTATTCTAGGTAGAGAAAATCGTCCGCTGTGGTGAAATTTATTTAATTTTCCAGTGCTCTGAATTGGCTTTTCCAGTTTCCAGTGTTGACTTTATTTCCAACATTTCCTGGCGCGGGTTATAGTTTGCCCGGCTTCCACGAACTAACTCTACGTAATTGGTATTTGCATGACATAAGGAAAGTAGCAGTATTCACGCATCAATGCGATAAACATCCGCAAGCGCTGCGCATCGCACAACGCTGCGTCGACGGATGCGTCTGTCAAACCGTATTTGTATGGGAATAAGGTCTAAATTATTTTTGTCCTAACGCATGCGTTACGCAGTGCCAAAATAACGCAGCAACAGGCTTTACGTGTGTCCACGATAGGTAGATGTTGTTTGAGAATTATCTAAAGTTTTGATATGATATTTTGCGGGTAGACGAAATAGTCATCTGTTCTATCATAGTACGAATCCCGTGTTACTTATTTTGACATATCATGTGTGTGTGTAGGTGCGAAAGTTTAAAACTGTGTACCTATTTGTAATTTTTTCCTTCATGTTGTTATGCGTCTAGAAAACAAATTTTGGGCCCTACCTTTTGTCATTGGCTTATCGTAAATCAGTTCACTCTTGATTACGCATATAGAGCATAATATTATCCGGTATTCACGCTTTTTCCTCCATGCCATGTAGTGCCTTCACAAAACAAGGCTAGCATCCTGCCTCCTGCAATGTAAAGACGTCATTAGCTTATCGGCCATCTAATGATGCCGGTTGAAAGCAATTCCGTTTCGCGTTTACAATCCTCGACCTGACCGGCAGTAATCAACTGCTTCATTCTTCCAATAGCAAAATAATGCCTACTTTCTTTGAAAATCTGATTGTTTCCGGTCTTTGAACAAAAAATGCTTTCTTATTCTCGTTTTACATAAAAAAGTATAAGTTTTCGAACAAACAATCTAAAGACAAGACAAGAAGAGCGACGGAAGCTTAAATGGACGTGTAAACAAGAAAAGGGTTTCTGAAATGAGACGACCGACGGTAGAATTCAAAATAGGGTAATGATTGTTTCCAAAAGTACTCATTGTGTTGAGTTCTTCAAAATCTATGGAAAATTATACGAAACTATGAATACCTACAGGCTCTTGGGCAAAACACCTCGACATTCTTTTCGAGTGGGATACCGAGTTGACGCACGACCCGATGAATCCTGGTGTCTGAGGTTTTGAATCAACTATTGACCCACCGAGAAACAATGTAAGCATACTTTAAAAAATAAGTACAAAAATACTTACTTGCATAGGTATTATTTTAACAAATATCAAGAAACGTTCCGCTTTAATCCGTAAAGTGTCATGTTAACTTGAAACCCTTCTATCATATAAAGTTTTCTTGTGAGCTACATACCCAACTGATCTTATAACACGATCAAAGAGTTTATACCGTAACAAAAAAGTGGGACGGTCGATCCGTTTATGTACAGTTTTATCTGACATAAGTAGGTACTATGAGCAGCTCCTTGAGTTACCCAAAGGACCAACATAATACCTACTTTATGGCCGTATGGAACCTTCAAACCTTCCCTAACCTCCCACAAAAATGCAAAATCTGTTCATTCCTGTTTTTATCAATTTCTGTTTTGAGTCCTATGTAAAATCTATAAAGACCTGTAATAATTTAATAGTCCCGTTTTGGAGGCTACCTATCAATGTCAGCAAGTTTATTTTTTTATTTTTATCCAACAGGTTTTTACTTCTCTAGAACTGGTGTCCCAAAAGTGATTCTGAAACAACATTCATGTAGTGTGTGTGGTAAGTGGTAACTCGAGGTGCTGCTGATAGGTAGTACTTCTTCAGAAATCGCCAAACGGATCACATTTTTTTATGTCTGTCCTTTCAAAATACTTTTTGATGTCTCTATAAACTTCTTTAATTTGTTTGAAACTTTCTCTCTCTTCGTGTGGGACACCGAATCGTCCAACGAAACTTTCAGAATACGTATGATTGGTATGGTTACCAATTTTTAAAAAGATTAATAATAGTGTACTTGTTTAAATTGATTACCTGCCAGCCAGCCAGCACTGCAGCCATCACGTATTGTGGGAGAACCTTCAAAACGAGTTTGAAGGTCTCGCGGTGCATGGATGTGCAGAATACTAAAAAGTGTCTTTGTGACACTTCGTGTAACGAATGGAATATAGAGCAAGAGTAGCGTATGTACTTCATCATGATTGAATAGCCGGACAGGGGCTTGTTGCGAGGCCGGTCCACAAATACCCTATTTGCCGAGCTGATCCGCTCTCAATCGGGATGATCAATTTTTGCAGCAGCGACGCGACATATTTTATGTAGCAGTCAATCATAGCACATCCACCAATCCCCAGGGATTATCAAGGCCCACAAGCCCTCGTTGGATCAACAAACAACAATAGAGACTGTATCCGACGTTGATACCTTTCAATCAATCCGGATTGTTTCATTTCAATTATGGATTTGATTGTCTTTATACGACGCGCGATGGACAAGCTCCAGCTCGACTGAACCGTGTTTTATTTTCGTCTGTTACGGATCGAAATATGGTAAATATTGTTTTTCTCTGTGATGCGATGCCTGTTGACCTACATAATAATGACTGACTGCTCGTATTTATTTTTCTTTTATCGAGTTATATTACAAAAACATGTATATTAAATTATTGTCTGTGAATAGGTAAGTAACACGAAGTGATAGAGACTGTCAAAAATATTATTTTAGAAGTTAATGTACTATATAGGGTGTATTTTTATTAGTGGCGGATCCGTTAAGGGTGTGTTCTGTCAATGAAACTGAACAACTTTCCCCAAGGAACATAGGTCGAAATACGAAAAAAAAATTTGGTCTTCCCATACTAAGTGTGTTGGCCGGCCGGGTCAATTTGTATGGGAGGGCTAATTTTTTTTTTCATAAAAATATAGGCATACCTACCATAAGTTGTCAAAAGACTATCATTTATCTATTGCATTAGTTGCGTAGGTGTAGAGTAGACTTACAGTACAGAAATAGCTTCAACTATGTACCTCTTTGGATTAATGGTATTTATACCTTACCGAAATTAACACCAATTATACTTTATGCTATACATGCGGAACAATGATTGATTAAGTACAAATCTATTTATAATATTCTCATTATACAATTTCAGTATAAAATCGTAGTGTTGTTATTGCTTTTTAGTACTTTTGTAATCATTAACTTCACTTAGAAATTCTATTTCGAAATACAACTAGGACGCGTAGATAAGATGGCACTTTGCCTCAGGATATTCACACAATCTCCTAAAGGTCCAATACAAACAATATAAAAGATCCTATACTAACAAAGACGAGGGATCATAAATTCTGCCCTCAGATCGGCTACCGCTCTGCCCTGATTGAGCGCCCGTTCAAACATCCGTGAATGCTAAAAATCCCATTAACAAAGGTGGGAAAACGATGATTGATTGTTGTCACGCCTTTCCGGATAGCTCTTTTTTCAAGCGGGATTCAAACCTGCGACTTTCTTCACCTGTACGTACGCCTCTATCTACCACGGTTTGTCTGCTTTTGGCACGTCTATGAAAATTATTTTCTGATCACCCGGTAGATGGAGTGCACAATTGAGCCACGACGGTAGACTAGGAAAATGGGTCGCAATCCTACGGTGTTCTTCGTAAGTTTTCGAAAATTATTAACACATCTAGGTGCTAAAGTTGATGTATGATTGATGGTTGTCTTGAAAAAAAGAAAAGCCGAATAAGCGACTTTTTTGCATGATTCCACCTTGGGGAGTTCAAAGCTGGCAGTAGCTGCATGGCGAAAGTCTTCTTCTTTACGTGTCTGACACTGAGTCCTCTAATGACCCGATGAACCCTGAAGTCAGACTTTGGCAAAGGCTAATGTGATGTCATGCCCGGTATATCGGCACTATTCGGATGTTGTGCGAATCGGCACTAAAAAGAGAGTGCCTATCTATTTAAATTAAATTCTTATCAAAGCTTTGTTATATCACCACGACAGATCAATTTGTATTGCACGCGTGTTGAATATGAAAGAAATTCTCTATCAAACTAAGCCAATCGAAATAATCGGATTTCACGGATCAGTTAAAATATTTTTAATTCATGGATCTGGTTAGTTTGTGGTCTCACGTAACTGCATACCTATTTGTTTGCCGGTAATGCGGTTGCGGTTAAATTAAACCTCAGATAAATTAACTAAAATCCGATGCATGTTGGTTGCTAATTCCGTACATAAAATTGGTATCATCAATATACACAACGCATCAGAAACAGCACATTTACTACTGCTACAACAGCCACAACAGTCACACTGCTGGACATGGGCATCACCATATTGGGGGTATTTGCCATACTCACCACGCTTGGCGGGTGTTGTAGATATTCACAGAGAACGCTCACGGGTTAAAAAACACATCACTTTCATGAAAAGCATGAGATTGCACAAACACGGTAAGGTAAAGTAGGTGTTTCCTTGATAGAGCGTGACCTGTGAGTCAGTGAGCTAACCTTGTGAAGATAGTTTACGCCCGGAAATAGGCTCATAGCGCGTAGATATAATAAGTAGGCACTTCGCCGTCTTCGCCTCAATTCTAGACATTGTAACGGACACGTATAGGCTTTAAAGGCCGACTTTGACTATTGAGCGACTTATTTCTAGGGCTTTTTTATATTTTACAAACTTACTTTAATTTTGGAAGATTATAGGGTTGTATAGGTACTATAAGTAACATATAAAGAACCTACAATATCAAATTATGTTTTATCCTGAAAGCATTGCTAAAGAATATATTTCTTCACATACTTTGGAGTTTAAATTGCAAAAGCACAGTATTTGTGTTAAAGCAAGTACAAAACACGGAATGTAATATAAGTTCAGGCGATATTCGAAAGTTGCCGCATAAAATATGCGAAATGCGAATAACACCGGTGCCTTCGTTCGCATCAAAAGGGAAAAGGTCTCGGAAGTTTCGAATAGTTTAGAATATGGGTGGGCTTAAAAACCAAGCGACAGCGACAACGACACGCGTCGTTGTCGCTGTCAAATGACTGGTTTGTATGGGGAACCAGATAAACCGAGCGTCGGCGTCGTTGCGGCGCGCCACGACGCCGTCACGTTGACAGCGCGCTGAGAGGCTCACCAGGCCAGTGTTGCCGGATAAATAGAATTACTGCTATTTAGACATATTTAACAGCAAGGTAAATGTAGAAAAAATATAGAACAAACTTTATGTAAATTCTGAACTATTGTTGCCGTACTACCGATGGTTTTACTATCGATAGTTTTCATTTATTCAGGCCTATACAATCGGTAGGCCTAATAATAGTATTGATTATTTAAAATAAAGCAATACTGTTGACGAGGTATAATACTATCGATACCATCGATAGTTCAGGATATCGATACTATCGATTGTCTATCGTTTTACAATCGATAGTCCACTATCGAGTGGCAACAATATTCTAAACACATGCTTTTTATGTTACAGTTTATCAAATTTTCACAAATTACACGCTGAATTCCGACAAGCTCTGCCTACCCCGCAAGAGATAAAGGAGTGATATATGTATGTATGTATTCCGACAACATTGATGCCTGAGCAGAATTTGCAAAAGAAAATGTAATGTATATTTGTAAACCTCATTTTGCGTTTTGCGGTGCTAAAAGTTCTGTTGTATTTGTTGTTTTTAAGGAAAAACTGAACTAAACCCATGATTTATTCTACACGAATAGTTATATTATGAATTATATTATATTACTTGTCACTTGGTTATGTGTCTGTCAAGACCCCTTTTTTCGGGTACGCGTTAAGATATCAACTTGAAATAAAACCATTCCATAGTCACCAATAGGAATGATGATGTTCTCTCCGGCTGATTTCGGCCATGCCGACCACTTTTAATTCTGATCAGCAGCTTCCTAAATACTGCAGCTGCCACACTGATTCTGCTATTCATCTCATTATCAAGGTCACATTAAATATCGAAACTTCTCAACTTGTGTCATCATATCTTCACCAAACTTAATTTTCAGTATCTCACGACCTTGTATTTCCATTGAAATCACTTTTGTGAATGATCTGATCACTAAGACGGCGGTCGTTACACAATAATGTCAGAGGCCTGCTACTTATAGTAGGCGGTTGGAAAACTCTGACTCTAGGTTTCATCGAATTGTTGAACGACTTGGTGTACTACTCGAATAAGAAGAAGAAGAATACTATCTTTTGACACTGATCTTCAGATCGAATTTGCAGCATGCTTGGGGAGAAACGGTCTTCAGTTGTTGCAGGCCATCTGCGGATTCTGCAAGAAAGCATAGGTCATCGGTATACATGTCGCAGTGCGATGTCAAAAGCTGGCATATTATGGCAAAATTGTAGACTTCCTTAGGCCTTCGTCCCAAGCTGATCCAATGTTTGGCCAAAATCCTAGCATTTTCGGCGAAATCCTAGATTTGTTCAGTATTATGGCTTTTTTTTTCATTCCCGACGAGGAACAAGGAGTGGAAAAGTGAGTTATGCATCTCTCTCTAATTGCTAACTCCAGGGCGTCCGACTCTACCTCCCACCCTACAGGACGTCCAACGCTACTTTATGCCTTACAAGGTAACTGACGCTATTTCCAACCCTCCAGAGACGTCATAGATGATAAGGGGTAGCGTCGGGCCTACTACTGTGTTACAAAGTATGTCTAAGTTCTACGCCTCTACTTGCTCTCAGGCGCGGTCACAGCCCTCAGTTTCAGGGGGGGTCATGGCGGCTGAAATACCTTAGAACCATTATTTTTTAGATTTAAAAAAAATTGCCTACTGCGTGCATAGGCATAATATCATAATGACGTCTCACAACTCGTCACACGCTTTGCACACGCTGAACACTGGCTGATGCAGATTTTTGAATTCCTCAGTTAGATGAATTATTTGAATGAAATATTAATAAACTCTGTTTGTTGTTTAAAGAATCCTTATAAAATATCATAAAATTTTGCGAATTACCATTTCTCTCCAAATTGTGCGCATGCTCAGGATATTTATCTGGGTAGGCTGAAGTTTTCAGGTAAAAATAAGGCACAAAGACGTGGACGTATAGCAAAGCGAGCTCGACTTTTTCGCTACAAACGAGCATGTGAGCCTAAAAACTGGCCGCCAGTGAAAAACAGATTAAAAGGTACATGTACAGCGAGCGAAGCGAGCTCGACTTTTCGCGTTATAAAAAAGTGAGAGGCCTCAACACTAGCAGTAGATGTAAAATAGGTAGGAAGGTGTACCTACGTGTTGCGAGTGAAGCGAGCCCGTCTTTTTACGCTATAAATAAGCAAAGATTTACACGGTATACACGACAGTTTTTTTTTCTTGGTATTCAGGGGGGGTCATGACCCCTATGACCCCCCCCCTGTGACCGCGCCTGCTTGCTCTACTTCTTCATATATCTCCTTATCTGTCTAACACTCCTTTAAACTATCTGGAACTATAAAATTATGTGTTCTTTCTTATCTGCATAATATAATATGTATTAGTCTATTAATAAGTATGTGTAGTAGTTTATCATAGTTGAAGTATTTGAGTAATAGTATGTATGTATATTATATTTATGTAATACATAAATAGTTGCACTACCCCGCTTTTTCTCTGTACGTACTTTTTCCTGTTGTGAAGCAATAAGGCCGCCAAATTGTACTCTGTTATGTTTTCTTTTTTTATTACTTTGTTTGTTTGTTTTTATGTGCAATAAAAAATATTGTTATGTTCCATCCTGCTGGTCGAGCGCGTTGGGAAGTTTTTTATGAGTAGCCCTCAAGAATATTGGCACTTTTTGGTGATCCGTCCCCTTCGGGATATTCATAACATCTTGCAGGCTTTTCTTGCAAATTTTGTCCCCTGTTCGATGGGGCACACACTTCACGTTCAGCTTGAGCCACTCACACAGCAGCGCCTTCGCCTTGCATATGTCGTCCACCGAGAAATAGGTCGAACACAGCTAGATAACGGAGGCCTCGTTTGTGATGGTTAGTTGATCTTGCAGGAACGTGAGGACATCGTTGGCCAAGAAAGATGTATCCATCTTGGACCAAGTCGAACGCAGCCAGTGCTACGCT
Source organism: Phthorimaea operculella (assembly GCA_024500475.1). Lineage (NCBI taxonomy): Eukaryota > Metazoa > Arthropoda > Insecta > Lepidoptera > Gelechiidae > Phthorimaea > Phthorimaea operculella. The sequence continues at coordinate 4,133,614 of JANFCV010000035.1, read as the reverse complement.
AACGAATTATTTCACTATTTTAAATTAAAATAATTAAGTCGGCAAATACGTGTACATTGCTCGGCGCATAGCGAAACATTATGTTATGTTAGCGTTATGTTAGCGTTGGACGCCCTGGAGGGTGTGGTCGACGTCAGACACTCTGGAGGATTAAAAGTGGCGGGCGTTGGTTTTCCTGGGCTTCCGACGTTACCCCTTGTCGTCCAGGGCATTCCTGGAGGGTAAGAGGTGGCGGCATATACCCTGAGAGGCAGGACAGAGAGTGGGAGGTAACGTCGGATGCCCTGGCGGGCGCGGAAAGCGCCGGAAACACTAAAGACTTAAAGATCGCAGGCATTGGATTTTTTGGGCGTCCGACACTACCCCCTGCCGTCCAGGGCGTCCTATCGCTACCTCTACCTCCCGTCCTCTAGAGCGTCCAGTGGTACATTCTGCTCTTACGGTGTCTAACCCCCCCCCCCTCCCTACCCTCTAGGGCAATCGAGGCAATCCTGATATTCAGGTTGTCCGACGCTAGCCCATCTTTCAGGGCGCCCTACGCCTCAAGGTATCCAACTCTACCCTTAACAGCCCAGAGGGAGGTGCATATTGTTTACCTATTCACTTCTCGTTCCCCAGAAATGGAAAAAAAACTATACATATACTAAACAAATCTAGAATTTCGGCCAAAAACCTAGATCAGCCAGTAGCCAAATTCAAAGTTCAGACAGATGTGCGGAAACGGATGCGGGCTCCTTTGGAGACGGTGTATGAGACCTCCTTAACTACTACCGCAAAGAATAAGGTAAACAGTGTGGGCGCTGGAATGCACCCTTGTTTCACCTCACAGTTGATGGGAAAAAAAGATCGTTCATCGTCTACAGAGACACAGCACTGCTCATCATCATGCCTCATGTCATGTCTCAGGAGGCGCACAAACTTCTCCGTGCACTCTAGTTTTTCTAGCACCATCCAGTGAGCTTCAAAATACACTGTCGAACGCTTTATATAGACCAACAAAGCAGAGTTACAACTAAAGACATTGCTCCCTGCTTTTTCCTGCAGTTGATGAACACAAAAATCCAAAAAATATTTTCTTACCTGAAAGTCCTTCAAGCGGTTTAATAAGGCTCTTGCAAAAGCCTTTCGGGGAGCGATTATTACGGAATACCGCGGTATGACTTGCAGTCAGAAAGGTCACCTTTGTTTTTGAGAGGGCACTAATGCGAGAAACTTTAAAACCACCCGGAAATCGCTCTTTCTCTCACATTCAAACAAAAAGTTTCAATAACAACGAGTTTAGCTCCACTCCGCCAAATTTGAGTATATCGCCTGATGTAAGGTCAATGCTAATGTCTGATGGCAGTAACAACCTCATCACACGACAGGGGCTCATGCATTTGGTGGTTAAGGTGAGATGAGGTAACAATTGATGTGGTGCGGTGGTGCCGATTAGCTGTTCGTCGACGTTAAGCAGATCGATAAAATATGACCAAGAAACAAGAGTATAAACAACCCCAAAAGTTCGAGTTTTAGTATTTATATAGGAAAACCTGCTAATAAAAAAAAATTAGAGCAAACTATAGCAAAGACCCGGCAACACTGTAAATTAGTGACATGCAGATATTCTCTTGTCTTCACCGTTGGTCGTATCACGAAGTGATGTAACCAAAAACTAACAATTTTTAGTTTGATACACCATGACCATGGAATTCTAAAATTATATTTTTTAGCTTAATCCACACTACAACACGCTTTGTCTGAACTTTTGTCCTAGGAGACGGTAGGTATTTTTTTTATCACGAATAGTCTTTATCGTCATTTAAATAATATATGACGACTGACGGCGCGTCACTTAAGAGTAGCTAAGAAGAGCTAAGTTTATTTTATTTTGGCCTAATAATTTCTGTTATTGTTTCGTTAATATTTGTTTAGATAATCTTCAATACTGCAAGCTGTAGTGCTGATTGTATTCGAATCTTCGAATCTCTTTGGTTGGAAAGGGTTTGTGAACGAATGGAGTGGTGTTGATGACATTATTGGCACTGACATGCCTGACTTGGATTTTAATATGTGTCACGGTGGGCTATCTACCAACTCATTATTCTAATCGAATAATAGGTATCTAATAATACGACTTCATAGCTTGTATGGGGGTATGGTCCCATTCGGCAGAAAGCATGAAATTTGGCATGTGTGTAGCTTATATAATATGTAAGCTTCAGGAAAAGAAGGGAAGCAAGTTGGACCCCCATGCTTTCCTCCCCATTTATATGTCCCAAATTTCAGTTATCTTTATTCTTCTCGGAAACTATTAAAGATAGTGTAATTATAGTGACTATTAAAGATAGGGGTGTAAGGGGCCTTACCAACACCTTCGGGGCCCAAGCCAACCTTACCTGCCCCTGGTGCGCCCTGCTGGTCAACGGACGAGGCAATGGCGACCCGCCAACCCGCACTGGATCAGTGTGGCGGGCTCGTGGCGGGTGACGATCCAACCCCCCCTAAATAAACATGGCAGTACAAGTCAAACCATGTTCTGCTGTAAAGTTTAAAGAAACTAGTTACGCCCTTTTTTGGTGCGACCAGTGGTATGCGGGTATGGATTGCAAAAAAACTGGAAGATCCAAGACTGGAACCATAAAATAAGTAGATAAATTTTTCAATTCTGGTTACTGTCGCAAAATTATTCTTTGCTTCCAATGTAAAACGCTCCATCCGCATTAGAGTGGTAGGTAAATGAATGAATGGTTCTAGTTGGAAAATCCTGAACTACAAAATTAACGACGGAACTTTGTAAGGGCTATGAAGGAGACAAAAATATTAAAATATCTCACGGAAGCGCATAGAAGGTCAGAATTTTGGTTCATTATCATCATTAGACATCGTTATCAATGGAGCACGAACAAAAAATTCGTAGAGGTGGCGTACTTTATCGACACCTTAGATATCGACAGATTATATTCAAGTACCTAGTTGCTGTCAATGTCCATTCTTTCCGTAACACCCTATATAGGTAATATTGTAACTTATTTAATGCCAATTTTTAAGATTGTATTTAATCATTAAGAAAACCTACCTATGCTTCTAACTACGCACTACGCTTGTACATTATAAGTACCTAAGTCATTTTATTGGCAAGTTTCAATGTTTTTCCCTATTCCGAACTATGTTCCCCAGAAAAAGTAAGCCATTTCAAATTATAGAATAATTTTTCAAGGATTTTTTATATGTTAGTAGCATGAAAACATCGATAACCTGTGTTTCGAAAAAAGTCCGCATCTCATCTCTATGACATGACAACGTCATTCTTGCTCCAAAGATAACGATGTCTAATCATCATCCTCAGCCATCCACCCACTGCGGGGTATAGGCTTCCTCTCTACTAAGCCAACCCTCATGGTCCCGTGCCAGCCTGTGCCAGTGAGGTCATATTATATAAGCTTGATGATATCGTCGGACCATTGAGCAGGTAGTCTGCCCACTGACCTTTTCACTAATCTTGGCCACCGCTTCGTGGCTGCTTTTTTCCACCGATCGTCACTTCGTCTTACAAGTGTCCTGCCCATCTCCACCTTAACCTCGTCACTCGCTTACCTATATTTTTGACTTTGGTTTTACGTCGACTTTCAACGTTTGGTGTTGGACATGTTCATCCTGAGACCTACCTTCAGGGAGGCATCATGCAGATGTGATATTTTGCTGGAGACCCAGAAAACGTTCGGCAATAAGGATGAGATCATCTGAAAATCTCAGGTGCGACATGCGTATTCCGTTGAAATTGTCTCCTTTCTCGCTCCAATCTAAAGTCTTCAAATTTTGACCTACCATAGTAACTGAAATCAGCTGATAGCCAAGTTTGTATGGGAGGTCCAAAATTTCTTTTCGTATTCCGACCTATGTTCTTTGGGGAAAGTTGTTCCTTATCACCAGCCGATTCTGAGTTTTCGCTATCGGTCACTAGTAAAATTTTACACTATATATTGACAGCACAAAAGCAGTCAGTACATACTTTTGGCCTTTGAACCGACAAGAACAAGAAGCAGTAATTCTTCCTAGTAGGATCAATTGGCTGTTCTACTGGAACCTAATATTCAGTCAGGAGGATAAGGAGGTCAATGAGGAGGATCATGGTAGACCACCTGCTTGATATCAAACAGGATTAACAACGAACATGAACATTATGACAGGATTTCAATAGACAAGGCTGACACTTTAGATTCCTTACCCTGCAGTGGGTGAAAGTGGACTGAAGATGATGTTGTAAGATAGATTTTGGTGTGTTTGATGATGTGTATTTTCAACATTAGCAATGTTATTCATTCGCAAACCTCTCATGAGCTTTAGCCAAAATAAAGTAGATAAAACGAAGTCTCTAAGACACAAAAACGCTACTTTATTTATTGCTATTACTAACACAGGCAGACTTGGCAGACAGATCTCCAAATCAACTACTCTGCATTGAATCCGTAGACACTTACTGCCCAGTAACTGTTAAAATGGATAGAAAGCCTCTCTGCCTCTGCATCGGGAACTCCTTGGGAGAAAATTGAGTCGAAGGATTAAATGATTAAAGTATTAGACTTCTTTGATACCTACTTCAGGCATAAATGGCTGACGAGAACAGCTGACCCTCTCCACATGAGGGAAGAGTAAATACGAACTAAAATCCTGAAATGATCAGTTCACGTGAACCATAACTGTTTAAAGGCGGAGAGGGATCAAATCTCATATAGGCCATTAGAACAAAAAATATTACTCCCACAGGCAGCTGAACTGCCCCAGTAGATGATCAACTGATTACCCTGATCAATTTTGCATTATTCTTACAACAAACTTAAATGTGATACTGATATTAACAAGCACGATCTAATTTGCGTCACGTTTTTTGTGACGCAAATTATGTGATATAAATTAGGGAAAACGCATATTTTATTTTGTTAAACGGATACGTTTAAGTTTTTGTTTATAACCTTTGACGGAAATTGAACCTTTCGTATAGGCGTACATGATCATAAATTGACAAGACTCATACACATTTATTCACAAAATGAAACAAGCGAACGCAAATTAGAGAAAACCATGACCACGTGAACGCAAATTAGGTATTTACGTCCATAATTCTTCATCCAAGAACATGACACACCACTGCTGTCGTGGACTGCTAACGTTAGCTCCTCATGCCACAATCTTGGGCATAGATCTTTCTACTTGTGATAAAGGTAACATTTTGTAACTCGTGACGCAAATTATGTATCAGGCCGGGACAGATACATTAAATTATGTAACTAAGTAAATAAAGGTTGTGCACGTTTATAATATTTATAATCCTTAAGCCCAATAAAAGGGCTTCCAATGTTTATAAACATTGTTTTTACAAGAAATAATTGAAGACAAAGGAAAAATTCTGGGTGCGGGACAGCGAACACAAATTAGAGAACAGGGTTTTGAAAAAATATTGCGGCTAAAGTATTTACTATACAGATTTGAAACTTCGTGGAGGATTACAGGACCTTTCTACCTATTTAAATAAAAATATACAAGTTTGTGGTATTACGGAGTAGCGAGAAATTCAACGAGACACCCAAAAATCGTGCATTTTGAGAATCACCGAATACAATAATAGTATTGCATACGATGCAATATTATATCGTATGCAGTATTGTTGTATTAGTTATACAGATCAAAAACTAGGACTTTCTATGTAATTTCTCCAAGGCGCCCAGCCTCTGAGAGGTGACATGTTTTAATACTGGGTTATTTTTTAGTCAGTGCGCAAACTTTGTAGGGTATTTCTACTCGTGATTCTGACCAACTTTTACTATGGGACTAGCTGCAAATTCGCAAAAAAGATTTTGGATGTTCCATAGAAAATTTCATACCTACTCGGCAAAAATGTATAAAGCAATAAAAAGAAAATTTTAGATTTCGCAGGTGGCCCCATAGTAAAAGTTGTTCAGAATGACGAGTAGAAACATCCTGCAAAGTTTGCGCACTGACTAAAAAATAACCCTGTATGTTTGTCTACCTAATAGCCCAAACAAAGTTCCACCGGAAAATTTGTAATTCAGGATTTTCCAACTAGAAACCCTTATCAGCACTCGTATACCACTTTTTTGTCATCAGTACCTTTCCGTGCGAATGACATAATTTTTGACAGGGTTTTAGAAGCCGAGTTACATCCTAAACGACGTATCTGACATCAACAATTCATAGTAAATTGAGATGAATGTCAAATGTGTTAAGAGTGAATTTTGCTTGAGTGAGATCCATGTCCCAAATAGCAAACAGTTGCCTTAAACAAAACTTGTTATAAAACCCTTATAGGAGCATTCTGTAAAAATTTCCCGGACAGGACCCTCTGGTTTCTAGTAATTCCGTGTAGGTAATATACAATGATATTGCAAATACGGTATTGTAAGTAACTAGAATGCATTTCAGATCTTTTAGATGACAGTTGTCAAGAATAAGATTCGTTTATGTCGGAAACTATAAATCTTAGACTACCAATTTCTTAGAAAAAATGGTAAGCCTTGGCGAGATCTATCAAACGACAGCTGTCAAACTATAAACACGTTTATCAACACTCGTTTAGTAATGTTGGTTTTATATAATCGAATGCAGTTTCGTTATGAACTCCTTTATAAAAATGCAACCTTAAAAACAACTTATCACCACCAGCTACATAAATTAACTCAATTCCAAGTGTGCTTCAAAAAAATTAAATGATTATGCAACTTTTTTATTTCCAGTGCCAATAGTAACCCAATAAAAAAAATACAAATGTCACCCGGGCGGGATGAGCCTTGAAATAATGAGGACATATTTATTATTAAATCTTCATTTCAATTAATCATTTTTCGAATAAAAATTTACCTAAAAATACCTTTTGATTTTAAAAGTTGTTTCGATTTCTGAACCTCCATTTGAATATTTAGTCGTTTAGTTAGTGGTTCCGTTGATAGGCTTGCAATCGCCATAGTGCAGTGCGGAGAGCTTAGAATTATTTCTTATAGTTTTTTTTTGTAGAGTGTAGATAAAATAGTGTATGCAACTGCATATAATTAGGCTTTAGTATGCTTGTGTCAAACTATTATCACAATCGGCTGCGCCTAGTGTGATAAACAGACACTCGCGTTCTAAAGCCTTCCGTTATAAGACAGTTGCATAAACTATTATTATCTCGGCAATTAAGCATGCTCGAAAATAAGTTTGTTTTGGAAATTTGTAGGCCTTGCTTTGAGGCCTTTATTTTATGTGGTAGCTGTCAAACTAAAAACTCGTTTATCCCGGCAATCATTCAAGCTAGACTACCGGTTTATTTGGGAAAGTTGTAGGTCTTGGTGAGACCTTCATTTTATGTGACATCAGCCAATCTTAAAACTCGTTTGTATCGGCAAATTTTCATACTAGACAATAAGTTTGCTTGGGAAAGTTGTAGGCTTTGATGAGATCTTCATTTTATGTGACAATTTCAAACTGAAAACTCGTTTATCTCGGCAATCATTCAAGCTAGATTACCAGATTGTTTGGGAAAGTTGTAGACCTTGATGAGACCTTCATTTAATGTGACAGCTGTCAAACTTAAAACTCATTTATCTCGGCAAATTTTCATGCTAGACAATATTATGTTTGTTTGGGAAAGTTGTAGGCCTTCATGAGACCTTCATTTTATGTGACAGCTGTCAAACTAAATACTCGTTTATAGCGGCAACAATTCGTGCAATACTATCAATTTGTTTGGGAAAGTTATTACCTTTTTCAATTGACAGTCTAGCATAAGTAATTGCCGAAATAAACGAGTTTTTGTTTGACAGATGTCACATAAAATAAAGGTCTCATCATGTGATACAACTTTACCAAAGAAACTAAGTCTAGCGTGAATAATTGCCGAGATAAATGAGTTTTTAGTTTGAGAGCTGTCACATAAAATAAAAGTATCATCAAGGCCTACATCTTTCCCAAAAACGATATTCTAGCATGCATAATTACCTAGATAAACGAGTTTTTCGTTTGACACCTGTCACCTCAAATATATATATATATTCATAACTTTATTCATAAACAGTAACATAACTGTGTGCGAAATAGTTAGGCATAACATAACATAGGTACTTAAAACTAGACACAATATTTATAATAATGGAAACTAATTGTACAATCCAAGGTCATGTCAACAGTTTTAAAATATAGGTATTATCAAGGTCTACAACTTTTACAAACAAACTGATAGTCTAGCATGCATAACTTCCAAAATAAACAAGTTTTTTGTTTGACAGCCGTCATTAGAAATGCTCATCTTATCAAGGCCTTCACTTTTTACAGATAAATTGATAGTCTTGCATGCATAACTATATAGATAAACGAGTTTTTAGTTTGTCAGCTGTCACTTCAAATGAAGGTCTATTAAGGGCTACATTTTACCCAATAAAACTGATAGCCTATAGTCCGGCTAGTTCGTGCGCGACCTTCCCTAGGGGTGACAGACGTTGGGGGGCGAGATGTCAGCGGGTAGCGGGAGGTGTAGCGGGGAAGGGTGACGCGCGCATCCGCGCTGCACGTCATATTAAAATGACGTGCTTTCTCGCCCTCCGACCGTCTGTACCCCGCAGGAAGGTCGTGCACGAAGTTGTCAAACTATAGCATGCATAGTTACCAAGATATAGTTTTTAGTTTTACAGCTGTTATCTCTAATGTAAGAAAGAAAGAAATTAAATTTATTTCGGCCACAGCACAACAAAAATCTAAGATTTAACAATCAACAAATTACATTATTAGATCTTGTATAGCTGACAACTTCCCTAAGAAAACTGATACGCATAGCCTGTATGACCGGGGTCGAGGAGTGTAACAGACGCATGCCATGCGGGCATTTATCCACTAGAGAACACTGAAATGGATGACTACAGAACTCTGGAATGGACGAGTCTGACAAGCCCTTGGTCTTTTTTAAGTACAATAACAACCACCTACCCTGCATAGTAGGTACCAAGTAGAACCAAGTTACTTTCCTAATCTATTTCCTATCGTGTTTCTAAGAGTAGTAAGTTCTTTTTTATCACCGCAACACTGAGCGTGGAAATCAAACTGACAGGCAGCCGAAGGTGACGTCGCCAGAACAGACATTGCAGCGTCGCGTCTCTTCTCGTCTCGGTTTCGTGCGGCTTCAAGATGCATCGAGCGGCATCGCGCGTTGCATCTTGATGTCGCTTTGAACTGACATTGCAGCGTCGCGTATCGTCTCACCTCGTCGCTTTCAGTAGAAACTGACTCTTAGGGCGCAAAAAGATGGTCTCAGTGAGCAGGGTTCGAAAATATACGATATTTATCAAACAGTAGAGCGAAAAGATAAATCGAGCGGATGTATTTATCTCTTATGAGTCAATCATCCTTTACATTTATGTCCATATTATGCAGTATATTATGCTCTACCAAATTAATCATATGCCTCGCAAAACTAAAAAACGAAATTAATTTGTACAAAAGAACAAATGTAACAAAAAATTATGAGTTTATATTTTTAGAATGTAGGTATCATAAGCAGGAAAAAAAGCAGCTGAAGAAATACGTTAATTTGTCGTGCACAAGGACAGAGGGTTCTACCATACAACTTACTAGAAGCATGTTTTAAAAGAGTTGTTTTAGTCAACTTTATCGTAATAATGTATTATTTTCAACAAAGTGCCTATGAAAATACATATCCAAAAATAAATATCATAATATCAGGAGATAAATTAATAACCCAAGCTATAGGGTGCGCCTTACTGGGTATGAACGGTTGGCACTGGTACGAAAACAACCTTTGTTCATCAGTAGTAAAACGCCAGTGGCAACACTATTATGCATCTATATTTATCCTAAACTTAATGCAGGTATCAACAAAGACGTTCGCAAAAATTGCTAAAAGTCGATTTGGGATTCGTCTATCAAATGCTTAAATTTTGTGCCGTTTTATAAATAAAATTATAAAAGAAAACTTTTTGTTTTAGCTAAATCAATCTTTACTCTTATAAAAGACTAGTAAGAATTTACTAACATTCGTAATGCTACTTGGGATCTGCTGCGTGGCGCTGTCAGTTGATGCGGTCGGGTTTTTCTACAAGACCGCAGCGACAACGAAGCCGTCAAAATTTGACGGCGACCACCCACGCGTGTCGTTGTCGCGTCGCTTGGTTTTTAAGCCCACCTTATCAAATATAAAACGTGTTTCCTGCGGTTTTCCGAGCGTTGATTTTTCAAGCTCACCGCGTGCAAAATTTATGAGATCGGGAATATAAAATGTTGGATAAAATTCTACTGTAATAGCTAATGTATAGAAGAATATATAGTTTTTTATTGGCTGATTAAGTGGATGGTACAAAAGTAGACTAACCAGACTAAACTAATTAATTCGTATAAAAACTAATATCTAGGTACCTACCTACATTGTTCACAAATAAATAATTTAATTTGAATGTGTATACCTACGTTTATTTCTTCTAGGTACCTAGTACAGCTAAATCAAATTAAATTCACTAGGTCAAATCGTTTCTTGTAAGACTGATTGCCATTTAAGGCGCAAACTCCACCAAAAAGACGAGGGCATAGGACGTAAGAATGACAGTTGACAGACAAGTGATCGTCAAATATTCTTCTTAGTTTTTGACGCTAGCTGTCATGGATGCGACGCTTTGGCGACGCTTTGGCGACGCTTGTGTGTGCCTTTGTCAATACTTTTTCGTACATTTTGTATGGAAACGTCGCGATGTCCTTGTCCTCTCTGTGGAGCTTGGGGCTAAGCCACAGAGAGGACAAGGAAAGGACATAGGGCGTAGGGCATGACGCTTGACGTTTGACATCGCGACGTTTCCATACAAAATGTACGAAAAAGTATTGACAAAGGCACACACAAGCGTCGCCAAAGCGTCGCATCTATGACAGCTAGCGTCAAAAACTAAGAAGAATATTTGACGATCACTTGTCTGTCAACTGTCATTCTACGTCCTATGCCCTCGTCTTTTTGGTGGAGTTTGCGCCTAAGTATCGAATGTCCTAAATTAGTCGTGGATTTCCGGATTATTTAAGTATGACATCAAAGTTTCTCGCGTCAGTTGTCATATACCATAAAATTTGCGTTTGAAAAATGCGATTTTCCACTTTATTTTCATACAAATACAGTTTATGTCAAACGGTTTGACAGACGCATCTATCAAAAATATCGCACAACGCTGCGTCGACGGATGCGTCTAGTCAAATAGTTTGACATAAACCAAATTGTATGAGAATAACAAAGATCGTGTTGTCCCAACGCATGCATCACGCAGCGCAATAATAACGCACAAACGGACGTTACGTGTGTTTCTCGCCTAAGTTACGTAAGTTAGATAAGTCATTATGGCAAACTATTGTAGTAGGTACGAGGTACTTAAAGCTTTATAAATTATTGACGTAACAAGCGCTAAGTTAGATCGTAACACCTTCGTAGACATTTGCTACGACACGCTACGGTAGGGAATTATTAATTAACGACTTTCAGTTCGGGTGTTAGAAGTTTCCAGTTTATTCAAGAAAACTTTTAAATGTTCTCGAAAATCCGATAAAATACTTAGGTATATCTATGCTCATAAGTACCAACATATTTAAAATATCTAACCTTCGCTTATTATAAAAAGAAGTACCAACACTCTATAAAGCCAAAAGAAAAGCCATTCAAACGGAAAACTTCTTCTAAGCCCTAAAATACTAAGCTCAAACGTGAATAAACGGTATCGAACAATGCTATTGACGTGATTAATAGGTGTAGATTAAGGCGAAGTCACTTGGCCTTGCTTTTGATACCCTCCCCGTAACCTTCAAGCACTTTTCGCACCTTTTTACAAAACTTTGTTGGTATTCTGACTCAAAGTTGAAAAGATTTCGCGGAAAAGACCTTGCAGAGTCATAGAAAGACTACAAGTTGATTGCTGATTGATTAGTTGGTAGGAGGCATCAGTAGCGATGTCTGACAAACAATATTGACTAAGTACGATTGGGGTCAAAAAAGCATACCTAGGACCGCTTCAAACATTAGTATATTATTTCTTTTGTTGTTTATGCAGCTAGGTAAACTTTATTTATAAAAGTAAATTAATGTAAATCTTGGGAATAAAAAGATATGTTTAACCATTTGAGGTCCTAGGTGCATGCGCTTTTGATCCTGACTGTACAAATAGCATAAGTATGTATATCCATTTCAAATATTGGCAGTGTCTGTTCCACCATTGGTACTTGACTGTTTCCAGACGTGGTGCTACGTTTTATCCTTTTTTATAATTTTCTTTCATGGAAATGTACGTAACATATTTACCCTCGTAATTCGAATTACTTACCTGTGCCTTCTAAAAGGCATCTGGGACGCTAGCAGTAAAAAGCTCAAATATGTTTGCGCGTTACGAAGTTAACAAAACCTTGGAATTAAATTCATCTTTGAACGATAAATATTTTCGTGGAACTCATTAAAACAACCTAAACCTTTCATTACGCGATCTAACTTTTGAGTGAAACTCTGCCAAACTTGTTCCAAACTTTCATCTGTCGATATTTTCAGTCTTCACTTCTCAAAGTTTATTTACAACAGTGTTAAGTTACAGCTAAATCAACTTCGTAATTCCCAATAATTTTGAAGAGCAAACAATTATGATTTTCAGACAAATGTAAGTAATAAATATTTGTGTTGTACCTATTCCTTGATTGCATTGCAACAGTAAAAACCCTTTCTTTAACAGTTAAAGGGTAGCGTAGCCAGTGAGGGTTGGTCCGTTTTCTTCACGTATAAAGTGGTTAATAATTATAGCATTTCTATTTCTTCTAATACCCTCTAAAGGCCACATTTGCCGTTGCGCGTGAAAAACATTAACACTGTGTTAATATTATACCTACATATATACCGCTACAGTAACATTAAGTATAACATTCATTACTACGCCATGGATGGGCGCTTTACACACATAAGTCCGTTTGTGCATTATTTTTGCGCAGCGCTATCCTTTGCGTTTGAGATATACGATTTTCCACCTTATTGTCATAAAAATACGGTTTATGTATATCGGTTTATCGGACGCATCCGTAAGTGCAAAAATATCGCACAACGCTGCATCGATGGAAGCATTTGTCAAATAATTTGACAAAAACCATATTTGTATGAGAATAAAATCGATTGTATTGTCCCGACGCATACGTTACGCATCGCAAAAATAACGTTGAAACGTGTGTAAAGCGCCTTAAAGCTGCGGAACCGTAATTTAACGTAAGAAAGCTTAATAATATGGCTATGTGAAAATTGCCCGTAATATTTACGAGAGGGTGTTACGTCATTACGTCTTTACTATGAACGAAATAATTTACAAATAAATACTATAGTGCCGTTGACGTTTTGAATTGAAAACGTCAGTGGCATTTTATTTTTATTAAAATTGTCCTTCTGAATATAACTTTAACAAGTACCTACAAATACAGCTAAATCGATTAACTGAATCCAAGTATTTCGATCTGCTGCTGTCCTTTACCTCGCATACCTACTCGTAAGTATTGTAACCAACAGTGTAATACTAGATAGTAATGTTGAAAACTTCTTTAACCAATATTAGGTGGGGATCACACTTAACGTCCGTTGCTGTGCAATTTGCGCTACGTAACACATGCGTTTGGACAGTTGAAATTTCCTTCCCATGAAATAACTTACGTAACAGTTACATTACGGCCGTTTGAATGGGCCATATTTGACAGCTGTCAAACCCATACTAGAAGACATATCAACAAAGAAAAATCAACCTTATGTCACAACATTAACTTGACTTTGCGAGCTGTCAAATATGGCCTGTTCTTGCGGCTATACTGTTGACCCCACAGCCACGGGAGCGTGATTCCACGAATGAAACAGCAATTTTCGCGGGCTTGACAATAATCTATCATCATTATTTTCCACCTTCAGCTCTGTGAATGGGGTTTCTTTGGCATTTATGCGTGTTTGAATAGAGGCTCGATCAAACAGGCAAGGTTCCCATTGATAAGGCAAACTTTGTACGAGATAACATTTTTGTAGTCATAATCACGTGCCTTTCTCTTATGATTGCTCCTGCAATTACTTTAGCCATTATTAGCTTACGTAAAATTTACCGTAGGTTTTTTACTCTCCTGAAATAATGTATCATTTTCAATCGTAGAGGGTCTGTACACGTATCCAAAGTGAAGTAAATTATTAAGAATAAAATGTAGGATGTGGGTAGATCACGACGGATGGAGGTCGCTGTCCGTCATGACATCACAGATTCTGTTTGAGTCCCTCCCTCACCTCATTCTTCACCCTCCGAGACCCGAAGTCAGCCCGCATTACCGCAGACATCAGCAAAATTAAACATAAATTAAGAAACGCGGAAAAATAAAGCACAACCCTTTTTTGTATAGAGCTATAAAAGGATTGAGTAGAATACACACATACATGCATATATCCTTTGGGGGGTAGGCAGAGCGTAAACGGTTGTAAAAATACGGCCATCTACACCACGTCTGACAAAAGTTTGAGAGTCATTCAGATGACTGTGTATTACAATAGAGACAGGATGTCAGCTTCCTATCTAAAATTGCAATACACGTCATCTCTCGAACCCCTGAGTCGTTTCTTACGACACCCACGAGAAAGATATGGGGTGATACTATTCTAAGCCTCAGCACACACGTCACTCGTGACAATGAGTAGAAACTTGAATATAAAGATATAAAGTCCTATTAACGTTTGCTGTTAGTTGCAATAATAACCTCTACACGTGTAGATTATCAATACAGATAGGTAGATATCCTAGATCAGTGAACCTGGCTAAGCCATTTATCTCGGAGCCAAGCAATCAGACAGACGTAATGGCCTTTCGAATGCGCCTGGACAAGAATTGACACTAACGTACTTATGCAATACAGGGGAGCCATGCCCAATTGACCATTAGTGCATCTGACATGTAGTTCCACAAATGAACACTGGTTTTGGGCAGAAGGTAGATAGAGGCCGGTATTTTTTGCAATAGCTCTCATTGATTGAATCAGATGTAACGAATGTTATGAAATTAATTATTATTATCAATAGCAACTTCCAAAAACCTAATTGGTTCTGTAGCTGTTATGAAAAAGGTAGATATTTTTTCATAACAGCTACAGAACCAGTTAGGTTTTTGGAAATCGCTATTGATAATGATAAATTAGAGTTTTCATTTTTGCTTTGTTAATTATGACCTTCTTACAACCGTATTATACGGGGTGTTAGTAGGGAATGCAATCTCGTCTCGCCGAGATCCCGGTCTCGCAAGATCTCGGCCATATTTTACGAGATTGAATCTCGTCAAATTTCGAACGAGATCTCGCGAGATAACGAGATTGACAAAAGCGACGAAACGTCGTGTAAAACGTGATGTAACTCTTGACATGATGTGTTTCTTAAGAAGCCATTTTCAGACTAAATAACTTTGCCTTTCCGTACCTTCATAACTACATACTTTTGTTCGATTGTTATACTATGTTTCATTTAACCACAGAAGTTTAGTTTTAGTTTAATTAGATTCTTTTCAGAACTTAACTACCTAGTTAAGTTGTGACTGATTAGATTTTTTTGTAGTACTTGAAAAGTTAAGTTTATATTTAATTACTTAGAAGTCCAGGTTTTGTTTAGTAACGTTTTTCTTCGCCATAAACAATGTTACTATTTCTTTCAAATTGTTTCAACTACAAATTTATAGTAATTGATAAGACCTGATTATTACTGCAATTACTTGATTATTATTGTTACCAATAATTAAAGACTTTTAACTGAACTGATTAGATACCTAGGTAAGTACATAGAAAAATGTTATTCAAAATAATAGGTACTTGGTGATTTTCAAAATAAATCTTACATTATTAGTATACCTATGCAGTTTCTATTTAGTTACATATCATGTCTATTGCTTATTTTAAAACCAGCATTTTCATATACTTTTCGTGCAATTTGGCTAATCTCACGAGATCTCGTAAATTACGAGATCTCGCGAGACTGGCTTTCTAGTCTCGCGAGATCTCGCTTGGTTAAAATCTCGTACGAGATTGCATTCCCTAGGTGTTAGGGACGGTGTAACGAAAACTTTGCAGGCATGATCAGATCATCAAACTGAACAACTTTTACTATGGAGCCAATGGTGGGAAGCGAAAAAAATTTTCCGACCTCCCATACTAAGTCAGTCAGCTGATCGTGAATTTTGTATGGGAGCTCGGAAAATTTTTTTCGTTTCCCACCATTAGCTCCATAGTAAAAGTTGTTCAGTTTGATGGTCCGATCATGCCTGCAAAGTTTTCGTTACACCGTCCCTAACACCCTGTATTTATTGAAATAGATAAGAACACATGAGAGCTTTCATTTATGCTTTGTGAATTATGATCTTTTTACAATCGTATTATATTTATTTAAATGTAAAAAGGTCATAATTAACAAAGTAAAAATGAAAACTCTCCCGTGTTGGGTGAATTCAGAGAACTATATTATAAAATCCGACTCTGAGGATGAGAGTATTCCTGGAAAATGTAATAATATCTATTAGGTAAAAGCAGCTCTTAGAGCTTTCAGAATTATTAACTGTTCTGACTTCTGGGTAAAACTCATTGCCTTTATAAAGTAGCAGCAAAATTAAATGCAAAATGTCGACTTTTCAATGAGTTACGTTACTCAAAGCCCGCTCGATTGGTAATTATTGGCAAAAAGGATTCTGCGTAGCAGTGAGCTACGCCGTAGTACAAGTCAACATAAGGTAGTAGTAATACTAATATTAATTCTGTGACTAAGTTTTAACATAAAACTTTCTATAATCTTATCCGCAATTTAACATAGAAGGTAACGAACGGAACGTTAGAATGGGTTACCTATCAAATCTTGAAACATTAAATTAAAATATAGCAGAATTTGACAACAATTATGTAGATAGGTAGTAGAACATGCAATGCGTATAGGTTTAGCACGTTTAGCAATATCCACCTATGTAAAGCCAAATGTAATGAATTTGATATATTTCAGACCACAGATCGTGTAAATCTTCAAAAACGGTCCTTTTTGGACATGTCCACAACAAATATCACGCTACAAATACGTAAGCGCGGTGGTGTCGTTTGCCTATCTCTGATCTAAACGAGCGCGCCCTTCGCGTCGAGCCGACCGCGATTCTAAATAGGGACGTGAACAAATAATGGACTATAAAATTGACCAATGATTTTCCTAAAAAATCTATTTCCAGTAATTGATTATGCAATATTAATTGATTGATTGATCTTATAAAGACTTATTAAATTTCTGACTACAGAAATACTATAATAATTTTGCGCACTTATTCGCGACGAAAGTATTATTTTAGGTCTTAAGTAACATCAATCCGTGATAAATATACGACATCTTTTTAGGTGCCTCGTTATATTTTGTTGTTTATTTTCCTCTAACAAAGATTATCTAAAGTTTAGTAAAACATATACGGTTACATTTAATTAAGTACAAATCTCTTGAGGGTGTAATCTACTCACAAAACTGAACAACTTTTGTTAAAACCTTTTTTTCAAATTATGAAAAACAAATTTGGTCCTCCCATACTAAGTGACACACTTTTTCAGCATTTTTGTATGGGAGGTCCAATTATTATTTACATTTCGAAGAAAAGTTTCAAACAAAAGTTGTTCAGTTTTGTGAGTATATCACACCCTCAAGAGATTTGTACTTAATTAAATGTAACCCTATATATTTAAAAAAACATTGATTGATATACCGGGAGTAACAAAAAGTGTATAACAAAGGTCCGAAAGGAGGTCAAGGTACTCATAAAACTGAACAATTTTCCCCATAGAACATAGGTCAAAATATGAAAAAAAATGGGAAACATTGTAAATCAATCAGTTGATCAGCGATTTTTTATAGGAGTAGAGGGAGAGAGGCGACCCATGTTCCTTGGGCAAAAGTTGTTTAAATTCATGAGTACCTTGACCTTATTTCGGCTTGTTTCTTTCTCCCTGTGAATTTAAATTGATTTCTTTTTAATTGATTTTTCCTGAATAGAAATAATCGATTAATAATAAATCGTTTTTACGTTTCTAAAGTCACATCCCTGATTCTAAATAAACGCTGTTTTATTTATTCATATTGGAAAACCTCGAATCGGCGGCCGCTCTTCGAATCAGTAATAAATCATACGGATTTCAGCACAGAATTAAAAAAGTTTGTTATAGAATTCAGTAATTAGATTTCTCTGAGTGAAGTTTGAAACTTTTCGTGATTTTTCTCCCATCTTTCAAGTATTAGTGTGTGTATTTCTGTGAGTTATATTATATGTAGCTATCTAATGTTAGTGTATATCTCAATATGGTATATTATCCAAACCGTCCGCACATTTTTCTGTGTATTAAGGTTGTGTTAAGTTATGGGTTATCATAATGCAGATTCCGAAATATATTTTTTTAATTACTTATTAAATTCTATAATCACATCATGATAATCCACTAGGTAAAGCGTACCGGATTTTCCTTAACACCTACATAGGTAATGTAGTATTAATTATGTAGGATCAAAGAATACATACGTTATTCCAGGAACCTCTTCACATAAGCGTAGGTATGTCAAAATCCCCGCTTAATAGTGCAAACAGCTCCCCCGCAGAGTGAGATTAATATCTGTGTAATTGCGACCGCGTTTGTTCCCGGGCGACCCGGCGGGTATCATATAAGTCCGATGCTGCGATTTTTGTGACAATGTAGTGTATGGTGAACGGTATGCCGTATATGGTAGCCTATATGGGATGAAATTTAACTAGTGGCCGATAGCGAAAACTCGGAACCGGTTGGTGATGAGAAACAACTTTCCCCAGGGAGCATCTGTAGGCAGTAATATAAAAAAATATTTGGACCTCCCTACAAAATTACCGATCAGCTGATTTGAGTTACATTGGGAGGTATAATATTATTTCATATTTCGACCGATGTTCCTTGGGGAAATTTATTCCTTATCACCAGCCGTTTTTTGAGTTTTCGCAATCAGTCACTAGTATAAATTCCCCCAATATAATAAGGAGGTAATTCTGTACGGGATAATAAGGCGGTAATTTGCATTTTCCTAACACATGCGTTACGGATGCGATAAAAATGCTCAACAATGGTGGTGTGATCCCCGCCTAAAGGCTTTCAAAAGCTTAGCATTCGTCGCGTGGTTTAATCTAACCCTACATTGTCACATTTATGTACTGTCAGCAGCACTTCTATTTACTAATTAGTTTTTATTAGGGGATTAAGTTATTAGGCAAAGGCTTAGCATACGTCGCGTGGTTTAACCGAACCTTACAATGTCATATTTATGTACTGCTAGCAGCACTTCTGGAATTATTTTTAGTAACTGTTAAAAACAGTGTAAGTGGAAACAGTTGTACCGTTCCCGAGTGAATAACAACTCGCTAAATGCTTTCAAAGGATTATTTCGCGCCGCAAGGTTTAACCTAACCCTTTATTATCACACGTACGTAGTATCAGCAAAACTTCACTTTGTGTACAACGTAAGGGATCAAGTTATTCTGGTTATTCTTAATATTAACTGTTAGACTCTGACATCCGGGTTTATCGGGTAGGAGACTTTTGGAACCAGTACAAATAACCTCTTAAATGAGTAGGTATAGAAGTTAATCGAGGTATATAATCTTCTAATCGCTTTCTAAGATAAACTAAGGTTCTCATAAAGACGGCGTAGTTGTCCTCCTACGTTATCACCCACATAACACAGGTTGTGGGCACAGTTACAGGTTGAACTAGCTTAAAAACCCGATAGAAAAATTAATAGTTTAAAAAACACTAAAGAACACGCTTTTAAAGGTGCACGTAAAAGTCAAAAATAAATTACGGATCCTTGTCTCTACTTCTGGGCTGAAGTGTCAACTATGTGCTTTTAATTATAATATTTGATTGTAAAAGCGTGGGGCGCTGGAGCAGAAATGATTTTATATACCTTGTTGAGTAATCAAGTTAAGTTGTTCCAGCGCCCCACGCTTTTACAATCAAATATTATAATTAAAAGCACATAGTTGACACTTCAGCCCAGAAGTAGAGACAAGGATCCGTAATTTATTTTTGACTTTTACGTGCACCTTTAAAAGCGTGTTCTTTAGTGTTTTTTAAACTATTAATTTATTTTATACTTTTTAGTCTTTGCTAATGGCACATTTTAAATAGACGAAAGAGCCTGCATCTTCTCCATCTTCGCCAGTGCATCAGCATTGCATGGTGTCTCACCTGTCAGCTTAGAACAATCTAGTTCTTCAATCTGGAGACCCCTAAGTGGTTTTACTCGACTTAGGGCCACATATGCCTGTCCATCCGCAAAAGTACGGGACCCTAATTACAGCCTTGCATCTTGTGCACGGCAGATGCCCAACTTAAAATCAATGGAAGCATGCGCTTTTCCACCGTACCGCAGCTATACTTGGCCGGGAATCGGATGCCCATAGGCTGAATTAGGTGGGTGCTCAACGTCGTTACCGAAATTAACTTCGATGGACGGGATGTCAGATTCATACATTTGGTCGCGTCGTCTAAGGTGTGACCAGACGATGTTCATGATAAAACCGATTCACGAGCCCCTTCTCTAGGTATATATAGGAACGCAACAAGATTTTAGCTCTTTTAAAAATTCTTAATATACTCAATAGTCCACCCATTTTATTTATATCGCTGGGAACGATAGACTCCAATGAATTATTTCCAAGGTTACGAGTTGTGTCGATAAGTTGGTACATTCGAGTAGGTACCTTCTTTCGTAAAATTCAAGAACTTCATTGTTGTGCTTCTCTACTTGGGCGTTTGTTGGAAAGATACTTTTCCAAGCGCAAACTCACCGGGAGCATTTGATGAGCGCATCGTCAGCAATACTGCAAGATACTCGCTGTTTAGTTCTCAAGGCGTTCAAAATTTTAGTGAAAGTCGTGACTCCTTGCTGGCGCATGTTTTGTCTCAGTTTGACTAATGTGAAAAGCCGCCATAAATGAGTTGCTGGTCTCATCCGGCTGTTGAAACAGCTATTTTCCACGCACTGGCAGAAACTGCATGAGGTCGCCAAAAAGCATAAACATTTATGCTGCCAAAGGGTTCATTGGAGTTCTTTAGCTGGCGTAAACGAGCGTCTATCATGGTTAACATTTCATTTATGGAACCATAGATATATCGTCCACGAACAAAAACTCAACATTTTGCTACTGTTGACTCATAATTCTCTAGTAGGTAATTGCTGGAGAGTTGAGGTATGTTTACTAAGACGCCATCTCTCAGAACGGGTAATTTGAGCAGGCTATGCAATGTAGAGCCAACTACTTACTAGTCATGCTGCAACTCCAGTTCGAGCGCCAATCTTTGTAACCTTCATCCATCATGAAGTTCCATTTCATGTCTTCCGGCTCCATCATCAGATCAGTTCGACAGTACGAAATTATTGTATTCAGACCTTGACACCTAATTGTTATCAAAGATCATTACAAAATATTTCTTACACATCCAAACACGGCCATGATACGATATTTCATCATGGGATGCTAGCCCCTGTCTTGCGGCTCCATCATCAGACCTTGAAACCTAACCATAATCGACGCTCATTACAAGATCTTTCTAACAAGTCCAAACACGGCTCTGATACGATCATCCATCATGAAGTTCCAGTTCATATCTTCCGGGTCCATCATCAGATCAGCTTGACAGTACCATATTATTGTATTCAGACCTTGACACCTAATTGTTGTCAAAGACCATTACAAGATATTTCTAACACGTCCAAACACGGCCATGATACGATATTTCATCATGGGATGCTAGTGCCTGTCTTCCGGCTCCATCATCAGACCTTGAAACCTAACCATGGTCAACGTTCATTACAAGACCTTTCTAACAAGTCCAAACACGGCTATGATACGATCATCCATCATAAAGTTCCAGTTCATACCTTCCGGCTCCATCATCAGATCAGCTCGACAGTACCATATTATTGTATTGTCATCCAAATTACATACGACTGCCAATTTTCATAACGCTACGATCTTTAGAAGATGGTTAAATTAGCGTTCTTAGATTTGTTTACATAGTTACATACATACATACTTACATACAGGTCGACCTAATAAAAGCGTGTTAAAAAAGAAGGATCTCGTATAACCTGAAAACTGTCAAATTGATAACCTACCTAGATAGTACCCTATAGTACCTTAGATGAAAACTTTCTTGCCAATAAACAAACTTGTTGCTTGCGTTCAAAAGTAACTGTCCTATTCGGTATATCTTACTTATCACAGTTTAGAGATCATCAGTTTGAATCCAACCTTGTTTAATTTCATTGTTTAAAAATATGTATAAATAATTTATACTTGTATGAGTTTAACACACCTTGTCAAATTTATTTGACATTAAAGTTGATTAAGCTTCTACGATATATCTCATTTCATTTGTTAAACCTTGTTATAAATATTATTCCTTTCTAGACTGTGTTTATAAGGATCATAAATTAAATTCAGTGGGACGTGATTTTGCGAATTGTTCCTAAATGGTTAATTTGTTTGCAGAATAAAGCGTGGGATTCCAGATTAGGCGTATTTAAATACCTCCTACTGATTTTCCACAAGCTTGGCTCTGAAATACTCTAGGGAGATGGTTTTATTTATTTTATACGGGGTGTAAGAGGATAACCTCCAAACATCGATAGGTTGCATGCAGACCACAAATCTGAACAACATTCTCCTAAGAAAATATGTTAGGAAACACTGACAAGAATATCGGCCGCGATTCAAAATAATGATCAGCTGACTGCATAATTACTATGGGAATTAAAAATCATTATTTTCGTTTTCTGAAATAAGTAGTTTCTTACGTTGAGTTGCTCAGTTTTGTGGTTGAAATGCACCTTATTATTATTAATATTCGGAGGACTGTCCCTTAATTTAATACCCTGTAAATACAGTGTGTCCCGGATAGAGTGTAACCCCGAAATGGGGCGAAACAGCCCATGAAACTGATCAATTTTCCTCAAGAAACATAAGTGGGACCTGCCATAAATATTGACTCGACTGGCTCTAACCCAGACGTTTTGTATTGGAGGTCCTATTTTCTTTTACGTATTTCTACCCATATCGGAGTTGCACTTTATCCCGGGACACACTGTACGTATTATGGCAGTATAACCAGCCCAGTGATAAATCTGTTGTCAGAGTTTCCACGTTGGCTAATGGCTTCTGACGTGGCATTATTTATTCACAGACTTACGCTGGAAGGTATCTACAGAGCAGAGGCAGATTGTAGCAACATTGCAGATGGACTGAGTAAAACACAAAATACATACCTACTTATATATTTATATAAATTAATATTATCTACGTGCAAACAAGCAAATGGGTGGAAGCACAGCACACTGCTGGTACCTTTAAATCAACCGATTTAATAAACCGTTTTAACATTTTACAGGAGAAATACAAATAAATCTAGCTCAGACCGAGTATGCACAAAATAGAGACTTTACAGAAGGATCACTAGACCCTACTTAGGATTTTCGTGATTGTTACTTGTTTAAATAGCCAGGGTTGCTAGATTCAATACGAGGACGAAATACAGCTGTATATGAAACAAGAACGTCATATGATTCTGTGCCAATTTTAATCCAAGAAATATAAAGTTCGTGGCAAGTTGGCAACCATTGTGTTCCTCTGAGATTCCAGTTAAAGTCAGTAAGCGTCAAAATTGAAGCTTGTACCTAGTACTGAGTGAGTTATCTGTAAAAGCGCCTTTGTGCTATTACTATGTTCATAGTTTGAATGTGGTTTGAACGACATCAAAGATTTTTCATACGATAGTTCGCGTCAAAACTTTCCAAAGGTTTAATCCGACCCTCGATGTAGGTAACTCCTCAAATTAGTTACGCTAAATTCCTGTAAATGTTAATTAAGCATTTATGCATACATCATGATTGCCTAATGACCCGCGAGTTAATTAGGGTAGTTAAAATTAATTAACTTAATCAGGAAGATTTACGAAGCAACCCTTTTCTTAAAAGGGTCAGCCTAATGAATGGACTTCATAATAAGTGTGTAATATTGTAGTTTGTAAAATTAAGTTATGGTATGGTTAATTAGATCTTATAAATTACTAGCGGCCTGATAGCCGTTTCACTCACTGCGACTGATTTTCCCGCGGGAAAAAGGCGTTTTGCCGGCATGTGTTATTACAGATAGGTACCATTAGCACAAAGCCTTTTACAACTTTTTCTTTCAAAATATAAATAAGAAAGGCTTAGGTATCTAATAGGTATCTCTTTACGGAGCTTCTGAGGAGTTCAAACAAGATTAGAATTACTTACTTATGAATAAACGTAAAGGCAGAGCACACTGCCTGCGTATGCATGCAGCTCATATCTATGCGTGTACGTCATCACGCGCGTAACGCAGTGTGCCAAATCTTGTCACAGATAGTCCCAGATACTTATTTACAGTCCAGCAAAAAAGAGTAAACAAAAAATGAGGGCGCCACTTTGTATGAAACAAAATTAAATGGCAACATTGACTATGAATGGCAACAATTTAGTATGAAAAATTATTAGTTGCATTTTATTTAATTTCTACTCTTTTTTGCTGGACTGTACAAACAACGTCATAGTGACGCGCGTGATGACATGAACGTCACCCATCCGGAGGCAGTGTGCTCGTCCTTTAACACGTTCAGTGCGGTACCAGGTCAAAAAGACGTGGTTTATGACTTGCTTAGCGTGCGGCTAAGAAAAGTATAGACTTCTCTGTCGTGCGGAGGGCATAACTTTAGATTTGATCGTTGTGGGAAGGAGACAAATATATATTTATGATGTGTTACTAAAGAAGAGGTCGAAGAAGTGGTCAGCATATAACTAGGTTTTTTAGACCTGGTTCCGCACTGAAGAATTAAAATGTAAATGCAGTGCGGCACCAGGTAGAATACGCCTGGTTTCCCCGAGCACCTGGTGCCGCACCACGCGCGAGCTTCGCGCGACTAGTGTTGTGATAGTATTCGATAAAATGCATGCGAGATCTTTTTTTAACCATAAGGCTACGATAAAAAAAGATCCCACAAAAAGATCAATTTATAAAAGGTAAAAAAAATGTGTTGGGTGTTACGCAAAATTGAGAGCCAATCTAACCCGCAAAGAAGTCGTAAAAGTTAAAAAAAAAATTACGAGATGTGTTGAGTGTGAAAATCAGTACCTACTCTCATACTTAATTGAAAAATATTAAACTTACTTAATTGCTGTTTTTATAAAACTTACAAAAAGTTATCGATATTTTGATATCCCAACACTAAAATTTGCGAAAATCTGCCCGTGTGCAGTGCGGTACCAGGTGCAAAAGATCCGGTATTTTGTTTTAGCTACAGCTCCTAAACCAAATTAGCTATTCACGTACGCCTTCAGATTCATATAAATCAATTCATAATTAATGATGTCAAATGATATTTTTTTGCTTTTCAAAGTTACCAGGTTTAACAGACCCCGTACCGCCACAATGGAAAGTTTAGCACCAGGTGAAATACGCCTGGTCCCGCTGTAACGGAA
Organism: Phthorimaea operculella; assembly: GCA_024500475.1. NCBI lineage: Eukaryota > Metazoa > Arthropoda > Insecta > Lepidoptera > Gelechiidae > Phthorimaea > Phthorimaea operculella. The sequence continues at coordinate 4,108,044 of JANFCV010000035.1, read as the reverse complement.
AGTATCCAGAAATTGCCGCCGCTTTGAACGTGTTAACCTAACTCGGGTATGACAATGTTTTAGAAACAGTGCTTCGAATAGAATAGAAAATATATATAGAATAGAAAATACCTCTAGAATAGTTCAACCACAAGTTCCAATTATGCTAACAACGATCTCACGCAGATACAGAAATATATTTGTATGGAAAAAATAAGCTTTGTTTGAAAGCATCAGGTGTTGTTATTTAAAGATCATTAGATTCCCTACCATCCCTTACATAGGTAACTTGTAAGATAAACAAACACGGGCAGGTCAAGGGCGCGTAGAAGATAGTTTCCACTTAAGGGCCGAGCCGAAGGGTCGTAAATCTTGAAGGGAGTAATGCGGGCACGAAACTAATACATTTTAGATACCCGGACGTCGGACATATTATGACGTGTCTATCCTAGAACCTACATATAATATCATTGTGTCTATCAGATAATTATGTGAATTTATAGGATAAAAATTGTACGTGTTATGAACTTAAAAAATAAAAAAGAACTTTGTCACATTAATTATGAGTTAGCTAACATCTTCCTGCCCTTATCCCAATTACTTGGGGTCGGCGCAACACGTTTTGTTGAATACAAAATCGTGTTGCAAAAGGATTTGGCTTGATTTTACGACCGGCCGCCTACCAGACGTCAACCCTCCTTGGGAATGATTTTGTGGTGGATTAACCGCCACCATACGGTTGGCCCTGGCTATTTGGGTCGGGTTTATCCCTCGGTCGCCTCTTACGACCCCCACGGGAAGAGAGCGGGTGGTGCTATTCTACTCTGCCGGCACCACACGGCACCCTAACAACAGCTAACTAACAGCAGTGTCGGGCGCTAATTAAGGTGCAAGCTTTGCAGAAAAGATCAGACATCTGTCAGATAAGCAATCGTTATTGATGCAACGCACGTTTCACGTGTGTAGCTTTGTTTGTTCCGTTTCATACTTTTTATATGGAAACGATTTCAAGTATTGCGATGTCGCACATCTCACGTCTCCGACGATCACTTGTGTGACAGATACCATTTTATGTCTCACGTCTTACGTCAACTCTGTGGAGCTTGCGAATAAGAAAGCCGAGGACACTGAATCGTATCAATTTATACGACATCAAAGATTGTCTGACATACTACATACCGAATGAATATGTCGACTACCTACCTACCTATATCTTAAACCTACTTGTACCTAAATAGACCAGTGCATTGAATACAAACGCTTACATAATACATACATACATACATCAAGCCTCCACCTATATCATAATTTTTGACATCACTTTGATATCTGAAGATTCGTATGAAAAACTCCCATAATGAAATGGTGTTTTCTTTACCCCACCCTCTTTCCACGGGCCTATGCTAATAATCTACGAGGAAAGTTATCCTAAGAACAACAGTGGGAATCCATGGAGCGTAACCATAACACTTAAAACTTCCCGTGTTATGGTTATGAATGTTGTGATTGTAAATCCCTGAGTAATGTTTTTCTTATTTAAGTCCTATGCTTGTAGAAGTTTGTTTCTGAGTTAAAAAAATATAACAAATATCGACCAAAAAATCATTGGTCAAATCATCATTATGCAACTTGTTTTCAAAGTGGTACCGTAATGTATGCGAAACTTATTAAGTACCTACAAACTTGTTATCAAGTACGATTACAAAACCTATGTTTAGTTAGGGATCAAAAACTCATAAAAAATCTACCTCCATCTTATTCAAAGTTTAATGCGTCTAAATCAAGTTTTATATCTTGAAACGCTACCACAACTGTAGGTACTAAGCATAAAATTATGCCATCGTGGTGACTGCAACTAATTGAAAACTTAGTTATTGTTTATCTGTACTCTCCTATAATATCAAAACTGAAAACTTAATTAATTTCCGTTATAGAAATGGACGCTTTGACTTTGTGAAACTTCAGCGAAAGACTGAAAAACTTGAACCGTAAGTTTATTTCAGTTCAGACAAGCTTTGTTCAAATATTATGATGTTGTCAATTAAATTTTAGTCAAGTCAACAACAAGTAAGACTTTATCGTCAGACAAAGCAATATCAGCAGCATCTCGACCTACCTATTTTCTCATAGTTAGACATCGTTATCTTTGGAGCACTAACAAAAAATTCGTAGAGGTGGCGTACTTTATCGACACCTTAAGTATCGACAGATTATATTCAAGTACCTAGTTGCTGTCAAAGCGGAACCAAAGAGTTTATAAAAATATACGTCCGTTTAAAATTGCAACCGATAAGGAGACCAACAAACATATAACATTTAAATTAAAAATGTAATTCCACCAAAAAAACTACAGCAAACACTTTAAGGGGTGAACCACCCCATGAAACTGAGCAACTTTCCCCAAGATTAGGTCGATATCTAAAAAAACAGAATATTTTTTCAAGGATTGTTTTACACCATGTCAAGGCCATGTTTATATGTTAGAAGCATGAAAACATCGATAACTTGTGTTTCGATAAAAGTCTGCAACTTATCTCTATGACATGACAACGTCATTCGTGCTCCAAAGATAACGATGTCTACTCATAGTATTCTTCTGAATCAGCGTATGTTGATCCCATTAAATTGATATAGCTCCTGATAGAGCCAGATGATAAGAACATTTAGTTAAGTACTGTGTTGAAATAGCGGCGTCCCGTAAAATTTTGAAAGCTGTCCAAAAGTAATACCTACACTCTACAGTCTTTAAGCATGTAACTGTAAGTGAATATGATAACAAAAAATGTTAAACAAAAAGTGAAACCCTGCTAAATTTAAGGCAAAGCAACATTTTATAAGACTTAGCTTATTCAAAATTTAATAAACATATTTTCACCAAGCACCGACAGTCGCAATTCTTAAAACAAGTATCAAGACAATGCAGAGTGAAACAGTCAATAACTGTATCAGATATTGGAACTACTTTAAACTATTAGTCACATCAACCTAGTTTCTAGTTTGTCCCATACTAGTCCGTACATTTGTAATCTAAATAGGTATGCTAGACTAGACCTATCGACCTACAAGATGTTTGTAGTTGGGATCACGGTTGGGATACAGAATTAATAATTGTATCGAATAGTTGGAGGTTGTACGACGACTTTGGTAGTCTCAATTCTAAGTTTGGTTTAGTCTTATCAGCCTTGGGATACCTTACAATAAACTTGCTATATCAGACGTATGGGTTTATGAAGTTGACGTTTCAGCTACGAGTATTACAAAGTACAGCGCAATCAGCTAATCACCTAACATGTCGTAGACCGCTCTTTTTTCAGATATTCTTACTAAACATTCTATAGTAAAAAAATAAAACGAAAGTAGGGCAATACAGCTGTATAATAAGTTAATAGTGCTTTTGATATATTCAAACATTCTATAGTAAAAAATAATACTAAAGTAGGGCAATACAGCTTGAGTATAAGTTAATAGTGCTTTTGATATTTTCGTATGCGTACAGAGCAATAGAATGCAAGTGACTTGTTTATCATGGGAGTCGAAAGCTATCTAGAGAAAACTAAACACAGCAACTGAACATTTCCTATTTATTTCTATTGATTAGCAAATAGCATCCTAGAATTGAGTCCAATATTTGTGTTATCAGCATTTGCTTACAGCTTCGCTACAGTTGAATTAACCCAATTTATGCAATATGTAATCCCTTTGCTCAACGTTATTAATATAGATCGGAATTTTGGGGCAAATGCGCGGAAGTAGGGACGTTATACTTAACATGGATATGCCGCTTCTACTTCCGTTTATTTTAAATATTAATTTATATTTTTTTAAAGTCTGTTGTTGAAAATTTATGTATAAACACATTCCTATTATTATGAATCACCAGAATAGTACCTTGATATTCCATGATTTTCATTTTTGAAGTATACAAGCAGATACATATACATCCCGTTTCCATTTTTTTTTATTTATGTGTGACTTTAATTTTATTTATTGTACGAATCCAATAAAGTTGCGATTGTTAAGGTTAATTTTAGTGAAATAATTTACGGGACACATAAAAACTAGCTTCCAGTGGCCTATGCAACGAATCTACAAGGTACGATTCTACAGGCGAAGTTCGATGTACATTGCGTAGCCGGTTAGCCCTTTTAATCCCATTATTAAACCGGCTAAAGATAAAAAAAATGCCTTTACGGTCAATAGCTAGAAGAACCCCTCCTCCGGAAGAAAATGGCGGATATACAAAATCGAGTAAAGAGATATAATATTATTTTTATTTAATGCTTAGAATTCAAATACCCTGTACGATATGAAATTATGTACTACCCGTTTCAGAAAAGAAAGAGAATATAAATGGTGGCGGATCCAAAAGTGGGAGGGAGAAAGCATGAAAGCCTGGTGTATGTAAGTCTTAGTGCTTGTAAAAAAGCATGACCTCCGGCCGCATTTCATATAATTCTGTAAAACAGGTAGTACGTGCCTATACAATTTTTATTCTTTACTCAACTTCTTTGGCTTACTGATTGTGATATTCCTTGTTTTTCTCGTGCATAACCTTACCTACATAGCTTTGACCTCGGCATTCTTTCGGACATAAATTCTGCTTGTACTTGACTCTTTTACCTTGGACATATGTACGGATTTTGGTGCTGTTTGATCGAATTCACTTCGCGGTAAGTAAACTTCAAATATACATACATTTTAAAGTAGCATACAATGCAAGTAAATTCCTCTTTATTCCACATAATTTTTTCTTTCCTCGACCACAATACTTTAAGTATTTTTTATGTACAATACCCATCCGTATCTGCGTCTACCAACATTATATTCCTTTTGAGCAATGCACAATGCACAACCAGGGGTCGAAATAGGTCCAGTATTAATTATTTACCTTACTGACTAAAAGTAAAAAAAAAAAGACTTTTACTGACGATCTCAGAAAATATATTTTTACATTTTATATTGGCTTCTTCCTCGCGCGGCAAACGAACAAAAAATTACGTGGCTCACTAGAGGTAACGCATGCACACGCTCGAGCGAACGCGCGTGGGCCGAGCCAAAATCAACGCGCCTCGAACGTTTGTGTATTAGTTTAATTAGGCTGAACTTGGCTCGCCTGCGCACGAGCTTATGCCGCGCGAGGCAATGAGCGCTCGCTCTCACCGGCTGAATGGGCCCAAATAACTCCCAGGTCAATTACCTATACCCAGGCAAAAGTAGGAAGTAACAGCATGCCATCTGGCTAATAGGCGCTTACTGGGCCTCCCAAAACATGGTGACTTTACCACCGACGACCGGTTCCGGGATGTGAACTGATTTTAAGATATGCGTTTTGACTGTAACATATGCAACGAATTATTTGGTGGGGCGGAGACGTCCGCAGTGTATGTGACAAAACTTTCTGAATGATTGGAACTTAGTACGAAAATAAACGAGGTAAAATGAGGTAAAAGTGCAATTATCTCGAAAACGGTGCGTCGGAGCGAAAAAATAACAAGATTTTCGAAACCCTTTTAGAAACCCCCATCTTACATTTACTTACTATATTTTGACCTTTGGTTGACCTTGACCTTAAAATGACCCATTTTTTTCTCTATAGAACGTTGCTCAATTTGCTCCCTTCGCCCATAAAGAAAAAAACGGTTCCCGCGAGCGCCCATATCCTGCCCCACTTTCCCTCCGCACCTACAGGATTGAAAATAATTGCTTTTTTGGTGATGTTTTATACCTAAATTGGAGAATTTCAAAATCAAGACGACTTTTTAAGGACTGTATTTTCGACTAAGGCTTTTAAATCCGTTTCCATCTGCGACACCTTGTAATATTTGGTCTTGAAATATGTATCCTCAGAAGAGGGATCCATTGTTCTATACAATGCATGGTATATTTCTATGTTTCCATTAACCTTGGCTTACCAGAACCTTAACAAAAACTTGGTTACTAACGGTTTTAAGCTTTATTGGGATTTGATTGGTGTACCTTTTAACCTGGTGCCTTCCTAAAAACTTTCTCCCTTCGTCCCCTATATCACCGCTACCCGCGCGCGCCCATACCTTGCCCCAATTTCCGCCCGCACCTACAGGGTTGAAAATGACATATTTTTTGGTGATACTTTATACCTAAATGAGAGAATTTCAAAATCAAGACGACTTTTTAAGGTCTGTATTTTCGACAAGGCTTTAAATCCGTTTCCATCTGCGACACCTTGTAATATTTGGTCTTGAAATATGTATCCTCTGAAAGGGGATCCATTGCTCTATACAACGCATGGTATATTTCTGTGTTTCCATTACCCTTGGCTTACCAGAACCTTAACAAAAACTTGGTTACTAACGGTTTTAAGCTTTATTGGAATTTGTTTGGTGTACCTTTTCACCTGGTTCCCTTCTAGAACTTTCTCCCTTCGTCCCCCATATCAACACTCCCCGCGCGCGCCCATACCTTGCTCCACTTTCCCCCGCACCTACAGGGTTGAGAATGACTAATTTTTTGGTGATACTTTATACCTAAGTAAGAGAATTTCAAAATCAAGAGGACCTTTTAAATCCTGTATTTTCGATTAAGACTTTTAAATCCGTTTCCATCTTCGAAAACTTGTAATTTTTGACCTTGAAATATTAATACCTTAGATGGGGATCTATTGCTCTATACAATGCATGGTATATTTCTGTATTACCATTAACCTTGCTTTACCAGAACCTTAACAAAAACTTGGTTACAAACGGTTTTAAGCTTTATTGGGATTTGTTTGGTGAACCTTCTTATCTGGTGCCTTTCTAGAACTTTCCGATTTAGTGTAACTCTATAACCTTCAGACTCGGCCAATGCTATTCCGAACAGTGCCATGAAGCTTGCAAACCAGCGTCACACTAAATTCTTTCGATACGGTGCCACTCTAGAACCGTACTACACTGTACCATTTACTAGACTAGATCATTCAGAAAAAACGCAGGCAGCATAATCCAAGCCTTATTTCATAGTATCAGTAAAGATCAGATGTATATCCACTCAGATAAACTAAATTAGTAAAATTAAATACATTTTAAAAACCTCAACTTCCGTTTTCGCGGGCATATCCATGTTAGTATCGTCGTTTGCACCTTCCGTTCCGATGTATAGTTATTAAGTAGGTACAAATATATCTGAAATATATTATATTTACTCGTTAGTTAGTAGGTTATTTGCTTTATAACTAGTAATACAAACTAAATCTCTATTGATTGTGTATCTGGATTGGCAAGCAAATTATTATGATATCAAATTGAAGATTGATATTGTAACTTATCTTAAACTTGCTTTTTCATTGTTTGTATTATCACACCAAACTATCCCTTACAGATTGGAACGTTTTTAAAAAGTGGCTGTACGATACTTGAACCCTTTGCTTACCAATATTAAAATACAAAGTGAAATTGAACAAAATATGTATGCAGCAGGGAAGCGCATGGGCAACACAAATATAAATTCAAATTTGGAACGTGTGTTTCTATTTTAGTTTTGCACTACCTAATTTGTGAAAGTAAAAGTTTTAAATGAATAAAAATATGGACGATCGGATAATTTTGTTGTTAGAATGGTACCACGATTGGGATTCTTTGAACACAAGCATTTGGGTAAGCTTTTTTGCTTTTTAAGGCACGTATAATATAACCTGAAAATGAATATAAAATATTTTTCCATACGATTAAGAAAACAAAAGATACGTTTATTTTATTTAATAGGTTTATTAATTACACATACTACTTCTACCGTCCACTAACACTACACCTTCCTACAATCCAAAAAAGGAAATTATTGCGTATTCTTCGTTCCATTTTTATAAGCTCTACCTCCGTAGCTTTTTGCTACGAGATGCTACGACGCGACTACAAGAAAAAGTTTCAAACCAAAAATCAACAAATCACCATTGCCGCGTCATCTACCGGCAAAGTGCGCAAGCTGTTGCACGTAATGCCGTCGCATGGTGGCAAACGGGTTGTTGTGCTCGAATATCGTACAGCTTGTTGCTGGCAATGTTTGTAAATAGGTTCCGTAGGTGGCGCTACTTGTTGACGAATACCCAACCAAACTACGTTTAAAATACAGGGATGTACAAAGGTAAAAAGTAACTGCAAGGGTGAGATTTATTACCATAAATCATGCATGACTACGTATGGGCGCATGTCCTGGTTTTTATGGTGGGTAAGGTAGCTAATAAAAATTGTAATATTATATTATTTTAAAGTTCGGGGCACCTACCTATATAAAATCTACCTACATGAAAAATAAGTGAAAATTATAATCTGCTATAGAGCATGTCATGTAGGTAGGTAAACTACCTATCCAGTCCAATCTCCTATAGTAAGGATAAGGAGATCAAAGGTCCCAATCTGAAACTAAACCAATACCTAATAATAACACTTCTAGCTAGTAGGTAGCGCAGATACGAAACTACAAAAGTTGTACTTATTCAACTTTGCTCTCTTTATCGGACTCTACGGAGAAACGAAAAAATACGGTCTCTACTATGAAAAGAAAAAACTGTATCGCTCCCTTTGAGCTGGTAGACATGTGTCGAGATTGGGAAGTTGGTGGGATGACGCCGCCGCCGCCGCCGGCCCAGAGCAGATCGGATCGGGGGCCGGGAACGATTCATTGATCCGAACCATTCTCGGCTCCCCGACAGGGACGACGGGGGAGGGACCAGCCCCACGCAGCCTCTCGCCCTCCCTCCCTCCCTCGCACTCGCTTCGTTCATCTCCTCGATATCAACAACGTTGCGAGGTTTGGAAATGCGCTACAACAATTTATAGGTAGCCGTAGTAGCCAGAAGAAATCTGAATAGCCTAGCCAAAATGCCAAAAGAGTAGCGTAGGGTACCAGGATAATTTTGCAAGTTAGGTAGGTACCTAAGTAGGTATTCACTACTTTTATAACTGCATTGTACAGTCAATTTGTTTTGCTAAACTCTAGTTAGCGATAATGCAGTCAAAAAGACAACGTTTCGATATTGTTTCGTTCATCATCCATCAAATAAATGCTAAGCTAATGAATGGAAATAATCCTCCTTCGTATCCAGCCCGTATAAAAATCAAATTCCGTGCGTAACATGTATGAATGAAAGGGTGTAATCACTCTGTTTCTTTCTAATAGCCGAATGAGCTCAGTGTCTATTGCCGTCCTTGTCGCACTCACGGCTTGCCCGCATGGGGGCGCTCGTTGTCGGCCACGCGCGTCTGTCCGTTGTTGCACTCCGACATCAACCGCTTCAGTGCTAGAGCGCGTTCCTCCGCGCTAAATTCACATAACCTAAAAGTCAAACAACACTGATTATTTTTTGTATTATTCATTGTAATTTATAAAATAATAATTAAATACTCATGTTTACCTCGAATTTATAAGATTAGTGTTGTGAAAGTTGACGCCCAAGCTAAGGGCGTGCGTGGAGTGTATTTTTGTGCAACACAAAGTAAATACAAACGGCAAGCTGTGGGGATCGGGGGCCTTTTTTTTGCCGCCGCAGGGGATGTACTATCCTGTGAGTATATGTTTAAGTTATCTGGAGAAACGTTGAAAGGTCAATAATCAGTTGAAGTCGGACGTAGATAACCCTTGCCACCACGAGCACAATATTATGGCGCATGGCGTTACTCTGATGCTATTTGTTAGATAACGATACAAAAGATAAAGTATACTCTGACCGATCTATTTATAAAGCTTTAGCAAGTTTCGTAATGAGAGCTTGGCGTAGATAAACACCAATTTGCTGATAATGCCGAGGTTGCCTGGGTTACCTACCTACTATAGAAGTCCGTCCATTACCTTCCTACCTACATTTTATACCACGCTATAATCGGCTACATGACTTTCAATTGCAACGTTTCTTCCCTCTAAAATAGCCAATTTCAACCAATTTAAGTTTATTTATTTAGCAATTATTACATTTTGTGAGCTCGGCTTACTAATGAATTATTATGTTTCATTGTTGTGTCTTTGAGAGATGAATGAATTCTTTGTTTCCGTCCTCTTCTCCTGCGAGGCAATTGACCTGCAGTTGATAGAGAAAGAAAGAGATAGGTGTAATAGCTATTGATACAATTTTATTGTCTAAAAATACATTAATAAAATTAATGTTGTTTATTAATAATTAACAGACTGGCTTGTTGATTACCTATCTATATGTGGTCTGCCTACATTCCATGACCTTTGATCTCATTTTCTTGTCATTATCCTGATATGTTGAGAAATCATGCATTTACATACTTAAACAATTTATTTACACTACTACTGGCCTGTCCAGTTGTCCTGCTGTGTCACCCGCTGTCTACTGTTTGATGAGCTGAATAGCTAAAAGTATTTACAATACATATATAACTATAAGTCTCAATGATAATCTAGTTTTTAAACAGTACTTTTTCAAATGATTAAATAGAGACAAACCCCAAGTTTATTTAGTTACTTACCTACACTTTCTCTGACATTTGAGGGTGCCTGCACAAAATAGAGAATATCCAATGAATACATAATTTGTGGTGCCTGGCAGATTTAGTGAGGGACTGCAAAATATTAGGTATAACATAATTAAACCAATAACTACATATTTGTGTAATACAAATATCAATACACTTAACCAGCTCCCTGATTATACTAGGTAGGCACTAGGTACTTAAAACCTTCAAAGCTCACTGATTACTTACCTTTTTATGACCATAATATTATATTACTTGTAAGTATTCTTACCTATGATGTTACCAAGATCATAATTCAAATATTTTATCATTTATAAAAGTAAATAACAGATTAAACTTATTTATTCATAGTATTAAATGCGACTCATTTGTATACTTCTAATCTTAATTATTATTATCTTCTTGGTAGGTGTGTATAAATACAATATACTAAGCACCTCGAGTTACCATTTATGGTATGTTCTACCAGAGAATACTAAATGTTACTCCCTGTACTACTTACTTACCTATGTAATTGAATGTTATTTATAGTGTCACCATTTTGTCATGGTTTTTATTTCAAGAATTATGAATGTTGAATGCTTAGAATTGCATTTTGATATTATTAATTAGCAGCTTTGGATGTATGCTATAGTTTTAGTTTTGGTTTGGCTAAATTTAATATATTTATTTTCTTTGGTTTATTTATTGTTCAAATTCTTTAGTTCAAGGTGCAGACTAAATAAATATTAAGTCGGTTTAGATTTAGCCTGGTTTTTTGGGTGTTCTGTTCATACAATTATGTATCAAGAAAAAACAGTAACTCGAGGTGCTTTTGATAGTACCGAACCATCCGTGATGTTAATGGTCTATCTACATACCTACCCAGCAGATAATGACATCTCGTCACTAATGTGAATGAACCTTTATAGGTTCATTACCTTACCTAATCTCTGTACCTACTTGAATAATGACATGGTCATTCATCATGTGTGGTATAAAAACTAGCTAGGCGTGCAAAAATAGTGCAAAACGCTTACCAAGTAAAACGCGCGAAAGTAAACAAGGTTTTATCGTAACGCGCACGCCGCCGCCGCATCATGCATAAAAAACGCGAAGACGACGGCGCCGCCGTTGAGCGGACCGATTGCCTCCATTTACCTGCGCTTTGAAATTTTAATAAAAGAAACGGGTGTTCGCTTCGGCGTTCCCACTTCCCGCGCTCCCTTGCTCGGGAGCGTCGGGCCGGAGGGCACTCGAGGGGAGCCGCGCCGAACCCGCTCAGCTCAAGGTGAACGCGCCGACCAGCGATGGTGATACGGACAAATTATTCGCATACCGTCCTTTGTTCGCATTTCGAGTTCATGGGCTCAAAGCCGACCTTGAGTAGAGCCGCTACCTGCTCGCCTCCGTCCGGCCCGTTCGGCTGCGGAAACGCACGCACCGCACCGCATCGCAGGTACCTACCCTACCATACAACGAGCCCGGCAAACGGTTCCGCATCTGCACTTGCACTGGGTTGGGTATAACCCGGTTCACAAAAGAAGGGGACCCGAAATGGCAGCATTATTGTTTGCGTCTTTTTCATATTACATGACATTTGAGCAAGATGTCAACAATAATGTTGCCATTTCGGGTCCCCTTCTTTTGTGAACCAGATTATAGCTACAAAAAATCGACCGCTATAGGTTCTAAATAAAATCACAACGAACATTACCTATCCTTAGCGATGCTTAGCTTTGCGGTGCTTTTATTTTAGAATATTTCAAAAGTTTTTTTAATACTTATTTTCCCTTACCTACGATTTCCCTCCTATATTTTTTGGCATATTACATAGTTGCTCAGTTGCTCTTCGTTTGTATTCGATATCAGTAGCAAAAAATGTGTGTCACTATAAAAATCTACAACAATGTAGGTACGAAGTAGATATGCAAACAGCGTGGTTGACCCGTTTCCAAACGTTTTATTATCTCACACAACGTAGACCGTGAAATGGTCTGAAATTATCGCAGTTTTACTAAATTATTTGGTAACCAAACCAGCTACTATAAATGTAAATACATAGTATAAAAAAGTCGCTTGAATACCAAATTTTTTAAAACACATCTCGTGTACAATCTGCAAAGAATGAATTAGTCGCTGGGAATTAGTTGTAAAACTATCCCGGTAGATGGAGCCCATCCACGCGATAGAGGACAAGATAAACTTGCTAAATTCGCAGGCTCGATTAGAACCGCGGTAACCCAGTTGGTAGTGGCGTCGGCAGTACAGATGCCGAAGGTCGCAGGTTCAAATCCTGCCTGCGGTGGAAAATTTTGCAAGTTTTCCAAAAAAGTCGCTTTTTATGTTTCTTTGTCATGGACACCGCTAGCTCTTCCTAAACCACGCAACAGATTTTGATGCGTTTTTAAAATAGATAGGTAAGGTCCACTGATAGAAGGTGAAGATTTATTTAATATGTCTAATACATGCCGAAAAAACGTCTTATTATCACGGGAAAATGAGTTTCAGCAAGTGAAAGCGCTAACGGGCCGCTGGTTAAGATATAAAACAATAAGTAGTGTTAATATGTAAAGACATGTAGTGATAATTTTTCCGTAGCAATTACCTACAACCTGCACGTTGATTATGTTTACACGATCATCGGTTTACACTGTCGAGGACAAAACTGTTTACCGGTTATAAACTACTACGTATCTAGATCTATCTATAGGTAGAAAAAGCGGCAAAATATCGTATCGATCGTCTCTGTCTTCGATGATTTATTAGACTGCAACCTGCCTACACTGCATGTTTAACCAATATGAATAAATTGCTACGAAATCTGCGGGCATACCTACCTACTACAGTAATATTACGACACGATAGTGTCGGTTGACTCGTGCTAATATCCGATAGTTATTATGACGCACAAGTGGCAAGTACTCATCTAGACTGTAAACTTCAACCTGCCTACAGTTCATGTCTCACTAATATAATAAGTTGCAATGAAATCTGCGGGTGGCTACCACATACGACAAATTATCTACTCGCTTACTATAGTAACATTACGATACGATAGTGTCGATGGACTCGTGCTAATATCCGATTGTTATCGTGACGCACAAGTGGTAAGCGCCCATCGAGACTGCAAACTGTAACCTGCTTACAATACTTGTTCAATTCACTTTATACAACATGTAAGTTGCAATGAAATCTGCGGGTGGCGACCGCGTACGACAAATTTTTTACTTGCTTACTATAGTAACATTTCGGTACGATAGTGTCAGTGGACTCGTGCTAATATCCGATTGTTATCATGACGCAACAAATGGTAAGTACCTATCTAGACTGCAAACTGTAACCTGCTTTACAATACTAGTTCAGTTCACTTTACCCAACATGAATAAGTTGCAATGAAATCTGCGGGTACCGACCGCGTACGACAAATTATTTACTTGCTTACTATAGTAACATTTCGGTACGATAGTGGACTCGTGCTAATATCCGATTGTTATCATGACGCACAAGTGGTAAGCACCCACCTAGACTGCGAACTGCAATCTGCCTACAGTACTTGTTCAGTTCACTTCATCCTACATGTTGCAATGAAATCTACGGTTACCGACCACATACGACAAATTATCTACTCGCTTAGTTACGATACGATAGTGTCAGTGGACTCGTGCTAATATCCGATTGTTATCATCACGCACAAGTGGTATGCGCCCATCTAGACTTCAAACTGTAACCTGCCAACAATACTTGTTCAGTTCACTTTATTCAACATGAATATGTTGCATTGAAATCTGCGGGTGGTGGCCCCACACGACTAATTATTTACCCACTTGCCTACTATAGTAACATTACGCCGACACGATGATAGTGTCGGCTGACTCGTGCTAATATCCGATTGTGATCATGACGCACAAGTGGCAAGCACTCATCTAGACTGCAAACTGCAACCTGCCTATAATAATACTTGATCGATTCACTTTATCCAACATGTAAGTTGCAATGAAATCTGAGGGTGGCGACCGCGTACGACAAATTACGATAGCAACGTTACGACACGATAGTGTCGGTTGACTCGTGCTAATATCTGATTGTTATCGTGACGCACATGTGGTAAGCGCCCATCTAGACTGCAAACTGCAACCTGCCTACAATACTTATTCAATTCACTTTATCCTACACGTTGCAATGAAACCTACGGGTGGCGACCACATACGACAAATTACGATAGTAACATTACGACACGACAGACGACAGTGTCGGTTGACTCGTGCTAATATCCGATTGTGATCATGACGCACAAGCGGCAAGCACTCATCTAGACTGCAAACTACAACCTGCTTACAGTTCATGTCTAAATAACAAAATAAGTTGCAATGAAATCTGCGGGTGGCGACCGCGTTCGACAAATTACCTACTCACTTGCTATCTCGTCGGCTGACTCGTGCTAATATCCGATTGTGATCATGACGCACAAGCGGCAAGCACTCATCTAGACTGCAAACTGCAATCTGCCTACAGTTCATGTCTAACCAACTTAATAAGTTGCAATGAAATTTGCGGGTGGCTACCACATACGACAAATTACCTACTCGCTTACTATCTCGTCGGCTGACTCGTGCTAATATCCGATTGCGATCATGACGCACAAGCGCGCGGCGAGCGCCCAAGCCCATCTTCAATTACACTGTCCAACACACTCAATTCATCAGACGAATTACGACTTTCTCTGGAAACATCCAGTTTTTGCATGGTTTCTCATGCGGCATCAATGATCCACGGCGGACGTTGATTGCTAGCTGAGTGAGCGGAATAATGTTTATTAGATACCTACATTGTTTGTGGGTTTATTACGTATACAATTGGTAATAATACAGTGCTGATCAGAACCAAACCTATACAACCAGTAATCAAATTGATCAATAGTAGTGAGTGGCGATGATTGCCGGCTTGGCTTAGCGAATTCGGTGAATCATGATTTTGGAGTAAGTTTACCCAGTGGAATTATGTTTATTGTAAATACATTCATGGATAGGTACAATGTTCGCTGATGACAGCTATTTCATGTTGCTGATGCTGATAGTGATAACTCTAAATCATTACTCGACTCGCCATGTTTTGAACTAAATTGGGATGTGAAACATGCATTCTTCTATGAGGCATGTCAAAAATAAGCAGCTGAGAATATAAACTATACACCTTTTCCCGAGGAACACAGGTCGAAAACTCGAAATAATTGTACCAAGAAACTACTTTTACTTATACAATTATGATTCCAAAGTAGTAACTTATTAAAATAACAAAACTTTATTCCTCAGATGAACCTAATATCGTTACAAAACACGTTGAGCGCCCAGCAAATGCATATTACCTCATTGGGTTTAATACCTGAGTTCATTTCATTCTACAAAGTAAAGTGGCAATGAAACTGTAAGAATCTTACTTTATGAGGAGTGTTAAGACCAGGTACCTTATGAAAGCGCTCATTTAGGTCACACCGCGTTACCACGTCATACTTTAGAGAGGCATAAACTAAAATGTTGCCTGGTGTTCACATTTGCAGTCATTTAGAGTTCCAACGTATGAGAAGTTAGCTTGCTACGCTGAGTGCTCAGCCAGTCAGCCACCGACCGAGCTCTTTAATGCTGAATTTCATTAGTTACACTGCAATGTGTTTTATATGTCGGAGAATGATTAAACTCTGTCGGTATTTGGTGAAATTATTTGACAGTTGATAGTTTGCGTTTTGGTAATTTGTCTTTCTATTCCATTGCTAGTTGAATCTTGCAGAAACGAAACGCATAGCGCTGGCAACACTCGACGTAGGTAGTGCGCTTTATTTATACACAGTAGGCTAAAGCACAGCAAGATAGACTGGATAGACTTTAGAGGCGGTGTAGCTCGTTCTTAGAGTTCATTGTTGGCTGCTTTTGTAATAAAGAAACGGAACCCAGG
Organism: Phthorimaea operculella; assembly: GCA_024500475.1. Taxonomy (NCBI): domain Eukaryota; kingdom Metazoa; phylum Arthropoda; class Insecta; order Lepidoptera; family Gelechiidae; genus Phthorimaea; species Phthorimaea operculella. The sequence goes on along the minus strand of JANFCV010000035.1, from coordinate 4,091,692 downwards.
CGGCGAACTGAGTAAACAACTTCGACAGTTCCAGTTTGGGTGCAGTTCGGGTCGTGTTTTGAGGTTAGGTTTCAATCCGCTGAAATCGTGGTAATCTTGGAGTCTTTCAAAGATCTGTGGTCTTCAGGCCATGGCGGAGCCCTAGATTCGTAAGGCTAGTAGGATATTTGTGAAGATTGTGAGAGTTCCGGATAAAGTGTGGTTTAGTTTGTGTCTTTTTGAAATATCGTTCGTAATCCGATGAAATCACAGGAATCCTGGAGTATTTGGAGGAACCGGAGTCATCAGGTGATGGCGGAGCCCTATATTTGTGTGGCTTTTGGAATATTTGTGGAGATCATGAAGTGTGTGATAATTGTTATCGTTTTACCCTCAACAGGTTTGTGAAATGCAGAGATCGTGCGAGGATGGTGACTACTGCTGGTGGTGTCTCTCTGTAGGCGCGCAGGGCTGCGGGCAGAGGACTTCTACGGTGTTCAGTGTTGATCACCGTCATGATTGGAATCCGATGTGTGGTAAAGACCCTGTGCCCAAGGTTCTAAGGTTGGTTTGCTAGTGGCATGGTATGACTGTGGACGGACGGCTTGTCGTACGGTGATACCGTGCCTGACGAGGAATCATATTCCGAAACAAGCACATCAGAGGAGCTGACTACGTGATAGTGAGTATACTGTGGTTTATCATTATCAGTGGTTCGAGATAGCATGTGACGATGTAGTATCCTGACAGGAGTCGGCAGTTGACCGTGCAGTATTCCATCCATCAAGTATCCATCAGGTACTCGACGAGTATACGCCCACGACGTGCTGTTGGTTTTATATCCTGACATTCCTGACGCTCGTAAGATTTTATGTTTTGTTTTGTTATGGGCTTCTTCTTCTGCCCTTCTTCCCGCTCGTGCCCCCCCCCCTTCCTGTTCTGATGATCTTCGTCATCAGAAGTGGGATGACCATTGTTTTAGTTGTTTGCGTTATGAGGAACATGGTACTGGGATGGAGTATCAATGATGATAGTTGTGTATTGATGATTATTTGAGATAGATGTCAAATGTTTTCTAGCGGTATGGATTACCCTTGTTTTCATGGTTTAGGTTGTTTTAGGATTTTGACAGTGGGATTACCCTTGTTTTTGTGGTCTATGTTGTCTTTGGAGTTTGACAGTGAGATTAACTTTGTTTATGTGAAGCGTTTCGATTTTCACATTGTTGTGCTATCAATGTACATGGTTGTTTGGTATGATCATTGTTTTCGTGGCTTTGATTGTAAGGAGCCTAAAGATATTGTCTTGGATGGTGGATAGTTGTTTGTGTGAGATGTTAAGTAACTTCAGAGGCTATCTTTGAACAGTAGAACATAATCGGCAATCATCATATTGCTGTTATGTGCTTTGCTGTGAGAGAAATCTTTGATATGGCATACTTGTGGTCTTGGGATCTATCGGATACCCGTTAACAGTTGTCTTGAGATCTATCAGATGCCAGATGCACAGTTGTCTTGAGATCGGATCAGACGCCAGGTGAAGGTTGTTCTGTGATCTATCAGACGCTGGTTGCAGGTTATCTTGAGATCGGGCAGGCAACGGTTTGTGGTTGCACTGAGATTTGTGGGACACTGGATGCATAGCAAAGTTTTCTTGGGGTTACCTTTGTTTTCTGTCGGGAGTATGGTAATAGGATGGCTTACTATTGTTTTTGTGGTCTGGGTTGTGAGTAGTTTATTTCACGGGACACTTGAACGATTCAGTGAGTCGTAATAATTTTACTTTGATAGTGGTGTACATTTTTGCTTGATAAAATAAAGTGCGGTGAATCAATTTACTAGATTTCGTTTCGTTGTTTATGTTATTTGCACAGGCTTAGGCGATGGTAATGTTTCGAGGAAATTTCGTAGTTTTGGATTATCGTGATCTAAGTTAAAATACAGTGTCGTATCGTTTTCCATTGCCGTGTAGGTATAGAAGTAAAGCTAAGGTAATGCGATTTTAGTAAGGCAATCTTGTGAAGAAAGGAACCAGGCAAAGCTGGATCAAAATTGTAGTAGTTTGATAATGTTCGATCCTTATTAAAATTATTGACTGCTAATTGAGAAAGTGCCTTTTGATCAAGCATTAGTAGACTCGGAGAGTGATTTGATAAGAAAATTGCTGGTCTTCAACTGGTTGTAATGATAGTTACAAAACGTGAGGTAAAATCATGATTTATTTGGCTGCACTGTATGCGTTAGTCGTAGTCGTAACTGCGGCTATGTTATGGTCGTTCAGGGAGCGGTGCGCGGCTAACGTTACGGCGGGGGCCCGAAGTCTCGATGAGACTATTAGTATTGGCTGACTTGGAGTGGCCCGAAGTCTCGATGAGACTATTAGTATTGGCTGACTTGGAGTAGCCCGAAGTGAGTTATGCAACTCGCTAGTTAGGGCGAAGATCATGATTTTAGCTACAGTTTTCCCTTTGATTTATTTCGATTGTTTTATTGTAAAGCGAATGCTTGATCAGACATTTTCTTAGTTTTGTGTTGGTCAGGTAGGCCGAGCTTCCCATTCATAACATCTTGTTTTTGTTTCAAATGCACACGAGGACGTGTGACTTGTCAGAATGGCCGTGTCGGAGAATGATTAAACTCTGTCGGTATTTGGTGAAATTATTTGACAGTTGATAGTTTGCGTTTTGGTAATTTGTCTTTCTATTCCATTGCTAGTTGAATCTTGCAGAAACGAAACGCATAGCGCTGGCAACACTCGACGTAGGTAGTGCGCTTTATTTATACACAGTAGGCTAAAGCACAGCAAGATAGACTGGATAGACTTTAGAGGCGGTGTAGCTCGTTCTTAGAGTTCATTGTTGGCTGCTTTTGTAATAAAGAAACGGAACCCAGGCGGCGAACTGAGTAAACAACTTCGACAGTTCCAGTTTGGGTGCAGTTCGGGTCGTGTTTTGAGGTTAGGTTTCAATCCGCTGAAATCGTGGTAATCTTGGAGTCTTTCAAAGATCTGTGGTCTTCAGGCCATGGCGGAGCCCTAGATTCGTAAGGCTAGTAGGATATTTGTGAAGATTGTGAGAGTTCCGGATAAAGTGTGGTTTAGTTTGTGTCTTTTGAGATATCGTTCGTAATCCGATGAAATCACAGGAATCCTGGAGTATTTGGAGGAACCGGAGTCATCAGGTGATGGCGGAGCCCTATATTTGTGTGGCTTTTGGAATATTTGTGGAGATCATGAAGTGTGTGATAATTGTTATCGTTTTACCCTCAACAGGTTTGTGAAATGCAGAGATCGTGCGAGGATGGTGACTACTGCTGGTGGTGTCTCTCTGTAGGCGCGCAGGGCTGCGGGCAGAGGACTTCTACGGTGTTCAGTGTTGATCACCGTCATGATTGGAATCCGATGTGTGGTAAAGACCCTGTGCCCAAGGTTCTAAGGTTGGTTTGCTAGTGGCATGGTATGACTGTGGACGGACGGCTTGTCGTACGGTGATACCGTGCCTGACGAGGAATCATATTCCGAAACAAGCACATCAGAGGAGCTGACTACGTGATAGTGAGTATACTGTGGTTTATCATTATCAGTGGTTCGAGATAGCATGTGACGATGTAGTATCCTGACAGGAGTCGGCAGTTGACCGTGCAGTATTCCATCCATCAAGTATCCATCAGGTACTCGACGAGTATACGCCCACGACGTGCTGTTGGTTTTATATCCTGACATTCCTGACGCTCGTAAGATTTTATGTTTTGTTTTGTTATGGGCTTCTTCTTCTGCCCTTCTTCCCGCTCGTGCTGCCCCCTTCCTGATGATCTTCGACATATACAATTTGTATCTACGTAACTCGGTCAAACGAGAACAAGAAATGCGAGAATTGCTCGTGATAACAACAGTTGTTTTTAGTCGAAAAAGCTGAATTTTTCCCTCGTCTGTTAATTTGGATCAGAATGTCCCTAAGTTTCGACCCATGTTTTTTAAGAAAAGTTTATCGTTTCGTCATCACGAGCTGTTTTCGCATTATTGTTCCATTACGTACCGAAGATACACATTGTAGTTTCCTCGATAAAGACGTCGTTTTACTGGCAGGGAATGACCCAGAAAGATGATCCCCACGACAAAAAGCCTTCAGGTTTCTCTCGACTAATTCGATTGCGGGACACGATGCGACCGCTTTTAATGGCGTGCTCACTCCATTGTACAAGCTTTGGCAAGTTACAAATTAATTTAATGTTCGCTACACGGCCCTCTTTGTTACTTATTTTCTTTGCCGAAAGTTTGTTAATAATTCTCTTCAAAGTATTAACGGTATTACAAAAGTACCTACTTAACAAAGAATAAAGTTATTCTTAACAATATATTTCAAGTCCAATTTGCTACCTGTCTGCTTAGAAATGTGCTTTTTCTCTCCCTTCTATCTTTCTTAGGCGGTGCACGTCGCGTAATAAATAGCGTTGTAGTTTATCATGTGCACATCCATAATAGGATTGCATTGTAACAAAAACCGGTCCTATGCACGTTCCCGTGAGAATGGAGTTGTTTTCGCAAACTATGGCGAATAGATTTCCGCCTCCCATAGACCTCTATAATACCGGCAAGATACTGTCGCCAGCAAATCCTACTACCCATTAAAGTGATCAACGTACTTATACTGCTTTTCATACAAATAATAAGAAAAACCAGTATAAGTTGGTCCCTTCAATGGGTAGGTGGCTTTGCTCGCCATAAGGTACCTGTTCCGCCGATAAACTACGGGGGTTTATTATTTAACCCTCGCTAACTAAGCCAATCAAAGTTACCTCCAGAAGCTGGGTTTTGTTGCTACAAGGAAAATTTGATACCTCTTGGCGGGTCTTGGAAACCCGATGTTGATTATTTTCAGGTGAAATAGAACTGTAATCTTGAAATAGTAGCTCCTACAGCAATAATAGGCCTACTATTACGTGTAATAGGAGAAATTTTGTAGTAATAGATTACAAACGGATAAAGTAGCCTCACTTAAATATTCTTAATACTTCTGTTATTGATAGAGTACTGGTTATGTAAATATTTCATTCAATTTTATAAGGTGAATTCTTAGATACAAAACTGAAGGTTAATTTTATCGTTTGATCGTCTAGCATGAATCACGAATCTTTTACTTGGGGTGTTCAAATTTAGCACGAACCGTGCTGGGTAATACGCGAATCCACAATACTTTATTTAAATTTAGATTACCGCGTGCATTTCACGAATTGTTTTTTGTTGGCAACGTTTTGCTGAATAACATTTTACTCCAGTTTACTACCTAATACTTTCATTAAGGTTACTAAATGGAATGTGAGCTATAAAAAATAATAACACTGCTTCTTCTTCCACTGTGAAATTGGCCGAAATCCAGTCAATTCCCTACATATAAGTTTTTAGATTTTCACGGTTGTTCACAACACTTAAATTATTGTTTAAAACGGGATTATTACCGCGATTAGGAAAACCTAAACACGGTAATAATCCCGTTTTAAACAATAATTTAATTCCCTACATAGTTTTAAAATATAAAATAAATGATACTATCTAGACAATGATACAATTTGACCTACCGACTTTAGTGACTTTAGGCCAACGTTGCTATCCCTTCTACACTGTAGTAGGTAATATGTAGAAATTTACGTTCCATATATGTATCTATGTAGTTTAATCATTAATTTTATTACTTTGTATAAAGAGTGGATTAAAATTAATGGTTGGCGGGCGGTAGGGCCGGCAAAGGGAAGTTGGCTAAGCCGCGAAGCGTACGTGGGCAGATTCCGGTCCGGCACCGGCTTTAGTTAGTTCCGCACCGGGGTTGGCGGCATCCACCGTGTTAATAAGTAAACAGCGGGCATGTGCCATGAAAAGATATGCCCAGTCAGATTCAACCCACTACTGTTCCTATGTAGCTTCATTCACCTACAAAAAGTGGATTAAAAATTAATGGTTGGCGGGCGGTAGGGCCGGCAAAGGGAAGTTGGCTAAGCCGCGAAGCGTACGTGGGCAGATTCCGGACCGGCACCGGCTTTTGTTAGTTCCGCGCCGGGGTTGGTGGCATCCACCGTGTTAATAAGTAAACAGCAGGTATATACCTCGAAAAGATATGTCCAGTCTACTTGCATGAGAAGAAATTAATCAATTTGACCCAAAATACATATGCTCACCAATCTCACCATTCATACGTCAATACTTGAAATTCGCGATTATCTTTCCGAAACCAGCCAAGCTAAGTTAGATACTGACTTTTAACAGTTCATTTCATTGGGTTTACCAGTACGTACCCGTGACTGAATTCAGGCTTTATGCGACGTGTTACAAAACAACCAATAATGTTCCCATACAAATTGAGTTCATTTTGTATGGAAGGGCCTAATTTCTTTTTCATATTTCGACCCATGGGGAAAGTTGTTTAGTTTTATAAGGACCTTTACCTCCTTTCAGCTTTATTGGTTGTTTTGTAACACCCAGTATAAGCAGCTCTGTGTCATATTCCCCCAACAGCGACTGTCCTCGTAATGAGCTGATTTACTCACTCACTCACAGGCTTACAACTTTCAACAAACGAAAACAAGGGATAGGAAAACTTTTAACATAATTTACCCTTTTTAAATATAAGCCGTGTTTGCCAACTGTGAACTTCCAGTAAATTTACATTGTAGATTATAAGCAGTCCTCACTGAAAGTTGTCTGCATTGTAGAAGGCGCTACATTAATAATCTGACCACTTCAAGACGAGAGTAAGTAGGCATTATTTAGCGATCTAGGTAAAGCGTCAAAATTGTCTACATCGTCAATGCAGAAACATAGTATACATTACTTGTACGATTAACTTTAGTGAGCCCTAATAATATTTTGAGGACGTGTTCTAAGCTTGAAACTGAAATAGGTACAGTCGGAGTCAAAAGAGCATACCTAGGAGCGCCTCAAATGGTTCAAAATAGCTCGGAAACTACATTACTTTTGTAAATTATTTTTTTGGTTTTGAATAGAGTTTAACTAGCTGCACAGATAAGAAAAGAAATAATTTACAAAAGTAATGTAGTTTCAGAGATATTTTGAACCATTTGAGGCGCTCCTAGGTATGCTCTTTTGACTCCGACTGTACCTATTTTAATTAACTCTACATGCTTAGTACTGTACTCTGTATCTGAAAAACTCACTTTAGAATTAGACAAGACGCTTTTAAAAAAAGAAATCCAGTCTGAAGGGTGTGTCTGTTGGAATAAAAGAAATCCAACAGACACACCCTTTCAGCTGCGCTAACAAAAAGCTCTACCTTGAATTTAAGTGTTACTCTGTTAGCGAATCTTACCCTATTATTTATGACCATGCTAGTAATATATCAAATTCGGGTAGGATTAACGGAAGCTTAAACCGCGAAATCTGTCATTAGTATTATTTAACATGCCCTGGGGCTTGGAGGCTGTTACACCGAACGTTAGGAGAGCAGAATTTCAATCGCGTTCCATTAATGAGGCAAACGTGATTCCGTAATGATTTGCAAACATGTGCTCGTATTGATTCGTGAAATAGCAAGTACACGGTTTCAATATTACGTTTCGTCGTTTTATTTCAATCCTCACCTATTTATAATGTGGTATTTTAAATTTATATCGAATTTAAACAATTTTCTATACTATGACTACCTAACTAACTACTCATCATTTCTTTGCCGCACAGAGGCACTGATACTGAGACTGGGAGGTACTGATACTACAGATAGATTTTGCAAAATTACACTTTTCGCCGCCTAGACACTTATTGGTTACGAATCAACTTACCAACATTTACCATAATAATTCGCCTATTACTAAGTTTCCATATTTCTTTGACATAATTTCAAGGGTCTGGAACTCGGGTTTGGAAGATAATTTAATGTCATTAAAAACTTTTAGCTCGCTGGAGCTTTTTAAAGGTCTGAATATGATGTTGTATATCTTCCGCGGCTCACGTATTTTACTGTCAGAGACACGTTCGTTCGGCAAGTCGTTAGTGCCGCGAAATTTACTAGACGGCGCGGCGGCTGCGAGGCGAAAAACGTCAAACGATTTCCCAGAAACCTCTGAAATCTAATATCCAGTTTCTGTAACTTAAACTAGGTACCTTCTAGGGCAAAAGTTCTAAAGTACACAAAATTAACAAGAAAAAGTAAATTACAATCCTAAATTACTTACTAAATTAAGAAACCGAGGAGCTGAGCGACTTTATAATAACTAGAGTACAAAATTGCGAAGGTCCATTAAAATTTTAAATGCTACCCGGTCATGGTGGAATGATTTCGCGTCACAATTACGGGCGGTTTACAATCGGGAGTTGCGATTTAATTTCCCTTCGGCTACCTTTTGTGTGGTGCTGGGAACGGGGGACCGACCTTATTTACTGCTCCGCGAACACTCGCTCGAATACGATACCAGCTGGGGCCCTCATCGTTCATTTTCAAAACGAAGTATATTTTGGTTCCACTGGTTTTACCGTAAATATTCGGAAACGCCGTAAAGTTTATATTTTTGAACGTCGTGCACACATGCAATGCATGTGAATATTGCACATGAGCGTGAGAGTTTCGTTTACATAATGCCGGGTGATTCGCATGTGTCACCTACTTTCTTTGTGCGATGCGGTTTTGTGACGGCGCGGCGTATCTCCGACGCGGGACGACCCGACGTCGACGTTCATTTGTCTTGGCTGCCGCTCGCTGACGGACAGTAATCAACAGCCCGCCTCGCTACCCGGCTACGCCAACTACACCAACCAATTAGACATTTAACAAACTACTTTTTCCTTTACATGTTACGAGACTAATAACGAGGACTCATTGCTTTACAAATTACAGCTTAAAGACTTAGCAAAACATCATCTTGAGCCAAAAGACGTACAAGAGCTCAAGTTTGCAACCTCGAGAAAAGCTTTCACGAAAACTCAACTGCGCGCTTCACTCGTTTCTGGCAACACTTCAACGAGCTGAATAAAATATCAGGACTTAATAGAAGCTTGTACGCATTTTCAATTGCAGTTGGAAGTCCCGTTTTAAAAATGTTTGAGGTTTGCGGTGGCTTCGGTTGTCGTGAACGTGTTAAGTCTATTACGAACACTTCGCTCGCGTCTTGCGGCTTGGCATCGTTTTTACGAAACACAACAGTAAAAGGGTGTTAATTGACAGAACGTTAGAACATTAAGCCTGTGGTTTAACGCGTGGAGACCTTTCAGAAGGCGTTAATTTTAATCCCACCAAAAACATTTACTTGTAAAAAGAACCAAGTCTCGCCTCTCAGTTCATCTACTGTAAAAAGTTGTGAGATCCATGTGATGCCAAGTCGGTCATTAATTTATTCAAGGACTACTTCAGGGAACTTTCATCTTAAGCTATTGTGTAATTAGGTAACAGACATCATCTTACAGTAACTATATCGATATTTAAAAACTTTAATATTTACAATAACTAGAATGACTTGGCAATCGCACACTATTTGCTTGTGAGATACGATGGTCTAGTGCGATGGCCGGGTCATTCTAGTTATTGTAAATATTAAAGTTTTTAAATATCGATATAGTTACTGTAAGATGATGTCTGTTACCTAATTACACAATAGCTTAAGATGAAAGTTCCCTGAAGTAGTCCTTGAATAAATTAATGACCGACTTGGCATCACATGGATCTCACAACTTTTTACAGTAGATGAACTGAGAGGCGAGACTTGGTTCTTTTTACAAGTAAATGTTTTTGGTGGGATCTCATTTCTTTTTGTAGATAGTCTTCCTCTTTCTCTTATCTGGAACTACTTCTTAAGCCTCAGCTACACATTTCCTCAAAGCCCATCCGCAAAGTTAACTTTGTAATCCTATACATTTGTATGGAAATACAAAGTTAGTTATGCGGTTGCAACCAAAGGATGGTACGGCCGTGCCGCTTTCAGCTCGACTTGGTGGGGGCACTGCCGTGCCCCCAGATCAAAAGATAACACTCCCGGTTACCGCAATTCCAGCTTGAAGACTGGAGTCATCTCGGCTAGATAATTGAGTTTCAATTACTAGAAGAAAATTGTGTACCACTTTTCCGGGCTATATTAGCATCTGAAACGAGTTTGTCGTGCGGTGCTGGTTTAGATTATCGTGTGGCGCCTTAGATTAGAATAGCATCACCTCATATCTTTCCCGTGGGTGACGTGAGAAGTGACGAAGGGATTTGGGAGTTGATGTGGTAATAACTAATACACAATGAACATTAATTTTCAAAGACTCAGACGTGATGTAAATGGCCATTTCATACAGCCGTTAACACCCTGCCTACCCCGCAAGGGATATAGGAGTGAATATGTATGTATAAAACGAAATAGCTGAAGTTTAACAAATGTTTGGCTTTAGAGGGATGAAGATAGAGGAGTTGTTAGATTACGCTACCGATGTTTTCTGTACGTGGATGTCGCACTTGTTTACGAACGTGGATTGGTTGTAGAGCAGGTTGTGTTCTTTTATTTCCAGCTATACAGTGCAAGCGATGTCACACGGATCCAATTTTTGTCCATTTCAAAGCAAGTTTGTCCTCTGTTCACTGCTCTGTTCAACGTGTTTCCGGAGAGTTCGTGTGTGAAGAATTGTTATTTTAGTCACGTTTGACAAGCGTCAGTATGGGATGGGACCCATAATGGGTTGTCTCCTTCAGTTCATATTCGCTTAATAACATTACAAAAATGTGCCATGTAATATCATACTGATATTAGTATAAATGCCATTATTAGCCGCGTCGAATGTTTTTGGCCAGTTTGGCAGTTTTCCAGCCGTCAGAGATATCGAGAAGTGTCATCGTATCAGCCGAGTGTCCCCGACACGACGCTATTAGACATGATTTACATTTCCCCCGTTTCGTTGTCAGCTGGAATGCGTCGCATGCTTTCAATCAAAACATATTTTTGAACTGAAATTCCTACTTGTCACGGAATGGACAAATGATTCAATGTTTTCATTGACGGCTGCTCTCCCCCTAAATAAAAGTGAACCTGGATTGGGCTAGAGCCTAGACGAAAACCTTAATCTTAATAGCCACAACAAGCCACTGCGGGACATGGGCCTTTCCTTATCGGGGGATATTGACATATTCACCACGCTTGGTAGGTGGATTGGCGAGCGCAGTTCAAGATAATGCATTTACAGCGAACACTGCTGCCCATTCCCTGGATGATTATCTCGTATTCGTGTTTTAAGACACCCATAGGTAAAATTGAGATGGTGCTATTCTAATTCGCCATTTCACGGCAAAGACGACAAAACATGTGACAATAAGTTTTCGACTTTAATGCGTGGTTTTATGTGTTGGTAAGATCGGGTCTGACGATTTAACACATCGAAAGTATAGTTCCGTCATACTTTCAGATTCAAAGCTGACCTATTTACTTTTAGTGACATGCGTTATTTTCTCTCAAATCTAGTTTAAGGACTTTTATTTCATTTCTACGCCGTTCTCTCGTTTTTCCATTATACTACTTGATTTATCTTGTAAAATTATGGGTTTTCTTCCTGTTTTATCTTTTTGTTCGAGTTGAAGGGCATCGCGTGATTGCTAATAGATAATCAGGTCATTTATCTCCTCTTTGTCTATACAACTACTTACATATTATTCATGCTTCTAATTGTCTCGTTTTACCTAATCGGTTTCTACATTAATTCGTGACGCAGCAAAAGGAAACTAATTATTGTTACGGTATTCTTTGTTATGCCTAATGCGATTGAATTTATCTGTATGCTCATCGGTTAGGTTTAGTGGCATAGTGTCTTAGGTTTATACTATAGATGCATAGCTTTGAAGCCATTTGATAACCAAAGTTCAATATCACATTTAAGTACTTATATAACTAAAAAGTGAAGGTTATAATGAAAATATTTTGCAAGAACTGCAATTATACAAATGAGGCACTCGTACTCGTATCGATATGAAATCTTTCGAATAATTCTATCAATTAACATTTTGTACCGCCCAAGTACCGCCACTTTGCGATTCGGAAACTCGATACCACTCTTTGACGTGAGTCGGCAATCTACGCATACAACAAACGTATGCGATTTGAATAGCTCTCGCTTTGTTCTCTTAACCTAAATGCTGTTATTAATACCGGCGCTCCAGTCAAAACAATCAATATAATTAGTTTATTGTATTGCAGCTTAATACCTAAAGGCATAACCTGTTTCTGTAAACTCTCACTTTCAGAATATTTTCCAAGGACGTTCCAACGGCCGTAAATAATAGCTTGATTTGTGGCAACATCTTTACCCCGAAATGTGAGATTCAACAGCCGGTATACGTTTCTTTTGAATGTAGGTATCTATTCTCATTGTAAAGATTTGATTGCCTCTCGTCCCGGTGCCCAGCAATAGACGAGGGGCTACACAACAAGCCAACCGGCTGAAAAGAAGCGTTTTCAATGTTTCCTACCGCCCTTCTATCTCGGCGCGCTCGCAATCAACTCTATTTAGACCTGAGACTCGTGTTTGTTTACCCTCACCCTATTTTTAAACTTTGAATGAAAACAGGGTCTTCTGTTTTCTCTCGTAGGCATCAACATTGTGCCCCTGTCTAACAGCTTCTACGTGAGCCTTTGTAGCATGTTTGCGAATGGCTAATATCATTCATAGCTTGCGTCCAAAATATGCTCAAAGCTTCGAAGTCAGTCAAGCTTGTGATTGGCCGGACATTGCTTACATAGTAACTAAACTATTCTAGTTAGCAACAACCCGTGTAAGCCTCTGGCTCTCGGCAAAGGTTCAGGTTTCACGGATATCCGACAAGTACCTAAGTGGAGGTTGTTAGTTAGTGGTCTGCCCAGGTCGCAATCGCAAACCTTGTCATAGAATTGATGGCTCCTACCAGGATTATTTCATCCGTACAACCTAATTGAATGAAATAAGACATAAGAACGTATTCCTAACTAATCTGAGTTACTAACTACTAACAGTAGTAGGTACTTTTCTCGTGATAAGCGACTAGACCTTTAGACCATAAAGTTGTTTGTCTTCGATATGAGAATAATATGTCACTATCCGCCGTCGTGTTAAGGTCCTCGTTATTGATGCACTGATAATAGTGTAATTATTTAACTTGTTTTCTTCGTAGTTGTCCTAATTGAGGATAACATGCTAATGAGCCCTTGAGCGACTTACATAAACAGATAGAATCTCTTACCGAGTACTATACGAACCAGCTCGATAATCCGATCAGGGTGTCCCAGAATAATTATTTGAGAGATAGGTTGACAACCTTTTAGCAACTAATGTAATGGGTACCTGCTGTTGCCCAACACCGGTTCTGTTCCCAGAGGGTTCTCATGTATGTATATCTACAAATAATTGATTTGTTCAAACTAGGATACAATTGGTTACAAATAATAAATAGCCAGTACGTAAACTAAATAGTATTGTTTTCATTAAAAACGCAGTTAGTTCAGAAACGCGGGTTAGGTTGGCAAAAAGAAGAACTAACGCATTGCCTCTTGACCAACCAGGCGGTAGTTATTTTCTCGATTGATATCCAGAAGACACATTTCTCTTAAATCCCTGGTAAAAGTATCAGAATAAGTTAGTAGGTATAGTATTGAAATTGGTTGCAGTGAAGCTGCAATCTGTGGTTGGGCAACAGTTATCTTTAGTTGACCACATAATAACATTTAAAGGTGTAACTTTGTACGCCTCGGTTGTAGGTATTTCCAAATGTTTTCTCTTAAGTTGTAATCCATCATTAAGCATTGTGATATTGATATTAATCGCGCAACTCAATGCATCTGGTATCTGAAGGCGAACCAGTTTGCATACCAGTTGCCTACCAGTTATTGGTACGCGACTAAGTAGTTGTACGCCGTGTTGTGTTCAACGGCATATAATGGTAGAAAATGTTCTAGATTTCATAGGTCAAATTTGTGTAGTTTGTTGTTGTTGTTGAAAACATTTTATTTAACAAGTTATATTTTTTGTGCCTGTGCATTACCTATATTACCTTGTTCGCGTCGTATAAAACTTTTTTCGTCAACGCGAATCCGCAATCAAATGGTTACATCCAGTACTTACACAATACTCTGAAGCGGAAAATCCTGAAATTGAAGTTGAATTCGGTGTTTTAACGTAAATCGACGTTTTATCGTAATTGCTGTGTAGCTGGCAACACAGAGTGCTATCTCCGCAGGCTCCGAACGAAAGGCTCGCTAGCGGACATATCCTCACTTCTGCATTTCAATGTTACAGCCATCCATGGCTGTTTTTGTGTGACGAATATTTCACGGATTCAAATGCTATACCGCAGTGTATATCGAAAATTGAAACGCCAGTATCAGCCTTCGCTTGCCCATGGTTGCGATCAGCGGCGCGCGTAAACGGAACAACTCTGCTGGAAAGCGGACTGGATCGTTTTACACCTAGCTGTTCTACTGGAACACAGAACAATATCTACTACCTGCATGAAATCGAACACCTGACACCAATGTTTAATTGATCCGATCAAATCTGTTCGCCGCTTGTGTAGACAATTCTGCGGTCACTTGCGCAATTATACGAAGGGCTTCTTTATTCCGCGTGAACCTTTTACGTTACGTGTAACAAGAAACTTAGGTACTTACGTTCTAAGCTTCTTAACTAATACGACTGGCCAATCCTAATAGCTACTGGCCTAGGTCACTTTGTGTCATGAACTCGTAACTTACAAATTTTAACTGTTTAGATTATAAAATTGAATCTTGTAGTTAAACTTCTAGTTAACTTAAAACTCATCACAGTAACAAAGAATGTGCAAGTTTTCTATAAACACGTAGGTACTCAATTACTTATACCTACTAATTAGCTTGACCTTACTCAATAGTTGTAGGTCAACTTAGGAATACCTTGTAATATTGTATAAGCTCTACTAAACAAAGCTGTAACATTATTACCAAGCTTAGTTACTAGAAATCTTTGATGTTAATTCTCTTTGAGAAGTAATAGAGCAACTTTCACGTACCTATTTACGTTTATTGTTCAACCTGTTTTGCCCCGAAGCTATCATGAGATCGCTGTAGTGTATGATTTCACTTAATTACTAATATTTTATCTACTTACTGTTCTTAATAACTTAAGGTAAAGTTTTTGTGGTGGTAAAGGCACATTAAGTAGGTAAATAAATATTATGGTTGATTGTAGTCCTTACTCGTAAGTGGTATCACGGCTTATTAACTTCAAAGTGAATGCATATAAAAAGGAGATAATTTTGCCCAATTGTCATTGATTAATTTGTGCTTTATAGTGGGATTATAGTAGGTAACGGGTAAAGATTAACTTAGCCACGCCTGGCGAAATGCCACATACGAATAAGGTAGTTAAATTTTATCCATTTATGGTAGATAGAATGCTAAGGCACTGTATAGGTAGGTACATTGTATCGTATACAAACTTTCACTTATTAGTAGCACTACTGCAGATTGCAAAACAAAATAATAACACCGTCGTAAAATAAATGTGAGCAGTTTCTTCACTGTCAATTACAAATTGCGCTTCTACTATGGAAAACACACTTAACATACGCTTGTGCGTTTACAATGCGTAGCGCACGCGTTAGGACGATACGAATTTCGGCCCTATTCCATAGTATACTAATGCTCTTCGTGTCAAACAGTTTGACATACGCATCCGTCGACGCAGCTTTCTGCGATGCGCAGCACTAGCGGATGCATCTGTCAAACCATTATACTTGTAAGAATGAAAATAAGGTGGAAAATCGCATTTTCCTAACGCATGCGTTATCGATGCGCAAATATAACGCACAAACGGACGTTACGTGTATTACTCGCTTGTCTTATACCAACCGGTTATGATTGGCTAATCGCGCAAGTAAACTTTACAGAACCATCTAAGCTTGATTCAAGTTTATAAGAGTATCCAAGAGAAATATTAAGTTTCCTTCTGTTTGCACTTGTTCCGCGACCGGGACTTACTTTCGTGGGTACTCGTGTATAAATTTCCCACGGGTAATAAGATATTTTCAGAGGTCAAATTATTTTTTCAGCAAGCAGCTAAGTATTTATTAGCTTTAGTGAAATAGAAGTATAATTTATTAAATTTCTAAAAGAAAAATAATATTATTTTTGTATAAGTTACAGTTAGAGAGAACTTGTATTTTTTTTATAAGGTACGAAAGCAAAAGATAGTTCAATGATTAATTACTTCTCCTAGGGGGACAATTTCTTGGGAAAGGGGAGATGCCTTTTTCCCGTAAGAAAGATTCCATCAAAATGATTAATTGAACTTTAATTAAATAAAACATGGCGCATACCTATCTATAACCATCAATCTCTGTCAGCAGTTTAAAAGTATTGAAATGTTTTTCTTACTTTCGTAATTTCTTCTATTCGTATGGTAAACTTCCATCTACATGATACGATAGTACATACTATTGCATGTATGCACTTTTATACTTGCATCGGGACATGTTGATTTGCATTTACAGTAGCCAGCTTTGGTTGTAAGCCGGTCTGAAAATACAACGGTTTAATGCTACCAAAGCATATCGGTACGCTGCAGTCGTCTATTTTCCTAGTCGCGATGTTGTGCCGTTTTACTATCTGGTTTCATTAAATTATACAAGGATATCTGCAACTTTCTAAACATTTCCTATTCTTGTTATGGAATAAACATTGATACCTGGAACATAACAAATACAGAGAGAGCGAGGTAATCGTATCACCATTATTTCTCATGGATATCTGTTTCGATCGTAAAATCTCGTTTCATTACCGTAGCATTTATGAGTAAATCTTTTCATAATCCTTAACGACAAAATAGAGAGCCGTGGGTCCGGATACGACAAAAACAATAATATGTCTCCAGGCGTTGCCCGAAGAAGGATCAAAATGTTTGTTCCCTTGTCCTTTCCGGATTCCGGACCCTTTTACTTCGCCTAAGTTTCTTTAATTGCGTTACGCCTAAAAGGGATTAACGTGATGTTGTGTAGCTACCTACTCTAAGAAGTTCTTACTGTGCTTGCTAATAGGACTTCATAAAATTTACGTGTTTTAGGCCCATGTATACGAAGTTTATAATAACAATAGTGTACCAGACCGTCATTCACAGAACAATGTGGGTATAACACAATAATGTTGGAAACAACTTGTTGAAACTTAAAAGTTTTTGCATGTAAATTTGCGAGTGTCTGCGCCGGTTTAAATTACGATTGCGGCTCGGTGTAAAATGTATACCGATTCAGGTGAACAGAGCAAGTTATCCCGGGCTGGATGAGGCGCATAGGAAATATTTGGGCGAGTGCCAAGTTGCCGTTGTTCGGCCGCGGGCGTCGCGACGCCGCGCGCCGCCGCCGGCTCGCTACCACGGCAAGTCTCACCGACCGACGCGCCATCAGGGTGACCATCTCAAATATGGCGAATCTGCCAGAGACTCACACTGAAATCTGCCAAAACCTGCCAAATTCAATCCCTCCCCAAACCTGCCTAAACCTGCCAAGTTCCCTTACTAATTCTGCCAAAATCTTCCAAACTGAACCCAACTAAGCTCAACCCCAAATAAAAAACCGACACGATTTTTACCATGAAAAGTAAAAATTATTAAATAAAGTACTTGGTGATTAACTAATTTATTTGAAAACATTTAATTTGTTGTTTTAAATTAAGATTTTCCTTGAAATCCCCCAAATCTGCCAAAACCTGCCACAGTCAAAATTTAAGAGTCATATCTGCCCAAATGGCAGAATCCTGCCACAAATGGTCACCCTGCGCACCATACACCCATCTCCCATCCGCCTGATAGCGCCGTAATGCAATATACCTGACACTTGCATCATTTATCTCCCGAACGCTACTACCTGATATACGACACCTCCCCGCTTACGTAAGACACAGCCCTTAAAGCAGCAATATAAATCTTCAACGACTCAACAATGGGCCTCGTCCTTCCTCCGTACCTCTATTATTCTTGTCTAGACAAACGTCCTTTCTACCAACTGCATTTGACATTCTTGCTGTGTCGTCTTAAATTCTTTAGCAACTTAGCGAGCTCACATAAAGCTCGAAACTTAAGTGTAAAAGTAAATATTATTCTGTAGATAGACAATATTGTGGCGGTTTAACACCGACATTAATTTGAATTTTCGCGATAAAACTTGTAAAAGCTACTTCGTGTTCTCTTCTATCGTTATTTAAACTAATGTTGTTCTATTTGTGTTCCCTAAAATAGAAACTAAACTCTGTTTTCACCCGACTGGCTCAGAAGGAGGGTTTATGTTATTCGAGGGTATGTAATTATGTATGTGGACAAGAAATTCTTTTTCACATGCCACACCTCAAACGACTCAGCGGATCTGGACATGAGGTGTCGTTAGATTCGTCTCAGCAGCGCGAGTGACATTCGCTATTATTGAAATTTCATGAATTGAAAATAGTGCATTTTTAACGCGAAATTGAACTTTGAAAAAAGTTAGTGGATTTGAAACCCGCAGTCGGGTTTTTGTTTTTTAATACATCTGCTTGTATTCTGTTCTGATTGATTACTTTTTGCAAACAATAAGTAGGTAAGCCAGAAGCCTTTATGTTAGGGCCAAGGGATTTCGGTGGTTCTGCAATATTCTCCCTTTATGACGTGGGATTCCCCCGGTCTTACCTAGCAGCTCGCTCTATTGTGTAGGCTGTATTAAGGTAACACCTCTCACCTTTTTCAACTCTGGTAATGTAAGCTCTTGCGGATTTCTTGATGAGATATTACTTTAGTCAATAGGGTGTAAGGGACAGCCCTCCGAATACTGAAAGGGTGCATTCAGACCATGAAACTGAACAACATCCCATAGAAATAAATTTCAGGAAACGTAAAAAATTTTTGACTTCCCATAGTAAATTTAATCAGTTGATCGTGATTTTGTATGGGAAGTCGAAAATTTTTTTCGTTTCCTGTAATGTATTTCTATGGCAAGTTGTTCAATTTCATGTTCTGAATGCACCCTTTCAGTATTCGGAGGGCTGTCCCTTACACCACAAAATAGAGAATTTACAGAAGGCCAGCTCGCCCCTTCTTTCGATCACTCATGCCTACTCTTTAGGGTTGCTACTTGTACTTTCTGATTTTTTTAATGAAGTTACCTATCGTTTGTAAGTATGAATTAGGTATTGCAATTGATAAACTCCTAAATTACCTGGCCGATATGAAATATTTTTTACCATATGGAAGTAGGTACCTACCTGAGTAGAAAGTTATATTTCTAATAGGAAATAATTAGGTCCCCACCTAAATCGGTAGATAGGCAATGGGTTTGGGTCACGAGACTAGCTGGTAAGGGAAGCGGCCCATAGGTAGGCAGGTAGGTAAGTACGTAGTAGGTAGGTAGAGGACCGGCCGGCGGCGATGACCGACACGACAATGGGTTCCTTACGTCGTTCGTCGGTGTTTCCGACGGAAAAGAAGTGTATCTATCTAAAAGAAAGGCCTAAAAAATACCTATCTTGCCGTCACGAAATTTAATAGGTTAGGTACCTATGGTTGGAAGGTAGGTATTTTTGAACAGGGAGTCAAGCCATCATGAAAGTCAAACGTACCGTCACTAGTCAGTCGCACACAGATTACCTATCTACCAATGTATTGGCAGGCGGGCGATAAGCGCTAGGAACGGTCGGTAGGTAGGTTGGTAAGTAGGTACCTACCTATCATGACATGAACATGACGACATGATCACATGACAAACGCGGGGGCTCAAAAATTCGGGCATGGAAGCTGTATCTGTAGCCGTAAGTTGGTACGTAGGTAGGCAGGTACTTACCTTAGTTTCGAAGTATACCTACTACAGTTTCGAAGGTCACCAGCTGCCGTGACGGAATAATGAAAAAATATCCAGGATCGTAAAAGTCCATTTGGACTACCATATACCTGATTGTCGGAAATGAAGATGACATAACCTGGACCTTTTGCTATCGGTATTTCGGTACTCATCGCTTCACCTCAAATGCTGACTAGGTAGGTATCTATCTACTGTGGGTAGGTACCTACTTAAACCCATTTATTTAACCTACCAAATCAAACTAAAGCACAACCTACCTACTTCTACGTACGTTCCTAAAACGCTAAAGCACATATTACGAACGAAAAATAAGATTTTTTAAAGGAATCCCTCCATTTCTAGTGTTTTGAAGTAGGTATCTATTTATTTATCAAATAAAAGGGTTCTACTTACTTTTCATTATTGCGTGGGAAACTGAAAAATGACAATGCACAATTTTCCGCGGTGTTATTACACCCAAACACATCACAAAAATATTTTTCTTTACTCGCCATTCCGTCCGCCCGCACCGAACGCGCCGTTCACACTCAACCATTACCGGTTCGACACGGTTCCACAGAGCGCGTAAACGACGCGTGTGGATGTCCGAGTGAGTTTAGCCGCGTTTGCTCGAAGCCGACTCTCTGGATTGCGCTAGCCAATACTTACTTTGTGCTTACACTCATAGTCCTGTGACTCCACAGCAAATTACGCCGTGTTTATACTACAAATGTCTTTATTTTTTGTGTCAGTTGAGTGTACTTTTCCTAACCAGATTTTTATTTTTTCGCAGGTGAGTAACGGCAATGTCATCGACACAGGAACACCAACCTTACTGGTATTTACCGTTTTACTATTTATGGCACGGGCATGGCTGCATGTGGATGTAATGTATCTAACATCACTAAATATGATCTCATCTCTCTACATCTGCAAATTCACTTGGTATTAGCCATTATTTCTCTCATGAATCCCGGTGTTACCATGCGCGATTTGGTTCTGGAGCTCTATCTTTGAATTTTCGCATGCGAAAATCTGCGACTGATAGTGGCTTGTATCACCTGTTCCACTACTAATATCTATTCCCACATTCTATTATCAATTCCAACATAGACATTGAGACATTAAGGGCCTTACCAAGTTTTGAACGCGTATTTAAAATAAAACTTCATACAAAAACCGCTAGACACGCGTTCAACGCCGGTCTAACTGTTTTGTGATAAGGCCCTAACAAATTCATGTTGTAGGTGTTGTGACTAGACCAGTCGATGCGTACCTACTTACGTGCACGATTTAAAAATCACGCTTTCGGAAATTGAGCTCCAGGGAATTCGTATAGTTCAGCCGCTGTAAATATTTACACCTGTTTCTCTTTTAAACGGTTGTGCACTGAACATTTTATATTCATGACTTTTATTGGTTCTCCTACCTACTTTCAAAACGTTTGTAAAAGCCACCTGTTTTGTGTCATTCAAAATTGTGTTTGTTCATTCCATCATGAAACACACAAATCATACATAATACATGCATATATATTTTTGTTGATTTTTCGTTCTTAAAAAAAGAAAGGTATTATAAAGGAAATGATTCAAAAGTTCAAACGTTTCAAGTTCTGATCGACCCGAACTTCTAAAATAGGCACGTCAAACAGTTTATCCTGTTTATCTGCCTGTCTCTTAATACAAAATTCAGTGTTGTCAATCAACCTTCGCATTTTCGTTTGTTTTGTTTCGTAACGTAATAATATAGAATAGTATATTATTAAACGTCAGCTTTTCGATATTCGTTACGTCACATACGCTTGAGTGCTCGATGTAGGTAGCTTCATTAAATCCATTTTTAATTAAGTGTTTGTGAAGTATTCATCAATGGCATTATTGGCAAAGCCTTGCTTGCTCTTGTGTGTGACTGTTCTAATTTTAACTCGTTAGTATTTAGACGTTTTCACTAGTATTTTATCCTCACACAGAAATATTTTGATACGATTTGATTTATCTTATTTTTTTCGTGCCGCGCCGCAGTCAGTTATCGCTTAAGCTCGCTTTTGACTTGATCGATACTAACTTATCGCTAACAAACTATTTATAATCGAGTACCTATTCACCTCATACGTAGTAGTGCTGTACACGCTATGGTTTCATTTAAAAAACCATTTTAACGACAAATACGCTTCAAGTTCTTTTCGAGTGGGACACCGAATCGTCCAACGATCTGATGTGCCGCTTGAAGTAAAGTTTAATATCAGCTTCTTGCTAAAATATTCCGCAGGTATACAATCCGCTGTCAATAAGAGATTTATCTAACGTTTTCCTGAGAACCTAGAGATTTATGAAAGGTTATGTATTGTGTTGAGTTTCAAGATTGAGATAATATTGTCTTACTGATATGAAATCTATTGAAAAGGATTTAGCCGGATCTCAACTCGCAAGATAATGCGATAAGAATATGTTTTCTACCCATTTATTTATGTAATTTACCTAGCTTGGTACCTGTTTTTCAATTAGCTACAAAACGATATTTAATACCTACTGAACTGAGCCATGATGGAAATCGCGGGGGATAGCACAGTGAGTTCCACAAAGAACTCCAATTAACCAGTGTTAGTGAGTGATAGTGGACCACGGGGAATAAGTTCTAGTTCAATTACAATCCCTACCTAGCAGGGATTGCCATACGATGCGATATTATGATAAAGATGAGTGAGTACCTACTGAGCCAAACGTGTGTAGAAGTTTAAAAGAATAATTTCTGAATTTAATACCATAATATCTAAAAACGAGAAAGTGCACAAAATATCTTCGCCAAATTAATATGTAAATAGATTGGGTGGTCGCGATGATAGATGAAATAGATAATGATAAGTACTTACGCCTGTCACCTTTGAGCAGTGGCACCCGAGCACCATGAAGCCCTCTGGACCGCTGCCAGCGGCGAGTATTATTAGCCCGAACAACCACTGAGTTAATCAAGCTCAAATAAGATCAATAATTTGAGAGGTGCTGGACTCGGGGAACTCAGGGCCGCACGTCACTCAGGATTACTGAGCCAGTAGTCTATTGGACTTAGCATTGGTCTCAATATCCGAAGGTCCCTTAGTTGATTATGACAACCATCTGCTTGCCCGTAAGAAAGTTTGTCCGAACAACCACTGAGTTAATCAAGCTCAAATAAGATCAATAATTTGAGTAGGTGCTGGACTCAGGGTGCTCAGGGCCGCACGCACGTCACTCAGGATTACTGAGCGAGTTGTCTATTGGACTGAGCATTCGTCTCAATATCTGAAGGTCCCTTAGTTGATTCCCGGCGGGAACGTACAAAAATGATTTTCGTCTATTAATGACATTGCCGAGTTTGGTTAGGAGATTGCAGGTAGAACCACTTGCTTGTCCGTAGAAAAGTTTGTTCGAACAACTACTGAGTTAATCAAGCTCAAATAAGATCAATAATTTGAGTAGGTGCTGGACTCGGGGCGCTCAGGGCCGCACGTCACTCAGGATTACTGAGCCAGTAGTCTATTGGACTGAGCATTGGTCTCAATATCCGAAGGTCACATAGTTGATTCCCGGCGGGAACGAACAAAAATGATTTTTGTCTATTATATTAATGGCATTGTGACGCTGCCCCCAGTTTGGTTAAGAGATTGCAGGCAGAACCACTGCTTTACCGTAGGAAAGTTAAAACTTTGTCCGTACAACGACTGAGTTAATCAATCTCAAATAAGATCAATAATTTGAGTAGGTGCTGGACTCTGGGAGCTCAGGGCCGCACGTCACTCAGGATTACAGAGCAGTGTGGTCTATTGATCTTTAGGTCTCAATATCCGCAGGTCGCTCGTTCGATGCTCGAGGGGAACACTCGAAGTTGATATATGTAAATTTTAAGCTGAATTGCATTTTCTACCGAGGACAAGCTTTGAACCTAAGACTTCGGCTATTAGTATTAGCGATGCCTCTACCAACTCAAGCGACTCGTGTCATGAGTCCCGTCTGCAGGGATGGTAAAATGGGAAATACGGGAAGGCTTTTAAATTTTGGTATTCAATTTGTTTATGTCGCAGTGTGATATTTTTTCCAATTTGATTAGGACATTTCAGACTATAAGACAGTTCGTTACCGCTCGCGAAACCGACGTCCCACACGATAAAAAGACTGAACTTATTTGAGCCAAATTCATAATCACAAATATACGAATGGTTATGTAGGTAGGCAGGTACCTATTATACCTTTTGTTATCCCTGCATCCCGGCAACGTGTCACACGTAGTGTTGATGTAATTACGTTGTAATTGTGTTATGATGTTCGTAGGTATACCTCCTACATTGTATCATGTCCGAATCTAATACGTAATCAGATTATCACTCACTACAGCTTCCTATAACTATAATAGTAGCATAGATGACATCCGTGCTCTGTGGCAGCGTACATCTTACGTGTACCTATATACAAGGTGTTCCAAAGGAAATACATTAAATTGGAGACGTTGTGTAGACCATTGTACTGAACAATTTCCATTATGGCACCAAGTTTGTATTCTTAACAATTAAGAAGTTAAAATTTTCATACAAAGTAAATGCCTACATTTACTACAACCATTATGTTATTTAATATTATCCAAGATTGCAACCTTGCAATTTTAACTTGTTGGATTTGAATCTTCGTAAAAGTTTATGACATAGTTGTTTATGTCTTAAATTTAAACGAAAACTTAAGATAAAAGATCTCTTTCTTGTCAACTTTATTTTATTGCCGCCTCAAACTAAAAACTTCTTTTGAATTAGAGGACCCATAGAGACGCAAAGACAAAGGGCCAATCAGAGAACCCAGTAGAGTCTGTAGTGCCAGTTGTGTCAGTTTTTGACGAACATGACATTTGACCTTGGTCTACGCCACAACTGTTGCCTTGGCAACTAAATTACCGCCAAAACCGTTGCCTTGGCAACAGTTGTGGCGGTAATTTCAAAAGTTTTTCCAAGACGGCAACATGACATAAATAAAGGTCATCATCACTATCAGTGAAGCTCCTTTCATAATGTGGCACTCAATTAAATGTAACAAATTTAAGTTGCTGATTACTTCTAAACGAGGAGTTTTCATAACTTGGCCCCATAATGAAAATTGTTCGATTCGATGGCCTACACAACGTCTCCAATTTAATGTATTTACATTGGAACACCTTGTATAGGTAGTGTAGATGTTGGTGAAGATATAAATGTGAAAGCGGATATCGTCTTACAGGAAATCTTTTTCAGCAACGTTGCGCCTACAAAGAATTTAAAATTCAGTGTAAAGAACATGAATTGAAAGAGCTTGAAAATACTTACATCCGAGGTCTATTTGAGCGTAAACAAAGGATAATGTAGTTTGATACGATATATCAGAACAAACAATATACTGGACTTGCCCGAGTTCTATTAACAATAAAGTGTTCCTTTCTCCCATCAGACCTCATTTTCCCAGGATAACTTTCTTTTCCGAACATCAAAAGAGGCCGCGGAAACTAGTAACAAGAACAATCCTCATAATCGGGAAACAAGGTTTTATTCTCCAAATTCTCGAAATAGTTCACAAAGAAAACAAAACTAAAAATCTTTAGACACGAAGATCCGTTTCATAAAAGCTTTCTGAAAACAAAAAAGATTTTATCTACACTCAGTTCGTAATATTCGTTTTACAGAATCGAAAGTACGAACGTAATGAACTGCATTACGAATATACAGCCTTTAAAAAAAAACTTTCATACTACTGGCAGCTACATAAAGTAACTCGATTCCTAGTATTTGAAAAGAAATTAAACGAATTGACCCGCGTACCAAATTGTAATCTGTTCCAAATTTGACACTGGCCATCAGTAAGTCGAATGAAAAAAAACAAGTGTCACCCGCGGCGGGACGACACTTGAAATTATGAGGACTTATTTATTATTAAATCTTTGCTTCAAATCATTTTTCGAATTAAAGTTCACCGATAAATGCTATTTAATTTTAAAAGTTGTTCAGTTTTTATGAGCCTTCATTTTAACGTTTAGTTAAAAAGTTACTTAAGTACAAAAGTCGTTCAGTTGGTGGTTCAGTAGATAGGCTTGCAATCGCCATAGTGCAGTGCGGAGGTTTGAATTATTTTTCATAGTTTTTCTTGTAGAGTGTAGATAAAATAGTGTATGCAACTGCAAATAATTAGGCTTTAGAATGCTCGTGTCAAACTATTATCACATTCGGCTGCGCCTCGTGTGATAAACAGACACTCTCATCCTAAAGCCTCTCATTATTAGGCAGTTGCATAAACTACTATTAAATATTTTCATCACATTGTCTTTTTCATTGCGATGAAGGTTTCACAGCTCCAAAACGTTACATTACAGACAGTTCTACGTGATCTGATGAAAACAAAAGCAGGTGAAAGAAAAATCTTACCTACAAATAAAACATTTAACTATGATTGCTTCTTGCGCTTTATCTGGCTAACACGTTTATTAGAAGCAAATAGTGGGACAGTGGGAACATTTCGTTACGAGTTTGTGTGAGGTACTAATGCTGAATCTGTTAGTGGTTTCGGGGTGGATATAAGCAATTTGTTTCAAGGTAGGTTAAAGTGCAAATTCGTCAGGTGCGGCAGATCGCAGCTGCAAGCGGCTGCGGAAATGCGACTGACGTGTGCAGCCTTTGCGGCTATAGTCGTAGTACAGTCCAGCAAAAAAGAGTAGAAATTAAATAAGATGGAACTAAAAAAAATTCATACTAAATTGTTTCCATTCATAGCCAATGTTGCCATTTAATTTTGAAATTTCATACAAAGTGGCGCCCTCATTTTTTGTCTACTCTTTTTTGCTGCACTGTATGTAAGTGTGTGGCGTGCTGCATGCGTCTGTCGCACCACTCGAACACGGCGCCATACAATTTCATGCAGTGCGGTTGCGATCGGCTGCACCTAGGGAACTTGCACTTTTACACATCTATACATACTAGTAAATAAGTGATAAGCTAGGTATGTACCAATTCGACCGTCAACCCTCGTATCATGTCAATTCACATTACCGGTGTGCAAACAGTAAATGAATAATGAATGAAGCTGCGACCTCCGCACCAAATGCTCAAGGCTGCAACCACTAGACCGCGTAGGCAGGCTAAACCGCTGTACAAACGGGAACAGTTGTCGTTTGTGATCATTTTACCCGACTGCCTCAGAAGGAGGGTTATGTTTTTCGAGAGTATGCATGTATGTATGTATACGTATGTATGTATGTGGACAAGAAAATTCTTTTTCACGGGCTACAGCCCAAACGGCTTGGTGGATTTTGATTACGAAGTGGCGTTAGATTGGTCTCACCAACCTGAGTGACATTAGTTGGCTATATTAAAATTGCATGACTTTAAACGCAGTAGGTATGATAACTGCAGTCGGGTTTGTTTTCTAATAATACCTAATGCTTGTTTAATCTATGTTTAGCAGGGAGCGCGACGTAATTGGGTCAATATTGGTTAAGTGCAATTTTGGACACCAGCCCTATATCTCCGACGGTCCAGTAATGCGGCCTGATAGATAGCCTGATGGTGCCAAATTACTAATTAAATTTTCTTCATATCGCTTGGTCGTGTTAGAACTATACGATCATAGATTGTTGGAGTTAAGCAATAATATTTTGACACACTGAAATTACTGTTTAGAACAGGATTTTCACTGCAATTTAGTTTTTGCTTACCTCGATATTGAACAACCGTGACAACCTTAAAACTTCAAAAGATGAAACCTGTTTCTGTCGATGTAAGATCTTATTTTTGTAAATATACGAAAATTCTACAAAAGAACTGCCACAATTTTTCAACAAGTTCCTGTTTACTGGGATGTTTATGAGAAAAGTTAACCTGTGTGGCGCCTGGCCAGAATTGTACTAGGTACCCAATTCCTTCCCGCCGGTGTCGTAAAAGCCGACTTGGGATAAAACTAGAAGATAGGCAGTGGAAGTTCTTTTCAAAAGCTGCATGAAGCGCTAGAAATTAAACTCGATGAAAATCTCCACCCTGATTATAGTGGGAGGTTGGTGAACGAACACCCTCTTGTTAATATGAAGCGCAAGCTATCGAGCTTCGGTCTCGTTATGGTAGTGATATCCTTTTCTCCATTGAACAGGATATGCCTGATACATAATACAAAACGTACCTGCATAAAACTATGTGTAGGTACCTAATATTATCTCGAAAATAAATTAAATATTTAGCTAGGTAACTGCTCTGGGGCTTACAAGCTTCGTACCAAATATGGTACAAGCCTTCATTAGGGCCATTAAAATTCTTTATCCTACTAGTATAAAGGTTCTATGATGGAACAGTTTATTGCTAATAGGGCAGGACCGGTGTCTGCGAGAGTCGTTTCTTGGAACATTTGCCCGGCACGGCCACCACGGCCCACTGACACCGACCATGGTTCACTTTCTTCTAGCACCACTGAAGTTATGGTTACTGCATATTGCTACGGCATTTATTCATACACTAAATATAGTACAATCTTTCAATTAAGTCACTAAAATTCTTTATCCTACTAGTATAAAGGTTCTATGATGGAACAGTTTATTGCAAATAGGGCTGGACCGGTGTCTGCGAGAGTCGTTTCTTGGAACATTTGCCCGGCACGGCCACCACGGCCCACTGACACCGACCATGGTTCACTTTCTTCTAGCACCACTGGACTTATGGTAACTGCATATTGCTACGGCATTTATATCACATACATGATACTAGTGGAGCTCCAGATCAAAAATCTTTCAGACGGTGACGGTTGTATAGGATAACTGCTTGCATAAAGGCACTGCCCAAACCTTAAGTTCAAATAGGCCATTAAAAACTTGTTATACCTAATAGGCATAGGGACGTACTTGAACTAATTAGTGACTGGCTGTCAAATGTGATATTACAAATTAGAACATACTGCAATTCAACTGAAATGGTGCATTTAATACTAATGTGTGTAATTAGGTGTATTTAATTTGTCTGTGTTCAATGTTCATGCATCAGCAATCATATCTGTCCGTATTTGACACCCTATCTATTAGTAACATATGATTGAATATTTATAAAACTGTGTGTAATTATCAAAGTATTTTCATGCTTGATTTATATTCACATGTATGCGTACATAGTAGCAGTCGACACCTAGCAATAATCAGCACTTTCTATCCATCCCATTCAGGCGGTCGCGTGATCCGCCGGCCGGCGCCCCGCGCCTCGCGGCACCTCGCCGCGTGCCTGGGGAGAAATCCCGCGTCTACAACTGTGTTATTATATGCAGACCATGAGACCACCCGTCCATGGGAATTAGCTCTTTAGAAATTGCCGTTTGAATCCTGTAATTGTTAATGTTCAAGGCAAAAGTTGTGCTCGAATTGCTAGATTCCTATTTATATGATTCAATTGCGTAGTTAGCTACTTGCTTTGCTACCTACATTATTTTGCCAGCATTATAAACCACAGTTACAAAGCTTGACTTATATCAAAGACTGTGGGTGGACTCGCTCTACATGTTTTTACAAAGGCTTCCAACCCAACGCTACTTTCCGCACGACCGGTTTCCTACTATGTTTTTACGAGTTCGCAAGAATCGCTGGGATTGAAAAATAGGGACGTAATTAACGGGACCGGCGACCCGTTAAATAGCGTACACCTCAGTGCAGCTTCAAAGAGATGGCAGGGTTGCCCCCCTTCCCCCACAGGATGCAACGATCCTACTTTTCCCAGCGCACTACAATTTAAAACGCTCCAATAAGTGCTTTAATGCACGCTGCAATGGACACATAATTTATTTATAACAAGCTGTTAAAGCTCATTTAAATAAAAAGGCTTTCTATATTAAATACCTGAGAATTAAACTGTAAATGGCTGACCTTACCGTAGCTTTGGCTGTCGAGAGCGTGTTTTATAGCTCTATTATAATTCTGTAAATATAACAACGTGTACACAATACATTTGCTTGATCCTCACCTGCCGCGCTGTAAATCATGATTTGTTTGGGGGCTGCTAGATGTTACGTTATTGACGCAGCCCGGGAGTAAATCTAAATATAGTGTTGAAATACTGCTTCCATAACTAAGCAAGGTTCTCGAGTTGCAACATCCATCTATATCGGGAAGATATTGACGTATGAAGATACGGTCAGGGCGGGCACGTGCTGCTTTCTCGCCTCTAATTAAATTATCATACCCATATTATCGTCTCGTTCCTAGATCAATGATACGTTGGTAGTCTTGTCATCAAAGTAAGCAACTTATCAGAAGCCATACAAAGTTAATCTTTGTTATGTTTAACGCAAAGTTGGGAAGTTTATAGGGAAATAGTTGGCTGAACTCTAAAATGTTCGGGTTTGTTGTGGCTTAGATATCCTTAAGGAGGAATTATTGTGGAATCTAAACATTATATCGTATCGATGAACTTTGTACGGCATATACAAACGAGTATTTGTAATTTTTAATTTTATTGTTCCAAACCAACATAAACATAACATCCTTTAGGTATCTTAACTGTTCGCAGTGAAGTTATATCAGGCTTAACCTCAGTAGACAACTAGACATGTTTACTTTATTACTTACAAACTTTGGCAGCTTCCCTAATTTAATAAAAACCATTTTTTTTACTTTTTTCCGGAACTCTATTACGGGAAAGGCTTTGTGCTGTACCTATATTTTTCCTGCTTAAATAAAATATAAATGGAAGTGTGCCAAGAAAAGACCCACGTTGGCTGAAACTGTGAACAGTATTAAATCGTTAGCTCGGGGAACAATCGACGCCAGAACGGTTTTAAAAGTACCCAATCTGCTTGCTGTGTAACGAATATTATCGATCCCCCTTCACTTCCAATGCTTTTCAATTCTTTCTATTTTAAAACTTATACGAATGTTGTAAGTTGATATTATTTTCTTCGTTAAAACATAAATGGGCAAAGGTATATCCTCGAAGCCAAATTGAAAATTGAATTGGGTGATCTACCCCGTTTTCAATAAAGTGTTCTATCTCAGTAAATGGAACATCAATTGAAGGCAAAACATTTATAAACGTTTGATGTTTAATTTCTTGTCTTCGCGCCTCTCTTTTAAATAGGACTTCCTTTCGCAGTTGGAGTGTTCACGACTTGATTAAAAATATAACTGTCCTTTGTAATGGAAATTGTCTCCGAGAAATCCGTTTAATTTGTCGTATTGTGAACAATCATTGGGAGCTAGGTTGCTGTGAAGTGCGTATTGGAGGGCACGCGCGCCTGCTTTGCATACATAACCTAACCTGCCGCGCGCCAGGCGTACTAAACTACTAACCACCGGTTTCGGCCGCAGGTATCCGACTGCCCACAATCTAGTACTGGTATAATATAACCCACCCAATAGCTTTTCAATACGAGTGCGGTAATCGCCGGCCGTTGCGAAACGCCTTTGAATTGCGCTCTCACAAATCAAAGTTAATTCAGGAACTTTGTCCGATAGATATCGACTGTGGTCGCCAGGGTTTCGATCAAAGAGTTAATATTCAAGTGGTTTACATGAAAATGGACAACGGCAGGATGTCGCAATGGATTAATATGTATGACGAGTTCATGGAACAAAGACACGGTGTAGTTGATTAAATGAGCTACGCAGCAATGTGACTGTGTGGGCACTGAAGGTTGGAGTGTACCAACTAGATCATAAAAGATTTTACGATAAGTATATTTACGCACATAGGATACGGTAATGAGATTAATGAAGATCTGGATAATGCTATGGAATGAAACTGCCTTTAGAAAAATTATTTTTTGATGTATTAATTTTGTGCTAAAATTAATTTACCCATGTGCCCAAAAGAGCCCCTTTGTGCTTTCCATTGAAACTTCTGAAATCAATGTCAAATAATGGTTATAGCAAAACGGCCATTTGAAAATTGGGTACTTAACGCCATTTCGCTTTTATCGTATCGACACATCGTTTCGGAGGCGGGCGGTACACCGTCAAACGAATTAGATTATTGATTTGGGGTAATTCGGGGGCGCTGCCTGCGTCGCGGACTCGTGAGGGATGCAAAATTTAGACAACTATCGATATTTATCGAATTCAGTCGATATCGATGTATCGATATTTCGAGAGTACACCAATGTGTCGAAATATTATCGATATGTTTTAAAACTATAAATTGTACCAATGACATAAATATCAGTCACTTAAATTCCCTACTTTTGTGAATTCGTTGAGTGAGACTTTCGATATGCGTGACTCTTCGATATACGGGTATTTTTGGGTGTCGACGTATCGATACTGATTGAATTTCGATTCGCATCCCTGCTCGTGGGGCAATGAGGCTGTAAAATTGACGGCCCAATCGACGATTCTCCTTGATCAGATCATTGTGATGTTTCGAATTCGGCGGAACACTCGTGCGAACTGATATCAAAGGGCAAAGGGTTAGGGTTTGGTGACGCGTTATATTTGTAGTCAATGTTGGATGGAGAGGGGTATCACAAAACTTTTGTAACATAGCTTAATTTATAAGTGGGCATGAATCTACATTAATAAAAATAAAACTAAGAAAACTTGCAACCTAGTATAATCTAACAGTTTTAGAACTTAGCTTATGAACAGGAAAACAAGAAATCTGGGTGACAGTAGTAACTCCATTCTTCTTAAATTTTGCAATTAAACCGACTCCATACGAAAGAGGAACATTCTCGATTACCTCATCCTCAGTGCACCACAAGTACCTGACAGATCTGTACCGCACCGCATCAGGCCATCAATATTCCTATTCTCCACGCGCGTTTGACCACCATCGCCAAACATTCATTGCTGCATCACTGCTGCCTTTGACTGACGTGTATGTACAGACAGGCCAATGGACAGCATGTTGAGCTGTAAACGCTCGAAAGGACCCATAGCTAATGCGCGCAGATTGTCAGATTGACGGCCATGAATGACGGGCGCGTTCAGCTCGCAGCCGGGCCCATTGTGGTCCTACGCATCGCTCATTGTAGCGCAACTACCGTAACTACGCTTCATTGTATGTGGATGTGGCCAGTGTCAAAAGAGGCCATTTTGTATCCCGCTGTGACATCCAGGATCGCTTCTTTTCAACGGTATGATTGTGCGTTTTTATTTGAAAGTGGTAATAGCGTTTCCACTTTACACTGTAGGTGGTTACAGTACGCAGCATCTCCATCAATTTACTCCACCCATTGAACTATTTATCCATAAAATAAGCAGAATATCAAGATTGCTGTTTAGGGCGCCCGCAGTGGGATCGCCGTCGAGCACACGGGTTCAAATCCCAGTCGTGTGTAATTTATAAGCAGTACCTACTGAGGGACAGTTCTGAATACCGATAGAGTCAGATCAACTTACCATCATTCTAAACCAAATGTCTGAGGTACATAATATGCTATGTGGTTTTATAATAAAACGGGCGTTGACGCGGATATTGGCGGTTGTCCGGCTGTCGAGCGGCGGAAGACACTCGTTCGAGATATTTACGAGCAGCATTGAGTGCGCTATTGTCCCATGTCGTATACGACTATACGGCCGTCTAACAACCGACAACCAACGCCCCACTTACGACCTTGGACATTTGAACACGAATGAACGATTCGTCGAGGAATGGTCCTATCAAAATCACAGATTTATGCGCTATCATTTCTTCACCAAGGAGATGTTTACGGTTTTTCCTAAGGTATAGATGCTACATGGTTTTATTAATAAAACGCGCGTTGACGCGGATATTAGCGGTTGTCCGGCTGTCGAGCGGCGGAACACACTCGTTCGAGATATTTACGAGCAGCATTGAGTGCGCCATTGTCCCATGTCGTATACGACTATACGACCGTCTAACAACCGACAACCAACGCCCCACTTACGACCTTGGACATTTGAAGACGAACGAACGATTCGTCGAGGAATGGTCCTATCAAAATCACAGATTTATGCGCTATCATTTCTTCACCAATGCTTGGCAACATATTGTTATATTAAAATCTTACTATAGAAATGATTTCTTTGATAGAGCAACTAGCTAACTTCATTTATATGCTATGTGGTTTTATAATAAAACGGGCGTTGACGCGGATATTGGCGGTTGTCCGGCTGTCGAGCGGCGGAAGACACTCGTTCGAGATATTTACGAGCAGCATTGAGTGCGCTATTGTCCCATGTCGTATACGACTATACCGTCTAACAACCGACAACCAACGCCCCACTTACGACCTTGGACATTTGAACACGAATGAACGATTCCTCGAGGAATAGTCCTATCAAAATCACAGATTTATGCGCTATCATTTCTTCACCAATGCTCGCATAAACATATTGTTATAGTCTTACTACAGAAATGTATCCTTTGATAGAACAACTAGCTAACTTCATTTACTTAGAGTGCGCTTTTTATGGATCTACAATTCATAGCAACGGGATGAACCAGCATAATGCAAGATTGAAAGGGGACTCTGAAAACAGATGAATAAAAGAATATGCGGAGGGACGCTGGACTTTACTTAGCACTCAGCTCCGACAGACTAGTTTCTGTATAACGCTTTTACTGTCTCTACTAAACAAGCAACTTGAGAAAATGTTTCAGCATCACAACATAAATTGCAGTTATATATGTAATAGCTGAGATGCAATCATTTCCATCATGGTAATATCTGCAAATCGCTCGATGTTCTTGTAACATATTGACGTTAGAGCGGACACTCTGACCGCGATTTGCGGTATTGCCAATACGTAACGTTTCCCAGCCAAATCAGTTAATTGAACTGGGAGAGTTTAGTCACGTATATTAATTGGTATAACGATTTTCCTCTCGGTGGTACATTTTGGCGAGGCGGTGTGGCCGTGCTCTGTAATCCCGAGAGATAACCGACTCGCCAATTAGTCTAATCAGACTGCGAACCGAGCGAACACGACAATTCACGTAACATACACCGATACACCCGGTTGCGAGTTGTGGGCACTTGAAACTCGGTGGATACATTTCAATTATGTAGTTTCGTTCTGTGTTTTATTCAATAAGTTTCTGCGACACGTATACAGCAGAACATAATCCCTAGAAGGATGTTTGGAA
Source organism: Phthorimaea operculella (assembly GCA_024500475.1). NCBI lineage: Eukaryota > Metazoa > Arthropoda > Insecta > Lepidoptera > Gelechiidae > Phthorimaea > Phthorimaea operculella. Next base: position 4,056,899 of record JANFCV010000035.1, on the reverse strand, counting down.
ACCTGAATGAGACCCTGTATTATGATGTTGTTTGTACCTACGAAATCAGATTCGCAGCGCAACGACATTTTCTTTCCGATTCAGTCAACTCAGTGAAAAAACCCTCGAGCTCAGGAGCCCTTGTGAAATTGAACAATGGGGATCGGATTTTTCCATTTTCGATTTAGTTTCATAACTACATTCGCCTTTCCACGGATTGAAGAGGGTCTCTGCTCTACATATATGGGTGACTGAATACGGAACGTTGATTTTTATTGAAACTGTAATATGAGCGAAAAGTCGGTATGCGGTATAGGAACTTTGTGCCAAGAAAGTTGGAACTGGATAATTTGCTGAAATAATACCCGAGTCCATTATGAGTAGGCAAGATCATCCATATGCATGGGAGGGAATCGCGGGCTGGGAGCGAGCGAGCGAGCGAGCGGGGCGCAGATGAGGGCCGGAGGCTGCGCGCTTCGCTAAGCACTGTAAACACTGCCTCGGTCACGTAGCTCCACTGCAAACTGTTGAATATTAATACACGAAATAATATCAGCCTGAAGAATTCCAACTGAAACAGAAGCCGCTCGTGGCCGAGTGCACTGGATCCCGGCGCACGCAAATCCGCGCCGCGCCGACTCAAAATTGTGGGAAATTAAAATAACAGCTCGGTATTCCGTCGCGAGCCCGACGGGGACGGGACCAGCATAATACTGTTACGTAACGCTGCAGCTTGCCTCTTCCACCAGATAGTTCAAAGCCAGTCCGCTAAAAAAACGATATCCGCTTTTAAAATTCAAATGAAGTAACTACGCAAAAAGAAAAATGAAAATCCTACTTCTACTGGTCTACTCTCAATATTTTCGCGTATAATTTATTCGAGCTCCTTTTCTCTGCCCATAATTTCTGTTGCCACTGAAATGTTATTACCGACGTGCCTTGTCTCGTCTTATTTCATTACAGCTGCGTCTGTATCACAGATGTTTTCCTTAATCGACTTTATATGAATACGATAACTTCAAAAGTCCAAAATACCTATTTGTGAAATGTACCCACATCTAAGTGATACAGCACAAATTATAATATAATTACTAAAATAAACCTTCCAGCATTGAGGTAGGTGGTCTAAAGCGTTAGTTTTATTATCGTTTCTCAACGGGGTTTGTGTTTACAAGACTCCGCCAGCATCTGTTGAGAGCGAGGGTGAGGGCGCGAGGGTGGGTGGGGTCGCGGAACCGACGCACTCGCCCCACTGAAACCCCATGTCATTAATCTACGGATTCGTCCCACCACTGACTGCCGCGCCGTGATGTACGACACTTTAATTTTTCTAAACAATTTTATGCTCGCGATAAACGTAGCGACAGATAACAAACTCCAGACGCGTCCAGTAGTCGATGAACTTGGTGGCAGCTTTATCGATGTTTATAGCTGTAGTACGGCGGGTGACGCCCGGGCACCGGGCACCCGGCCACGCAGGGTGTCGTGTCTCGCCTCTTCAGTTCGACCTCCACGCGCCGAACTTTGATGTAAACAATTCCTAAGGGCGTCTTTACCCAGGGCAAACGCGGGCAATGACAAATTTCGGCATAAACCCGCCTGCCATTCCGTCTAACAAATTAACATCATACCTAACGTTCCAACATAGCGCACCTTCACTAGACCCAAAACTATTTCTCTTTATGACGCGAATAATGTAAGATAGAGCTTAGTTTACTTGAATGAAGATATTCGCTTGTGTATACGCGGAGCTGAAAATATCACAATGCGAGTTGTAGAAGTGTAAAAGCTTCAGGCACCTGTCCGTTCCGTGCGAATGTTAAATATAGAAGTTTATTGAACCCGTCGACAGCATTTTCAACATTACATCGCTTTTGAAATTGTGTAGAGACTAGAGAGATTGTAGTAGAGATGTTGGAAACGAGTGCTAGAGAGCGCTCTCTAACTCTGTTTGTGTAGTGGTCCAGATATTCGGCTCCTTTGTTAGCATGCGACTCGTGGAAATAATGAGATTGCATGGAGAATCGTGCCAGCAACCTAACAGCCTCGCTGTACGGCTCATTTTTAAATCTAACATGTTTCTTTTTCTCAAAGCTTTTGGCGTTTAATGTACAAACCTATTTCGGCGAAATGTTATTGAACAGACTGTACTTGTAATTTGACATCAATTTATCTTGTCTATCATGTTTGCCAGCCTAATTAGATAGCGTAATGTAATGAAAGACCTTTCATAATAACTTAGCTCTCGAACCTTATTAACCTTATCAAACGAAATATTTGTAATTTAATAATAAATAAGATACCGAAATTCTAGAGGCTGCTAACATAAAATTGTTGGTTCATTCTAGCCTAATTTGTTCGGAACGATATTCCATTCACGTCGTTCTGCGGATTTTTGTAAAGTTGATCAAGTAAATTGGGTGATTTGGTTCGGCCGGGTCACGATCGGGTACAATCAGAAGCGGCAGAGAAATATGGAATTAGTATTCCGTCGCCAGATGTCCATTAGAGCCCGCAGCGGCGCGGTGTGACGCATCCAGCGGCCGGCGGCTCTCTTTGTTATAGTTGGGACTATGGGACAGTATGATAAGTATGTACATTCCTAGTTAGCATCCATGGCGTGCGCCAGCAGGAGCAAACGAATTTGAGGCAGTTCGACCAAAGTCATCATCATTTGTTGTAGGTACATTCATGAATATCTTCGAGCTCCTTTCATGCGAGGCGATCATTGTGCCGTTCGTCCGACCATCGCACAAAAAAGTTTATGCGTCAAAGTCAATCGCAATATCATGCACTGCCCGGTGTACGCATACCTATGCTGGCCTTAGCCTTAGCTGGTATAAACTGTTGGTCTGGTCCCGATTCTTTACTGCTGCTTTTTTCTACTGTGCCAGCGGCTCCCCTCGCGGACCCCGCCGTCGCCTTCAATTACATTTAATTGAACTCGATATAATCACCCATTTGTGAACCGTCCCAATGAGTCTACTATCCGTCATAATGTTCCTACCTACTCGTTTCATTTCAAAAACGTTCATTTTGTTACGATTCTCTATTACAAACAGAAACAGCTAATTAATCACGTTTGTTTGAAAGGATTTAAATAGAACGCTTTTAAAAAAATCACCTACACAATGTAAGCAGACTGCTCACATCTATCTTGTTACCTTAGCCGCAGAATTAATAACAGCTACGTCCTAAGCGTTTACATATTTTGTATCGTAAGAAAAACACACGTTTTCTATTATAATGTAAGTAATCTGTCTCATTGCGGATTCATATCATGAGAGATGCTCGCGGGCGTCGCCGCGCCGCTCAGGGAGACGCGGGATAAAATAACTCGCTTAGTACGCAACCGGGCGCTATTACTCACCTCGTATCACTTACGTATAACACCACCTCTACTTTACATAAAAACAACATAATTTCCCAACAAGGGCACTGAAATGGTTTTCTTCCTCTTCTCGTGGCAATGGCAAATGAGATTGTAAAGGGCCCTTTAATTATACCTTTTGTGTACTATCATTTGATTAGCGCTAATAAACTCTCCTTTAATTAAATTTCATGGATTAACAAAGGATCGCGACGAACAAAGTCCTCGAATTTGGTGCTACTCAATTTCAATTGTCTCTACATTTGAGACTCACGTCTCGTTGCTATTATGTTATGTTGAGCACGTCTACTTACTATCCTTTTAGACGGGACTGGCAATTGGATTAACCCATTTCGAACACCATTCGGTACTACCAAATAAAATAAATTTGGTGGGTTGTAGCTGATCTAAAATAAAAGGAAAGTTTAGTTCGATACTCTTTTAACATAGTACAATATAAACACCATCTGTCTGTGGTTATGTTTACACGTATGTTTTTTTGGAGTAAACTGTACTAAGAATGTGGTGGTGTGGTGCTAGCAAGGGAGACGATACCCAGGCGCGCTATAAAAAGTCAGTTTGTTTACGCGCTCGCCGGATATGATTCGACACGGCGGCGGCGCACCGCATCTATAGTGGTCATTGAAAACCTCCCGCCAGCAGCGCGTGCGTCTAGTCTGCAGATAAAACGCCCCATCATGACCAATAGTTTCAAACTTTACGCCTTTCCGCGTTATAAATATCCTCTCTTCACCAAATCCAACCAAATCTTATTCACGCAGAATCGGTAAACCGCATCGCTGAAAACCCGTTTAAAAATATTTCGCAATCCTTTCAGCAAACTTCCCTTACTCCAACTCTCGAACATCTTGTTAACTGACGCTCGTAGCTCGTAGTTCACAAAGAAATGCTGTATTGAAAGATCTCGGCAGCGCGCGGGTGCCACCGCTGATGATAAAGAAAAGCGATTTCGCAATAGCGAAAGGTCAGAAGTTTGGCAACTTGTTCCGTAGTGTGCTTTGCAATCCGACCGCTGGGAATAGAAACTTGCGAAAAAGATAGGAAAAGCTTCTCTTATAAAAATTTCATCATAGAAAAAGAACTAAGTAATTAATGCAGGCTTCTACCAGACAAGAGAATAGCTACTTTCTTGGGATCGCACTGATTAATCGTAGCTTTTGTATTCACTGGTTTACAGCCCAGTCTATTTGTATACGTACGCTACAAATTACTTGCAATAAAAGGAATTTGTTGTAACTTTTATGTTTGTTTTTATTAGAACAGTAAAACACCTTGCCGTTAAGTAAGGCTTTAGATTCGTTTTAAGCTCTCAGTTAAACGTTTCCGTGGCCATGGCGTGGCGAGTGTCGAGGCTGTTTGAGCATTGCGAGCACGTAGCAATCCTTTGCGCCGAGAATGAGTCACAGCTATTGTGTCGTTGTTGCCATAAATAGCGCGAGATGCGGGAGGGTGGCAGCACCAGCTTCACACAGCATTGTACATTGGTAGCCGGGTACGCGGAGCGGATGCGAAAAAGCATCTCGCCACCGCACCGTCGGGATCGCTGTCACGTGCACAATTAGAACGCAAAGAGCCCACTTCGTTGTCTTGAGCAGGCCGGCGGGCGACACCGAGAGACTATCGCGTAGTTCTCTCTAGCACCCTCGCTGAGATGTTGTGAACCCCTCAACTTTCCAAATATAACCGCTTCCTCCCCGCTCCTAAACATGTGTTTATTGAAACGTTATGAAGTTACATACTGTGGTAAATTTAAGGAGTCTTCCCATAGTGAAATCGCAAAAATTCTCCAGCAGCCATTTTTCTTCTTCATTAGATAGATAATTATATTTTAAACATAATATTTAAAAAATCCATCAAAATTTTCAACTGAGTCATAGTTAAAAAAAATTTAATACATTACTTTGTCGTATTGCAAAAAAAGTAAAATTAATAACAATAGGCACATTTTCTCCAAATAGCATTGTTTTAATGTAAACTTGTAAAAAATATATAAATCCAACGATTTTTGTTTACGTCATATACTTATCTTATTAAAAATAGTCTTACGAAATTTTAAATATAAGAAAAAAAATATGTAATAATATTATCAGTATAAACCGAGTTTTATCATATTCATATATACTTACTACAACTGTATTTAAGAGAACCCAACATGTAACATAAGAGTAATTAAATATTTTATTTTCTCGGTAATAAGAGTATTTACAAAAAGTTACAAGGTAAGTTTTATGGTAGACTTTACAAAACAATACATATTATCGATCCCATCAAAATCCAACTAATAATCAGATCTTTTACGGTTGTTCATACATTAGCTAACATGTAGGTATGCGTGCGAGATCGTAGGTACGCGCGGAGAAAGCGCGGGGGGGTGTGATGCGTGACGTAGTGTCGCCATATCATTGTTTGTTAATTTGTGTACGCGCAACATTAAAAATTTAATACCTACCTTTATTGTTATAGTAAGTACTAAATCACCCTGTAATAAACAAATACAAAAAGTTTTAGTAAAAATTAAATAAACTTTAGTATAGTAAAAGTATTAGTAAAAATTAAACCTACCCTGAAGCTATGGCACGCATTTAAATTAACGCCCTATATAAGGTGTAAAGTCTACTGCAAATATTTAAGGATGAACCAGCCCATGAAACTGAACAATTTTTCCCAAAGAATATATGACGGAATATGAAAATAATGTTGGACCTCCCATACAAAATGTACCAGCCGACCGAGTCAATTTGTATAGGAGGTTCAAAATATTTTCATGTTTCAAACTACATATGTTCCTTAGGAAAGTTGTTCAGTTTCATGGGCTTGCTCCCCTAATATTTGCAGTTGATTTTACACCTGTATAAGTGTATATTAATCCTGTGACTTGGTAGTAGATAAGTACACAAGTACATTTCGTTTGTAAGTACCTACTATTATAAAACTCGCAATCACACACATCACTACAGGGCGCACCAACTGTGACCTTCAGGAGCTGCCAGCGTTCAATGAACTCGCGCGCAGCCATTCGGTTCATTTTGCTATAGTAAAACGCATTAGCTTGGCAATAGCGGGCGTTGGCCTTTTCTACCACTGTACTCAATATTTGCGATAGCGATATATCGTTTTTCTTAGTAAATGTATGCGATATGAACATCGCTAGAGTACAGTAGTACAATAGCAAGGTCACTCTGGATTATTGCAGGGTAATAGACATTTTCAGTTATAACCCTATTTATAACGTAATTCTGATTGATGTTTTTATTTTAATTCTATGAGATAATTATGTTTTAAGGTACACTGTACAGCTCCGGGTCCGGTTTAATTCCGGCCGGGGCAGCTATTTGAATGATGAGTTTGAATATCTGTTTTCAGATCTGGGTATTAATAGTGTATGTTTCAGTGTGGTCTATAACGTGAAATAAAAGGAATTAAATATTTTGACCATAGGTTTATTAACAGCAGTCGTAGTATAGTCGTAGGACTAGGTGGTGGCTCCATCGCCACTACACTCCACACAACAAAACTTAACAAATAAAAATAACAAAACGTGACTGGCTAACAAGTACTTACTATAGTCGAATTTCTAATTGTATTCACTGATTTGACGTTTGGTGCGTGGCCGCTTTTTGGAAAAAATACTTAAATAGTGATGTGCTAAATTAAATCACTCATCTAGTGACATACTTCATATTTATTAAATCAATAAATGTATGTGGTTACAATATAAGTTCAATAATTTTAAGGACGTGTTTTCTCACAAAACTGAATAACATTTATTAGAAACTTTTCTTCAAAATATGAAAATGAATGAATTGGGTCTCCCGTACTAAGTGACACACTTTTTAATTTTTTTTTATATTAGAAGTATAAATTTTTTGTAGGAAATCAATAAATAAATGTATGTGACCTGAGTATGAGGTTTGAATGAATCAGCTCACCTGAACTTAAAAATCGAACTGAAGTACGTCACTAGTGATATGCAGTTGGTATCATTATTTTGTCGGCATCTGTCATTTTACTGAATAGAATTAAAAATTCGACTATACTTATTTCGCTGGCTCAACGACACAAAGTGGATCTTGGCCTCCGACACTAGGTTTCCTATTCTTCCCTGTTCTGAGCTGCTTGTCGCCAATCGGCCATTTGAAGCGCTCCCAGGTCTTTTTGGACATACTTAGGACGCCCAACTGGACGTTGTCCATGTAGTTGACCTAGGTATGCTCTCTTGGCCGCAACCGCAAGATCCTCCCCATTCTCTCGACATGTCCAAACCAGCGGGCAGATTTAATTTCCCCGATGACTAACATAACAAGTAATGTAACAAAAATAAACTTATCAAACAATCAATAACCAAAACACCGAAAAACAGCAAGAAAGACTTCCAAACGTGAACGAACGCAAACGCACTTCAGAACGGAATGAGACGACGATCGATCAAAATGAAAACAAATGCGAGCCTACGGGACCGCACCTCTGGCATCCTCTGGCCAGCTAGGGGCTCATTACAAAACAATGTAACTCAAAAATTTTTGTTTTAGTGTCAACAATTTTGCTTTATATTTATTTATGGTAAAAATGGATTTTGTAAAGGTTTTTTGGCTTCCTATTTGCTAAAATTATAATTGCAACCCAGAATATTTTTTATTTTACGGTATTATACCTTTATTAGAGAATAAATTTGGGAAATATTTTAAAACGTATGTTATAGAATTGAACTCATTTCAAAAGTTTGCAAAAATTATCGACATATAAAAGTAATAGTTAAAAATAACAACTTTTCGAATTGGCTACAAGTACACTCATTTTTGAAAATTTTGGATATACATGGTTGTGGAATGACGCCGGGTTGTGCCGGGGGAATACCCGGAATTGACCGGTATTATGATACTTTAGCGATGTGAATTCTAGCGATAGTTTGTATGGAGAGCGATAATTATCGCCCAAAAATGTTGTTTTGGTACCGGTCGTGTCAATGTACGCTATTGCCAAGCTAACGCGTTTTACTATAGCACTTGCGATGAGTAGGCTATTATAAAATTAGGTATTCGATACGGACGCGAGTGAAATTATACTTTATTATCGCGCGCAAAAGTTTATATTTGTTTATTTTCTGTGGCGGAGTGCTTCTTATGTACTTTAGTTCGTACTATTACCGACATGCAGGTGCAACGTAGAATGCTCCCTGCGAGATTGACAGGCGATCTGGTCAAGTCCGCGGGAAAAACTGGATGCAGGCCACGCCTATATTCAGCAGTTTACGTCCTATGGCTGATATGATGATAATGATGATAATCATATAAACCCAATCTATCCTACCCAACCCTAACAAAAGATGAAATAAAAAAACAGGATAGTCCTAAAAACAGAAACTACCAAAAATTCAACTAACCAATCCGAACTTTGTAGCTAACTACCTTACCTACCCAACACAATCTTCAGAACAATCTGAACAGCCTTATGATTCCAAACCAACCAAATATCTCGTTCGACTTAGGAAACTTTTGTAATGAGGTAAGTCGTTGTTCCCGACTTTTAATCATTCTCGGGAAACGGGAAAACTGAAGTCGCTTTTTGTGTTTCTCTGTCATGAACTCCGCAAGACGCCTCGGCTGATGCGGTTTTTTTGTAATAGAGAGAATTATTCAACATGCCGGGAAAACTCCTTTTTCCCGTGAAAAAAAAGTTGTTGCTGCGGTTAACACCGCTGATGGGCTTTGTTGCAAGGATATGCAGCAACTTCTTATTTATGATTATGCCACCCAGCTGAGGTACACTTTAATGATGATTTCACGCTCAAAGTTGTCTGTATCAAACTAACTGCAATGCTTGACTGTCACTGTCAGGTTGCGCGTCTTGGCCCCGTAGGTCATAAATTTTAAGATATATTGATGTTACACCTTGGTTGATTGATTCTGAGCAATTTTGTCAAGGGTGAATCCAGAATATGACGTAATAGTCGAGGACCCAAGGGGTTCCGGAGCCAAATCCGTTCAACTGGGCTCCGGCATGGCTACTATTTATATGTCCTTGTTAGGAATATTCTATTGAATACCAAAAGTGCGGTAACCCTCCAAATACTGGAGATAAAATTAGGAAAGAAACGGTGTCATGTTCTTGGTCTGCCAAAAGTCCAAAGAGAGAGTGGACAGGACAACACAGAGCACCAAAATGTCATTCGCGGCCCCCGATAGAGCCGCCTTTTGAGCAATATAGCGTGTCAATTCGGTTTACCGAATGGCAAACCCAGTGTTGCCACCAGCTTATATTTCTCGAACTTGACGTCCTTTTTTGACTCCCACGTGTTATTTGTAATTTTACCATTTTGTTTGTAATCGCCCTTACTCTAATACTTATGATACAATAAAACATGCTGTACTATAACAGCCGCAACAGTCCACTGCTAGACATAGGCTTTCCCTTATTAGGGGGGTATTTGCCATACTCACTACGCTTGGCAGGCGGATTGGCAAGCGCAGTTCAAGGTGATGTATTCACAGAGAATTTTGCTGCCCATTCTCTGGAATGACTTAATTGGTTTTTAACACCCAAGGGTAGATACATGGGGTGATGCTATTCAACGCCAACATTACTCGGCAATATACCTATTTAATATCTGGATCTTCGTTGTGATTTGGTAAAAAAACTACTTACACAAAAAACGTGAATATTTTTTTACGTAGCAGTTATCTACCTTTTAGTTTGACAGCTGACACCTGTCATGTAGATCTCGTTAAGGCCTACAACTTTCCCAAAGAAACTAATAATCTAGCACGCATAGTTTCTGATTTAAACGACTTTTTAGTATGACAGCTGACACCTGTCATGTAGATCTCGTTAAGGCCTACAACTTTCCCAAAGAAACTAATAGTCTAGCACGCTTTTTTTTACTATGAATCTGGACAAAATTTTGGTGGATTCGTAAATATAGTGTCTTAAATTTACATTTTTTACCTAATTTCAAAAAATTGAGCTGTTAGAGAATTAAAAGTTATTTAAATCGTTTATTTCCTACACTAACATACGATATAACTTGCTATTTTATTGACTCATGCGAATGCTATAAATAGAGTTATAAACATCACAGCTCCTAGAAGCTTATTTCTTATTTTACGGCCCTTCGATGATGAGCCAGTTATGGTTTTCTTAATTAACCTTTACGATGAAATATTATTAACACCCAATCATTAGCTATATTGCCGTTTCGTCTTCATGAAGAGACCGCAACGCTCCATTTCACAAACATTTGTCTCGCAAATAAATCTCTTTGTGAATTGCGGGAGAAGATTTCGCAATAACGTTTGAATTTCGTCATTTGGGTTCGTATTACACCTCATAATCAGGTATCAAATGAAGCGTGGGAATACAACAGACTGCCCCGCGTCCCGAGGGAAAGCTTTTAAAGGAAAAAGCATTTCTTAGAGAAGGAATGACTGAATAGCGTACCACGGTACCACCCCGTGTGATTTATAACGTCTTCGACAGGCTGCCCGTCGCAAACCGAGTTATCGAATCGACAGTAGTAGGAAACCTACTGATTATTGTACCGAACCCGCACCAACGCCGTCTACGTCTAATTCCGTTGTAAAATAGGGGTAGAATTGCGAAAATATATTTTTAAGAAAATATAAAATTGTTTTGTATTTCCACTTTATTGCCAATGTTTTCTGTCAATGGATGGATGTAATAATGTAATACATAGATGGAGGTAATATTTTTCAACTTGCAAAAGGTACGAGACTGTTGTTGAAACATTTTCCTCTTTTCGTAGCAGAAGACGGATAAAGTCCCCTAATGTCACTTACCGGTCGTGAAATATTACATGCCGAATTGTTTGTTCATTAGAGCAACGCTTTGACAGATTTTCTCTCGAAAACCCAAGCGTCCCTTCCCTCGCAATATTGTAGGCAAGAGTGATAGGATGTTTGTATTGGTTTTATCCCGGTATCGACCGGGCAGGACGGCAGGATGACGACAGTAGTTATAATAGGAGACGTGTGATGAAAGACTAATAGAGCAACTTTGAGCACTGTTGTGAGGTGATAGTCGGGAAGATTAATGTGGAGCCAGAGGAGCCCGTTCGTGGCTTGTTTTCAAAATTGAATAGCCGAGTATAATCTTGAGGTCGCCGGCGGCTGACAAGCCCGTGCTAATCCCACTATCTCTCCCGCTCCGTGCGAGTAAACAAACAACAAGCCCAACTCGCTATTCTCCAACTCTGTCATTCATTAATATTAACTCAACTTTGTTACACATGTCCTTTGTAGCTTTGCTAACTGCCGCGACCGTGGTCAGAGCTGGCTGCTTATTTATTAAAACCCTTTTTTTAAAAGCTTTGCGGGAGGGAAGCGCGTGTAACGGCCATGTTTTTAATCATCAAGTGTAGTTCGCAGTAGCTTGGCTATTGCGTTCATTGGCCAGCAGCCGCCGAGGCAATTGTACCCAATAACCACTTCCTAATTTTCTCGTTTCCGGGCTCGCCTCCCCCGGACTAGAAGCTGCTGCGTTCAATTCGTCGCTACGGCTATACACTCGCAAATTTATTTCATACTTCATTATAATTTGGTCCACCTACATTATTCCTGTAATTTGTCATCGTAATTTCTTAAACTCCTATAAACCAAATAAACACTGACGCTTTTGAAAATTATACGCTCCATCAAACGTATCCTTGTAAAAAGTTTTTAAAGGAGTCTTAAAATTTGGAAGAAAATATTCGGGCTAATTTTTACATGCATAAATTTATGAGCCTGTAATAAACTGTTATTTCGCAAAGGATGGACGGGCGTTGTCGGCATGATAGATCCAACCCCAAGGGCACTCGAGTTTTTCAACGGGCCCGGGCTGCGGGGCTCTATATAGTCGCAATTTAATTTCATTCCCGCTAGCGAGCCGGCCATCTCGGACATAAAATAAAAGGGGATGTGCGTACGTTGGAAAAATTGCTTTTCCTGTGAATGAACGTTGTACGGATATCGGAACTCTGGCTTCAAATAACTCCACAACCGCGGAGAACTAATTAACCCGACGCCGGCAATCTTGTTACACGCACAAGCACGAGTAAATGTACACGATAAACCACGAGCGCACGTTTTATTTGCACTCTTATTTTTATCCTCGCCGATATGTTCTAACCCTTGTTCTGTTCACCCTGTTCCATAAATAACATGCATGTTCCATTTGTTGTAACTTTAGTCAACTAACTGCACGACATACGACGATGTTATTCGAGCATTTGAAAACGTCCATTGGAATTTTCTCCGTACTCACGAGAACCCTGAAACGCCACTTCTCCTGGCCGTAGTGGGTACTCGTACGCCTCGTGTTTTGGCACGAGATCACTGTCAATATTTCGATTCGCAGCCCAGAAACGTCACCTATAAACGGGAGTATTTATTGCGACAGAATTAGTAGACCGCGTCCCTGAGACGAAATCGCTTTGATTTCTTAATATATCGAGTTGATCTATTAGACGTTGTTGACAGTGGTATTTGGGTTCATTGGGATATATTCTGGATAGAAGTCGTATCGTAAATACCTGCTTCGACTGTAGGTGTACCGAATTTGTGACTAACATGTTTTGTGTTGATGTTTCCAGCACATGGTGCAGACGGGCATGGCGAACCCGTTCCCTGCGGCGGCGGCGGCTGCGGCCGCGGCTGCTCAGTTCGCGGCCAACGGGGACGCGCTGGCCGGCGTGAAGGCGGAGGCCGGGGGCCCGCAGGCGCCGCCCCAGCCGCCGCTCGTCAAGAGCGAGGGGCCGCCCCCGCCCGCGCCCCTACCGCCCGCCAACTTCTCGCCACAACCACCGCCGCCACAGCCACACCAGCCCAATTCAGTAGAAAACCAAAATAACAACTCAGTAAGTTGATTGATACTCGACTCATTTCTTAATTTGGTTACCTTGCTGACCTTATGTCCCGAAATCCATAACGGCCTCTGAAAAATTTCTCCAGCCCAGACTTCATAGATCCAAGATACTACTATTAGATACTGGATTTGGTCATAAACATAATGATGCGCTTGCATATTGCCCGTAAAAGAAAATCCAGTTTATTGCAGAAACTCACTACAAAGATCTTGCAACAATGTTTTTAACACTGTCTAATGAAGAAATCATCTTAGTTGAACGAAGCTGTTACTTTCCTCGCTTCGTGTAGTAACGTGATAATGAAGTTCATTTCATGTTTTATGATTGTTCTCTTGCGATAACCGTTTCATAAAAAGTTTAACACGAGAATTTTCTGCGTTTCCACAGCAAAGCGAAGGCGAATCAAACGACGAGAGCACGCCAGTAAGCGCAGCGGCGGTGGCAGCACAGCAAGCGGCGGCGGCGGTCGCGCAGCAGGCGGCGGCGGCGCAAGCGGCGGCCGCGGCGGTCAGCGCCGCCGTCGCCAACGCCGCCGCCAACACCCCCGACAAGGCCCTCGTACCCGTCTCGCAGGGCTCCCAGCCCAAGCGGTTACACGTCTCCAACATACCCTTCAGATTTAGAGATCCCGACCTCAGAAACATGTTCGGGGTACGTACCGCTTCTCTTCCGCTCTCCTATCTCACACCTCTGACTCTAGCACGGCATGAATGACTCATTTACATGTTAGTTTTAAGTCGCGAACCCAAATTTTAATTAGCGACGTTTTGCGTTTCAGCAATATGGCACAATACTTGATGTAGAAATAATCTTCAACGAACGCGGCTCCAAGGTAAGCATGGTTCTATCCTGAACAACCCTGTAGAAGCGGCTCTCTGAAATCCACAATATTCATATTCGGATTTCAGTGCGGCCACTTCCATGATGAAAATAAAATTATTCATAGTTAAACAGTAGCATTAAACAAATAAGGAAAACTTGTTAATTAAGTATCAAATGTATTTACCTAATTACCTAGGTACATACACAAAATGAACTAAATTTGTTTAATGCTCGAGTTTAATTGAAATCTATATTAATATGGGAATGCACATTATAAAAAATCTTACTATACAGCTTTCAATAAACACTAATAAACTGTATATGACATTTTTATTAGACATAATATATCTACTTATATTCTATTGTTATTGAAATTCTCATAATGTATTTTCCCATATCTTAGCTAAACCAGCACTCCTTAGCTTTCTGCAATATAATATTTGTTTTACTCTTGAATATTTATGATTTTGCAAATGTAATCAGTATGGTAATTATAACGGCAACCACTGAGGAGTGTTGCTTCTGCTAAGTTAATTAAGTTATTAGTCATTGCTGCCCAAATCAAAGATAACTCCCCAACAAATAGATATATTTCTTGTAATAATCTTAAATCTCTTGTCTTTTCTATTCATGCAAGTTCATTAATTATCCTGGCTTAACCAACTCTAAAGGCAAATGGGCTTAGTTAAAGTACATAATCAAGTTCTAAATAGATCTCTTTCTCGTAGCATATTCTTGGTTTTAATGTTTGGTGCAGTATCTTGCATTGTATATTATCATCGAGTAATAACGTATATGAAACTGATTCTGATTTGGAAACTATCTGATCTAGTGTGTATTCCTCTTTTGCACCTTTGACATACTTTTCCCTTTGTTCGGCATCGATCTGGATGTTTAGACGTGGTAGTGGTCCATTGCCCGCTGAGTAGTTTGTTTGTACGATAATCACAAAAGTAAGTCATCGGTGCAAAGCCAACATTAATACATTTACATAAAGTTAATGATACTCAAAAAACAACTCACTGTAAATGTCGATCCCCTAAACTGAAGAGAGATATAATCGAAGTGACTTATGTTATGATTGGATTGATCGCTTTTTCGTGTTTACCGCTTTCCTTGTGTCAGTTTGGTGACCGCCCCTACAGTAGTCCATGCTCGCTCATGTCAGAAATATTTTACTCTTTTCAAATAATAGCTCCAAGTTATTTTTTCTTCAATGCCTCACATGGGATATGCAGTATTAGAGAATGATGCATCGTCACTTTAACAGCTGATTTCCTAAATCATTTCGAGGACAGCTCTATTATTCATCACTAATACGGTTGTCGATCGTCCAAACTGCACCGCTTCATGGATGTGATGTGCTCATCTGATTAATGTTTAATCTTAGTATTTTTCAACTAAATCGATCACTCCATGTCTTGTTAGCATCTCCTAGGCGTTTTGCGTCTCCTGTTATGTGTGTGTAGATTGGATGAGGATTCATTCTGAAGTATTTAATCTAGCCTATTAGATTGATAATGACTTATTTTCTGTCCAGTATGTAACATTACTATCAGTTTGTTAAATCATACGCTTCCTAACAAGGGAATATATTTTTTCATTAGTTTTGGGCATGTATATTTTGCTGATCCTAAGTACTGTGTTAATAAATCTTAAGTATGAAGTAATTTGAATAACTAGAAATAACCAGGGTGCATCACTTAGTTTTGGCTTTACAACTGGTACGAGTTAATTCTGTATCTCGCGAATGGCTACCGATCTCGGCCGGGCATTACGACTGATATCGGCGAGTATCGACTGGCCGACTCGTCCGAAACAATAGGCCAATTTCGATAGACACCAATGAGGTGCAGAGTTAATTCGAACGAGTAGTACCCGAGATATGTCTTCGTCCTCTCGAGCTAGTGTTGCGCCGCGCGCCCGCCAGAGGGCGGCTGCCAGTCGGCTGAACTCCCCCTACTCCCCATGTCTAGATCTAGCCCCCGCCCCGATCCGACGTTACTTGCACTCAGAATGGTAATAATAGAGCTGTCATTGCTTTTATAAGTGTAAGCGTTTCGTACAATCAGCAACTTGTTTGCCACTTTCACAACTCGTCTCTTCCACTGTATTGTGTGCTGTGCTAGCTGCTTTTTGTATCTATGGGTTATCACCATGTATTGATAGTAGTTTAACTTTGTCTTAGCACGAACGATTGATAAAACCGTTTATAAAGGAAATGTTATCTGTGTTTTGAATGTAATTTTTTATCAAATAATACAATGATTTTTTTACTCTCAGCTCACATAAAACTAAGCAAAATTTATATAAATCCACCGAAGATATAAATATTGCTTCTAAAATGTATACTGAAAGTGTTTAGATAATTAGCACTGTATAAAATTGCACTTTATTACTACGTAATTAAATAACAGATAAATACCGTTAGGGTTTACAAAGGACTGTTTCAACCGAATGTAATTAGCAACTGTTATGTTTCCTCGTTGAAACAATTTCAAGAATATAAAGTAGCATCACATTCTGTGATAAAATCTCTGAGCCAATTAGCTCCACCGAAACGTGTACAATTTGTTAAACAATTCGTAGTTGAAGCTCGTTTAGTTGCATGGCCGGTGATTTTTCTGTATAGATCAAATTGCAGCTAACATCCCACACCTTCGTTCGAGATCGCGACTCACCAGAGTCCATCACTCGAGAGAATCCTTAGAGCCGACTATTGTCATCGTACACTTATACAACTCCATCCTATAGAACAGACGACTAGATCGAGCGACACTGTAATAAATAATACATCGTAATCCAAAGCTTCTGTGTACCCAATCAGCTAGAGTACGCTCAAAGTACCAACGTAATCAAACGAATAAGTCCTCTCGATATTTCACTAGAATATTTAAATAAAGAATATGCAATGCATAAATGTTAATTTTTGTTGCACGTTGTTTTTTGAGCGACGCTGTTTTTAATGCATGTTTTGTCTGTCTTGCATGCAGGGATTCGGTTTTGTAACATTCGCAAATAGTGGTGATGCGGAGCGAGCACGAGAGCGTCTTCACGGCACCGTGGTTGAGGGCAGAAAGATAGAGGTGTGCATGATCAATGATTACCATCTGTAGCACTATGTAACTTTAACATCCCGCCCGCTCCTGCGCCACACCGCAACCTGCGCTCGTCCGCTCAGTAGTTCCGCGCTGGTCTAGTGCGCCCCGCGTCCCGCGCCCCGCGCCCCGCGCCCTGCGCGTGCCATCCGCCACCCCAGACCCAGAACCCACACCATTAGCACTAAGTATGCCCGACTCTAATCCACAAACAAACCTTATTTATTTTATCCCTTTACTCTCTAGACGGTCATTTATAATGCCGATCGAATGAGAGAGTCTCACAGAGAAATGTAGAACGAACCGTACGTCACAATGCCGATGAGGTAAGAGTACAACACACAACTTTTAGTTCCAACTATCTATTTATCCTAAAGTTCAATTGAGTTTATTTTTACTAACAATGAGCTACAGACGACTTAATGGCAAATTCCTATATCAGTTACATCTTCTCACAAACCTTTATACCTTTTACTAACCAATACGTGTCAAATGTCTTGCTTCTTTGATGTTGAAAACTTGAAATATTAGAACAGTTTTGGTATCTACCTACATTAAATTAAACCGGTAAGATTTCAATTAACTAGGAACAGCACCTATAAAGTTATTAATTAGACATTTGACACACACTCTTGGCTGACTTTGATAACTTATTTAATTTAAATTTTACTAACCGAAGTACAAAGTTGATATTCTAAATGTGTATTATTGCTATAATGGGTTCGAATCCTATTCCTTCTAGCATAATGGAGAAAATAGTTCAAAACATTTCAAATATACAATTCGTTTGTTTAGATTTCTTGCATAATTTAATTTTTCTTTTGTTGCATTTGATCACAAAGTCAGTCAATATTTTTGTCTGTTGTAAAAGAGGCAAGTTCTGACATAGCTTAACTGTTTGAAACAGGTGAATAACGCTACGGCGAGGGTTCAGACAAAGAAACCACCAGCGGTGCCAAACGGTAAGTTGTCTACCGATTACTATATATATATTTTATCCCAGGATTTAGTAAAATTGTGGTCAACCTGGTACGATATAGTTCCCAGTACACACAAATGCAACTTCTCATTTCTCACCAACTCCCTTTTTACTGAAAGTTTTTTTAGTGTAAACCTCACTTTTAAACTGCATAACATTTTGCGTTTTTCTCTTTTAATCCGGCCAGTAATTCTGACTAGACACGGATCAGTTCCCACTCTGGGTGAGAGAGCTGAATTAATAAAGATCGGTGTTGTTCATGTAAATGTACTTCTTATTGCGTGTTGCCTAGAGCCGTTGTCTGAATGCAAGTAGGTGAATGCTATTTAGAGAATGAGTCCACTGTCGGGCCGGAGACACTCTGTGCCACGAAGAACATGTCACGTCAATTCACGTCGAGCGATTAATAGACAGTTCGATACCCAGCCGCAGCCACACTGGTGGACCAGCCAAGTGCAAAGAGCTGTCTCCGGCAACACTGTTTGCCTGACGATGATACACTGTGTCTGAACAATAACACCCGTGTTAGACAGCTTGCTAGATTACAACACTATGAGCTACTCGGACAGATGTGAACCTTCGCTGGAATGAACGCAATTTCGGTCATGCACTACATTTCAATCCTGTAGTAGAGAATGTTTAGGAATGTCTTCTCTGTTTTAGCCATTAGAGACTCCTTGATTTGATCCGCTTTATTGTTCTAACGTGCTTTTTATGATTTTGTTTCAGTGTGTGTGCAGTGGCCGGAAGGTAAGGATCAGACCGATATTTTCTGTATGATACTTCATATACTTGGAAACACGAAGCTTACGCGTTACATTATTTTAACATTCATTCGAGCATGATCTTCCTTTAATTATGTGATGGGACTATGTGGTTGATTAGTTCTCTAGCTCGATGAAACTTGGATGTTTACGATTTGAATCGACAGCATTTGTAAATTGCTCGGCCATGCTTCTTTAGAGCCGGCAGTCAGCAGCTAGTTGTATGCTGTGACTAGGGTGCGCTGTAACGCAGCATGGCCCGACTACGGTACACAATATGTCAATATTACCACTTTTTGCATAGACTTGCTAGTCTCTAATAGTGGAAGTAACATAGATTTTTGCTCTCATGTGATTTAACGTTTGTGTTTCTACTTACTTTCTTTTCTTTGTGAATACTGTGAAGTAGATAGGTATGGTACGGAGAATGTTAATTATTGATTAATTGTCGTAGTAGTTACGGTTGTTAAAACACCGGTTACCATGAGTCCCGATTAAAATTCGTCATCATTAAACGAATTAAAACTGTAGAATCATGTCTCCTTCTGATATAAAACTCTCATATAAAACTGCTCTTCTAAGTTTATTTTCTGTTAAATCTGTCCGAAATATCTCCCCGTCTGAGATCATCCTCAACTTTCCGTGCCAACCGTAGAATAATTATTCCCTGGTATCGGAAAAGTAAAAGAGCTGGCCATCGGTGGTCGTAGTATGAGGTGAGAGAGTATGTAGAGGTGTGCGCGTCTGGCAGGGCTGCGGGTGTCGGGCGTGTCGTGGCCGTGGCTCGGCGCCGCGCCGGCCGCCGCGCCCGCGCCGCCGCTCGTGCTCGCCCCGCGCGCCGCCCAGCGACGCAGGTACCCGCATGCTAGACTGTATGTGTGTTGCATGTAGCCCCCGCCCCCCTGCACCCGCACCCGCGCGCCCTGCGAGGCCGCGAGCCGCGCGCGCTCGCGCCGGGCCTGGCGCAGCAACCCCTCCCGCACGCTGTGTTGCCCCGCGCCGCCGCCTTCGCGTCGCCGATGCACGCCTATGCACAGTGAGTACTCACACGCACTCTGTCCCTTCCCCAGATTGATCTACACTTCGGCAAGCACAGTAAAGAGTTTCGCAGATCTCTCTTTCTCTCGTCATGTCAGAAAGAGAGAATCCCTTGACTCGCTACTGTACTTGGTGGAATATAAATCGGTCTTACCTATCCTCCATTACCCACCTTGACACCTTCCTTGTTAAAGCCTCTGTCAGTTTATTCAGAAAAACATAAATAATTGGCACAGTACTAAACTAATAAAAATAATGTATTATTTCAAAGAAAGTAGCTTAAAAATAGTGAAATATTTACATACTCTTTAAAAAGGTATGTAATGTATGAAGCAATCCTACCGGCTGCGCCAAATAACAACAGTTTAACATTTCAGACGAAGACCTACATAGTTAAATAATAAAAAATCTTGCAAACCATTGCCAACGTTTTATAATTGGCTATCATACCGTTATCAACTTAAGTATTTTGCTATATTCGTAGGAAACGAGGCTCCTTCCACCTTTTCTGTCCTCACTGCTAATCCTCCCCTCGCCTATCCCACCACACTCCCGATCCCGTAACATGGTATGATTAACCTTCACTATTTTATTACTAGTTTAACACAGCACTACTAGACATTCTTTTGTAACTAATTTGACGCCCTTTGCACATTCAGCCTTGCGATTGCGACAAACCAATCCGGACATACATTTGTAAATAATTCAAAATAACTCCCTGGCTGTCGGTGTGAAAACGGGCAAACAATTCTAACGGTTCGATGCCTTAGCTCATAGTTAGTGCTTACTTTCAACTATCTTTTGTAAATAATTTCTCTAACCGTAGTTAATTCTTCTTGCACTTTCTTCACACCTGTGCTGACCATACAGGTAGCACGTTTGTTTTCTATCTCTTTTGCATTGATATGGATGAATGTTTATGAACATTATTTAGTTAGATCACGCTAGAAACATGGTACTTTGATTATTACTTTCTATGGAATAAACGCTTAAAATTTCCCATATCATAGGTTAGAACTAGATAATTAATTAAGTTATTAAATAATAATATAATTAAGTGTGTAAATCTTGACAGTTTTTATAATATATTTATTTCACTTCGCAGCGTATATTACGACCCATTCTTAGCGGCAGCTGCTACGGCTGACTCAAACTACAGACTGCAGGTAAAGTATTTCTTATTATTACTTTTACTAACACAATACTATTTATGACAGATATTTTCTGAGAAGAAATGTTCAAGTTTCATTTCCATAACATGGCAAATTTTTACAATCTCATTGAAGAAGACATTCATCCTCAGAAATAACTCAGCACTGCGTATTATTTAAATTTAATTTGATTGAAATATTGACCAGTGTTGTGGGGTTTTCTTGTGGGCCGTGGGATGTTGGGGTATTGGGGTGTTGGCTGGGCGAGTGGTGACATGCGTGTGTTGTTACAGGCCGCGAAGCCGGCAGCCGAGGTAAACAACCGCTCTCGCACCACTTTACACTCGCTCGATATTCGACTGTATTGTATCTGTCGCTTCCTGATTCATGTTCCACACGCTAGTAATAAGTCCGAACCGCGGAGTGAGTGCTGGGATTTTGTTTGCTCCTTATTTCATCGTCCGGTCCTTGGTACTCCACCGTGTAGTAACGCCGGGTGCACTTGTGTTTGTGGTAACCGGTCGGCGAGCGACCGCCGGCCCGCCGTTTGCTTTCTGTTGAGTTATCCTTGTTCGTTGGTATTGTGGTGGGTGACTTAGTTCTAGGCGTTTGCTGCAGCTATCTGTTGAATCGATCAGACGCTCGAATCATGCTCCGAGTAGAACATTGAGCCCACAAAACTTTATTGCAACTTACAAGTACTAACAATCACGTAGTATAGTTACGATAAGATTTACCTTTTATGTGTCAGATTCTTTTCTCTGCGTATTGCATGCTCGTAGATAACAAACACCGTACTAAAAGCATTCTCTGCATCAACGTTAGATTGCTCTGTCGGCCGCAGTTTACGTTTTACTGCTGTCAAAGTCGTTAGAAGCGTGTTTTAGGAACGTTGCATGTGTATAGGTAAATAAACCTTCACCGCCTCTACAACTTTGTGTTTGATAATGAAACTTTCAGTGCGTTACTCTTTGCATCATCTCGCTTGTATTTCTGGCTAAGTAGACACAGTGCTTCCAAAATATCGAGACGTGTACCAGCGAGGTGGCAGCGCCCAGGGTAAGGCAGAGTTCGTCCCGACGCTATTCTTCATATGAGGTCTGTCGGAGCCACGATATCCGACTTAACCACTTGACTCCTGCTGTTGTGGGCTCATTGTTCATGTGACGTTTTAGCCTTTGTCACATAGTAGGTATATCTTTAATGATAATGAGCCTTTGTTTGTGAGAACTAATTTAATCCCAAATGTTCACGACAAAAAAGCAAAGGCCTCCGTCCGGTACAAATGTTTCGTCGCCGGATCGACAAAGTGATCGCACGCGAGGTCACACAAATCCGATTTCATCGTAGTCAAATTGTCAATAAGATGGTGTGTATTACAGGCGGCAGCAGCAGCAGCGGCTGCGGCGGCGCCCCTATTGAAGTCTCCGTTGACGACGGCGCAGCACGCGGCGGCGGCGGCGGCAGCGGCCAACTACGGTGCGGCGGCGAGAGCGGCAGCAGCTGCGGTCAGTGCGCAGCAGCAGCAGCAACTCACGCCCCTCACAGCTGCCGCGTAAGTATCTTGTAGATCATACCTACTGAAGTCTCCGTTGACGACGGCGCAGCACGCGGCGGCGGCGGCGGCAGCGGCCAACTACGGCGCGGCGGCGAGGGCGGCAGCAGCTGCGGTCAGTGCGCAGCAGCAGCAGCAACTCACGCCCCTCACAGCTGCCGCGTAAGTATCTTATGCATCATACCTACTAAAGTCTCCGTTGACGACGGCGCAGCACGCGGCGGCGGCGGCGGCAGTGGCAAACTACGGCGCGGCGGCGAGGGCGGCAGCAGCTGCGGTCAGTGCGCAGCAGCAGCAGCAACTCACGCCCCTCACAGCTGCCGCGTAAGTATCTAGTGCATCATACATACCATATCTACTAAAGTCTTCGTTGACGACGGCGCAGATCATGCTCTGTGGGAGATCTACGTCCAGTAGCGAACTGCTACAGAAAGATGTGTGTTTGTGTGTATACCCTACTAATTCTTCCGACACAGTCTACGAACGACCTTATTGACCTCCGGCAAATTCCATTGAACATGGTGTAGGATCCCGAAATTAAACCGTCGTCGATAAAAGGCAGCATATGACATCCTTGACGCAACTGAAAACAAAACAAAGTGATTATTGACAGTGTCAGACTGCGAAATGCTATTCAGGATTGTTTGTGGGGTGTTGCATACTTGCACTGAACTCGTAGTATCCTACCGGCTGCGCCAAAATTCTAAGTTGCCATTGTACTTTATTTTTCAGGTACGGCAGAGAGTACGCGGACCCCTATCTAGGTCACAGCATTGGCCCAGTTACGGGATACGGGGTAAGGATAAATCCCTCTCTTATACAGCCTCTATTTAGTCTCAAGGGATTTCCTAAAAGCCGTTAATCCCACTTTTCATCTAAGCATCCTTGTAATATACGGATAAAATCCTTGTCTCTATTGGAATAAGATTTCCTGTTTCCTTATTGAATATTTAACTTGACAGTAATCTCTAAGAATATCTAGAACAAGATCTTCACTCGTGAACAGCGAACTCCCATCTAATACTAGACCATTTATTATTTACAGACTGCAGTGTACAGAAGTGGTTACAACAGATTTGCGCCATACTAAGCCAGTGGAACAAAACTATTTTACTCGAATACGGAACTACCTTCTCCTCTACCCTAACATGACAATGAACTCTCTTTGTAAACGTACAAACGTAAATCATAATTTAAGGAATCAGTAATAGATAGCTGATCGAGGTGATGTAGCAAGCGAGGGCACACACCGAGCCCTGAAATACCAAAGTCATTAACAATTCTAACAGAAAATAGTTTGTTAAGTTATACTGTATTGTAAATTATTTGTGTAATGCATATACAAGTGCGAGCAGCTAAGGTAAGCGCATTCGTTCTATTTAGATATCGTAAGAATGACTATTTTACTAATCAAATCACAGAGTGCAGACTCGGCCCTAGTTACAGTACTTTAGCGTAGTCGTTACACTTTTGTAATTGACAATAGAACATGTCTCGTATAACTGTATTTAGTGAGCTTTGCACTTGCATATCATAAAGAAAATTGTAAATACTGAATCATGATTACCGGTTTTTAAAACACTTATTTGATTACTCTTAAACAGTAATATTGGGATACGTTACAGGAGTTGGATAATCGTGTCCAAATAAAAATAAGCAACCACCTTAATGGTGCGAAATAGTTTCGAATCTCTTTTAGTACATTTTCCGAAGTTTTAGGAACAAGTAACGTGGTGCGAATATAATGTTAAGGTGCCATCTATTTGGTTGTATTTTACAGATAATATTTTTCTTATTACGAAGTTACCTTCCGACCTACTTTTCGATGGATAATTTTATTAGTGCTAGTGTCCCAACTCCGCTTGTAGGTTTTGCTTGGAGCTTGCACGGTGTAGTCGTGTGTGCGAGGCGCGCGATGCCAAACCGAGACGTGGGAACATGGAACGCTGCCACTATTTGCAAGTTCCACGGAAAACTAGTATCCGCTCGACCACGTCTCACATTTTACTGAAACTAATAAGTAACGCTTTAGAAGTAGATGTTTAAGTGAAGAACGGAACTCCCTTGAGTTCTTACATATCATTGAGATTTCTCCTCGTAATTGTTTTTTACTACGATTCCCCTGTAACTGTATTACAGTTTGTTTTAAACATTTTAACGGACAAAATTAATTAATCAAACAAACACGCGTACGGGTCCAACCCTTTTAGACGTCGTAACCTTAGGACTAACGTTGGCATTAGGATTGTAAAGTATTGTATGTAACGCCTACGAATTCGCTCAACCTTTATACCAAAGCACAAAAACCCATCGATTTCATACGTATTCGGAGCATTTGCATGTCATTAACCCCCTCAATAGATTAAGTAGTCTTTCAGTTAGAAAAACTCACACAATCTATGAGTTACGCGTAGATAACTCAACGAATTAGCTATCTCATTGTAGATACATGATTTATAGTTTCTCCACGGAGAAATGTAAGTTACGGCGGTATTGACATACATATCTATTACCTATTCGCCATTTAAAGTAGTTCTATGTAAAGTATTCACTAATTATAGATCTGAATCGTTTTACCTACTGTTTAGACCTGTTGCGAATCTATCGCCTGCTATATTATTGCTTATAAGAAATAAGCTTAAAAATATTAATTTTACCAATTTTTGTGGAATGAAATCTGAATTTTACTTTTGTACGGCATCGGAAACAAGTATTTTTACGTGAACATATCAAGAAAAAAAAACTATGATATTTTAGTCGTTTGTAAAATTGAGAGTGTAGTAACGGTGTTGTCCACGACGATAGCTTTAATTCCGCCGAGCGCAATGCGCAGCCGCAACGCTACCCATGACATTTTTTTTTACTTTATTTCGGTCTACAGAAGTTCTAGTCTTTCGCGCACAATCTAATTTTATAGTGGGGTGCTTTTCTCGTGAAGGTTCCATGTGATAATTACGAACAATTTCGTGAATCTGAATTTGAGTTCGATGTATGCTGTCTTTAGGTTCTATTTTTAAGCTATTTTGTGTCATATTTTACTGATCGCCGATTTATCGATATCATAGTTCACTCATCTAGTAGTGCCACTGGCTTCATATACCTAAGTTATGATGATTATTACTTTATTAGTATAGTTTACTGTAGTCATGTTGCAGCTTCGAACAAAATATTCGTGCTTTACTGCTGAATACTCATACGTGAATGTCTAATTTTAAGAATCCCTTAGTTTTGTAGGAACAACCTGTTTTAGGTTTTTTAAATGCAAGTTTTGTATCTAAGTACATAGAAAAGTACATGTGATTCTATTTGATGATTTTAGTTGTTAGGTTATATTTTGTCTGAATTGTAAACAAGTCACAAAGAAAGGTGATTTTCATTTTTATCTATACATGTTGTAACAAGAGAGTGTGGCTGGTTTTAGTGTGAAGTGACGCGTTTAACAAATGCGAAGAGGTACTCGACAATGCACCTACGATCAAATAGTCTACCGCTTGCCTGCATTATTGAAACCTGCACACTCGCTTGTCTGATCTTATATACCACACAATTATTTTGTTTTTAACCATTTTTGAAGTGATTTTTTACGTAATTATTTAATGATAAATCACAGAAGATCAAAGAATATAAGTTTTATATAGAAGCTTCATAATATAAGTCGAATTGTTGTTACTTGGAGAAAATCAGAATTTAAATAACATATCTGACAAAATGGTTAGTGTGCTACAATAAGATTTTGAAGAAACATCAAGAACAATGTATTATAAATATAATGATCATTAAATTAAGGATAATATGTATTTTGTAACGCAATTTGTTTCTCAGTTTTTAAGAGATGTTACATTAAATTTTCATACTATTCTCGTTTCTTTATGCTGTGCACAAATTATATGATCGATGGCTTCGATACTGTAATGATTAGATCTAAATCGAGTTGTTATATTGTGCATAATAATAAGTCATATCATAGTGTTGCGTTCGCAAATGCACGCGAGGAGCAATGACTACTGTTACAAGCGCGGGCGCTCGCTACCACACGAACTCTCACTTTCTTATTGCCTCTCTCTACCCGTCTGGCTTCGGGGTTTTCATTGGTTGACAACATTTGAACAATTTATAGGGGGTTAGCGAAAGTATTCCGATCACATAAAGGGGGGAATCAGGCCATAAAACATACAAGTTTTCCCAAACAGGTCGAAATATGACAAAGAAATTGGTCCACCCATAAAATTGACTCTCTCGGCCATGTCAAACTGTAAGGGAGGCACAATTCTTTCATCTCATATTTCGACTTAGTTTGTTTGGTGTGGAAAGTTGTACAGTCTCATGAACTGAACCCTTCTTTAAAAGGGACACATTATTTTTCCTAACACCCTGTATATCGTTTACAAAACTCCACCTATGGATTCGTCATGTCCATCAACTGGTGATACACCCATATCTATTTTACATCTCTGTAGAAGTTAAAATGTCGTGTGCATGAGAGGCGCCCGCGCTGCCAACTGTAAATAGTGTTATGGCGCATGTTGTGCGTATAATTTGTACCCTCGGGTTTATATTGTTAACGTAGCCAGAGTTAATAAGTATCACTTGTTCGTCAATTGCACTCGTCGACGCTGTTCCGTTAGAGTAGTACTCAGATATTAGATGGGTTAACGTAATAAGTCTCAAGTAGGCACGTAAATACACGCCAAATTGGGTTATTTCAATCTGCCACTTCATGATGGACACCCTGAGGTGAATTCTTGGAAACGTATGACCTAACAGTCATCCTAAGCTTTGTAACCACCCTGCTCAGGGAGAAATCTTGTTCATATTTTTCCAATCTATCCCTAGTGTCTTTCCTGGGGTGGCAGACTAGAGTAACCCACCAAAATCCAGGTACGCCAGTACGCTCTCTCAATCAAGTGTCTCGAGAAGTACGGCGTACCTCAGTTGTAATGTTTCTGCGTGGGATTACGTGATCACGTAGCGCATACTGATTGTCAATGGTATCTCTAATATTTAGATGAGCCACGGCGTTTGTGCGGCTTGCGGTACGTAACCTGTAAATGCGAAATGTAATTAATTTGATATGTTTGTTGCGCGTGCGCGTGCGCGTGCCACATGCGCGCCTGAGCTCAGTCGCTTCTGTTAGTTTGCGCGTTAGTGCGGCCTGCAGCCCGCCAGAGGGCTAGAGTATGCGTTACCGACCAGTATTTGAGATACTCATACCGTGCTCAATTTCCTTATCTACATGTTGTATAAATGTTAAAACTTAACGTTTTTGGAATTTAATATTACCTACAATAGATTTGTTACATAATGAATGTCTTCCGTTCGGCACATTTTTAGATTCACCGCACATTTTATTGTTGCACGGGTACTCGAGTGGTCACACGATCAGAGCCGCGGGTCGCCGGTTCGATTCCCGCCGCGGCCGTGCACAGCGAGCCCTCATACGATTTGTGATATACTGATTGGAGAACAGATTTCCTTTCTCGTGTGGCAATTTTAGTAGATTGCTGAGCTGATTCTCTCTTTTTATTGTAAATATATATTTTTTTCAATTGTGGAGATTGAATGAAATGAATCATTTAATTAAAGCCTTTGGCATTGTGTACTCATTTACGTTATTAATAAATTATAGTATGAATTTGCTGTTTCTATTTTGTAATCCAACCTCTTCTTCAATCAATATCTACCTATATCTGCTTTTAGTGCGTAATCGTAAAATAACATCAAATTGAAATACCTTTTTAAATTTTGTTATCTTCTCTAGATTTTTCATGATTTTGTTTAGCAGGTGTACAGCTACTTTTTGTTATTTTAAGAGTAACCGTAAGATTACAATTATTACACTTTATCTGGTGACAATAAAATATCGTATCTTATTACACGCTTGTTGAGTGACGACGTGTCCAAAATCTAAACCCGTCCATGAGTTATTGCTATCGCAGATGAAAATTAGTTGCGGATTTTCAGTTCCGTCACAGAATATTGCAGTGCCTAGACGTATCCCACGACAATTTTATTATTTGTTTGCTACGATAAGATTGCAAGGCTCTCTGATAAATAATACCTAATCATTCCTTACTATAGAATAATTAAAACAATCGGAATGGGAGATTATCGGCGAGTGCGATAAGGGCTGCCAGTGTGCCGGCCCGTAGTTGGTACTCGCGGCGCGCTACACGTCTACATACCGAACTATTATGATTAAATAGGGAAAGTTTGCGATATTAAACACGATGGTTCTGTGTCCGCCTTTCAAGTGGTCCTCTAAGGGAGGATTCACCCTCAACAACCTCCCGCGAACGACGCCCGTCAACGCGCCTCGGGATACCATAGCTGTAAGTAACGCGTCATTATTAGTTTGTGTTTTATTAGTGCAGTGACTTGACCGTGAAGTGGCGAAACTGTAGGTAAGTATCCGCTGTGATATACCTGTTATCTTTCTTGAGCTAATGTTTGAGTAAATATAGCACTGTAATAAATTTAATACTTTTTCTTTTATTTGTTTTCATTCTTGCTTGCCAATTTATCAATGATAAATAATAATGTTAGTTCAGCGTGTGCAATCTTTGACCCAGAATTAACTTATAAGTATAAATCTAAGCTTATTTCAATGACAGATAATAGGGGTTTCCCTTGTGGAATCACAACAAATTTTATTTGATTGTGCGCGCCTTATCTGCCTCACTCTATGCCATCTCACTACCCTAGGTCTACTGGAAGAGATTTCTTTTTAGAAATAAGTAGACCTGTTGTAAATTGTTCTTTATGTATTTGTCCTATGTGTTTTTCGTGTGTACAATAAACGGTTTAATAATAATAATAATAAAGAACATATTCACTAGTCAGGTCTGACTTGCATTTCGCATAGCACTACCTACGTACATACACAAACTATGGAAAATATTATTTTTAATTAGGGAGGTAGGTGCTGGGTTGGGTAGTAGGTAGGTATTAATCATGGTATAATAAGATACTCCGCCTGGTATTCCCTTCCGAGACTCGTGAACCACGTGACCAACACATGTCTACGTCATCATGCTTGTGGGTTACCAGAATTACCCACACTTATGATGTTTTTTGTAAATCATTTATGATACTGTTAACTAATAAATACAATTGAAGTGTTGTTGTAAAGTTCAAGTTTATACACACGTAAATCTAAATTATAAAATATTTTAGGTCACTTTTCTGAGATTGAATTTACCCCATAACGTATTTTATTGAAATAAAGTGGCAATACTAAGTGACGTTGAGTTGTGTTTCTCTGGGAAGGAAAGACCATGTTTTATTAGACTATGGTATTAATCATAATCACATTTCAAGAAAGGACTTAGTCTTTGAATTGAGAATATTGTCTACGGTCGAATAGAATAATACGAATGAAAGGCTTTAAAATTGTGAGGATAATTCGTGCACAATTACACATTTTTACATTGGTAAAATTTTAATATCTTTGATTAGAAAATCTGTACGTACCTAATCAAATCACCTAATCGTAATCAC
Source organism: Phthorimaea operculella (assembly GCA_024500475.1). Taxonomy (NCBI): domain Eukaryota; kingdom Metazoa; phylum Arthropoda; class Insecta; order Lepidoptera; family Gelechiidae; genus Phthorimaea; species Phthorimaea operculella. The sequence goes on along the minus strand of JANFCV010000035.1, from coordinate 4,026,766 downwards.
AAAATCAAATCACTAACTTTGCTGGCTCGGCCACGTGGAAAGGTCGAGTGGGAATAGGGAAATAAGTAGGTAACAACAAAGCAACAAGAAACAACATAATCCGACTGCGTTAATTTCAAACTTATATTCTGCATTCATCCACCATTTTAGATTTGTGTAATTTTAATATAGGTACTTAGCCAGTCACTCGCGCTGCGGAGACGAACTAAAGACACATCATAAGGCAAGATCCGCCGAGCCTTATAGTCTGTAGCCCGAAAAAAATAATTTCTTATCCACATACATAGACACATACCCACGTAAATACATACATACATACTTAGATACATTCTCTCGAAAAACATAGTAGGTAGGTACCTTCGAGAGTCCTTCGCCACTGGGGCCTAAGCCTAACTCTACTTCTTAGGCAGGGGCACTATTATGTATTCTGTGGCAGAGACTTAGGGCAGAGGTAAAAAGAGCGATCGGCTGACAGGACGTCGTCAGGAAAGTGAACTACTGGAAGGAAATTTGGTGGGCCATATTTAAGTCAATAACTGGTGGAGCAAGACAGTGATCAGTTGAGGAAGCTTATTGCGGAGCCAAATCTATTTCGGGTCTTTAAGCGAGGCAACGTAGTCAACTAACTGCAAACTACTGGCATTGATATGATCAGCTAAAGTAGGTAACGCATAGCACATAGTTAGGTATGCGCAATACAGAATAGGTACGCTCTGAAAAATCTATTAGGTATAACTAAAAACAAGAATTTGATCAGCCAAATCTCTTCAACGGAAACCTTTGAATACCTAAGCGATAAACGTACCTCTAAACGTACGTTGGTACCTATCCTCTGATAAGGATAGGTATTATAAAATCACGGCATAGATGTTAATTATTGATAAGAAAACTGATTATAATTGATTCATAACATCGTTGATCGTAGGCATGTACCTAATATCATAGAAATAAATGAACAGTCGGATTGTTAATTAGGCAGTCTCTACATTTTCCCGACGATGGCGCCACTGCAGTAACTTTTGCGTATTAAACACATTTGAGAACAGATAGATTCTTTGCAAGCATTAAACATCAACATTTACATCTGTAAAGTAGGTAGGCACCTGAACCTACCATGTAGGAATAGAATGTGTAGGCTTAGGAAGGCTATTACTTTACATTACCTACTAATTTTCTTAAAAAAATATTAACCTCTGGCAGATGATTTTTTCATCATACTTATTCGTTTCATATCAGTGTCCTAGTAACCACCTATTTCCTAGCCTCAAGTACCTGTGTAAGTAGTCCAGGTGAGTGGGTACTAGGGTTTTCTACCCGGGTACCCGGGTCTGGGTATACCCGGGTATTTCAGAGTTTTGGTACCCGGGTACAATCGACGGACGTACCCGGGTACCCGAGGAAAAGAGATAGATAGACTGATTTAATACAAACAAAAGAGAAAAATGATTATGGGACATTGTTATATTTTCAAGAATATTATTTATTTTAACACGTTGATTTTATATATCTGAAAGCCCGCATGGCTTATATATCTAGACTTACATAGTAATTTTATTAATTAAAATATTTACATTATTTCCTATGAGAATTTTTGCAGGTTTGTAGGGCATTTGCCCAAAAACTAAGTGTACGATTACAAGAATTCTTTCACTATTGGAAAGTAAAGTTATCTACTTATTCTAGTCTAGAGTAATATAGGGTAGATAAATATTACCGCCGAGAATTATCACCTTCTTCTTCGCCTTCGTATCTTCGTGAACGTTTTTCATTCTCTTGCCCTCTTGACAAGCCCTGTCGTTCAAACGTCAGGACTCTGCTCTCCATGCCTTCCCATCGCACTGACTTCTACTCTTATTCTTTCTCAGTTCATGCTGTCAGACTTTGGAACTCTCTTCCGCCCACTGTCCGAGATAGCCCATCCATATCCATCTTTAAAAAACGTGTTAAAGAGCATTATCTTTCTTTATCACAGTAATATGTGTAGTAAAATGTATGTATTATTTATATGTATTGTGTATGTATGTATATATTTAAGTATTTATATCATTAGGTATATATTAGTTGTGTGTCATATAAGTATTTAAATTTATTTCTGCCTTTCAAGATAAAATTAAGTTAATTGTAATATTGTGCACGTTTTATCCGCTTATCTTCAATCTACTTACACTTCCCTAGGTCTGCTGGAAGACATTTCATTAGAAATAAGCAGTACCTGTTGTACCATTTTTCAAATGAAATTATGTATAAATTATATCGTGTACAATAAATTGTTAAATAATTAAATAAATATCACATACGTGAAAACTTTTAGAAAGAAGTGAAACTGAAAGTAATGAAAGTGAGACTGACTAATGTATTTGATGTACCTATTATGTTTGTCCTAAATTAACTAATTATTCCTAATTTTTGAATCTGAATGTTAGGTACTTTTAATATTTTTTATCTGTAAGGTAGCCGTTTTAAATATAACTTAATTTTAAATCTTTGTTTCTCAATTTTCTCACGATATTTACTTAAAAAGGTAATACCCGGGTACCCGGGTATACCCGGGTATTTGAAAAAATCGTACCCGATACCCGGGTATCTAAATTGGTCGGGTATTCGAAAACCCTAGTGGGTACTATCAGCACTAGGTTAGCCCTACGGCTTCTTCCCACTCGTAGAGTCGGAGCCTTAAAACTTATGGTAGTGGTTGTAACTAGGTACCTATAACTTATGTTCCACAACCTACATGTAAGGCAAACTTTGAAGGTATGTTTTGATAATTTAGGCAAGTAGATAGTTTATTGAACATTTATATCATTTACTTGCAGAGATTGCCGGAGTACAGTTTCGATACCATAGCACCGAGAAATGGAGATCTTAATAAAAATGGGAAGCTGCTATCAAATACAAACAATAATAATAATATTAGTCTATCAGTCGACCAGCCGATGTCGAGCAAAAAGAACAGTAACTTGAGTGTACATAGTATCAAGTCTGTGGCATCTTCGTCTAAATCTGATGATGTGGAAATGCCAGAGGAGCAGCGCAAGAGCAGTATGGGGCGGCAGACGGTGGCACAGTTGGTCACAGCGTCGTCGGAAAGAGGAGCGCGACGGAAACGGGGGGTCATCGCACCCCATGCACCACTAGATACTATGCGATCTCTCACAGATTTAAGTTTCCAAAAATATGAAAAGGATAAAGCGTAAGTAATTTGTTTATTTAAACCAAAGAGCAATAAGCGATAAAAAGAAAAGTAGGCTGGCGTACTCGTAGGCAAATAACTCAGAGCGAAGAAGGGCTAAACAGTATATTAACATCTAAAACTTTAACACTTGATCTAAAACTTTTACTAACTTTGAAGTACCTAAGTAGGAAAAGTACCTTACACAAAAACTGCCAACAATACCTTTATAATACCTACCTTACCTAGGCATTACACCACATAAAACTTTTGAATAACAAGAAAATATTAAACTTTCCATTATTTTAGATCAAAAGAACAAATCAGCAAAGCTGTCATGGCCAACGATTTCCTTAAGAACCTGATGGATGACGAGCGGCTTGCAGCCGTAGTAGATGCTATGAGCCCTCAGGAGTACCCTGCTGGCAGTCTCATCATCAGGGAAGGCGAGAGCGGCAGTCATCTGTTCGTGTCTGCTCATGGACAGTTTGAGGTCCTGAAGGGAGGACAAGTGGTCAAGACCTTCGGACAGGGAGAGGCTTTTGGGGAACTTGCAATTTTGTACAGAGCGAAACGATTCGCGTCAATAAGATGTAAGTAATAAAATTGGCATTTTATTGCAAAGAAATTTCTACTCTACATTATATGTACTTATAATAAACCTAGGCGTGATAATTCTTGTGCCTCATCCATAATGAGGAATTTATCATTATTGCAAAACTACAATTAGGTAGACACTATGTCATGTAGATTCTGATCTGACACACGGAGTAAAGGAAAGTACCTTTTCATCTTGTCTGACAATGTTCCGAGAGTTAATGAATAAGTTGCACAGCTGTAGAATTATCCTCATTTTGATCACAGAAAATAATTCTCAGTAGATATTTTTATTAAGTTCACAACTGTTAAATAGTCCTCATTTTCTCCCGAAGGTATAACAGAAGCGAAAGTATGGATATTGGAGCGACGGGTGTTCCAGAAGATCATGGTGCGAAGTGGCAGACAGGAGCAGGAGGACAACGTACGGTTCCTCTCGTCTGTGCCACTGCTGGTGGGCATACATCCCATCGAGCTCGCCAAGATCTCCGACTTCCTCAAACGGGTAAGAAAAATTCTTATATCGTAGGTGACGTTAGAGGGGCAGTCTCGTAGATCATGGTGCGAAGTGGCAGACAGGAGCAGGAGGACAACGTACGGTTCCTCTCGTCTGTACCGCTGCTGGTGGGCATACATCCCATCGAGCTCGCCAAGATCTCCGACTTCCTTAAGCGGGTAAGAACAATTCTGTTATCGTAGGTGACGTTAGAGCGAGGGGTGTTACAGATCATGGTGCGAAGTGGCAGACAGGAGCAGGAGGACAACGTACGGTTCCTCTCGTCTGTACCGCTGCTGGTGGGCATACATCCCATCGAGCTCGCCAAGATCTCCGACTTCCTTAAGCGGGTAAGAACAATTCTGTTATCGTAGGTGACGTTAGAGCGAGGGGTGTTACAGATCATGGTGCGAAGTGGCAGACAGGAGCAGGAGGACAACGTACGGTTCCTCTCGTCTGTACCGCTGCTGGTGGGCATACATCCCATCGAGCTCGCCAAGATTTCCGACTTCCTCAAGCGGGTAAGAAGAATGTCAGAAGCGTAGCTGACGTTTGAGCGAGGGGTCTTCCAGATCATGGTGGGCAGTTGCAGACAGGAACAGGAGGGCAACGTGAGGTTCCTCTCGTCTGTACCGCTGCTGGTGGGCATTCATCCCATCGAGCTCGCCAAGATCTCCGACTTCCTTAAGCCGGTAAGAAATATAGGAGTAACGTAGGTGACGTTAGAGTGAGGAGTCTCCTAGATCATAGTGAGCAGTGGCAGACAGGAGCAGGAGGACAACGTACGGTTCCTCTCGTCTGTACCGCTGCTGGTGGGCATACATCCCATCGAGCTCGCCAAGATCTCCGACTTCCTCAAGCGGGTAAGATCAATTTTATATTTAGTAGCGTAGGTGAAGTCCAGCTCAGGCTGGAATAGGCAATTTAAACTTTAGACCTCTCTTATGCCGTGCGCATAAAGACTTACATTGCCGTTTCATCTTCTTCGATATGATGTGCAACAATCATTATCTACCTATTTATCTACCAGACCATTACTTGACCACTATTTTGTTCTGAGTGGTGAGTACGGAAAGAGAACCTCGGATTTTTCCCTTACCACATAAAACTTCAGGGTCTTACTCATAGAGTTTATTCTGCTCATTCTGTTGTTTATTATTTTTCTTTTTGAACAGCTACTACGCCACAAACTTTGCACGGCGTCGGCGTTTTGCATAATTTGTTTACGGTCAAATTATAATTAAGTATTTGAATCACATGCTTTGGACTTCTTTTAGCGGGCACCAGTGGGTTGTACTATTGTTGTAAACATCGTCACGGTGAAAAATATTCAAACGAACAAAGAACCCAACTATTTCTAGCTCTACACTACTTAGGTGACGCACTAAAAATATGATTCGGATACCTACCACGTACAAATCTCGTGCTTACAGGAATTCTTTTCGGCGGGCACAGCGGTGGTGCGGCAAGGTGAAAGAGGTGACAAATTCTACATCATCCGAGGCGGGACCGTGGTGGTCACCAAACGGGATGGTGACGGTACAGAGGAGCGAGTAGCTACTCTGGGCCGTGGGGAGTACTTCGGGGAACAGGCGTTGCTGCATGAGGACCGAAGACTTGCTACCGTGGTCGCCCAACCACCAGGAGTTGAGTGTCTGACGCTGCAACGCGGGTAAGTTTGGGCCTTGAGTTACTTACCTAAATATGAAATAGGTATTGAAACGGCGAAAAATGTTTGTTCTGTCGTAGAAGCGGAACTGCGAAACTACGGCGCCAAGTTGTAGTTACATAGTAGATAGCTGTATCGTTGGTCGTAAATATTAATGCATTAAATATGACTAGCTACCATGATAGCTCAGCCGAAAGGGACTAACAGCCTAGGTTTGAACAGTGTGTGAAGAAGAAGAAGTCTGTGTCTGAAAATCAGGCATCTTATATCACTTTGACTAAGCAGCTAACAAATCACAATTTAAAGTAAATTGCAAGTTAATTCAACGTTAAATCTCAGTCAGCATGTTTCTTTCCCTTATTTTTCCTTTAATGTTGACACGTGTAGAGCAGCGTCTCATATTAATAATTATGCTATTATCTGTTGGCAAGACAGATAATCAATATTGTTTTGATAGTCCTCGATTTCTTTTCACTTTATTATATCGCTACGTAATATTTGTTATCAACAGGCCCTTCACAGAGCTGCTCGGCAACTTAGAGGAGCTGAAACGAATTCGACACACACCGCCGCGGCCATCGCAGCAGAAGAAGATTTCACGCGTTAAAAGCGGTAAGTATCGAAATGTAGAGTCGTAAAAAGTATTACGTATTATAAATAATAATGAAGAAACGTCTTAAAATTATCGAACTCAAAAATCTATGCTTTATAACAAATATGGTTGAAGGCAAGCAGAAAGAATGACACAGATTTTGTTGAGCTTAAAGCAGGAAATGCTGACTTCCAATCATTGCCGTCTCGCGGAATAAACATATGCAAGAAAGCTTGAAAATGACATGAAATCCGCTGCAAATCACTTTTCATTAGTCATTTTTAATTAAAAACCAAGACGGAAGAAGATATGTACCTAGATAGTTTGAATACCAAGGTTATAGACCATTAACATATCACGTAAGCTAAAATTATATACGGCGGCAGAAACAGGCGCTATCTATGTTTGAATGTATCACGGCAGATTTTCTATTTCGCCACGGTGAGACACAGCGATGCATATCAACACAGCTACCGCGATGTCACGACAGGTAGTTTTAGTGAAAATAGAACTCATTTACTTACTGCTGATTCACAAACGATAGCATTTCGTTTAAATATGGAACTTAGGTAAGAACATATTTGAAACAAATGCTAATAAAAATGAGTTATAATATATTGAAAACCAAACTAGAACTTAAAACATAGTAAGTAGACTAAACTACCGACCGAGAGCACCTATGAAAAAAAATATGTTGATGTGGATGGAGCGATGGTAGTTCGCAAAGATCACAGGCAGCAACTAAGATTGTATAGTCTTTGTCTATCAACTCTTGGAGGCACATTACTGCTCCCATCCATGTGTTACATTGTAAAATTCATGACTTACTGTTTTACTTGCCTACCTAGAATACGAGTTCATCCAACTGAAAGACCTGGAGATCGTGGGCACCCTGGGCGTGGGAGGATTCGGGCGCGTCGAGCTGGTCCAGTACAAGCCGGACCCCAGCCTCACCTTCGCGCTCAAGTGCCTCAAGAAGGTGGAAATGGTGCAGCAGCAGCAGCAGGAGCACGCCTACAACGAAAAGAACATTATGATCACCTGTAACAGCCCGTTCATCTGCAGGTAAGCATGGCTACAACGAATCATACCACACATAGGTAGAGCTGGTTCATGTGAAGTTATGCAAACCTTTCGCTGCCGGATCTTATTGACCTTCGCGCTCAAGTGCCTCAAGAAAGTGGAAATCCTGTAACAGCCCGTTTATCTGAAGGTAAGCGTAAGAACAACAACCCATACCCATTTGTAGAGCTAGTTCATGTGAAGTTGTTTAAACCTTCTGCTGCTGGACCCCAGCCTGCGCGCTCAAATGCCTCAAGAAGGTGGAGATGGTGAAACAGAAGAATATTATGATCACCTGTTATAGCCCGTTCATCTGCAGGTAAGCATGGCTGCAACAAGTCATACCCATACATAGAGCTAGTTTATGTGAAGTTATTCAAACCTCCCCCCGCCGGACCCCAGCCTGACGACTCAAGTGCCCATACTACATCATCTGCAGATATTCAAACCTTCCGCTTTCACTTCGCCTAGTTGTACCATAGTGTGCAAATAGGATAATTGTGTCCCATTTGCACACTTATCAAGTGTACAACTGGTCCTACGGGGCATTTTCGCCCATCGTGAGTGTGATACATTTTCTTTACCCGCTGTAATGTTAGTACCTACCTATTACTTTATTTACGGCAATACATTTCCGTAAACAGCATGTTCCTCGTATAGCTTATCGTGTAACGAATTTCATACAAATCTGTCAAGCCGTTTAAGCGTGGAGAAGTAACAAACAAGCACTTAAACTCCATAATTAAAAAGAGAGAGAGAGAGACTCATGTAAATAAGTAGGTACAGTCTATCCCACTCACTCATTAACAATCCAAAATTAAAAGATGCGATTTTTTCAGACTGTAATATATATGTGCTACTTTTCTAAATGTGCCTACATTTATTGAATCCTACCATATTATAGTTTTTGTTCGGCTTATCGGTATCAATCACAAGAAAATCGAAACATTAAAAATAGAATTGTTCAAGAGTTAGCGTGAGAGACTGTACACGCAATTTTGTTTTATTAATTAACAAATGACCTAAAACAAAATTTTGTCGTTTTCACATAAGACGTTATACTATAGGCTTCGAGCATCTTCCGTCCCGTTCCGGCTCCGGTACTATAGGTAATTATCTTGTCATGATAATCTGGTCATTATATCGTCTCATTCTGAAATAACACTGTGAAACCGGAAAATAGCATCACCTATACAAAATATATATTTCCTTACACATTCTAGTTCAATTTTATGATGTTATTTACAGGATTAAACAAAGATATAACGAGAAATTCGTACTAATCCTAGTCTGATTAATAAATCTAGACACACGGCAGTGTGTCCGCCAAGTTCGAGCAAAGAACCGACACACCGGCCGTGGGTTATATTACACGAACCATTTCGGGCCAAGTTCGACCCACCTATAACTCAAAATCTCTAGTATCTGTCGAGATCTACTTACTTATCTAAAATACAAAATTTCATTAATGTACCTATTGTAGGTCTTGAGATATTGACGTCAGAAAATCGCTATTTTTACTATACACTCACTGACTGACTGACTGACTGACTGACTGACTGACTGACTGACTCACTCATCAAAAACCTAGACCACTTCCAATGGTCGTATTGACTTGAAATTTGGCATGGAGGTAATAGTTACAGGAATGCACACTTGATTTTTCGCAGTTTGGAAATAAGAATCTACTTTCCAAACTGCAGAAAATCAAGTGTGCATTCCTGTAACTATTTTTAACTGAGGTCTGTGTATGGAACTTGGTACTTATTTAGATCTCACTTCTTTTATAGGCGAAGCATTCCAATATTATCGAACTTGGCAGCCTTTCACATTTATGTTTTGGGTGGGATTATTCATACAATAGTTATCGCATTTCTAAAAAATCGAAATCTAATGATAGCACAAACATAAAGAATATTGCATTGCGGACACTTACGAGTAGATAATCCATATTTACAATATGAGCCAATGCAGAGAGCATTAGTCAGTTTCTATAATCGATTTAATCCAGCCTGTTATTGACCTACAAAAAACAAAACAAATATTGCGATTATAAGCCGATAAATTCTGTTGTTTCTTTTCTTTTAACAAAATCAGGTAGGTACCAAACCAACCTACTTAACTAAAGCATACGATAGAATTATCGACATACCTAACCTACCTTACATACTAAGAACACTTCTAATAACTACTTGACATTGAAATTAATCGAACCCTTTTGAGTCCTTGTACAGTGCCATGAACAATTCCATTTTTAGGGTTTCGATATCCTTGTGATTAATAATGACAAACAAGCCGGACAAAAACTATGTTCGATAAATTTTGCTGCATGTCACCTGCATGTAGAAAAGTAACAATTATTGCTGTAAAATGTTAGTCTGAAAAAATCGAAACCTTACATTTTAGATTGTTCATGAGTAAGCGGGAGACTTGTAATCCATGATTTGATTTATTTATTTATTGCCAAGGAACGGCAAAGATGGTAGGTAGTTGTACTTACCATGACGTCAGTTAGACCATGAAGTCAGTTATAATCGCGATACGATACATAAGCAACAGCATGGTGACCCATTTGTGTCAAAAACACGTCTCACGCTCACGTCATGTCTTAAGCTTGTTTACCATCTGGTGGAAAGACAGACAATCACTAAAATAATAAGCACAGATGGATATAGCTATACAAAAGATAAGTTTTCATAATAGACTGCGGGATCCAAAATAATACACAGATAAAGCAACCGCCTATATCCCTTGCGGGATACGCCTGTAACAACGGCCATTTACACCTTTGATTTACACCACGTCTGACAAAAATTTTGAGACTCATTCAGAAGACTGTGTATCACCATAGTGACAGAATGTCAGCCTGTCGCCTAAAATTGCAATACATCAACTCTCAAATTCCTTAGTCACTTTTTGCGAAACCACGGGAAAGCTATGGGCTAATGCTTTTCTATATAGCATAGATACACGGCAATTCATACTTACTTTATTTTTCCAGGTTATTCCGCACATTCAAAGACAACAAATACATCTACTTCCTGATGGAGCCGGTCCTCGGTGGTGACGTGTGGACCATCCTTCAAAAGCAGAGGTTCTTCCAAGAGCATGTGGCCAGGTTTATGGCAGCCTGTGTGGTGGAAGCCTTCCTGTACCTGCACAGCAAAGACATCGTCTACCGGGACTTGAAACCTGAGAACCTCATGCTCGATAAGAACGGATATATTAAATTGGTGAGGTTTCATTTACAAGTTTGAAGATCCTACTTAGGTGGTGGTCGACGCATTAGGCAGTCTGCTGTAGCGACCAGTGCCAAAAAACTTCCTATACAATGTGTGTGTATGTGTGTTTCAATGTCTTTTTAGGCTACTGGAATAACTCGCTCTGCTTTTAACTCTATCTTACACACAACACGCCTTTATACCTTACGGGGTATGGCGAGCATCAACCAATATCTCAACCAGACTAAATTAAAGAATAAAGACATACCCATCGCTAATGAAAAAAAAAAACAACATGATGTACAGACACGTAAGAAGATTGTTTAAAAAATATCCATCTGTTTCATCTCAACACGTGAATTGTTTCAGGTGGACTTCGGGTTTGCAAAACAGATTACGCAGAACAGCAAAACATGGACATTTGCCGGCACACCGGAGTATGTGGCGCCGGAGATTGTTCTCAATAAGGTACTGGCATACCTCGCTTTACGCGACTCGTTTTTGCTAAATTTACTCTAAAATAATTTACGTAGATAATTAAAATTGTTTCATAAGCATAATAAATAATACCTAAAAGTGGTTTGAAAAAAGTATTAAGATCGCCGTATTATATTTTTCAGTAGATTTAACAAAAACGAGTCGCGTAAAGCGGGGTACGCCCGTATGCTTACTGTTTTCTAGTCTAAACAATAAAACAGATGATGGCTGCTGAAAATTGCTACGACGTAGCGAGCGTAGCAAAGTTTGATGAATTCGTAGACGTTTTTTGGAGTGAAATTTATAATTTTATGGTATTTAGACACGATAATCCAATCCCTGATCCCCAGTCAAGATTGTCTTACCATCATACGCTGAATATATGCTAGCAACGAAAGTTTGTTTAAAGAAAGTAAAGAATAATTTTATATCCTTAAATATTTTATTAAAAGCGAGTATAAATAATTAAGTATCAGCTACCAGTAAGTACTTACAAGATCATGCGGTCGCATAGCTTGGTAGCCAGTACAAACCCTACTGCTGCTTACTGCTACGGCGTAGCCATTGCTACGACGACCTATTTACAGAAAACATTTGGTTCATATAAAGCGTATACAGGGTGTTAGGGACGGTGTAACGAAAACTTTGCAGGCGTGCTCAGACCATGAAACTGAACAACTTTTACTGTGGAGCCAATAATGGGAAACGAAAAAAAATTTCTGACCTCCCATACAAAGTCAGTCAGCTGATCGTGAATTTTGTATGGGAGGTCGGAATTTCTTTTTCGTTTTCCACCATTGGCTCCATAGTAAAAGTTGTTCAGTTTGATGGTCTGATCATGCCTGTAAAGTTTTCGTTACACCGTCCCTAACACCCCGTATATGATATACCTAAAATTTAATTAAGTACTATAGTCCGTCCAGTTCGTGCGCGACCCTCCCTAGGGGTGTCAGACGTTGGGAGGGGAGATGTCAGCGGGTAGCGGGAGGTGTAGCGGGGAAGGGTGACGCGCGCATCCGCGCTGCACGTCATATTAAAATGACGTGCTTTTTCGCCCCCCGACCGTCTGTACCCCGCAGGAAGGTCGTGCACGAAGTTGACGGACTATAGTAACACTTGTTTAGGGTTGTATGCCTTAACCATATTTTTAACAATTAATCTTATCCTAATTTTAGTGCAAAATTAAATTACACTGACAAAAATCTTTTTCACTCTCTAACTCCAAAATTCTTCATCGCAGGGTCACGACCGGGCAGTGGACTGCTGGGCGCTAGGCGTGTTCATCCACGAGCTACTAGTCGGCAAGCCCCCGTTCAGAGCCACTGGAGGAGACCACATGAAGACCTACACCCTCATCCTGCGAGGAATAGACGCAGTGAACTTCCACCCGAGGGTGCCCAAGTCTGCCCAGCTGCTCATCAAGAAACTGTGCAGGCCTGTGCCGGCTGAACGACTGGGGTATCTCAAGAACGGCATGGGGGATGTCAAGAATCACAAGTAAGTCTTAGGGCCAAAGATGGCAGTTCTCTTTGGGACTTATCACAAAAACGATAGACGCGCGTAGAAAGTTTGTTCACAAAAATCTCTCTATACTGAATAATAAACGCTGCACACGCGTTCAACACGCGTCTAGCTTTTCTTGTGGTAATTTATACCTATTCCTCAAAATGGGTTGAGTCTATATAAGGTCCTATTAAATTCACTGCAAATATTTTCTGCAAATGTTTCCACTTTTTGTATGTATTTCTTTTCATATTAATTCAGTTGTGATAATTATTTTATAAATGTCCTATATTTTTAATGACGTTGTCATCAAGGCCTTGAATGCTGACTACTGTGCCATTCTTACGTTGGTGCGTTATCTAGCCACAAACTATCTGTGGCATGCGTACGAGTCTACGTGTGTCTAGGCTATCATCATTATCAATCAAACAAACATGCTTCTAATTATAAAACTTCAGACAAAATAACGTCCGGTTTTCTTCCCGTGGTCAATAACTTGCGTAACTTTAGCTTAAAAATCTTTTAAAGTATACCTAGAGGATGAAACTCTTGACTGTTTCTGTTCGCCAGGTGGTTCCTCGGCTTCGACTGGGAGGGTCTGCGCAAACAGAAGATGAAGGCGCCACTCATCCAGCCAGTGAACAGCAACACGGACCTCTCCAACTTTGACAAGTACCCCAAGGACAAGCTGCCGCCTGATGAAAACTCCGGCTGGGATATCGACTTCTAAATAAGTGACAAAAATATTGTTAGAGTAAATTATGAGGAAGGTAAAGAGACAGAATGTGGAAAAAGTTATGGATCAGAGAAAAAGAGGCGTGTTACTTTTGACAAAATATGGTTCTCATGGACACTTTGAAGATAGTTCAGCTTGGTAAGTTAGGCTCAATTTTATGAAGTAGAATATGCTATAGAAATATTTACCAAAATACGTAGGTACATGTGGAAATGGGTACCTACATAACAACCTTTAGGACCAAATGGTTGAATACTTTATATAACACACATGTATTCCTTGAGGAGTATACTATTTTCTTTATATTTGAACATTTATTTTTTATCAACTTATAACAAGATGTTACTATTTTAAGATTTACTGGATATGACACTTATTACAAACAATGATATTATTTAAGTTATTAGTGTGATGTACAAACTCGTGATTTCTTATTTTATTAATTCTAATTGATAAATACATGTTGATCCAGCTAGCTAGTAAAGTAAGTTCAGTTTTCCATAAAATAAACAATACATTTTTCCGCCAATAATGTTTAAGTAATTAACTAATATGTATTGTAGTAGGTACAGGTACTATTTTTAAATCAAGTTTTTTTTTAATTGGATAAAATGATTTTAGCTTTCATATTGAGTTTAATTTAAATACCTCTTTTCTAGTACTTAAGTAAATATTAAAATAATCTTGACAGAGTAATAAAATGACACTAAAGCAAAAGTTGTAGTATTTAAGTAGTAAAAGCGGGATACAGCCGTTATAAAATATCACTAAAGCAAAAGTTTTAGTATTTAAGTAGTAAAAGTGGGATACAGCCGCTATAAGCTATAACCACTAAGATTTACTATGTTGTTCAATTAACGAACATGTTTGGTTAAGTGGGTTAGGTAGGAGTTGTTACTTTGAAAGGTGAAAATCTAGAAATTAAATCACGCAGTATCTAGCTAGGTATCTGGTGAGTAGTGGGTGGCTATCTGAGTGTCCGACATGTGGTATTTGACTCCTGCCTGCCTGCCCTGACAAGTGATTTGACATACATTGCGGGTTATCGTCAGTATCTTCATTATATTGTACCTTTAGTGTAATGTAACGAATGGACGTGTGGTGCCGGCTTAGATAGCATCACCCTATCCCGAGGGTGTCGTAAGAAGTTGACGTGTATTGCAATTTGCCTGTCACTATGGTTCGAACTTTTGTCAGACGTGGTGTAAATGGCCGTTGTTTACAGACGTTTACGCTCAGCCTACCCTGCAAGGGATATAGGCGTGATATATGTATGTTGTAGGTAATGTATCGACGCTCGCACGATAACCAGCAATGTATGCCAAATCGGACCCTATCGGCAGGGCAGTGAAATAGCGTCTAAAGGTATAGATGAGTGTCGCGATCTCTCGAGAGCGGAATGCGCTAAGGTAATCCAGGTCACTAGGGATCCCTTACAGGGCTGACAGTGGAATAATGGAAAAAAGTTGACTCGTAAAAGGACCTCACCATAGCAGCTTTCTAAGAGAAATGATTGACTATTAACCTAAAACAGCTACGTTACAAAAGGTGTTCAAACTGAGGATTTTCGCAAACGTTATTATAACATTTTTTTTTCCATCAAGGCATAATCAAGGTCTATCCAAGTTTTGTCTGCGATAGGTATCTTGTGATATACTTTATTGCATCGTTTAACAACATTAACGGCGTGTATTAAAATCAACTGCAAACAATGAACAACTTACCCCAAGGAACATTGGTCGAAATTACAAATAAAATTTTTGGACTTCTCGTAAAATAAATGCACCAGCCGAACGAGTCAGTTTGTATGGGAGATCCAAATTCTCTTTTCATATTTCGACCTATGTTCCTTGGGAAAAGTTGCTCATATTCATGGGCTGCTCCGCCCCTTAAAATATTTGCTGTTGATTATGTTAGGTTGTTGAGTGCTATTAGAAATTTTAAACATAAAATTAACAATCACATTGTTTGTAGAATTTTGCCCCAAAATCAAAATCATGATATTTGAAAACCATTGTCTAATGTAGTGTGAATGAACTGCAAGATTGGAAGTCGCGTAACAACCTTGATCCATGTTTGGATAGCTGCGTGCGCGGCGGTGCCCTTATTGCCGCATGTCTGTCTACCATGTGTGTACGAATGGATGTCCAAATCGACCCTGATTTTTCCTATAGGTACTACGGTGTGATCAGAGTCAACGATCGGCAAATATCAGCTGACTGCAATCTATTATTATAACTAACTATAGGTAAAATCTAATCACACCAAAGATAAAATGAGATCACAATTTCAAGTGTAGCTAGAAAGAAACTTTGGGTGGTCCAATTCCAAATGCATTATCTGCCTACCAACATTTTTGTTATCATGCTTTAAATTTTTTCAACCGTTTCTTCGAACGAAAACTGCAAACAATCCACACAACATAATTGGCGTGGTGTGCGTCATGCGTGCCACTGCCTCCTCTCACCTGCGCCGGCAATGCGCATGCATGAAAGTGCACTAGAAAAACAACCTGTTTCAATGCTTTCATTGAACTCATTGAACTAGCATAAATTGGAACGCGCCTGCGGGTGGGTCACCGGTTGCTCGCTCGTCGCATTCGAATCTCTTCGCCGCGGTTTCGACGTCGCGGCTGCGGCGACGGCGGCGCGGCGGCGGAGTCCGACGTCCGGCGGACGGCACAGCAGCGCCACCACCCGGCACCCCACTCCCATGCTTCAGTCCCAGCCAGGCTGCCGAGAGCCGCGCGCGAATGTGCCGCTCACACGCCATCCTCGCGTGACCTGCCGCAGCCGATGCCTCAGCATCGCGCGCGCATTCATTCATTAATAAAAACAACCGCCGCGATGTCATCCCGACCAGCATAACGATTCCAATTCATTGTAAAGTGTGCGAAATATGTGTGCTCATGTGTTCCGTTGTGTTGTGAGATTTTGAAGTCAAGTTTTAAACCAAAAAGTGCCGGTATTCTTTTCCAGAGGTAAGTTTGATTGATATAAGTGTTCGAATAAGGAAGCATATTTTGAAGAACTTTATGATTACACTGGACTTTATTTTCAAAATGAATCAGACTGTCGTCATTGTTTTTAGTCTTCTCCTACCTACATAAATGTAGGCAAGCACTAAACCTGATAAACAGCCAGCCACTGTATTAATTAAATATTGGATTGTATGTTAGGTAGTACGGTACGTGGGTACTTGGAAAGTGTAACGCGATAGCGATTGATAAAACAATCAATGAAGCTAAATAAACAAGAGGAGTGATGCAGGCTACATCCGCCCGAGTGCCAGCGTTGCTGAACAAACACAAAGATTTCCTTACGATCCATCCGTCTGCTAAATACACATACCTACTTATAGCCATCAATACCAACATATACATACATTTAAAAAGGGAACAGCGAATTTATGCAACCGCTCTTGACCAGCGAAGAAAGTAAGGCGATCCGTTGAGAACGTCTCGCCTCACAGCAGGTGAGAGCCGTTACCATCACATCACATTACGGACCTCGGCGCCTTGAAAATAAGGCCCAACATGTGTGACATTGACCTACCGTGCCATTGAAATTTTATTCAACGTTTTATAACACAACACGCAACGCGATTTTACATATTCGAGTAAAAATCAACGACATAGTTCGATAGCAGATCCGGTTTACCGAAACAAAAATAATAACATTCGATTCACGATGCTGCTTGGCAAGTCCTTTTTGCCTGCGGAAAATCTTAGCAGGTAGACAAGACGTAAAGTTTACATTTGATAAACCAGAGGCAAATGACCTAAAACAACAGTTAGGAATTCTCTATCTAATCTACCTTCATGGGAAGACTGCTGAGGATCTGTGCCGAGGTTGTCGTCATGGTGAACAAACGGACATTACGAAACCAAATCTAATGCCGTAGGAAACTAAAAATTTCCACAATTTTTATCATTCGGTAGCGGGCGTGTCGTAAAGAAAACATCGAGAAGGAAAATTTCGTAAGAGATCTTTCATCTCAGTGTTATTTATTTAAACTAGGTAGGTACTTAGGAATCTGTGAATTTTAGAATCTACATACCTTCCTTAATTTAGGGTAAAAGATCCTGAAATTTTACATATACCAAACAGTAAATGAGACTATCTACTCGAAGTTCTTATTCAAACGCCTGTACAATAACAAAAAAAACGCACATTGAAAATATTTGTTACGTCAGTCGATCAAACAATTTTTTTGCATTATGGAGATGAATAAAAGACTGAGACTTAGAAAGTAAGGGAAGATAATAGGTAGGTATACCCCCTACTGGTTCTGCATTCAGTTCAGTCTGGTGCATTAGGCACATACGTTACGGTACGCCGCGCCGCACGATTTACCTAATCTTAGACTACCTTTAGAATATAGGAAAGAAACAAATTATCTCAATGCTTATTTAACATACCTATAGGGAGTAACAGAAAGGGTATAACAAGCCGAAAGGAGGTCAAGGTACTCATGAAACTGAACAACTGTCCCCATGGACCATGGGGCGTAATATAAAAAAAAAATTGGACATCCCATACAAAATCGCCGATCAGCTGATTGATTTACTATGGGAGGACCAATTTTTTTTTCATATTTCGATCCGAAAGTTGTTCAGTTTTATGAGTGCCTTGACCTCCTTTCGGCTTGTACTTTCTGTTACTCCCGGTATATCACGGTTAATACCCCTAGCAGAATAGGCAGAGTGTAAGCGGCTGTAAAATGGCCATTTACAGCACGTCTGACAAAAGTTTGAGAGTCATACAGAACACTGTTTATCACTATAGTGACAGGTTGTTAGCCTGTCGCCTAAAATTGCAATACACATAAACACTCAATTCGCTTAGTCGCTTCTTACGACACCCATGAGAAAGATATGGAGTGATGCTATTCTAAAGAATTATTCTGAATACTGAATCAAAATACAAAAAGAAAATAGACACTTTGTAAAACTAATTTAACTGGGCACTAACTACCTACTTCGAAAGATAACTAGTAGGTAGTCCTCGTGCCTATCTAAACATTATTCAAAAGGGATACTTCTATGAATATCTGAATCCCCAGGTAAGGAAAGTCGTCGCACTTTTCCAAGCGAACTCGTAAACAGAACAATTATTTAGTTAATTCCGCACAGTTGATCTGAGCCCGTTCCGCTACAATTAACAAACGTTTTAATCAAGGTTTCAATGTAAACGGCATAAATATGTAGGTCCCCGTATTTAGACATGTATAATAGAATACTTATGTATCTATTTGACGACGACACTCTTCTGTTTAAACAATAGGCTGGACACGACACGACACATCAAGATTATACAGCGTCGTTTTGATACATAAAATATTTAGGTACATGTGTCAATACTAGATGTACCTACTGTAGAGCCATTACCATTAGGTAAGCAATGTAAAACACCAATGACGACATTCCCACTATCGATTCCATAAAAGTTTTATTCTGTTTCGGTAACTACTGGTGGTAACGTACGTAGGCTATTTTATGACCGTAAAATGTCGAGGTCGTATTCTACGTACCTACTATGTTCAACGAATCGTTATATAGAATTCAAATTGTCTAATTTAAGTCACGCCAAATTCTACTAACAATGAACTCATGCTGACATTGAAACCAAATCTAAATTGGCCGTCCTCATTAGCCATGCAATTTGTTGGGCAGTTGTCAGAGAACCATCAAATGTATGGTGTGGTGGGCGCTTGAAGATTCGTGAAGATCCCGGAGAAGGCGCCGGGCGCGGGCGGTACGCGCGCGCGTGGCATGGAGGCGGTGTGCGCGCGCGGCGACGCGGCGTGCGAGGTGCGCGCGCTGTCCGCAGCGCTGCAGTCGCTGCACCTCTACTGCGCAGCCCTGGCAGCCGGCCTCATCTGCTGCTGTGCACCCGTCCATCCGCACTGGTTAGTTAGTACCAATCATCAAATTATTTCTTCGATATTCCTAATTTTACCCGACTCTACAATGCGATAATCCTTTTTAGGCACGCAACTCGCTGGCGGGGTCAGGATGTGAGAGGAACGGCGAGTATCGTACTGGCAGTGACGTGGTGCTGTAGCGCGGCTGCCGCATGTCTCCGACCAGCCAAGACCGTGCAACTGGTGGCTGGTATACTGGCACCATTCGCCTGGCTGGCCGCTGCCGCGCTTCACGTGGCCCTCTGGACGCGCCGCTCCGCTGCTCCCGTCCTCTACCTGGCCGTCTACTGGCTGCTCGTCGCCGTCTCCTCAGCAGCTATCTTCTGGCAACACATCTCGACCGAAGCCTCTCCAGACCACATCGAACTCTACATTCAGGCAGCAACAACTTTCTTAGCGCTAGTGATATCAGCGGTAGACTGCATTTGTTTTTATGATGAGGTAATTTATGTTTATTTCCATCTGTTATTAACGTTATGGTAGACTTAATAGTTCCATGAAATGATTATTTGTGTCATGCCATGCATAGCGTGTAGCCACTAAGACCGCCCATAACTAGAAAGTTGTACCTAGCTGTACTAGTGTAAATTGAAAGCTTATGGCCATTATCGTTTTTCATCTCGCGGCTTAAAGAAAGGCCTAATTTGCGTATGGACGACACAATTTATGAAGTAAAGGAATGCAGAATAGTGGACAGCGAATGCATTAGAATGCGCGGTTTGCATGGCATATCAGTTTTGCGTTTATAAGTGGAGCTGGCGCGGGCTTGCTTTTCCCTATTAACGCACACGGTGGTGCGAAACAGGCATGCGATGCACCAATACGACTGCTAGCGTTAGGGGACCACGAATGCTAAGTAGGTAGTTAATGTCCTGTCTAGCTGACCTAAATATTGCCATCACGAATCTAGCTATTATAGAACAGACAGTTAGAAAAATAGAGCGGGCGTACCCACGCACGTAGTTCTCGACTCATCGAATACGAGAATTTCAGCAATTTAAATTATCGGCCTGTATTATAAGGATTGTTTACGTGTAGGTACTTAACATTCAGTGTAATTCATAAATCAAAGTATTAGCAATTAGCATAAGTGTAAGAACAACACTAAAATGTCTCGGTCCAACACTTCTCTGCGGAGTATTGCGGTTGACGTGAGCTCGGATGAACACGCGATGTTCTGCTGGTTTGCCGATGGTAGAGCATGTAGGTACTGATTCACAGATAAATATTTATACTCTGGCTCAAAACAGTCTTTGTTTGCTGTGGACCTACGAGATGCGATCGTCAGCTGTTTACCAGTTATACCTTTTAGAGCATGTCAACACCTTAACTGATTGAGGATACCTTTTAGTTGCTATAGGTAAGTATACCTATTTATGCATCTACAGTATATTAAAACACTGTGACTGTGAGTAAACTGTAGCTAGGTCATTTTATTTATATGGTAAAACTGAGTTTATGAAATAATATTTTGCAGAATCCCAAACCGGACAGTTTTTATAAATCATATTCTTATTTTTATTGCGAATCATATGGTACATAAGATGATAAGTAGGTACCTACAGCATATGATCTGAATCTTATTACAATTAGATATTGTTACCGCGTTATTGTTGTCTGCCTCATATTATAAATAAAATAAAACAATACAATATGAATGACGACGATATGAACAGTTTAGGTACCGTATTAAAATTTTACTTCCCGATTTATATTTTACACAATGGTAACGTTACAGCACAAATTATACTTCAATAATTTTATATTAGACAATAATGATTCATGTGTACGTCTCTAATTAGTATCACAACACGCGCATGTGAAATAATGTATTCCATTGTAACGAGAATTTATCCATAGTCAATAGGTACTCAACATGTATGAGTCAGCCTTAAATAGTTCCCTATTCGACATAGCGTCACATGCGTCAACTTCAATAATGGGTTAATGGTCTCCGGCTGTTAATCTTTAGCTGACGCCGTACTCCAGGGATAAGTTAATAGCTGTAGTATGTAACTAGATGACATGCCATCGCATCGCAAAGCTGCTCCTCGATAATTTACTTAGAAGTCTTTAGACAGCGATACTTGTGCATCAGCATTGTCCGGCTCTAATGGCGTACGAAACATTAATCTTCAGTATGGATCATTAAATTTGAGATGCTTCGGTTATAAGAAAAACGTCTCGCGAATTGCGAAAGAATCTCGCTGGCATTCGATTTTAAATGCATTCTTTGTTCTCGACGCCAAGTTATCCAAAGTTATGGCAAAGTTCAAGGCCCCTGCACGCACAGCCACACCCCGACGCTCCATGCAGTCGCCCCCCAGACGCCTGCCGGCAATCGACCACACGAAAACATGCACTATGTGCGAAAATCAACTTTATTGCTTTGATATAGAGCGTAGAGATGACTGAAAATTATGTGGTGTATTCCATGTCGTTCCGTGACGACGTCGTCTACGAAACGGCGCCACTCGCATCTCTACGACATACAAACATTACCGTCTCTCTAATCTTGTCTGGGTTGTTGACTCTACCTACATTGCAACTCGCGATACATTCTTAATCAGGTAACAAAAGAAACGCGGAAGAACTTCAGCTCGATAGAAAATCTAATCACATTTTCTTTGCTATCTCTGTGAAGCTTTCTTTATGTAGGAATTAAAGGAACGCTTAATTAATTATTCAATGTGCTGCACAACTCGATTAATCGTTTAGGATTATGCGATAGTGAACAAAGACAGAGAACCTTTATAAATGCTTTCCCACGAAAAGTAACAGGAATGGCATTGATAGAAAAATATGTCTTCCATTATCACAACACTTAAAACGCGGAAGAGCATCCAGCAACATTAGATGCGTAGTTGCAAATTATAAGAAGCCGATAAAGATTAATTAAGTAGATATTTATCTGCGTATCTGAAGGCGTGCTACACATTTTATCTCTTGCGAATGCACGACCAATTACAATTTATCACAGAAGTGGTTTAAATTGGCTCTACCGGTAATTAAGAGACATTGATTGCAATTAACAGGAGTAATTACAAAATTATCTAACTTTTAGGTCACGAAGAAATCAGAAATACGACAAAAACCGTCGACCGAGGACAACATAACGTACCGACACCATGACACTCACTTTTTCTCAAAGATTTCGTTTTTCTGGTTAAATGGACTCCTGCGTAAAGGCTATGAGGCTCCACTCGAACATGATGATCTTGGAGACTTGCCTGAAAACGAAATTTCTAAGAAATATTACCATAAATTCCGCAAAATTTACAAGGAACAAGAGGTATGTTACGTTACACATAAACAAAATTGACTTGACAGCAAATCGTGGCTGCTTTGTTCATCTTTGACCTTTTTTCAGAATTCTAAAACGTACGATGGGAGCGTCAGCGTATGGCGTTGTTACACTCGACTTGTCTGGCCCAACTTCTACCTCGCCGGCATCATGAAGCTGTTCAGTGATCTAATAGGCGTAGTTCCGCCGCTCGGTCTCGCCATTGTCATACAGTTCCTGGAAGAGCCGGCGCCGCCACCCGCCGACGGCTCCCACGTCACGCTCCAAGAGTTCTTCACCAACGGATATGTCATGCTCCTCATCATAACACTAGCGCTGATTATACAAGCCTTTTTGTCGCAAAACTCCACGCACTTAGTCACGGTCGAAGGAACGAGGCTGAAAACGGCTTTGCAAGTAAGTCCATTTTCATTGTGATATACGGATATTGCTATTGGGATTACGTGCTTCTCATGTCAATGAACTTAGAACCGGTAGCGGTTTATGCAATAGTAAAACAGATAACGGACGAACAAAATAAAATTTGGTATTCAAAGATGCGCGTTATGCGTAACTGCGTTACGTCCGGTAAAGTTGACCTTCGAGTAAAGTTAGACTTGGACAAGTCATTCATTCAAATCAATTTATATTTTTCAGGCAATGATATACGACAAATGCATGCGCTTAGCTCCGTGGTCAGCTCCAGAGGTAGAGCCTGAGGAAGATTCGCCCTTGCTTCATGATGAAGGTACCACTACGCAGTCAGGACTCCTCACAAACCTAGTATCACAGGACACCTACAACATCATGTCTTGCGTATGGATCTGCCATTACATGTGGGCAATACCACTCAAGGTAAACTACATAAAACAAAAACTGTGTCAAAAATAATCGAAGAAACCGGTAATTTACTTGCTAATCTGCGGAAAATTGCTTTCAATGACGAAAGATGAATACGGCAAAATAAAATAGGAATAACAATGAGTAGGACGTACCTACCTACAATAATTAACAGATTTGTAAAAATAGCTTCAAGATCCGAGTAAACAATATGGGTACTTAAATCAAATACTTTTAATTTAAGAATTGTCTTTATGCTTTTCTTTGTTTTTAGGTTTCTGTGATTCTCTATCTACTTTACACAAAACTGGGAATGAGTGCGATCATAGGCACCTTAGCAAGCATCTTATTCATAACACCCATGCAGTTTTACATAGGAAAGCGACTCTCAGACAACTCGAAAGATATTTCCAAGTGCACAGACCACAGGGTTTCTAAGATGACTGAAATTCTACAAGGCATGAATGTGATCAAGTTATACGTATGGGAAGATCTTTTCAAAGAGAAAATATTGAATCTTCGAGAAGTGGAGCTAAAACTGCTGAATAAGGATTCAATTTACTGGAGTTTTTTAAGTATGACACCAACACGTACACATCAAACTATATTTTTCGCTATTTCTTTTTGTATTCTGAACATTGAAAATATTTGATATTTTTGCAGCATTCACGACACAAGTATCAACGATATGTGTGACAGTGATCACTTTCACAGTGTACTACTTTTTAGAAGATAGCACAGGGTTGACTGCAGTCAATGTATTTGCTGGTTTAGCACTATTCAACCAACTGACAATACCACTTCTCATCCTGCCAGTAACAGTACTGATGGTGATCCAAGCTATGGTAAGCCGCAGCTATTGTTTTCAAATAACAGTAATTTGAATGTAACACTTGACGTGAAGCTACCAATAAATAAAAGATGACCATCCACAGGTTAGCACAAAGAGAATCAAAGATTTCTTAGAGTTGCCGGAGTCCAGTAATGTGAATGAAGATAATTTTGACACCGAACAAGGGAAATCGGATCGATTCAATGATGCTTTTATTGGAACAACTCCAGATGACACCATGTGGGAAGAAGATGGCAAGGAAGATGGTGAAGAAGCTGATCAAACCTCAGATGAAGAAAACTCAAATGTTATTGACCAGAAAGAAGATTACATAGTCAAGTTGAGGAACACTGTTTTTTCTTGGGGTATGAAGACAGATGCGCTTCTAGAAGTCGATGATCTGGATATTCCAGCTGGTAAGTTGGTTTTAACTGGTAGTTTCACTATTGCCGTATTTTTTAAGGAATTAGCAAAAGCTTTTAATTTGTATTTATTCTCAGGTAAACTGATAATGGTAGTCGGGTCGTCTGGCGCCGGAAAAACATCGTTACTGGCAGCTTTACTTGGTGAAATGTTTTTGGAGCGAGGAGACATCATATTTAACGGGTAAACCGACAATAAATTGTACTTACAAATGGACTTTCTTTTTTGCTTTTCTGTTGACACGAGTCTCCCCCTTTTGAGAGATATTTGCCGTAATCAACAAGCTTAGCAGACTAGTTGGCGACCGCTGTGAAAATGTTAAATTCAAAATATCGCTAGAACGCTGATTCCCATTTCCACAGTTGTTTTTAGCGACACCAACACCTTTCTATTTCCAGACAATGTTCCACCTGGTACGCAGGTCAGCCCCCGTGGCTGTTAGAAGGGTCGGTGCGTGCAAACATCGTGATGGACAGCGCATGGTGCCAGCGGCGATACGCGCGAGTACTACGGGCGACGGCGCTACGACCGGATCTACAACTTTTACCTGGTCAGACTTCCGTTTCAACTCAAGTAGATCTCGTTGTAGACTCGTTTATAATGCGTAGAAATTATCAATTAGCCAAGCCCTATCATTGAGAAATGGGAGAGATCAAATGGTCACGGTAAAATACGCAAAAGTAGAAAACGGTATAGTGTTTGCAATAAAAGATTTATGCTACCTACAAGATACGATCAATTGAAATTAAATAAATGACCAAGAAACAAGTCATAAGATTTCTCTAATAACTATATCGTTTTTGTGATATAGAGGGCGATGCTACATACCTGGGCAGCCACGGCGCACCACTATCAGGCGGGCAGCGCGTGCGCGTCTGCGTGGCACGCGCGTTGTACTCCCGCGCACGATTGCTCGCGCTCGACGAGCCGCTCGGCGCACTGGACGCGCCACTTGCTAGACACGTTGTGGCTCGAGGA
Organism: Phthorimaea operculella; assembly: GCA_024500475.1. NCBI lineage: Eukaryota > Metazoa > Arthropoda > Insecta > Lepidoptera > Gelechiidae > Phthorimaea > Phthorimaea operculella. Next base: position 4,000,963 of record JANFCV010000035.1, on the reverse strand, counting down.
TTTGTTCCTGCTGCGAGGGCTGGACGGACTGTGCTGGTGGCCACAAATCGTCTGGAGCTGCTGCACTATGCTGACTTGGTAACAAGATTTAGAAATGTTACGGCGTTCTATTCACTGACTCATGATCTTTCTTGACACGTTTTTCTTGTCACCCTCAGATAATAGCAATGGAAGACGGGCGCGTGGCTGGCTTCGGGCGGGCAGTTGGCGAGGGTGTATTAGGCCGCTGGGGACAGTTAGCGGCAGAAGCAAGAGCAGCCGCGGCTCGTGGCGGTGCGGGACCTCCTGGTGGAACGGCCAGAGAGCGATCAAGACTTGTGCGAGCACTCAGCCAGGCACGGTTCACGAGAAGAGAGTCTGATGATACCACGGTGAGATGTAGTTTCTTTATGGGGGCTGTACATTGGGAACGCAGATACGGCTCGAAGCTCCATTCAATACAGTTTGTTCTTCTTCTACCGCATTTTGTCGATATGGTAAGCCGCCTAAGGTTTAGTGGAGCAGTATTTTGCCACCCTCACAACAATCTTCTTCTTTTCGGGTGGGAAGTGGGAACACCGAGTCGTCTAACGACCCAACAGCCAACGACAATAGCATTGTCAGCGGCTGCCATCACTGCAGCTGGTTGGCCACGCAGAGCACGATATAAGATGAGCCGTGATTTGTTTCGGGGGCAAACCTCTAAAAAATGAACTCTACTGAACTGTATTCCCATCTACCATGTCTATGTGTTTACAGGTGGGCATCCACGAAGCCACAGGAGCACACTTGCTGTGCGAAGTCCCCACAGTGGCTGGGGGCAGCTGGCGACGAGCGTCGCTGCGACCACGCCCCAAGCTATCACGACAGCTATCGTCGCCGCCGCCTTCCATGCACAATTACAAGTAAGATTTGTGATTCTTAATAAAAAAGAAACCTGCTCTGAAGCTTAGGAAAATAGAGGCTTCAGAAACAGAAATTATATTTCATCACACTTTTGTTGGTTAGGTCCAAAATCCGAACTCTGTTCACAAGATAGAAAACATAATTCTTATCGGCGCACCTTGCGAGGAAAGTTTTATGATACCTACATAAACTGCTTCTCATTGCATTAAGATCAAATTACTCGATCGCCCCTCAATCATAAATTTTCACTTCCACAATCTGCACTTTCAGCTCTAATAAAATTTCCATAACTTGCTATGCCAATGGCTATCATAAAACGATTTATTGCAGATGGCGTCGCGACGTCCGTCGAGCGGTGAGCGCTGATGCATCCAACACGGCTCTGAGAAGGGAAGCCAGCGTGCTGCGGCGGTTGCTCAGACCGAGGGCTCACCGTACACTGGCCAGGTAAGGATGGTACAGCGACGTCCGTCGAGCGGTGGGAGGATGCGTCCAACACGGCTCTGAGGAGGGACGCCACCGTGCTGCGGCGGTTGCTCAGACCGAGGGCTCATCGTACACTGGCCAGGTAAAGATAGAACCGCGACGTGCTTCGAGCGGTGAGCGCGGATGCGTCCAACACGGCTCTGAGGAGGGAAGCCAGCGTGCTGCGGCGGTTGCTCAGACCGAGGGCTCATCGGACACTGGCCAGGTAAGGATGGTACAGCGACGTCCGTCGAGCGGTGGGAGGATGCGTCCATCACGGCTCTGAGGAGGGAAGCCAGCGTGCTGCGGCGGTTGCTGAGACCGAGGGCTCACCGTACACTGGCCAGGTAAGGATGGTATGATTTCACGACCATTACAATGTAGGGACTTCTTATATGCTTCCTTCCCCGTATTTAATTAATAATGAAATTTCCTTAAACATGTGTGGATACTGCTCATGCTTATTTATTATTAGCAAGCGGAAAATGACGTGATTTCTCAGAATATTTTCGTCTGTCGCTACGGATTAAAAATAGAGCGACCTTTCCCTACTTTCTAGAATAAAAATACAAAAATATCTCTATCAATGTAATTCAATCGGGCACCACGACAAAACACAGTAAATTCTAAGAGCCCTGTTATGTTGCGGTTTTCATAATCGTTCGAATAAACCGCAAAACAGAAATATTCATGAATTCATGTAGCTTAATGATCTGTGGTCACTCAGTCCCACTGCGATGAAAGATGAGTCACGCATTGAGCACAACATCACAACATTGCATCTAGAAACATGAGTGCGCAATCCCGTTATTAAACGTGTAGGAAACCATTGGCTATTGGCTACTACATCAATAATGCGCCGACAATAGCTAACAAAGATTTATGGCCTCTTGAATTTCTGCTGATATAAACCAGCAGTTCCATTTCATCTTATACACACATATGAACTTTCGTGCTTTGTGCCTACTTACTACCTACTTATATGGTTTACGAATTGCTCGCAACCAGTCTGAAATGTAGAGGTAGCAGAATCTCGCACCTATCAATTCGATAATAATTTAGTTTTCAGACCCGGTGTAGGTAAACATAACACTCAGGGCATATAAAAAACAAAGGTATCGAATGTATATTTCAATCAACTTTTGACAAAATAATGGAAATGATAATGTTTTTTCGGTCCTAATGTACCTACACAAAAATGTAGATATTAGTAAAAAAATGACAACTGATAAAGGCTCTGTAAATTCAATTGAACATAATACTTATAATAAACAAGAAGATAAAGGACTTCTCACTCAGGGAATTCGGGATGTCATAGTTGATACAAACACACTAAGAATATTTCATCAAAATATAGCTGGCGTATATAGCAAGACGGATTTACTGGAAATAACATTATTAGACTTCGCTACAAAAGGTCATGAGTTAAAAGATTTACCGTCTAATAAATTTAAAAGGGCGTTGAATGAATGGCTGAGTGAGAAGTGTTTTTACTCGGTAAATGAATATTTAAATAGCTAATTATTACATCTATTAAAATTTTATTGTGTATGATTAATGTTTGCACGCCTGCGATCAGGTAGAATACGTGGACAATTATTATTTTAAGACCTTTGTAAATACAGTATTCATGCAAATAAAGAATTTACTTACTTACTTACTAACAATTGAAGTACTTAGGCTTACATTCAAAGAAAAATTTACTTGCATTCTCATTTATATGAAGGCAGGTAGCAACAGTAGGTAGGTACAAGAGAAATGGAACCACAATAGGTACACGGCAAATTACCAACGGCCATACACAGCTATTATTTATTTGTGGTACAGCTTATTGTTGACCGTGAAAGTCGGCCGACAGAACTAATTTCAACTTTCAATCCATAATTACATGCAAGGTGATGGCGTAAAGTGAAAGTATAGCGGTTACATAGAGGTCCTTGTAAAAGAAAAAAAAATAGAAACCGCGGAGTGATGTCTATGTAATACCTGTTGTGTTTTCAGATGGACACCAAGAACACTACGTCGACTGATCAGCTCAGATTCTGACAGCCCTTCTGAAGAAAATAAACCGAATGGTAAGACACAACTAAAGCGATTATTATTAAACATTTTATACTTGCAAGCAGACAACTCTGTCAAATCTGTAGGACAGTGTTTAGAATTGGGATAAGGTATGCCTTTCTAAAATGATTGTTTGGGCAGGTGTAGGAGAAGAAACGACGTTGGACACTACCTACACGTCGATCACATCCAATGGGGTCGAGACCACCACCACACCCCCAGAACTATCACCTTTCAACAAAGAAGAAGTGGACCACGACAAAGATATCACTGAGGTAATAAATGAAAAAGACAAGGTTGTGTCTTTTTCAAGAGGTCAAACCACTACGTACCTTACCGATTGTTGCAAAACAATGTACCTACCATTGATTCTTATAACAAGTAACAGCTACCTATCACACACTCCTAACAATGGACGTAGTTTTGAAGAAATTAATCCAAAAGATGGTGTTCTACGCCCAAGTCTACGCCGCAATAGATTTTGCCGGATTGTTTGTAAAATTACAGTTATACCGACTTATCCCAAGACGGCGTACAGTGCCATTTTTGGCTAAGTGACTTCAAAAACACTCGTTATTATGTCGTTTTCATTTCTTAGTGCACAGTGTGGCGGGAATACGGAAAAGCGTGCGGTTGGTGGGGCGTGTTCTACTGCATAGCGGCAGTGTCAGCTCAGGGGCTAGCCTTGGGAGCAGATTGTTGGCTGACCTACACTACAGCACAGAATGCCAAGGAACCTTTAACACAAGACCAGGTAAGCTTAAGGTTAAGAAGGTTGAAGGAAAGCTAATAGCTGGTCATAAGATGCGCATAGAAAATATTATGTGAAGCGAGACGATGAAACTTTAAAAATACCTTGAATGATCTGATTTTTAGCCTAAACACACCGTGCGTAAATTTTAAGCCGTCGGTCCCGGTTGCTGTCTATGATTACTTAGACGGCGATCGTTACACAACCATGTCAAAGGCCTGCTACTTGCAGTAGCCGGTTGAAAAACCCTGACACCAGGGTTCATCAGGTTGTTGGACCAATAGGTGTCCCACTCGAAGAAGAAGAATCGTGTATGGATTTTCAACTTACAGATGTGGTGGCGCGTGTGCGCATACGCGATGTGGTGCGCGCTGGGTGCGGCTGCGATGGGTGCAGCGGGTGCTGCAAGTGCAGCGGCGGGGGGCAGCGCACGAAGAAAGTTACACGATAAGCTGTTGCATGCAGTGCTACACGCGCCGCTGCAACACCGAGCGGTGCCGCCGTCAGCTGCCCTGATGTACCGCTTCTCGGCTGATGTGCAAGTCATTGACAAGGTCAGTAAGGGAAGGGTGAAGTGCACAATTTACATGATAAGCTGTTGCATGCAGTGCTTCACGCGCCGCTGAAACACCGAGCGGTGCCGCCGTCGGCTGCCTTGATGTACCGCCTCTCGGCTGAAGTGCAAGTCATTGACAAGGTCAGTAAGGCAAGGGAGGAGTGCACGGTACAAGTTAAATGGTAAGCAGTTGCATGCAGTGCTTCACGCGCCGCTGCAACACCGAGCGGTACCGCCGTCGGCTGCGTTGATGTACGGCTTCTCGGCTGATGTGCAAGTCATTGACAAGGTCAGTAAGGTAAGGGGGGTGCACTCCGCACGGTACAAGTAACATGACAAGCAGTCGCATTAGGTCCTTCACGCGCCGCTGCAACACCGAGCGGTGCCGCCGTCGGCTGCGTTGATGTACGGCTTCTCGGCTGATGTGCAAGTCATTGACAAGGTCAGTAAGGCAAGGGAGGAGTGCACGGTACTAGTTACATGATAAGCTGTTGCATGCAGTGCTGCACGCGCCGTTGCAACATCGAGCGGTACCGCCGTCGGCTGCCTTGATGTACCGCTTCTCGGCTGATGTGCAAGTTATTGACAAGGTCAGTAAGGCAAGGGAGGAGTGCACGGTACAAGTTACTGTTGCATGCAGTCCTTCACGCGCCGCTGCAACACCGAGCGGTGCCGCCGTCGGCTGCCTTAATGTACCGTTTCTCGGCTGATGTGCAAGTCATTGACAAGGTCAGTATCAGTAAGGCAGGGACGAGTGCACGGTACAAGTTTGATGACAAGCTGTCGCATTAGGACTACGAGCGGTGCCGCCGTCAGCTGCCTTGATGTACCGCTTCTCGGCTGATGTGCAAGTCATTGACAAGGTCAGTAAGGCAAGGGAGGTGTGCACGGTACGAGTTACATGACATGCTGTTGAATTAGATCCTTCACGCGCCGCTGCAACACCAAGCGGTGCCGCCGTCAGCATCCTTGATGTACCGCTTCTCGGCTGATGTACAAGTCATTGACAAGGTCAGTAAGGCAAGGTGGAAGTGCACGGTAAAAGTTACACGATAAGCTGTTGCATTAGGTCCTTCAAGTGCCGCTGCAACACCGAACGGTACCGCCGTCGGCTGCCTTGATGTACCGCTTCTCAGCTGATGTGCAAGTCATTGACAAGGTCAGTAAGGGAAGGGTGAAGTGCACAATTTACATGATAAGCTGTTGCATGCAGTCCTTCACGCGCCGCTGCAACACCGAGCGGTGCCGCCGTCAGCTGCCTTGATGTACCGCTTCTCAGCTGATGTGCAAGTCATTGACAAGGTCAGTAAGGCAAGGTACAAGTAACTTAAAAAGCTGTTGCATGCGGTGTTTCACGCGCCGTTGCAACACCGAGCGGTGCCGCCGTCGGCTGCCTTGATGTACTGCTTCTCGGCTGATGTGCAAGTCATTGAGAAGGTCAGTAAGGCAAGGACGGTACAAGTTACATGACAAGCTGTCGCATTAGGTCCTTCACGCGCAGATGCAACACCGAGCGGTGCCGCCATCGGCTGCCTTGATGTACCGCTTCTCGGCTGATGTGCAGGTCATTGACAAGGTCAGTAAGACAAGGGAGGTGTGCATCGTACAAGTTACAAGATAAGCTGTTGAATTAGATCTTTCATGTGCCGCTGCAACACCGAGCGGTGCCGCCATCGGCTGCCTTGATGTACCGCTTCTCGGCTGATGTGCAAGTCATTGACAAGGTCAGTAAGGCAATGGACGAGTGCACGGTACAAGTTACAAGACAAGCTGTTCCATTAGGTCCTGCACGCGCCGATGCAACACCGAGCAGTGCCGCCGTCAGCTGCCTTGATGTACCGCTTCTCGGCTGATGTGCAAGTCATTGACAAGGTCAGTAAGGCAAGGGAGGAATGCAATGACAAGCTGTCGCATTAGGTCCTTTACGCGCTGCTGCAACACCGAGCGGTGCCGCCGTCGGCTGCCTTGATGTACCGCTTCTCGGCTGACGTGCAAGTCATTGACAAGGTCAGTAAGGGAAGGGTGAAGTGCACAATTTACATGATAAGCTGTTGCATGCAGTGCTTCACGCGCCGCTGCAACACCGAGCGGTGCCGCCGTCAGCTGCCTTGATGTACCGCTTCTCGGCTGATGTGCAAGTCATTGACAAGGTCAGTAAGGCACGGTACAAGTTACATGACAAGCTGTTGCATTAGGTCTTCTGCTTAGGTTGTCTGCCTTGATGTACAGCTTCTCGGCTGATGTACAAGTCATTGACAAGGTCAGTAAGGCAAGGTGAAAGTGCACGGTAAAAGTTACACGATAAGCTGTTGCATTAGGTCCTTCAAGTGCCGCTGCAACACCGAACGGTACCGCCGTCGGCTGCCTTGATGTACCGCTTCTCAGCTGATGTGCAAGTCATTGACAAGGTCAGTAAGGCAAGGGAGGAGTGCAATGACAAGCTGTCGCATTAGACCCTTTACGCGCCGCTGCAACACCGAGCGGTACCGCCATCGGCTGCCTTGATGTATTGATTCTTAGCTGTTATGCAAGTCATTGACAAGGTACAGTCAAGAATGTAGCAGTAACTAAATGACTCTAACAACATCGTTTTTTACTTGACAAATCCAACGAATCCAACACATAAACACTGTATTCTGCTGAAAGTCCCTATCAACTTTCTGATGACAATTTCTTCTACATTACATCCGTTTAAAAGGCAACAACTTACTAGAGAACTTCCATTTACAGAAGCTGCCTACGGCTATAAGTCGGTGGATTCAGCTGGGCTTGCTGTGTGGAGCTGCGATGCTTGTCAATGCGGTGGCCGCGCCATGGACACTGCTCGCCTTGGTGCCTGCGCTGCTGCTGTATTTGTTCCTGCAGACTGTCTACCTCAGAAGCGCTAGGTGTGTATATCTTCAAATTCAGCAGCCACAATAGTCTACTGTGGGACATGGGCCTCCCTCTATTGGGGGTATTTGCCATTACTCACCACGGTTGATAGACGGATTGGCGAGCGTACTGCAACGTGTTATTTTCACAGAAAACGCTGCTGTCCGTTCCCTGAATTCATATTTTTGTTGTCTTTTGCGAAACCCCAGTTTTGAAATAGGGTGATGGTATTCTAAGCCGGCACAGTTTTATCTACATGTTCAATTCTTTAATTCTAGCTGGAAGTGTACCCATTATATCAAGAATTATTTAAACCAACAGTGCATGTAATCATTTTGTTTACGGAAATTAAGCACGATGCGTTGCAAATGCGAATTATTTCCTTTCCAGCTTTAAATAAATTACTCAATCAAATACCTTTAATTGGAAGGTCAAATGTGAATCACACAATGTTGAATCACGTTGTAATCAAAATATGCAAGAACACAAAACCTTTACCTTTTAATACCTCTAAAATATGTCTACATAAATTATATTAAATATATAACAGATTACGTTATTATTTCGTATGCACATTTCATTACTCGCATCGTGGATCTATAATGTCTTGTTCTATCAACAGAGAACTCCAGCGCATAGAAGGCCGAAGCGCTGCGGGCGTGGTGTCGCTATGCGCGGAGACAAGCGCGGGGGCTGGGGCCGTGCGCGCGGGGAGGCTGCAACCGCGCATGCGCGCCGCCTTCTTGCGTAGATTGGACCGGAATCATAACGCGTTACTGCTGCTCAATGCTGCCAACCGCTGGCTGGGACTCACACTGGTAATTGGGACAATATAGCAACACTCTGTATTGTAAGGGGAAACTGCGGCCGCCTATGCGCGTTGTGTTCCTGTGCAGACTCGATCGGAATCATAAAACGCTACTGCTGCTCAATGCTGCTAACCGCGGGCTGGGACACACACTGGTATTATAGCAACATTCTCTGTAAACTTGTAAGGGCAGACTGCAACAGCGAATGGGCACTGCTTTACTGCGTAGATAAGACTGGAACCATAATGCTCTACTGCTGCTAAACGCTGCCAACCGCTGGCTGGGACTCACACTGGTAATTGTAACATTATCAACATTATAGCAATAGTCTCTGTAAACTTGTAATGGGAGGCTGCAACCGCTGCGCAGACTGGACTGGAGTCATAATGCTCTACTGCTGCTCAACGCTGCCAACCGCTGGCTGGGACTCACACTGGTATTTGTAATATTATAGCAACACTCTCTGTAAACTTGTAGTGGCAGACTGCAACCGCGTGTAAACGCCGCCTTCCTGCGCAGATTAGACAGAAACCATAATGCTTTACTGCTGCTCAACGCTGCCAACCACTGGCTGGGACTCACACTGGTATTTGTAATATTATAGCAACACTCTCTGTAAACTTATAGTGGCAGACTGCAACCACGCATCAGTGCTGATAATTTCTCAAGAGTAGCTTTTCACCGGTAACTGGTGACTCGGTATTCCACACGAAAAAGAAAGAAGAATTTCTCTTCAGTGATTTCAATTCAACATTCTCTGTTAAATTGGAGTTCTGACCTATTTATGTAATTGCAAGATACGTACATCCTGTTTTAACTAACGGTCATGTCATTCATTATTATTGATTTCATGCCCACCTAACTTTAGAATTTCCAACCTTATTCGCAGTGTATTTAGTATTTTTACTTATACTAAGCAACATTGTATGGTCTCTTTCTGGTTTTCTGGTAAGAGTTTGAAGAGTTGTTTGTCGTGTTTCAGGATTTGGTTGGCGCGGCCACAGTATTCGTATCAGTGGGCGTGGCATTATGCGGCGCGGGGTGGGGAGGGGGCGGGGCTACGGCAGGCCTAGCAGCCACGTATGCGCTGCTCTTACCCGCGTATCTCGCGCATGTGGGAAAGGGACGGGCAGATCTGCACATGCAGCTCGCGGCTTTGGAGCGGCTGTTGAGAGACGCTGCTATGCCGCAGGAGGATTACAGGGATGATTGTAAGCAATTACCACTAATTTTTCAAATCCGGTATTGATATTTTGTATAATAACTTGATTTGTTTTTTATGCAGGATACTTCAAAACAAAATTAATTTTACGCAGGTCCAATACCGTCTGGGTGGCAAAGAGACGGCAAAATTGACTTTCAAAACATCAGTGTTCAACATGAGCCGGGAGCACCGGTGGTCCTTCACGACATCAACGTGTCTGTTTCTCCAGGAGAAAAGGTACCTCATTGAGATTTAGCTTTTTGACAAACCGTGTTTGGATTTTTTCAGAACTGATACCTAAAACTAAGTTTTGGTTAAAATTTGATTTACATGCATGATGAAGATGTTAACAAGACGTGACATTTTGTTTAAATTACTAATCGAGTACAAATGTATTTTGTACAGGTGGCAATCTGCGGGCGCAGCGGTAGCGGAAAATCAACCCTCCTTTTATCCTGCGCGGGCGGCACAGTCTTACGAACCGGCCGCGTTTTGGTCGACGGGCAAGACGCAACCAGAGTCCCTTTGAGGGCGCTACGTCATCGCATCGTGTTACTACCTCAAGAGCCAGTGATGTTCTCCGGAATGCTCAGAGAGAATCTAGACCCGCTAGCCGTGCACACGGATGAAGAGATCTGGACTAGTTTGAGAGCTGTAGGATTGTATGAGTATGTGACCGCCCAGCCTGCTGGTCTAGGTAAGTAAACATGTCGTTCCTATAAGAGCGCTACGTCATCGCATCGTATTACTGCCTCAAGAGCCAGTAATGTTCTTGGGAACGCTGAGAGAGAATCTAGATCTGCTAGCCGTGCACACGGATGAAGAGATCTGGACTAGTTTGAGAGCCGTAGGATTGTACGAGTATGTGACCGCCCAGCCTGCTGGTCTAGGTAAGTAAACATGTCGTCCCTCTAAGGGCGCTACGTCATCGCATCGTATTACTACCCCAAGAGCCAGTGATGTTCTCCGAAACGCTGAGAGTGAATCTAGACCCGCTAGCCGTGCACACGGATGAAGAGATCTGGACTAGTTTGAGAGCTGTAGGATTGTATGAGTACGTGACCGCACAGTGTGCGTCATTTTGGCACGGCCACCATGGAATACCATAAGTTTGATGGTGTGAAATAATTGACCTCTAATTGCCTCTAATTGACGCACAAGTAAAAAAAAATGTCTCCCCGCCGTTTAAAAGATATTCCATGTGATAAGTGGCCGTGCCAAAATGACGTTTCTATAGCTAAGCCACCATTAAAGCAGCCACTTGGCGAAGATCTGATTATTCCAAAAATTGCCCATTTAATTGTCTATTCTTCATACAAAATTTCATCAGTCTTCGAAGAGCCGTTTCAGAGATATATGATTGGTTTGTGGCCGTGCCAAGATGACGTTTCTACAGCTGGGCAACCACCTAAATCGGCACGTAGCGGAGACACCAAAAATTGCCCATTTAATTGACCATAACTGCCTGCCTAATCATTTTAATGGTCTCGTTTTCGTTAATGAGAAAACTCATTTTTCATTATGTGAGTAGGGGAAACTGGGGACACTTGACCCCAGTGGAAGACATAGTATTTTTAATTTCCAGAAATGCTACTAAAGCTATGTTTAGCTAGCAAAACTGTTTGTCTACAGTCGGATGTGTCAACTATTTCATGTTTTAAAGTGACAGGTATTCATAATTTCTATGGTGGCGTAGGATCATTTTGGCGAGTATTTAGCTCAGATGGAGAATTGACAGCTTAATATATCTCTCAAATAAGCATAATAGATTAGTCAGAAAGTGATAGAGTTATTGTGGTTGTTTCACTGTACCGCACCTTACCCTACCAAAACAAATTAAAAACAGTTTTCTCTTTAACGAAGCCGAGATAATTAATATGATTGGGCAGGCAATAATGGTCAATTAAATGGGCAATTTTTGGTCATAGACATGTCCTCTCAAAGTGACGATTTAGATGTGGCCGTGCCAAGATGACGTTTCGGGTAACCACCTAAATCGTCACGTAGCGGAGACATGTCTATTACCAAAAATAGCCCATTTAATTGACCATAACTGCCTGCCTAATCATAATAATTGTCTCGGCTTCGTTAAAGAGAAAACTGTTTTTAATTTGTTTTGGTAGGGTAAGGTGGGGTACAGTGAAACAACCACAATAACTCTATCACTTTCTGACTCATCTATTATGCTTATTTGAGAGATATAATTAAGCTGTCAATTCTCCATTTGAGCTAAATGCTCGCCAAAATGATCCTGCGCCACCATAGAAATTATGAATACCTGTCAATAAAGACCTGTCACTTTGAAACATGAAATAGTTGACACATCCGACTGTAGACAAACAGTTTTGCTAGCTAAACATAGCTTTGGTAGTATTTCTGGAAATTAAAACTACCATGTCTTCCACTGCGGTCAAGTGTCCCCAGTATCCCCTACCCACAAAAAGAAAAATGAGTTTTCTCATTAAAGAAAACGAGACAATTAATATGATTAGGCAGGCAGTTATGGTCAATTAAATGGGCAATTTTTGGTAAAAGACATGTCTCCGCTACGTGACGATTTAGGTGGTTACCTGAAACGTCATCTTGGCACGGCCACATCTAAATCGTCACTTTGAGAGGACATGTCTATGACCAAAATTGCCCATTTAATTGACCATTATTGCCTGCCCAATCATATTAATTATCTCGGCTTCGTTAAAGAGAAAACTGTTTTTAATTTGTTTGGTAGGTTAAGGTGGGGTACAGTGAAATAACCACAATAACTCTATCACTTTCTGATTAATCTATTAAGCTTATTTGAGAGATATAATTAAGCTGTCAATTCTCCATCTGAGCTAAATACTCGCCAAAATGATCCTGCGCCACCATAGAAATTATGAATACCTGTCAATAAAGACCTGTCACTTTGAAACATGAAATAGTTGACACATCCGACTGTAGACAAACAGTTTTGCTAGCTAAACATAGCTTTGGTAGTATTTCTGGAAATTAAAACTACCATGTCTTCCACTGCGGTCAAGTGTCCCCAGTATCCCCTACCCACAAAAAGAAAAATGAGTTTTCTCATTAAAGAAAACGAGACAATTAATATGATTAGGCAGGCAGTTATGGTCAATTAAATGGGCAATTTTTGGTAAAAGACATGTCTCCGCTACGTGACGATTTAGGTGGTTACCTGAAACGTCATCTTGGCACGGCCACATCTAAATCGTCACTTTGAGAGGACATGTCTATGACCAAAAATTGCCCATTTAATTGACCATTATTGCCTGCCCAATCATATTAATTATCTCGGCTTCGTTAAAGAGAAAACTGTTTTTAATTTGTTTTGGTAGGTTAAGGTGGGGTACAGTGAAATAACCACAATAACTCTATCACTTTCTGATTAATCTATTAAGCTTATTTGAGAGATATAATTAAGCTGTCAATTCTCCATCTGAGCTAAATACTCGCCAAAATGATCCTGCGCCACCATAGAAATTATGAATACCTGTCAATAAAGACCTGTCACTTTGAAACATGAAATAGTTGACACACATCCGACTGTAGACAAACAGTTTTGCTAGCTAAACATAGCTTTGGTAGTATTTCTGGAAATTAAAACTACCATGTCTTCCACTGCGGTCAAGTGTCCCCAGTATCCCCTACCCACAAAAAGAAAAATGAGTTTTCTCATTAACGAAAACGAGACAATTAATATGATTAGGCAGGCAGTTATGGTCAATTAAATGGGCAATTTTTGGTAAAAGACATGTCTCCGCTACGTGACGATTTAGGTGGTTACCCGAAACGTTATCTTGGCACGGCCACATCTAAATCGTCACTTTGAGAGGACATGTATATGACCAAAAATTGCCCATTTAATTGACCATTATTGCCTGCCCAATCATATTAATTATCTCGGCTTCGTTAAAGAGAAAACTGTTTTTAATTTGTTTTGGTAGGGTAAGGTGGGGTACAGTCAAACAACCACAATAACTCTATCACTTTCTGACTAATCTATTATGCTTATTTGAGAGATATAATTAAGCTGTCAATTCTCCATCAGAGCTATATACTCGCTTAAATGATCCTGCGCCACCATAGAAATTATGAATACCTGTCAATAAAGACCTGTCACTTTGAAACATGAAATAGTTGACACATCCGACTGTAGACAAACAGTTTTGCTAGCTAAATATAGCCTTGGTAGTATTTCTGGAAATTAAAAATACCATGTCTTCCACTGGGGTCAAGTGTCCCCAGTTTCCCCTACTCACATAATGAAAAATGAGTTTTCTCATTAACGAAAACGAGACAATTAAAATGATTAGGCAGGCAGTTATGGTCAATTAAATGGGCAATTTTTGGTAATAGACATGTCTCCGCTACGTGCTGATTTAGGTGGTTGCGCAGCTGTAGAAACGTCATCTTGGCACGGCCACAAACCAATCATATATCTCTGAAACGGCTCTTCGATGACTGATGAAATTTTGTATGAAGAATAGACAATTAAATGGGCAATTTTTGGAATAATCAGATCTTTACCAAGTGGCTGCTTTAATGGTGGCCCAGCTATAGAAACGTCATTTTGGCACGGCCACCTATCACATGGAATATCTTTTAAACGGCGGGAGACAATTTTTTTTACTTGTGCGTCAATTAGAGGTCAATTATTTCACACCATCAAACTTACGGTATTCCATGGTGGCCGTGCCAAAATGACGCACACGACCACACAGCCTGCTGGTTTAGGTAAATATTTATACCGTAACATTTCCGAAACGAATGCGAGAAATCCAAGAATGGGCGTTTTTTAAAGAACGCTTTTCCGAAAGATGGCCTTCTACGTCTGTACAGAATTTGCCGTATAAGTTAACACATTTTATAGTTATTCCGCTTTAGTCTATGGCTGCGTACAGGGCAGCGTAATCTTTGAGATTTGTTTGAAAAAAAAGAAACGTTTATTCGTTGGCTTGACATTGGAATTCGGATATTGACGAACGGCCGAAACAGTTATTCCGCTTTGGTCTATGGCTGCTTGTAGGGCAGCGTAATTTTTCAGATTTGTTTGAAAAAAAGAAACGCTTATTCGTTGGCTTGACATTGGATAGTGACGAACGGGCGAAACAGTTTCATTGGTTCGTAATCATTTTGTAAGCCGCTGACTTGTGACTTTCAATTTAAAATGTCGACTGTTTACATTCCAGAATGCGCGGTGGGTCGCGGTGGATGGGGCGGTTGCAACGGCTGGAGCGGCGGGAAAAGCGCACGCGCGTGCGCGGCGCGGGCGGCCTTGCACGCAAGAATGGCGGGTGCTCTGCTTTTAGACGAACCGGGAGCTGCCTTGGACGCGCCAGCTGAAAGGGCGCTGTTGACTGCGCTGAGAACTGCACTACCGAATACTACAATTATTACTGTTGCGGTAAGTGTAAATTCATAGTGGCAATACCACGCAATACTTACATTTGACATAAATAATCTAACATTGCTTTAAAGGATCATGCCTAAGAAAGCATGGATGTTCGTCCATTGCTTGCCTCACCACTTGCAGGCCTCACATCAAAGCCAAAGTTAAATAGTTGTAGAGTCTAATTGTTACAACATTTTGTTACTGAGCATAATTATGATACAAGTTTTTGATTTATTGTATGTTAAACACAAAAGTGCTCGAGTTTGGCTCAATATCGTGTATTTTGTTATTTTAGACCAGATATGGTCACTCTCCTTTTAATTTGATTGCTTTATGATTAGCAATAATTTGATACTGTATTTGTTCACAGCATCGCGTATCATGTGTGCGGGGCTACGACCGTGCGATAGTACTGGACGAGGGGCGCGTGGCAGAGCAAGGCCCGGTGTCGTCCCTCCTGTCTCGCCCCACGAGTCGCCTGGCGCGCATGCTGGCAGCTGCCGCCGCCCCGACCTCACACACCTAGATACAACCCTGGTATAACTAACTCCGCTGACTCAGCGACCCAAAGAGGATCTTGGCCTCCGAAACGAGCTCCCTCCACTGGTCCCTGCCCTGCGCGATCGCGTGCCAGTTGATGACTTGGAGATCGCGCAGGTCAGCCAGCACCCATGTCTTTCCAGCGGCACCACCAGAGAAAATGACGACGCTGCTCAAAGCAGTATTAAACTAGTGTAAGGCGATACAATCATGTATTAACGTACCCGATCAAGGCCAAGCCGAGGGTATGTCGTATTTTTGTAATGACAAATAAATCACAAATTGACTTGTGTTCGTATATTTTGATTGTAATTATTATCTGCTCAGTGCCTTGTGAATCTCACATACGAATATGCGTTGCTACAAAAAGGGAGACTGAAATAAACCCGCCATATTGTATTGACAGCTTTAGTATGATGAGAGAATGACCGACTGCGAGTAGTTGTAACTTTGTAAGTCCCACCAAGTAGCCGACACTATTGTGTAAATGACTTACAGTAGACATGTAACTGTATACGTTTTTGTTGATTTAGAATAAATTATTAAAACGACAGTGGTTTTAATTCCAAATTGTATTTCCAATAGAACAACAATTGCACATAATTCGTTTAAAGCTCACGCGCGGCGGCGCCGCAAACAGACAACGTGTACCAGAGTCAACGATATAACATAGAATTATATCACTACATAACAATTACAACAATATTTACGTTGGCACCTATTAACAGGCCGTTTTATAGCGGCGCTGACAACTCCAGCAAAATCTTATAACCATATTTTTTCTTCCTTTTCATTTGCGTTTTTACATTAACAAGGATCGCAGCAAAATATCTGCATATATATTTTTACCATCGAACTTTAACAATTTTTACTATATAAACAATCCTATTATCCAAACCGCCGCTATAAAAATGTAACCCTGCATAGTATATAAAAACATTTGTGTCGCCACACAGTCATATAAAAATATTTACTTACAATTACTTACGCAATTATACTTACAAGTAATTCTAAGATAAATCTCGAAATTTTTAATAAATTCTTTTTATACTTAACTATTATATTGGTATTCGCGTTTGTCTCAAGGACGGGCAACCATATTGAATTTATATATTTCACGCTAACATTATCACAAGATGTTATTATTTATTGTGATTAACCATGAATTAGAATGGTCTGCATATATCTTTGGTAAAATCTTTTAAAAGAGTAACAATACATTTATATTTTTCATGTCTATTGCAATTAAATACTCGAGTCTTCGTTGTCACAGTATAAAGGCACTAGATGAGGCCACACGATTATAAATATTTACAAACATTTACATATATTACAATATTTTTATCGTCAGACAACAATTGATCGCAGTTTACAAAGCCATGATATACAGAAACGAACTAAAATTAATTCGCCAACATGAGGACTTCTTATAAATCAATGAGTAAGAACGGACGAATAAATAAGCAATAAACCTGTGATAGTAAACGGCTTATTTAACCTTTCTACAACACATCAACATTGTGATCATTTCTTTATCCATACATTTTATAACATAGCAACATGTCCTTCAATTTTACTTTGTTTTTCAAATAATTGGCTTTTCCGAACAAATTTTGACTAAACGTGTTAAAAATTCACACTTTGCAGTAAATATACTGGAACAATGTTTATTTATTATTTGTAAAATTTTGTGCGTTCATTTTTTAAGAAGACGTTTTTACGCGATTTATAGTTTACATTTTAGAAGTCGATTCGTTCACCAACCACAATCACGATAACAATAAGAAAATCGAGAAAAGTACTTACACTTAATGTACGTACGTAATTAATAATAATAACAGCAAGTACATTTTTACTTGCTAAATAGTTTAAAATAAAACATTCTTTGCCGGTAAAAAACTTTTAGAAGATATTGGAAAAGTTTGGTGAGAAGTTAGAAAAAATTACAGAAATCTTTGAAGAAAATCAAGAAGAAAGAAAAGGGAAAATCATTGTAGGGTTTAAAACTACTACAAATTCTTAGAGAAACTAACTACAATCTACATTACACAGATTATAAAGGCACTTCAAACTGTATCTACTTTGTTCTTCATACAATCAAAATACAATTCCAATCGGCTGATTATTCTATCAGAACAAAGGACTTTTTCAAAAGTAATCCGACGAGCAACCCGAAAAAGAAATGAAAAAACCGTCACAAACAGATTTCATTGGCTATATAACAATCAAATACACAAAATCGCATTTAATATTCTTGATTAAAGCGTGAGTTAAGTCTGATTACGACGATTTCTTCGCATCTTCATTCGGGTTATTCTGGGGTACGTTCAAGGTGGTCTCTATCGTAGCTCTTTCGTCGCTCTTCTATACTATGACGTCGCTGAACGTACACCTTACGAATGACGAAAGTATTGAACTGACAGCTAACTAGTTTAAAAGAGCGACGAAAGAGACCACCTTGTACGTACCCCTGGACGATCCTTCAAAAACTCCCTTGGCTCTGAACTCTAACTACTGAGTTCCTTACCGGCAAAGAGCTTCACGAGGCGGGCGGGATGTTGGCGCGGTATCTTTAGATGTTATGAAGGCTCCTGCTTGACGCCGGCGGCGGGCGCGACGGCCGCGCGCGCCTCCTCGGGCAAACGCTCGGGGTTGGTCAGGATGTCTGTGGACGTGCACAGCACGCGCAGGGAGTTCAGCACCGCTGGAATCACAAACAAGTAAGATAAGAACGTTGAGTTTATTCAAATGTATTAGTAAAAGGGTGTTCGTGTTAGAAAGAGGGTGATTGAGTCAGCAAATAAGATATTTGTGTAAAAATATAATAAAATACATTTCTGACAAGATGAGAGATGTAATGTTAGTATGCCTAAGAGGATATTTGTATTTAAATATCTATATAATTAATCTTGGTGGTAGATAGAATAGGATCTGTGTTACTATAACAGTAGTAGAATAGGGTCTGTTATTGTTAGTATAGGGTGTGACTGTGATATATATGAGGATAGGATCTGTTTGTGATGTCATAGTCTATTAATGATAGGATAGTCTTTTTATGATATCACATTCTGTATGACAACAGTATTGGTGATAGTATAGGACATGTTTGTGGTTTGATGAAGTAATACGAATGCACCGATTAGAATACATACCGGGTCTCATTTCCACAAGCGAGCAGTGTTGTTCCGCCCACAATAACGTCGTCCGCACGAGGTCGGCAGACGACCCGCAGGAAACGCAAGCACTGAAAGAATCCACCAGCGCGGCCGCTACTACGCTAAACTGTACGGTGTGCTAAGGAATATTATTGAACTTTGCCTTTTGAAAAATAAAGGTTATTTAAGAGTAAAAAATCTAAAATGTTCCCATTATACAGAGTGGACCATAGAGTGACATCAATAAAAAAAAAATCCTCACATCTTGGGGTATTCGAAAATATCCCATGTATGTTCCGCGATTATTTTTAGTTTCTGAGTTATTTAACTTTTAAAGTTGTATGGGAAAATATCGAATGGCAGATATTTTTTCTTTTTTTTTTGCACGCTAAAAAGTACAAATCATAAAGATTGTGCTATGAAATCAACCGCGCAAAAAGTTCTTATGCGGAAGTAAAAAAAGGAAAGGAAAAATTACTGCCTCACTTACTAAATTTTAAAAGTTGAATAACTCGGAAACTAAAAATAATCGCGGAACATACATGGGGTATTTTCGAATACCCCAAGATGTGAGGAAACTAATTTCTTTTTATTTACGTCACTCTATGGTCCACCCTGTATAGTGCCAATTCTGGGTCGACGATTAACACTTTTTGAAAGATGACGGCCAGAAAATGCTATAATCGATCGCCATTTTGGTTATTTGCAAAGGATACCAGCCAATACTTCCAGTTGTGCATGGTGCGGTTGGCGACGTGTCGCGCGAACATCTCGCGCAAGCGGCCCGCACGCGCGCGCGACACAGGGGCGCCCGTCGCCGGCAGGAGCGAGTGGCAGTTGCTGAGGAAAAAGAATTATGATAAGTTTATATAGGGTGAAATTTTACTAGTGACCGATAGCGAAAAGTCGCAACCGGCTGGTGATAAGGAACAACTTTCCCCAAGGAACAGATAACAGAACATTCATATTTCGACCTATGTTTTTAGGGGAAAATTCACTAGTAAAATTTCACACGATATTTCGCAGCTTCATTCTGTGCAATTTTATTGTTCACGGTTCGCCTCCATGCATTAGCCTTGCACGAAAACGAAGAATAAAGAATGAATGCAAATGAAGCTGTTCATATAATTAGGGTCGAATTTCACTTCAGGTACGTTTGTTTGCTCCTTAATTATTTTAACTAATTTAATGAACGGCAGATTTTTCTTTGTGACATCTGATCCGTTTTTCGTTTCCCTATACGTTTGGCAGCATTATTGTTGACATCCTGTTCATATAATATGATAGAGACGCAAACCAAGAATGATGCCAATTCGGGATTTGTTCTTAACACGTTCCCGGACAGAACGGTCATAGCATTCGATTTTGCACTTCGTCTAGTGACAGAACTGTTATAGCCTACCAAATTGACGGTCACTTTTTAGCCAGAGCTGCCCAGACATGCGCTCCATTCATACAAAAATGAGAAGAGCATTTTTTAGTGTCACTGGGCAACTTTTTCCAATATTGTCAGTGTCAATTAGAGTAGTTTTTACATGTGTTCAAAGTTTCGTGTTACCCGTCTCCCCCTTCACCCCCCAAAATGACAGAGCGGGTATACCATTCCCGGTTGTATGAAATTTTCTTCAGTCGGCTGGCATGTGTCACTTTTAGCAGACGTGTCTATGTGACCGTTTTTGCGCAAAATTTTAAGGTTTTCTAATCGATGCCAGTAGCATGTTTTTAGGTTTATAATGATGCAATAACATTAGATTTGTAGTGTAAATTCAATACTATATCCTAAATTCAATTTTATACCCTAAACACTTCAAATAAGTATAGATCACAGTAAGAAAATAATGAATTTTGTGGTTTGTTTGTGTACATATTATCGATACTTCCCGTAAATACAGACCAATATCAAAAATTCTTTGACTATTAGAAGGCTAGACTAACCCTGATTTTTATGATTTTCCATATTTTCTCGATAAAATGTCAAATTTCTATAATAGAAATTTGCAAAGCATCCCACTTGTACTAACTGAGTAATATTTTAAGGGTTTAAGTATGTGTTCTTGTTACTTATTTACATTCTTATGCTTGTAGCTTGGATAAAACTGGTAGATTATAAATAGGTAGCTTTTTATCACGGAAAAATTGCTTACTTCTACGTACTTGTAAATCCACACTACAGCTTTATGAGATAACAATTTCATAATTGCCCTGATAAGAAAAATATTTACTTTATAATGAAAACAAGATGGAAGTAGAAACATTAACGTTGATCCACGATCCTCAAATCGATATTGTTCGAGACGTATCTTCCAAAGATCCTGCCGAATCAATGATTTATTGGAGGGAGCCACCTAAGGTCTTGTCTAAAAGAATCTCCTGATCAACAGCAAGACATGTCTGATCAAAACAAGATATAAGTTCAAACATGGATGATAAACCATGATTAGCACATCAATATTGGGAGACGCCTATCTTTCCAAGAGCCTGGTGGTAGTGTAATCAGGTCAGCTATTAGAACAGTTCTGTCGCGATTTATAGCAACATCTGACTGTAGCAAGTGACAGAACTGCATTAACATTCGCTGCTATAGCCTTTCTGCCGCACTTAACAGTGTCTACTTACTATTGCATATGACAGAGCTGCAGTAGCAGTCGAAGGCTTTAGCAGTTAGTGTCACAATTTAATTACTCGTATTGCGACCTATGTGACAGAACTGCTATAGCTTTTCATACAAAAAAGCAGTGTCAAAGTCGTGTGACTTAGTGTCCGCGAACGTGTTAATCTGCACAGTGCACAAGTTAGACATACATTTACACCAATCAACGCAAGTTGTAGATAATTAGAAAATGGTCCACTTACGATATAGAATTATTTAAACATTCGATTTGCTGTCGCAAGCTCTCCATCTCCTCTTTGATTTGATTCCGCTCCGCCTTCAGCTGCTTTATGTATTCCGCTCCCTTTTGCAACATCGCCGCTTTACTCACCTACAAACATATCAATAGAAAATATAGACATCATAATGACTTGTTTCTTTTTACTTACGAATAAGTAAAACATTTAAAAAAAAAATTAAGTTCATTGTGAATTAAAACTAAAACTGCAGAGTTCTTTTTCAAACATTGGGAATAAAAGTGGGCCTAGATGCGAGCCCTGTGGAACTCCCAATTTACAGAATAGTTGTATTTCACAAACATAGTAACAAAAATTACAAAGAGAAACGTTTTGACGTGTATGAGCTGGATAGAAGCGAACAGGAGACTAGTTACAAGAGAAAATTAGCATGCGAATCAGCAGCCCCTGATCAATCGTATCAAAAGCCTTATTAACGTTTGTACGAATGGTGGCTAGAATATTCGATAATTATTGTTAACCGCTTCTGTGGAGTAACATAAGATTTCGCTCCAAAGGTTCAACAGTCATAAATGAGTTTTTATTGTAGTGTTATCATATCACAGCGTAGGACGAGCTACTACCAGGTGGACCAAAGATCTTGGTTGGAATGGCGGGTCGCTTATGTAGGCAGTTGGCTCAAAGTCCAGCACTGCTATGGACTCTGCATGGCTGTTAATATATTGATTATAACTACCTTAGCGGCCGGGTTGGTGCTGAGGTGCGGTATGAGCGCCTGCAGAGTGTCGAAGCCGTTCTTGATGTTGCATCGGCGCTTCTGCTCTGCGTGGAGGTGCGTGCGCCGCCCCCCGCTCCCCCCGCCGCCCGGGGACCCCGCACGCTCACGCGGCGACCCGGGGGACGTGGGCGGAGATAATGACTGGAAACGAAACGTATAAGCATGAGTATTGCAGATGCAGACAGAAGATGGCAAAATATACACTTGATACTTATGAGGATTTCACTCAGAAGATAAATTCTTTTTCACCTCACCAGCTTGAAAAAGACTATTTCACTGCGTAAATTTAGTCGGCAAAGGTCGTCTTTATCCATCGTTCGAAATTCAAATCATATTTCTCAACTTGTTGAGAAAAGTAGTGGAGAAAAGTAATTTGAATTTCGAACATCTAATTTAACACTAAAGTTTTCAAAAACTAGTTGTAATAAAGGCGGAGATTTCAGAACGAAAACTTCTAAATATTGACATTTTGTAAAATTTCTGAACGCATCTTTGAAAAATTGTTTGGCGGGAATATTTATCGACTAAATTCTAGGCAGTATAGTCACACCCTTCGCCTAGCCATAAAGAACAAAACCTTAAAAAACATAATTTTCTTACTGGTAGAGGTGAAAAGTTGTGTGTACCACACGAAAGCAAACACATTTGCAACTCGTGCTTTTGAATCCCTCGTTGAGCTCAGGATATATTTTAGTATCCTTCTTCTATCTTCTTTTATCCTTTAGTAGGTTTCAAAATTAGCACTCGCAGCAAAAATCAACTTTGCTTTCTTGTTGAACAAATAACTATTGCATAAAAAGTGGGCGGTTAAATATTAGTAGATGAGAAAATTAGTTCCATCCCCCGCCGCCGCCCAGGGAACCCGCGCGCTCGCGCGGCGAACCGGGGGACGTGGGAGGAGATAATGACTGGAAACGAAACATACAAGCATGAGGATTTTGTGGCAGTGGTGGCAAAATAATACAAGTATGAGGTTTTCGCCCAGAAGACAAATTCTTTTGTATAAAAAGTGGGCGGTTAAATATCAGTAAATAAGAAAATTAGTTCCATTCTCCGCCCCCCGACGTGGGCGGAGATAATGACTGGAAACGAAACATACAAGCGTGAGGATGTTCTGACGGTGGTGGCAAAATATACAAGTATAAGGATTTTGTTAGCAGACAGAGATGCTTCTGCTCGACGTGGAGGTGCGTGCGCCGCCCTTCGCCACTCCCGCGGCCCGAGAGACGTGGGGGGGGGGGGGATAATGACTGTGTAAGCGAAAAATACAAGTATGAGGCTTTTCTTACAGTGGTGGCAAATTATACAAGTATGAGGATTTTGTTAGCAAACAGCGGCGCTTCTGCTCGGCGTGGAGGTGTGTGCCCCGCCCCCTCCACTCGTGCCTTCCTCACTGCTGTTCAACTTGTACAGTACTGCGTCATGACCTGATGCGCACTGACCTGATGCGGCGACATGACGTCACTGCCGGGCGAGGGCTGCCTCCGCTTCACCGGCGACCGAGGCAGCTCTGCCCCGCCTCCACATCTCGTGCCTTCCTCACTGCTGTTCAACTTGTACAGTACTGCGTCATGACCTGATGCGCACTGACCTGATGCGGCGACATGACGTCACTGCCGGGCGAGGGCTGCCTCCGCTTCACCGGCGACCGAGGCAGCTCTGCCCCGCCCCCTCCACTCGTGCCTTCCTCACTGCTGTTCAACTTGTACAGTACTGCGTCATGACCTGATGCGCACTGACCTGATGCGGCGACATGACGTCACTGCCGGGCGAGGGCTGCCTCCGCTTCACCGGCGACCGAGGCAGCTCTGCCCCGCCCCCTCCACTCGTGCCTTCCTCACTGCTGTTCACCTTGTACAGTACTGCGTCATGACCTGATGCGCACTGACCTGATGCGGCGACATGACGTCACTGCCGGGCGAGGGCTGCCTCCGCTTCACCGGCGACCGAGGCAGCT
The DNA here is from genome assembly GCA_024500475.1 of Phthorimaea operculella. NCBI lineage: Eukaryota > Metazoa > Arthropoda > Insecta > Lepidoptera > Gelechiidae > Phthorimaea > Phthorimaea operculella. The sequence continues at coordinate 3,976,689 of JANFCV010000035.1, read as the reverse complement.
CTGCCCCGCCCCCTCCACTCGTGCCTTCCTCACTGCTGTTCAACTTGTACAGGCTCTGTGCTGTAAACAAAATAGATAAAAGTACATTAGATTTGAAAGTTTCGTTCCATGTTCATTATTACTAAAACTATTACACATATTAACGTTTTTTAGTAACGGTTTGTTTATATAAAGATCTTTATCTACACTTCATACATAATGTTCCTATTACAAATTCGAAAGCAAATGTATAAGCAACTGCTTTACAGCCATTCAGCCTTTAAAAAAAATGTCGATGTCATAAAGTACTTTTTTCTGACTTTATGATATCGACATTTAGCAGTAAGATAATAAAAAAAAAACAAATGTCACGACACAATCAAAGAATGGGACGACACTTGAAATTATGAGGACTTATTTATTATTAAATCTTTGCTTCAAATCATTTTCCGAATTAAAATTTACCGATTAATGCTTTTTAATTTTAAAAGTTGTTCCGTTTTTATGAGCTTCCATTTTAACGTTTAGTTAAAAAGTTACTTATGTAAGTATAAAAGTCGTTCAGTTGTTGGTTCAGTAGATATGCATGCAATCGCCGCCATAGTGAAGTGCGGAGGTGTGAATTATTTTTCATAGTTTTTCTTGTAAAGTGTAGATAAAATAGTGTATGCAATTGCAATATAATTGTTGGGTGGACAGCAGCTGCTGCAGCATGACGCTGTGCGGCACCAGCAGCGCGGGCTCCGAGTGGCTGGTGTGCTGGTGTGCTGCTGCTTGTATACTCACAGTGCTGGGTGGACAGCAGCTGCTGCAGCATGACGCTGTGCGGCACCAGCAGCGCGGGCTCCGAGGCGACGCTGTTGAGCGGGGGGGGCCGGCGCGCCGAGTGGCTGGTGTGCTGGTGAGCTGCTTGTATACTCACAGTGCTGGGTGGACAGCAGCTGCTGCAGCATGACGCTGTGCGGCACCAGCAGCGCGGGCTCCGAGTGGCTGGTGTGCTGGTGAGCTGCTTGTATACTCACAGTGCTGGGTGGACAGCAGCTGCTGCAGCATGACGCTGTGCGGCACCAGCAGCGCGGGCTCCGAGTGGCTGGTGTGCTGGTGAGCTGCTTGTATACTCACAGTGCTGGGTGGACAGCAGCTGCTGCAGCATGACGCTGTGCGGCACCAGCAGCGCGGGCTCCGAGTGGCTGGTGTGCTGGTGAGCTGCTTGTATACTCACAGTGCTGGGTGGACAGCAGCTGCTGCAGCATGACGCTGTGCGGCACCAGCAGCGCGGGCTCCGAGTGGCTGGTGTGCTGGTGAGCTGCTTGTATACTCACAGTGCTGGGTGGACAGCAGCTGCTGCAGCATGACGCTGTGCGGCACCAGCAGCGCGGGCTCCGAGTGGCTGGTGTGCTGGTGAGCTGCTTGTATACTCACAGTGCTGGGTGGACAGCAGCTGCTGCAGCATGACGCTGTGCGGCACCAGCAGCGCGGGCTCCGAGTGGCTGGTGTGCTGGTGAGCTGCTTGTATACTCACAGTGCTGGGTGGACAGCAGCTGCTGCAGCATGACGCTGTGCGGCACCAGCAGCGCGGGCTCCGAGTGGCTGGTGTGCTGGTGAGCTGCTTGTATACTCACAGTGCTGGGTGGACAGCAGCTGCTGCAGCATGACGCTGTGCGGCACCAGCAGCGCGGGCTCCGAGGCGACGCTGTTGAGCGGGGGGGGCCGGCGCGCCGAGTGGCTGGTGTGCTGGTGAGCTGCTTGTATACTCACAGTGCTGGGTGGACAGCAGCTGCTGCAGCATGACGCTGTGCGGCACCAGCAGCGCGGGCTCCGAGTGGCTGGTGTGCTGCTGCTTGTATACTCACAGTGCTGGGTGGACAGCAGCTGCTGCAGCATGACGCTGTGCGGCACCAGCAGCGCGGGCTCCGAGTGGCTGGTGTGCTGGTGAGCTGCTTGTATACTCACAGTGCTGGGTGGACAGCAGCTGCTGCAGCATGACGCTGTGCGGCACCAGCAGCGCGGGCTCCGAGTGGCTGGTGTGCTGGTGAGCTGCTTGTATACTCACAGTGCTGGGTGGACAGCAGCTGCTGCAGCATGACGCTGTGCGGCACCAGCAGCGCGGGCTCCGAGTGGCTGGTGTGCTGGTGAGCTGCTTGTATACTCACAGTGCTGGGTGGACAGCAGCTGCTGCAGCATGACGCTGTGCGGCACCAGCAGCGCGGGCTCCGAGGCGACGCTGTTGAGCGGGGGGGGCCGGCGCGCCGAGTGGCTGGTGTGCTGGTGAGCTGCTTGTATACTCACAGTGCTGGGTGGACAGCAGCTGCTGCAGCATGACGCTGTGCGGCACCAGCAGCGCGGGCTCCGAGGCGACGCTGTTGAGCGGGGGCGGGCGGCGCGCCGAGTGGCTGGTCCCGCCAGTGTCTGCCAACATGCCGCTCGAGGACGATCGCGAGCGCAGGCGGTTCGGATGCTGTTGCGAGTCGTGTGCCTGCGGACAAAACCACAAGTTGAAAAAATGGAAATGAAATGGCGTCCTACTACGCCGGAACTATGTCGGAAAACTGTCTAAATTTGACAACTAATCCGGCAAAGTCTGTGGTGGCGAAAATCCTCATCTTAGGTCTTAGGGGATAGTTACTTCAAAAAACGAAATAGGATTAAATTGTGGGAAAATTTAAATTTGTTCAGATTGTTTTGCTTACCCGACTAGAAGCGGCGGATGCGTGCGGTTGGTGCGCGGGCGCGGGGGCGGGGGCGGACACCGACCAATCAGCGTTGAGCTGCGCGCCCAGAGGCAGGCTGTGCGAGCGAGACTGTTCCTTGTTGCTATTGTACTAGAGAGAAGAGCTTACCCGACTAGAAGCGGCGGATGCGTGCGGTTGGTGCGCGGGCGCGGGGGCGGGGGCGGACACCGACCAATCAGCGTTGAGCTGCGCGCCCAGAGGCAGGCTGTGCGAGCGAGACTGTTCCTTGTTGCTATTGTACTACAGAGGAGCTTACCCGACTAGAAGCGGCGGCTGCGTGCGGTTGGTGCGCGGGCGCGGGGGCGGGGGCGGACACCGACCAATCAGCGTTGAGCTGCGCGCCCAGAGGCAGGCTGTGCGAGCGAGACTGTTCCTTGTTCGTACTAGAGAGAGGAGCTTACCCGACTAGAAGCGGCGGATGCATGCGGTTGGTGCGCGGGCGCGGGGGCGGGGGCGGACACCGACCAATCAGCGTTGAGCTGCGCGCCCAGAGGCAGGCTGTGCGAGCGAGACTGTTCCTTGTTGCTATTGTACTAGAGAGAGGAGCTTACCCGACTAGAAGCGGCGGCTGCGTGCGGTTGGTGCGCGGGCGCGGGGGCGGGGGCGGACACCGACCAATCAGCGTTGAGCTGCGCGCCCAGAGGCAGGCTGTGCGAGCGAGACTGTTCCTTGTTCGTACTAGAGAGGAGCTTACCCGACTAGAAGCGGCGGATGCATGCGGTTGGTGCGCGGGCGCGGGGGCGGGGGCGGACACCGACCAATCAGCGTTGAGCTGCGCGCCCAGAGGCAGGCTGTGCGAGCGAGACTGTTCCTTGTTCGTACTAGAGAGAGCTTACCCGACTAGAAGCGGCGGATGCGTGCGGTTGGTGCGCGGGCGCGGGGGCGGGGGCGGACACCGACCAATCAGCGTTGAGCTGCGCGCCCAGAGGCAGGCTGTGCGAGCGAGACTGTTCCTTGTTCGTACTAGAGAGGAGCTTACCCGACTAGAAGCGGCGGATGCATGCGGTTGGTGCGCGGGCGCGGGGGCGGGGGCGGACACCGACTAATCAGCGTTGAGCTGCGCGCCCAGAGGCAGGCTGTGCGAGCGAGACTGTTCCTTGTTCGTACTAGAGAGAGGAGCTTACCCGACTAGAAGCGGCGGATGCGGGCGGTTGGTGCGCGGGCGCGGGGGCGGGGGCGGACACCGACCAATCAGCGTTGAGCAGAGGCAGACTGTTCCTTGTTGCTATTGTACTACAGAGGAGCTTACCCGACTAGAAGCGGCGGATGCGTGCGGTTGGTGCGCGGGCGCGGGGGCGGGGGCGGACACCGACCAATCAGCGTTGAGCAGAGGCAGACTGTTCATTGTTGCTATTGTACTAGAGAGAGGAGCTTACCCGACTAGAAGCGGCGGCTGCGTGCGGTTGGTGCGCGGGCGCGGGGGCGGGGGCGGACACCGACCAATCAGCGTTGAGCTGCGCGCCCAGAGGCAGGCTGTGCGAGCGAAATTGCTCCTTGTTGCGCGCTATCGTAACCTGCACAAAAAAATACGTAAAAATATAAAGGCAAGAGAAGACTTCAGTATAATTAGAATTAAATCCCTATTGTGAGAAGCGCTTATTGAAGTATTTAAGTCAGGTATTCACTTCACTAGGCCACCCCAATTCTAACCGTGACTGTCACATTCTGACACCAGATTTTAATATATCTATATTATACCGGGAGTAACGGAAAGGGTATAACAAGCCGAAAGGAGGTCAAGGTACTAATGAAACTGAACAACTTTCCCCATGGAACATGGGTCGAAATATGAAAAAAAAAATTTGGACCTCCCATAGTAAATCAATTAGCTCATCGGCAATTTTGTATGGGAGGTCAATTTTTTTTCATATTTCGACCCATGTTCCATGAGGAAAGTTGTTTATTTTCATGAGAACCTTGACCTCCTTTCGGCTTGTTATACCCTTTCCGTTACTCCCTGTATAAATTTAAACAATCAATTTTTATTTATGTTTTTAAGTGAGGTTCTCGGAAACGGCTTCAACGATTCACATGAATGGTACTTGGAATTAATTATGTACTTGGAAGTTTAGTGTTAATCAATCTAGTCAGATATCATTTTCCTCGGTCTGGCTCGGACAACCATTTACTTTAAAATGGCAGTATTGTTTTAGTAGCATTCTAAAGTCCAGGCTAGGTTCAAACATACATAATGTTCAAACATACGTAATGTGATTTATTATAAACATTTTCATTATGTGAAAAGCTTCTTTTGATTTGCCTCAACTAATGAAGATCGAAGAAGTCTCTGCCCGTGTGTACATAATGCAATTCGCATCATATGTTATCCATCATCGATATCTTCATTGGCGTTCTTGCTCAACTTATCAAAGATCGCCAAATTGTAAATGCAATACACCGTTTCATAATACTGATTTAGATAGCAGGTAGACATTTTTATACTGTTATTTAAAATGCATTCAGCCAGATCACTGTGATGTAGAAAAACGTGAATATATTGGCGCATACGTCATTCGATTAGATAGAAACCACTAAAAGCAAGATAAATGAAGGCTCGCCTACCCCACCCACGAGGGCTAGGCGTGACTGTTAATCTTTGTACAAACGCAAACTGAAATAATATGCCTCCAAATGATTGTTATCAGTTTTATACCTTCAAGGTCAGACACTACAGGTATTGTTTTACACGTGTTTACGCTTCGATTTAAGATTTCATTGAAATAGACTAAGTATTCATTCAAAGCCGTGTGGCAGCAGATAAAAATACATACTGCCATCCCTGATCCCTACAGGGGTGTTTCGTAAAATGCGACGTAGATTTTTTGACTTTGGCTGAATATTTGCCTCGTATGGTGTAGGGCATTTCACCTACAATAATATAATTTCTTATCTTATCCACTTACGTAACAAAGAGGGTTATAAAACTTAGTCAAATCCTGTTGTTACATGATTTTTGTAGATAAAATAAATGTTGCGCCAACCCCATAACTTATTGGGTTAAAGGCAGTGAGATGATGATATCGGTATTCATAAAAATTCGCTGATAAAACAAATGGTTACCTACAGAGCATTTTATCACAACTTATAAATATCCAAGTAGAAATTATGCATACGTTTTATAAGGATAAGATTTATTTCCTTTTCTCTTTCAGTTGTAGGAGTAGCTTTTCAGATTAATTCGTGGGTTCTCCAATTTTTTTAAAATACTGTACATGAAGCCAGGCATTCATTGGAGACAAAATCCCAGAAACTTTGTTTCTTATACAATGTTCCCGAAAAGTGCGTCCATATTGAGAACATTATTGGGGAACTTTTGCATTTATGCAATGTTTCGGAACCTTGTCCCAGAAATGTTCCCTGATGAATACCCGCCTTTACAGATCTGCTTATTTTACCTGCTGCTGCGTGGCTTGCGGCGCAAGTGGGGGCGACGGCATCTTGAAGGAGCGCGAGTTGTGGCCGCTCTTGGGCTTGTAGGGCTCCACGGGCTGCAGGTAGTGCACGGGGGCCTGCGCGGGGGTCGCGGGCTGCGCGGGCGGCGGGGGCGCTGACGTCATCGCGCGGGAGGCCGGAGCCGTCGGGCTGACGGGCTGCGGCTGCAGCTGTTGCCCGTAGCTCTGCTGGTGCTGCTGAGAAAATAATTTAAATCAAGAAAATGCGCGGCTGTGCCTGACAGTCAAGCTTAAGACCGGTTAGAGGTCTAATCACCACTGCGCGCGGCATAACAGACTGAAGTCCAAAGTGTCCTACCCAACCTACACTGTACTTAGAAAGAGGAGAAGAGAAATCTTGTTTTACCCCTGTTATCCCATGCAGAAACAAAATATTAGTATATTGTATTTTTGATTGTAATTGTCTTTTTTTTCGTGTAAGGCAAAGATAAAAGTCCCGATATTCATAACAACTTACGTTTATCACGAGTCAGGACCTATAGGTATTGTCATAGCCTCGTAGTCTTCAAGTATTAGGTTGGTATGTTACCTGGTAGTGAGCGCTGGGTATCTGGTTGGAGTAGTGTGGTTGTCGCGAGGCGCGCGGTTTCTCCCTGGAGTACCCAGACCGCGGGGTGATCACTCCTGGACCATACTTGGCGTTCTGCACAGTCTAATACAGTATACAGTCTCTGATAGAATAGCTGCTATATTACTAGTTACCTGGTACCATACTTGGCGTTCTGCACAGTCTAATACAGTATACAGTCTCTGATAGAATAGCTGCTATATTACTAGTTACCTGGTACCATACTTGGCGTTCTGCACAGTCTAATACAGTATACAGTCTCTGATAGAATAGCTGCTGAATAACTAGTTACCTGGTACCATACTTGGCGTTTTGCACAGTCTAATACAGTACACAGTCTCTGATAGAAGAGCTATATAACTAGTTACCTGGTAGTGAGCGGTGGGTATCTGGCTGGAGTAGTGTGGTTGTCGCGAGGCCCGCGGTTTCTCCCTGGAGTACCCAGACCGCGGGGTGATCACTCCTGGACCATACTTGGCGTTCTGCACAGTCTAATACAGTATACAGTCTCTGATAGAACAGCTGATGAATAACTAGTTACCTGGTAGTGAGCGGTGGGTATCTGGCTGGAGTAGTGTGGTTGTCGCGAGGCGCGCGGTTTCTCCCTGGAGTACCCAGACCGCGGGGTGATCACTCCTGGACCATACTTGGCGTTCTGCACAGTCTAATACAGTATACAGTCTCTGATAGAATAGCTGCTGAATAACTAGTTACCTGGTAGTGAGCGCTGGGTATCTGGTTGGAGTAGTGCGGTTGTCGCGAGGCGCGCGGTTTCTCCCTGGAGTACCCAGACCGCGGGGTGATCACTCCTGGACCATACTTGGCGTTCTGCACAGTCTAATACAGTATACAGTCTCTGATAGAATAGCTGCTATATTACTAGTTACCTGGTACCATACTTGGCGTTATGCACAGGCTAATACAGTATACAGTCTCTGATAGAATAGCTATATAACTAGTTACCTGGTAGTGAGCGTTGGGTATCTGGTTGGAGTAGTGTGGTTGTCGCGAGGCGCGCGGTTTCTCCCTGGAGTACCCAGACCGCGGGGTGATCACTCCTGGGCCATATTTGGCGTTATGCACAGTCCAATACAGTATACAGTCTCTGATAGAATAGCTGCTGAATAACTAGTTACCTGGTAGTGAGCGTTGGGTATCTGGTTGGGAGTAGTGTGATCGATCACTCCGGGATCATACTTTGCGTTCTGCACAGTCTAATACAGTATACAGTCTCTGATAGAATAGCTGCTGAATAACTAGTTACCTGGTAGTGAGCGCTGGGTATCTGGTTGGAGTAGTGTGGTTGTCGCGAGGCGCGCGGTTTCTCCCTGGAGTACCCAGACCGCGGGGTGATCACTCCTGGACCATACTTGGCGTTCTGCACGGGCTGCTGCAGCAAGGAAACTGTCTCCGGCGCCGTCGCTGACGGTGGGATGGGAGCTAGAAGAAGAATAGTGAGTTTAGAGCACAGGAATAGCATCAACTAGCTTTGGGCGGACGATTATATAACGACGGTTTAGAGTTACAAGTTAACAGAGACTTTTCAGGTGGTACACACATAATTGGTAAAAATAAGCTAAATTATTTAGGGCCGCGGCTGGCAGTCCACAATAACGCGCCACCAAAATCGTTGTCTCGTTGCGATATCATAAACTCACAACTCACATATGAAACGCACGCTAAAATCCATCAAGCGTTGCGTCAGGGCGCTCTATTTTTTAACAGCGAACGACTACTGAAAAGGAAGATTGATAAAAACAATTCATAGTAATAAATAGACACCAACCACTGTCTGCATCGGCTCCGGCGCGGGGGCCTCGTATGACGCCCCGGGGCACTGAACCATCTCCTATTAACCTAGTATAACTAACCTGCGTTGTATTTATTGTGGTGCTGCGTGTATTGGGCGTCTTGAGTGACGATCTTGGGCGCGGACACGTACTGCAGCCGCGCCAGCTTGCCAGAATACACCGTCTGCATCGGCTCCGGCGCGGGGGCCTCGTATGACGCCCCGGGGCACTGAGCCACTGAACCATCTCCTAGTATAACTAACCTGTGTTGTATTTATTGTGGTGTTGCGTGTATGGAGTATTCTATGAAAATGACCCGCACAAAAGGTATCGTAAATACGGTATTGAAAGTAACCAAAAAGCATTAGGATCTGCAACTGCTGTAGTTCTGTATCTTAAACATAAATAAAAGCTACCACATGCGTCCCTTGCGGGACAAAGTTGCAGTTTTCGTGGAATGCCCCTGAACCATCTCCTAGTATAACTAACCTGCGTTGTATTTATTGTGGTGCTGCGTGTATTGGGCGTCTTGAGTGACGATCTTGGGCGCGGACACGTACTGCAGCCGCGCCAGCTTGCCAGAATACACCGTCTGCATCGGCTCCGGCGCTGGGGCCTCGTATGACGCCCCGGGGCACTGAAGGAGCATTCCATGAAAATGTCCCGCACAGGACCCTCTGGTTTCTAGTGTTTTCGTGTAAGATACAAGGGTACAGCAAATACGGTATTGTAAGTAACTAAAAAGCATTCGTATTTACAACTGCTGTAGCTGTGTATCTTAAACATTTTAAGCTACCATACACGTCCCTTGCGGGACAAAGTTGTAGTTTTCGTGGAATGCCCCTGAAGCATCTCCTAGTATAACTAACCTGCGTTGTATTTATTGTGGTGCTGCGTGTATTGGGCGTCTTGAGTGACGATCTTGGGCGCGGACACGTACTGCAGCCGCGCCAGCTTGCCAGAATACACCGTCTGCATCGGCTCCGGCGCGGGGGCCTCGTATGATGCCCCGGGGTACTGAAGCATCTCCTAGGAAAATTGAATAAATAATATAGCCAGCAAACGGAGAAGAAGTTCGATTTACATAAAACTAGCGGCCCGAAGGCAATTTCACCCGCTGCAACTCATTTTCCTGCGGGAAAAAGGTTTTTTTCCGGCATGTACTATACATACAGGGAGTAACGGAAAGGGTATAACAAGGCGAAAGGAGGTCAAGGTACTTGTGAAACTGAACAACTTTCCCCATCGAACATGGGTCGAAATATGAAAAAAAAAATTTGGACCTCTCATAGTAAATCAATCAGCTGATCGGCGATTTTGTATGGGAGGCCCAAATTGTTTTTTCACATTTCGACCCATGTTCCATGGGAAAAGTTGTTCAGTTTCATGAGTACCTTGACCTCCTTTCGGCTTGTTATACACTTTCTGTTACTCCCGGTATAAACCTTCCTCTTGAATCACTCTTTGTATAAAAAAAATTGTAGTTAGTAAATTTAGGGAGTTAGTAAATTCTAAAACAGACAAAAGCAAAAAGCGATTTAATTTCATACTGTAAATTAATGGTCACATCACCTAAGTGTTTCGATAGAGAGCGCTAGAAACGCGTGTTTTTGTTGAAAGGCAATATTTGAACATTTCTTTCGCGAAAACATTTTATAACAACTACGAACTTCAAGAGTCTTTCTCGTTGTCGCGTATCACTCGTATAATAGAGACGAAATAATTTTGAAAAACAAATGTTTCCGATTGAAATAGCTCTGTAAGTTGTTATTTTTAGAAGGTGTTATATTTTCTCGCTCAGATCTCGTAGATTTCGTAAAAACTTGAGAATCCTAAGATAAATACTCTTCAAAAATAAATTCGCTGACTCATGGAGAATGAATTTAGAAGCAAATCAATCATGTTTTTATATAGAAATCATCATACACCAAAAATACTTACATCTTTCTGTTTATAAAATAGGTAAATATCAAATTCTCAGAAAGTCAGACAACACAAAAACAAGCTGATTTTGCATGTTATTGTTATCTGATAAATTAATGATAACAGGCAAATGCACATGTCCGCTAGAAATTTACGTCTTGTCATCAACATCTTAGCGTTTCAAAGGCCCCAGATAACTTATTTCATTAGCCATGTGGATAGATTTATCAGAACAAAAAAAAATGCTTCTGCGTGCATTAGGTGATTAATTTAAGTCTCAAATCCTTTTTTTTTACCAAATATGTTGCATGCAGCAGCACCATTTTACATACATTATTAAGTGAAAAATACAAATATTTCTATTTTTACTAGCTAGTGTATTGTTTTGCGTGTCCCTCTGACACAAAGACCTCCTCAATTTTGGTTGCAAAACCCTCGTAATTAGAGTAGATTATCCGTATGGACCCGCAATGAATCCGTAGTACAGACTCGCGTGAAGTTCACTCACTCAATCTGCATCGAACCATTTATTGAAGAACTTTTGTATTTATGCAATGTTTCGGAACTTTGTCCCCGAAATGTTCCCAATGAATACCCGTCTTTAACTTACCTGTGATCCCATCATACTGTTGGCCATGTCGCCCTGACTGTGACTGTACATGGCGCCTTGGTTCTGATCATACATCCGCATCTGCTCATTCTTGATCGTCTGATCCGACATCGCCATCATTTGAGTATTGTTGCTTGTCCCTGTGAAGTTTTGTTAGGTTGAAAATAAGAAAATTGAAAAATTCACTGCTCTACGGGACGGTAACCCAACGTTCCGGGTTCAAGTCCCGGCGGTCGCTTACAAATTTTTCAATTGACTTATTTTCAATTTATGAAAATAATGTGTGCATTAAAAATCCAAATACATTTTGTTAGGTTTTTTAACTCGAAGACTTGTTAGAAACAGATTTTATAAGTTTAAAATAGTGCTGAAATAATAGAATAAAATGGTCAGAAAGTTTCATAAATCCCACAAAAGGCATTGACACTAGAAAAATATATATTACTATATACTGAAATTTAGTTTTCGAGTTCGCTTGTGTAAAAGGAAAGTAATTTCATATTTTATAACGCTCTTTAATACAAGGAAAACTCGAAGCATATTACTAAGCAGGAAAGGCTTTAGCGCTTGAGCATTTACCTATTTGTCAAATAAATATTTATATCACAGCAAACAAAACCGTTTTCACGGAAGAGCTACTAGTTTGTTCAATGTCTAAATTTTGTCTGGCGTATCGTTCGACATGCGGTAATAACGGATCTTTTCCGGTCTACGGCGAACGCAGCGGCGCGCGGTTTGTCCGCGCGGACCCGCAATGCGCAGATCCCGCGTGAAGTTCACTTTTCACTTACTTCATCTGTACCATTTGAAATAAATTTAACCGGCGGCGGACTATCCGCGTGACAAAACAGCTACATTTACTACAAAGTAGGGAAACGGCGCGCAGGGCGCCTTTAATAGATAGCTCACTCGGTACTAGCGACGATTTTGGCGCTTACTAACTTTAACTGGAATCTCAAGAGGAAATCAAGGTAATTAAGAAAATCTAATTTTTTTGAACCTAAAAAATAAGTCATATTTTTTAGGTTCAAATCGGCTCAGAATCATATAACGTTCCTGTATTAGATTTTGCTGTTTTGATATTCTAAAACTTTGTTATTTTTGACAGTAAAACCCTATGTAACAAGGGACAATCGCGAAAATCCTAAGTAGGATCGAGTGATCCTTCTGTAAAATCTCTATTTTGTGCTAGAGGAGAGTCAATACTATACAATTAAAAAACGTAAACCAAAAGCTTCTGGCTAAACTTGATGGCGTTAGTAAATGAAAGTTGAATTGGAGATTAAATTTAGCTTAGTTTCATAAGTTTAGTGCATTTACCGTGTATGGACATCTGGCTGGTGGGCATGGTGGCGACGGCAGAGTTCTGGCTGGTGTTGATGTAGCCCTGTGACGAGTAGTTGTCCACGGGCATGCTGCGGAACGGGTCCTCGGAGGGGAGCGCGCTCTCTTCGGGCACGGGCGGGAGACGGTGGACCGACAACAAATCTACAACAAGCAGTGCACATCATTTATATATAAGGTCCTATTGAATCCAGTGCAAATATTTTCAGGGTGTGTTCTTCTCGTGAAAGTGAACAACTTTTCACGATGAACATAGGTCGACAAATTAAAAAAAAATTTGTTCCTCCGATACAAATTGACTCAGTCAACATTTTGTATGGGAGGTCTAATTTTTTTTTCCTATTTCATCCAATGTTCATTGCGGAAAGTTGTTTAGTTTCACGAGTAGACTATACCCTGAAAATGTTTGCACTGAATTTAATAGGAGCTTATATTATTACAGATCATGTAAAGGTGAACGCTGCGTCAAGCGGTACATATGAAGAGAACGAGCTATCCGCTAGAAGTAGCGTTCGCCCTAAAAGTATTTTTGTGAACACCAAGTTGAGTCTTTGAGTGGATATTTTTGACAATAGCGAAGAATCAAAACATAAAATTGAATGATACGTTTTTGATAGGTATCTTACCGTGTAGAGGTTCCAATGTGTCCATAAAATCATCAAGGTTAGGCTGGAGCGGACCTAAGCTTGGTTGGATAAAATCAGCCAAACTTGCGCCTCTTGCTGCAAAACAAATTATATTTTAGTCAGATAATATGTGTATGTACTTGTAGGCCACTTCCAGAGTGGCGCTATCGTCGGAGGTAACATAGGTACCTACTTACATTGATAAGGAAATTAATAGCTGTCTGGTCACAAAAATAGCAACAACTGATTTTAATTATTATGATTTCGGTGTCCACCTGAGTTATTGCGACGCATTTCTCATAATATTTACGTAAACTTCGAGATAAAGTCCACAATCAGCATTATTTTACCCCTACCGTGGCGCTTAAATTACTTCTTCCAAAAAAAAAACAGAATAGGAACGTTTTCTATGCTTGACAACAAGCAGATGTATTAAAAAAACAAAGACCCGACTGCAGTAATTTCAAAGTTATATTTGCCGTTTAAAATCAGTCAATTGTGAATTTATTAAACTTATAGCCAGTGTCACTCGGGCTGCTGTGACGAATCTTACGACACCTCATGCCAAGTTCCGCCCAGCCGTTTGGGCTGTAGCCTGTGAAAAGGATTTTCTTTTCCACATACAGAACATACTCTAAAAAAATGTAACCCTTCTTCTGATGCAGTCGGGACGATTAATGGAGTGCGAAAACTCGTTAAAGAAGATAAGAGTTTCTATAAAATTGCTGTCCAGTGTCCATCCTTGAGTAAAATGGATAGACTTACTTACGTTTTATTCCCTATGATGAACCCACTACAATTCGTAAATGTGATAAGATCTGAGGGTATTTACCGATCTCCCTGCAGTCGGGGAAGGCGAAGGGCTGGTGGTTGGTGATGGTGGTGAAGAGCGTGTCAGACATGAAGTTGAGGTAGTCCTCGTCCGTCAACATGGTGCCCGCCAGGTCGCCGCACTGCGACAGGGAATCGCCTGTGTCCATGTCCGAGATCTGGTCGAACAACTGTTATGCGTTAGGTGCATTTCTCGACAAGAAGAGTCTAATTGCATCTTCCAGGACTATTATTGAGGAGAACACAAAAGTAGCAAATCGACTTAAAATAAGCTGCTAGCACTGCTATAAGAACTTGTAAAAAAATCAATGTATTGTCATGTTTCTAACACATTTTATGCAGGAAAAGTAGCCTAAGACCTATGTGCAGTAGTTTTCGGCAGCGGAACGAAATCGGGATCGATTTACATGAATAAAATTTGCCGTCTCATGACATCAAAATCTAGCAAGTTGATTAGTATTTTTTATTGGGGATTGGAAAAGACGCGCATCTAGCTAGATTTAAGCCGTTAGAAAACTGTGTTTACTGTAGAAAGTATTTTCTATCCATCGTGAACTGATGATGAACTTACCGAGTCCTGGACAGAGGAGTCCCCCTTGCCGAGGAGGCGCATAATGTGAAACATTCGCCATTTTTTATATTCTGCTATGACTGCCTCGGCTCTTCTTTTCCAATACTTTCCTTCTAATATAGTTGCCTGAAATAGTATCATTACATGTAAATTGAAAGCGAATTTATTAATGCATTTGTACTTAAAACCTCACTTAATTGTATGGGGTAGCCAGAGCATCACAGGCCTGCTTGATTAATGCTTGAATAATAAGACATCTTCGTCATTCTGAAAAGTGGCGATAGTCACATTGTAGTGGCTGTGGGTCAGTCATTTTCTATGATGCAATATTGGAAAACTCTGGTCTTTTTGGCAATTGCATCTTCTATGTTGGAATGCTCTGATCTTTTAGTCGCCTTTTACGAAACCTACAGATTAGATGGGGTGATGCTAGCTCGGCATCACACGGACACATTATGTAACTAAGGTAATACGAAAGGTTTGTTTACCTCTGGTTTCACGTGTGTGTCAACGTCTAACGGGGACGCGAACTGGCACACAAGCGTATTTTGCTTTTTTATGACTGAAAATGTTTGCAAAAGTTAGTAACATGTCACCCGTGAACAAGTAACGGGGTTAAAACTTTCGGATCTATCTATAAACGGTATTTGATCTTATCATAAGAATTTATTATGTTCTGCTCAAATCGTTACGTTTACCTAAATATTACGTCACAATCATGAACGTCTCCGAGAAATCGTAGACACATATTTACGATCACACCTTTACCTCATGCATGACAGATATCGAAGTGTGTTGGCATAAAGTCGTGTTTGCTACGCCCTAAAATTTTAAGGGTTTGTGTATCGAAGTACGGTAGTAGTGTGTCAGCCTTCCGCCTAAAATTACAGTAGGTACATTAAAACCATTCTAAACCATTCTTCAAAGGCATGAGGTGTATCGCACCCTCAAAAACGTCCCTTTGCCATTGGTGATACCCGCATGAAAAGAATGATTACTCACCAGTATAATACGGTAAAAAAATGGTAATCGACCTGATCACATCATCATTAAATTACATCAGCCTTCCACTGCTGGGCGTAGACCTCCCCAGAGTACGCCCAAAGGCACCAACCCCCATTTTCGATATCTAGTCACTCCCAGCCGCCCTCTTAAATCATCGATCCATGTGCCCAGAGGGCGTCTAACGGTATGGTTGGCAATGTGATCATCAGCTATGACTATATACACTATTTTTAAAGAGAAAAGCTTTTTTGTTTCTATGAAATCGAATAAACTCCGTAACTACAGGACCGATTAAAAAAAAAAATTCAGCATTAAAAAGCTCCAACAGCTCTAAGTAACATGGGTTACGTTTTACGAAAATGGCTCATTCCCACTGGAAAAAGTAAGCAGCGGTGCAACCGCTGGGCTGGCCGCTATTTTCTAAATATTTATCTGCCTCGCAACGAATGGGTTAGTTTCGCAGGTGATCGTGAGTGCGTTGCGTAGCGCGTGGAGTCGTTATCAAGGCCGTCCCTATTGCTATCAACATCGGATTCTAATCGCGTCATCCGAAATCGCGCGCTATTTGGGTAACACGCGGTCTGTGGGTGACACCTCCACCTCCGCGCGATAACGAGAATGTCTCCCTAAAACTAAACTATATATAAGATACTAGCGGCCCGTCAGCGGTATCACTTGCTGCAACTCGTAAGAAATGAAGTCTATACAAGAAATAAACGTTGTACCTATCTATCTCATTTTCCTGCGAGGAAAAAGATTTTCGCTAAACCATTATGCATAGAAACCTTAATTTAATCAAAAAGCTCCATGTATTACAAAAACTGCATCAAAATCCATTGCGTGGCTTAGGAGTTAACATACATACACATATCACGACTTTATCCCTTGCGAGTGTTGCGAGGTAGGCAGCGCGTTAACAGCTGTAAAAATACGGTCTCTATCTCAACGTTTTCACTATAGCGACAGGTAGTAAGCCTGTCATGTAACGTTTTAATACACAAAAATTTAAGAGCACCGGGCAACAGGTGAATCATTTGGCTGTTATAGCTTCTTCTTCTTCTTTTATTTCTAGCTACTTTACATTTACATATGAATAAAACGGGAAAGACGTTTGTTGTTGCGTTCGTTTTTTAGACTTCGATACGATAGATAATTGACGCAATTTCTTGTCTTCTCATTAGGGAATGTGTAGGCGTGATTAGACAAACTTTTAGGTGCGTAAGCTAAAGGGCCTGCCTAGGGTTAAACTACTATATTCCTAGAAGTTGCAAAATATAGCGCTCTTTCGAACTACAAGTTATTTAACACCTAGTTCTTTTCAGGCGTATTCAAAAGGCATCCCTCGGCAGACGTTGCGAATTCGCATAACGCCAATTAGCAGAATATTCTGTGAATATTCTACACGTCATATCTGTTCAACTATATCTCTGGACCAAGCCTTTACGTGTTAAATAGATCTATCTATAACCATAAATAAATATAAAGGCATGATGTATGTTTTGCTATTATATAACATTTCACGCGAATTAACACGCTTTCACGTTTATTTGCAAAGGAATAAGTAAATATATGTAACGCCGACTAATGCTACATTTTACGGCAGAAAAATATATCATTCCCGCGGGTGAAATCATAAAGCCGCAGATTACAAATAATGGAATAGAACTCATGATAATTTGCTACTCATGACTGCCTAAGGCGCGAGCTCCACAGAGGAGCCACGCGACGCGACGCGCAACGTGACATCTGTTAGATAAGCGGTCATCAGCCGTTATAGATGCGACGCGCGTCTCACGTGTGTAGCTTTGTATAATGTATAATTGTATCTTTCATGTATAATGATGTATCAAACAGAAGATTTCATACATTATACATGAAAAATACAATTATATGTTTGTATGAAATATTCTGTTTTATACAATAAACATGGAAATGGTTCAAGTGACGTGATGTCGCACGTCTCACGTTTTCGACGATAATTTGTTAGACATCCCACGCGTCACAACGCACGCCTTTTTTGTGGAGCTTGCGCCTCACGTGAAGCAGTTAGCTACAAAGTCTAGTTTAACACGCGTTCAGTGTCACATATCTATAACATAATCTGATATCAAAATGATAAATAGTCTAGCTATGGCTAGGTAAACTTTATATGAAAACTTTCATTATTCTTAACAAATTCTAATTTTATTATGCAATGCGAACTATACCTTCACACCCTACATGGCAACAGAAACTGATTGATTACCGACTTGATTATAGGGTCATAATTATCAAAGACTTTTGACCAGGTGAATAAAGTAATTAATATTATCAATATCAGTTATCAAGAACAAGAAACTGTATAAATTGCCTACAGAACAATAGCCTTGACTTGACAGATCTCGTAAGCATGTTTCAGATGAATGTATGTGTTAACTGTAAATAAGGCATAAACAAACAGATACTCACACTGCATGTGCCAGCACCTCCATATGACGTTGTTCAATCTTATCTTGTCCTTCCAGCGGAGTTTGATACCTTTGAAACGATTCCATTTTGGTGATGTTAGTTTTTGTCTAAAAATCACAACAAAGAAAAATATGAACAAAAAATCAACTTACCAAAATTTTCACCTAATCTTTGTTAAAATCTTCATCACTGGATCAACTCTACAAGTTCTTGTGCATTGCAGCATTATAATTTGAATATACTTTAAAACAGCCATGTTGAAAAAATTAAAGAAAAAGATTTGTTTTAGTAGTGTAGGTACAAGCAATGCCCAAGAATTACCGGACTACACTACTGTAGTGGCTGGCACACAGTGATATTAGGGTTGTTATCTGCCTATCTGTATTTATAGGCTTATTGCAAATAGCACTATCAAATGATAAGAAGGAAGTCTGCAGTCTTAGCTTCAATTTTATCAGCGGTTTCTTCTACATATTAAATAGTCAATGTAATAGAATTGCAAAATATATATATTTTTATTGATTATGCAATTCGGGATAAAATTAAATATGCATGAAAGACTGTCATGTTAAGATACTTTAGGTCATAATATCAAGAGGGCAAATTTAATGGCCTGATATCTGAATTATTTTTAACCAGACGTGCTCTCAACAAACCTTCTTAATCATCTTAGTACAATTAGTACTTACCCACTTTTCTACAAGAGTCAATTAAATTCTCATAATAGATTATCTACAACTAGTAGTTCCCATTTTTCTAGGAAAACTTATAATGATTTCAAAATATAACTTAGTTAATGAGTTGGTAATGGATTTAAATAAAGAAGTTTTCATGAACCACTTACAGATTTATATCTAATAATGATTCTTAGAGAGCAGAATTTGCAGTTTGCAACTTTAAAATAAAAATGGTCATCTACCGGTTGATTATAAAAACATGCATGGCATATTAATAGCTCTATGAAAAAGTTACACAATTGTTTATACTCATACATATGAGTAGTAATTGTAACGCAAAATGTGAACTATAAATAACTAAGTAATAAGCATTCAAGGGAGACTTATCTCGGAGTGACCTATGTCTTTTGTGAGGTTGTGATGACCTCCTCTTATCATTGCAAACTAAACCAATGGAAACATACATGTTTCCTAGTTTTTACACAAAATTTATTTATAAATAAAATTCTGCTCAAAGTTCATCAGTATTTTTAAAATAAACAAAATAAATCATGCAATAAATGGATGTAAAATTTTAAAAGTCATGTTACAGTTGCATAAATTTACTTGTCTTAAATAAATAAGTATAACTGTTTGGTCAGATGTACTTTGAACACATTGTAATTCAGTAAGATCAGCAATTTTTAAGATGAATAGTAAAATTAAACCCACTGAGTAAACACAAAATCCAGATGTAACATGTGTTATCGAACAAATCAATGACATGGGGATATCTTTAAGCAATACTATTTCTGTCCCGAAATCTTGGTACTATCAACTCAGATACATCAATATTATAGGATAATTTTATTGGACTAAATCTTGGGTCAAAATGAAGTATGCAATGGTTACTGATAATAGAAATCTTTGCTAATCAAATAAAAAACTTACCTGTAGGCCAGAGTCATACATCTGAATAATTTAGTAAGAGATATTTCAATAGAAAGCTGTTGGTGTTGTTTATTGTCATCTTTATCAGTGGGCTGAAACTTCTCCACCGCGCCCGGCACTGTGTAGGTGGCCACGACCGTGGTCTTGGGGGCGCTCTGCTCCTCGTCGGGCACGGGCACGGCCAAGTCGTCGAAGTCATCCTGAGCCTCAGCCTCGAAGTGCGACACCATGAAATGCCCAGAATGTATGGTCTCCTTGCCAGGACGGGCCTGCCTCTTCTCCACGTGGGTCATCGTGACCTTCCAGTTAGAAAACTTACTCCAGTTATTACGTGATGGTAATATTCATTTGATAATCACTAAATTTTTGTCTTAGCCATATTTTTACTTTATCACTCCACACACATTGTTTTTTCCATCTGACTGACAAACAAAATAATGTTGCAAGAGCAAAAAAGAATCTTGAAGGTCACTGAGGGCTACACACACGTGCGACTTTTTGATTTTACATAATGCGACACTGCGATTTGATGTTTTTGACCTTTGGGATAGGCTTACCGCTAATCATACCGCTTCATAGGTAGTTTCTGGTAGTTTCCCACGTCGTAGAGAGCAGGTTTCAGAACGAATCTCTATTGACGTTGACATTTGTCGAAAAAAAAGTTTATTTTGGAAAATAATATTTTGGCGCCCTATTGAGAGAAATTAAATTTTATTTAGTTTAATTAAATATTGTGTGTAACGACACGATGAATTCACCAAGCAGAAACTCATCTCCTACATTCAAAAATATTAAATCAAAACACAGACAATCTCCAGTGGAGCTGAAAGAAAAAATGCGAAAGGTAATTTCTTGGTTAAGGTAATGAACACCTAAAGATCAATAATTTATAGACCTACAGTATTCCAAAGGGTTCAAATATCATCTGTAGCAACATAAAATAGTTAACAAAGTGTTAATATGGTATTTTCGTCAAGCACTCATCATTCACCATACTTACCTACTGATAAGAGATAGATAATGATATTTGATTCCCTTATGATTTGCAGAACTACAAAGACAAAGTTCAGAACTGCCGCGATCTATTGCTGAACAGATTCAGAGGGTCTGTTGAGGAGGTGGACATTAGGAACACCTTGACGGAGATTTACAAAAGCATGTTCAACTTCTCCGGTGAATACACAGTGGACGATGAGGAAACCAAACTGCTAGAAGAAATCAAGAATGAACTTGTCCAAGAGGAGTTGCAGTGGTGTGTAGGATGATAAATAGTCATAATTTGCTGTAATAAGCTAAAAATTAGAAAGTAAAACTTAATGTATCTGGTTTTCAGCAGAGTGTGCAGTGGTTTACCTATCGATAACTAACTATTTATTTACAACTGAAACCACATAATTTTCGCAAACATGTCTTCACAATATATTTTCAGAACAGACAGTGACATAGTGACATAAATAGACAAAGTAAACTTTTATAAAAACATCATAGGCCACCAAATCTCAAAGAAGGTTTCTAAATCATTATAAACCTTAACACCTCCCCTGATTTAGTAAACCTATCAGTTCACTAAGTTTATTCAGCCGTGGCCGTGCAAGCGGTTTGGTCAGCAAATCCGCCACTTGAAGCTCAGTGCTCACTTTCTCAACTTTGAGCTCTTCACTTGTCACTAGCTCTCTCACAAAGAAGTGCCTTATCCGGATGTGCTTCGTTCTCCGATGAAATTCCGGATTCTCAGCTAATCTCAGAGCTGCTTCATTATCAATCTTCAAGATTGGTATCTGCTTCAATTCGACCAAGTCATCAAACAACCTCGTCAACCAGATTGTCTCTCTTGCAGCTTCACTGGCTGCGACAACTTCTGCTTCCGTTGTTGATATAGCCACACTTGCTTGTCTCTGACTAAGCCAGGAGATTGCTCCACCTGCATACATGCATAATACTCCCGATGTTGATCGGCCAGTGGAAATATCTCCGCCATGGTCAGCGTCACTATAACTTTCCAAGATTCCTTTCTTGTGATTCTTTTTGTACATGACTCCTAAGTCCGTGGTATATTGCAGGTATCTGAATATCCTTTTCACTCTTAGGCAGTCAATTGGTGAGGGCTTTTCCAGGTTGCGTGACGCGACGCTAATAGCATACGCTAAGTCCGGTCGAGTCCCAACCATCAAGTAGGCTAGACTTCCTACAATCTGCCTGTAGTTCTCGGCTAGGTTCAGATCCACCTTTTCTACCTTAGACAGTACGTCTTCTTTCACTATTGGAGTAGTGACCGGTTTGCAGTCTTTCATGCCAAACCTCTGTAGGACCTTTTGAGCGTAAGACTTTTGGTGTACCAAAATGCCATCTTCTTTACTCAAAATCTCCAGACCGAGAAAGTAAGTCGCCGGTTTGGTAGTAATCTTGAACCTTGATTTGAGTTGTTTCAGAAACTCTTCGATCACTATCTGATTACTCCCTGCGACTAGTCCGTCATCAACGTACAGGGCTACGATAAGTTTTCCGTTCTCATTGGTTCGGTGGAACAAACATGGATCGGCCTTGCTGACTTGAAATCCAACTTTCTTGAAGAAGTCAAGTATTGTTGCGTTCCAGCACCTGGGAGCTTGCTTTAACCCGTAAAGACTTTTCTTTAACCGACAAACTCGTCCTGATCCATCATCGTAGCCTTCCGGCTGTTTCATGTATATTTCCTCATCAGCTAGGGAACCATACAGAAATGCTGTTGAGACGTCAAACTGCGTCAGTTTCATCCCTTCGCTAGCCGCTATGCTGATAACTGATCGCACAGTCGCCATCTTTGCCACAGGGCTGAAAGTCTGGTCGTAATCCTCGCCTTTCTTCTGTTTGAAGCCCTTGGCAACAAGTCGCGCCTTGTACTTGTCAACAGTTCCGTCAGCATTTAGCTTTATTTTATAAACCCATTTGCAGGGGATAGCCTTCCTATTCTTCGGAAGTTTTTCCAATTCCCAAGTTTTATTTTCTTTCAAAGAATTGATTTCCTTATCCATAGCCTCTTTCCACAAATCCTTTTCAGGGCAGGCTACTGCTTCCTTAAAGCAGGTGGGTTCCAGTCGTTCCCCTTCTACCGCCAGTACACAGTAATCTTTGAATCTATCGGGAGCCCTAAGATTCGACCGATCTCGCAATACTCTTACGGCTCTATCCGCGAGTATCTCCGGCTCGGGATCTTCTGTGGTAGGGTCATCTTCCCCTTCCTCCACTTCTTCCCCCCCTGATTCAACAGATTCAAATGCATCTTCAGGCTGGTAATATTCCTCTACCATCGGTGGCGTTTCTTCCCTTGTGAGGGTGCCATTAGGTTCCGAGGTACCATCACCTTCATCATTTATCACTGGGGTCTCTTGTGTAGAGCGACCTTGCACCTCCACCTCAATTTCTGTGAAATCACCTCCAGCTTCCACAGACTCTTCACGGAGCTTCGACACTAAGGGCCTCTCATTGAAGGTAACATCCCTTGATCGCACGATAGTGTTCGATTCCTTGTTCCATAGTCTGTAACCGTCATCGTTATCATAGCCGATTAACACGCATTTCTTGGCCTTTTTGTGCAGCTTCTTTCGTTGTTGCTTCGGAATATGCGCATAGCACGTGGACCCAATAATCCTCAGGTGTTTGATCTGAGGCTTCTTGCCTATCCAAAGCTCAAACGGTGATTTATCCTTAGCAGAGCTTGGTCCGCTTCTGTTTAGAACATAAACTGCCGTGTTTATCAATTCAGCCCACATATACTGAGGCAGCTCCTCGTGCGCGTGCATCATGGCTCTCGCTGATTCCACGATCGTTCGGTTATCGCGTTCAGAGCATCCATTTTGCTCCGGGGTGTACGGCATGGTGAGTCTTTGTTTGATCCCGTACTTGTCAAGTTCTTTTCTGACTTCTCGATTATCAAATTCGCCTCCATTGTCGCTTAGAAACTCCTTAATGCTATGACCAGCTGTCTTCGCAGCAGCTAGCATGAGTTTAAGCTTACTTGGTACCTCTGATTTATGTTTCATCAGGTACACAAAACGGAATTTGGTAAATTCATCCTTGAAAAGTACAAAGTATCGGTTCTTCGAGTTGGACGGAGGGAACGGGCCACACACATCCGCATGAATTCGCTCTCCTGGTGTCGTAGCCTTCTCTCGAACACCAAACTTCTTGCGATGGGCTTTGCCGAATATGCAGCCTTCGCATAATTCACCCGAATCCTTCGTTTTGATCCCCAACTCTCTATCGATCACACTCCTGACATGCCTTTTGCTCTGATGACCCATGCGTTCATGATACAGTTGTAGCATGTCCATCTTTTTATTCTCATCATCAACTAAGTTGATTGTCGCTGCTTGAGGTATGGCCTTGAAATTCAACTTGTATAGTCCGCCATATTTCTCCCTCTTCCCGCAAGCAAAAACTTTACCATCACCCATCCTCAACTCACAGGTGGTCACTCTCGACGTGAATAAACTCTTTGTATTCCTGTCGTGAGCCGAAAGTACCGAGAATAAATTCTTGCTTATTTGAGGA
Source organism: Phthorimaea operculella (assembly GCA_024500475.1). Lineage (NCBI taxonomy): Eukaryota > Metazoa > Arthropoda > Insecta > Lepidoptera > Gelechiidae > Phthorimaea > Phthorimaea operculella. Next base: position 3,952,673 of record JANFCV010000035.1, on the reverse strand, counting down.
ACCAGCCACACATCCTCCAGAGTGGCTGTCAAACGCTTCCCGTCTATGGTGGCCGCGATTACAACTGTACCTTTTCCTAAAGCAGGTATAATCGTTCCGTCCGCCGTCATGACCGTGTGCGTTTCGTCGAATTCTGTAAAATTCCGGAAAATATCCTTGCGCATCGTTACGTGATTAGTGGCCCCATTGTCCACATACCAGGCTTCACGATCAACGCATCTGTCAGTTGAGTATATCGAAAGTGCGATATTAGTATTAGTAGTGCCTCTTCTTGAGCTACTCGTACCACCATCTCTTTCTTCCTTCTCTGGGCAATCCCTCTTCAGATGTCCAAATCTCTTGCAGATGTAACATCTAGGTCCCTTCACTGACGTATTTTCCTTTTCTTTGATTTTATTCTTGCGAAAATTCTTTGCTTTGGTTATCACGAGCGCTTCCGACGGTCCAGCATCCTCTTTGTTTGCCAGCGCTTTCTCATGCGCACAAAGTTGACTGGTGATGTTCTCGATTGCCCTATCCTTTTTATCCATTAACATCCAGCTCGACTTGAAAGAGAAGTATTCTGCAGGCAACGTGTCCAGAATCTTGCAGATGAGAAGGACTTCTGGAAGTTCCTTCGCTCCATCTTCTTTTGACAGTTCTTGTTTCATACGGTGCCACAAATTCTTCAGTTTCGAAATGTGAGATGCGATATCACAGGATCGTTCATGCCGACATTGGAAGAATTCCATACAGACTTCATACAGCTTGTTGTCATCAACACCGTCATATAATCTGTGTAGTTCATCCCATAATACGTCCTTTGGATTGGAGAATCTCATAACTTTGTCAAGCGTCTCATCCGAAATGTTGTTAGTTAACAGGAGCAGGGCAGTACACTCAGCCTTAGTGTACTCCGCATCAGCTTTTTCAAATTCTGACATTGCCTTGACAGCAGCTGCGTCACTGCCAACTGCTGGTTTCACAGGCCGCTTTGACCTTCCCTGGACTAGATCCATCATACCCAATCCGCGTAACAGCGTTTCAATTCGGTACTTCCAATGGGTCCAATTGGTTGCATCAAGCTTCTGGATTTGAATTTTGCTAAGCTCCATTTCGGTAAAAAAATCGTTACTGCAGGCACATAACCACTTAATGTATCTGGTTTTCAGCAGAGTGTGCAGTGGTTTACCTATCGATAACTAACTATTTATTTACAACTGAAACCACATAATTTTCGCAAACATGTCTTCACAATATATTTTCAGAACAGACAGTGACATAGTGACATAAATAGACAAAGTAAACTTTTATAAAAACATCATAGGCCACCAAATCTCAAAGAAGGTTTCTAAATCATTATAAACCTTAACAGTAAATTCCTAGAAATCATTCTTATTTCATATATGATATGAATTTGATGCTTATGATGATTTCGAAAAATCTTATAGTATAAAAATACTCTGTATTGTCTAGTTACATTTACTTCTTAATTTTTACAGGTGGCTCCAAGAATATGAGAAATCACAGTTTGAGAACATTGACTGGTCTTCTATGGAACAGGAAGAGGGTGTTATCTGCCCTGTCTGCCAGAAGACCAACTTAACTCTTCAAAACAGTACCATACTTTGTCCTAATTGTACAACAAAAATAAATACAGCAAAGTCTCTTGCAGAGGTGAAAAACTCAGTGATAAGTAGTGTAGAAAAGCACAGTTTAATGTGTAATAATGATGTACAATTCACTGTTATTTCTGAATCAAATGAGTCACACATTTACCTCATTTGTGAAAGTTGTATGGAAATGCAAGCTATAATTTAATCTTTTATTGTATCTTATCTATCACCAATACGTTGTGAAATGTGATGTTTCTTATTACCAAAATGTTTATAATATTGTTGTATTTATTTAGTTCCTATAAACATTTAAGTTAATTAAATTGCCATTTAATTAAAATAAAATAATACTGTTATGCATGTATGGACTTAGGATTAAATCTAAGTTGATTTGGTTTATTCCATGGTGTTATTTTATCTTATTGTATTGATATTTCTGTTGCATGGTCAGTTTTGCAAATAATAATTCAATTTTGCAACACCTGGCCCAACACATTTGTTTATTTTGATATTGATCTATTAACTAATGATGCTATGATGCTATGCTAAGCTATGATGGATAAACCAACAAATTAGATTTTTTAATTATCTGCTGGGCAGTAACTGCAGTGAGCCATGTTTTTTCATAAATGTTTTTAGAATAATTTATAACTATAATACAATCAAATTTAAGATGTGATGTAAATCATTTTCTAAATAAAACTTGGAAAATAATTTAAAAAAATAACTACTGTGATTTTATTTCACCTGCCTGTTGGTATAATTAGCAGAAGAGCTAAGCTAAGCTGCTTATGGTTAGGATTTATGAATTGTTGCGATTGCGACAGGCGGCCAATTAGCTATTATAAATCGAAGTATCGAGTCTCAGTAATAGCACAAATTAGGAAAACGGCGCGCGTGCGCCTTTTAGTGGGCTAAAACAAAATTATCCGTGCCACTTTCAGTTTAATAATATCAAAAAAGGATAGGACCTGAAAGTGACAGTGTTTTTTTAGGGTTTCGTAGTCTACTAGAAACCTTTATAGTTTCGTCAAGTACAAATACAAAATTCTTTATTCAATATAGAATATAAAATATTACTTATTGATAGTCAATATTACACAGAAATGAATTAGTCATTGTAAAAAGGAGAAATTTGCAAGGCACAACAAGTCTGTCTGTATTATTATTATTAACCATTTATTGTACACATGAAACATTACAAGAGACATATACAAAGAAAGACGACACAACAGGACAGCTAATTTCTACTAAGAAATTTCCATGAAAACTATAGGGTCAGGTAGGCAACAGTGACTCGGATTTTTTCAATCAATAAAATTTTATAGAAAACTTTGAAGTATCAAACTCAAATTCATACCTAGGATGTATTGATTATTACTCTTTCGTTTCGCATTTTCAATTTTTGCAATAACACGACAATTAGGTCACCAGACATGTTTTTCTAGAAAAAAAATGTGAGTCACTGTGTACGTGTACCTGTCTACACTGACTCAACCCTTGTAGTACACAGTGACTCTAACAGTTTATATGGACTCTGCAACCCTGACATGCTAGTATATTATTTATTGAAACTATGCATTATAATCAATTATATGTCGTAGCGAGCGACAATTTAAGCGACAGCGACGTGTCGTTTCGATATCGTAGTACCGGCAACCCGGAGTAACTGTAGTGGGATTTGAAGCTCTACGATTGGTTGATTGTGAAAGTGCAATAAACGTCCGTGTGGTGGCGCTAAAATCAGTTCCGCCCATGTGTATCGGGTCGGCTGGTGCATTCTCACTCCAGACCGTGGAACGGTGCACACGTCGGACCGGTCACGTTCATTGCACTTGCTAGATGCACTTTGGTGCATGCTTATCCTGTAAAAAGTGCATTCCTTGAGACGCTGAATAAAATCTGGATTCGTTAGCATTTCCTGACTTTTGTTGGATTTGCCTGAGTACCCACGACGTGCCCACAACCATGAAACCGCAGTAGAGCACTCCTGCCACTCCAGAATCCACAAGAAGACACCACACACAACCACACCACCACCCCCTTCTAGACGACATCAGAAGCGGGATCACCTCGGGCATCCAACCAGCAGCGAAAACTGACGTCGATTTTTCAAGCAACAAAACCACTTCACGATGCGGATGTAAGAAGCCAACAAAATCAAAACTCGGAAGAAGACTATACAAGAAGTTCGGCAAGGTGGCGCAGCGGGAAGCGGCAACCAAAGCGGCGGCAGCGGGCAGCGGCAATCAACGCGGTGGCAACGGCAGAGGCAATGGCGGTGGCAGCGGCGGTGGTCCCAGGACCGGAGGCGCGGCGCGACCGGAGGGACAACTACTGCAAGAGGCCTACGCGAGACAATTGAACAATCCGGTGAGTCGTAATCAGTTTACTTTGATAATGGTGCAGATTTTCGGGTCAGAGTATACTTTTCGTTTCGCCTTATAAAAGTGCCGCGAATAAATTTTCATGAGGTTTCGTCTATTTGCTAACGTAATTTTAACAGGCGCGATAGTCATGTTCCGAGGAATTTTCATGGGGGTAGTCATAGTTTACTAGTGACATTTGTGATCGCACAAAATAAATTCATGCGACGCAAGATAGTGATCGGTTCGAAAACTTAACGTGATTTTCGTTTTTAACAAAGTATCGTCATAGCGCAGTTACTGTTTCAAACCCGGTTTTCTGTTTTTACCGCTATCATGGACATAGATTTGAGTGCCGAGTGCGATCGAACCTGACATTCCACCTGTGTTTATAGTCGTGTGCAGTTTGTTACGCGAGTTTTGGTTTTCGTTTACCACGGAGTACAGACGCGAGTAGCTACAGGTGAGATGAAAATTCGTGTAAAAGATCTAGCTCGTAGTGTAACGTCATCCTTATCAGCTTAGCCAACGATAACGCTAGTTAGTGCGTAGTAAATAAACGAACTAGGTACCTAGTGCAATCATAATTTGACCAAACAATTCGCCATATACCAGCTCGTTTGTACTCGTAGCGTAACGCGACAGATCACAACATATGATGGTAGTTTATCGTGAGCTAAATTCAAAAGCTGTCGGATCGCTTCTCATATTGAGACAAATTAGGAAAACAACGCACGGGACGCCTATACAAACGGCTCACTCAGGACTAGCTACGATTTTGACGCTTACTGGCGACTGTAACTGGAAATAACCGGAATCTCAGGGGAAGTCAGGGTAACTAAGAAGCTGGTTGCCACGACCGTCATATTTCTTAGATTAGAATTGGCTCAGCATCATATGACGTTTTTGTATCAGATTTTACTGTTTTGATATTCTTATACTGTGTGACTGTTGACAGTAGCAGCTCTGGCTTTGTAACAAATGACAATCGCAAAAATCCTGAATAGGGTCGAGTGAACCTTCTGTAAACTTTTCATTCCATCGTATAGAAGCATAGGTAGTGCGATTTCAGGTCGTATCATTTCCTATTTCCGCGTATAGATGCATTGCATAGGTAGTGGGATTTGAGGTAGACGATCTTGTGAAGAAAATAACCAGACAAAGCTGAATCAAAATTATTGTCGTTGTTTGATAAGTTCGATTCTTATTAGAATTATAGACTGCTAAAAGAACATACAGTATGACCATGACATAATTGGGAAGATGCCTTTTGATCAAGCATTAGTAGACTCGGAGAGTGATTTGATAAGAACATTGCTGGTCTTCAACTAATTGTTGATAGTTACAAAACCTGAGGTAAAATCATGATTTATTTGGCTGCACTGTATGCGTTAGTCGTAGTCGTAACTGCGGCCATGTTATGGTCGTTCAGGGAGCGGTGCGCGGCTGACGGTACGGCGGGGGCCCGAAGTCTCGATGAGACTATTAGTATTGGCTGACTTGGAGTGGCCCGAAGAAGTCTCGATGAGGCTATTGGTATTGGCTGACTTGGCCCGAAGTGAGTTATGCAACTCACTAGTTAGGGCGAAGATCATGGTTTTAGCTATTGTTTTCAGTTTGTTTACTTTTCATTGATTTTATTTTCATTTTAAAGTGAACGCTTGATCAGACATTTTCTTAATTTTGTGCTAATCAGGTTGGCCGAGCAGGCCGAACGTAACATGTTGCTCTACACTTTTATTTGGTTGTTTCAGGTACACACGAGGACGTGTGACTCGTCAGTATGGCCGTGTCGTAGCGAGCGACAATTTAAGCGACAGCGACGTGTCGTTTCGATATCGTAGTACCGGCAACCCGGAGTAACTGTAGTGGGATTTGAAGCTCTACGATTGGTTGATTGTGAAAGTGCAATAAACGTCCGTGTGGTGGCGCTAAAATCAGTTCCGCCCATGTGTATCGGGTCGGCTGGTGCATTCTCACTCCAGACCGTGGAACGGTGCACACGTCGGACCGGTCACGTTCATTGCACTTGCTAGATGCACTTTGGTGCATGCTTATCCTGTAAAAAGTGCATTCCTTGAGACGCTGAATAAAATCTGGATTCGTTAGCATTTCCTGACTTTTGTTGGATTTGCCTGAGTACCCACGACGTGCCCACAACCATGAAACCGCAGTAGAGCACTCCTGCCACTCCAGAATCCACAAGAAGACACCACACACAACCACACCACCACCCCCTTCTAGACGACATATATTTGTCAAAGTATTCTTTTCATATCATTACTATTGCCATAGGAAATATTTTACAGTTGTCTGTTAATGTTTGTATAAATAGAGAAAGGAGCCAGCACTGAATGTTAGAGTCACTGTGTACCACTTAAATTTGAGCCAGTGTAGACGCCGTCGCTATTTTGAAATAATTAGCCCACAAAAATTAGCAGAATTCTGGAAGAGCTGGCAAATGTAGCTTATTACCTAGTATATGAACACCACTTCCGATGATAATAATTACATTTCCCTAAAAATTTATTGATTAAAGTATGAAGAGCTCTTAATGACATCCTCCACAGGGCACTGATCTCAGCCAACATTCCGAACGTACTTGAGCCTCCGGGATTAAGCCGTACGGATGGCAAGAGACCAGACGGTCTGACCATGGTGCCGTGGAAAAAGGGAAGTGCTTGCTGTGGGACGCAACGTGTGTCAGCACTTTCGCGGCTTCGCACCTTGGCCGCACCACGAGATCGGCTGGAGCAGCTGCGGAACTGGCTGCTATAAAAAAGAAAGAAAAATATTCGGCCCTAGAGCACAGGTACTTGTTCGTGCCTTTTGCCGTGGAGACGACCGGGCGCTGGGGCAGTGAGGCTAAAGACTTTATCAAGGATATTGGATGCCGTCTGAGGGAGAGAGGTTGCGACCCCCGCTCCGGGTCGTTCCTGGTGCAGAGGCTGTCCATTGCCATTCAACGTGGTAACGCGGCGAGTGTGATGGGCACCTTTGCGCCGGGAATGTCACGGGGCGGGATATTCGACTGACCCCTTTAGCTTTAAGTTTTACTTTAATTCGTTGTGTATTTAGCATTTCCCTAAATATTTCAATCTTAGCCGATAAAAATACATTTAGGGTACCTTTAAAAGCATTTTTAGAGGTGCAAAACCATGCACACATATTTTTTACAATCGTTTGATTTGTGCACTGGAGTGGACGGATTATTGGTTTGTATGTGTTTGGTTGTTAAGAGCTACCATTAAGTTAAGAAACCAGATAGATATTGCTGTCCTATTACGAAATATAAGCGCGAGTCAATGTACCCGCCTGAGTCACCGATCCCTACTTGACCCTAACGGATACTGTATCACTAAAGTTTTAAGAGAAATAAAAGGTGGGCGTCCGCGCAAAAAGGGTCCAGTTGTAGGGTATTGAGTTAAGACCAGTTTCGGAATCTAGAATAATCCCTCTATCATACTGACTACAAAAAAGACCATATTTTGAATATGTATTTTTTTTACAGGCATCCAAAGTTGTAACTCTGAAAAAAGTGGTTTCGAGAAAATTGAGTTTAAAGGTTTACGTTAAAAAAACACAGTTCTACTTATTTGTTACATAGGTATTTATTTTTTCATAAAGATTACACTGATGTGCATTCAATCATGTGCCCATAACTTTAATTTAAGTAATCATGGTAAGAAAATCAAGCGTGTCGATTTCAGAAAACACTAAAGCCGACTTCTGGTACCTTTTATTGCACGGATTAGTACTTAATGTTTTGACCAGATATTAACAGCCATTATGTTATCCTAGAACTCTCTTTTGCCTTTTATAGTGTTAGATTAAATATAAAGTATTAAATTATACGTTTTATAGATTTTCATAAGATTTTATGAAACACCGACAAGTGGACCTTTTTTATGCTACACTTTAGCTAGCGTTTAGCGAGATATTTATGAAAATCCCAAAAACGATAGCGTTACGTATCATTTTATACTTACAACAACTTTATTTATATGTATGTTGACACATGGTATCTCAACACACGTTATCTCGATATACGTTATTTCGACACGCGTTAACTCGACACACGTTTAATTAACACAACGTATCTCGACACGCGTTAAGTGTGCCTTTGTGCCTCTAGTCCGAGTTCTTAATTGGCAGTTTGTATGGAGGTATGGTCCCATCTGGCAGAAATCATGAAACTTGGCATGTGTGTAGCTTACATGTGTAAGCTTCAGGAAAAGAAGGGAAGCAAGTTGGACCCTGCTTCCCTTTACCCCCTTTATGTCCCAAATTTCAGTTATCTTTTTTCTCGAAACGATTAAAGATAGGAGAAATTTGTCAAGGTAAATATTCCTTATAAAATTGTCTACATAATTGTTCTTGTCGATGTTGATAGGACTTATACTTTTCGAGTTATGCTTCTGAAACCCATCATTTTTGAAGGTGACTTCAGCTCTGAATTAGCCATAACTACCATGTGATAGAATATTTTTCAAACTTGCTATTGGCTGTTGTTAGTTAGGTAGACTTCAAAGGAAATCCACAGAGACAACACTTCAATCACGCCTGTGGGGTGGGAGGAGGCAAAGTTTATTTTCCGAGCTGAACTTGAGACTTCTGACTCCTTAAGTAAATGTGACACGAGAAATTGAGTATCATTTTCGAATATATCAAAGACGGGAGTATTCATTTCTGGAACGCTCTTTGGTACATTTCATACAAAAATATAAATATATTAAGTGAAATTGAAAAAATATGTTTCTTTCTCATTCAAACTCTGTTTTCTTCTGAACTTGAGACATATTTATTAGATAATAACACATACTGAAGACATACTCACCTTATTATAAAACTATATTTTGTTTTCGAAAATATTAGAAAATACCTAGCCTACAGAAGCCTAAATATTTTTACAAAGTTATGTTTGTACCTGGAAAATTTCAAGTTCATAGATTTTGTATGCAAAATAAGATTACCAACCGCAAACGTATATTTCTCAATTGTCGCTAAACCATTCCAGATAGAAATGCCCTCATAGGGAATGTTGTTTATACTGAAGGGTAGTTTTTGTTGGAATAAAGAAATTGAGGATCTGGAGTACTTGATGTTTAAGAAGACATTACAGTATCTCGAATAGTTTAGCTGGGCTGTTGATGTTCCACATCAAGTACTCCAGATCTTCAATTTCTATATATCAGCATAAACAACTCTTCAGTATAAACAACATTTCCTATGAGGGCATTTCTCTATCTGGAATGGTTTAGCGACAATTGAGAAATATACGTTTGCGGTTGGTAAACTTATTTTTGCATACAAAATCTATGAACTTGAAATTTTTCCAGCTACAAAAATAAAATTGTAAAAATATTTAGGCTTCTGTAGGCTAGGTATTTTCTAATATTTTCGAAAATAAAATATGGCTTTATAATTCGGGTGAGTATGTCTTTGAGTATGTGTTATTATCTAGTAAATATGTCTTAAGGTCATGAAGAAAACAGCGTTTGAATGAGAGCGAAACATATTTTTTCTTATTTCACTTAATATTTTTATATTTTTGTATGAAATGTACCAAAGAGCGTTCCAGAAATGAATACTCCCGTCTTTGATATATTCAAAAATGATACTCAATTTCTCGTGTCACATTTACTTAAGGAGTCAGAAGTCCTGAAGTTCAGCTCGGAAAAAATAAACCCCCTATCCCCACAGGCGTGATTGAAGTGTTGTCTCTACGGGTTTCCTTTGTAGACTACCTAACTAATAAAAGTCAATAGCAAGTTTGAAAGAATATTCTATCACATGGTAGTTATGGCTAATTCAGAGCTGGAAGTCACCTTCAAAAATGATGGGTTTCCAGAAGCATAACTCGAAAAGTATAAGTCCTATCAACATCGACCCAAGAACAATTATGTAGACAATTTTATAAGGAATATTTCTTACCTTGACAAATTTTTCCTATCTTTAATCGTTTCCGAGAAAAATAAAGATAACTGAAATTTGGGACATAAAAGGGGGGGTAAAGGGGGGAAGCAGGGGGGGTCCAACTTGCTTCCCTTCTTTTCCTGAAGCTTACACATGTAAGCTACACACATGCCAAGTTTCATGATTTCTGCCAGATGGGACCATACTTCCAGCTAAGGAGCCGTACTACTCTTGTTTTTTACTTCTTTTACTAATATTGTAAATATGTTTTGAAAATTGCCTAAGCCATATTTTTTCTCCACTATCGATTTTAAAGCGAAACAAGCGGTGCAAGCGATTTTCAACCTTATTGACATAACTCAGAATGACTCGGATTTTAGAAATTCTATAAATGTGTAATTACGTATTTAAAATAACCAAATTTGACAAATATAAATAAGGATCAAAATTGCTTGTACCACTTTATTGGCTTTAAAATTGATAGTGGAGTCGAAAAATATGGTACAAGCAATTTTAGTCCTTATTGACATAATTATGTCGATTATTTTAATATATATTAAAGCGTTTATCTTGTCAATGCCTACTTTTCTAAAGAAAATAATAGCAATAATAGCCTAACATGCATGGTTCCCAAGACTAACGAGGTTTTAGTTTGACAGCTGTCATCTGAAATGTGGATCTCGTCAAGACCTTCAACTTCTTTAAAGCACTTGATTTCAGTTTACCCGTGATCATGGCGATTGTAACATCGCCGAAATATTGGGTGCTCGATATACCCCTACCGTGAGTTAAAACCCGTTATAATGTCTTATAGTTCTTTAAAGCAACTGGTAGTCTACCATGCATAGTTGTCGAGATAAACGTGTTTAAAGTTGGACAGATATCTTCAAAAATGTAGATCATGGCAAGGCCTACAACTTCCTCCAAGCAACTGGTAGTCTAGCGCGCATAGTTACCGAGATAAACAAGTTTCAAGTTTGACAGCTGTTATCGCGAGGTGATATACAATCATGGTACTCACGATTTCATGCCCGGGTTCTACTGTTGCTGCCCATATTGTTCCTCCTTGCTCGCCATTGACTAGAAGATTTGTGGCAACCATGAAACCTAGTTCAAGGTCTCATGGTTGCCCGAAGCCACAGTGTCCCTGAAAGGAAATATTTAATGGGAGTAATTCATATTATACACAGATTAACCAAATACATATTACTACTGTTATATCTGTTACTAAATATGTTTCATAGAAGAATGTCAATGGTCATTATAATTGTTAACCAATGTTAGCCATAAATGTTCTCTACACTCTTCGACCAGAGTGTTATACTAACATACTAATATACTAGTTTCCAGTTATAGTACCACATATTAGAATATAATTCGCACACACACAATGTTAACATAACATCATATTAACAGGAAGAATCATTCGGTCAAACCTATTACATCAGACATTCATTGCTCTTTAGAAGACATTGATATAAATCTATGTAAACACACATTCTCACAAGCTCTGGTCCCACAGGGGCAACCACTGGAAGCTTTCTCATCATCCTTGTACCACTTCTTGGATACAAGTCCACATATCATCATCATTGTGTCACTCCTTCGACACTATGGCCACATCTCATTATCATTTGGCCACATCTCATTATCATCTGGCCACATCTCATTATAATTTGGCCACATCTCATTATCATTTGGCCATATCTCATTATCATTTGGCCACATCTCATTATCATTTGGCCACATATCATTATCATTTGGCCACATCTCATTATCATTTGGCCACATCTCATTATCATTTGGCCACATCTCATTATCATTTGGCCACATCTCATTATCATTTGGCCACATCTCATTATCATTTGGCCACATCTCATTATCTTTGTGTGTGTATACAAGTTCAAATAACAATGCCACTTCGGGCAAAAGACTTCATAACACAACCCTTCAGGGGCTTGCTCATAAGATCAAGCAACTAACGACTTGCGCAAGATGCCAAGACAACTATTCATGGGCCCATTTACAAGAACAAGCAACAAGCCGCAAAATACCGTTCCTAGATCTGCTGGACTAACAACAATATTACGTTTGCTATCATATGCAATTTCATTAATAAGTAAATAACATTGATCATGACGTAATAGAGAATTATATTAATGACTGATTATCTGAGAGAGTCTAAAAAAGAACACTTAGCTTTGTTTGCTGTGCCGCTGGAGTTTCCACCATTTTCTACTACACGATCACTTTGTAATTTATAAATATTCATTTGTTCAACTAATTTATCACTACGAAAACACGCACAAGTCGCACAGAAACTCTTTGTGCGTAATATGAACTTGATTCGTTTAGATTTAAACTGATTAAAGAAAAATGTAACGGACCGTTTGATCTCTTTGTGAAAATCGGTTACTCAGTGTTGCCAGCGTTTTCCTTGTCTATGAAAATCGTGAGACGTCACGACAGCTGTCGTCGAAAATGTAAATCTTGTCAAGGCCTACAACTTCCTCAAAGCAACTGATAGTCTCCCGTACCAAGTTATGGGATATTGAAAAAGTTTTTAGCCTCTAACACAAAATAAACCAGACCACCAAATCATTTTGTATTTATCTCCTCTCACCACATCCCACCAAACTTTGCCTCACCCTGCCCCACCTAGCCTCATCTTACCTCACCATGCCTCACTCTACTAAAGCTTGCTCCAACCCTGCCGAAGCTTGCCCCACCTCGCATGTGTCGAGATAACACGTGTCGAGATAACGTGTGTCGAAATACCTTGTGTTGAGTTAACGTGTGTCGAGAAAACGCGTGTCGAGAAAACGTATGTCGAAACAACGTGTAGCAAGATACCGTGTGTCGATATACTGTGTGTCAAGAAGGCGTGGGTCGAGATTGCATGTGTCGTGTATCGAAATCTGTTGAGATGCCATGTGTCGAGATATCGTTATGTCGACCTAACGTTGTCCACTCCGGTTCAGAGTGACAGTACAAACAGCATTTACATTAAATACGTATACCCAGTCATGAAAACATCGACTTGTCAAGACTTGCCGACATCTGGACCCTTTTCACTAAACTTTATCATTAAAAAAAACACACTTAGAAACAAAAATTAAATGTGTTCATTACATGAAATTGTAGTAAATTGTTTGTATAATAATATTATTTCAAAATCTCAAAATGACATATTTTCACCCAACTTCATAAAAACGCAAATATCTCGGAAACTAAAAGCCGACAACTGGACCCTTCATGCGCGGACGCCCACAGCAGCTGTATGCATACCATACCATACAGCTGCAAACAAACCAGCGACAAAATTAAGTTTGTAACTCAACTCTGAAAAACCTGATATTTAAACGTTGACTACGAAACCCTATTTGTGGGCGTGTCTGACACGCTCTTGGCCGGTTTTTTTATTTTTATTTCAATGGTTTTAAGACGGTTCTGTGGAATCGAGTAATGTGTTGTGATATTATGGCTATGGTTGTGATAGGCAAAGGAATGGCGAAATGAAAGACCAGTGTACAAAATAAAAAATGACCTTTTATTTCAATTCATGAAGCATGGTAACAAGGCAAAGATAGTAGTATAGGGTAGTTAGATGGAGCTTTTTAAAGTTGAACTTTTTAGATATATGAATCCTTTTTACACAGATGTATTACGTCATAAGAAAAAAAGAAGCAGCTATAGCTACTTTGACAGCTTCAAATACTCCAGTGTCGCCACTTTGTCTATATATACACATTTATTTATGTATATAGCACTAGTGTTGTGCAATGTGCAATATCGATAACTTTTCGCGGGAAATTCAAATAAAAATTATTCTGTACCTAATCAAACTGCCCGAATCAAGCATCTATTGAAGCAGATTGAAACATAGCGCAGACTGGATGCAGCATGCGTGCGTGCGTGCACGCCTGGCACCAGTTGAAATGTATGGAAGTGTATGACACAAATACCAACCAGATGCGTGGCATTTGCGGTTTGGTGCAAGATGCTTGCTGAATGGTGTAGTATGCTTGCGAGATGGTGCGGGATAGAATGGGGGCTTGCGGTAAGATGCGGGATGTTTGCAAGACTGTACGGGGTTTTTGCGACATGATAAGGAAAAGTAAAAAAGCTGCAACTACATACTTACAAAGTTTAATTACTCACCATTGATTTACAATTGTTCAATTTGTTTGTGTTTTTAAAACAATGTTTTATGTACAAAATTGTACAGAATATACCCTATTTACAGCTATACACAAAAGCAGAAATTTTTACAACTTTATGTAACCTACAAAAATGTACAATTATTTACTACAACTACTATAACAGCCTTTTTCGTTGTTTTGCTTATTTCGCTCTTCTTATATTATTTATCCACTTCAACTACTATAACAGCCTTTTTCGTTGTTTCGCTTGTTTGGCTCTTCTTATATTATTTATCCACTTCTATTTAGTTCAGGATCAACTGGGAATCTGGAATGATTATTAAATTGATATATTATTCAAAATTACTATACGAATTTATTCCATTTGGGTCCTATTAATAGCAATACTGCACTTATGCAGTACAAAATGTAAATATTTTATCGATATCGATTGGACGCACTTTTGCAGAATTTATGAGTAGGTAACATGTCAAAAACCGGCGCTGGGAATTAGTAAATAATATTTGTATTAAATAATCTAAATTATTCACCTAATAAGAACCTGCGACGTAAATGTATTGTTTCAATGACTTCAAAGGATGCATTTAAGTAAGGATTAGTTTATTTATCGCGGAGTATTTGGAGTAGAAAACTTACCGGTGAAATGACTTTTTTCCGTTTTCATCATTTGGTTCACTTGCGTGGCTCTTGCAGCCAGGAACCACACACGACATGTTTAAAAACAGTTGCGTCCATTCACTTTAGAAAAAATCCCAAGATTTATAATTATTTTTCACCAGAAAATAGTAAAAATAAAAATCCAATGTTTGTAATCATCTGGTTACACTCAGTTTGACCTTGATCCGGCTGGTGGCGCGCGACGTTTCAAGTCAGTCACTGACGTCATAGTCGTCACTTTTTTTTTTCACGAAAAAGGTTCGTAAGGCGTGAAAGAAATAAAGATAGGTTTATGAGTTCAACTTAAAAAGCGTAATCTAACTACCTATACTAAATCCTTGGTAACAAGGTATATTGTAAATTATTATTACTTTTTTGTCATATAGTCGGGGTTAGAACATTCTTATTACACATGATGATTAATTCCTACCAAAATATTAAACTAAAAGGTAACTTGTATAAAATGTACATTCACAATAGTATAAAACAGTACCATTATTTAACCGATTGTTACAAGAGCGCATCTGTTTTGTAGAATTCATCCTTATGTATAAAATGGTCAACTATGTGTATTACTCTAGGCCTGAAAATAAAGATTCTCAGTCATTTCTACACCAGGCGACTACACGGTGCTCGTGGGGAATTCAAACAACATTTACTATCTAACACTAATTGTAATCAAACATAAGGGCATGATGGACTGTACTCTGAACATCAGTAGATACATTGTTACCTAGTTTACACATTTTACTAAATTATAAGAAGTTACTTTCTTATCTAAACAATAAGCCCATAAATAGTAAAAAATACCTTAGGAGCGATTATTTATAATTTTCATATGTAAGAGGAACAGTGTTCAGCCTGATCAAAAGAAGAATGGGCATTTATTAAAGGGTTTTAATTTGTAATTTCGTACATTTTCTCGGTGCCACATGGCCATAAATATTTTCTTACTAAGTTATCATAATAGTAAGTATTATCCAATCAACATTATCATTATATACCTGTTAGTATTAAAAGTAGAAATAATGGTTGGAACATATTATATATAAACGTTAACATTACGCGCCTAATATTACTTATAATTGCTATTATGTGAAGGATATAAGTGACGTGATACCAAATACTTTGCACAATTGAGGACAGTCACTAAATAACAGAGGAAGAAATGGATTATAAAGCATCTTAAAATAATATTTTTTTAAAGTTAGCTACGAAAAAATAGTTCTATATCAGAGTGATATAAGATTGAGAAAATGAGTTCAAAGTACCTACAGTTTGTTGACTGGATATTATGTGCAGAGTATTGGGCGCAACGTCCTTACCCTGTATCACAGTAAATGAAAAGGAGAAGACACTTAGGCAGTGGCCGTAACACCTACGCTCAGTAGGCATCCATATTGGTCGCATCAATTTTATTGCTCGTTTTCTTTTACTGTGTTTGTATTTCCGAAGACATGCATTAAATTGGGCAATTTAGGGTAATATACCATCATTCTTCAAAATTATACTAAGGACGAAAAATATTAGACCTCTTACACAAACAAAACATTTCGTTACAGGACATTCAAATTCATTTTTAAATATATCTGGGTATCATAGTACAATAACAGGATAAAGATTAATTTTATAAAAACTTTCCCACAGTGAAAAAAGTTCCATGCCTTAGCGTGTCCAATTCAACGCATTTCCCCGGAAACGTGTATTATCCTAGCGGCGGGCACTCACTATATGGGCAGCCCCTGCACCTCCATGAGGTCTTCCTGAGCTGCGTGCGCGTGTGCGTGTGCGTGCGCGTGCGAATGCGTGGGCTGGGGTACGGCGAACGCGCCGTGGTGGTGCGGCCGCGGCCGGCGCGGCGAGCGCGCCGTGATGATGCGAGGCTTGTGGATCTCGTCCATCACGGACGGGGCCACGTATGTGAAACCCTAGAAAACGAAAGGTTAAAATATCAATACAGTCTAAAATGAAGTCTCTAACTCCTAAACCACGAGGTTTTTAGTGATTCAAGAGGAAGTTTTACATGTATAGCATATGCCGGGAAAAACCTTTTTTTCCGCGGGAAATGGGGGAAAATGAGTTGTAGCGGGTGAATCCGCTAACGGGCTGTTAGTCAGTTATAAATTACTATAGAAATCCTATCAGTTAGCCTTGGACGAATGCAAAGTAGCCGAAAAACTACTCTTTGTATTTCCATAATCAGGTTACTGTAGGCTCAATATATGTATCTAATAATTTATATTTTTATGTGATTCAGTATTTCCACTACTATACTTATTTAGGCACTTCTAAAGGTGCAAGGGCGTAAGGTACTGCCGATCGCAGCCACCTGCCCCAAAATTTTAATACAAAACGAAGGTAAATAAATGACAATACTTACCTGGAACATTAAGTTGGCACTTTCGCTAAGAGTGGACTCATCTGGTGAATCGATTGGTGTCTGGAGGGTGAATCTTGTGTCGAACTGTGAAACATCGTCCTCGCTAGCCTAAAAATAAGATAAAAAACAGTCTTGTAAAAGTTATTGGGAAATAGTTCTTTGTTAATAGTCAACCCTAGTCAAAAAAAAATATAACTTATGGAATAGTATTGTCTACCTCTACACTAATAATCTACACTATTAACAAGAAAATATAATGTTTTTTTGTATATGTGATAGGTAAACTCCGAAACTACTCGATCGATTTCAAAATATCTCTCACATTTAGTAAGCTACAACATGCCTGAGTACCATGGCTGCTTTTTCAGCCACAATAGATCTGAAAAGGGCGCAGTGGTTGTTGGTCTGACCAGGACCAACCCCTTCTAACCAAATAATAATGGCTGCTTTTTACCATGGGAAAATGCCTTATTCTCCTGGAAAAATGGTAAGCAACTGGTGAAACCGCTGGGCTGGCTCTAGTATTCGATATGTCGTGACTTGAGGAAATAATACTAATTTCTTTTTTATTTTGTACACAAGAGTAGGAAACACGTGAATTTTACAATAAGCTAAGGTCATAGTCATTATGTAATGGCCTTAGCTCGTCCAAGTCTGGCCTCGAATCTGTCATGGTAATTTTAATACCTTTGCTAATTTTTGACGTATTTAGATGAGCTCGGCCATAGAAAGAGCTTTCCATTTATGCCGAATTTAGAAAATCGTAACTACAACAACAAAAGACAACGTAGTTTACATATATTTTCTGTAGCATATACCTACCAAAGTGAAAACAACATTTCAAAGTACAAAAAAATAATCTAACTCTGGTATTAGCATAAACGGTATAGTATTCAGTTACCAAGACAAACATACCAATTTGGGAGTGATCGGAAGCAAAAAAATCTCCTATTAAATACATCATCCAAGTGCATGTCCAAGGACTGCAGCGACTGTCTCAGAACCTAAAACTAAATAATCTTATAAACCTACCAATTTAGGCTTGATTGGAGGCTCCAGTCGCGTATTGAATACGTCGTCCCAGTGCACGTGTTTGCAGAATGCGTGTCCGTGGACCTCGGCAACTCTCTTAGAATCTAAAACTAAATAATCTTATAAACCTACCAATTTAGGCTTGATTGGAGGCACCAGTCGCGTATTGAATACGTCGTCCCAGTGCACGTGTTTGCAGAATGCGTGTCCGTGGACCTCGGCAACTCTCTTAGAATCTAAAACTAAATAATCTTATAAACCTACCAATTTAGGCTTGATTGGAGGCTCCAGTCGCCTTTTGAAAACTTCATCCCAGAGCACGTGCTTGAAGAAAGAATGTCCAAGGACCGCAGCTGCAACTGTTTTAGAACCTAAAAACTAAACAATCGAATAAACCTACCAATTTAGGCTTGATTGGAGGCTCCAGTCGCGTATTGAATACGTCGTCCCAGTGCACGTGTTTGAAGGCGTGCCAAACGACCGCGACGACTGTCTTAGAACCGAAAACGAAATAATCTAATAAACCTACCAATTTAGGCTTGATTGGAGGCTCCAGTCGCCTATTGAAAACATCGTCCCAGTGCACGTGTTTGAAGAAGGCATGTCCGCGCACGGCGGCGGCGCCGGCGGCACCCAGGCGCTGCGTCTCCGAGCGCTTCATGAGGCGGCGGATGAGGTCGCGCGCGTCTTGCGTCAAGTACGCCGGCAACATCAGTTTGCCCTTCAGAATTTTCTCTATAGTCTTTGTACGATTGTCTCCTGTGAATGGAGGCTGGAAATAAAAGGAATTGGTTTATAAAACTATTTGCCTCGACCTAAGGCGGTCGCATGCATATCGGCGGTCGAAGTTTAAGAGTGCTAATTGCCGGCTGTGCATGCTTTATAAATATCAGAATGTTATGTAAAGTAACAAGAATAGGAACATGTTTACCTGCCCAATGAGCATGTCGTACATCAAGGCACCCAAACTCCACCAGTCTACAGCTTTTCCATGGCCACTTCTTGTGAGGATTTCTGGAGCCCTGGGAATACACAAATGATATTTATAAAGAATTGGTTAGAATGTCTGACAAATATCTGCATTAGGATCTATTACTTGACTACTTGAGACAAATTGGTAAGACTATTAATAAGAAAGTTGAAGATTTACCAACTGTGTTTCCTAAAGTTTATATTTTGTCTGCCCTTGACTCAATTTAAATTTCATTTGAACATGTGTTATCTTATTTAACTTTCTTTCTTTATTCTATTTTTAACCATTTTGAAATCTACAGACTAGCTTTATTTTAGTGCATAGCATTACATTGATACTTACATGTATTCAATAGTACCACAAAATGTGTGTGTAACAATTCCTTCCTGTATGTGTTCCTTACAGAGTCCAAAGTCTGTGAGTTTGACATGACCCTGGGCATCCAGCAGCACATTCTCTGGCTTCAGATCACGATATATTATTCCTAGGCTGTGTAAATGCTCTAGTGCCAGAATTATTTCTGATAAATAGAAGCTGAAACATAACGTTATTTAAATAAGATAACCAGTAAACTGCATAAAATTGCAGAATAAAGATGGCCCAACTGTAGCGGGTGCAATTTTCCATATATTTTGGAACCAAGTCTTGCCTTTTACACAGTTCAGGGAAAAAACATCAAAAGCAAACTCTTGGCTCTTGTTTACCTAGTAAAGGGTTAATGACACAACCAATAACATAGAATGTAGCATATTTTGCATTTCATCAAAATAATGAATTAACAACTCCAAAATAGCAACATCAGCATTACATTTTGCTAAGATCATTATCAAATATTTGTATGTGCTGGTAAACATACTTTCCTAATGATCTTGTTTAGCTATGACATATCTTGTTCTGATACATGGACCTATGTTTACTTACTTTGGGATTTTATCATCAATTTGCATTACTAAATTCTCAACATGACTATTTACTTTACATAAAGTAATGACTATCAATTAACTAACCATGCTGTGTCTTCCAGGAATATGCCCTCTCTCTCCAAGTGCATAAATAGCTCACCGCCACTTAAGTATTCCAAGATTAAGTATAATTTACCACCCGTTTGGAAAGCATATACTAATTCAACTATGAATGGATGCTGAAAAAAATAAAATACAAATATAGGAAAGTGTATGTAAAGTAAAATTGCAATCATGTTTGTCCTATATCATTATTATTCAATATTACAGAACTGCAACAGCTCTTCTTTCATATGCATTTGGTTCATTGATTACTTCAGCTATCATTAATTAAAATATTCAAGAATACATTAGCTTACCTTAACAGCCTCAAGGATATTCCTTTCAGCCTTTGTGTGTGCAGTGTCCTTTTGATTGCGAACTATGGAAGCCTTCTTCAGCACTTTCATAGCAAAGTGTGCTCCTGCATCCGGCCCGCTGACCTTGCGCACTTGGAATACCTTGCCATAGCCACCCTTCCCCAAAACTTTGCGCAATTCAAAATCTTGGGGACCGAGCCGCTTGCATTGCCCAGGGTTCACATTGTCTTCAGACAGCTGGATAGTCTCTGAACCCTCAACACTGCAATTAACAACATTTCATTATGCTTTGTGCTTAAGAAGTATATTTTATTGTTACAGTACTTTATGTAATACTTACTCTACAATGTTATGTAGCTCTGGGTCATAGTCAATCTGTCAGGAAAAAAACGAATGGGTTAGAAAATATTATTCTTCCAAATATGGGATTGGCAAGATGGCAATCAATTCACAACAAACAATCCAAAATAGAATACAGCTGATGGAGTTAAAAATACCACAAGATGCAAACTCACTGTAGATCAGTTTACACTACTCTGAAATCCTCGAAGATCACTTTGTGAGTAAGCAAGTTTGATTCATGAGGATGAGTTATTATCTAAAATACGACGTATCCTTGGATCATTGACCATAAAATTACTTTGAGGTTAAGAATTGAAAACTTAAGTTTTGTACCAATCTTATAACATAAATACCTCGTCAACGTCGATGATATCGTCCTCGTCCGACTCCTCGATCACTTGGTCCACCTCTAAATCTAAATCAAAAACTCCAGCCATATACGATGACATTTCAAGTAATATCACATCAGCAAGACGTGCACTATTTTCGTAGGAAACAAAATTGATAACACCTTTGTAAAAGACACCACAGGTAAATTATTTGTTTATTACACAGCTGAGTCCATAATTATTTATGTTTTATCACAAAAAGCAACTTTGTTCAGTCACGCAATGTTGAAAGCAAAAATTCATTGAAATGTGAGCAAGCAAACGACAGGAGACAGCCACACGAGCGACGGACATGAAGTGTGAATGAAATAACAAATGGTTTGTTTGCTGTGCGAGAAAGAGATAGAGTAACGACCAATGAAAAAAAAGATACAATATTGCGTTCGGATACGCATCCAAATAGCGTCACGTGATATTATTACTATACCGATTTGACGAAATCGGTAGAAAAATCATCGGTATTTTTTCACAAGGACATCTCTAGTGCACATCAAATCCGGTAACGTTCTGAACATACAAACAAAATTTATTTATTTTCAACAAATGTCAACCTTTATTTACTTTGAAAATCATGATGTTGGAGAGATTTTACGATTTATTTAAATATACTAATGGTATAATTTGAGGTCAATCTAACAAAAATAAAAGTTCAATGTTTCATTACCATTTCAAGACTATTTTAAATTCTCCTAGCTGTTGTGGCTGTGTTTCAGAACGCACTCGTGTCGTTGAGGGTGTAAACATGTATTGCTAATTAAAAAGGTGTTTTATTACTTTTATACCATTTATTCTACTGAAATATCATTAAAATAGCGTAACAGAGTGATAATATGTAAAGACTGATGTTAATGCAATTAGTGAAACGTGTAAATTGTATCGAAACCTTTCAATGGCTAGTGACAGCGACAAAAGTTCAAGTAATCACAACTTGGATGGCTCATTGAGAAGTAACAAGAAACAAGGCAGTAGTGGAATAATTGGTAAGTTATAAACATTGTTGTTATTTAGTCTTTCGCTTTATCTTTATACATTGTTGTTGCCATAACACACATAACCTATCATCAGCTATGTTTTTATGGGTTTGATGTGTATTACTTTTACATAAATAATTATAAATCTAATTTAGCATTGAAGTGTTGAAAAACATTGCACTATGACAGCGTTTTACCTATCAATAAAACGCTTATTAAATAACTTACCCTATTCGAAACATAAAACAAAATATAAGAGAGCGGCGATGCTTTTCCTTTTTAGGACGGTCGGTAGCGGCTATATCTGTCCCTTTCTAACACTGACATCTCTTTCTCGCATCCCCTCCGATTGCGACACGAGGCAGGCGCGCAGCGCTCTTGCCTTCATTGGATCTCATGTTTATAAAAAGAAATGTATGTTTGCATACATTTTCTTTTTATTTAATCACCAGGCAGTTGAGAAACTTTTATGTTTCGAATAGGTAAGTTATAATACGCGTTTTATTGATAGGTAAAACGCTGTCATTAAACAACTGTACCGCTATTCGAAACATAAAACAAAATATGAGACCTGTTTGTTATCGCCTGGTGGAGCAATCACCAATGTGAAAGACAGATAAATAATAAAATGACCTATTTTATTAGGAGAAAGAGGAAACAATTATAAGCTTTAAGTAAGTAATATAAATATTATTATTTATATTTTATAATTTATATTTCATGAATGTGCTTTTATTTATTATAGGATAGGAAGATATGTAATACTATTACATTATTTAAAATTTGAAACAGCAATTGATATAGTGTATAGGAAAGTACACATTTGTTTTATCATTAAGATGATTTATGCAACCATATTCATTAAGTTCTTCTTACAACAGCTACACAATTGTAAATATTAGTAGGAATTGATATTTATCAAAGATAGTTGCCTTTAGCAGGGTTTTACTTAGAAGTAGGTATTAAGTTATAATTATAAAGAGAACAAGTACGATGTCATAGGGTAGTGCGCTTGGAGTGCGTGCATGCTTCGGTTAAGATCACTCTACCCTACCTTGAAATATATGCTATTGAAGTCACTCCTGAACCCCTGGGGTTGGTGAAGGCATGACAGAAGAACAGTATTTATGTTGTCTTATCATGATAGCAATTTGAAGGATTTGCCCTTTAGTGTAACCACTTATTCTAGCTTGGTGAAGTATGGTATAATCAGGATAAACTACAGAAATATATCAGCTAGACACTAGATACCACAATTACGGTCATAAGTCGTTCATATCATAACATAGTAGTCGTTATACGATACGTGTCGTATTTGACGTATGGCAAACTTTTATTTTGTTGCATGAGACAAGAAAACAAAATTTAGACGAAGGATAATGAGATTTCAGCAGAATTACGCATAATACACTCGTAAGCAAAGTATATGTGCCTAGAAGTTTTATTTCACACGCTTATACTTAATGCATAAGCTGAGCTTTAGAGTTGATACATTTAATTTATAAAATTTTATCTCATTTCCACTTTAGGTCATCGTCATTATGAACATGATTCTGCATCCTTCTTGCAACGAAATAGGTTGAAAATATCGACAAGAACCCGAGTCGGATTAATGAATCACCAGAGACAGATTCTGATTTTAAACGTCAAATATATTTGTATTGATATTGATCCTTTATCTAAAGAATTAAGCATTTCTAAGGAATTCAGCATTTGAAGCTTTCTTTAGTGTATGTACAAGCTAACTCGACATTATTGTGAGGTCCTTTATAATAAGACTCCGTATTCGTGCGATTCATACAAACGCGCTGATCGCGCACTTATCACCATGCATTACTACTTACACTATGCAATTTACTTCAGTGTTGACATTAGACGCACTTCGGATTTGACGCCTTTCTTCATAGTGATTTCCTTCCGTATAACAACCAGCAAACCACATAAAATTAACATCAACGATATTTCTTACACAATTGTACAATGTACGTGACATTAAAAAACGTGTGAGTTGGTACTTACCAAATACCTACACACATATTCCATGATTATATTCCAATCATAAACATTATTGAGGGTAGATAGATTTTATACGTAACGACTCCTGTTGGAATACAGTTCGATGTTTCATATAGGTATGGATGGATGAAAGGCAATCTTCACATATCGACTAATGTTTTCATATAAATCTGTCCGTGAATAGGGTTGCCAAGCCATAGCGGTATATACGTAGAAAATCCGGGCTTACATCGTGTCGAAACCAACCAAAACCGAAAGCTCATTAACTTGCAGTTTTATACAACAGGCTGACAACCTGTCACTATGTTGATATACAGACTTCTGAATTATTCTCAAACCTTTGTCAGATATGGTGTAAATGACCGTTTTTTACAGCCTTTTACGCTCTGCCTACTTCGCAAGGGATATAGGCGTGATATACTGGGTGTTACAAAACAACCAATAAAGCTGAAAGGAGGTCAAGGTACTCATGAAACTGAACAACTTTCCCCATGGAACATGGGTCAAAATATGAAAAAAAAAAATTGGACTTCCCATACAAAATGAACTCACTTTGTATGGGAGATTTATTGGTTGTTTTGTAACACGTTGTATGTATGTATGTAAGTATGTAGGTATTAGATCTCAACACTTGTAGGCTGGTACAAAAGTACGCTGCCCGCATGTTATTTTAGCATGTATGCTTGCAACATATTTCTTTTACGAGATTGAACAACGACATGCATAGAAATATAAACACGAGCGAGTAGTATAGAAATTGATTGCACTGCACGCACTGAAATTTGCGATTGCACTTAACATATCCGTGAATTTGTGGGTTGTACATTTGTTTGAGAATGTTTCCTCAAGTGCGTGGCCTAGCTAAAAGTTCGGTCAGGCCGGACATGTCGTATTTGACCAGACATGGCTTTGTACGGTCAGACGGGGTAAAGTAGTTTGACTTGCTACAAATACTTGGCTGATAAATGTTATTCCATTTATACTATGTCCTTGTGAGCACCATGTGTATCTATAAGGATTTAAATCAATGGGTTGACCACGTGTCAACGAACGTGACGACGACATCAATGCGATTTTGTTACAATGTTCCTTGAATATTTGTTCGACTTGCCATTAAAAAGTTTTTTACGCTCTGCCTATCCCACAGGGGTAAACGGCATGATTTTATGTGATTGTGTCAAAATTATGGAACGCCTGTCAAAGGCACCATTGGTAACGGCATATATTAACGTTAAACTGAACAATTTAACTCAGTCTTGTTAATCTGAATTTCTTCGCAACCTTAGCAGTTCTGACTCTTCTGAATCGCATGTCAACTTTATGAACAAGTATTTTGCTAGTAAGATTAGTATGGAAATATTTCAGTAGCTATACCCTAGTTTTTGTCATAGTTGTCAACTCTTTGAGAATTGACTCAGTTGGTTAAGGATTGGGTAATGCAACTATGGGTAATAAGTACATATCTTGTACCCGATTTGAGTGTAAGCAATAGAGTGGTCTTCTCTTTATTGGGACCTGCATCTATATAGGTATGTTAGCTTAGATATAGGTTCGTTTCGAACGCTTCGTATTATGTTTTTTGCGGGATTAGATATCTGCGCATAACTTTGAAAATGTAGTTGGTTTACCAAATTAAAGGTGACAGGACAGTGAATTATTTTGCTGTGACGTAACTAGGTACTTTCACAATATGCTCATACAGATTAATTTTGCATATCCGTTAGATTTGAGAACGGAATAGATTTGATTATCCCTCAGGATAGTTTCGAATGGCAGAGGTTTTCCGAGTACCCACGACAGGCAGGCCAATATTACCTATATTATAGCCGCTTGTAATGTTTTCCTTACCCTTTGTCTGTTTCATGTATAATGTTACATGATAAGTGCTTACGTGAGTGGGTAGTATGTGAAATATCACAGTGTATGTTCATTTTAGAACACGTGTTGACATGCAAGCAAGCACGAAATGAATCATTATTTTAGTGAATTGATTGCGCTAGTAGGTTGTACAATCATGAATCTTTTCAAATTGCCGAAGGGCATGTATAAATGTTAAGACATAGAATCAGTAATATTTGCGTTGGCTCTTAGCAACATGACGTACTGCAGGTAGAATTTCGTAGGTGAGCATTTGGACAAGTTTGGGATGACTCACCGACTTCAATTTTCGCATTTACATCTTCTTATGATTTTTATTACGTAAATGTGCGAGTATTTTAAGCAGGACTAAATCGTATCGCGCTGCCAGTAATTTTTTAGGAACATGGTTCGTGTAGGTATGGCGCGGGCCGTAGGCTCGCGTAGACGGTATTTTCGTCTGAGGCGCTGAGTTTGCAGGCGCTCTTTATGCAGTTTTGCAACTAAAATTAATTTTATTGCATCTTATTTTGCTTAGCAGCAAAAGGTATTGCAATTTTTAAATAAAATCATGCAATTTCCTTGTAGTTTAGCCTTAGACATTGTTTAAAATAATTGGAAGCTTTATAAAAGCAAGATTAGATATTTTAGGTTTAGCACTTTTGTAGTACCAAACGGATTTGCCGTGCATTTTATAATGACGAGCTTTAACTTTAGAGAAAGTATTATAGCTGCACTGCACCACAACGCTGCTGTAGAGCTGAGCTCGTTAGGTACTTGAAGGTTAGTTTGAATTAGAAATTATGCGACCACGTCTGAGTGAGATCGCGAGTATGTCATTCTCTAGGTACATAGATACCAGAGAAAGAATAAATATTGGTGCCCAATGTGGCGAATATTTTTAAGATGAGGAATGCATCGAAATGTACTTTACATACTTATGCTGGACTTTTAGCTTCAGCATGTGAGTGACCCTGCAAAATATTTGCGAGGACAAAAGCTTAGCACCCATTAATGAGTTTTTAGACACTGAAAACCTCCTTGCGCAGGAGTTGATTTCTAGGTTTTATAGAAAACCCGATACGTTAAGAACAACCCACTCGTAATATTATATTATAGGTCACACTTTCAAATTACATTGTTGCTTACCTTACGTATAATAGCTAATCATGCTACTACGGTATAGAACTTGAAAGCTATATTATAAATTTCATATTTTTGGGTCCAAGCGTTTTCAAGGGCTGTGTTCGAATGGAAGCACATTTTAAATAAGTTTTCGTCAGCTAACGAAAAACTCGTAAGATATTCAGACAATTGCATGACAATTGACTGTTATTTACGTATGAAAATTACGTGTTTTCACAAATATGGCGTAATCAAAGCACTGATTTGTCAATTTAGTATGGTATTTGACTAACCTTTTTATGTAGATTGGATCCACCTGGTATTTTTGCACATTGGCTTTTCCGTATTTCGGAAATAAGAAATGTATGTCGAGCTCGTAAGCAACAATCATTAAAAGCTGAAAAATAAAACCTGAAAGAAAACCTGGAATAAAATTACACTTAAATAAAATAAAAATTCATGAAAGGAACAGATATAGACCAATTAATATTTTCGAATAAGAAAACGATAATTTTTTCGAACGGAAAAAACCGTTATTGAAAATAATTCAAATAAAAGATTTGAAATTATTTTCTCTTCTCACCACGACCGCTCCCGCCGGGAAACACATCACCAGTGTTGCCACAACCGACTTTCGAAAGTACACATTTCCGCCGCCAAAATTACACATTTTGAAGTAAAATTACACATGCGCATTTTTTTTTTTTCAATTATTATTTTTAGGGTTTCGTAGTCTACTAGAAACCCTTATAGTTTCGTCAAGTCTGTCTGTCTGTCTGTCTGTCTGTCTGTCTGTCTGTATGCCGCGCCCTCATATCTTCGTCAGTTTTAGAGATATCGACATGAAATTTGGTGAAAAGATAGATCGTGTTGACCCAAATATAGAAATGTTAATAAAAAATTATATTAAATGTTTTTTGGACCCCCTCCCATACAAGTGAAAGGGGGGCAAAAATTTTTTTTTTCTTCTGTATTATTAAATAGGGTATCGTTGAATAGGTCTTTTAAAACTAAGGTGAGGTTTCTTTGAAACAAAGTCACGAAAATGTTTCTGTCACGAGATATTTGCTTTTAAAAAGGGCGTTTTTGACCCATAATTTGTTCCAGCTGTAACTTCTAAAGTATAAACGCTAAAAATTTGAAATAAATATGAAATATAGATTACAATCTGAAGTTACAATGAAAACTATAACGGATATCGTACCCTTAAAGGTTTCAGAAAAAATTGAGCTTTTCTATTTGCGGTTGGTCATCATACTGCTGCTAACAAACCAGCAACAAAATAAAGTTTGTAATGCTGAAGAACCTGATATTTAAACGTTGACTACGAAACCCTATTAGTGGGCGTGTCTGACACGCTCTTGGCCGCTTTTTTGTTGAGAAAAATGACCTGGGGGACATTCATCCGTGCTTCGTCAATAAAATTTCTGAACGGAATCGGCTAGAGGTGAAGATAGTTCATAATTCTGAAAATGTCCCTTTCACACACGGGGAAAAAAACGAGAGGTCGATCGTGGAGTTCTTCTCGACGGCCGCTTGTGGCTGGTTGAGAGACATTCACGTGGCTGAGCCACTCTAACCGTGGTATCAGCCGGGTGATTCCCCATTGGGGAAGGCCCAGCTAGTGCCCGTCAGCCAGCGGCGGCATCTCTGGGAGTGTGCCCACGATCCTAACTACTCGACGTGGAGTAATGGATGTGGACAGCTGATGGCCGGTGCTGAACTGCACCACCCTGAGCAGCCTATCTGGGGCCCAGAGCCTCCAGTTCGTCCTGGTGGCCATGACCCCGCCGTATGACGGGATCAGGCGCTGGAGGCGAAGATAAAGGTCCCGTCCGCCCCCATGCGGAGCGCGACCTGGACCTCAGTGAGGGGTCCTGATTGCACTGATCAGGACCTTTCTGTGGGGTGCCAATCGCGTCCAACGAACCCGTGGGTGGCTCTTGACGTGGCTGGCCCGGTGCTTTCACGTCCTGGGGGTAAGGGTGAAGTTCACCCCCTCCATCTCCTAGGCTTCCGCTTCTTTGTCGTCGTAGTTCCAGAGGGGCCGTTGGCAGCCGCCATAAGGGATCTTACAGAGCTTGCCCCAGCGGTGCCGCCTCCGTCCTCTTCAGTTCGACGGGCTTCGTAAGAGGCGCTGTGCCCCGTACGGGGCAATTGAGACTGTTGGCTGGGAGCGAGCCGCCACAGTTGGCACATGTGGCCGGCTAGCCTTGATGGGGCGCATGTAGTCCACCTCGTTGCCCAGGTTGGTCAGCTCTTCCTGGATGTCATCCGGGTCTGTGTCCACGGGGAGGTCTCTAATCGCGATCTTGTTAGGGAGCAGATCGACCACTATCAGCGGCGGCTTCTTCTTACACCCCTTCATCTTCGTAGACATCGTGGGTGAAGGTGTCGCCGTCCTCCCTGGATTTGCGGGGCGTAGGCTTCGGCAACGTCAGCGTGGACGCATAAATGCCTGGGCAGATGTCGTCGCTGGGCTGTCTCCAATAGCCGAGCTCAGGCGCGGATACAAGGGGGGGGGCCATAGGGGCAATGCCCCCCCCCTAAACCCTTGGCTCTCATATAATTAAGGCTGTGCCTCCGCTGCCGGAACCGGTTCCCAAAAAAACTCGGTACGGGAACCGAGAAAAAAAATAAAGCTCTATGGTTATATTTTAAAAACTTTTAATAGTCTATGGTTGGGTGTTCTTGCAGTGGTTTTCAAGCGGTTGTTTGTATTTATGTTATTATGTGTGAAATAAAAGTAAAAACTAGAAGTCGGGGAAAATGTCAGATCATTTTGTTGTCTTTAAGAAAAATAAAAAAAGAGACGAGTATTACATTAGAGATTTAGAGACGCAAAAGCACAAGTCACTTGCACTGATACAAGCTTAAAGTATATAATAAGCAAGCTATAGAGTGCGCATGAGCCCCGCGGCGTACTGTCAAAGCGTAAGCAGTTGCTCCCTAGATACAGACGTCAAATGTCTGAGAAGTTATAGAGGTTCAGTAGTGCAGTGCTGACACTGGCGTTTTGCTACTGACAGACAGAGAGGTAGCGCCCAGACTACTGCCGACAGTTCTAACTTTTTAGGCGCACTCTATAGCTTGCTTATATACCGGGAGTAACGGAAAGGGTATAACAAGCCGAAAGGAGGTCAAGGTACTCTTGAAACTGAACAACTTTCCCTATGGAACATGGGTCGAAATATGAAAAAAAATTTGGACCTCCCATAGTAAATCAATTAGCTGATCGGCGATTTTATATGGGAGCTCCAATTTTTTTTTCATATTTCGACCCATGTTCCATGGGGAAAGTTGTTCAGTTTCATGAGTATCTTGACCTCCTTTCGGCTTGTTATACCCTTTCTGTTACTCCCTGTATATACGGTTACATTTAATTAAGTACAAATCTCTTGAGGGTGTAATCTACTCACAAAACTGAACAACTTTTGTTAGAAACTTTTCTTCGAAATATGAAAAAAAATTGGACCTCCCATACTAAGTGACACACTATTTCAGCATTTTTGTATGGAAGGTCCAAAATTTTTTTTATAATTCGAAGAAAAGTTTCAAACAAAAGTTATTTAGTTTTGTGAGTAGATCACACCCTCAAGAGATTTGTACTTAATTAAATGTAACCCTATATACTCTAAGGTTACAAGTTACTTGTACAGTTACAAGTTACTTGTATAGTTACAAGTCACTTACACAGTTACAAACAAGTCTGTTTGATTCCGAAGCTGATCTTAGCGCAGTGGAAGCAAATTAAAGTTATCTTAAAATCTAAAACTAAATGGTCGATCAGCCTCGGAACAACATTTGACTACGATTCGTAGTGCTCTTTACTATAGCTAAATAAAATAAATTTAATGAGAGAATTTTGTTCCGGAAAGTTTCCGGCCGAGAAATTCTTGTTTCCAAAATCTACTTAAACAGGGCCCAGCAACGAATTGCTTACCGAGCGAACGATGACGCCGTTTCTTTGTGAGTTTAAGTATGACAGGAATCAGGTATTCAGGATATTGTGAGGAGCACAGGAATAGGGAATAACCTAAACTCACGGCACTGGAACATCCGCTCGTTCTCGAACTCCTTTCCTCCAATCTGCACTATAGTTCACAGTTCGACATCACATAATGTTTTTTAACACAAAATAACTAAAAGATTTCTCTCCGAATGAGAATTCGGCCCCGTTGGCCTCCAATCATTTATAATTAAAATACGTAGCTATCGGCAGCCACGACACGAGCCAACGAAAAGTGAGGTTATATTTTGCCGGCGGTCGCGTGACTCTCAATCAAAGCGCCGGAACCAAAATCACTTGGTTCACTTCCCACCGAACAGGAAGACCACACGAGAAAACCGAAAACACATTAAATTACACCATTTATAATTAATATTCGCATCAACGATGCGGGCGACGGCAGAGGACGTGACAATGACAGAGCAGTGTTGCCAGCACCGCGCGCCCATTTTATACGAAAACTAAACATTCACCCGCCCCGGACCGACCCATCGGTCCGCTCTATGCATGGCAGGCGTGATAATGTAGCTACTGCTCGCTTAAGGACTGAATCCCCCACCTGAACTTCTGCAACTCGAGGAGTGCCATCACTACCCGGAAACAGGTTGAGAATGCGCCCCGGCGCCAACGCAGTGGCGGTAGGTTGGCATCCTTAACCAGAACGAGATCCCCAATGCAGGGGGGTTCAGTCCTGTCCGTCCACTTAAGGCGTTGCTGCAGAATGTGCAAGTACTCAAGCGACCAACGCTTCCAAAAGTTTTGAGTCATTTGCTGCAACAACTGATAACGCGACAAACGATTGCTATTCACCTCCGTATAGGGATATTCCGGCAAGGCGTTAAGTGGGCGGCCAATTAAGAAATGCCCTGGCGTCAGGGCCTCTAAATCATTTGGGTCTGAGCTGAGCGGACACAAAGGACGCGAATTGAGTACAGCCTCAATTTTACAAAACACGGTCGCCAGCTCCTCGAAAGTCAAAATTGTTAACCCTACAACGCGCAACAAATGCGTCTTAGCGGACTTTACAACCGCTTCAAAAATACCACCCCAGTGAGGGCACGCTGGTGGATCGAACACCCAGGTAATGCCCTGACGGAGAGGCCCGTGCTGATGGCTTCTTCGTTCTCCCTTAAGAACGTTACAATTTCCTTCATACACCGATCAGCACCCTTAAAGTTGGTACCACAATCCGACCTGATCAGCGCTGGTCGCCCTCGTCGCGACGTAAATCTCTCCAGCGCTGCCAAAAGGCCTCCGTAGATAGGTCGGCCACGAGCTCCAAGTGGACGGCCTTGGTGGCTAGGCACACGAACACGCACAAGTACGCCTTGATAGACTTTGCGTTCCGTAGGCGTGATGCCTTTACCATGAAAGGGCCTGCAAAATCCGTTCCCACACCTGCAAACGTCCAGGCCTCTGTCACCCGGTCCGGTGGGAGATCTCCCATCTGTGGCTGCATTGTGGCTGCCTTCAAGCGGTAACAAGGCAAGCACCTAAACACAACGCTACGCACCGTTCGTCGTCCCGATAAGATCCAGAACTCGCGCTGTAGGATGGCCAATAGCGCATTACAGCCCGCGTGCGAGTTTTTCTCATGACGATCCCTGACTAAGAGCTCAACTAAGGGTCCCCTTTTTGGAAGTAACAGTGGATGCCGAGCCGAAAAGGGCAGGCTAGCGTTCCGAAGTCTGCCTCCAACCCTGAGCATACCTTGCTCATCCAGGAATGGGTTGAGGCGCACAATTCCTCCCTTCAGCTTTCCACGTCCATCCCTGAGCAGCCTGACCTCCTCTTCAAAATGTTCCGCCTGGACGACTCTAACCAATGAGCATAGAGCCGCATTCCGCTCCGCAGGCGAGAGGACAGGTGTAAAGTTCCGTTCTGCTTGAGGCTTCCTGCAGTTGTTCACGAACCGCTTGATCCAACCTGTCACCCCAAGAAGTTTGTCGAGGAGCTATACCGTTCCAGCAAGAAAGCTGGGTTAGGCTTCGGTACGAGTTGCCCCACGTTCACTCGCAAACCTCGATCAGGTGGCCCAAGCGGCGCCCTGCACTCGTTGAATGGCCATTCCTGCGGCGACTCAGTCAGCCATTGAGGTCCCCACCACAGTGGGTGACTCACCAAATCAGGTGCCCTGCACCCGCGCGAAGCGCAGTCCGCTGGGTTCCATTCTCCCGGTACGTGCCTCCACACTAACGGAGTTTCCGACCCCGTAATCTGTGACACCCGATTTGCCACGAAAACCTCAAGTGTATGTACCGACGTCTGCAACCAGCACAGAACTATCCGACTGTCAGTCCACGCGTACACCGTTTCATCCAAGTTGATGGTACCACGCAGATTGCAGGTTACATGATTTAGCAAGCGCGCTAGAAGAGCTGCCCTGCCAATTCCAATTTGGGGATGGTCCATCTAGTTCGGACTGGTGCCACCTTACTTTTGGCCATAACCAGACGCACGTGCACAGTTCCCGTTGAACTTGCTGTCCGAAGGTATACAGCTGCCGCGTACCCTCGCTCCGAGGCGTCACAAAACCCATGTAGGGTAGCCTTACATCCCACCGATGGGACTAACTTGCGGGGTATCGCGATGTGCACAATCCCTGGTAAGGTGGTCACAAACTTGAGCCAATCCTTCAACAACTCTCCGGAGAGTTGGTCGTCCCATCCTAAGTTGGCTAGCCACAACCTTTGTAAAAGCACTTCGCCATGAACGTAACCGGGGCGATCCATCCGCTAGGATCGAACGTTCTAGCGATTGTCGACAGTACCGACCGCTTAGTCCAAGTTTTCTCCAAAAGGTCGGGCTCGATCTTGTACGTGAATACGTCATGCGTTGGCCTATATTGCACCCCGAGGATGCCCAACGTGTTTGGATTGTCCGGGTTCTCAAAGAGGTGCGGGTCCTGATGGAACTCGCCTGGCAAACCAGCCAGGAGCTCTGGGCAACTGGACAACCATTTCCGCAACTCGTAACCTCCTGAACCCATGATCGCGATCAGCTCGTCTCGTAGAATTAGCGCCTGCTCCACGCTATCAGCACCCGTGCAGATATCGTCCACGTAGACGTCGCGATCCAGTACTGCTGCGGCTCGAGGATATCTTACCCTTTCCTGTGCGGCCAACTCTCGCAGCGTACGTACTGCCAAATACGGACTTGGCTTAAGTCCATACGTCACCGTGTTAAGTTCGTATGTGACCATCGGCTCATCTGGGCTCTCACGCCACAAAATCAGCTGATACCGACGGTCATCCGGATGTATCATGGTTTGGCGAAACATCATTTTGACGTCTGCGACGAACGCTACCTGGTGTAACCGAAAGTCTGTGAGAATGTCCACAATGTCCCGGTTCAATTTAGGACCCGCGTGCAAACATTGGTTCACAGACACACCATTCGAGGTAGGAGCAGAACCGTCAAACACCACCCGTATTTTCGCCTCAGGTGACTTCAAGACAGCCAGGTGTGGAATGTAATAATGCTCGACACACCTCCAATCCAGGCTGGACACCGACATGTGGCCCAATTGAATATATTCCCGCATGAATTCTATATACTTCTGCCGAAGTGCTGGGTCTCGCCTCATCTTCCGCTCCATTCCGAGTAGTCTCCGTTCCGCGAGCTGTCGCGAACTACCTAAAGCGGGGCGGTTTGGGAGAAAAGGTAGCCTGGTCACGAATCTGCCTGACGGGCATCTCGCAGTGTTGTATTGATAGAACAACTCGCACTCGTCATCCTCTGGCTTCCGTCTGTCCGCCGTGGGCGCCCTCCCAAAACCTCTGCAGCACCTCTGACAGCACACTACCATAGAGGACCGGATCCCTTCTGGTAGGTCCTGAGGTCTCCAAACTGGGCCGAAAACAACATACCCCTGTGGTATCTACGGCCACCAAACCAGTTTCCTGGAGTACCTTCTTCCTACCGCACCATAATCTCCGAGGACGTCTGACCCGAGAAGTACGTCCACCGTACCAGGAGTATCAAAATCAGGATCAGCTAACTCCAACCCTGTGGTTAACCCTCTTACCGTTGGTGGTAACCTAACCTGAGGAGTTTCCCAACCACTTCATCCAGCACCACGGCTGAGACTTGATAGCTGACCCCTGTACATGTGCTACCTAATGTGAACTCAAAGTTCGTCTGACCCCGAATGTCAGGCACATTTAGGCCCCGATGCCTACAGCTTCATCCTCACTTGGCCGTACATTTAGGCCTAGCCTACTCACCAGCTTACTCGATACAATACATCCCTGAGCCCTGTATCCAGTAGGGCTCTTACTTGAATGGTCCGGCCACCGTATCCCCATACCCAAATCTTAGCCGTTGGCAAAAGTACCGTGATTGGACGGGGAGCCGAAGCTGATGAGTAGGCGGCGATTACCTAGCGGGAATCTTAACGCGGTGAGGCCGCGTCCCGCGGGGTATCCCTCACTACCCAAACCTGTGTATGGGTCCCACTCCTGCTGGTAGGGAGGTCTGCCCATAAAGGCCATGGCTGGAGTTCTATAGTACCCCGACGGCAAACGTCCGTACCGAGGTTGCGCCTGTAGCCGCGGGTACTCAGGCATAGGCGGGGGCATGCGTGGGTCTTGAGACCCAACCAGGTGGCTCAAGCCCGCAGAATACTGCATGTACCCTGGTGGCTGCCTAGTGCTCCCTGACACCCGCCCGTTGAATCCCGTACCTGGGATGGGTGTCCTGGCCACGTTCCTGTGCCGCTCTTCCCAATCCGGCACCTGCTGCACTCTCGCACCTGATGCGGCCCCAGGCACCGAAAACACCAACGCCTCTGCTGTGCCACACCCCGCCTCCTCTGAATCCGCTGCGCAGCAAACTCCTGACACGCCGTTACCCTGTGGCCTGTCTCCCTGCAGTAGGCACACCCTGATTCCAATGCGATATTGTACCGCTTGGGTTGCCCACTGTTGCCTCCTCCCGGTGCACCCGGCCGTTCCGGGTGGCGAGGGGCAGAGGTCTCCTTGCGAGGGGCTTCACCAGCCTGGACGTCCACTCGCCTGCTTTCGGCCTCGAGGAACGACTTCAGATCCTCGTAGGTCGGGAGGTGGTCCGAGGACTTGCCCCCATGTAGCTGCTCGAATCGAGCGACCATTTCGCTCGGCAGGCGGCGAAGCACTGTGTGGACCAAGATATAACCGTAGCCCGCCACTGGCAAACCCTGTCGCTCCAGTGCGCTGACCGCGACACTGACTGGGTGGAAGATTTTCTCGCGGAGGTCCGTACCTCGCGTTATGGTTGGTATTGACAGCCACTGGTCCAACAGCCTGTCTACAATCAGGCGCTTGTTCCGATACCGGTCGGTAAGGATCTTCCACGCCACCTCATAATTGCTATCCGAGACAGCCAAATGCGTCAGCAATTCATGAGGCTCTCCATGTAGCCTGGACATCAGCTGAGCCATCTTGTACGCCGGCGTTATGTCCGTCCGTGTGTGGACCACACTGCTATACAGGTCCTCAAACGCCGGCCAGTCGGCGTAATCGCCTGCAAAGACTGGAACCGTAACAGGCGGAAGAGGCACCTGTAATCCTTGTCCCACTTTACCACGGAATGGCTTTTCCTTTCCGTCACGTCGCCTAGATATGTCCGCAGCTGCCTGCGCAATGTCCTGTGCCAGCTCCAAGCACTGGCTTACATCGCCCTCAACCAGCTCCTTATCTTCAGGGTTAGGAGCTTCCTCAAGGAGCATGAGGCACTCTGTGAGGTGTTCCGACACAACCCGAACCCGTTCATCTGCCTGTAGTGCACTTTTCAAGAGCGCGTCCTCCCGGTCCTCGCGGCCGATCATTGCCGCTGTGGTAGTAAACCACCTTAATTCTGTCTTTATAGCAGCCTTATACCTGGCGATCGAGGAGCCATGGTACCAACTTTACACACTCGAATTAATAAAACGAAAAACCAATAAACAAATACCACAAAATAAATGTTAGTTGACTGGCCTAGACCTTACCGATAAGGTACCGTTCACTAGGCAAACAATACAGTCACAAAAAAAAACCGAAACAATATTTTCCAAAATTAATAAAATATGTGGGTAATATAAAAACACGCTTAATACTAAATTACGACTAACTATGTTACAATAAAGCAACCACGCTCTGCTACCAAAAATGTTTGATTCCGAAGCTGATCTTAGCGCAGTGGAAGCAAATTAAAGTTATCTTAAAATCTAAAACTAAATGGTCGATCAGCCTCGAACAACATTTGACTACGATTCGTAGTGCTCTTTACTATAGCTAAATAAAATAAATTTAATGAGAGAATTTTGTTCCGGAAAGTTT
Organism: Phthorimaea operculella; assembly: GCA_024500475.1. NCBI lineage: Eukaryota > Metazoa > Arthropoda > Insecta > Lepidoptera > Gelechiidae > Phthorimaea > Phthorimaea operculella. Next base: position 3,915,262 of record JANFCV010000035.1, on the reverse strand, counting down.
CCGGCCGAGAAATTCTTGTTTCCAAAATCTACTTAAACAGGGCCCAGCAACGAATTGCTTACCGAGCGAACGATGACGCCGTTTCTTTGTGAGTTTAAGTATGACAGGAATCAGGTATTCAGGATATTGTGAGGAGCACAGGAATAGGGAATAACCTAAACTCACGGCACTGGAACATCCGCTCGTTCTCGAACTCCTTTCCTCCAATCTGCACTATAGTTCACAGTTCGACATCACATAATGTTTTTTAACACAAAATAACTAAAAGATTTCTCTCCGAATGAGAAATCGGCCCCGTTGGCCTCCAATCATTTATAATTAAAATACGTAGCTATCGGCAGCCACGACACGAGCCAACGAAAAGTGAGGTTATATTTTGCCGGCGGTCGCGTGACTCTCAATCAAAGCGCCGGAACCAAAATCACTTGGTTCACTTCCCCACCGAACAGGGAAGACCACACGAGAAAACCGAAAACACATTAAATTACACCATTTGTAATTAATATTCGCATCAACGATGCGGGCGACGGCAGAGGACGTGACAATGACAGAGCAGTGTTGCCAGCACCGCGCGCCCATTTTATACGAAAACTAAACAAAGTCACTTGCACAGTTACAAGTCACTAGCACAGTTACAAGTCACTGGCACAGTTACTAGCCGCATGCATAGTTACAAATCACATGCACAGTTACAAACAAGTCGCTTACATACTTACAAATACAAAGTTACAAGTCACTTGCACAGTTACAAGGCACTTACACAGTTACAAGTTACTTGCACAGTTACAGGTCACTGGCACAGTTTCAAGTTACTGGCACAGTTACAAGTCACTGGCACAGTTACAAGTCACTAGCACAGTTACAAGTCATTAGCACAGTTACAAGTCACTGGCACAGTTAAAAGTCACTGGCACAGTTACAAGTCACTGGCACAGTTACAAGTCACTGGCACAATTTACAAGTCTCTTGCATACTAACAAGTCACAAGTTGCTACAAGTGACTTGTAACTATGCATATGCCTTGTATTGAAACTATGCAAGTGACTTATAACTGTGCAGGTGACTTGTAATTATGCAAGTGACTTGAAACTATGCAAGTGTATTATAACTATGCAAGTGACTTGTAAGTAGCATGTAAGTGACTTGTAACTATGCATGGTTACAAGTCACATACATGCACGCACTTGCATAGTTACAAGTTACTTGTAACAACTTGTAACTATGCAAGTTAGTTGTAACAACATGTAACTATGCAAGTGTCTTGTATTGTAACTGTGCGAGTGACTTGTAACCATGCAAGTCACTAGTAATTATGCAAGTGACTTGTAACTAGCATGTAGGTGACTTGTAACTGTGCATGTAACTTGTAACTATGCAAGTAACTTGTAAAGTAACAAGTCACTTGTAATCATGGAGACCTAAAGGTCGAAATTTGTTCTAAGTCCTAACTTTATATGGCAACGGCGGGTTTCGGTATCTGTTCCGGATGCCGGTACCGGCAGCTGTCCCGGGTGCCGGTTCCGGCAGCGGAGGCACAGCCTATAATTAAATCAAGATTTTTTTATTTTTTACAAAATGTGAACTGATTTTCTCAAAATGGCCCCCCCCTGAGCCAAATCTTGTATCCGCGCCTGGCCGAGCTGTTCAACAGGTCATGGACAGCGGCAACGTGACCCTCGTAGCCGGAACCGTGCGGGTCCTCCGCGGGGTCGGTGAGGTGGAAGATGGTCCGTGGGCGCGCTCTTCTGCGCGCTGTTCGTTCTGCGCTCCCGCTTGCACAGCTGCAGTACTCTCCCTGAGAGCATTCAGGGTGGTGTGCCGAACGGTGGCGTGCTGAAGGGCAAGCAGGTCCTATTGTTTCTTGTCCCTCGGCTCACACTGGGACAGCGGAGACGGCGAGGGAGAAGCAGGCAGCGGTTATCGCTGCTGCGGCGACAGTAGGCGGCAAGAGGTGGCGAGAGGCGAGTCCGTCGAACCGGGCGTGGACGGCGTCCACGATGGACGTGGGCGTCTAGAACCCGCTGGATACCGAACACCCTGTCGCGACTCTTGAGCGCGGGGCGCTGGTAGGCATCTTCTTATTTGCTTGGTCCGCGTAAAGCGTAGCCTGCCCTCGGGGCGCAGGACCCTGGAGTGCCCCCTTTCTGGTGGGAGGCCAGGGTTACGGGTGCTCAACAGAGCCCTACATGACGACCGAGGGTAGGCAGAAGCACTGGTAACACACCTAATAACACACTTTCGAACGCGGATGGGTAGTGTGGCACTACACCACAACGACTAGGCGGCTGATCCATCTGTCTATGGTGTGGAAAAGGATGCTTTTAAGTTCATCTAGAGCAAGAGAGATGTAAAATAGCTTTCTGTCTGACGTTCGTACCTATGTTTTTTAAATCAATTTTACGTTCCGATAAGTGAATAGCAAGCAACGCTCACTCCTATCATTGTTTGAGGTATTAATTTGGCTGTGAGGTTACGAAATTACACATGAGAGGCCAGGATTACACACTACACATGGGAGCCTAAAATAGTACGTCAAATGTGTAAAATGTACCCGGTTGGCAACGATGCACATCACCAATGTAGGCAAGAGCGCTGCGCGCCTGCCTCGTGTCGCAATCGGAGGGGATGCGAGAAAGAGATGTCAGTGTTAGAAAGGGACAGATATAGCCGCTACCGACCGTCCTAAAAAGGAAAAGCATCGCCGCTCTCTTATATTTTGTTTTATGTTTCGAATAGCGGTACAGTTGTTTAATGACAGGTTTTAAGTCCTCTAGAAAAGAAATATATTTGGAAATAAGACATTTTTATGTCCCGCAATGCCACAGTACTATAGGATTATACCTTACCCTACCTACCGTATAAACAGAAATAAACAGATTGTTATTGAGAGGAATACATATGTTTTAGAATGAAAAAATAACCAAGGTTTTCTATATGGGAGTGTCTATTCAGTAAAAAATTTAACATTATGAGACATAAAGAAGTTCAACAATGACTCATGTTGTAAATAGTATTTTTGGTTCATTCTGCACTTTCTGTAATAAGGCTCAATGGATTAGACAATACCATTTTATTATAAATCTGATTCTTAATTTCTGAGCTAAATTTTATGCTAAAAAGAATGAAAACTCAAGGCCGAGAATAAGCTGACGAATTAGCATTTGTGAAGAATGTCAAAAGCTAACTAATATGGTGAGACTATTGGTATTACAATCAAGCTGCAAACACCATGAAAATAATAATGTGACTTAATTTACCAAAAACATGCACAAATAAACTAAATTTTCATTCTTTTCGTGTTCTTTTCTTACGAAAATATATGTTTGTTTGCTGTACCTGGCTTCATAAACAGACCAATAAATGTCACTTTCAATGACACTGACATTTGATTGTATTGTTGTGTGTTCCAATATTTCCTTTCTGCATTATTTTGTGAAAAATTATGAAAACAGCACAAAATTATGAGTGAATTTATAAAACCATGTATATATCAATAGAAGATAGTACCACTGAAATTGTGCCACCACTGCTAGAGAATATTGTGCAAAATATAGCTAAAGAGGAAAAATGCTGTGATTCTCTTCAAAAAGACTTATTGTGCATTTTAATTATTGTTTTGATGGTTGAAAATGGATTCTATCCCATCAAAGGACGGTCAGATAATGTCCTTGATCCTCGAAAAATAAAACCCAAACGATTAAAAGAATGGAAGACGGCAAGTGGGCTCTTTGAAGTCGAGTTTGTACTGAATGGATTTGAAACTACACTTACTAAGTTAGTCATAAGCCCGTTGGGATCTACTGTATTGGTCAACCTTGTTCTAAATGTAAACAATTTAGAAACATATTCAGTATGTCTACCTGTGAGTCGATATGTGGTATCCCCACAAGCATCAACCATACCTATGATTTTCCGGGATTTGAAGCATTTTTCGTTCACACTCAAGAATAAAATTATAGCTCCAGTTAAGAGTAGAATTTTGGGATTCCATGGTTATCCTGGTGCCAGCCTGGTGGGTTTGCCAGATGAAGTCTTGTACCAAATTTGCCTGGAACTCTCTGTTGTTGAAGCAGTAAGACTGTCACAAACTTGCAAAAGAATGAAGTTTATGTTAGAGAATGATTTCCTTTGGCATGAATTTTATAAAAGAGATTTTCAAGTGGTTCCATCTTCATCAATGAGCATTGACACTGAAAGTAGTACCAATAACCCTCAGGGTGAGAGAAGTGACTGGAAAGCCATGTATAGAGAAAAGTTTGTGGCACAAAAAGAAGCTGCAATAGTGCAAAGAGGAAGGACAGCTGGCCGCATGCATGATTTCATGGACTATGCAGATTATAGATCTTATATTGATAATCCAATGTGGGATAATATGATTATTTAAAAAGATGTAAATTGTTTCTGTTCTTAAAACCTACAACATCCCTGAAGTTGTAATAAAAATACCTGATTTTGATTAGTCATCAACTAAAATTGTGTTAATTTCTTTGTATCATGTTACTCTATAACAGTTTCTGAATGGATTTTGATTCATGCATGCTAGTCAAGTGGTACATTTTTAAACTCTGTTACTGTATTTTTTTAGTGCTTGCTTTCTGTGTGTCTGTAATGTAAATATTTAAAATTAAAGTTAAAAAACTTTTTATCATATGAATGTTTTCTTTCTTCACAATCCCCATTTCTGTAAGCATGCTAGTTGTACATATTTCATTATCATTTTGGTTATTCATATAGGTGAAACTGGAGGTAAAACTTCCAATGCATCTGTGCATCCGATTGGCAAGGGGGGTCGACATATGTCGATACCTTTCGACTCTTCAACAACAAATGGAGATTTAAGTGAGTACATACTATTTTCTTTACTGCAGTAGTATTGAAATGCAATTTGAGCTTAGTACCTAAAAGTCAGGTGGCATCCAGTGGCAAACAAAATCAAATTCGTAAGTAGGTACCTATATGTATAATTCTCTTCTTGTATAAGTACTATAAATGACCTCATAGATAATTGACGTGCTTAGGCAATTTGAAATTTCCGCCATTACATTCGATGAAATCTTTTCTCAAATACAACAAAATTACCATAAAACTACGTGCATTTCGGAGAAATTCGAAAACTGGGCTAAATAACAAAGCTCCCATTTATGTACGATGAAATAAACATAAGTATCTTATTAAACATGCGCTCCATATAAATATATTCGCGAAGGATAGATGCGAACAAGCGAGGCGGCGCAGGCAGGGGTGTACGAGCCACGGGGCTCGCTCTGAGGTCGGAGGGTGAGGGGTGCGCGAGGGATGCGCCGCGCAGCCTCCGCGCGTAATCTCGCCTTTGTGGCGCCGCCATTGGCGAGTTGACGGGAGCTCTGAGGGCTGGTCGCAGGACGCCAACAGTGAAGTCGTGAAGTGTGGCCCTGTGCCAGGTTGCGTGCTGATGGCCTGGCGTCGGTGAGCGCCGCGGTGGAGGGCCCGCGGGCGCCGCGCGACCGGCCGCCGTGGCGGTGCTACGGACCCATGCTCACCCACAGCCGTTCCGACGGCGATTTCCCCATATACACTCGAGGTGAGCTCGTCCTTTGCATGTCTTATCGCCACATACATTCCTTAACTATTGCTCAGCAGGAAACCGATTACTATTCATCTCATAGTAGGTAACTTTATGCGTCATCTTTGATTATCCTGTTGTGTTATCTAGTACATTTCGTAATCATAACAAATATTTGTGGTATTTGTTCAAGCATGAAATTCATAGGTACCGATCATGCCTGTACTATCTCTGTCTGTAGAATAATAACGTGTTACAGTAATCAATGCGTCTCTGTTGCACTTGATAGTCTGTTAAACGACGAGAGGGCTTCAATTGATATCTAGTGGCGTCCGATTGTCGGATTGCCCAGTGAGATTTACAAATCAATATTCTAGCGTCCCGTGTTTACCGCTTACAATCTGTTAACAGTCCGTTGATTATGTCTCTACATCGTAAAATATTATGTCCGTTATCTCTGTAAACTGTTTAGAGATTGAAGTGGGTCATATAGAATTTAATTTTAAAATTCAGGCTTCGCCGCGTGCGTTACACGCTACGCGGGCTCGTAGCATGAAAGCCATGGTCGGCTTATTTTCTAGGACATTAGGTTGGTCTATTAATAAGCAGAGGCTGTATAATCTGGCTGTCGCCGGTCGCAAGCTCACGATTGAGCGCGGCGCACTGTGATCGACGGAGCAGCTAATTTAATGTTTTAATGTCACTTGACATTCATTAATTGAGCGTAATGAGTCAAACATGTTCCCAATAAGTGTCAGTGAGCCAGTTTACAGCTGCTGAAGCCAGGAATCATGGAGTCACTGCTTTTCATGAATACTGTTTATGAACATTCTATGCTCTTCAATGCAATGTTAAATTGCCATAAACGTAAACTTTGAGTCATGTGTTGCTGCTGCGCGTTTATGGGATTCGTTTATTGCGTTGAACCTATTAGCGAAATGGCTAAACATAAGTATTAAACACAAAACTTAGGTACCTAGGTAGTATTTTTCCTTCGATTGATGCAGTGATTGATGACATGGTAGAATAAGACTACGAAAGTCTACTAGTCTTAATCTAAAAATTGTGCCACGGAAGGGAGGGTCATTGCGCCCGTTGGCGACCGATTAGTTGACTTCCCAACTTTGCACCCTGAAATAAATATGAAGGTTTCATATTTGAGGGTTGATTTTTTTTATGAGCATAGCAGATATAATCAAAATATTGTTTTCGAGAAGTATTTGCAAAATACTGTAACAGTTTATTTTTAAAATGATTTTGAACCGAAAAGTACCCAAAATGCCAGATAGCGACCGCTTTTTTCAGATAGCGACCACGTGTGCGTCAGATAGCGACCGCCCGTTTTACTACCGTTATTATGGACATATTAACCATTATTTATTTAAAAAAATTACTTTTGCACATTTCTCATACATCTTGAACAATCCTATAAAAATCTACACCTAAGGTTGTGGCCTAGTACCTATCTAGACATGATTAAAAAAATAACAATATTTCATAGTACCAAACAGTTGTCACAGCAATAACAACTGCTGACTTTGCTGCCTCACAACCCTTGCCGACGCTGTTTATTACGTTTTGTTGTCTCCGAAGCCTCAGCGTGAACTGAAGAGGCTTCGAGACCTCGCTGGTCTTCAGCGCGCATATGTACGGTACCCAACCTAGCTAGGTTAATGCGCATTTTCTGATACTGGGGAGGATCAACCATTTCTACTTCATTGATGCAACCGCCGAGGACCCAGCCCGGATCTAGCTCTCAAGGTCACACCGCACCAGAACGTTCCATGCCTCATACCTTGGTGCGCATAAACACTACCCTTGCCTGTACCAATCACGCTGGCGCGCAATGTTAGGCCTGTTCAGCTCCATCCGCAAACTCGACCAGCAGGATCTGTCTTACGCAGCAACTGGGCATGAAATTCCACTCTCGATTGAGGTGGGCTTTAGTGGACAAACATCGAAGGGAGCTCAGGAGACAGGCCTTTAGATACGCGCGGACGCTAGAGCACATAGACCGACGGGCTTCGAGTACCTATCAAAGCGAGTAGGAATTCCGAGTGTGGCTACTTCACGGTGCTACAAAGTATCGTCTTGGAACTTCCTGATTCGCTTACACAGTACGACCCACGTTGTACCAAGAGCGACCCATAAATATTGCACAAAGACTCTTGTCGGCCAACAACACACAGCAGAAGTAGATAAGAACGTAGCTCTCTATCCTTAGCAATTATTTTTTTCATTTTATGGTGGGTCCTTTCTGGTCTCCTGTCTGACTTTGCTCTGTTGGAGGTATCTTCGTCAGTCACATCGCAGGAACTCATCAAGCCTCTAGCCTTCTTCCTTTTTTCCAGAACCCTTGGGTGTTTATATTGGCCACTGTGTTGCCTTTATAGTCTGCAGGTCTAGCTGACTATGACTATCCAGGCTACTTGCGCCAGGTAAACTTGTGTGAGTGCACCGAACGCGGATCCTTTTCTCCTACCTTTTTTAAACAGGTATCTATGACGTCATGCAACTGCTCAACCCAACATGAAATTTGAAGGATGTGAGAGCAGCACAGCCTAATTCAACCTCTGCCAGCAATTATGTATGACACAGCTCGAGAATCTGCCAACGCAAGCTGAAGAATTATAGGCCCAGTTTTACGCTAGTGTGGAGGCATGGGTGTGTGGCGCAGAAGTGATGGTTCTGGGCTTTAAGGAAGGAATGGAAAATCTGATGCAATGTAAATTTGCTCGTCGTAATCAGGTGGGTTTGCGGCGGCAGCCAGAGTGAAATAAAATACCCCTGTATCCGAAAACATTGCTTTTACATGGCAGCACCCTTAAGGCTAGGACTGTGTGGAGGTCAGTAAGAAGTGAGAACTTCCTGCTTCTTCGTTGTCTCCAAAGCCTCAAAGTGAGTAAAAAAGCAGCGAGAACTTGCTGCCCTATTGTGGTGAACTATTTTACAAGACCCAACCCTTGAGAGAGTGCAACGAGGCTTCTATCTATAATTATACGCTATAAGGAGTCTCTCTGCCAACACTCTGCTGCACAACATAAACTGAGCTGAATTCTCTGGACAATCAAGAATTTGAATGCATCAGCTCAAAGTGCACAGAAGTCACCCAGGCCCCGAGCCTAGGACGTGTATCTTCTCCACGCAGCTGACCCGCACGTACTGGAACCTCACCCCAGGCATCTATGACATTACGAAATAGCTTTGATTTCACGGTGTGAAGATTTAGGGATGGCGTGTATAGACCAGGACAGCCCAAAGAAACTCTGCCTGTACTTCTGGCACAGCACAGCTCTTTACATATGTCCATTGTGGACGATCCAACAGCAGCGAAGAAGAAGTTGAAACAGGTTCACTACTTCAGAACGCGGAAACTCCATTAAAAGCCAACAGGGTCCATGAGATGCAGTTGGCGGGGCGCGGCGTGCGGCGTGCGGCGTCATGTTCTGTTTTATTTGTTAAAGGGGGATTCCAGAGTTATAGCGCATTCCGAGACGAAGAGCCTAAGAGCAGCAGTTTAATAAAAGACTAGTAAAAGACATTTGTAACAAAAACCTATCAAAGGGCCAACAATACAGTGTAAGAGAAAAAGTGGTGGTCGCTAAGTAACGTAAAAAAAATTTAGAGTCTGATAGCGACCGCCTATTTTTCATACATTTTTGAGGCGGTCGCTAACTAAACATGGTTTTTTAGCATGTACTAGTTAGCGACCACTCAACTAGATAACTGTTAAAAAACCGGTCAAATAATCATAATTTGACGGTCGCAAACTAACTGTGGTATAAAAAACGTCTGTTAGAATTAATAGAAGTTGTAAGAATCAAAACTTTGTTTAAAAGATAACCTGGAAAAAAATAAAGATTTTTCAAGCATCGTGTTAGATAGCGACCGGCCGGTCGCTATCCAGCATTTTTCTAAAAATTGGGTGCCCATTCGCGACCATCTAATAAATCATAAATTTACTTAAAAATAACACGAAATTATCATTAAATCCGATACTTCACTAAAGTATGAACACCATAAAACCGTTATAGTTGTAAAAACTAGACGAAATCCTGAAAATTTCACTTTTGAAATGGCACGTGCTCGCTATTTTTTGGATAGATTTTCGGCGTTTTTTCGAGGGCAGAGTGACTGGCAAAATGGATGATTTATTTGCGGTACATTGGTGAGGTTTAATAGACAGATTTGAATAGGAGTAGATTCAGCAGTTATCCTTGTCTTGTTTAAGCCACACTTTTTTACAAAGAGTGAAATATAACTCTTATTATTGCAATATTACTGAGGTCAGTCCTGAAAATGGTCGCGAACTGACGCATGGTCGCGAACCGGCACAATGACCCGATATGGGATATTTTTTGCATTGGAAAATTATGTTTCACACGGGAAATTCAATTCGCCACGGCTGAAAAAGCTGGGCGGGTTACTGAAGAAAATATAGGCGACACATAAATGCGATAGTAGCTACTACATGTTCGTATCAAGCAACATGATCCAATGGAGTTAGAGTAAGTAAAAGGGATCGGATAAGATGGGATCACTGTTGGAAAGGATGGGACCAAATAGGAAAAAAACCGTAGATAGAAATGAACTTAATACAAAACTAAGCTATATTAAATTACGTTGAAAATAGAATAGCTGATCTACGGGTAGGTGTTTGGGACGATATACCACCGGAAACTTTGCTGACATGTAACTAGGGTTTGCAATCCGGATATCCGGATATCCGTTTTATCCGGATATCCGCCACTTTTTGAATCCGGATAATTGTCATCTAAATATTCGGATATCCGGATAATTCAGTTATTACTTTTGAGAAGTTATTTAAACCAAATTATGACAGGAAGTACATACTCTCTCATCACATTATTCATACCAAAATTTTTCTTCATTGAAAATATTGTAAAAGACCTAATGAAACTAAGAAAATTCTTTTATTTTGTGATGATGGCATGACACTTATCAATATTTGTTTTTTACCTCATAAAGTAGGTAATATTTGCATAAAAGCTGTTGTTGAAACAGCATTTCTTTAACTATAGTTCCATGGGTTGTTTTTCAGTCAATTACATAGAAATATAAGCATAAATGCATTTATGTGCTTTTATTAGAAATGCAATTATGATGCACGATTCCGATTCCTATGTACCAGCAAAAATGGTTTATCACATACTAAACAATGTTAACTATGGCTCTATTACCGATTCTCGTGTAGTTTAGCTGGGCTACTGGAGTTCCAGTACTGGCGTCCTAGTACTTTAGATTTAGACCCTTGACGTTTATGTACCAGGAGACGAAGTCCATCATACTAAATAACTATTGCTGTTAAGCTTTTTGAATGTGTCTTAATGTTAGGTGCGTAACCCAGGAAACTCAACTCCTTGATATCTACATGCTAGCAGAAGAAGCACTTATGCTCAGCAATATTTTTTGTAGCTTTTACCGTTTCTGGTGTATTTTAGCTGGGCGCCTGGTATTCCAGACTGTCAACGTTTACGTGCCAAAATAAACCCATAGTTATGAAACAAAACAAATTACAATTTAGCTATTTCCTTATCTCTTATTGCTAAGCTGGGCTCCACATAGAGTACTCTAGACTCTGGATGTCTTATTCTATAAGCCAGCAGAAACGAACCACGATGCTGAACAACTTTTGCTATGAAGCCATTTCCGCACATATTAAATACCTATGTTCCTGGTTGCCGTGTGATGCCGGCTTAGAATAGCATCACCCCATTTCTTTCCTGTGGGTGTCGTAAGAAGCGACTAAAGGACTCGAGGGTATCATGTGTATTGCAATTTTAGGCGACAGGCTGACAACCTGTCACTATAGCGATACACGACAATAGCTAAAACGGCCCTCAAATATGTGTCAGACGTGGCGATAACGACCGTACTTTTACGGCCGTTGACGCTCTGCCTACCCCGCAAGGGATAAAGGCGTGATATATGTATGTATGTATGTATGTTCCTGGTGGTCTATTATCAGGAACTAAAAACCGTTAAATTCCGAAAAATATAGCATTTGTCCAGAATGTTAGCAATCTCTGTGCAAGTCTGTTCTAGCGAATTGGCTGTTAAAGAGTTACTCCTGCGTTTATATATATTTTTTTATTATTTTAGTTTTTATTTAATTTTTTTTTTACTAAGACTACAATGAATTATATGATTTCAATTTTTTATATAAAAAAATGTATTATTCGGATATTCGGATATCCGGATATTTGAAAATAAATTATCCGAATTATCCGGATAGTAAAAATTAACGGATAATGCAAACCCTACATGTAACTGAACTACTTTTCCTATGGAGGCTAGGTTAGGTTGATACGGGCGCATCAGCACCGACTTGATTACTAGTAGTGGTCGCCATGGCCGAAATCGGTCGGAGAGATCATCATCATGTTGATAAACAAGAAGATCAATTCGACCTTCCATACAAAATTCCCGATCAGCTAACTGACTTCCTATGGCAACTCAAACAAAATAATTTCATTTTCCAACTTAGGCTCTAAACTAAGCTTGTTACGGCTTCTCGGTTTGATCATGCCTGCAAAGTTTTAGTAAAGATATGATAGAATAAATATCAATAGATAGAGTAGAAGAGATAACATAGAGTAGAATTTATTCGCTCCGGAAGTTATTGAGTTACAAGTTGTTTCAGCTGTTTAAAGTCTTAGCAAGTCGTGGAAAAATTGCAAACTGTACGCACTACTAATAGACTTTTACATAATCATACTATTTACTTAACTTACCTATTTCAAACAATTGCTGCCGGCTGCCTGTTTGATAGAGGCGCAGGCGCAGCTGATAAACGTATCAGTTGCTATTTATTATCTAATCTTACGAGTTCTCCACGCAATGTCTTAGTATTTTTTCCAATTCCATTCAACATAGTCATTCGAGATCGATGTGGAAGATTTCATAGCAAATATAGATTTGTTTTAAATTGTGTATGATGAAAGTCAATGGCAAAGTGCTGTTTGGGAATGGATGATCTAAATATGTTGAGGAGAGTGAAACGGAGACCAATAGACGATGATACGAGGAGCGATAGTGGGGTTCTAGATACGGATGGTGACGAATTCAGTAAGTCTACATACAGTTTTATTGGTGCACACTTTTGAATTTCAGTATTCCTGTTTTTGGTTGATAGGATAAGTTAGTAAAGCTATTCGAGAGCTCTATTTACATTGTGCTGTCGATTGTATTGAGTTTCAATGCTTCAGATATTAATAAGTCCGTAAACAAAAGTATTCTGCACTTTAGTAACTTTTGCCACATGGCGCCACAATAGACGCAATTTGTGCCCAACATGCAACAAAATTAGCAAATCGCCTCGAGACAGCTGTATCCTTCTTGATTTGTAGAATGCCGATAAAAATATTGTAGATATTCAAAAGCCAGTTGAAAATACGTGAGCTGTTTTCAATCCGTTTTAAAAATACAGAATGCATCGACTCAGCTTGTTAACGTCTACTACTTGCGATAATGACGAACGCCCTTAAAAAAGTTCCGGTAGCAATCGGCACAATCATAAGGGTGTCTACCTGCCAGTTCCATTTAGCGGTGGCCGATGGGGTGGGGGGTGCTGTAAAGCGGGTTGTAGTGTAACTACACTATACACCTGCCGGGCAGGACTCAGGGCAGCGGGCGGCAGGGCGCCACGCGAACCGGTGTCGGTAACCGGTGGTGCCCGCACTCAAATGACCGCTTCTTGTTTATGCGTCCACTCGTATATCACATTCATGTTTATCCTCCATCCTTATCCTCTATGTTCAGGTGGTGCTCTATATTCACCTGTTGGTCCAGGTGATGCTTATTTTGATGACTTGACTCTCTTGATAATTTACGCCTTTACATCTGCAAAACTGACTCTACCACTTGTTGTTAATAGGGCTCTACCTAGACTTGCATTAATCGAATTACAGTAACTAAATAATACGCATTACACGACATTAGCGATCGTAGATTTGTTAACATTCTGAGAATTTTTATTTGCTGCACATTTGTCTGCTAACATTTACACCGACTTGTGTAAGTGTTAAGCGGTGAGGTCTCATTGTCTGTATTATGAATAAAGATACTAAGATAGGGAGTAAATAATCGTATCAACAAATCTCGCGAAACATTCCACAACGTGAGCGGAGCACCATACCTAGATGTGTGTATGTTGACGACGCCATAGGCTTTGGGCTCGGGTGCAGTAAGCAGTGTAGAGCGCGCGCGCTCGTCGAGGCGAGGCGAGTGCATTGCAACATGCAGGCACTCGCTTGGCGGCAGGAGCGAACCGGCGAGCGCGAGACAGGCGGCATGGCAGGCGGGCCCCCACCCTGCCCCGCGCGACGCTCGCGCGCCAGTCCGGCGTTGTGCGTCCCTCGCGGCGCAGGCACCACGCTATGCTCGCCTCGTGATTAACGCGTCAATACCGGTTTCGCGAGTGCCTTTGTTTAGTGTGGATTGACAGTGTTGTGTGTTGATTGTATGGCGGCAATGTCGAGCGTGCGACATGGGCGCTCGTAGTTGACATGTCGCTGAGCGCGGCCGCCCCGGCCCCGGCGGCGGCGCGCGGGACCAGGACCAACAGTCTCGACGCGCTCGATTTCCAGGAGCGCCGGCAGCTGATCGCGAGCTCGCTGTCCCTCACGGACTTCTTGCACGTCGGGGCGAAGGAGGTGGCTGCCGTCGCCGGTCAGTCCCCTTCTCATTTCGTCTCGCACCCAGACACTCGCCAGCCCGCCACCCAACCCAGCCGCATTCCTAACAATAGCTTTGCGAAATCGGTCTCATGCACGACATTTGGCCTCTCAACGATGTATGCGAGGATCATGACATTTGCTTGATAACAATTTGCGCATAGCTCTAATGTAGTGGGCGAACTGAGCTATACTTAGCAAATTAATTCGTATGCAATGCACTGCACCACAAAATGCTGCATTAACCACGGTGCAATAACACGCACAGATTAACCTGCCTCGAAGGACTTGTCAAAGCCGAAATTCCTCATAAATCGGGACTGTAGCATACCCGGACTAAGGGAATAGGAAGAGCATCATAAATGATAATTCATACTGCTAATAATGAGCAATTTTGAGATAGGTATGCTCCCCTGACATGTAAACACACGGAGATATGCAGACGGATTATTTTTATCTATCCGTCATTGCGCGTATTGTTTACAGTGTCCGATTCTGGCATTTTGCATCAGTTTGTTGACTATCTCACGATTACGAGGTTTAATTCCTGTGTTGATAGCTATTCTGTTGGATTCGCTCTACGAACATGCTTTCACTTAATCAACGGACGTAGTAGTGAGAGCAATGTTTTGTGAATTGTTTCAGCTTTAACTTTGAAGTCACTGTAGCACTACAGTCTCTATTAAAAATACCTACTAAAGTACCGCTTATACACAAAAAACTTGAAGAGACGTAGCGTCTGTACAGTCCGAAGTCATGTGTGTACAAAAAACTTCCATTTGGACAATGATATCACCCGAACTACCTGCCCTACAGGAGTGGTTACTCTGGTCACGACATACCTGCCCGCCTGCCTACTTATCATTAACCCTTGCGTGCTTCCACGTTTTTTGTTTTAAAGCCATCGCTCTACGAGGAATTCTCATAAAAACTAATACGTTTTGTTTATTTGTTGTGGACTGCTCAAAGTAGGCTCTTAAACTCCTTAAGAATAGAGCTCATGATCGTCCTTTAAAAAGGTTCAAGGCTTCTTTCCGTAGGGAACTATAAAACTTCGTACCTTTCGTTAACTTCCGCGACCCGAGAAGGTAAAAGACACATCTCATTAAAATTGATATTGCTCAGCTAGTCAACTCTCAGAACACCAAATATGGTTGCGCAGAGGCCTGATTTGACCTTAGGTTCAACTTGTAACTCATGTTCAATACAACCTTTGATGAGGTCAATAAGTAAGGTCATTTCTAGTAATCCGCTAAACCTGTATCTGTAAATAACTCAGCTCGTTAGTACCATTTATTTGTACTTAGTATTTGTATTGTGTCTACTCTACACTGTACGTGCGATGTACCTCGTCGCCGCCATTCTTCTTAGGTACAAATAGCTTGTCTAGCAACTATGTCTATTTGTATCCATAAAGTACTTTAGAACAAAAGAGAGACTCAACTTACTCATGGTGTTCCCATAGTTATACACTATCGAAAGTGAAAATTACATTTTCTACTTTTGTGCGATAGCTTACGATGTAATAGTTAGATCTGACGGTTTAGGGAGAGCGTATTGGATAAGTTGTTGAGAGTAGATAATATCTGAGCGGCCAACAGTACTGTGGTACTGTAACGGGTACTGTACAATACAATGAGTCGCAATCATTGATTATATCTCCGCGTTATTCACGGCACGGTGATGTCACATGGCTTTTTTCGCGCACACCATTTGTGTTATTGTAACTGTAAATTCTGATCTCTGATTTCACGCGTGGGAGAGATTATTCACCAAAAATTCTATTGAGTATCATTAATTTGTTTTTTTGGCCCGAAATATCTAATTTGGTTTTAATCGATTTGTGATGGTTCACATCTGGTATCACAATGTTAGAAAGTTTCCATCCTTTTATAGGTAAAATCGATATTGTTTTCTGCGAAAACTTTTCTTGGGAGAAAATTGTAGTGTCTCACAAAACATATCCTTGCTGCTATATTATTGCGACAATCGATCATCCAGCTTGATAATGTCTGTGTTCCAGCATCAATATATCTGTGTCATATCGTCCTAGGTTTTTCCATTGTAGAACTTTTTTCATCTTTTCCGCTTTCGAGCCATCTCGGAAATATTTTTCCGATAGATGTAAAAACCGCAGCTAAGCTGAAGCCTTTTCAGCATATTTCAATGAAAAAGTTTCCTGTGAAATGGATATTGCTTCGGAATACTTAAAACTGTATCTATTACGGCATCATGTTCAGCTGTCTTTTAAATTATGTTATTGTTGCCATGAATACACATAGTTAAACTACAGATTTTAATAAAATATGACACTCATGAGATGACCAAACACGGCAAAGCTTTCTATAAGCTTTTTCACCTTCGATTAATCAACTTCCCACTCAGGTTGCTACACACACAGCAAGCTCGATTTTGGCAGCTTTCGTCCGGTAAACGAGATCAAATAGGCGAGGGGTTATTTGGCTTACAGTGGATTACGGGCCAAGCCGGGGGTCAAAATAAGTTTACCTGCCAGCTGGAAGCTCTCCAATGGTGTTTACACCATGCCTTCACAGGATGGACGGTGTAATTTGCTAAGTAACTTTAACACCGTTAAACACATTGCAAGCTAATTGAATTGGCCGATAAGCGAACGTTTAAAAACCTTGATAGGGTTAAGGTCGCCTGGGCCCTGAGGGGTCTATAAAACTTGCTTATCGACCAAGCCCGTGAGCACTACCACGTTACGCACGATAGAAAGTACTAAGCTATTGTAGCGATCGTAATATGATTCAGTAGCTAAATGGATTCTTAGAACATTGTATAACTTCTTGTTAACATTTTCAAAAATACAATACAGCAGGATGTGCAGAATAATACATACACAGCTAGTTTCGATTTACAATAAGATTAAAGAAGCACTATTGTGAGCATAGAGAACAAATGGCAAGACGACACAGTTTCGTCCACAACCATTCATTTAGATATGCTCCTCTAATGAGTATACTGTTGTGGTTATTATTCGCCTTGGAGTGCTATTTATCTCAATCAAAGAGGTCAAACGCGGGCACACAATACTGGTACACAACAATATCTAGGTGCTAGTACACTCCTCTTCTCGAACTATTTGGCTTTCTACACTTTACCAACTTCATTAAACGATCATTTGTATTCATAACCTGCTATTCTATGACGTTATGCTAATCTTCTCTTGCGCAACGAGCAATGACACTGATTCCACATACTGCAAGTGTATTGAATGTTGGATAATGCTACCTGTGTCTCTATTGTTGTGAGTATCAGTCGCATACTTTGTACTACATAGCTAAAGCATCGCCAATAGGTATAGCTGACCACACCCCGACCTCATACTGATTTAATGTCGATTCACTAAGGTTGAAACCATAAAAGTGCTAGTCATATCAACACTAAGTCATCGATACCGTCTTATTTACGCCTAGCGTATTTTATGTATCGTCTGTCAGATTTTAAATGGGTGGAATGTTTAGAATAGCGGTCACGGTCTTAAGAGGTAAGGACGTAGCGTAGGTGCGTTGGTGCAGTACCATCGATCACCCGCAGTCATTCCGACGAGACGCGTGACTCACGTATTTTACCGGCAACTGTACAATGAGCCGTGCATGCAACTAAGCCTTTTCACACTTCTAATCCATCCACATCCAAACTACAGGTGGTGAACCGCAGCATAACTAAACGTCAGAGGTCTGTTAAAAGTTGTCAAAACTATTGAAGCAGACATTAGATCCATCTCTGCTCATGTCAGGTTCCACCAACACTAGAATCATTGAATACGTATACCTACGTTCTACCTACACTTGTTCCATGATTAAAGATCAAACTATTGCTAATGCCTCATCCTAAACGTTGCTTGCGAAATGTTGAAGGATCATTTCGTAATCTACCATTTTTAAACAATATGTGCAATAGATTTACATGCAAATATTTAGCAATTATCTACAAAATAGTTAAGAAAAATCTTCGTTGTGAATTCATCTTTGCTTAGATATGAATATAAAGACGGTGGCTTTATCAGTATGGGCATTGGGGCATACTGCGGTTCAGTTATTTTCGTTCGAAGTAATACAATGTCCTCATAGAGCATACAAAATGTTAAGTGAGTATGTAATTTCTTGTTGCGATAAACATAATGACGTCGTCCTCAAACAAAATGAGGTTTTTCTTATCAGCGCTATCTCAGGAGCTAATTCTTCTCAAAACAAAATCTTCTGTAGACTTTTATTTTAGGAGACAGCTCTCAGATAACATACAAATTTGTTTATTATATTCCAAAAGCTACGTGATTTTGATCTTGAAGTTTTTTGAGCCTTAATGCTAGAGGGTTTGAGCTGAAGTTATTTCGTGTCTGCCGTGGTAGGGCTTGTGAATAACAATGACGACTCGTGATTTGTTTTATACATGTCTTGACTGTTGTCTTTCTTGTGATCGTTCTATCCGGTTGAGTATTATCTATTGTTCATCGCCACCCTTTACTTGTTGTCTTAGTTTTTGTTCATTTCTCAACTTGGCAATAAAAGCCTTCACTTTGTCTTGTCCATCAAGAAAAACTGAAAGGTTAAAGTTCGTCAAACGTTTCTATACTTGAGACAGCTGCCAAGCCCGTCAGCAAGGTAAAATGGCTTTTATGACTGGGGCGGTAAAGAACCGCCAAATTGGGCTTCATAACTTGGCTCATACGCAGGCCGCGGGCGTACGCAAGAGGAAAAAGTACTTTTCCTGTGCAAACATAGTTCTGTTCAGTTAGTCCTATGAGATGAAACAAGCTAGTGTGTGATGAGTTTCTCTGTGTTCGCTGTGAGTGTCAGGGGCTCTCGACAATGGCTGTCTCCGCAATGGGGCCATTGATTGTTCGCATACGTGCAGGCCTAGTGGGTACGTACTTGCTTGTTACCGATCGCGCTCGGCTTTTGTTCACATTGACGTAGGCCGGGCTTCAACTTTTTATTGTACTATCATCGCCATACCCATTTAAGAGATCAATCTTTAATGGTTATTCTTAACATTTGTATACAGAACCAATATATGTTGGTCCCTTACGGTGCAGTTAGTACGTCTCTGCGTTTTTGAAAGTTCTAGCACAAGAAATTGTGTTTTCTGCGTTGATGATATAATTAATTACTTGTTTCGTGCGTGTCGTCATTACCTTGCTGTACCGCATGAATATTATTTTATTTAGGTTATTATTTCATATGTATATTAATCATTTGTTCATAGATAAAAAGATGTGTTTACGTTGTAGGTATCTTAATTTCGTTGTTCCGTCTGTCACAAATTTAGGTATTTACCTAGGTTTAACTTTACCCGCCCAAAACTCACCGGTAGAACGAATTCACTTTTGTGGATGTTTAGAAGTAAAATTAGGGTAAAATGCGAGGCAATTACACGACAAACGACCCAATTTCGGTATATTGCTATGTTCTTTTCCGTCAAACGGGTCTCCCGGGCATTACCCTGGGGAGCTGCGGTAAATTAAGTGGTCGAGGTAGATGCCCACCTGGTGGAAATATGAAACGACGAAAATACTTCAATATTTGCTCAATAATATTTTGGTACCTAGTCAGATCTTATCAGAGTCAGCAAACTTATACTACTACTAGTAACTTGTAGTAGGTAGGCGGTTGAAAGAAGCTGACGCCAGGGTTCATCGGGTCATTGTACGAGTCGGTGTCCTACACGAAAAGAAGAAGAAGACTTGGAGACATAGGCTTCCCCCATTGGAGGGTATTTGACATGGCGCTAACAATGGCGGTCGAGCAAATAGAATTTTTTTGAAATCATTGTTAACGTCCATAATCAGGATAGATTTATCCCTTAGTCACACCCATGGGTTGTATTCGTATTTAGGCACAAGTGCACAACCACTTCGTTGGCAAATACCCATAGGTACATACATCACGAATTAAGCCCTATCCCTTGCAGGATCATCATCATTGGCCTCATACGTCTGTGACAGACGATTTATTCAGTGTCAGAGGCAAGATTTTTCATGGCTGTATAAGCCGATACGGGAGCGGCATGACTTTCCGCACGCTCTACAAACAAAGGTGGAATTAGAGACTGGCACATGCATGTTTAGATGTCGTTTTTGCCTTTTGTTTGCGAGACCAGCGAACCAGGCATCATCGTGAGCTTTACGCCCATCAAACACACGCTTTCTCCATACATCCCTATTCTCAGCAAGCTTCTCCCAGCTTTGATGGTCGATGTCAAACGCAGCCATGTCCCGTTTGGCGCAATCTTTGAAACGTAGCATCGGTCTTCCAACTCCTCTTTTGGCGTTAGCTACGGCGCCAAGCAGGACACGCCGCGGTAGACGCGAAGGTTCCATGCGGTACACATGCCCTAGCCACCGCAATCGTCTTTGCTTAAGCAAAGCGGTAAAGCTAGGCAGCTGTGCAATTTCTAGAACTCGCTCGTTTGTGACTCTGTCCTGCCAAGTTATATGCAAGATGTTTCTTACGCAGCGCATATGAAATGTGTTGAGTCGACGTTCTTGTTTTGCGTACGAAGTCCAGGTTTCAGCTCCATACAAGAGTATGCTTAGAACGCAAGTTTGGTAAACAATTATCTTGGTTTTTGTGGTCAGGTGTTTATTATTCCATACTCTTGTACTGAGCCTGCCGAACATGGTCGCCGCTTTGCCGATACGAGTATTGATCTCAGCATCGAGGGTGAGATTGTTCGACACAGTCGACCCCAAGTAGCAAAACTTGTCAACTATGTTCAAGGAGGTGTGCAGGTGTATACCCTGTTGGTCATCGCCGAAAGCAACTTTAAAAAGCAATGAGAAGAAAATACCAAACAGGGTAGGAGCCAACACGCAGCCTTGGCGAACACCTCTACGCATTTCGAACGGCTCGGATGTAATAAAATAAAATAAATAAAAATAAAAAGCCTTTTATTTTGTTCCCACATGCATAAACCTTACATTTTCATTTCAAAATTTCATTGCTTACAGTAATAGCCAGTTACAAAATATTATTGTTATTATTAAATTATTAAATGTTGTCAATTACAAAATATTACAAAAACATAACAGGATAAGTACTTAATTTAATATTTCATTCTTATTCATAATTAATAACTTAAACATAGTATCAATCGATACTAGAAGATTATAAACGAATAACATTTTTAAATAAATTGAAATTTGAAATATTAATTTTTATCATAGTCAATTTATTATTAATTTATCATGCTCTTTAGCTAGCTTCATTGCTGTTGTCCTTGGGAACCCCCATTCGGGTAAAGGCCTCCTCCAGTTGTTTCCACTTCTCCCTGTCTGTCGCGAGTCGTGTCCAGTGTGCGCCGGCAGTGGCGCGGATGTCATCAGCCCAGCGTTTGAGTGGGCGGCCCGGGCGGCGTTTGCCTTGCACCGGCCCTGTCCACTCTGTTACTTTTTTCGTCCATCTTCCATCTTCGTACCTAGCCAGGTGTCCAGCCCATTTCCATTTGAGCCGTCTTACATGAACAATAGCATCTTTCACTTTAGTTTTTTGTCTTATTGTTTCGTTTCTTTGTTTGTCTTTTAGTTTAAACCTGAGTAAGCTTCTTTCCATTGCTCTTTGGCACACAGATATTTTGTTTGCATTTTTTTCTGTTAAAGACCAAGTCTGGCTCGCATATGTAAGAGTTGGAAGGATGCAGGTGTCCATCAATTTTCCTTTAATTCTGGCTGGGATTTTTGATTTGAAAATATGTTTAAGGCTCCAGTATCGATTCCAGGCAGTGTTTATACGACGGTCTATTTCTTTTTTGTCTGTATCATCAAATGAGACCAATTTTCCAAGGTAAATATACTCATCAACATACTCAATGCTTTCATCTTCTATTTTTATCATAGTTTTTGTGTGGTTGGTCATTATTTTAGTCTTTTCGAAGTTTATTTCTAGGCCAATCTGCTTGCTAGCTTTATGTAGAGAATTTAGGGTGTTTTCCAATTCTTGTGCCTTTTCTGAGAATAGCACTATGTCATCAGCAAAGCATAAGTGATTTAGATATGCATTGTTTATTCTGATGCCCACAGTTGACCAGTTTACTTCTTTCAATATGAATTCCAGGACAGCGATGAAGATTTTAGGAGAGAGTGGGTCGCCTTGCCGTACCCCCTCTACCTATCTTGAAGGTAGGTCCGACTCTATCTAGCCTTACTCTGCTGCTGCAATCTTCATATATGTTCATAATTATGTTGATGTATGTTTCTTCGATCTCATGGTATTTCAGAGCTTCCTTGATCGAATTGTGTGATATGGAGTCGAAGGCTTTTCGGTAATCAATGAAAGCCAGATATAGGGGCCGGTTAAACTCTTTATACTTTTCGATTACCTGACAGAGTACTTGAATATGATCTGTTGTTGAGTAACCTGGCCTAAACCCAGCCTGTTCTGTTGGTTGTTTAATATCTATTTTTGGCCCAATTCTAGCAAGTATGCATTGAGAAAAGAGTTTGTAGAGGCTGGACATCAAACTAATTGGTCTGTAGTTTGATACATCTGATGGGTCACCCTTCTTGTATAAAAGTGTGATTTCAGATTCAGTCCACTGTGATGGTACCCGTGTTTCTTTAAGTACTTTATTAAAGATGTCTCTTAACAAACCAACTAGAATATCCAATCCGACCTTCAACGATTCGTTAGTTATTAAGTCAGGTCCTGGGGATTTGTTGTTATTTAAACGTTTTATGGCTGTTTCAATTTCTTTCATTGTGAATTCTTCCACTTCATTGGTAGTGTGGTTTGGTAGTAATATTGTAATATTTGTTTTTGTTATAGGTGTTGTGTTTGATTCATATAGTTTTCTGTAAAAGTCTGTGGCTACCAATATTAATTCTTGTCTTTTTCCTGTGCTGCCTTGAGAGGTTTTTAACTTTGGAATCCATGATGTAGAGTCCTTTAGTTTTTTATGGGCTCTTTTCATTCCACCTGTCTTTTCAATACAGTGCTCATATTTTTTTAGTTTATAGGTATCATATTCATCTTGAATTCGCAATTTGATGTTTTTATAAAGAAGTTTTAGTTCATTTTTCTCTTCCTTCGATTTATTTAATTTTTGTTGTAGGTTGTGTCTTCTTGCTATCATTTCTTTTGTAATTGACGATATTTTGAAATTTTCTCGTCTATTTGAGCTTTTGGCTTCACTTAAACTTTCTTGTATAGCTCTCTCAGTTGCATTGTAGAGATTTTGCATAGACAGATCTCCTCTGGTGTATTGAATTAGTTTGGCATCGAGTGATTGTCTGTACTTAATTTGTTCCTTGTCAGATTGAAGCGTTGACATTGGTTTTGAAAAAGATTTCCTGCTTTTTTTCTTTTTTGACAAGAGTAGAGTTCCTCTTAAAAGCCTGTGATCAGAGGGGTATGGTATTTTACGAATGATTTCACAGTTGGTAAAGAAATGGCTTCTATTTGTTAATATGTAGTCGATCTCATTCTTAGTAACTCCATCTGGTGACATCCAAGTCCATCGTTGGTTTTCTTTTTTCTTAAAGATACTATTGATTATGGTTAATTCTTCTTCAAGAGCAAATAGTTTCAGTATTTCTCCTCGTTCATTGCAAATGCCTGAGCCATATGGGCCTATGATAGAGCCAATTTTTTCTGTGCTTTTTCCAATTTTTGCATTAAAATCGCCAAGTATAACCAAGTTTTCAGCAGCACTTTTTCTTGCTATATGTATGTCTGAGTAGAATTTCTCTAGTTCTTCTTTACTAGCTGCCTGAGTAGGGGCATATAATTGAATGATAGATAGTGGGGTATTGTGGATTTCAATGTTCAATAGAGCTACTCTATCTGATATTCCTATAAATTCAGATATATTTTCTCTATATTCTTTCTTGACTATAAATCCTACTCCATTCTCTCCTTTTTTCTCTCCGAAGTAGTTGAAAATACACCAGTCATGTTCTTCAATTTTGTATCCTTCTCTTCTAATTTCGGATAGTCCGATAATGTCCCATTTAACTTTCATAAGTGCATTTTTCAGCTCTATCATTCTGTGATTGTCTTTTAATGACCTTACATTGTAGGTACAAATATATACTTGTTTTTTATTTTTATCGGTTTGATTAGGGAGTCTATAGTTGTTTGTGGTTTCTTGTTCTGGAGGGTGGCGGTCTTGTTTGTCCCCCACGGTGACCGGCCGGGTTGGGGGAAGGTGTCTGTATATTCCTGTTACATTCTGTTTGATTGTCTTCCGTTTATTAGTATTTGTGGATTGCTATTGGTGACTTACAGATGCGGTCGGTGGTGGTGTGGTTGTTATATTGATATTGGTATTGCTGTTTTGTTGTTTTGAAACCGAGCCTGGATTAGATGACCTCCAATATTCTTTCATAGTATATTTCTTAGCAGTAGTTTTGTTTCCGGTAGGGCTCTCCGAGTGGGTACGTTTGTTGTTTTGTTTTTCTGCAGATGATGTCTTTTTCTGTCTGGGTGATCGAATTATAATTTTATCATATTTAATATAGGCTATATTGCCTTTTTCTATTTCCTCGTTTACTTTAACCTGAAGTTGCTTCCTTACTTCCACCACCTTCGCAGGGAAATCTTCCTTGATATAATATTCAGTATTTTTCAAGTTTTTCTTAGCCCTTAGAACTTCTAATTTTCTTCCCAGGGTAGTGAAGGTTACCATAATTGGTCTTATTTTGTTTGCTTTACCTCCTACTCTTCTCACTGCTTGAATTTCTAGTTTTGTACAATCATTCACTTTCAGTATTTTGCATATTTCTAGAACATTGTGGACTAGCTCATCATAATTCCTTTCGTTTTCATGCACTCCGCAGATTAGAATATTCCTTTGTCTTAGATGCCTGTCAAAAAAGTCTAGTCTATTTTCTTGCATTATAACAGTGTCTTCTAATCTTTGAATTTTTTCTTCAACATGTCGAAACTTCGTATTTATGTTATCGTTTATTCTCTGTTCAGATTCTTGAATGCTAATCTTTGTTTCTTTTATGTCCTTTTGTATATTTTCGAGCATAGTTTTAAGTAGTATTGGGTCCATTGTTAGCAGTAGGTAATGTTTTTAATCGAGGGTAGACGTGATTTTGTTGCAAGTTCTTTGTTCTAATTTTAGCTGTTTTCCAGTTTAAATAGTAGGATAATCCGGTGTGATCCGGTGATAAATCACTGCAATGCTGTCTTATATTGAAATACTGTCCACTTGTTTATTTTTCGCCATTTACTGGGTTATTTTTTCACTAATTGATACTTGTACTTGTTAGTCTATTTAGCACTGTTTTCTTCGTTTTTACACTTCACTGTAGTCCAATTTATGTGTTGTTATGATATTTATCGATATATAATCACTTTGTGCAGAAAAAGAGGCGTAAAATACAAATATAACTATTTTTTTAGCAAGAAATACGGAAGATCAATCTAGCTGGCGTCAGTGTTGCCAGAGCAAAAAAAACTACGTTAGGCTCGGATGTATTGCCGTTAAAAACAACAGATCCTTTCATGTCCTCGTGGAAGGATTTAATGAGGCTTAGTAGTTTCGGAGGGCACCCGATGTTTAAAAGTGCAGTATAGAGTCCTTCTCTGCTGACGGTATCGAAGGCTTTGTTAAGGTCGACGAACGCCACAAACAGAGGTAGGCAGGATAGGCAGAGCGTAAACGGCTGTTAAGACGTATATTACACCACGTCTGACAAAAGTTTGAGTTATTCAAAAGAATGTGTATCACCATTGTGACAGGTTGTCAGCCTGTCGCCTGTAATTGCAGTATACATCAACTCTCAAGTCCCTTAGACGCTTCTTACGACACCCGCGGGAATTATATGGGGTGATGCTATTCTAAATTGGCAGCACACGGCAAGGCAAATACACAACTGATCTATTTCTATAGGCACTACACAACATACATCATAATCATATTTGCTCTGCAGAATATTGCTCATATTGCCCAATTCATAATCCGGCCTGACCACGCACAATTACATCTGCAGCACGCCAAGTTCTCTTTCATAAAAGCAGTAATGGATCCGACCTTGAACTCTGAGATCTAAAATACTCAGTGAAAAGGTTGTCGTTTACATTACAAGGCAGCAGCTATTCAACTCCATTCTACTTGGTGTCTATTCACGGAATATAATAGGGTACATAAGTTTTGTAGGTACATTACGTTTGGTGTATGTTTTTACAAAAGCCAGGACTTGACAACTCATTCAATAACGATCAACGTAACTTCGAAATAGAGACTTACTAAGGGTATTTATAACACATCGTAACATTAGCCTACAGCAGTCCACTGCTGGATGTCGGCTTCCCCCAGGAAGGAATGATCTCCTGTTTTCGCCATCCTGCAGCTACCAGCCTCTTAAGTCATCGGGTTGGATTGGATATTATCGTAAGATAAAACTGATACGATTTAACCAAGGAATCCCAGATGATTTAAGAACACTTTTTCCCTAGTATAAAGTGTGCATGGAAAAGATAGCCATTAAATTTTATCCTTCATTTACTTGCAGCCAATAAGAAACAAAATGGCACGGCGGTGCGGACGAATAGCCTGGGGTCAGGCGCGCGCACGCCGCCGGCCGAGCGACCCAAGTCCAAATTCTCCGCGTTCGGTAGGCTGTTCAAGCCCTGGAAGTGGAAACGGAAAAAGAAGTCGCAGAAGTTCGAAGACACGTCTAAAAGTAAGTTATTTACCTGTAGTTTTTATGGAGTAGTCAATAAGAAACAAAATGGCACGGCGGTGCGGACGAATGGCCTGGGGTCAGGCGCGCGCACGCCGCCGGCCGTGCGACCCAAGTCCAAGTTCTCCGCGTTCGGTAGACTGTTCAAGCCCTGGAAGTGGAAACGGAGAAAGAAGTCGCAGAAGTTCGAAGACACGTCTAAAAGTAAGTTATTATCTGTGGTTATTATTATAGTAGTCAAAGTTCTCCGCATTCGGTAGACTGATCAAACCCTGTAAGTGGAAACGGAAAAAGAAATCTGCAAATTAATCGTGTCTAACTCTAAATATCTTACAATTCAGTAGATAGAGACAGATGTGAATCGCTTCACAATATGCTACAAATAACATCGATCGTAGACAAAATCTCTCGTGGTTGGAACGACATGAGATAGTCTAGTGTTGCCATAGCTACCTAGCTTCCGGATATTTATTACTCCATCTAAAGATAAAAATTATAGTCCAATTAAAAAACTGGACGAAGTAGTGGTCTACTCACGTTCTGAAATAAAAAAGCTTCATACCACTTGCATATAAAAATTCAATTACGAGTTCCAGTTTAAATAAGAACTACTTGTTGACTAGAGCAGACGCGAGTCTGAAAGTTGCATCAAATCAAAAATACCGCAGGCAGCAAACAACTACGAATTTCAGCAAAACGGAAATGTACTAAAAATTATATTTATGAAAAGGCAAACTAAACCAAACAGACTTCATGTAGAGATTTAAACTTCGCTTTACCATTTATGTGTTCAAAATAACATGTTATCATCGGCATTAGAATCAAGGCGTGCTTTGATAAAATATTACTGCATATAAACTGGTCAGCTAGTAAAACATCTGATGCTAAGAAATAATCGTTTTTTAATGTAAATATAGATTTATATCATTTTAATTACACGCTACATTTTCTTTGAATGAATCACGAAATTGACACTTTTGCTTTCGTTACTCTAAAGTGGAACCTGAGTAGCGTAAACGGTTTTTGACTTGTTTTTGACATGACGACTCCAAAGTAGCGAGATTTAGAAATAATTTGTCTCGCTTGCATGAGTGTTTTGTTTTTACATTTTGGACTAATTCCAAAGCGGTTTCACTTTCTCGACAAACGGCGTTGTTGTATTTCGTTAGCGAGCTTTTCTATACTAATTGTGATAATTACACATAAAAAAATCAAGAATTGCTACTTTGGAACGTACCTAATTGTTAATTCATCCACTAGTTTAAATAGGTAGCTACATTTTCTTAAAGTACCATGAAACTGTTTTTTTATACAGTACGATGGCGCGGATTCCACGTTACTATAGCTGGGCCAATCATAGTAGTTCTATTTGACATATGCATAATCCATACCTACCTGAAAATGTCAGCAACATGCACCAATACACATTGTAGTGCTATGGCATATGATATGGTAGATACACCTATCATGGATTCTACAGCTGCCAAATCGAGATTTATCCATAATCTTCTTGGGTACCCCCTTAATAAACCTTACCTATAATATAAATTCGTGCATCTTGTAGAATTTAGATGTAGATTTCAGACGTCGCAAAGTTAATACATAAATAAATAATTTAATACATTAATACAGTTAATAAAGTTAATGTTCGAATAGGTGCTATTAAATTATACAGAATAAACAGTACCTACTAGGGTGTCAGCGTAAAATGGAAGGTTAGGTCGTAACGTATTTATGTTTGACGGCTATGTGGGATGGGAATAACCCATGAGCACTAAACATGGTTGTTTGTCTGTATCATATTATACCTATCTATGACATATGAACAGGATGTCAACAATTATGTTGCCAAATCGGTATCTATTCTTTATCTCCGCAAGTTGTATCAGTCCTTCACTGCTGTAACCAACTGTTTTCTTTCTGTTGCAGCATTAGAGAGGAAGATATCCGTCCGAGCGCATAGAGATGAATTAGTGCAGAAAGGGATTCTCTTACCGGAGAGTCCAGCCACGCCCGTACCCGAAGGCGGTAAGTTTCAAATAAATACCTACTACATTCAGCCGTTTGAATAAGTCATGCATGACAGCTGTCAAAATGTTGTTAATGCTGTGATATAAGGTCTATTTTTCTTTGTTTACATGACTGTTAGTATGGGTTTGACAGCTGTCAAATATGGCCTATTCGAACGGCCGTACTTTACCCGTATGTACTACCTACACCAACGCACCACGGGGATGCCTATCAAAGGCCGGTTTTTCCAAAATGTATGCTATGCCAGTCCGTACAGTCATAATAATAATTGACCAATTTTAGTAGATTGCAAAGTATTATTTTATGTTTTCATTTTCCAAATCATAAGAAATATTGTTACCAGACCAACGCGTGATAATTTGTTTCCTGTGCAGGATGGTGTAGCTATTTTAAACAAAATATAACCAAAATAATATACATTTACAAATCGGTCCAAAGTAAAAAAGTTTAGTGTCAATAATAGAAATCACATTTCTTAGAGTCAATTAAAAAATCGTAGCTACTATTATGAGATACTTTCCCATGAATATTGTTACGCTTTGCTCATCCTAGCATGCACAACGTTGAAACTGACATAATGACCATAAATAATAGTCACATCTCACGTCTATCTTGTCCGAGCTTCGGAGATGGACGTTAAATAATGGCCTGCTATCGTATCTCGTTGTCGGCATTTGACGATTTCCTGGTACAACGTATTGATCAAATTCTATAGTGCCGTCATTCGAATAGGCCATATTTGACAGCTGAAATAGAAAAATAGAAACCCATACTAGGAAACATAGACAAAACAAAGAAAATAGACCTTATGTCATAGCTAAGCATGAACATTTTGATAGCTGTCAAATGTGGCCTATTCAAATGTTACTATAGTAAAGTACATAATACAACTTAGTAAGTAAAACACTTCATTGCACAAAAATAAACAAACAACAAAGTTACAAGATCATCGTAAGCTATAACGCACAAAAGCGGCCTTATCGTCACAAGCGATCTCTTCCAGAAAACGTGTATGTTTTCATTATCAGTAATTCTTACCTGATCTATCTTATCTAAACCATGATTGCCAGTTTTAAGTAAAACCTGGTAAAGTAATCATAGTTGTATTAACGTGTTATGTTTAACGATGTAATTAGTATCCTAGAGAAGATTGTATCAGCTATTTATTTGACACGGTAACTTAAGTAGATACGTGTGCGCAGCTTTCTCGGCGATATAACTCGAAATACGTTTATTCAACTGGGTTGCGGTCACTGCTTTCTAACAGATTTAACAAGGATTACCCACCTGTAAATCTTATTTACGCTTCATGTTATCTGATTGCAATCTGATCCATTAATAGAAGTTGGAACTATTAGTCGTCCACCACAAATTATATAGACGTAACGATTTTGCAAAAAAGCATGTTACGTCCATACAATGCGCATCAAATGAAATTCTATGCATTTACTAGAGCTTGCCCGTAAGAACACCACTTTAAAACACTTTTGCTTTACATTATAAGCAGATCAATTCATAGTGCGGGATAAAAACTGTTTTCGTACCTATAATGAAATATGGTATTGGAAATTTGTAGGGGATGTAGTATTGGTATTGAGTACATTGAAAATACATAGCTCAGACCAATACAACTAAAACGCAGTTGTTAAAATGCAAGTACCCAAATAGGTACATACAGCTCAAATAGTTACTCAAGTTAGGTACGTTTGGTACGTTATTGTTTTGTCAACTGTGTTTTGTTTTGCATACACAAGCCGAGCAATAGTTCAACAGTAAATTTGTTTCATAACCCACCTAGGTACTAGGTACTAATGATTCACAAGGATCCTTTGACATACCTATCATTAGGTATTATTTATTCTGCGTGTGTACGATTTGTATGTTTTCCTTCCTTATTGAACTACGATGCGTCATTTGTATGGCATGTATTTGTTCTTACGTATGTATTTAATAGTCGAATCCATGTAGTAGTGTTATGCAACGCGTAATTAGCTGTCCTTATTATTAAGTGTCCTAATATTGGGCTTAATTTACCTATATATAGGTAGGTACGTACTGTAATCTAACCGAAACACGCGTTAATATTCTGATCATTCTCCCGATATCTTTCGATATAAATTTGCTCGCTTTCTCAATTGAAGAAGATTTTAAAAATCAAAGTTCCATCTATAGAGTAGATAACAAAATATGTGGTATGACTTCATAATTACTTATCCTGATTTTTTCTTTGGGCACAGATGAGTCGTCGTCTCCGCCGTACGGGCAAGAGGAGGCTCGGAGCGACGTGAGCTCCGGGGGCGGCCCGCCGACGGGCGCCGACCGCCAGATGCAGTCCATGCACGCCGCGCTGCAGGCCCAGCTCGCGTCCCACGTCGCGCAGCAGCAGGCGGCCATGGCGGCGCACCACCAGCACCACCAACACCACCACCAGAACAACAACAGTATCGGTCAGTACATACACTTAATTTAACGTGAAATGACGAGCTCGCTTCGCTCGCATTACGTATTGTGTTGGTGTAGCGCAGTGTACCGCTCTCCCAATTAACTTTACGTGAAATGACGAGCTCGTTTCGCTCGCATTACGTATTATGTTGGTGTAACGCAGCGTACCGCTCTCCCAATTAACTTTACGTGAATTGACGAGCTCGCTTCGCTTGCATTACGTATTGTGTTGGTGTAACGCAGCGTACCGCTCTCCCAATTAACTTCACGTGAATTGACGAGCTCGCTTCGCTCGCATTACGTATTGTGTTGGTGTAACGCAGCGTAACGCTCTCCCAATTAACTTCACGTGAAATGACGAGCTCGCTTCGCTCGCATTACGTATTGTGTTGGTGTAACGCAGCGTAACGCTCTCCCAATTAACTTCACGTGAAATGACGAGCTCGCTTCGCTCGCATTACGTATTGTGTTGGTGTAACGCAGCGTAACGCTCTCCCAATTAACTTTACGTGAAATGACGAGCTCGCTTCGCTCGCATTACGTATTGTGTTGGTGTAGTGCAGCGTAACGCTCTCCCAATTAACTTTACGTGAAATGACGAGCTCGCTTCGCTCGCAATACGTATTGTGTTGGAATGACGCAGCGTAGAGTATCTACATGACGAACTCGCTTCACTCGCAATACGTATTATGTTTGTAGCGCAGTTTAGCTTCCTTTTGAAATATTCTAACGTAAAACAACGAGCTCGCTTCGCTCGCAACACGTAGTGTTGATGTAGCACCCTCCCTTTTAACTTTACGTGAATCGACGAGTTTGCTTCGCTTTCAATGTGTGGGTGTGCCTACTGGCCACATGATTGAACCCACCGTTGTGTAACTATTAAATCCTTTTTCATAATTTCCGTACCTCTCAAACATAATATGGTATAATTTGTATGGCGCATTATTTACGCGCAAACATGCGTCTATTCTAAACCTAACTTATATGTTATAATTACAAAAGAATGCGTCATCCATTAATTTCGTTTAAGCCATACCAAACTTAGCCTTAATTTTATCGAGACAAAGTTTTATTGTCATAGGTATTTACCTACCTACGTAGTCTGAGCGGTCGTGGTTATAATACTCCATCATGTTCGAGGTTAACTGTGTTTCCCGGACTACTCATCAGCCAGGTATTTGTAAACTACGTTGAATATAATTAAGAGACTGATGTGTACGTAATAAGACTAGATATATAAAAAAAGCGTCGCAGATTTCACTACTTGACGATGATATTAAAAAACCTCCTAACAGACAGTTTGTGCCATTGTAGATAGAATGTCTTTGAATATATGTAGGTATAAGTAGGTAGTATCAGCAGGACTTAACCTACTCGTTTGAGGGATCTAACTATGCTGGTCATCCTTTCCTGAAGAGAGAAACAGTATGTCTTCATCTTCATCTCTTAAGTACTCGGTGCACAGCAGCTTATACATAGTTAGACCTATTAAATACGGGAAATCGGTTATATGTTTAAAATTGTAGGACCATAAGAGTAGTTTATGCAACTGCCTAATAATGAGAGGCTTTAGGATGAGAGTGTCTGTTTAGTTTTGTGTTGTATAGTTTGACACGAGCATTCTAAAGCCTAATTATTTGCAGTTGCATACACTATTTTATCTACACTCTACAAGAAAAACTATGAAAAATAATTCAAACCTCCGCACTGCACTATGGCGATTGCAAGCCTATCCACCACCAACTGAACGACTTTTGTACATAAGTAACTTTTTAACTAAACGTTAAAATGGAGGCTCATAAAAACTGAACAACTTTTAAAATTAAATAGCATTTATCGGTGAATTTTAATTCGAAAAATGATTTGAAGCAAAGATTTAATAATAAATAAGTCCTCATAATTTCAAGTGTCGTCCCGCTGCGGGTGACACTTGTTTTTTTTTTCATTTGACTTACTGACGGCCAGTGTCAAATTGGAACAGATTACAATTTGGTACGCGAGTCAATTCGTTTAATTTTTTTTCAAATACTAGAAATCGAGTTACTTTATGTAGCTGCCAGTAGTATGAAAGTTTTTTTTTTAAAGGCTGTATATTCGTAATGCAATTCATTACATTCGTACTTTCGATTCTGTAAAACGAATATTACGAACTGAGTGTAGATAAATGATATTTGTGGAACATAATTATATACTTTGAAAGATTAAACTTTTTGTTTAGTTACTATAAGAAAAAAAAACTTAATGTTTGAGTAGCTAGCCGTCTTGCTACCGTTTGTGGTCGCGGTTTTTGCGTTCCATAATTTCTGAGGTCAGCTGTGCATTCCGTACAAATCATCTGTCATCATGATCATTACAACTCACCGGTTTTATATTGAGTTAGCTACCGGAATGACTGCAAACTGAAGGCATAAAGTTAGCTTTTTAAACTTCAGAACTCCTGTCATAATCTGTAATTAAAATTATTTTTAGTAATCATAATCTAGCAAGCGTTTTCAGGAATTTACATGGAATTATGGTAATTTATCAAAAGGTAAACACATTTTATTAAATTCGGTAATTGACTTTTATAACACCGGTTAATAGAAACAGAAGATAAGATCTATCTAACAAATAAAATCCATTAAATCCGCTGACATAACTGTAATCTACGATATAATTTAATATAACATTTTATATTTCCGAGTCGGTCTTAAACGTAGGTAAGCTTTACCTATGCGGAAATCATGATTATTTTGTACACGAGCCATAATAAAAGATAACATGCTAATTGGTATACTATCTCTAAATTCGTAGATAAGATATCTGTGTGTACTAATTACGTTCTATTCTAGATAACATACAAGTATTATGTCTAACTTCTAGACAAGTTAAACCATACTAGATCTATGATAATTAGTGCCCCTCTGTTTTGAAAGTATAAACCCATGTCTACACTAGAAAATATTATGAAGAGTACAAATTTCTTTTTTGTTTGTGTGTTTACGTATGTTATCGATAAACTCCAAAACTACTAAACCGGCTAGAAACTGCTGCAACATCCCTGATTTTACTGCACTGGATAACGCCTTATTCCCACGAAAAAACGCATGCATCGGGCGATACCGCTGTGATGGCTTCTACAGTAAAAATAAATAACTGATAGTAAAAATGTAGGATAAATCCAATTTCATTTATTCACAGCAATTTCTCTAGTATTGTTGGAATGAAAAGGATAACAAATGGTGACAAATGCCACTTTTTATCAGCACCATTCCCGCGCAGTGTAGAAAATGTTAGTAACTTACTTTTATGACGTTGTAAATCAAAATATGAATCAATGTAGCGCCAGTCACGAACGGAATGTAAAATTTCATGCTCTACTACTTATTGCTTTTGCTTTTCAGCCTATTTTACTACAAAATCGCTTGCCTAAAAGTATGAACTTTCTTTCATATTAAAATCGTGTAAACTAGGGGCCTATCCTATCTCTACACCTGAGACGTAAGACATGACACTTGAGACACAGCGACACTCGAAACTTTTACCATATAAAATGTATGAAACAGAAGAGACACACGTTGACATGACGGTCGACGATCACTTGTCTGACGGATGTCATCTTCCGTCTCGCGTCGCACGTCTCATGAGTAAAGACAGCGCCTTATATTGCCAGAAATTCATAATCAGGAGGAAACCCAAAGCTTATTGCAGATGGAAGCAGGTGCGACAATGGCGCACCAATAGGAAGTAAGTAACTGAATTTTGACATTGACACGTTTTCGAATAATCACAGTAAAAAGACACAACCGCGAGTGGCACCATAGTTCTATAATTTGCTACCTTAATCATCATCAGGTAGTTAAACGAACATTTTGTACCTATTCAAATATCTATTGCAAAGGTTTAGCAAGTCATAATGTGGGTTTTTTTTCCCTCGTCTCATTCGAAATCTACAGTAGTGTTTTCGGTTCTTTAAGAAACCTACTGCTTTAAAAATCCTCTTGACTCGGAGTAACGAGTGGCACTCAAATTTTTATGTATTAATTCACCAGACTGTATTGTGAATATTGAATGCTTTTTGTTAAGCAATTTATGGTTATTGTAGAGCTCACTGAATCGTAATTTCCTTTGCATCCGTATTTTATATGTTGAGTCATTATAAAAAGAAAGAAATGATTCTTTTCAATGCTTGTATTGCTTATTGTAATCTTTGTCCGCAGATTTTGTACTTATTTTTTCATATCTCTCCGTTTTCTCACTATAGTTACAGTGTAACATAATGTATTTTACCATGAGTATCTACATACTTTAAAAACCTTCTATTCACTTTGAGTACTAAGGCACTAAATATAATGTAGTTTTCAGTAGCTCAACATTTCTCTCTCAAATTGTCAGCGGATATCTTGAATCGATTAGAGCATGTATCAGTCCTATAATAGCCGTCTATAGTAAGGAATGGCGCTTGGTAGGAATTGGCTACATCCTGGCAGGACGACGGGCGATGACCGCTAGCCACACGGCTCGTGACGTCACGCGACACTAAATGACGTCACAAGTGCAGTCATTGCTTGCTGTCATGTGTTGCTAATTACAGAACCATCAGTCCTATAACAGCCGTCTATAGTAAGGAATGGCGCTTGGTAGGAATTGGCTGCATCCTGGCAGGACGACGGGCGATGACCGCTAGCTACACGGCTCATGACGTCACGCGACACAGAGTGACGTCACAAATGCAGTCATTGCTTCTGTCAAGTGTTGCTAATTACAGAACTATCAGACCTATAATAGCCATCTATCTATAGTAAGGAATGGCGCTTGGTAGGAATTGGCTACATCCTGACAGGACGACGGGCGATGACCGCTAGCCACACGGCTCATGACGTCACGCTATACTCAATGACGTCACAAATGCTTCTGTCAAATGTTGCTAATTACAGAACTATCAGTCCTATAATAGCCAAAGGAATAATGTAAGGAATGGCGTTTGGTGGGAATTGGCTACATCCTGGCAGGACGACGGGCGATGACCGCTAGCCACACGGTTCATGACGTCACGCGGCACAGAGTGACGTCACAAGTGCAGTCATCGCTTCTGTCACATGTTGCTAATTACAGAACCATCAGTCCTATAATAGCCGTCTATAGTAAGGAATGGCGCTTGGTGGGAATTGGCTACATCCTGGCAGGACGACGGGCGATGACCGCTAGCCACACGGTTCATGACGTCACGCGACACTCAATGACGTCACAAATGCTTCTGTCAAATGTTGCTAATTACAGAACTATCAGTCCTATGATAGCCGTCTATAGTAAGGAACACGCTTGGTAGGAATTGGCTGCATCCTGGCTGGACGAGGGCGATGACCGCTAGCCACACGGCTCATGACGTCACGCTA
The DNA here is from genome assembly GCA_024500475.1 of Phthorimaea operculella. Taxonomy (NCBI): domain Eukaryota; kingdom Metazoa; phylum Arthropoda; class Insecta; order Lepidoptera; family Gelechiidae; genus Phthorimaea; species Phthorimaea operculella. The sequence continues at coordinate 3,878,518 of JANFCV010000035.1, read as the reverse complement.
CACAGAGTGACGTCAGAAGTGCAGTCATTACTTCTGTCACATGTTGCTAGTTACAGAACTATCAGTCCTATATTAGCCATCTATAGTTAGGAATGACGCTTGGTAGGAATTGGCTGCATCCTGGCAGTACGACGGGCGATGACCGCTAGCCACACGGCTCATGACGTCACGCGACACAGAGTGACGTCAGAAATGCAGTCATTGCTTTCTGTCACATGTTGCTAATTACAGAACTATCAGTGCTATAATAGCCATCTATAGTAAGGAATGGCGCTTGGTGGGAATTGGCTACATCCTGGCAGGACGACGGGCGATGACCGCTAGCCACACGGCTCATGACGTCACGCTACACTGAATGACGTCACAAGTGCAGTCATTGCTTCTGTCAAATGTTACTAATTACAGAACTATCAGTCCTATAATAGCCGTCTATAGTAAGAAATGGCGCTTGGTGGGAATTGGCTACATCCTGGCAGGACGACGGGCGATGACCGCTAGCCACACGGCTCATGACGTCACGCGGCACAGAGTGACGTCACAAGTGCAGTCATCGTTTGCTGCCACATGTTGCTAATTACAGAACCGTCAGTCCTATAATAGCCGTCTATAGTAAGGAATGGCGCTTGGTAGGAATTGGCTCCATCCTGGCAGAACGACGGGCGATGACCGCTAGCCACACGGCTCATGACGTCACGCTACACTAAATGACGTCACGGGTGCAGTCATCGCTTGCTGTCACATGTTGCTAATTACAGAACCATCAGTCCTATAATAGCCGTCTATAGTAAGGAATGGCGCTTGATGGGAATTGGCTACATCCTGGCAGGACGACGGGCGATGACCGCTAGCCACACGGCTCATGACGTCACGCGGCACAAAGTGACGTCACTAATGCAGTCATCCCTTGCTGTCATGTGCCAAATAAGTATGACATGTGGCGTGCCGGGCGTGCGCTACATTATCATTTATGCTATTAAAAATATGTAGGTATTCCCTTTATAAATTATAGACTATCAACATTATTACAGAAAATGACAATTAAGTTCTGAACATGGGCTTCTCTTTGAGAAGTACCTTCTTGCTATACTTACCACGTTCAGCAAACAAGTTGTCCAGCAAACTGCCAGTGGCCACAAATTCGCTACGCTGTGTTACTCGTTCCTTGCCAAAACGTGGGGTAATGCCAGTCGAACACACAACCATATCATATACATACCAAAATAACATAACCGAGATTCGAACCCTTACCTTACTTACTTAATCCCGTGGCTCAGGGAACACGTACCTAGATTTTTTTTTTATCAGTATCATAATGTAAAACCGGCTTTTAGATTTTCATTTCCTGCGAAAGAATTTTCTATTAGAAATTTATATGCATTCAAGAATTTTTATTAGGGTTTCGTAGTCTACTAGAAACCCTTATAGTTTCGTCAAGTCTGTCTGTCTGTCTGTCTGTATGCCGCGCCCTCATAACTCCGTCAGTTTTAGAGCTATCGACATCAAATTTGGTGTGAAGATAGAACGTCTTAACCCCAATTTAGAAATGTTAAGAAAAAAATATTTTTATTTTTTTTGGACCCCCTCCCATACAAGTGAAAGGGGGGCATAATTTTTTTTTCTCCTGTAATATTGAGTAGTACTCTATTGTTGAATAGGTCTTTTAAAACTAAGGGGAGGTTTCTTTGAAACAAAGTGACTATAATGTTTCTGTCTCGAGATATTTGCTTATAAAAGGAGCGTTTTTTGAGCCATAATTTGTTCCAGCTGTAACTCTTAAAGTATAAACGCTAAAAATTTGAAAAAAATGTGGAATATACTTCTCAATACTGAAGTTACCATGGAAACTATAACGGATACTGTACCACTAAAGATTTCAGAATAAAAAAAGTTTTTCAATTTGCGGTTGGTAATCATACAGCTGCAAACAAACCAGCAACAAAATTAACTTTGTAACGCTGATAACCTGATATTTAAACGTTGACTACGAAACCCTATTTGTGGGCGTGTCTGACACGCTCTTGGCCGGTTTTTTCGAGTAGGTACATTGTTTGAACAATTCCTAGTAGGTAATATCAAAACTGTCTAAGACATAATTTTGCAATTGAGCTTTTAACCTTTATTCGTAGGTTTAACCCACTGTAATTCTAATGGAGTTACGTTGTTTAGTTATATCTGAGTGGTAAAAGGTCAGGCAGACAATGAGCATTTTAATATTCTGCAAATCGTCCATTTATAGTCGCCCTTCTGCCCTCAATAAATGTTTTACTTTAAATAGAAAACTACTTAGTTAATTTTAACTAACTTTGTCAATCGTCATAATTATTAGATAAGTTTACTGCTTTTCATGTATGTTCAAATATAATTCCCGTTACAAATAAAATACCTACGGATTGTATTGAAGTCTGTCAAAAACGTAGCAAGTAGGTAATACTTTGTCGATACAGAAGCGTAGCGTTTTCTTCAAGTTCAATAAATTTTATGCCATAACATAACACGTCTCAGGCAGGACGTATCTCATATATCTCGTTTACGTGAGTGCATATACGAATCGCTGTTTCATGGAATCTACGAACATAGAAGATAGTCATGTTCGGAGTATAGGTACTACTTTAATTCATAAAATTGTTCTGGGTGCAATATTTGCAACAATATTATCGAGCGGCCCGGAATCGGTGTCAAAACGGTACGGTTCGACTGGCCGGGTTCTACGCAACTAGGTGTGGAACAGTGGAAGTCTAGATCGAATGGTAATATAGGTATCCTATGTCGGCGGGACTCCGGGGGGAGGGCGCGGGGGTCAGAGGGCGAGGCCCCGCGGCGCGCGCCTCAGTCCTGAGCCGCCCGGCGACCGCGCGCCGGCATGCGACACCAATAACCTCACTCACCAAGCCGAAATAACATAACCACCTGTCAAATACAACCCTACCTTCCGATCCGATACGTCAGATAACCGAAAACCCCAAAAACGACAATACAATGATGCTACCGGTGCGGCGGTAAAACTCGCCGTGAACGGATGTGACGTTGATGTGTTTGTTTATTTATGTTGATGATCTATTCATTCCTTCAGATTTTGATAGAAATCATAGGAAAATTTGTTCAAAATTAGGATATTTAATTTGCTAGTCGTCTCGGATATTGCAGACGAATTTACACGGAAATTACTTGACGGTCTGTACTGTTCTTATGGCAGACTATGGCCCTAAAATATTAATTTAGTTTTGCAGTTTAGTTAATACAAGACTGTGTCATTTTAATAAATTGTTGTGACTTCTTGTATCGACGTTACCAGCAATGGTCTGAATCGCGAGGCGCGAACGTGCGGCGTATCGATCCGGCGGCGGCACGCGATCGCGCTCGCTGCAGCCAAACGGCCCACACCACTATTCATATTCCAAACAATGCAAATACCCCATTTCTTTTTCATTAATGACTCCTACCCCCGCCCTTGCCAGTTCGCCAGTTACAGCCCGGTAAGCGCGCCTCCATACCACAATAGAGCCTCCAGGAAGTCATTTAGCAACGGCCAATAAGCCGCGTATGTTTCGGTTCACAGCTGATTCGTGAAATTAAATCGATAACCGCAAATTATACAGTACGAACGCACATTTGAAATTGATGCACAAAGAATAGAACGTAACAAAACTAGATAACGGCGTGCCTTAAGTCAGTACCTGTGAATGCACTGGAGTGCTAGGAAGCATTGACAATAAACTAAAATGTGCGTCTGGAGAAGCGTGTGCGGGAAGGTCGTGGGTGTATGGAAGACATGATGGCGCGGAAGAGCGGCCGGGGGCGGACGGTAAGCGGTGGATGATCCCGGGCGCGCCGACTGCGCCGGCCCGCCGCCGGCGCGTGCCCCCAGCGCCGCCGCAGAGGGTCTCCGTCATGGGCTACATCATGGGCTGCGCGTGTCTGAGAGGTGCGTGCAAGCATACTAGCTCCGTAGAGTACTGGCTATCAGCGTTATTTCGTATTTGATGATGGACGCAAAGGTTCTCCGTCATGGGCTGCGCGCGCGTGTCTGAGAGGTGGGTGTAAGCATAAGTAACCTGGGAGAGTGGTGGTTGGCAGATCTGAGATTACCGTAGTGTAGCGAGTAGCCAGCCATATGCCCCCATCGCCGCTGCAGAGGGTCTCCGTCATGGGCTATATCACGGGCAGCGCGTGTTTGTGAGGTGCGTGTAACTATACTAGCCCAGTAGAGTACTGGATAACTAGGTAAACATGCATAATGTAGTACCTAATGATGTCTTGAAGCTGTGACTTCAGCTGTTGACCCCAGCGCGCAGCAGAGGGTATCTGTCATGGTCTGCTGCGTATTTGAGAGGTGCGTGAAGACATATCCAAGCGTAGTTTAGTGTAGTCATGATGTTCTGAATCAGAAGCGACCTGTGGCGGATGGCAATTGGTAGATAGTCTCTGTTACACATGGTACAAGCTAGCCATCTCATGGGAAACATCATACCATCATGGAGGTATGTGCAACTAGGCCCTCGAGAGCGTTATTGGTTATTGACATTTGTCACGCAATGTATACCAGGTAATTTATAGGTTATGCCAGGAAATAATACAGGATGTTTTCTTGTCTAGTAGACTTTAATATGAAAAATACCTGCCTCAAAGTATGCAATTTATCCAATCAAACGCTACAAGCATTCTTTCACAAAAAAAGAATTCAGGTCAGTAGTTTGCCCTCGGATATATAAAAGGAGAAATGTTCACACAATATCAATACGCCTTTTGTGTTATGCTTTTCATGATATGTTATAAAACCACACAACAGACCGAGCTCTTCCGCAAACAGACGTTAGCTACACATAAAGTTCCATTTACTATCTGCATACAACCTCCCTATTCTGAACACTAAGTACAAAACGTTGTATATGTCGCAGTATGATGGCAGAATTAGGTTTTTGGCCAAAAACCTAGGTTTTTGGCCAAAAGCCGGCATATGGCAAAATCGTAGACTTCCTTCGGCCATCGTCCTAAGTTGATCCAGGTTTTTGGCCAAAATCCTAGGTATTTGACCAAAATCCTAGGTTTTTGGCCGAAATCCTAGATTTGTTTAGTATTATGGCTTTTTTGCATTTTGGGGGAACTAGGAGTGGAGAGGAACGTTATGCACCTCCCTCTGATCTGATTAGGGTAGCGTTGGACACCCTAAAGGGCGGGGAGGAACATCAGACAGCCTGAACAGCAGGATTGCCTCAGATGCCCTGGAGGGTAGGAAGGAACGTCAGACACTAAAAGGCAGGATGAACCACTGGACGCTCTACAGGATCGAAGGTAGCGTCGGACAACCTGGAGGACAGGGGGTAGCGTCGGACCCCCAGAAAATCGAACGCTTGTCATCTTTCATCCTTCAGCGTGTCCTACTTCAGCTACTCACGCCCTCCAGGGCATCCGACGCTACTTCCCATCCTCTAGGACATCCAACGCTACCTCCAACCCTCCAGGGACGCCATGGATGGGAAGGGGTAGCGTTGGACCTACTACTATGTTACAAAGTAGCATCGGACACCCTGGAAGGCGTGGGTGGCGTCGAGCACTCTGGAGGATAAAAGGCGGCAGGCTATAGTTTTTCCGGGCGTCCGACGCTACCCCTTGCCGTACAGGGCATTGCTGGAGGGTTGGAGGTAGCGGCATGCACCCTGAAAGGCAGAAAGTAGCATTGCACGTTCAAGAGGGTGGGAGGTAGCGTCGGACGTCCTGGAAGGCTGAAAAATACTCAAAAACTCTAGGATGGGCTGGGAGGATGAAATATGACGGGCGTTGGATTTTCTGGGGGTCCGACGCCACCCCCTGTCCTCCAAGGCGTCCGCCGCTACCTCCGATCCTCCAGAGCGTTCAGTGGTACATCTTGCTCTAATGGTATCTTAAGCTTCCCCCTTACCCTCCAGGGCATCCAAGGCAATCGTGCTGTTCAGGCTGTCTTATATTACCCCCCGCCCTTCAGGGTGTCCAACTCTACCCTTAACAGGTTACAGAGAGGTGCATAATGTACTTCTCCACTACTCGTTCCCCTGAAATGCAAAAAAAGCCATAATACTAAACGAATCTAGGATTTGTTTAGTATTATGGCTTTTTTGCATTTCGAGGGAACTTCTTTGTCTTTGAGTGGTACACCAAGTCGCCCAACGACCTGATGGACCCTGGTATCAAAGTTTTTCAACCACCTACTGCAAATAGCAGGCCTTTGACATGGGTGTGTAACGACCGCCGTCTAAGTGATCATAAAAAGCTATCAGGACTGACGGCTTACCGTACCCGTGTGGTTTGGGGGAACGAAGAGTAGAGAGGTACTTTACCTCCCATTCTCCAGAACGTCCAATGCTACCTCTTGCTTTTCGAGGTGTATGCCCGAACAACACGGGCACGTTAAACCGTCGGTCCCGATTGCTCTCTATGATCACTAAGATTTCGTCGTTTCGGCAGTCGTTACACAACCATGTCAGAGGCATGCTACTTACAGTATGCGATTCAAAAACTCCGATACCAGGGTTCATCGGGTCGTTAGACGACTTGGTGTACCACTCGAAGAAGAAGAAGTTCCCCCAAAATGCAAAAAAATGCCATAATACTAAACAAATCTAGGTTTTCGGCCAAAAAACTAGGATTTTGGCCAAAAACCTGGATCAGCTTAGGACGATGGCCGAACGAAGTCTACGATTCTGCCATATGCCGGCTTTTGGCCAAAAACCTAGGTTTTAATCCTGATTCTGCCATCGTATTGCGACATATAGAAGCACATTTTTCTACGCCACTAGCTTACAATGCAAAATAAACGTGAAAATACGAACCCGTTTTCAACTCTTAATTAGTTTCTAAGTATTCACTGAAAAATGTTAAGTGAAATATAAAACCGGTATACAGAGTTATTAAAACTGGAGCTTTTACACAGAACATGAAGAAGTCTTAGCTTTAATTGCTTTTTAACTACGTAACGAGTTCAGTAAACGTGGGCTAACGATGACATTTTCGCGTTCAATTCCCTTGAACATGATTTACGAGTAAAATAAACATAAGTAAGCGAATACACATTGTAGAAAAGGGTGTAGTAGGGCTTGTAAATGGAGTAAGGCTTGAATAACTACATTCAAATGAATCGCTATTCGAATATTGCAATACAAGCCCTTAGACTGAGTAACTGGACGTCAATCAAGTAGATAACATGGCCTGGCTAGTTCAACACGATTGATTTGGTGGTTTTAACCTTTTTACAAGTAGATGTGTTAAAAAACAAAAACCCCGACTGCAGTAATTTTGAAGTAGTATTTTGCTGTAAAAATTCGCCATCTTGAATCTATAATTTTTTATTATAGCCAGTGTGTCACTCGCGCTGCTGAGACGAATCTAACGACACCTCATATGTCAAAATCCAACTATCCCTTAGGGCTGTGTACCCCGTGAAAAAGAAATTTCCTGTGCACATACATACATACTCTCGAAAAACATAACCCTCCTTCTGAGGCAGTCGGGTAATAAGTGATAGAAAACCCATTTCTTTCGTGCGTCAAATTTTTTTTATTCTACTAATCTCCTCGAGTAGGCTCTGCCCACAAAACATGATAAGAGTGCTCTTTTTTCGTTTCCCTTAACACCATGTATTACTATATTTCACTCCCACCGTTTCAGAATTATGAGTAGGCGGAATATATGCGCCATTTGGGACTTAACCACAAAATAGAGAATTTACAGAAGGCCAGCTCGCCCCTTCTTTCGCTCACTTATGCCTACTCTTTAGGGTTGCTACTTGTACTTTCTGATTTTTTTATGAAGTTACCTATCGTTTGTAAGAATGAATTAGGTATATACAATTGATAAACTCCTAAATTACCTGGCCGATATGAAATATTTTTTACCATATCGAAGTAGGTACCTACCTGAGTAGAAAGTCATATTTCTAATAGGAAATAAGTAGGTCCCCACCTAAATCGGTAAATAGCCAATGGGTTTGGGTCACGAGACTAGGTGGTAAGCGAAGCGACCCATAGGTAGGCAGGTAGGTAGGTAAGTAGGGAGTAAAAAGGTAGAGGACCGGCCGGCGGCGATGACGGACACGACAAAGAGTTCCTCACGTCGTTCGTGGTGTTTCCGACGGAAAAGAAGTGTATCTATCTAAAAGAAAGGCCTAAAAAATACCTATCTTGCCGTCACGAACTTTTATAGGTTAGGTACCTATGGTTGGAAGGTTGGTATTTTTGAACAGGGAGTCAAGCCATCATGAAAGTCAAACGTACCGTCACTAGTCAGTCGCACACAGATTACCTACCTACCAATGTATTGACGGGCGGGCGATACGCGCTGGGAACGGTAGGTAGGTAGGTTGGTAAGTACCTACCTATCATGAGATGAACATGACGACATGATCACATGACAAACGCGGGGACGCAAAAAATTCGGGCATGGAAGAGCTGTATCTGTAGCTGTCAGTTGGTAGGTAGGTAGGCAGGTGCTTACCTTAGTTTCGAAGTATATCTACTATAGTTTCGAAAGTCACCGGCTGCCGTGACGAAAAAATGAAAAAAATATCCAGGATCGTAACAGTCCATTTGGACTACCATAGGTATTAGGTAGGTTTATATTACGATACCTACCTGATTGTCGGAAATGAAGATGACATAACCTGGACCTTTTACTATCGGTATTTCGGTACTCATCGCTTCACCTCAAATGCTGACTAGGTAGGTATCTATCTATTGTGGGTAGGTACCTACCTAAACCCATTTAACTTACCAAATCAAACTAAAGCGCAACCTACCTACTTCTACGTACGTACCTAAAACGCTGAAGCACATATTACGAACGAAAAATAAGATTATTAAAAAGAAATCCCTCCATTTCTAGTGTTTTGAAGTAGGTATCTATTTATTTATCAAATAATAGGGTTCTACTTACTTTTCATTATTGCGTGGGAAACTGAAAACTGACAATGCACAATTTTCTGTGGTGTTATTACACCCAAACACAGCACAAAAATATTTTTCTTTACTCGCCATTCCGTCCGCCCGCACCGAACGCGCCGTTTACACTCAACCATTACCGGTTCGACACGGTTCCACAGAGCGCGTAAACGACGCGTGTGGATGTCTGAGTGAGTTTAGCCGCGTTTGCTCGAAGCCGACTCTCTGGATTGCGCTAGCCAATACTTACTTTGTGACTTAACCATGCGCTCGCATACATATTGATTCTAGGGAAAACGATTCTTTAAAAATGTATGTGGGAAATTTACGCTCGGTTACCGACGTGCTATAATAATTTTTTGCACTGAATTTATGAATAGCTAGCATAAATCATCGTTGAGTGAGTACTCATCGATTAGTTTTTAATCGCGTTTATCCATTATTAATCTAGTAGTAGGCCGACAAAAATTAACTTTATTTTATGCCATTTGTTTGATAGTAAAAAATAATATGACTTGTTCCAGTGAGACCAAAAATGTTTGAATTAGAGTAATTATATCACACTTTCCTCGCCCATCTCGTAGAAAGCAAGGAAAATTCCGCAGTAAACTTGAAACTGAAAGCCTAAAAAGCTGGTGCTGTAATCAGTCAAATGAAAGAAAGCTGTGCAGCTTCTTTTAATGTCTGTAGGAGCTGGGAATGGCACGAGCAGCATTAAAGTGCTCGAGCCGAGGCTTTCTTGGTCTTACGTCTGCGGCGCTCGAATGCTTTAATTACAGAAATATATCATGGTTTAATGGCGAATGACTCTGGCAAAATCGGGTCGTTCAATATGTTTGACACGAAAATAAAAGTTTACTGAAAATGTTACTGCACGTAAACCCGCATCATCGCATGGCGGACTAATTCACGGCGCAATCAATCTTTTATTCATAATCGCGAGTTTGAAAGGCCTTCTCTGGTTATTTGATGAACTTGATGAAGCTTTCTGATTGATTGTTTGATTATTAATATTTATCATTTTGTAGACAGTTTGCAATTCAATTGGATTGAGCTAAACTTTGCAGAAGAGTTTATCTTGTTTCAATCAAAATAAAAATTAAAATATAATTTTAATTTAATAATATTTTGCAACCCCACCTGTACTAAGATAACGCTAGAAAAGTAAATTGTACTTAATTACAATTTCATCGTCTTTGGATAGCTGTTAGGGCGTTTTGTGAATGACTTGTTTTGAAGTGCAAAATCATTATGATAATATTGATAATACTGCAATTCACTTGTGTCGGGACATTCTTATCTTAATTCACGGAAATAATATAACACTGTATAAGTTCTTCTAAAAGCAGTTACATTTTCAGCTTCTTACAAAGATTGTCTGCCGCCACGTGTGGTAGAATCACCATTAGTCTTGTGTACTCGAGCTACATTTGCAGTATGTTCACATGGTAGCGCAGTGCCGCGGGAATAATAAATGAGTACGCTCGGGATGCAATGCACTTGCAAGCTCCTGTGTCGGTAGGAAAAGAACTTGTCTACGTAACTGTTTACAGATTGGTTGAAAACCCAATTATGCTTTTAGAAGAGCGCAGAAATAGAAGGCGGTAGTTTTAATTTAGTAGACGTTAGATTTTCAGAATAAAGATTGTTTGCCTCCACGTGAGGTAGAATCACCATTTGTCCTGTGTACTCGAGCTACATTTACAGTATGTTCACATGGTAGCGCAGTGCCACGGGAATAATAAATGAGTATGCTGGGGATGCACTTGCAAGCTCTTGCATTGGTAGGAAAGGAACTTGCCTACGTAACCGCTTACAGATTGGATGAAAACCTAATTATGCTTTTAGAAGAGTGCAGAAATATAAGGCGGTAGTTTCAATTCAGCAGAAGTTCGATTTTCAGCTTCTTATAAAGATTGTTTGCCTCCACGTGAGGTAGAATCACCATATGTGTCTCGTGTGCTTACTCGGGCTACATTTACAGTATGTTCACATGGCAGCGCAGTGCCACGGGAATAATAAATGAGTACGCTGGGGATGCACTTGCAAGCTCCTGTGTCGGTAGGAAAGGAACTTGCCTACGTAACCGCTTACAGCTTGTGTGGAAAACCTAATTAGACATTCAGAAGAGTGAAGGAAGGAAGGAAGGAAGAGGAAGGAAGTGTTCAGCCATTTACAATATAGTTGCTAAAGATTAACCCTAAAAATCCCATCAAGTTTATATCAGTCCTTAGCAAATGGGGCGCTATAAAGCATGAAATGTTTTTAGTACCTAGTCAGCTTTAGTTTTATACTCATACATAGTTACTTGCAAATCTTTCAGTATAGTTGACTGTAGGTAGAGTCGTAGAAAATTCAAGTACAAGTGCAAGCTCGACCACTCATTTCGAGACTGAAACCTCGCTACGTCACTGGTTCTTGCAGATAGCGTTACCTGCTGTATGTACAAGTCAGTTTTCAGCAGCGCGTGGGAGGTTTGGGTTTTCAGTTGTGTTTGTATGTACATTCTAGTTTATGAGCTTACCTGTACAGTTTTACAACCAACAGAATTTACCCCTTTTGTCCACCCACACCTTTTGTTAAACCAAAAGCTCGTAGATGTTTTTTTTAATCGAGAATCCGAGACTTTTTCATGCAAATTATTTCATTCAAGACTATTTCATACTGTCAAGAGGAAGATATAAATGGACAATGGCAATCTTCTTTTTGTTCGTACTGTAATAGGTTCCTTTAACGAAAACACTAACAGCCTAATAAAAGTGTCACTTCGCCCTAAATGAAAAACAAGACCGTTACTTCTTAGCGCTTTTACCGATTGAATGACAATATATCGGATCACCAGTTTCTCAGCCGTAACTCTCGGTAGTTGTCTTATTTTATTACTTATCTGGTGGTCGTAGTCGTTACAAAAACACGCTAGAAGCCTAGCTTTTAGCACAAAAAAGAGAGTTTACAGAAGGATCATACCACCCTATTTAGGATTTTTCGCGAATATCACTTGTTACATAGCCAGAGTTGCTACTGTCAAATCTCAACGGATAAGAATATCAAACCACCAAAATCTGATACAGAAATGTAATATGATTCTGAGCCAATTTTAACCAAAGAAATATGACGTTCGTGGTAACCATCTTCTTAGTTACCTTGAGTTCTAGTTACTTCCAGTAGTATCAGTAAGCGTCAAAATCGTCGCTAGTACTGAGTGAGCCATCTGTATACGCGCCTGCGCGCCTTTTCCCTAATTTGTGCAAGAAGGCTAGCTTTTAGGCAGCATAAAAACCTTGACACCAGGGTTCATCCAGCGTTCGTCGACTTGTTTTCTTACTCAGAAAGTACCTCTACCTACACTCTATGTATATTTATTGCCTGGTAGACCAACTTGGTAGTAAGATCACGTATTAAAATAACATAACTCTTGTGTAACGTTATCCTGCCATAAATTGTAGTCGGTAGGTAAAAGTACCTACTTTACTTACTTAGTTTTATGTAAAAGCTTTTTCATGGCCTTTTTAGCTCACTTTATCTTTTCTTAGCTTATTTCGCTCGTCGTCACTTGTTATGGTGGTTATTATTATGAATGATCATAAGTTTTAATAGTCTTTCTGAGCTCGGCCATCCTGTTTTAGTATGGTTATATTTGCACTTTCTTGTTTGTTACAAAGGAAGGAAGTTAAAATGCTTTTTAATATCGTGTTATCATACTTTTGAACTGACATTTTATATTCCTGAAAACGCAATAGGTACCTCTTAGCCCAAAATTCTAATTATATAAACCATTCACTCATAAAAATCTTTCCGCAGACGATTCACGAGGTTAGGATCCTTTCTTGTAATATTTTATTGTTTTATTGCCAATAAATTAATAAATACCATACCAGTGTCTTTCGCACGCCCGGTAGGCATAAATGAAAATAAACGTCCCACCTGTCCCACTTTCCGAGCGTAATGTAGATACCCCAGAACAAGAAATAAAGCTTTAGTTATTGTTCTAAGGTAGAGGCATTAAAATAAAGTGTAGGTATCTGACAACATTACTATTTGAGCAAGTTTCCTTGAATAAACCTCCGTGATGATGAAACAGGGTTGTTGCATGATAACGGTTAATATTCTGCGTCCCCCTTAGATAGTACTCCCGTGATTAGGTGGGACTCGCTATACAACGTGTTACAAAACAACCCATAAATATTCCCATACAAATTGAGTTTATTTTGTATGGGAAGCCAAATTTTTTTTTCATATTTCGACCCATGTTCCATGGGGAAAGTTGTTCAGTTTCATGAGTACCTTGACCTCCTTTCAGCTTTATTGGTTGTTTTGTAACACCCAGTATAAAGATTGTACAAATCTACGAACTCACAACACATCCACACCCTCGCATACTATGTTCAGATTTGCAAACGAATTTAATTGGCAATGTACGTCGTTAGTTGCAGATGTTATTAAAAAATATTTCAGGTAGCAGCGTGGGATGATGACGTTTACGAGATTTGGAGTTTGGAAAATTCGGGTTGGTGAAGCTAAGGCATGTAATTGCAGAAGCTTGGGTTTGCTTGAGATCTGCTATATTTTTCACATGGTAAGCTTTATGCTCTCGTCTTGTCAACATTTTACAAAAAAAGTTGGTTGATTAGGACTTTCATCTGACTGAAACAAATCAAATTACCTTCAAGGAAAATCCATCATTACTGTAATCTTGCGCGCAAAATTTTCTTTCATGCGGAAACAGACTGGTAATATTTTGGTAATCCTGCTCTAAAAATAATCATCTCTGTATAAGTTCATACACCGAGATCCACTCCATCATCATTACCATTATCATTATCACGTTTCATGGCATTTGACTAACAGCGGTGAGCTTTTATTTGTCACGGTTGCTTACCTGTAACTACCTCATATAATTTTCTCATAATACTACACGTAGCTTCCTAATTAATACAGAGTGTAAAAACAGCTCCTCGAATACTGATAGGGTGCATCCAGACCATGAAACTGAACAACTTCCCATTATATGTCATTTCAGGAGACATATTTTTTTTATACTGCCTATAGGTATGTTTTTTTATGACTTCACATGCAGTTTGATCGTGATTTTGTACGGGTGCAAATTTTTTTCGTTTCCTGAAATATTTTCATATGGGAGTTGTTCAGTTTCATGGCATGAATGCACTCTATTAGTATTCGAAGTGCTGTTCCTTACACCCAGTATAGTAGCTTTCTCATCTAAGTAGGAATATTTTTGTAAAAGTTCCTTAAAAATTACTTTTACTAATATTAGCAGTTGATATTGTACCAAAATGTTTTGATTCACTTAGGTACTTCAAGCAGACAGACGTATAATTTCCAAAATTAAACACGGGACGTAGGCGCCTAGCAAATGCACATTGCTAATAATACCTTCTCTCAGAAAGGAATGCTTACCATCTAAATGCTACGTCATTTCATTCGAGATTTCATTCGTTGCAAATAAAACCTTGGCGCAAGCTCCACAGAGGAGACGTAGTCGTGACGCGTGGGAAGGCATCTGATAAACAAGTGATCGCCGGAGACGTGAAACGTGCGATATCGCGACGCTTGAAACGGTTTCCATATAAAAAAATATGAAAACAGAACCGACAAAGCTACACACGTAGACGCGAGTCGCATCGATAACGGCTGACGATCGCTTGTCTGACAGATGTCATGTTACGCGTCGCGTCGCGCGACTCCTCTGTGGAGCTTGCACCTCACAATGCAAACAGCGTAGGAGTATGACGTTTGTTTCTGCGGTAACCACCAACCAGCCCACCCACACACTCTTTGTGTAACAGAAATATTAAACCGTTAAACAATTTTTGTAATACCACGCCTTTGCTGAGATATTGAATTTCTCTCATTGTTTTATTTCTGGCTCGGCCCTGGGGCTGGAAGAAAATGAAAAATAAACTTCATTAATCTTCAGCATGTCTCTGTGTATAGAACCTCTAATTGCATTAATATTTTGTGAGCTTTTCTTTCGAACTTAGCTCTCGAAAGAATAGTTCACTTTTAATTTCTGATTGTTACGTTTGCTTGCTAGTTTTCTCTTCAATTCAATTATTTACTCTAACTTTCTTCATAGCTCTAACTACTTATCTGGTTTCTTAGTTGTATTGTTTACCTAGAGTTTTATATTGACGAGAAGTTTGCTACGATTTGCTACGCCGTAGCAAAGGCTAAAGCAAACGACCTTGTTTATTATTTATGATCCAAACAACCAACAAATATTCAAATTATTCACAAGACTTTGCATTCCAAAGTCAAGTTTACAAGTGGGTTTATCAACAACATAAATAGGTAATGTGTTTGAACCCTCGGCTTGTAACGACGAAATGATTACGCCCCGAGTGGAGACCACTTCCAATTTAATAGCACCCCGGGGAAAGATAGACCTCACCGCAACACCCGCCACTGCCAGTCGCAGACACTGATACAATTACCGCCCAGCGAATCATATCTCCGGCTCAAATTGCCGGTAGTAAACGAAAGATATAGAAAAAAATATGGACAGTTAGGCCTGTGCTCAAATACAGCCTCCCTCTGTCCTTCAACTCAAGGACAAAGGATCAAAGTCAACGCTCTGACTTT
Source organism: Phthorimaea operculella (assembly GCA_024500475.1). Classification (NCBI taxonomy): domain Eukaryota; kingdom Metazoa; phylum Arthropoda; class Insecta; order Lepidoptera; family Gelechiidae; genus Phthorimaea; species Phthorimaea operculella. The sequence goes on along the minus strand of JANFCV010000035.1, from coordinate 3,863,009 downwards.
ATGCGTGATTGGACACATTCTCCCAAACCCAATGCTCTTTCGTGGAACTTTTGACAAAATGAGATAGCCCTTCAAGAATTCAAAGCTTTGAGCGGCAGCAGGTCAATGAACCGCTGAAAGTTCAGCAACGCTAGTTAGCTCGTTAGACGCTGCACTCGTGCTAGATGAATGACGATAAATTAAAAATTCAAAACAAAGCTAGGCGGCGCGTGGGCGGGCGTGCGGTTTGGTCGCAAGGCGCGAGTGGCGGAGGGCGGGCGGCGATCGAAGAGCGCGCGCGGTGAGGGCGGGCGGGGGGTGTGCGGGCGCGGGCGGTAACGATCGCCGGCCGCAGTCTTCCAGCGAGCGCGCCGCGAGCATGAGCGACGTCGGCACGCTCGCCGCCATGGACGCGTTCGCAGGCGGCGCGAGGCGCAGGCCCGCTCGCCTGCCGCCGCCGCCGCCGTTCGTGCCGCCGCCGCCGCCGCAGCGCCACGACCACTACTACGTGCGCCGCAAGTCCCCGGTGCCGCGCCACCACCACAACCTCACGCTGTTCGCGCGCAACAATGCTGGTACAGCTTGCACTCGCCGGCAGCCGCGAGCCGGCAGCCTGCAGATGCAGCGCGGCCGTTCGCCCCGCTCGCATACGCAATGTCAATGTCACGCCACGCACCACGCTGACATGCCCCATCATCACCGCTCGCTCATCTGTCATTTTATGTTTCGCAACTTTCTTCACTCTCTATCACTCAAACTTGTAAGTTTTGAAACTTTATTCATGACTGAAAACTACAGTTTGACTACGATTTAAGTTATCACAAGTGCTAACATGCACTTTAAAATACTGCTTTTACATATTTTCACACCACATTTCACATGCTGTGCTTTTTATGAATTCTTGTTTAAAACTTCTTTTAACGCTTGTATTTAACTGTGCCAGTAGGTAATTTAACTTAGTCGTTCGTAGTTTGTTTCTTTACTCTACGAGCAGCTTAATTAGATCTTAAATTAAGTCACTTATTAAATTTTCCGTCTGGCCTCTAATGTCACTTTTAATATTTATTGAATTCACCCAAAAACCTAGTTCGGGAACGGCAGAAAATATTCACAATTAATTTTTCGTCTAACAATTCTCTGGATACCAATTCAGCGGCGGAATGCTTTATAACATTTCTTGTGCGAAAAAGTGCCATTCGGTACTTTTTATTTCATCCTCGTCCCCATTTCAGCCGAACTCTATACCTACCGCATTCCCAATTTTAATAATGAACAGGCTTCGAAGTTTGAAGCCGCTTTCACGACGACATAAAACTTTGTGCGAAGATAATATTAATTCTTCCGCAGCTGCTTCGTGACATGAAGAAGGCTGCTGAAAATTTCTTTTCAATCTGTTTTTATCTTCACTTGCCAAATGCCTACGTTTTACTTACCAAGACTAGCTATGCGAAGAGAAATTCTTCGTAATCCCATATCTGCCTATGTGTGATTAGTACGATTTGATAACCATACCATCATTTACTTGTGCCAAAATAACCGCAGCATAAGACAATCAAATAAGATTGTGAAAAATCTCAGGTGCTCTTAATATTTCCGTAAATTTCTTGTTCATTTCCGACACTTGCTTGAAATGGTCTTTCCATCGTATTGTATTATGTATTCAAAACTGCTGCAATGCAGGAATATGAGATCAACAAGTATCTCTTGTGAGCACGAACGCGGGCTTCGTTTGTTAATCTCATCTAAACAAATGGTCCGTGCTTGTTCGGCGGTCCAGCGCCAATATTTCCGTTAATCCCGCGTTATTTATTCAACGGTCCTCCGGCCTCTAAGCCCCTTGTCAAAACATACATTTTCTTCATCAAGAGTCATTGTCCTTTTTTAATAAACGTTTCCCTCTTTTTCTCGTTGTCGTCGGCATTCTCTTGAGAGATCAAGACATTTTCACTTTCGACGCCTTTGTTATATTTTCATATTCTAACATAAACAGCTTTTATGTTATCGCAAATATCAGCGCTACCGTTTACCTAGGTAAAAGGCAATTTATTAAAATAACATTGAAGGGAAAACTGAGACATTTAGTATTCCATTTGGTTCGTGGAAATAACAAATTCAGTGGGTTCCGAGGTGCGGCAAGGATTATCCTCCTACGCGCCTTTCATAACTCGCGCATAATGTATAACTCTCCTTGTGTGCACTAAACTACATTGTTGGTGAACATGTACAGTACACAAGTTTGCTTAACGAAATATTCGCTTTTATATTACAACTGGGAGTCCAAGTTGTTTGCGATACGTAAACTAATTATTTCGGCGACGACAACGACGTTGCTCGCCAAACTTAGACGATGGATCGAGTCTACCAATCAAGTGAACGCTCTGTGGTCCCAACATATTATATTGTTTAGTGTATTTTCTTAGTAAGAAGCTCGTAAGAAGTGATTCATAATTTAATTAATTAACACTTACACAACTATAAACACTAGCAGGCCCTAATTTTAACGTAATAAGTACATTGCCAGTTGGCACTGAACTTACGCCGTTGAGAGTATGTCGCTCTTTCAACAAAAGCTATTTTTGGTCAACTCCAATTTTATGACGACGCTAAATGAATCGGCGACGCTTCCATCGCGGTCTTTTATATTATCGCGGATTGATATGCGTCAAAGGAGGCGGATGTTTGCGAGGATGGCTGCCTGCCGGCCGGCCGGGGGGGTGCGCGCGCGCCGTCGTTATCGATAAATTACAGCGAAGGCGCCGCCGCCGTCGCGCGACCTTGCGCTACTATTTACAGAGTGCTGACTCCTGCCTATGCGTCGGTGTCGTATCGTACAAACAGCACAATTTTAATTGCCCTCATGAACGTCAATCACCGCATTCCGTACAATAATTGCGTCCATCCGTTCGTAGACGGCCTCGAGTGAAAATTTCAGCTGAAGAAATACGCGAATTCTAGGAGCCAGAAGTGTATCGTGCTAATCGCATTTTGTAGCCGGTGTTTACGATTTATAGCTTTACATCATCGTGGATAGCGTATCACAAAATGATCGTTAAATTGAAAATTGCTTGTTAATGTTACAGCGTTAATTAAGATAAATAGATAGCTTTTCTAATAAGGAAGGTTGATTACGATGAGATACTTTCGATCGCGTTTTTAGATTAAAGTTATGATAATGTTAATGAGTATTACCTTGAGTCAAAGTGTCTAATCTAAATAGAGTGGTGGAAGTATTACCACGAAAGAATAAATAGATAATTACTTCATGATAATAACAAATGTATAGGTAAATATTGCGCTTAAAATATCAACTGGAATGAATGGTTACACGAGCATAAACAGCCTTGGAGATCGCTGGCATACCCCAGCAAATATCTCTCATATTCCGGCTTGTTACATTTTTACAAAAGAGAGCGATCCCGGGAATGTATATGGGCAGTCCGTCCCTCGTCCGAGCCGCGGGTCCGAGGTTCTGGCCTCGCCCTTGACCCGAAGCTTCCGTTGCAGCGACATCACAACTCGCCATCTACTGCGCTTGTTTTCAACTTTCCTTTCCGTTGTTCATGTTATCAACTTCGCCTTCCGCGTTTATGTTTCCATTCGTTTGTTCCAAATGGCACGCTGTTTACGCCCCGGCCATTATTCGCGAAAACGAGTATTCATGAAGGTTAGCGATTGTAGGCTTACGTATTTAGGTCAGGCCTGTAACGTGTGAGTGTGACATGTCGTGCGTAGAGTAGTCACACGCTGATACGACAACAGTTCCCAGGAAAATTAGTTAAGAAGAGCTGAGATGAAACTTCCCAACCACTTTAAAGTTTCCCCCAGCAGTTAATTTGAATTTATCTTTGATGTCTTCTACAAGCAAGGATGAGGTTTCACACCGCTTTATATTCGCGGCGTGATCAACGTTTCTAGGACAAGGATGACGGACGAGACACTTGAGATATTTCTGGTTAACCGATGTGTTTGATTCGCCATGTTTTCAAAATAAATCACTGTTTAATCGAGTTTGTTTGGCCTCTGGATTCGTATTTCGATCGCTGCTCTGTCGAAAGCGAAGTCACGTGAAACTGAAGTGTTTACACGTATTCGAGTAATGAATAACAAATAGATTTCAGAATTCAATTTTGATTTGCAGGCTTGCGTGTCGCTTGAAACACTTATTCTATCGAGACATTGAAGTATAGTAGACGATGTAGTAGTCCCGTGCATTACTCAAACAATGATTCATGTTTGTATTGGATCGTAGCAACGTAACAATAACAGGTGCCACGTTTACGCTCTGCATTGTAATGTACACGTGCTATGGAGCTAATCACCAGTAACTTTTATGTTAGGTTACAGTTTTACTATTGTTTGTGACACAGTTGTTGCTTTTCAACATCACAATGTGGAAATTAGCAGTTTCATCTCCAAAGTACGTATCTAACTTCATCGCTTGGTGCTGAGAACTTTTTGATCGAATTCAATAGTTATGGCTGCCTACAACAGACTCTGATTTTCGCAGAACTTAGTCTATCACTTACCTATGCCTTTTAGTCAAAGGAAGTTTTGATTTTGAATGGCTCTGTTCGAGCCCAATAGGTAATTGATTGCGATATGGAGGTGAGGAACTCGAACAATGCCATTGTATTGGTAACGGGCTGTGGTCACGTCACGAAGCGATTCGCGTTCCGAGCGGTATTCACCACCCACGTAGCACTCGTCACTGTCGCGGAATTGTCGCGAAATGACACCTACTGACTTTCCACTGGCTTCATCTGCCGCTTAATAAGTTTTTCTGTAAGTTTCACCAGTAAAAACTGACTTCGATTTTGACCTTGTTGCATTCTGTATAACGACGCGAAATGTCTAACACCGTAGGCTTTATACACTCTATGTATTCTGGTTTCTTCTGTGGGTAAAATCTGATGCCATTAGTGTCTCCTGAATTCATATATCTGCCGATAGAAATCTTCTATGTCTATGCGGTATCGAAGTCAATCGATCACAAATAAAGTGTTTCGTAGGTACAGAAAAATACTCTTAAGAAAAATAAATACCTCGATCCTGTGATTTTCCGTTCCTCGACCCACTTCGGTCCTACCTATTGTTACGCATCGTTTTTTCATTTGTGTTACGTTGTGTCACTTTTATTTATTTTTGTAAACATTAGTTGGATTAGAGAACATTTATTTGAATAATGAAGTCAGTATTAATCATGTCTACGCGTTATAAATTTATTGTGGTGTTAATTTTTTTCATCTCTAACGAAATTATTGTTGTTATTTCTACAGTCTAAGCTTTGTGGGTAATTCAATAGCTTACCTATTGACTTTATCGGTATCGGTGGTTACAGGCTTAGTATGTTTACATAGGATGTAACGACACTTTCAACGTGTTGTGTGTACGCAGCTTGAGCACACAAAGATACGGACCGAGAGGCCGATTATCCCTTTTCCATTTCAATAAATATTGGCTCTGCTCTCAAACATTCCGATCGGAATGTCAGTAATTTTGTCGCCGAAACGTCGAGACAAATCTATCGAAGATTGGACAGGTGACGAGTTCCAAACATTCGAGATATTAGGATAAAGTATGTAAACAGGCCAAATACCCGATGCGTCATAGAGAGTTTTCGGATCTGTCGTGCTTACTAAATGTATTTTTAACGATTCCACTAGCGTCGTTTTACGCAGCATGACGATGTAGGTATGCTGAGCTGGCCGTGATCTGTTCGAAATTCAATATCAATATGCAGTGTATACGAAGAATTCGTAAGATAATTTTAGACACTTAACGATATCTTCACGCTACAATGATCCAAAAATATCGTACAGAAAATATTCAATGTTATCTCACGGTTCACGGGTTCCGTCAATCAAATTATGAAAATATCAATCTCTGCCATCATCTCTGCCTTTGGAATGAAAAGCGGAAATAATTGCGTTATGTTTGCCATGGTGGCGTATCGTATCGTCCGTCGCCCTGTCCATCTCGCGTATCGTACTCTTGACATTGTACGCCGCACGCCGGTAGCTATTACTGGTGCTCTATCCTTGCGACGTTGTTGGCATAACTCGCTCGTTACGTCACCCCACACTTCGACGGCCTTCTCTCAGAACGCGATGATTTACAAGTTGCCATTTAACACGCTTTGAGAACTTTAATTATCTATCTATCGTCTCGTGCCGTTAATGACTTTTCGCTGAGTATAGGAAATATTGTGAATCCAGCATCAGTAGTACCATTCACGCATGACATGTATTCAACATGATCTCTCTTCAATTTATGCACACTTTCAAACTTCGTTCGTATTCTCGGCGAACCAAAGTTATTTGATTCTGTTAACGTGTGCGACACATTGTTATTAACTTCCTAGGTTGAGATGAGAAACTTATTGAAGGTTGACAGTGTATAACAGCGACAGTCCATGGCCGTATCACGGAGGCTGGAAGCTGTGGAGGTTACATAACTGCACGAGACGACGTCCTCGTCCTCGGGAAGGGAGGTTCGGCCAAGGGCGGATGATCGATCCGCCCCTCCCGCTGTGCCCTTCACAGCCTGTTGAATAAACACCCCGGACCAATAGCTCCACGACCACTATCGCTAACTTGTCAGTCAATATTGCCTTTTCAGACGAAATTCTTTGTATTTCTTTTTACCGTTTCTCCACCAATTGGGACTTACCGAAAATGGCCCCTAGAATTTCATAAATAAATTACCTTACGAATCTTTGTGATAGCAGAATTTTTAAAATGAGCAATATTATCTTTACTTTGCTCCGTCGATCGTTAAATTGTAGAGTTTTAACGTCATCTCGGTCGAAGTACTCCATCGGGACGATAAATTTGTTCTGAACTAAGAACAAAAGACTTGCCATTGAGAATAAGAACAAAATGGTGCGGCAATTTAAAACCGCAGTCTTTCCCGCAGGGCAGAACGGAAAGTCAGCAGTTATGCACTCCACATTTTTCCGCTTGAAGTGTTCGCAATAAAAATAGTAAAAAGTTTAGCTCGAGAGAGGAGCTGCGACTGAGCACGAACAAAGTTCAAACAGTCGATTTGTGACGAAAGCTGTTTTGCGGATCTTTGGCACTCGCTTGCTCGCTGAGGAATGTACAAGCACTTGCAGTATAATCGCTTGCAATGAAACTTTGAATACAATTCAGCGCAAATGTTCAAATTACCCTCGAGATATTTTGAATATCTAAAAAACTTTTTTATCGCTTGCATGTCTTACAAAACATTCATGCACCCAATTTCATGTGCCAACTCTACAAAATTGCATTCGTTCGTGAGTATCGATTTAGGCGTTCCATCCATATGTCACAATTTTATTTGAGTAATCGAAGTAGTGGGTCACGAAAATGGCAAGGCTGGTACGACCAGGTGCTACATTAGGTAGTAATGTTAGGAATATTGCCACAGGCGCCTGAGTGGATTGAGTCATTGTTTTATTTATGAGGAATTCGGCTATGACAGGCCGTACGTGATTCGTTTCTGATATGTTTGCGGTTACTTTACTTGCCAATCATCTCTGGGATTTTCTCGCTGGCTATTTCTTATATTTATATCGGAATTGTTACTTGCTAAATTAGCTGTAGTTCCTATATCATTACTGGTTTAGGGCGGAACAACTTTTGCAAAGCCCTTGAATGTATGAAGGTTCCTCCTTGCCAGTAAATCAATCAAAATCCGTCGCCAAGATATTCGTTTGCATGATTTTCTGCGATTTCTTCTCACTCGTTATTCTCAGGCGAATGATAATCACCTCACGCTTAACCATGTGTTTCTAGATTACTTAGAACACATTCCAACAACTTAACAATTTAATGAACATCTCATCACTAACAAGACTGGTTGCAGTAGCAATTATAGTATCGGTATAAGACGGTTACGGGTTTTCTCGCGCCTCCCACATTATCTTGCGGGCGCCACCGGAAACCACGCATTGAAAAAAACGTAAAAACAACAGAAATCCAGTTTATTTTTCCCGTCTGATTATAGACAGAGACGGATTTGCCAGCTTACTGAATGATGGCGGCGATGGAAGCGGAACAACGCTTTGTGTTTTCACCGGAAACTGAAAATATAAAAAGTGCAGTTTATTTGGAAATATTTTTTGCAGCGCTGCAAGCTGTAGCGTGATGGATTCAGCGTTTTCAATATTGCAATCGCAGCAGTCTCAATATTTATTCGTAAAACAAAAATATACCGAATGGAACAACATACGAACAGTTTTCGCTTTAGCAAACATAGGTATTTTAGTTACCTCTATATCAGAAAATATGGATCGTGTTGGTATTTAAGTCTGAATGGATGCATGTGAACATGAAGTATCGGTTATTTTCTAGGTTCATGCATAAAACTGAATATGCTCCAAAATAAAAAAAATACCATTGACTATTTAAATACCAATAGTTATAAGCCTGAGTAACTTAAACGAGGTTTACATTAATGTAAAAGGTGGTTGAAACCAACTACAACTTAACAAAATTAACCTCTCCGCTTTTGATCGACAAAGCAAAGTAATATCTAATAGATAATACACCGCGCTAGTGCTTATTACTACCTCTATAACTACGAGCATTAAACGACGTTATTTTCGGTCCTGAATTGCAGTTATCCAATTCCATTTATTTATCTAGCGGCCGAGTCTGTGGTTGTTTGCGACCAAGCCACGATATCTGAAACGGGACAAAACAACCTCAACGCAACTCTAAGCTCATAATTGATAGATAACGTACCAGATTGCCGTTCATAAACAAGCGCAGTAAACACTGGATCCAGTCCTGAAACGCATCCAGTACTAAGCGGCCAAGGCCGTGGATATGAAAGACATCTGAAACATATCAAACCAGCCTCAACGCAACCCGAAGCACTCTATTGATAATATACTGCTCATAATTGATATTTTACCACAATGAGGCTCATAAACGGGCGCAGTAAACACTGGATCCGATCCTAAAATTGATCTAGTTTCAAGCGGCCAAGGCCGTGACGGTCTCGGCCAGGCCACGATATGAAAGATATCTGAAACGTATCAAACCAGCCTCAACGCAACCCGAAGCACACTTTTGATAATATACTGCTCATAATTGATATTAAACCACAATGGCGCTCATAAACAGGCGCAGTAAACACTGGATCCGGTCCTGAAACGCATCTAGTTCCAAGCGGCCAAGGCCGTGACGGTCTCGGCCAGGCCACGATATAAAAGATATCTGAAACGTATTAAACCAGCCTCAACGCAACCCGAAGCACTCTATCGATAATATACTGGTCACAATTGATATTAAACCACAATGGCGCTCATAAACAGGCGCAATAAATACTGGATCCGGTCCTGAAATGCATCTAGTTGCGGCCAGGCCAGGTCGCGATATGAAAGACATCTGAAACGTTTCAACCTGTTTCATCGCAACCCGAAACACACTATTGATAATATACTGCTCATAAGTGATATTAAACCACAATGGCGCTCATAAACAGGCGCAGTAAACTCTGATCCAGTCCTGAAATGCATCTAGTTTCAAGCGGCCAGGCCAGACCGCGATATGAAAGATATCTGAATCGTATAAAACCAGCCTCAATGCAACCCGAAGCTCTCTATTGATGAAATACTGATATAAAACCACATTGGCGCTCATAAATAGGCGCAGTAAACACTGGATCCGGTCCTGAAACGCATCTAGTTCCAAGCGGCCAAGGCCGTGACGGTCTCGGCCAGGCCACGCTACCACGCTACCACGCAGCCACGATGAATGGAGACGCGTGCTGCTCCCGTCTATCGCCTAGCACGCGACGTCGGTGTGACGCCATCCGTCATCATCGCACTTCCCGCTTGCGACCGAGACCCAGCAAAAACATTAGCGGCCCGGCTACAACAGTACAGAGTTCACTACAAGCAAAAAAGAATTGCACAATTGCGCATTACTGCCATTCTGCGGTAAAATTAAGATCATCTCGATTATCACAGTAACATTACCAAATCTACTAAGTACTTCTATCAATACACTACCAAAGATAAGGTACACAACCAAAGCACTAAAGGTTGTCTAAATATCAGTCTAAAACTAAAAAGCGACTCAGACCACCACATCACTGTAGCAGTAGTATAGGATTACAATTTTTGCCGAAGCAAGAAAAGAAATAAAACCTCGCGTAGAACCGTTTTTTTATTACTCCAGAATATTGTAGGTGTAGCCGTCCAGAACATATTTTTTAGATTAGATTGAATTGCCCCAATTTTATATCTTCGCCGATCTATCTTTATCGCGCGACGTTGCTGTGTGTGACGCGATACTTCCCACTTGCTCGCTAAACTGGGATCAAGATCGGATATAGCATAGCATCCGTCAATAAACATCTTAAACAGCTTGGAAACGTTTGATCAATCCATATCTCTTGGAATCGAATCTTCAGCGGAAATTATGAAATATGTTTTCTAATACGTAAACGTGCGCTGGCATTACTTGCAATGAATAGTTAGGTACGAGCAAGGATCCTTTGTCTACTAATGATTCGTTTTACTTGAATTTTTTTAGATAGGTACCAAAGATCTTTCCCACATAGGTAAGGAGTAAAAATTACTTACTCTTACAATAAAATATTTCAAATGGTGCTAATACGCCGCAATGGGTTTGTTTATGTAACAAACAAGCATAACAATGCAAAGAATACATCCGAGTGTCAGTTCTACAATCTTCTTTTGGTCTGTAGCCAATTCGCCTGTCATTCAGTTCCATCTGCAATAAATCATGCGAGTTTACGACGGTAGCGTATGACACTGTAACACACATTCGTTCTGGGGATTACATCGCACGCCTGCTGCATGGAAGGGCTTTTTGCTCATTCATCAGTCAAGTGTAAGCATGACATATGAGATTTTTCTTGAACTTTCTTATTGACGCGCTGGCATGGCACAGTTGCCTAGGGGAAATTTTGCTTGGTTTAATTAGTACGTTTAGGCCTTATTTTGAGTTCAGGTCAAAACGAGTATCAGGCTGAGTCGGAGATAAAAGTTTTAAGGTGGGACAGAGTTTATTACATAGTATTTCAAAGAGCATAAAAGAATCACTAATGTGTTTGGCAAAATATCGTATCGTAGATCGTATGCCAACTTAGATTTCTTTGTGTCTTGCGTTCACGACGTAGTTATTACGTTACATACCTACTTATGATTATCTATGGAAAATTACATACCCATTATTTTACTAATAGATACTACATGCTATGCTATGTTATATTTTTCTAAGTAAATTCCATCATCTTTCTTTATGTATGTATTTGAAACTATAATAAAAATGTTTGGTATGGCTTGTAATAACGAAAGCATTCTCGTGTTTCGGAAATTCGAGAATAACTTTATGAGCCGCATACTTGGCAGTAATTTGGAATACTTTGCTTTAACGAGTTGGTTGTTTTGTTTCCAGAACCAAAGAAAGACAAGTTGGAAAACGGAGGCGAGCAGCTCAGGCCTGAGAGACCCAACTCGTTGAAAGGGCAGCTCCCACGGCGGATATGTTATCAAGACGTGGGTCAGTACCGAAGGCATAATTTTATTTTCATTTCTAACTATATATATCTTCTACTAACAGCTTCCAGAGCACTAATTCTGGAGTATTCTGTTTAAGAGAACAGTACTTACAAAAAGATTATCCATTCATATTCTTTCTTTAAAGCATCGTTCCAATCGATTGATTTTCTGTTCTGTTTTACTATGTTTCTTTCAAAGTAACTTTTTCAGAGCGCGACAAGCTTTTCCACTCTAAAATTTCAATGGATAAAAGCTTTTTAATTACATATTTTTATTATCATTATCAATCATTTAACTACAGAAAGGTCTGCTAAGTGGCTCTTAGGCTTAAGATTTATAAGACCTAAAGAGATTAAGAACAACTCGAAAGTCAAAATCCATCAGCAAAGAGAACCTTTGAAGTCTGAGATGTTTCAAATTAGCGTTATTAGTGCGTGGGTATTTTTGTGTGCGCCCTTTGTGTACTGTTCCAGTTTCAATTAGTTTTTATCTTCGCCTTCACCCGTGCAAATTAAAATGCTGACTTTGTAATGGGCGGCGCCATTATCCAATTATGGTAATGCTCCTGTTACACGGCGCTGGATAAGCCTACTGGCAAATTAAATTCCTTTTTAGCTGGGACTAACCTGGATGAAATCGGCAAGTTGAACAAATGTCAGGTATAGGCCGTACGAACGACGCTCGAATAAAAATGAGACGGCTCCCGGGCAACTCAGCGTTTTTGTGTCATCAAGGTTACAGACGAACCTTTACAAGTTTCAGTACTTTATTATATTACCGAAGGCTCTTAAAGTAGGGACGTTTTTCAGTGTAGCAATTTCCCGTATAAATATTTGATAAGTAAAGAAATTGTTGTTAGCCTGAACGTTTTGAGTCCTATTTGACATTAATGTTTATTATTTTGTCTGGGTTTAGTGACACTCTATTTTGACCTTTCCTTTGTGATACACTTCAAAAGCTTCATCATTTTAAAATATCTAGCTTTGTAGCTATAAATTATATCGTACATAGTGTGTTTCCCTACATGAAACTAGTCTGGAAACTAATGTGAACTAAATTAACAGTATTCATACCACGTTAGGAGTGGCTGAAACTTTGCCTGGCTACGAAACCCCGTTGCCAGTGTTGCCACACCACCACGTCCAACTTTTAATTATCAATTTGCTTGTGTTTAAACTTTATACCATGTACAAACTATCTGGTGGCCATAATCACTCCTTGTCAACGTAAATGATATACTACGTGCCTAAGATGGACTATCTATGATACAAATATTTTGCGGGTTCGCAAATTTTGTACGTGTTAGGCGGCACCCAATTTTCTTTTAGATGCCGACCTACCTTTACTTATGAAAAGTGTATTTCAGCTTCATTTGACTTCATACTGGGTTGATTTTTTCAAATATTTTTAGCTATTTTTACACTCTTCTGGAACTTTGTTATAGTTTCAAAAGCTTTGTCTCAGTTGATTAAAACTTTAGTTCTCGTCAACCTATCTTCAAGATTTAATTTCTAAAAGTATTTTTGGAAACGGAAACTTTGTCTTTTGATTTCTGGAACCGGCTTTTAACTTCGCTTGCTTCTAACTTTTAGCATAATCACTTGTTGTTACTTATTGAAACTTTTGTTAAGCTGGGCTAGGGATGATGAAAGGGTAAATTTGATTTCACAGTCAATGTTCAATCAATTCTATGAATATAATATTAATAACAAACGAGAAACTGTTGTATATCTAAAGTTCCAATCGAATAATTTACTCAAGTTGACGTTATGAAAGGGAAAGCTACAATGAACGGTTTTGATTATCTGAATCGAAACTTAGTTAATTTTATTGATGGTGAAACAACTGATTATAAACTAGAAACTCTACTGCAAATAACTAGAAATACAGGGACTGACACGTAAGAGTGAGATTATCTATACCTTATGTATCATCTTGGTTAATGAAAATACTGAATATAACGTTATTTTTCTTATTAATTATGGTTTTCACCGAAAATCTCTCGGCTAAATCTTTAAAATTTCGAGTAAGATTATGGTTTCAGTAAAAACCATTTTCACGGGGTGGCTAGTTTTCTAATATAGGTTTTTATATATTCCAGTGAGCAGCTACGGGCAAGACGGGCAGGGTGGCACCAACGAAGAGCAGCTGGTGCTATCGGAGCTGCCGGAGCCCCCCATAGCGCTGTCGGAGATCGGCCCCATCCCCCCTCCGCCCATGTTCAGCTCGCCCAGCCCCACGCGCCACCACCACCACCAGATGCACCCGCCGCCGCCGCACCACCTCTCAGACTGTGAGTATGACACCAGGAGCCCGTGTTCCCCAACATTATCCCAGGTTTCGCGAGCGGCAATGTATATTGAGGGGGTTTCCTATCTTACAAAGCTTTTTCACCAAGACGCCTCGAGCACTTGGGCTTGAACTGAAGTTCTTCTTACAAAACGCCTAGGTTTGGTGAGTAGCTGGAGTAGACTAACTTGTTTAAAAAGCTCGTCATTTTCTACCTAAACCCTAATGTGTTGTTACTTTAAAGTTTTCATGAATTATTTCCTTCCAGCCGAAGACGAGGACGACCAAGAGGACGACGACGTGGACCCCATCACGCTGGCCGACACGTCGCGCGTCGAGGAGATCCCCACTAAGGAGCCCATCTTCAACGCGGTCCCGCTCAAGTCCGCGCTCAAGAAGCGCCCCGCGCCGCAAGCCTCCCCCGCCAACACCCCGCTTGCAACACCCCTGGCGAATAGGCAGGACCACCATCACGCCAGCTTCAAGTCAGTACCACTCTACTTCTTCTTCTTTGCGAGTCGAAGACGAAACTAAATTTCCTTTGACCAATATGTAGCCACATTTGGAGTGGCCGCCCACAGATATTCAAGCGTGAAGGTGGCGGGGCATCTCAAAAGAAGACCACTTTATATTGTTACATTGCGAATGAACTTGGTACCTCACTGGTGTCTATCAAAATGAGCCAGTTATTCTGGTCTGAGTGTCAACTGGATAACGACACTTGAGGTGTAAAGTTTATTCGTGCGAATTAGTATAAACTAATGGCTATATTCCCTTAGCTCTTTTGGAGATAGCTTCCGCTCATTTTTTTCGAAACACACAAAATGCTAAGCCTGTATTTATACAATCTTAAAAGACTCTTGACATTCCGCACCTAAAGAATTTTCATTGGCACAAACCAGCGAACAAACTTTGGTTTCATAGCTGTAACAACAAACATCAAAATTTTAAAAAGTTCTCTGGTTATGTAAATTTTGAAAACGACTCGCTTCACTCGGCATTCCATAAAATGTTACCTGACTGTACATAACCAAAATTAGCGTAACATCATTGCCAAAAAGTCATCGGTCGATTGTCTAATAAAAAAATTATTACTTATAATTGGATGTGATTGAATGTGGGCGTGATTGTGACTTGTCGTTTATTTCCACCATGCGCCGCCGAGCAGACGGCCGCCGCCCAAACCGAGGATCCGCATATGGTAACAGTCTGCAGTTATCAGTGTTGTGACCATCAGAGCCAAAGACGGCCAGCTTTCAAATCAATACAAGCATCGTGCATTGCACGCTTCCTAAAGCCTTAGACGCGCAGGGTTGCTTCAATAAGGGCGTTCAACTTAGGTGACGATTGTGCTATAAAGAAAAAGCCTCCTAAGTTGAAAGCTTAGAAGGAAGGTTGAACTAACTACATAGCACCGAATCGCTTTTTCCATCAGTCTATACTTTTCTGTCGCTTAGAACTGCCATTTAATAGATTGAGGAGGAATGCGATAGCTCGCAATAAAATCTCCTATGAGTTCGCACTCTACTCACTTTCTCATCTCAAAAAAAGACAGGGCGACGGAAAAAGATGATTTGGCGCTGACAAGAAATAGTGCAACCTTGAAGTGACCATGTGGGCCTAAGGCTTCTCATCCTGTCGATGTTTCTTCCATCTATCTCCTTCCAAAAAACCTCAATATTAACCAGAATTTAACAGACACTGTGTCATGTCATGTTATAGTGGCCAACCGTGGCCAACATACTGTCGCAAATCATGAATCATTTATTAATCGAGTTACCTCATTTGAATGGCATTCATTTTTGTTGTGGATATGTTTAATACGCCTTTATCGTTCTCTCTATGTTGCATGTCAATGTTATGATAATTTCGATGTTCATAGTGAAATGCCATCGTTTATACTTTTCTTTATTCTTTTACTTATTTGAATGCGTTTAGATGTTATCTATTTACGTTACTTTTAGTTCAAAAAGCATCATGTTTCTATGTTTGTTACGGATCGATGTTAGAGACGATAAACGCAATATCATGTGCTAATTCCAGTCGAGGTACTGACGACACTGTACACTACACCCAAGGGAAATGCACAACACGGCAACGGAAACAAGGGAGCGGATAATCCTATAAACGCGTTCACGTTTAGAACAAACGTGTCACATTTTATGTCGTAAATTCTAAGTACAGTCAAGCTCTAGACAGTTTGGACTTGGACCGTTCTTACGCCGCGCGCATAACACTTGTATTGTCGGTTCAAGAGTCTAAGCTTTACTGTACAAAAGCTCAGTGCAAGCATGAATCGTAGCTCTCTTCTTTGCGTTGCTGTGATCACGGAAACCTTTCAGAGCGAATAATTGAGCAATTTTCTTCTATAGCACGCGGCCAGTGCGGCTCGGCAACGCAGCGGAGAACAAAGAAAACGCTCGGCCGAGCTGGGAGGAGCCAAGTGATTACGGCAGTGAGACAGAGAGTGTGGCAGCCAAGCTCGCGCGCAAGGAGAGCCTCAACATCAAGCTGGCGCTGCGCCCCGACCGGCAGGAGCTCATCAACAGGTAACTTCTGCAGCATGGCAACTATCATAAGTCACAACAACCCAATGCTGAACATCGTTTTCACCGCGTCTGGCAGACGGATTTGGAAGGGCAGCGCAATATGTTGCATCAACAGAAAACTCCGGTAACCAATCCCTATATAAAAGTTATCCGTGTATCTCTTTAACGAACATAAATAAGGTGATGATTTTTTATGACACAGGTACAGGAAGCTTTAAAACTGTATTTACGAACTATAATTGTACGTCATAGATCACATTCAGGCTAATTTTGAAAGTGCATTGAATATTTATTAAGTGAGACAACGCCGACATTTAACCACGCGGTTAAATGTAAACAATGCATTTCTAATCAAATTACCAGTGGCCTAGTTAAAACCACATTGACTCATTGTAAAACAGGCACGAAGGCCAGCCTTTTTTACGACACCCATATTGCACGTACATCTGAAGAAACGACTGGGTCCTTGACGAATTATTGGTTGTTTTTAAAACTATTATGATATTGTGGCGCCGTCTGCGCAAACATGATGAATGAAAGTTTAGAATAGCTTTAATTTCGTTTCTAGCTTCAGTGGAAGTCTTGTGTATTCAAATTGTAAATTATTCAGTTGCCAGTCTAACTCGACGAAAGTCAAGTGTGTTCTAAATGTGTCTGTGTAAATATGAAAAGTGACTGTTGCCCCGTCTTCAGGAAAATGCCCGCACCGCAACCTCCGACCAGCTCTTTGAAGAGACCTCTCGCTCCAAACCAATACATTGTTAACAACGGGTACTGACTGATTTATCTCCTATGTGTACTAAACCTTGAGTGGTGATAGCATGCCATACTGTCAACATAGTGTTGGCATCATATCCTAATATCAAAATAATAATTTGGCATCAGTCACCACGCAGAATCATAAATCTTTTAACATTGTTATATCGGTCATTGTAATATGTTTTCTGGTCAATGTTGCATAATGGTATTGATGTTAGATACATCTTTATCATTTGAAACATTGATCAACATTTTCAGTATCTACATTTTGTGTCCGTAAACCTTCCATGACCCCATTCTGTTCTAACAACTTCTCTGAAAGCGAGCCAGCTTTGAAAATTACACTCGTATCTAAGTAATTCAATGTGACCTACATTACATACTTTAGATATTAATCTGACTCGAGCGACTGCCTCAAAGGATACAATAGTAACTTTGCTACGCCTAAGCCTTACCTGGGAATTCGAAGCTAGTATATGCCGCGTTAGAAATGTAAAACTAACTTTAGTTCGAGTTTGAAACTAGCTTTGAAGTGAACGTTGTTAGATAAGCTGAATGACTTTATCCGAGTTGTGTGAAGTTTAGTTACGTTTGCGAGTTGATATGATTTAAATTTACGACCGGAAATGTCATAACATTTGTTTTGATAGCTCCAAGTTTATGACTATATCATTTACTAGCGGCTCGCCCAGCGGTTTCACTCGCTGCTACTTACCTGTTTTCCCGTAGAAATGGGATCTTTGCCCGTAGTAAAAAGTCCATTAATCCATTCTAGCAGAAGTTACTCATCATGACCATGTGCCAGCAGAGGCGGCCTGTCATGACGAATAACTTTAACTTTGAAGCCATTACCGTATCTCTTATAGTTTTGATGGGATGCTGGTGGTCTACATCAGGCACTCCAGACCCTCGTGACCATGTGCCAGTAGAAGCGGCCCGTCATGCTGAATAACTTTAACTTTGAAGCCATTACCGAGTCTAATAAAGTTTAGATGGGGTGCTGGTGGTTTACATCAGGTACTCCAGACCCTCGTGACCATGTGCGAGCAGAAGCGGCCCGTCATGCTGAATAACTTTAACTTTGAAGCCATTACCGAATCTTTTATAGTTTAGATGAGATGCTGGTTGTCTACATCAGGTACTCCAGACCCTCGTGACCATGTGCCAGCAGAAGCAGCCTGTCGTGCTGAATAACTTTTACTTTGAAACCATTACCCTATCTCTTATAGTTTAGATGGGATGCTTGTGGTCTACATCAGGTACTCCAGATCCTCGATGACCATGTACCAGCAGAAGCGGCCCGTCATGGTGAACAACTTTTTCTATGAAGCCATGACCGTATCTCTTATAGTTTATATGGGATGCTGGTGGTCTTCATCAGGTACTCCAGATCCTCGAGGGCTGACCATGTCCGTCTTTTATATGATAGTAATATCAGTGCCAAAATTCGCGAGGATCGGTAAAGCGGTTTGGCTAATTTGGGTAATATCTACTTTATTTCCCCGTTTTCCTGCTGCTAACCGTTTTCCCGTAGGAATGAGGAATTTTCCCGTGGTAAAAAGTAGCCTATGTTACTCAGGGATGTTGTAGCTTTCTAATAGTGAAAGAATTTTGGAAATCGGTCCAGTAGTTTCGGAGTTTATCGATTACATACAAACAAACAAACAAACAAACAAAGTTTTCCTCTTTATTATATTAGTGTAGATTTAGCAATAAATGCTTTATGTGAATCTTTATATTAGGTATGTTGTATTTATATATAACTTCCTATTTGATGAGCCAAGCATCGGAAGCCAAGTATAGTAAAATAGGATATTATTCTTGAAATCGTGAGCAAATGCGCGAAAACATCTGCAGAAATAATAATGGGAATAAACGCGGAAAAAGTTGGTAATCGTGGAAGCCATAGATTGTAATTTCATCGCGCTAATAACAGTTTATTTCTTCCTGCCTCGCGCGGCGCGCTCTTGGCACTGACATTGTTACATTACAACCTGATATTGACATTCAGCTATTTCCTCGGAGAGACGTTTATACCACGCACTGCGCTACAAGTTAATAAACTATGGTTAATACAATCGACGTATTTTAAAAATATCGCGTGCTGTGACCCGATAAAACTATGCGGTGAAAAATGTCTCCATACTTTTCCTATTATAATAATTAATTAGTTTAATTAACCTACTTCCCGCCTGGGATCCAGCCAACCTTAAATCAATAGAGTATTATGAAAATATTACCAGCCATAAGCTTTGGCATATTTTATGAAGCCAGCGGTTGGCAGGGCTCGCTCGCAACTGGGCCGAGCATTTTATTGTTAGTGTTAGAAAAGTTACGTCAGATTGAGCTATCTTCATGTAGCCTGAGTTCGCTAGTCACCACGTGCCAATAGGCGTAAGTGTGTTAAATAATCAGTGTAATGTTCGAAGCTGGCTAGTTTTTGTGCAGCTCGTTTGTCCGGCGTGTTTAGCCGCCATTGACAACTCCCTGAGTGATATGCTAGTGTTGTGACGCTTGTGAGTGTTTGACAAGGTTGTGAACTGTGTGTGGTAGTGGTATACGGTAGGCGGAACTCTAAAGTCTGCTAAATCTTGGCCTGTACTTCGGTGTCATAACTTCGTCATAAAAGCATATCATTAAACAAGCGTAAAAGTGTAATCCGGCGTGATTTGCCGCCGACGCTCTTGAGTGATTTTGTGATGTGACTGACAGAAGTGGTCTGTGTATACAACAATTTTGTGGTGATTATAAAATATGCTCATCAAATCCTTCGACCCTGTTTATTGTCTTAATGCTATTTCAAACATATCACGTCTAGTGGTCTACTTACACATTTACGTCTTTTTCTGACGCTTGTATTCTGGTGCAGGAATATCCTGGTGGTGCAAAGCGAGCACGAGCGCCAGGAGTCTTGGGAGGCGATTGGGGCGAGACTGATCCGCCGCCTCTCCATGCGCCCCACCGCCGAGGAGCTGGTGGAGAGGAACATCCTCAAGAGTGAGTACACCATAGCATCTTTTCACTAGGACTTTATTTTTATGCAAACCGTAGTACTCTAGAATAGATCATGTCGTGTGCAGGACGACTTATAGACAGGTGGACTAAGGCTCTACCATAAGTCGATGAAATATAGGTATTTCGAAAACTCTTGGTCTTTCCTGCCTTACTTACAAGTAATGGGCTGCAGGCTGCAGTTTGCAGCAGGCTGAGACGACTTCAATTGTGCAAAACAGGCGCCTCCAAGACGCCAGAATAAAAAGAGGACTATAAAACACACAGTTAGTTATAGAGACTTTAGATGTCTACTTAGTTCCGTTCTTCGTTGTTTACCCTAAAACTGGCGCCTACAAGGTGCTATAACAACTATGCCAGAGTAAAAAGAGGACTATAAGACACACAGTTAGTTATAGAGACGTGGATGTCTACTTTAGTTCCGTTCTTATTTGTTTATCCTATCCGTTGTTAGAAAACACACCCAACTATACGATATAACCAACTCTTATGAAAACAAACTAACGAAATATGTTGTCGCACTCCAGGTCAATCCCCCGCTGAAGAGAAGAAGCAGAAAGAAGAGAAGAAACGATACCTCCTCCGCAAACTGAGCTTCCGACCCACCGTCGACGAGCTAAAAGAGAAGAAGATCATCCGCTTCTCCGACTACATCGAAGTGACGCAGGTATGCGGGGTATGCGCTATTCCATTACTACCGTCTTGTGTTGATGTATAAGTTAAGATAGAAGATAAAAATACTTTTACATCTTTTAAGTAATAGACTAAGCTCCCATTGGCAAAGTCTTACGAGTACCGCATAAGTCTACCGACTGAAAGTGTGCTAGAGGTATAACGATAGATCATGTTAAGGAGGTCATAATATTGTATGGGTGGCCATCCAAAATCCTGGCAGATATCTTGTAAAACTTATTTTAATTCTTAAATTTACATCACACAGCTTTACCGTTCGAAACGTATACCCATCTAAAGAGACACCTTTGGCGATGAGAGGATTTCGGATGGCCACCCATACAATGTTATGACCTCCTAAACATGATTTATCGTTATAGCATACTTTCAATCGGTAGACTTATGAGGTACGACTTTGACAATGGGCGCTTAGACTATAATAACTAGAACTAATCAGAGCACAAGATGTATCTGGTATAGCAGTAGCTGAGCTTCCAACAGATCATCCGTTTCCCGACTACATCGAAGTAACGCAGGTATAATAAACGTTGTACGATATATGCTTTCGATGTTTTCGATTTTCGGTAATTGTTGTCGCAAATCTATTGTTAAACGGCTCTCGAATGTTACAGCCCGAGTGATTTTGAAATTAGCGGATCCTGGAGAACGTTTGTTCCTGCCATTCAAAGGACTTGAATCCTGCGTTCTAAAATCGCTAAATAAAATAACGCTTTTACTCCCAGCCAAATAGGTCTGAAAAATGGTTGCTCCGTTCGCTCGCATTAGGGTTTGATTTGGTTCTATGTTTAATAGTACTTTTGCTAACCATATTTACCTAAAAATGTTTGTGCTGGCTTCATATAACACCACCATCTCCTACAGTATACAGGGTTATTTTTTAGTCAGTGCGCAAACTTTGCAGGATGTTTCTACTCGTGATTCTAAACAACTTTTACTATGGGGCCACCGCTAAAATCTAAAAAAAAAATTTGGATGTTCCATACATTTTTGCCGAGTAGGTATGAATTTTTCTATGGAACAGGCAAAAAATTTTTTGCGAATTCGCAGGTGGCCCCATAGTAAAAGTTGTTCAGAATCACGAGTAGAAACACCCTGCAAAGTTTGCGCACTGACTAAAAAATAACCCAGTATAGGGTGTAATTTTATTAGTGGCGGATCCGTTAAGGGTGTGTTCTGTCAATGAAACTGAACAACTTTCCCCAAGAAACATAAAAAAATTGGCTATCCCATACAAATTGACCCGGCCGGTCAACACACTTAGTATGGGAAGACCAACATTTTTTTCTTATTTCGACCTATGTTCCTTGGGGAAAGTTGTTCAGTTTCATTGACAGAACACACCCTTAACGGATCCGCCACTAATTTATATATCTATCATGCTGAAACAGCAACGACGAGCAGAGTATTATAATTTCAACCTACTACTTCAACCACAACAGTCCACTGCTGGACATGGGTCTCCCCCAATTGGGGGGTATTGCCATACTCACCACGCTTGGCAGGCGGATTGGCGAGCGCAGTGCAAGGTGTTGTAGATATTCACAGGAAACGCTGCTGCCCATTACCTGGATTCGTCCCTTAGTCGCCTTTTATGCCCCTCAGGGTAGAAATGATGCTTAGGATACTAAGCAGGCACCACACAGCATACCACCTAACCATTTCAACCTATCTTCGTTAAAATAGCACTTAGGCCTGTTGATGTTGCGTCTTTATCCCTACCCCTATGTATGTTTGTTCCAGGCGCACGACTACGACCGGCGCGCCGACAAGCCGTGGACGCGCCTGACTCCGCGCGACAAGGCCGCCATACGACGAGAGCTCAACGAGTTCAAGAGCTCCGAGATGGCCGTGCACGAGGACAGCAAGCACCTCACCAGGTGTGTATACTGGATACACCAGCTAGTACACTACACTACACCAGTACACCAGTACACCGCGCGACAAGGCGGCCATACGTCGAGAGCTCAACGAGTTCAAGAGCTCCGAGATGGCGGTGCACGAGGACAGCAAGCACCTCACCAGGTGTGTATACTGTATACACCAGCTAGTACACTACACTACACCAGTACACCAGTACGCCAGTACACCAGTACACCAGGACGCCGCGCGACAAGGCCGCCATACGACGAGAGCTCAACGAGTTCAAGAGCTCCGAGATGGCCGTGCACGAGGACAGCAAGCACCTCACCAGGTGTGTATACTGGATACACCAGCTAGTACACTACACTACACCAGTCCACCAGTACACCAGTACACCGCGCGACAAGGCGGCCATACGACGAGAGCTCAACGAGTTCAAGAGCTCCGAGATGGCCGTGCACGAGGACAGCAAGCACCTCACCAGGTGTGTATACTGGATACACCAGCTAGTACACTACACTACACCAGTACACCAGTACACCGCGCGACAAGGCAGCCATTCGACGAGAGCTCAACGAGTTCAAGAGCTCCGAGATGGCCGTGCACGAGGACAGCAAGCACCTCACCAGGTGTGTATACTGGATACACCAGCTAGTACACTACACTACACCAGTACACCGCGCGACAAGGCAGCCATACGACGAGAGCTCAACGAGTTCAAGAGCTCCGAGATGGCCGTGCACGAGGACAGCAAGCACCTCACCAGGTGTGTATACTGGATACACCAGCTAGTACACTACACTACACCAGTACATCGCGCGACAAGGCAGCCATACGACGAGAGCTCAACGAGTTCAAGAGCTCCGAGATGGCCGTGCACGAGGACAGCAAGCACCTCACCAGGTGTGTATACTGGATACACCAGCTAGTACACTACACTACACCAGTACATCGCGCGACAAGGCAGCCATACGACGAGAGCTCAACGAGTTCAAGAGCTCCGAGATGGCCGTGCACGAGGACAGCAAGCACCTCACCAGGTACCGACGGAATTTCAATTACGAAGCAAGATGGTTCCGTTCTTCGGATGGGCACGTTAAGCCGTCGGTCCCGGTTGCTGTCAATGATGATGGTCGTTGCACAACCATGTCAGAGGCCTGCTACTTGCATTAGGCGGTTGAAAAACTCTGACACCAGGGTTCGTCGGATCGTTGAACGACTCGACACGAAGAAAGAGAGAGAATTACGAAACTGCTCTTTCATTACGACTCTAAGGAGCAAGCTCCACAGAATAGACACGCCACGCGACGTGCAACATGACATTTGTCAGACTAGCGATCTTCAGCCGTTATTAATAGGACGCGTGTCTCATGTGTGTTACTTTGTTTCTTCTGTTTCATACATTTTATATTGACACGATTTCAAGCGTCTCGATATCGCAAGTCTGACATCTCCGACGATCACTTGTTTGACAGATGTCATCTTACATCGCACGTCTCACGTCTACTCAGTGGAGTTTGCGCCTAAACTTGGCTTGACCAAGCCGTATTGAAAGGAATTCACTGGTTACCTGATTCCCAAAAATAGCTGATGCCATCGTCTGTAATTTATTTAGTCGACATGACAAGCTTTCAGGTATGTATCGAAAACTACTCTTACATTGGCATAGTTTAATATACCTACCCTCTACATAATATGTAGCGAAGTTAGAATGGCATTTAGAGACTATGCGGTCGTGTTAATTAGACGTCACAATTAAAAAAAAAAGGTTCTAATAAAGAGCCCTGAGGCATACCCATTTATTAAACTTACCAATATAGGGTGTAATTTTATTAGTGGCGGATCCGTTAAGGGTGTGTTCTGTCACTGAAACTGAACAACTTTCCCCAAGGAACATAGGTCGAAATATGAAAAAAAAAAATTGGCCCTCTCATACAAATTGACCCGGCCGGCCAACACACTTAGTATGGGAAGACCAAAAATATTTTTCGTATTTCGACCTATGTTCCTTGGGGAAAGTTGTTCAGTTTCATTGACAGAAGAGACCCTTAACGGATCCGCCACTAATAAAATTACACCTTATATAGGTCGAAAAACGAAAAAAACATTTGGTCTCCCCATACTAAGTGTGTTGGCCGGCCGGGTCAATTTGTATGGGAGAGCCAATTTTTTTTTTCATATTTCGACCTATGTTCCTTGGGGAAAGTTGTTCAGTTTCATTGACAGAACACACCCTTATCGGATCCGCCACTAATAAAAATACACCCTATACAGGGTGTTAGGGACGGTGTACCGAAAACTTTGCAGGCATGATCAGACCATTAAACTGAACAACTTTTACTATGGAGCCAATGGTGGGAAACGAAAAAAATTTTCCGACCTCCCATACAAAATTCACGATCAGCTGACTGGCTTTGTATGGGAGGTCGGAAATTTTTTTTCGTTTCCCACCATTGGCTCCATAGTAAAAGTTGTTCAGTTTCATGGTCTGAGCACGCCTGCAAAGTTTTCGTTACACCGTCCCTAACACCCCGTATAAATACAAAAACTTTAATAGTTATAATTTTTTCACAGTAACTGTTGGAATAAAATTAGTCTCTTAGTATTTGTTGTAAATCACATAAGGGTAGCAATATTAAGTGTGGAATTAAGTGTTAAATAGTGTCGAAGGCATTTGTGCTTTTAGTACAAGTATAGGGTTTTCCTGTAAATTTTTAAATACAGGGTGTTAGGGACGGTGTACCGAAAACTTTGCAGGCATGATCAGACCACCAAACTGAACAACTTTTACTATGGAGCCAATGGTGGGAAACGAAAAAAATTTTTCGATCTCCCATACATAAATCACGAACAGCTGACGGATTTTGTATGGGAGGTGGGATTTTTTTTTTCGTTTCCCATCATTGGCCCCATAGTAAAAGTTGTTCAGTTTCATGGTCTGAGCACGCCTGCAAAGTTTTCGTTACACCGTCCCTAACACCCCGTATAATCAGTAAATTCTGCGAAAGTAAAAGCAAATAAAGCGCTGAGAGCTCAACTTGAGGGATCAATAATGATTGAAAATGTAAACGGGGATTTAAGAAATTAAATTTGTAACAAGGAAACCATCCAAAAATAAATATTTCTAATGCTTTGGTTTTCAATTTGGCCTTAATTTATTTGTATTGTTATTATTTGCGTAATTTTAAAATATCGCTAAATATATTCACTTATATCCTCACCTTTGCTACAGGATTTACGATTAAAAGACATGGATGATGGGTATGCACCACCACCTTTACGTTTGTCTGAAAAGTAAGGTTAATATCTTTCGGATTTCCACAAATCCTGTTCCAAATGTCGAGTGTACCTGTTATATCAGTATCTGTTGGGTGTTGTTGCAACTCGATCTCCTAACATCTTCCATGATATGATTCATCCCTGCAAGTGTTTTTGATTTTACCCTGATTCTTATTTATATTCTTTGGAATGCAGACTCAAACAAACCAAAAAATTACAATTTACTACCTTGCAAGAACTGTTTCCCATGTAAAATATAGCTTACCTTCCTTCCTTATAAACTCCGATTATCTTGCAAATTATTTTCTGCACATTACTCATATGTGTAAGTTTAATGATTCGAAACGACTTGGGTCAAGAATTCTTTGTAAAATTGTGGTTTTTTCCTCAGGTTCCATAGACCATGACGGCTGTGCCTTACACCCGGACTGGAGCTGTCAGTGCGGGCGCGCGGCGAGTAGCCGCCCCCGCCCCCCACGCCCAGCGCCCCCCCCCGCCCGAGGGCCGCGCTGGCGACCACACGTCACTTTGACCATTGACTTCTTCCGCCTCCGGAAGATTCGTATGCAATAACTTACCAGCGACCGTCGGTAAAGTGTTGAATATTCTAAAGTCGCTTTATACCGCCGTTTCGACGTTACATTTTGTAAATGCGTACCGTGAGTGCAATCTTGTTTTATTTACATTACTATTACGTAGTTATTGCCGAGTACAATTTATTATTATGGTATCGTTTTATGTTAAGTTGACGTATTTTAAGGATACTATACATTCTTTTGATTGACCTTTTGGAAAGGTTAGTGATAATGATTACTGTGTGCGAGGCGGCCTGCCTGTGTGCCGGGCCGCGTGAGATTGCGACTGGTTTGGTTCATAGTTATCGATTGTAGACTTGTGATTTTTCTTATATTGCTAGCTTTTAGCTTCGTAGTCATTAAGCTAGATTCGATTTTAGTCGTATTTATTTCACTATATTGATAACGTTTTGGTCACAATTTTTATTCTACTAATTCTTTCACATATTATTAGCGCAGAACACGTTTCGATAATCAGATAAATATCAGTTCTGATGACTCTAATTTTGTATTATTAATTGGAGCTGGAAAGTTTCTCCTAGTCGCATTTGCATGTGTTTTGTGCTAAAAAGTTTTTTGAATTCGTTCAGCGTGATAGGTTGCGTGCTATGTGCCGAAATCAATCTGTGAAAGTACAGTTATTTTTGCAATTCTCGATTATAAATCATTACTTTGCTCGTTTGTATTACTAAAAAGTTAAACATTCATTATAAAATAGATGTTGTCACAGACTTTTCTATCGACACAAAATAATATTATCTAGTTGTAAAGTCCTAACATAAATAACGCATATTCTTTTAAAATATCAAGATAAAAATGGATTACTGTATAAAAAGTAAATATAAGGAAATAGGTGTTATATTGTGTAAACGTGGATTTCTTTCTTTAACTGTTTAGAAGTGCTTCCAACTCCAAATGCTGTGCAACGTAACAATAAATGTTAGCTAGGGTCGGTTACACCTCTAAGTTCTTGCAATACTCATAGCGTGCACCACTATTGATTTGCTCAACTTAGGCCAAATCATATAAAAAACAGGGCACGTAAAATTCAAATAATATTACAAGCACTAATATACCACCTATTCTCAACGTAAGCATAAGTTTAAAACACTAATTAACCGTGGTTAAATATTCTCAAATAAACTCGATGTAGCAATTTATGTTTGTGATAATATGCTTAGATAAACTGGTCCATAAATGCAATTCCAAAGTACAGGGAATAAAAACACACTTAGCTTTTGTGATAGTCACGGACGAGCTCAAGTAATGGCATCCAGTAGATAGGCGTATACGCATGGAGGCAGTCAAACCTCGTTGGCTCAACGTCACAACGTAGATATTCAAAACAAGTAATCTTAGGATCAATAGAGATCGATAAAATAAACATGAATACCAACAATTGAAAAGCTTTGGGTATACAATTTTAAAGCAGTTGGAATTTCAAATACTGCAGTGTGTAATGGTTTAGCACAATATTTTAATTGAGCATGATTGGTTCAAAAAGGTTGGTTTACTAAAATATCAAAATGTTCTTTTAAAAAATCGATCTTTTTTGCTACTGGATATGAACTTCTTTGTAAAAAGTGGTTCTACTTTATTTAGCGATTATACGCGACTATCCAGCCTGTACGACACGAGCGACTTTGGCGGGAACAAGTTGTTAATCATCTCGTCTGTAGCTGTAGCCCACGACTAGCGTAAGTTATTCAAGCGTTGAACGAACTTTTCACTAAAGGACTTATTCACTAAGCTCTGTAGCTAGCGAGGATATTATGCGTGATTGTATTGTGATGGGACGACAGCTGAACTAGATCAGAAGGTCATGATCATGTCAAGAATCATGAAGCATTGTATGCTCATGGTCTAATGATATTTGCATCGCATTCGGTCTAGCTGTCAAACATTTCACGACTTCTGAGATTACACAACTCGCTAGGTAACGTTATTTATTTTACAAAGCGATAGATAGGTATAGAGAGCAATAATTCAGAATGTGTTATTTCGATTGAATGTGGACTTTTGGAAGATTTAGTGTTGAAAACGTTTTTTACATAACTGTATAGGTAATTTCTTCGTAGTGTTACTCATAGATAGGAATCAGTTTGATATAATGTAAAACATTTTATAAAAGCAATGTATTGTTCAGTAGCGGTGCCATTTTGTGTGACGTGCTTTCTAAAGTGAAAGAGGGAATCATATATTTTGTAATCATCAGTAATATGTAACAACTTCCTCAAGCCTGTATTAGGATAGGTTAAGGGGACTCGAGTCACATACATACGTTGCGCGATAGATTCACCAACGCAAATTCCCTATTATATTATACACATAACTTTTAAATAAGAAACTTAATATTAATAACCTAAATAACTATCGTGGTAAGAGAGTATCCACAGTACATTACGAGACATGGATATCAAGCTGAAAATGTGAATACAATGGTTATCCTTGCGACCATTCCATTATAGAATAATATGGAAGCCAAAATGACGACTTATTTTTCTATAAACGATTTTGTTAGATTTGCAATTAAAATATTAGATAAAATGTAGATGTTTATCGATATTATGATATGTAATAAATAAGACATTCAGATTTCCAAAGATTAAGGCTCAACTAAATTCTGTTAGCTAGGTAGCATTGCCATTGCAGTATGACTTGTGTGTCTGCAGCTCGCCTTCATGCCAACATTTCACATTGTCATTTGATACAAACTCTTGGGGCAACACCTAACAATAATAAAAACGCACAATCATTAAAAGCTCTCCTCTATAGAGGCTAAAAGAGCCACATTGAGATTAAAAATTTGAGATTGGATTAAACGGAGAATTGTTATCTATCATAATTTTTAGACATGTCTGCAATAGCGGAAGACATTTTGTCATGTTTTGTATTTGCCCATGTTGGCGTGGAATTCCTGTAAAGTCACGTCTTTAGTCGAGCTATCCTCACACGTGTGAAATTAATCATAATCAGCATTAGATATCTTACCAATCAAGCATTGTGATACGACTTTTCTTATAGTATGTATTTATATCACGTCAGTAATGTCTTGTTATGTATTATTTTATGCTAAATGAACAGCTATGTTTGGCATGCAGAAACCATGCAGAAACTTACTGATTTTATGATATTGTTTTTACCAGCAAACATGAAATTCTTGATATGGTATACCATTATTTTATGGAGGAGATGTTTGAACATTCAGTTATTTATACGTTGGTTGATTATGTAAACATAAATTTTCCACTTTTTATTACTAAAAGTGTAATCAATCAATCATGCACATTTTGCAATCATTATCATTAGTGTTGATAGTGTTTCCTGTTTTTATTACTGTTATTAAATTAAATTTGTTGGTATTAAATGTATCGGGTCTTTCAGTTTCTTGCATATTAATCAAGTATTACGTGCGGATATTTATAGAAAACTCTTGTAACGTTAGGACGATTCTAAAGCAATTATATCGATAAACGTTGTTTTAATTGTCTGTATATATTTTAATGGTGTAAATTATGGAATCTCTATTATTTCCATCGTATCGCGATATTTTTGTGCTATTCGATCTATGTATTTGCTATTTCAGTAAACATTTTGCTGTTAGCTTTTATTTTGAATATTGTGTAAATTATTGATGACATGTTGTAATAAGTATATTTAATGATAGCCATAAAATTACTTGTTTTATATAACATAAGTTTGTAAATACCATGATTATACATTAAGTTTTATACTTGATTGTCTTTGTTTTATCTCCGACCAATCCCATTTCGTTTTTAAATTTATTTATACTAATCTTTTTCAAAAACGTATAGGGACCGCTAGTATTAACTGTATAAAGTTAACAAAACAAACACAAACTAGTATTCAAAGCTTAACCAAAACACTGGAAGGAATCTATTAAAACTACCGTTCGCTAATTACCATCAACCAATCAAACATGCGATCAAAATCCATAAAGCACTATCGAGAGGGCATTGTTTCCGTCCGATAGAATACTAATGAAGGCTTTGACCTGAAGCTGCTGCGACTTTCGATGGCGCTAAACTTATGGCTGTACCGCGGATGGAGAAAGTTAACCGTTGTGCGTGCCCGTTACCGCGCGCGAGCCTCAGTCCGCATCCAGCCAGCGCGCGCGCGACCGCCGCGCCACGCCGCCACCACAAACACCATGTTTACACACCGATCCACGATCCCGCTGAAAGATAACAGAAAGCGACAGTGCTGAGTGCCTTATTGTCAACAATATCAACAACAGTGGACTGTGCCAAACTTGATGAAAGGATCAGTGTAGTGTTGTGTCTCAGTGCGTTGAACGAGTCCTTGCGATGACGGTCTCTGGAAGTGTGAAGGAGAGCAAGCCTCGCAGCGTCAACAAAACCTGGGAAACCGACGTGAGTAGATTTACAGATTTCTATCAGTATTATTGTCTTAGTTTCATCTCGCCGCGTGTGATTCAGCATCTTATTGTTTACATCGCGTATTCAATGGGGTGTCTTTCTCATTAATGCGCAAGGCAAGACATCTCTCTTTTGATAGCTTTCTCTTCATCACTATATCGTGATTATTCGTACTTAGATGAATAGGTCATCTAAGTAGAAATGTAGAGTCAATTAGATAATAGCTAATTGGTAGCTGAATCATATTTTTCGCGATCAGATGATACGAATTTCTGAAAGCGGTACTAAAACCGTATGTGATTGAAAAATTTATAGCCATCGCATTAAAATAGCCGATTGTTTGCATAAGCTAATATTAAGTATTTCTAAGTCACATTTAGTATTGTGAGCTGTAGAGTATAGTACTCTATTGTCTCAAGTAATCGTTATCTATCAGACAGGATGAATAAAACTACTTGCTGAATGCATTTACTTAGATATAGGTAGGTACAATGATAATATTAATTTCGCATTAACGTGCAACCACTATCGGGCTTTTGATGCTCTGCCTACTCTGCCAGGAATATAAATGTATTTTTTTTAAGTGTAGGTCCGAGAACAAATTACTAAATTTCATATGGAATCGTTCTATCTTAAAATTTACATTTAAAACTTTCTACAAAAATTTCTACATTTAAAATAAATAATTTGTATTTGCGATAATATAGTTAATTGCTACGTCGTAGCATTGGACTACGAATTTTCTTTTTTTTTTTGAGGAAGCATTTGGTATGAACCAAACTTAATAGTACCGAAACAGGAATATATTTCCTTTCTAGAGAAAATCCACAATTTAGCAAAAAATCAACCGACTTCACAGTGGTAAAACCACAGGCAGAAACACATAGTCTGTCACGTATAAAATGTACTCAACAGATTTTGATAATTATTTAGATAAGAGTAATTTGATGGCTTCATTTGATTGATATAAGTAGATTCAATAATGTGGATCGAGTTATATCTTATTTTTTGAAGTCTGTTAATTATCAACATCGCCTAGGTATTTGTATCTGGCCTGTGCTACTAGTACTATTATTTATTCTATGGTGCTAGGAACCTTCGTGATCAGGAAATTAATATGCGGCCTGGTCTGCCGGTCTGCCGGTCTGCTACATTCGGCGCGCTCATGTTTCCGTCCTTGCAGTCAACCACACTCGCCTCTCACCCATTGCCTATATGTAGGAGCTTTGTACACGAGCTGCATAGTATCTGCATCAACGCAAGATGTGGTCCGGTCTGCTACATTCGGCGCGCTCATGTTTCCGTCCTTGCAGTTAACCACACTCGCCTCTCTCTCACTCATTGCCTATATGTAGGAGCTATGTAGACGCGCTGCATCACAACTGCATCCACATACGAAAAGATGTGGTCCGGTCTGCTCCATTCGGCGCGCTCATGTTTCCGTCCTTGCAGTCTACCGCATTCGCCTCTCACTCATTGCCTATATGTAGGAGCTTTGTAGACGAGCTGCATCATGACTGCATCGACATACGAAAAGATGTGGTCTGGTCGCTAAATTCGGCGAGATCATGTTTCCGTCCTTGCAGTCAACCACATTCGTCTCTTACCCATTGCCTGTATGTAGGAGCTTTGTAGACGCGCTGCAACATAACTTCATCCACATACGAAAAGATGTGGTCCGGTCTGCTAAATTCGGCGCGATCATGTTTCCGTCCTTGTAGTCTACAAGTACCTACTCGCCTCTCGCATTGCCTATATGTAAGAGCTTTGTAGGCGAACTGCATAATACCTGCATCAACACTGCAAAATAATTAAAAGAAATGGAAACGCTTGAGATGGTAGTTGTGCTTAACGCTACGTAAACACTTGAACTTAAATTATTATGACATCCATTCGAGATGACTGACTTTACTGATAGGTATCCATCCACGCGCATATTTAATGTGAATGAAATTTAAATCCGTCCTTTCAATTGAAATTATTTAGTTGCCGAGTTAACAATATTACGAGTGCTTCTGAAGTAAAACATATTTATTGCAGCCCGTCTAGTGCTACCACTCTAAACCCTAAACTGAACCGGCGACTTTAACTCTATACCCGACTTAGACGAAACTAGTTTTTGTATCGAAGCAGGAAACGCTTTAATTGAACCGATCACAGTATTTACTTTCGAAAAGGTTCATGTCCATATCTCGAGCCTGATCTTTTTAGAATAGAGTATGGCGTTTTGTACCCATACTATACCTACGGGGTGATACAGAAGTAGGCAGGTAGATTTAGCTTTAGCAAATGAAAAACTTTTTTTCTACGAGTACGAAGTTGGTTCTAAGTACACACGTACAGACAAATTAGACCAGTGGTTTTTTAGTAAGCATTTTATTTTTTATTTTTTTGTATCAATGTGATTGATACGCCCTAGTTTTACTTTCTCAGTTTTGTAAGCTCAGTAAACCTAACACCTTGCTTGAATATAGGTATAATTTTTGTATACTTTTGTTCTTTAAATTCTTTTTATTTATTTACTAAACTTTAAACAAATCTGTACAATGGCGGACTTAACGCCAAACGCGTTATCTCCCAGTCTACCTTAGGGCATGTGGTAAAGACAGGGCAGGTGCAATTAAAGTATTGTAACTTTATACTTTACTGTATTGTTTCTTATACTCATGTTTCAAGGATTTCTAAGCTTTGCGGTATACCTAGTAATAACCAGAAATATAGGTAGGCTACATAAACCACAAACCGCAAGCGGTGTTTACATGCCAACGGAATTCTAAAAAGTATAAATTTTCACAGAGGAAATAATTCCGCAACCATTGGTTAATAATTTTGCCGTATACTTTAAAAAACGTAAAACGGTCAGTAGTTTTGTATTGCTTCTTACCTTAAGTTTTCGTATTGCTTCCAAATCACTTAAAATTTTGTTATTTAATATCAAATTAAGTACCTACCTATTTTAGAGAACAACATGTAGTGGTTATTCTTTGTAATGTTAAATAAAATATTAGTTTATTTATATTAATCCTTGTAAGTAACTTGAGGTAGAGTTAAGTAGTTAGTACTAAAAACAGTTGAAACGTAGGCCATGTACAATCATACACACGGACGTATTTATAGCTTTGACAAGGGGGGTGCTTTAGGCGCAGCGGGGGAGCGCGGTGCACGTTTAGGGGAACTCCTCTGGGAACTCCCCTAGGAACTCCCTGTGGAACTCCCCGCGACTAAGCGCATTGATAGATACTATAGCCTTAGCGGCTCGCTGGCCGAATGTATGGAACATGCTGCACCTGAGAGAAGAGTTCTGAAAT
Source organism: Phthorimaea operculella (assembly GCA_024500475.1). Taxonomy (NCBI): domain Eukaryota; kingdom Metazoa; phylum Arthropoda; class Insecta; order Lepidoptera; family Gelechiidae; genus Phthorimaea; species Phthorimaea operculella. The sequence continues at coordinate 3,828,785 of JANFCV010000035.1, read as the reverse complement.
TTGGTACACTTAATCTTTAGGGTCAATGAATCGATTTGACCCGTAGTACACAATTTTAAAAAAATCCTATGAGGTAGTAATGACGTCATCTTTTTTTTGTATGGGAAAAAAAAAATTTTGTTCCAAAACCTATCGTGTGTGGTATCAAATGAAAGGCCTTGCTAAGCCGATTCTAAAAATATATCACATTATTATATTTAAGTCACTTGTATAAAATTAAATAGGAAATAATTCTCGAAACATGCCACGTTTGGGCTTCTCCAGGTATGATACGGTTGAATCATTACTTATGAAATATACGTAATATAATGTGTAATATCCTCATCTCTAACCTCAAGAAAGGTACTACGGATTTTTTGTCTTTAAGTATTTTATTTTTAATTTTAAAGTTACAGAAATTTATGAAAACACACTTAGTTGAAATTTGGCATCGAAAGTTCAATTTTGGTTACCGAGAATGATAAAAATATAGCCAGATGATATTTTAATTATATGTACATCATATTCGTTTTGCAAAAATAACATGTTATGTGCTTCGGAGGGCACGGTTAACCCTCGGCCCCATCGCAGTCGCTCTCTATGAATAATTAGACGGCGGCGGTCGGTCAGGGTCGATAGATAGGGGCCGAATAGTAACCATGGTTCATCGGGTCGTTCGTAGACTCAGTGTCCCACTTGACAGAACAAGATTTATTAATTATAAGATGATAAATACAGATGCGAGAGGAGTTTTGGTTCATCTTTATAATTTTCATTTGTCTATACACACATTATTCCCACACCAGCATCCTTACATTTATTCCCAGGGTATCTATCACCTTCATTAGCTATTTGCCAGCAGAAATGTCCCGCCATGCTAAATATTCTTTTTCCTTGAGGCCATATGTATATCTCATGTACCTATTTAAGCTGGGCTATTTTTGGTACTCCTGATGGTCTACATCAGGTTTTCAAAACCTTTGATTTCTAATTGCTAGCAGGAGGGCCCAATATAGCTGAATTATTTTTTCTTCGGGGACGTATATGTATCTCCTGTAGTTCTCCAAACCTTCGATTTATATTTTCCAGCAGACACGTCCCATCGCGCTAAACAATTTTTGCTTTGGGACTATATAATATGTGTCTCCTGTAGTTTAGCTGGGCCCTTGGAGGTGCACCTGGTGGTCCACATAAGGTTCTCCAAACCTTCGATCTATGTTTGCCAGCAGGAGCATTCCATGATGCTAAACAATTCTTGCTTTGGTGCCATAAATGTATTTCCCATTGTTTAGCTGGGCTCGTGGTTGTGCTTCTAGTGGTACACATCAGGTACTCCAGTCCCTCAAGTGGAGAAAAAGTAGCCTTTACCTTCTTTAATGCGATAGCAATCTTTGTACCAAATTTTATCAAAATCCGTTCAGTAGTTTTTCAGGATGCTGTCACATACAAACATCTAAACGGAAAAAATATGTAAAAACTTTTGAAACGTGTTTTGTTATCAATTTCAAGAATTCGCTGACAATTTATTTTCCAACATCTTTTATGTACAGGCTTTCGACAGCTTTCGACCCTCTACAACTTTATTATTATGTATAGATTCCGTTAGTTTTGCAGGTGTGTATATAATGTGTGTATAGGGAAATGATCACTTTAACCATCAATCGAAAACTTCTCTCGCATTTGTATTTATCATCCTATTATTAATAAATCTTGAAAAGTGGGACACCGAGTCTACGAACGACCCGATGAACCATGGTTACTATTCAGCCCCTAACTGACGACCCTGACGGACCGCCGCCGTCTTATTATTCATAGAGAGCGACTGCTATGGGGCCGAGGGTTAACCGTGCCCTCCGAAGCACATAACATTCTTTTTGCAAAACGAATATGATGTGATGTACATAATAATATGATTGTAATCTCAACTGGCTATATTTTTATCATTCTCGGTGTCCAAAATTGAACTTTCGATGCCAAATTTCAACTAAGTGTGTTTTCATAAATTTCTGTAACTTTAAAATTCAAAAAAAATTACTTTAAGACAAAAAATCCGTAGTACCTTTCTTGAGGTTAGAGATGAGGATATTACACATTATATTACGTATATTTCATAAGTAATGATTCAACCGTATCATACCTGGAGAAGCCCAAACGTGGCATGTTTCGAGAATTATTTCCTATTTAATTTTATACAAGTGACTTAAATATAATAATGTGATATATTTTTAGAATCGGCTTAGCAAGGCCTTTCATATGATACCACACACGATAGGTTTTGGAACAAAATTTTTTTTTTTCCCATACAAAAAAAAGATGACGTCACTACTCCTCATAGGATTTTTTTAAAATTGTGTACTACGGGTCAAATCGATTCATTGACCCTAAAGATTAAGTGTACCAAATTTCAGAACTCTTCTCTCAGGTGCAGCATGTTTTGAACTACCGCTAGGACTACTAGGGCATTTTTAATATCCTCTTTTCGCTGTAAAACTGGTAGATACCTAAAGATAGTATAAGATACACTGCGGGAGAGCGATGGTGTCACACCGACACAAAACGTATTGCGAGCGAAGCGAGCCCGACTTTTCACAGTTAAAATTGGTACAGTAGAATGGTAGAACACCAACGCAAAAGGTGTTGCGAGCAAAGCGAGCACGACTTTTCACGGTAAAAATAGGTATAGTAGAAGCAACAGTGAAGGAAAGCGAGTGGTAGAACACCAACGCAAAACGTGCTGCGAGCGAAGCGAGCCCGACTTTTCACGGTAAAAATTGGTATAGGAGAAGCAACAGTGAGGGATAGCGAGTGGTACAACACCAACGTAAAACGTGCTGCGAGCGAAGCGAGCCCGACTTTTCACGGTAAAACTGGTATACTTTAAGCAACTATGAGTGAGAGAGAGACCTGTCACACCTAATTTAATAAATCTTGTACACGTAATTTTTTTTTCGCGTTTTGCCGCCCCCCATATTGGGTCGCCCTAGGCCCGGGCCTACAGTGGCCTTAGGGCAAATCCGCCACTGAGCACATCAGACTACCCATTTAAGAGATCAGCTAATACTTACTGCTTTTTTTGCTGCTCATCAACAGAAAATCGCCATCTACATTTGAAATGGTGTATCTTTTTTTTTCTGACGATCAAAAGGACATGAATGGGGGGTGCCAGCGCACCCAAAACACCCCCCTTATATACGCCCGTGATCATACAACAGGTCAAACGTACAACAGTGGACAAATCGTAATTTGTCATGGCGATTAAATCTCTCTGTGCACACGCTACTGATACCGATAAAAGATTTATCTAAGGATTTATCGTACAGCCTTGTTACTTGTTACGTATACTAAACCAATTTGTATATCAGAAAACTTTCTTTATTGCCTTGTGTTGCCAACTAATAATAGCATCACCCCATATCTTTCACGTGGGTGTCGTAAGAGGCGACGGGATTTGAGAGTTGATGTGTATCGCAATTTTACATTCTGTCACTAATGTGATACACAGTCTTCTGAATGATTTCAAACTTTTGTCAGACGTGGTTTGAATGGCCGCTTTAACAGCCGTTTACGCTCTGCCTACCCCGCAAGGGATATAGATGTGATATGTGTCTTTAGAGCAACCACCTATTACTAGACTAGAATCTAGTATAACGTTTACGTACCCACCGATAAAATCTGACTTACGCTTATCTTAGTTACTTACATGCTACGCCGCCGTTACTTTGTAAAATAAACTGTAAAACGCAGATTAACCTAGCTAGATTAAATAAAATAGGTTCTATTATGTCTCTGTCAAGAAATTATCGAAGCCCTTGCAGTAAGTAGGTAAATCTAATTATTAGCAGGTACCTTTTTATTACGTACCCTGTCCTTTTAAACGGTGTAATCAATCAAGCAATATTCCCACGATTATTTTCCAATACAAGTATTTTAGTTAGATTCCGTCAAACTTTGTACCAGTACCACTGCACTATGTATTATTCTGAAAACTTTGTCTTGACTTTTTATCTTCTAATATTGACTCTCCATTCGCTTAATGCAAGGTTATTTGCACAATATTTATCCATCTTCGGCGCATCAAGCCAAAGGCCAAAAGCTCTTTTGTCTGCATTCACAAAGAGCTCCATCAATTCTACCGTTTACTGTACACCTGTCTTCCTTCCACCTGCCCACGTGGGTATATTTACTTACCTATACAATACAGTCCGTGGGTTGAACTAACAGCTTCTGCTGTGCATCCTACGGAAGACCTAGACACGTTTTAGAGCTCATCTGTTAGCTGTTTTCTGTAATTGCTTCCCACAACATTGGAAACAATGTCTAAAACCCATCTGCTGCCTACGACTCTACCACACCATTGGTATTCATTTGTCTAGATAAATGTGCCGTAGGTTGTAGAGTCGAATGATTCAGACAGTTTATGTTGGTTGTAAACATAAAACTCTTGAAACTGTCGCCAATAATAGTAAAAAGGTAATTTATTCAGTAAATATTTGCAGTCATGAATCTCATAGTTATCGATGTAGTCGCTAAATTCAGAAGCTAGGCATGATTATCGCTAAAAGCCATTACTTAACTATAAGCTTTCCATCTATCTATCTATACAATAACTTTTGCTTTTCCGACATGCACAAACGAAAGGAAGATATTGTACCTCAATATCTCAGAAAAGGTTCAAAGAATCACGTTCGTTCACCTGTCGAGAATTGACTTATCATCGCCGAATAATTCACTTGGTCATGCCCATTCAGGCACGGGGTCAAGACGCGGAAGTGTGTCACTTTACTAGAGACGGTAACGGCCCGGCAACGTCCGAGATAGCGAGGTAAAGATACGATCCGGGTCACCGGCAGACCGGACACGCGGTGACCATCTTCTGAGGTTTATGTAACCTCACATTTTGCTAATAGGTCTAATTATGCTCGATGAATTGGTGTTTGAGTGCTCGTAAACGGGCGTAATGACCTACATATAAATAGGTATGTTACTCACAGACTTAACAAGACAGCCGAACTCAAAACTATTGGCTTAACTGCAGGGGCGTATTTACCATAGGGGCAAGTGGGGCACGTGCCCCAGGGCGCAAGGCTCCGGGGGGCGGCGCTAGCTTTTTAGCAACTTGAAAAAAACGCACAGCTATGGCGCCCACTTGCAGTCAGTCAAGCGCCGCCTTTCCCTCTCAAAACTGCTTGCGCCTGACTAAATTCAACGTGAAAAGTCGAGCTCGCTTCGCTCGCAATACGTGTACCACCAACGCGCCCTTAAACTCGTATAGCGCTGCTTGATCCGCAACTGTTTTCATGTAAAATATGGACGTTGGTTCTCTCGCAATACGTGTGGTATTGGTCTAGCGCCCCATCACCAATTTATAATTCAATTTCAAGTTAAAGAAATATCACGCTACAACTTAATGTTGTACGTACATCACTAACTCTTATATTACTGCTTGAAACGCCAGGCTGACAAATGTAGCTTTGCTCGTAAATACTCGCAATACACAATGCTGTCGATCATGCTGCCTTGCAACATGCGATTAGCGTAGGCTTCTCGCCTGTTTGTAGCGTAAAATGTGCGTGGCTGCCAAGCCCCTCGCCGATTATAGTATGAATAGTCGTAGTCGTACTCGCTTCGCGCGATTTACGTCTGCAGGTCTGTCTGTTATACTGCTGTGACTAGGTTTATGGTGTGAAAAGCCCTTCGCCCCTTTATGGTGTGAAAAGTCGAGCTCGCTTCGCTCGCAATACGTGTATGTGCCTGGCTGTTTTGCTGTCGCGGTTAGTGTTTAACTTCCTCGATTGTTTGCAGCGTGAAAAGCCGAGCTCGCTTCGCTCGCCATATGTGTGCATTTCTACCTGTACACACTTGCAGCTAAAAGACTTATGCCCCCAACCCAGAAAAGTTCTGTATTCGATTCGCTCCTGAACATTAAGATCGATAACCAATTGTACCTCGTGCGAACAACGTTTTTTCCGTATCCGCCACTGACTTATAATCTTGCTTGTTTTCTGAAAGTCACCACTGGCCGGGGGGCGCCGAATCGTGAATGCCAAAGGGCGCCAAATCTGTAAATACGCCCCTGCTTAACATGCTGCATGCTGCATGCTCAACTTAAGTAAACAAAACAAAATTACATTGCTGTATGGGAACAAAACCATTAAAAATATATAATCTGCCAATGTTCATGGCACCGTAATGTAAATGGTTCATTGTGTAAGTTGTTACCTCAATTTACTATTGTGAAGACAGTTTTGATTGTCTTACTGGCAAGCCACCATTTAATCTCAGTTACTTAAATGATTATTTGTTACGACTCGTTACACAATTATCTCTGCGAACATAAAAACGTAAAAATAAACGTAAAATTTTAATATACACTTTTCGGGGAAAACATTTTGCTGGCTGTATAAATAACGGCAACAAAGATGATTACGAAAGCCAAAAGATAAACATAAAACGCTCACGCTTTTTTCGAAAATTATATGGCATCCCAAAGTAGAAAAGAGGTCTGTCTGTTCTCCGTGTACACGAAATCTCTAAAATATAAAAAATGGTCGTAACGTAGACAGATACGAAACTTTTTGGTGAAAACATTGCAATGCAGGCCGCTTAACGTTAAAAAAATATTACGCAAGCCATTTGCAAAATAAAAACAAAGTTTTTTTCCTAATATTATTATTTGAATTTTTAGATAAAATTCAGCCTGTATTATGTTATGTTAAAAAAGTTTCAAAAAGATGTTTTGTTTTGTTTGATTTCCTAATAGCATACCTTTCAATATGAAATTAAAATTACAAAAGAGTTGAGGTAAACCGTTCAGTTCAATTTGTAAAAGTTCAAATCACGACCTTACGAAGATTTGTGGTCACGAAGTTTGTAGATAAAAATAATAAGATTTTTTTGCTGAAATACGATTCGGTCTGCTCAGTTTATGAAATACTTTAGTGTAATTTAATATTACTGTCGGTGGCCGGCTAGTATTACTTACAATGAGAACTAGGTGGGTTCTGAATAATGTCATGCAGGTAATGGATACCGCTATCTACGAACGTTGCGTATTTGTACTGTGTAGCTTCTTACTTACCTACCTTAAAACTTCTTATAGGATACTTTTTTATACCTACACGTGATTATTATCAATCGCCGTCAGTGATGTTAAAATACGTTTATTTATCGATATTATTAAAAACATACGACATTTTAAATAAATTATTTCATAGTATTTCGTTTTAATAACTTAATCTACCTGCTAATTAATAAGCTTAGCAGGATGGTGTTTGTTTCTATAGTCCCCGTAAACGATTTATACAGCCGTAACAACTGAATTATGCTCGCGTATTGTTTAAATTAACTGAATGGGTATATAGCCAACTGTGTCTAATCTATGAAATCAACAGCGATTAGAGTAATGGGCAGAACAAAAGACGTATCTAAATGTGGCAGATCATTCAAACATTAGTTTAGCAAAATCGGCGAAACCGTTTTACCAAGTGAAGTTACTTAGAAAGAACTTGTTTAAAAACATTCTTTATATAATTGTGACTGTAACAAGTACATGTGTTAAAAAATAAAAAACCCTTCTGCGGTAATTTTAAAGTAGTATTTGGCTGTAAAAATCCGTCATCTTGAATCTACAATTTTTTAATATAGCCAGTGTCACTCGCGCTGCTAAGACGAATCTAACGACACCTCATTTGTCAAAATCCATCTATCCGTTTTGGCTGTAGCCCGTGAAAAAGAATTGTCCACATGCATACATACTCTCGAAAAACATAACCCTCCTTCTGAGGCAGTCGGGTAAAAAGTTCATAAAATGCTTCTATGTTGCATTTCTTATCTTTATTTTAAATTATACCTTAATTACAAGTCCAAGCAAGCCAGCTAAAGCAAAAACTCTCCCTCCCTTTGCGCTGCGATGACCGCCTTTTGCTCGGTGTCGAACATTTCACCGGTTCTGAAGAATAAGAATTAAAAATAAACCTTCGTTCACCCTACTTACATAAACGGCAACGATCTTCGTGTGAATTGGTCCGTAGCGGCGCGGGAGTAGCCTATGCTTCTTTGAGATGATATTTGCTTTTAAATGAAATAAGTATAACTGCCACTTGAAGGCTAAGAATAGAAATACATGGAAGGAAAAGAGGAAGGCCTTTCCCCAGCAATGGGAAAACGTGGCTAGGATAACATAATACGTACTTACTTAGGTAAACTTTGCAGAAAGTAGGAAAGGTGCTCTGTAAAGCAGATTCAGTCATCATCATACATCTTGGTTGGAGTAAATAATACTGAAATGTGGTGCAACGAACTCGGTGCGCACTTGGGGAAATCATATAGTTTGGAAACTTCTATAAACTAAGCAAAATCAACTTGACTGGCCAAAAAGCAAGAAATTAAATTGAATTGGAAATTTCTAAGGAATATAAGTACTTAGGAATATAAGAGCTTGTGAGAGAACCTGTAGATTATTATTATGTTTAAATTATACAGACAACTTGGTATGCCTGTGACACACCTCTTACACACCTCACCTCACATGATGCAAAGCTTTAATTTATTCTGTTTTTGCTCTAAGTAGGTAATTCTTATTACTGATGGTGTTGGCAGGGAAAGTTTAAGGTCGGAGAGAGTGTATAGTTGCAGCCATCATCTGCATATTATCTTTCTTCTAAATCATAGTTTGTGTCTATAATTTAACAGCTAACAGTTTCGCTCTATTTATCTGCCATATTTTTCGCACGTTTTCTTAACTATTAACTACTAGGTACGAGTTATGTACCTACATAACTTAATGTATTAAGTATAACTCATACATCAAAATTTGCATAGGCATTTCAAAATATTTGCATTTACAGATCACATTTTAACGGCTTTTGACGCTGTGCCTACCCCCCTAATAAAGTGATTTCATACTGGCTTTGATATTACAGTTAAAACTGTTAAAGTCTGCCATTTTAAATATATATATTAGTTCTATCTATCGTTTCCAATGCTGCACAAAGCCGTAACGATTTAAAATTTGAAAAGACAGCCGTAAAATTGCTATAAACGCCTTTCCTATTAGAAAATAAATAAATTGCTGTGATAGGTAGGCGGTAACTGCGCTAACCTCAGGCGGTTGAAAGTTTTTCCTATCTTGTTCCTCTGCCTGTGGCTATGTTTACATTAAATTATCGGGTGCTCCGAGAGCATCGAGCCGTATTATCGGAAAATGAGCACGTTCCGAACGAAAGTGAGGGCGTCCGCATTTTAAACTTAGAGATCTTAATAGAAACGTTTGAAAAGCAGTGTTGGCGACTGCGGTGACGCAGCACGCGGCGCGGCGCGGGCGCAGTGCAAAAACGTGCGGCAATGTAGGTTGCGAATCGCGGCTTGCGGCAAGTGCATGCCTGCGCCTGCTTAGTGCACTCTAAATACATTATTCTACAGCTGTCTCGTGACAACATTACCTAGATTTAATAGGACTTGTAACTGTCTGTAAACTAGGTACTTCATTACTTCCTCTAGCTGCCCACTTTCCTAGAAAACCCAGTTACAGAGCTTTATTGCTCTTTTACTATTATATTGTGGCTTTATTTGAGGCCCATTACGTTACTGTAGTTTAGCTTTATCCCACCCAAAACATAAATGTGAAAGGCTGCCTAGTTCGATAATCTTGGAATGCTTCGCCTATAAAAGAAGTGAGATCTAAATAAGTACCAAGTTCCATACACAGACCTCAGTTAAAAATAGTTACAGGAATGCACACTTGATTTTTCGCAGTTTGGAAATAAGAATCTACTTTCCAAACTGCGGAAAATCAAGTGTGCATTCCTGTAACTATTTTTAACTGAGGTCTGTGAATGGAACTTGTACTTATTTAGATCTCACTTCTTTATAGGCGAAGCATTCCAAGATTATCGAGCTTGCCTTTCACATTATGTTTTGGGTGATTTCATTTATTTTTGTAAGGTTTATTTTCTTTTTTTCTTATGATTAAGTAAGGTAAGGAAATATCTCATTTATACTTTACTTTGACTAAATACAAACCTTCGTAACGAATTTTAGGTCGGTACGACGATTGGAAGATAAAGATATGTTTTTTGGTTTAATTCCTTGGGGGTATGAATTTACACCTTCATTATTTTTAAAACCGACTCACACTTGGCCATTTTCAGATTTTTTCCTTTACCTTGACCTAAAGACCTACCTCCATGCCAAATTTCAAGACAATACGACCATTGGAAATTTTTTGTTTTAGTTCCTTAGGGGTATGAATTTACACCTTCATTATTTTTAAAGCCGACTCACACTTGGCCATTTTCAGATTTTTTCCTTTACCTTGACCTAAAGACCTACCTCCATGCCAAATTTCAAGTCAATACGACCATTGGAAGTGGTCTAGGTTTTTGATGAGTGAGTGAGTGAGTCAGTCAGTCAGTCAGTCAGTCAGTGAGTGTATAGTAAAAATAGCGATTTTCTGACGTCAATATCTCAAGACCTACAATAGGTACATTAATGAAATTTTGGATTTTAGATAAGTAAGTAGATCTCAACAGATACTAGAAATTTCATATGCGTAGATAAAATAGATTTTGAGTTATAGATGGGTCGAACTTGGCCCGAAATGGTTCGTGTAATATAACCCACGGCCGGTGTGTCGCTTTTTTTGCTCGAACTTGGCGGACACACTGCCGTGTGTCTAGATAGAGACTTTGCTAATTCGTTTGCAATTTTCTTTGTAAAGTTGCTATAGAAGTCCGATAATTGGCGACATAAAAAGCTTTATATGGTCCGCGACAATTTGAAGTGACCTCATTTCAGAGGAGGAAGCGAAGGTCTCAAGTTCTCTTTGTTCGGTATGTTTGTGTCCAAATGTCTGTGGTATGTCGGAAAGTCACGCTTTTGCGGCCTCTACATTGCAAGCGCTTAGTTTCGCTTGGATGTATTGTAAGTACCAACATTGTTCAGGCCGCCATTTATGTCACTTTATGGTAATTTGTCGTTATATGTATTTTACAAGTTTAGAAGTATTTAGCAAGTACTTATTTAGAGAGTATTTATGTACATTTTGTTCTATGAAACTTATTTCGTTTCATTGTAGAGGCTAGACGTCATTGCACAATAGTTTGGAACGAAAAGCACTTAAGTTTGTATTTGCCTGCCGGCTTACAGTTTTGCTGTCTCTCCACGAGTCAGATATTGTATTACAAATAGGCTTTTAAATAACAAACAGTCAATAAACAGTATCTACAATTTTCTGCAGGCAGACACAGACACATGGTTGTTACAAAACTCAGTGTTGCAAGTTACATCCCTCACTCACTCCAAGTTAGATGAAGCTCAAAGTGTTGCAATAGAAACAATTTCGCTGTCTCTTCACGTTGAAGATTCATTACACAAAATTACTGCTTTTGTGCAAATTGCGTTTTGTCTCCATCAAGCCGCGATGACAATGACTGGTTAAGTTTTCTGAGTGAGTGAGTTGATAAAGGTTTCTTCTAATGTTGCTTGTGGTATGTAGATTTGCTCTCTTCATATAGTAAAAAATCTTTTGAATTAATTTTAGAATAGGTAATTTGACTGCAAACTTTTTGAACCTCTCTTCATAGTTCATAATTTAGATATTTTTTATTCTACCATATTAACTCTAATAACTTCTACACACATTTTAATATAAGTAGTATTTGAATAAGGTAAGTACAAAAAGGACAATGGTCTCTTAGTAATCAAACAGTCGGTCTTGGCTTACCTTACTTCAAGCATAATTTACCTAATTATAATAGGTGTATAAAATAGTCGGTGATGCTCATAAAATGTTCTCCTATTCATAAAAAGTTACATTAACTACGTTATTTACCTACAGTACATGTCTTCGTTAATTAATAGTTGTTAATCTGTACTGATCACGACTGACATTTAATTAGCGGCATGTTTAACCCAGTATTGTGGTCTTTTGTCTTTCGTGACGCAATCCCCCATTTGCCGTCAGCTCGACCATTCACGCCATAAAAGACCGCAGCATTATCGATATTGTAGGGCGGGTCTCACATCTGACGTCCGTGGTTGCGCATTCTTAGCACAGCGCTAACACATGCGTCTGTCAGAGAAAAAGTTCCCATTGTAAAAACCGACGTTGACGTAGGGGAAGCAACGCAAGAACTTGTGTTGGCATCTTTTTCTGTTACACTTATTAGGTACGGTATCTCTTTTGCATATAAACGGATGCCAGGTGTGACACCCGCTTAAGTATTGTAATGTTTTGAGTTTCGACACGTGCCCTGCACTAGTTTGGAACACAAAAGTTGCTTAGCTTGCCAAATGTGGTCAAGATAAAAGAGCTGTGTGTAAAGAAATCTTTTGAAGTGTAACATTTAATCAATTTTCTATGCACGTATCTGCTTATTGGACCAAGTCTAGACTTTTTAACATTTATTTAATAGACGAAACTACTAGACCATAAGTTTAGAGTTAATTAGAGCGACAAATGAATTTACAAAATAGGCGCCAAAGAGATTTGTTACCTACATTTCGTGTCTCTCTAAGTACGATATTCATCGTAGCTTTTTACTTTTCATCAGATCATTGTCTTAGATGGATGATACAACTTTTACAAAACATAGTAGGTAGATAGTTAAGTTCTCATCACTTTTACATAATAGTGCCTAAAGTAGGTCTTTTTAAGGTAGAGTAAGTTTAAACAATTTAATTTTCCATTGTTTTCTCAGTTTCACGTTGAGCTATAAAGTATCTCATCGTCAAAGTAAAACGAGGCTGTAGAGTAGATTATTAAAGTAATTGAATAATAATGTCGATTAGTCGATTGTGAGCTAATAGACGCAATACTGAAGGTTAATGTTGATTTAAATAAGTAATCTTATTGTTAATGAAATCTTCTTACTGACAAACACAAGGCTTCTCACAGGCTTTTCAATAAAAAGGTAAAGATAGCTGTTAAAAAAAACAAAAGGATTTTTATAAGTTTTCGCCTCTACGGTTTTCACTTTTCACTATCTTTTCAATTTGCAGTTGTTTCGCTATTTGTATAACTTTCTCTTTGGTTGAATACTCGTTTGATAAATAATAATATAAATCAGACAAAATCAAAAACTTATGTTTTGTTGGTGTTTTGCAAGTGTTTTGTTTATCGGTAGGTAAAACTTATAGCTTTCTTTGGTTATCATTTGTAAGTTTGCTAAACAATAGATAGAGTAATGTACCCACCTAATATAGACTCAAACTTAGATGTAATGTTTTGAACCACTTTTGTCCGCGGCGCGTGCGCTGTGGTCTTTGTTCGACAGATTTCGTTCGAATTGAACAATTGGGCCGTAATTGGTTATGGACGTCACGATTCGCTATTTATACCATACCGACAAGCAATTAGCCTGCCGATGTAGAAGATGGATTATATTTTAGAACGTTTCAATTCGAACTTAGCCCTATTATGCAATTTTTGAAGAAATTTCTTAATATTTTTGTTTATTTCGCAGTTGGGCTACGGATGGACACGGACAGGACAACGACAATGCAGAATACACAGGCCGCCGGAGTCGACGATGTCAGTGAGCAGCGACATCCGCTTCACGCGGCGCAAGCTGAGCCGGCCCTGCCGCGGCTGCTGCGCCGCGCTGGCCGCGCTGCTGGTGCTGCTGCTGCTGGCTGCTGTAGCCGTGTACCTCGCACGTGAGTAGTCACGATGTCAGCGACATCCGGTTCACGCGGCGCAAGCTGAGCCGGCCCTGCCGCGGCTGCTGCGCCGCGCTGGCCGCGCTGCTGGTGCTGCTGCTGCTGGCTGCTGTAGCCGTGTACCTCGCACGTGAGTAGTCACGATGTCAGCGACATCCGGTTCACGCGGCGCAAGCTGAGCCGGCCCTGCCGCGGCTGCTGCGCCGCGCTGGCCGCGCTGCTGGTGCTGCTGCTGCTGGCTGCTGTAGCCGTGTACCTCGCACGTGAGTAGTCACGATGTCAGTGAGCAGCGACATCCGGTTCACGCGGCGCAAGCTGAGCCGGCCCTGCCGCGGCTGCTGCGCCGCGCTGGCCGCGCTGCTGGTGCTGCTGCTGCTGGCTGCTGTAGCCGTGTACCTCGCACGTGAGTAGTCACGATGTCAGTGACATCCGGTTCACGCGGCGCAAGCTGAGCCGGCCCTGCCGCGGCTGCTGCGCCGCGCTGGCCGCGCTGCTGGTGCTGCTGCTGCTGGCTGCTGTAGCCCTGTACCTCGCACGTGAGTAGTCACGATGTCAGCGACATCCGGTTCACGCGGCGCAAGCTGAGCCGGCCCTGCCGCGGCTGCTGCGCCGCGCTGGCCGCGCTGCTGGTGCTGCTGCTGCTGGCTGCTGTAGCCCTGTACCTCGCACGTGAGTAGTCACGATGTCAGCGACATCCGGTTCACGCGGCGCAAGCTGAGCCGGCCCTGCCGCGGCTGCTGCGCCGCGCTGGCCGCGCTGCTGGTGCTGCTGCTGCTGGCTGCTGTAGCCGTGTACCTCGCACGTGATTAGCCCACACACATAACACTGAAAATTTCTAGTAGATTTGGAATGCAACCTTTACTTCGAACGTCAGATACCTAAATCTGCCGTGCGATTATAATAACCTTTGATGAGATGTCTATCTTCTACTTCTTTCGATTAAACAGTATTGTATTGATAGACATCTCAACTGAACCAATAAATTCTGAGTAACAAACATTTTATGAAATCCGCATTCTTATACGTAAACTGCATATATCTCGACGACAACGCAAACACTTAAGCCAGTTGGTATCTCAAGTGATTTATTGCTTAAACTACATGACTTACTTAAGATTCCAAGCCATTAACATCCTCTAGAACTAGTTAATCTCTCGTAAGAGGTGCTGGAATAACAGTCATAGCTTAAGTTCCACTCCCCACCAATTATTAGGTGAATAGTTCCGAGTAAGGCTCGAGTACGAACTTAGTAACCTACATAGAAGGAAGGATTTCAACATAGTCGTTTTCGAGGCTAGGCGTCTATGAAAAGTTCACCATAAAGGTGAACGGCACCGTAAAAGATCAAGTGTGTTTTATATTGCTTTTAGCAATATACCGCTTTAGTAAATATCTGGGGGCACGGCAGTGCCCCCACCAAGTCGAGCTGAAAGCGGCACGGCCGTACCATCCTTTTCTCGAACCAGTTCAGGCCATTTTTGACCCCCCCATAACTCCCTTGTCGATAAGTTTAGAACCCTCATTTTAAAATATCTTATCAAGCACTGCATAGACACGATACAATTCAAATTTAATTTAATTTGGACCAGTAGTTTAGAAGTTATAGTTAGTCAAAGTTTCTTAATTTTCTGCCTGACTGACTGACTGACTGACTGACCGATCATCAAAATTCTAAGGTACTTCTAGCAGACTGAGGAGCTTGAAACTTAGAATACACCTTGTATTTAGTGTATGAATAAAGGGAAAACTATAACATTCTGAAAATTCGGTTGCAACCGCATAACTAACTTTGTATTTCCATACAAATGTACAGGATTACAAAGTTAACTTTGCGGACGGGCTTTGAGGAAATCTGTAGCTGAGGCTCAAGAAGTAGTTCCAGATAAGAGAAAGAGGAAGACTATCTACAAAAAGAAATGAGATCCCACCAAAAACATTTTCTTGTAAAAAGAACCAAGTCTCGCCTCTCAGTTCATCTACTGTAAAAAGTTGTGAGATCCATGTGATGCCAAGTCGGTTATTGATTTTTTCAAGGACTACTTCAGAGAACTTTCATCTTAAGCCATTGCGTAATTTAGGTAACAGACATCATCTTACAGTAACTATATCGATATTTAAAAACTTTTAGATTTACAATAACTAGAATGACTTGGCAATCGCACACTGTTTGCTTGTGAGATACGGTGGTCTAGTGCGATGGCCGGGTCATTCTAGTTATTGTAAATATAAAAGTTTTTAAATATCGATATAGTTACTGTAAGATGATGTCTGTTACCTAATTACGCAATAGCTTAAGATGAAAGTTCCCTGAAGTAGACCTTGAATAAATCAATAACCGACTTGGCATCACATGGATCTCACAACTTTTTACAGTAGATGAACTGAGAGGCGAGACTTGGTTCTTTTTACAAGAAAATGTTTTTGGTGGGATAGGATATACAGTCACTGATCTCGTGTCTTATCATCATCAAAGTGTAGCCTGCAGGCAGGCAATATCGAGACTAGAGTGCATTTTCTATCTAGTCAAGTATTTTAACACGCTCAAGACCTACCAAGTACTTCAACAACGGCACCTCTATCTTTAAATCTAAGTTTAGGTACACACTTAGCTTAGGTATACTTCACAATTTCATTTAAAAATACATGAATGTTTCTATGGTTATGTCAGTGTATCATCATCAAATGCATGATTTTTCCTACCTGCTTTTGCTCTGTTCCGTTTAATTGCGTAACGAAATTTCGTCGCATGATGACTGATACTGATGCTGTTTGTCTCTTTTGTTGCAAAGAGTGTGAGAACAAGTCACACTATACATACAACAAAGATACAACAGCATACTTTATGGCATAGTGTTTGTTTTGCCGACTCTACCTGTTCTAATTCACGTACGCGGTATTGTTTTAAACTTTCACGGTCAGCAGTTTACACACACTGAGAATAATGAATGTGGTGACATTTTAGAAGAGAAAACTTAATTTATAACTAGCAAGTGCAGTTTTTTGTTTAAACTGTGTAGGTAGGTACTGGCTTAGTTTCCGTTTGCCTGCATTAGGTAGTTATTTAAAATAAACATTCTAACAGTTTAGCCAGATAGCTTACGAAACGTTTCCCATTTGTTTGACTGACGAGAACATTAGGTACGTACCTACCTAAAACGTTTATCGTTAACGAACTGTTCTTGAAAGGTAATTAGAGTTAATAGCTGCTGTAAAACTATAGCAGGTAAGTACTTATTTTATTATTATTAAACTTTAGTAAGTAGAAAGGTAAATTATTACGTCTTCTTTTACTATTTCTTTACGTGCGATAAATTAAGCGATTGTTCCGTCAGAAGAGTTATCTGGTGAATTTGCATTGGAATTCGTTTCAAGATCGATCTATCTTTTCTATATTCTTAGAATTCGCGCTGCACTAAAAGATTCAGAGATAAAAGTTTGTTGAGATTTTATCTCTTGGATCTCTTGGATTTTATCTTAAAATGAGACGGATATCTGCATGTTCTATCATGAAAATGTATTTACCAAGTAATTTAACCTTCTTTTGGCGACAATACAAGACCAGTCCGCCCGTCACCGCTCACCTTGGGGCGGAGTGCCCCGGGTCTCGAGACAAGTGCACGATCTAATACATCAAGATCGTGATCTGATTACGATATTGTTATTCAACATTGTTATAATAACCTTTGTTTATAAACATGACACCACCGTAGTCATTCTCGGACCAAATATGCGAATTTCCGTTGCGCAAAAACGCAACGTTGGGTCGGGACGGGACTCTATCGTATGCACATTGCCACAGTATATAGACGTAACAGTAAAGAAACTCAACCCTTTTCTGTTGAATATTAAGGGTTGTTAATTATATAAAAATGAAATAACTTTAGAAATCTTTCACCGTTTATAAAATGCATTATTCCTGTGAGTAACAAAGGCTAGTTATTTTATTTAGTTACTATGGCAAAGCACCTTCTTCCCTTCCCACGAGCATTTGGGGAACATTTCGCTCTAGTAAGACTGGGTTAGTTTCCTTGTAAGCGACGCCAAGCGTCTGTTTCGAGGTTTCGAGCACTTTTATGAAGTTTCCTCACTGCTGAGCGCAAGCGAAGCCATACATTCAGGGCCCTTTTCCTGTCATGCGTATTTTCGCACGCGCGCGGATCTGGTCCGCATGCGGATGATAGCACGCTCCTGTTCCGCGCGCGTGCTAGCCGCATGATAGGAAAAACATAAAAACATGTATCAAAAGATAAGATGCGTGCGGCCCGCATGCGGACCAAATCCGCGCGCGTGCGAAAATACGCATGACAGGAAAAGGGCCCTTACTGTGACATAGCACATATCAGCACGACAAATTGGCAGCATGCATCCGCGAGTAGTATCCGGAACCTAAATAACGCTGAAAATATTCCGTAGTAGTACCTACTAGTAGTTTACCTCCGCCTGTATGACTTGATATTAAAGAACGTTTGGACGCGGACGAACGCTAAAGCTAGTATGAACTTGCGATAAAACGTGCTTAACAGCTTATTTCATTGGCTGTAAAATGTGTTTACGCTAGTAGAGCTGATTATTTATGCATAGTATCATCACCATTATCATCACCTTGTTAGCTGAGCTTCAATTTTATGCACGATAGCTATAGAGTGCTTAACAGCGACCCTAAAAGTATAAGTAGATGATAAGTAGAAGTTATTGAGTAGGTACTTACTAACGCTAAAAGTTCGTTTATCAAGATCTTGTTTAAATAAGGTTCTCATCATGTCAATTGGATTTTAATTACATTGTTTATTTTAAGGCCTGATATAGTACTCGTATTCTCTGACACCTACACAGTATAAAAGCACTATGCCATATGATCAGATCGGAGAAATCCAAAGGTCATTAACACTAACCAGTTGCATCACATCTCGTTTCGCAGACATGTACCTGTTCGGTGACCCCCTCAACCGGCAGACGTTCCGGGGGTCGTTCGCCGTGGCGCGGTGGGGCGGGGGGTGGGGAGCGGGGAACCGGACTCGCGAGGGGGACCTCTCCCGCGCCCTCAGCGACCTCTACCGCCGCTCCGACCTGAGGTCCTGCTTCACGGGCGCTGAAATCCTCGCTCTGGACAAGTAAGCTACACCTCCAACCTCTTATCATAGTCATAGCATCACAGTTTTGTTCGCCGTGGCGCGGTGGGGCGGGTGGGGAACGGGGAACCGGACTCGCGAGGGGGACCTCTCCCGCGCCCTCAGCGACCTCTACCGCCGCTCCGACCTGAGGTCCTGCTTCACGGGCGCTGAAATCCTCGCTCTGGACAAGTAAGCTACACCTCCAACCTCTTATTATAGCCATAGCATCACAGTTTCGTTCGCCGTGGCGCGGGGCAGGGAGGGGGACTTCTCTCGCGCCCTCAGCGACCTCTACCGCCGCTCCGACCTGAGGTCCTGCTTCACGGGCGCTGAAATCCTTGCTCTGGACAAGTAAGCTATCTACAACTCCAACCTCTTATCATAGCCATAGCATCACAGTTTCGTTCGCCGTGTCGCGGGGCAGGGAGGGGGACTTCTCTCGCGCCCTCAGCGACCTCTACCGCCGCTCCGACCTGAGGTCCTGCTTCACGGGCGCTGAAATCCTTGCTCTGGACAAGTAAGCTATCTACAACTCCAACCTCTTATCATAGCCATAGCATCACAGTTTCGTTCGCCGTGTCGCGGGGCAGGGGTTAGGCGGGAGCAACTGGACTCGTGAGGGGGACCTCTCCCGCGCTCTCAGCGACCCCTACTGCCGCTCGAACCGGAGGTCCTGCTTCACGGGCGCTGAAATCCTCGCTCTGGACAAGTAAGCTACACTTCCAATTCCTCGTCATACAAATGGAGTGATTGCAACAGGGCAACCAGTCGTGCAACGGGACTTCATCGATGAAATGTCATGTATATTTTCGTGGCAATCTAGCGTTCCGTGAGTGTGAATCCATCTACCGGGATTTAACGTTCGTAGTCAGTGACTCAGTTTGAATAACTGTTGAAAATAAAAACAAAGCCACCACGAAATACCTACTCAAAATGCAGACTCACTCCATTATTCAACAATCGATAGGTACTGACTCACTTTTCGCGAGCTGAAAAGATGACAAACACCTTTTTAAGAAAATGAGCTATTGTGAAATGCGAAGTTTATTGTCACTCTGGATTAAGTAGCACAACTTTCACTTCCAAAATCTGTCGATATTTCCAAAAAATATAAATTCGAAAGAATAACATAGGTACTTTAACTTTCACTTCCAAAATCTGCTAATATTTCCAAAATATTAAATTTCGAAAGAATAACTTAAAAGTTTTGTTTGATTCTATTAACATTGCATAACCGACATACTGGTTTAGTTAATCTTGATGCGTGAAGATCATTTTGGTTTCATAATCACTTATCTTTTTAGGCTGTTCCGATTCCGATTCACTACATGCATAATATTTTCAAATCATGCACGGTGCTCCATTTTATGAATGCGGATTCCATTGTGAGCATTCAGTCACCAATTATTTTGTCAGAAAATATTGTACAAAGAGTTATGCTTGATCTAGATCTCTTTTTGACTTGTTATGTTGCGCAATGCACTGAGGCAATGCCCCGGAAACCTAATTGCGGTTTTTGGCGAATATAATGAGTTCCATACTTATTTATTTTTATTATATGCAATCGCCCTCAGAGATTTTATTTTATAGGTGTAATAAATACCTACTTGTTAAAGTTTGCACCACACTTTTACTTCCGATACTTACGTAGCAGATAATTGAAGGTATACCTACCAAAAGTAGTCTTACTTTCTTAAAAGTCGTAAAACAAGCTGTTCCGGGAAAACACCAACATGCAGTACCTATATGGTGCCTACTAAAACATGTTTTTACTACTACGTATATACACATGCGTAAACTTCATCGAAGTTGCACGTTTATCAATTAAGTTTCAAGCAATCATGTAAATGACTTATCAAACTAAAGACATTACCACAATATAGCAAAATGAGTGGAGAAAGTCCACTTTCACGAAACAGAGGCTGATGGTAGATCGAGATCGTGGGCTGGAGGAAATCGCACCTGCCACGCTTCACAATGTTATCTAACTGAGGAAACAAAACAATAACATAATTAAAAGAGAACAAAAACTAAGGAAAACTTAACCTGTTTTTGATAAGTCATAATTGATTAACCTTGATACCGATCACGTAGGAATCACTTTCATTTTGCATTTGGTTCGCTTGGCTGCGCTCGTATGGTGTTTTATTTTCGAACCAGTTTTCTTGTTAAACCACTTTACGTTTTTTTTGTTCAATGTCGAGTCCAAATGCATCGATTGTATAAAAAGTCTCAATATCGCAAATGTGAAGTAGGTAAGTGCATTTAGATATACTTACGACTTTTTTAAGAATAAACATTGATAGAAAACTCATTTGGTATCAAGTTGAATAAAACATAAAATGTTCACTGAGAAATGTATGAAAGCTAGAATAATAACAAATTGATAATTGAAATCACAAAATAGGTAAATTATTATACAGGAACACGAGATGAGAGCGACTTTTTCAAGAATAAATTGAATGAAAACATGAAAACTCATTACATATCTAACTGAATTAAATAAACATTATAGGTAGTCATGTCATGTTTATTGAGAAATTTATGAAAGCTAGTTGTGGTTTCAAATAGCATACCTACCTACTAGTACATCATCCTGTATATCAAAATAATTGCGAGAGTTCTAATCTTTAGACCGCACGCAAACTTCAACTGACACACCACGAAATTTAATTAATCTGGAGCATGATAGAGACTGATTCTATTAGAACCGTATCGGGCAGATACGTCTGATATGGGTATTATGGTTCGATATATTGACACGTGATTGTTCGTGTTTAGTGCAGCTTACGCTTTCTATGGCGCATGCGTGCCGCATTGTTCCGGCCCATATTGTGCCAAGCCCTTTCTTCTTGCCGGTTGCGACTCGCATGCAAATTGCCTTAAAAGTTAGTTTCGTTTTGAAAAGGAAAAGCCAAAACTACCATGACATGGTTGGCAGCGCTGGCTGGCAGTGTATGGTCGGTCGCTAATGTACGGTACGCAATAAATGTACTTTCCATTCGAATTGAAGAAGCAGTGCGCCATTTATTTTTCTTATCAATTAGATCCCAATCTTTATTGCAGAATCGAACAAGCGCAAATAAAAGCACGCAGTTTCTAGGAAAAGTGCGCGTTTATGTCTTTTATACGACGCAACGCCTCGCTACGTATTTCAGCGCTGTTCGTATAAAAGACATCAACGCGAACCAATTACGCGTTAAAATTACGAGTTTGAATTTTATTATTGCGTAAATGTAGATAAATCAAGTCCCCTTTTAAAATAATTATAGGGAAGAGTGAGTAGCGGCATCACGAGTTTCAAATCGTAAATTGTGAAAATGTGTGTTTCTACTGATTTTATAAACCATGAAACATCTTTAGTCATTACACTTAAACGTTGCCTGATAAGTATATTTGATTATTTTTGGGTTTGTCTAGGTATATTTGCTAAGACTGCCTTGTTATATTGTTTACAATAATATTATATTTTACAGGGTTGTTTATGTGTTAGAGGTCTCTGCGATGAAATATATTTTTATGTTACGTTATCTTACTTTTCAGTGCGGAAGATGATGTGAGGGTGCACTTCGAAGTGTCATTCGAGCCCATCTTCACCGCCGTCAGTACCAGCGAGGTGGCAGAGGTCCTGACGAGGGAGATGGCCTCGCCTCACATGTTCCTAGACCTTGACATCGTGCCAGACTCCTTACACATTGAGGTATTTACCTACATTAAAACTGAATCTATTTAGGGGTTGATAAAATGAAATCACAAATTGAACTGCTCAAAACCTATGGCCATGGCATTGACAATTGCAAGAAAAAATGTTAGTGGAAAGTCATCAGGAATTACTCTACTGTGCTTTTGGCTCTTAGAAACCTACTTATCTATTCATCAATGGTACTCGGTATTCAATTATGCTTATACAGTGAACGTATAAATAAACGTATATTTTGTACTCACTTAGTTTGCATATTGTCATTCTCATCATCATTATCATACACGATGACGTTGCAGTCTAGTTCTGAACTATGACTGTAGAACCAAGCTGTAGAATCGTTAACACAGATTTTTCATTCTTACTTTCATTGTCGACATATTTTCAAGTAGGTACGGTAGATTTGCTGTAAGATTTTTCTTACTAAGAATGAGCACTGCGTAGTGCTAACTGTGTCCTTTTTCTTTTTGTATTTGTCCTCAGTCCTGTGTCATTTAACCTGTGCAATAAATGGTTTTGGTGTTAAGAATTTAATGGAAAGTAATAACGGTAATGTTTCTTTTTCAGGAGAGCTCAGTAATTTCACAAGCACTCAAGGAGTCCGATACGACACCATTAGTATCACCAACGACGGAGCCCACACCAGAAGTAGAAGAGGAGATAAGAGAGTGTTCCCTAGTGTCGCTGACGCTGTGTTCCCATTTGCCATATAACTCCACGACCTACCCCAATCTAGTGGGACATGGGTCTAGAGAGGCGCTGCTGAAAGATCTCGTCGCTTTTAGAGAGTTGCTGGATGCGGAGTGCTCGCATCTTGCTCAAGTAAGTAGATGTTGAGTTATTAACCGTTCCCAACTGTCATATAACTCCACTACCTACATATCCCAATGTAGTGGGACACGGGTCTAGAGAGACGCTGCTGAAAGATCTCGTCGCTTTTAGAGAGTTGCTGGATGCGGAGTGCTCGCATCTTGCTCAAGTAAGTAGAGTTGAGTTATTAATCCTTCCCAACTGCCATATAACTCCACTACATATCCCAATCTAGTGGGACATGGGTCTAGAGAGGCGCTGCTGAAAGATCTCGTCTCGTCGCTTTTAGAGAGTTGCTGGATGCGGAGTGCTCGCATCTTGCTCAAGTAAGTAGATGTTGAGTTATTAACCGTTCCCAACTGTCATATAACTCCACTACCTACATATCCCAATGTAGTGGGACACGGGTCTAGAGAGACGCTGCTGAAAGATCTCGTCGCTTTTAGAGAGTTGCTGGATGCGGAGTGCTCGCATCTTGCTCAAGTAAGTAGAGTTGAGTTATTAATCCTTCCCAACTGCCATATAACTCCACTACATATCCCAATCTAGTGGGACATGGGTCTAGAGAGGCGCTGCTGAAAGATCTCGTCGCTTTTAGAGAGTTGCTGGATGCGGAGTGCTCGCATCTTGCCCAAGTAAGTAGATGTTGAGTTATTAACCCTTCCCTACTGCCATATAACTCCCACTACATATCCCAATCTAGTGGGACATGGGTCTAGAGAGGCGCTGCTAAAACATCTCGTCGCTTTTAGGGAGCTGCTGGATGCGGAGTGCTCGCATCTTGCTCAAGTAAGTAGATGTTGAGTTATTAACCGTTCCCAACTGTCATATAACTCCACTACCTACATATCCCAATGTAGTGGGACACGGGTCTAGAGAGACGCTGCTGAAAGATCTCGTCGCTTTTAGAGAGTTGCTGGATGCGGAGTGCTCGCATCTTGCTCAAGTAAGTAGAGTTGAGTTATTAATCCTTCTCAACTGCCATATAACTCCACTACATATCCCAATCTAGTGGGACATGGGTCTAGAGAGGCGCTGCTGAAAGATCTCGTCGCTTTTAGAGAGTTGCTGGATGCGGAGTGCTCGCATCTTGCCCAAGTAAGTAGATGTTGAGTTATTAACCCCTCCCAACTGCCATATAACTCCACGACCTACCCCAATCTAGTGGGACACGGGTCTAGAGAGGCGCTGCTGAAAGACCTCGTCGCTTTTAGAGAGTTGCTGGATGCGGAGTGTTCGCATAGTACTCAAATAAGGAAGAGATCTATGATTATTTTATCAAACATCTTTACTGCTCAGTCCAGCGGTTTTTATGCTTGTGCAAACCATCTAGCAAAACGAGTTCCGTGAGGAAGCAATCTGAATCAGTAGTTAACCACTACATGCACATCATTTGCATAATCGGAATGAGAAAATAATCTCTGTTAGTATCACAAAGTGCGTACTAGGTAAAAGGTATTTTATGTTCACTTTCCAGGATTTTGTGTGCCAAATGCTGCAGCCTCGTTGCGAGGAGCAGCGCGTGGTGCGACCCTGCCGCGCATACTGCCGAGCGTTCCATGCAGGCTGTGGATCGAGGCTGCCTGAACGATTGAAACCACACTTCGACTGCTCCAGGTTCCCTAACTACTTCGGCCCTGGATCCTGCACGCCTGAACCAGGTATGAAAACCAAGAGTCGAGACAAAACTAAAGATTTGCTGGAGGGATTAAGTGGCCTCCCATTACAGGGCGCAACCGAGCGAGTAATCGTAACTACTTCAACATCAAGGGAAAGTTTAGTTAACCAGCGAATCTGGTTTCAGTTTCTATTTATTGTTTTGCAGGTACCACAGACTTAAATGAGTAAATGAGAGAAATACTGCCTTGTTTTCCGCTATATATAATGGGATGACAAGGCGAATGGATCAGAAATGTAACTTGGTTAGTTGGGACTTAACTTGGGACTCTAGTTCTCGTTTATTAAGTAGTAGGTACACTACACCTAGTGGGTAAACTCTGGTATCTAATGTTTTAGTGTCCTGCATATATATACCTAGCTTGATTTTGATTGCAGGTTGCAGCATAAGCCTTCAGCGTCAAGCTCTATCCAGGCGCGCCTGCGACGGCGTCCCCGACTGCGCGGACGCGGAAGACGAGCGAGGTTGTGCGCAGTGCGCGGCGGCCGGCCCGGCGGGGCTGCGATGCGCGCTGACCACAAGGTGTCTGCCGCCGCATTTGAGATGCGACGGCACGCCTGACTGTCCGGATGGCAGTGACGAGTCTGGTTGCCGTAAGTCCTCTCTATTATAGACCATTAGGTACATTTAGTTGTCGTGCTCAGCGCGCGGCAGCACGGCACGCCTGATTGTCCTGTGTGTGGTTGCCGTAAGTTACATTCAACTCATTGTGCCTTTCCTTCCATTTATGCAACCCGAGGAGAAGTGAGAAGATGGATGGTGCAGGCGCAAGCTACCTACTTATATTTATCTCCCGGCACAACGGGCCTTAAAATACCTTCGCTTTGCACCTTACCTACTATCTTGTACGTTTTGCTACTACACGAGTCAAAAACAATAACTCTGATACCACTATCTGGTTACCTTTCAGTGTGGATATCGCGTTCCCTATCGTGGTGGAAACGCGAAACGGCCGAGGCTACAATGGGAGCGGTGCGTGCACGCAGCGGGTACGCAGTGTGGTCGGAGAGAGGGCGCGTCGGCAAGATATGCGCCTCCCCTTACGAGACTGACAAGCGAGCGCTGTCCGGGCTGTCTACCTCGCTGTGTAGAGCTATGACCTACAAGTGAGTACTAACCTATGAGTGCCGTCATCCGAATAGGCCATATTTGACGTCTGTCAAAATCATATTAATGCTATGACATAAGGTCTATTTTTCTTTGTTGACATGTTTCCTAGTATGGGTTTGACAGACGTCAAATATGGCCTATTCGGATGACAGCACTATTAAGTTGACTTAAGTTATTAAACAATAAAAATGTAACCCATGCCCATGACTGTAACCGAGTCTGAAAAAACAAATTCAAATCACCTGCTGCTTCTTCTTCTTCTTCTTGCGTGTCGATGACAATTTTTTATATGACGTTTTACTATCTCTTAGATTACGAAGAAGGTATATACCTACTTCAAAATTATGGCTATTTTAAAATTTATTTTCTTACTTACTTACAGAACAGCGATCAGCGCAGAAGTGGTACCAGACTTGGAAGAAGAAACCCTTGAAGACCAAGAACCTCCAATTCAGAGAGACCCTCCAGAATACGTAGAAGTGGTGGACCCATACGCGCCTGAAATATCCTTTCGCAAGAGCAGCTGTCCAGAGAGAAGGGTTCTTAAAGTCGTTTGCGATCAGCTCGGTAAGAGCTTTATTTTTGTAAGAACGAATGTTGTCGTCCGATTTCTATTGACCCATTATATTGTATCAGCGTGATCGGTAGATGGCGCCCTAGACAAAACCATATTAGCAGGAATTACTTTAAACTCCCAACACAAATGTTCGCAGCGATAAGAAGGTAAAATCCAGTAGGGTCTTTGTCTCCTGGCCACGGCACCAAATCAGGCAGATAGCTTTTTTACGATTTTCCATCGTAATCGCTCGGCCAACTAGCGTTTTCTATTCGCACTGCTAAAATATTTTGCTGTTTTTTCCAAAGAAAACATAAAATAAGCACCTAAAATATTCCTTGTACTTTTTCAGAGTGCGGTCTGCCTACAGCGCGAGGTTTCAAAGCAACGAGTGGGGTGGATGGACTATCGCGGTCCGCTCAGCCGGGTGATTGGCCGTGGCACGCCACTCTACTAAGGCAACACGTGCACGCGTGCGACGCCGCCCTCATACACCCTTCGTGGCTCATAACTACGGCTTCCTGCTTCCAGGTAAAATGATTCATAGATTACAGTTTGGTTGCAAAAGAAAATACAACTCCAAGTTAAGGAAGAATGTTGTACTTGTACGACGAGTGGGGTAGATGGACGATCGTGGTCCGCTCAGCCAGGCGATTGGCCGTGGCACGCTATTTTACTGCGGCAGCACGTGCACGCGTGTGACGCCGTACGCCAACGTACTACCGCTTCTAGCTTGAACATAAAATCTATTCAAATGTTCAATCTATATTGGTTCTCCAATTTGTTCCAAGTTAAGACAGAATGTTGTGTGACTCGCGGTATTAACGCTCATTCGCGGAATAGACTTTTTCGGGATCTGAGCTCCAAGTTAAGACAGAATGTCGTACGGCTCACGAAATAGATCAATTTTCGTGATCTGAGCTGCATGCTAAAACAGAATGTTGTACGACTCATGGGGTTGACGACTATGAGCTCCACGGACGCTCTGACGGAATGTCGTATGATGACTCGCGAACTAGACGCTTTTTCTGGATCTAAGCTCCAAGTTAAGACAGAATGTTGTAGGTACAACTCATAGGGCAGATGATCTTCGGTATATGAGGTCCAAGTTAAGACAGAATGTTATGATTACCTACATGATTGCTAGAAATTGCGTCGAAACTTCCAGGGTCAACCAAAAGCAGAATGGACAGCCAGGCTTGGAAGCGTTCGAGTACAGAGCACGTCTCCATGGCAACAAGAGCAGCGCATCGTGGGGATGGTGCGCTCGCCAGTAGAGGGCAGCACGCTTGCGTTAGTGCGGCTTGAAGAACCAGTGGAGATGACAGACTTCGTGCGACCAGCGTGTCTGCCTGAAGCGGGCCTCAACAACGACCACAGGTACCTCTACATTATCTACTCATAAACACTTAGGCCTGCTTATGATAGCTCCGACGTCTTGCTGTAGCTCGAAATGCCTGAGCTGGGTCGTGGTCGCAGTAGTGCTCGGCAACTATTCGCGACTTAGCTGAGGACTTTCATAATTTATCTAATCGGTCAATTTCACTTCAAAATCCATCATTGAGTTTATTTATTCGCAGCACGTGCAACACACTTGGGTGGACTAGGAACAGAGATCAACTGCAGAGAGTGCACGTGGTGATGAGTCCCATGCACAACTGCGAGAACGTCAGCATAGCCACCGTGAACGGACTCTGCGCCGAGCCGCTGTATGATCAGGACGACTGTGATGTAAGTTTCCACCTCGGCTGGATATCCGGCGACCAATTTACTCCATGTGCCTTGGGTAAAATTAGCATGGGGTGGTACTGACCACTGCCAGTAGTCAGGCAGTACAATTCTTAACACCACCACCGTGTATTCCTAACCCTTAGCGTTAAGAACCTTTTGAAAAGTTTCTTTGCATATTAAATTATTAAACGACGAATTATTGAGTTCCCGACGGGCGGTGGTAACGCGCGCGAGCGACCTGTCGGACTCCTGAAGAAGGTGCACTTAATGCACCGAAACGTCGAGACTCTATAAGCCTCGACTTAAAACAACAAGGTTAGTCGTGATAAACGTTAAACGTTAAATATAAGTTTCTTTGCGTTGTCAGATTTAATAACGAACATACATTAACTACCAAACCATTTTACACAGGAGGAAGAATACGCAGGCAGCTCAATGATGTGCTTCGACAACAAGGCCAAACACTGGTCGCTGGTGGGCGTGAGCGGATGGCGCATCGCCTGCTCGAAGATCGGACTCGGTCGGCCACGGATATACGACTCCATAGCGTCGCACGTTGATTGGATCCGACGTACCATCGCTAACACCAACAGCTGACCGCCCTCGGCATACTAAGCAATTCGCGACGCTGATGTTACAACACAAGAAAACAAGATCATGAGTGGAGCCTATCAAATTTGGCTTGTATTACTTTCTTCTAAAATAAGTCATGAATAACCAACCACTTTTAATAGGTGCCACATGCTTTTTTTAATGCAGAAAAACCAGCATTCTACTAAACAAGACCCTGCGCATGTAAACCGGTAAGCTTTACGTAGCGTTGGTACGCCCAAATTACGCATACAAAATCAGAAAGTGCCTACCTATAGAATTTGATCTGCTAGATTGTTAGGCCTCTTTTTGTATGCTGCAGAGCATTCTGCATAACTCAAAGACTGTAATGGATACGCCACCATCATGTGTAATTTGATTAGTCATAGTTATTTTAGTCTTTCCACCATTTTTGATATCTCCAACCTTGCAATAGCATAATTAATTACCAACTTCTTACATCGTAATAAAAAATCGGATTTAGAATAATATTACAAAATACTCAAGTGATATTGAAATAGTCTAAAGATTTGTCAAACACAATAATTATATTATTTGATAATAAAAATAAGTTTTTTATTCCTGGTTGTAAATTAAGAATTGATGATTTATTGATAATTATAGATTTAAGGTAATTTATTACAAATGAAAGTGTACAATATAATAAATAACAAATTGTTGTAAATAGATTATGAATATAATTTACCAAATTTTAATAAAGTTATTTTATTGTACCGTTGTGTTTTATTAATCAACAAAGACAGAGCTGGCTGATTTTATTAAACTTTTTGAATGAAAATTATGATTTAAAATTATTATACAAGTGTCTCAAATTTTAGATCACTATGTTTCATAACATAACTAGCAAAATAGGTAGTTAATACCTAAATTATTAGGGCTTCTAACTAACTATTAGGAAACTATTTAGGGGAAAAAGGTTCTTGCTTGCTAACTTTTTATATAAATAAAAAGTTTTAACATTTTGTCTCTTAAATTTATTCACATCTCAACTAATACACTATATACATTAACAATAAAAAATAAACTACTTCAACACACCTTCCTCTTTTAATTCTTGCCTTATCTTTGTCTGCACATGATCAGGCAAATTCTTTAATTCTCTCTCAATATAGTTGTTCAAATCCTGAAGTGGTTTGTAGTGTTGGTGGACTATCTGGGAGCCGGCAAGCATTGACAACATCGCCGCCGCCGAGAATGCCAAATACTGGCCCCAGGTTACTCCAGCAGGCATTTTTATACAATTTACCCCTACTGCTTATGTACTCGCGTACTTCCTTATTTTGTCTTCTACAATGTCGTGGGCCTGTCTTCTTTTGAAAGTATTATAGAAATTGACTTCCCCAACTCTCCAGTTGATCATAGAAAACTCGAGTGCTGCTCCAAGAACGAAGAACATAGGAAGGAACCTATACATTCCAAGGGTCTTCTTTCCGGGCCATTTGTTCACTAGTCGGTGTACCCAGCCGATCCTCATTGCAAGGAGAAGTATTGTTTATTTATTTTGCATGTTATATTATTTATAAAACACGCAGAAACACTTTCGTTTGATATAAATGTAAAATTACATTACGAAACCAACATAACCTAAAATCAAACAGCTGCAATATGTCAAAATTGAGGGATTCGTTCAGAAATTAGACTTTTTACATCATGCAACTTTTGTCTTTGCAGACGTGCGACACGGATTTTTTTCGGCAACTTATCGGTAGGTATTGGTAGTCTCTTTCACACATGTGGAAAAGAACGAGAGATCCGAGTTCATCGTTGCCAACCGGGTACATTTTACACATTTGACGTACTATTTTAGGCTCCCATGTGTAGTGTGTAATCCTGGCCTCTCATGTGTAATTTCGTAACCTCACAGCCAAATTAATACCTCAAACAATGATAGGAGTGAGCGTTGCTTGCTATTCACTTATCGGAACGTAAAATTGATTTAAAAAACATAGGTACGAACGTCAGACAGAAAGCTATTTTACATCTCTCTTGCTCTAGATGAACTTAAAAGCATCCTTTTCCACACCATAGACAGATGGATCAGCCGCCTAGTCGTTGTGGTGTAGTGTCACACTACCCATCCGCGTTCGAAAGTGTGTTATTAGGTGTGTTACCAGTGCTTCTGCCTACCATCGGTCGTCACGTAGGGCTCTGTTGAGCACCCGTAACCCTGGCCTCCCACCAGCAAGGGGGCACTACAGGGTCCTGCGCCCCGAGGGCAGGCTACGCTTTACGCGGACCAGGCAAATAAGAAGATGCCTACCAGCGCCCCGCGCTCAAGAGTCGCGACAGGGTGTTCGGTATCCAGCGGGTTCTAGACGCCCACGTCCATCGTGGACGCCGTCCACGCCCGGTTCGACGGACTCGCCTCTCGCCACCTCTTGCCGCCTACTGTCGCCGCAGCAGCGATAACCGCTGCCTGCTTCTCCCTCGCCGTCTCCGCTGTCCCAGTGTGAGCCGAGGGACAAGAAACAATAGGACCTGCTTGCCCTTCAGCACGCCACCGTTCGGCACACCACCCTGAATGCTCTCAGGAGAGTACTGCAGCTGTGCAAGCGGGAGCGCAGAACGAACAGCGCGCAGAAGAGCGCGCCCACGGACCATCTTCCACCTCACCGACCCCGCGGAGGACCCGCACGGTTCCGGCTACGAGGGTCACGTTGCCGCTGTCCATGACCTGTTGAACAGCTCGGCCAGGCGCGGATACAAGATTTGGCTCAGGGGGGGGCCATTTTGAGAAAATCAGTTCACATTTTGTAAAAAATAAAAAAATCTTGATTTAATTATAGGCTGTGCCTCCGCTGCCGGAACCGGCACCCGGGACAGCTGCCGGTACCGGCATCCGGAACAGATACCGAAACCCGCCGTTGCCATATAAAGTTA
Organism: Phthorimaea operculella; assembly: GCA_024500475.1. Lineage (NCBI taxonomy): Eukaryota > Metazoa > Arthropoda > Insecta > Lepidoptera > Gelechiidae > Phthorimaea > Phthorimaea operculella. The sequence goes on along the minus strand of JANFCV010000035.1, from coordinate 3,796,959 downwards.
GGACTTAGAACAAATTTCGACCTTTAGGTCTCCATGATTACAAGTGACTTGTTACTTTACAAGTTACTTGCATAGTTACAAGTTACATGCACAGTTACAAGTCACCTACATGCTAGTTACAAGTCACTTGCATAATTACTAGTGACTTGCATGGTTACAAGTCACTCGCACAGTTACAATACAAGACACTTGCATAGTTACATGTTGTTACAACTAACTTGCATAGTTACAAGTTGTTACAAGTAACTTGTAACTATGCAAGTGCGTGCATGTATGTGACTTGTAACCATGCATAGTTACAAGTCACTTACATGCTACTTACAAGTCACTTGCATAGTTATAATACACTTGCATAGTTTCAAGTCACTTGCATAATTACAAGTCACCTGCACAGTTATAAGTCACTTGCATAGTTTCAATACAAGGCATATGCATAGTTACAAGTCACTTGTAGCAACTTGTGACTTGTTAGTATGCAAGAGACTTGTAAATTGTGCCAGTGACTTGTAACTGTGCCAGTGACTTGTAACTGTGCCAGTGACTTTTAACTGTGCCAGTGACTTGTAACTGTGCTAATGACTTGTAACTGTGCTAGTGACTTGTAACTGTGCCAGTGACTTGTAACTGTGCCAGTAACTTGAAACTGTGCCAGTGACCTGTAACTGTGCAAGTAACTTGTAACTGTGTAAGTGCCTTGTAACTGTGCAAGTGACTTGTAACTTTGTATTTGTAAGTATGTAAGCGACTTGTTTGTAACTGTGCATGTGATTTGTAACTATGCATGCGGCTAGTAACTGTGCCAGTGACTTGTAACTGTGCTAGTGACTTGTAACTGTGCAAGTGACTTTGTTTAGTTTTCGTATAAAATGGGCGCGCGGTGCTGGCAACACTGCTCTGTCATTGTCACGTCCTCTGCCGTCGCCCGCATCGTTGATGCGAATATTAATTACAAATGGTGTAATTTAATGTGTTTTCGGTTTTCTCGTGTGGTCTTCCCTGTTCGGTGGGGAAGTGAACCAAGTGATTTTGGTTCCGGCGCTTTGATTGAGAGTCACGCGACCGCCGGCAAAATATAACCTCACTTTTCGTTGGCTCGTGTCGTGGCTGCCGATAGCTACGTATTTTAATTATAAATGATTGGAGGCCAACGGGGCCGATTTCTCATTCGGAGAGAAATCTTTTAGTTATTTTGTGTTAAAAAACATTATGTGATGTCGAACTGTGAACTATAGTGCAGATTGGAGGAAAGGAGTTCGAGAACGAGCGGATGTTCCAGTGCCGTGAGTTTAGGTTATTCCCTATTCCTGTGCTCCTCACAATATCCTGAATACCTGATTCCTGTCATACTTAAACTCACAAAGAAACGGCGTCATCGTTCGCTCGGTAAGCAATTCGTTGCTGGGCCCTGTTTAAGTAGATTTTGGAAACAAGAATTTCTCGGCCGGAAACTTTCCGGAACAAAATTCTCTCATTAAATTTATTTTATTTAGCTATAGTAAAGAGCACTACGAATCGTAGTCAAATGTTGTTCGAGGCTGATCGACCATTTAGTTTTAGATTTTAAGATAACTTTAATTTGCTTCCACTGCGCTAAGATCAGCTTCGGAATCAAACATTTTTGGTAGCAGAGCGTGGTTGCTTTATTGTAACATAGTTAGCCGTAATTTAGTATTAAGCGTGTTTTTATATTACCCACATATTTTATTAATTTTGGAAAATATTGTTTCGGTTTTTGTGACTGTATTGTTTGCCTAGTGAACGGTACCTTATCGGTAAGGTCTAGGCCAGTCAACTAACATTTATTTTGTGGTATTTGTTTATTGGTTTTCGTTTTATTAAGTCGAGTGTGTAAAAGTTGGTACCATGGCTCCTCGATCGCCAGGTATAAGGCTGCTATAAAGACAGAATTAAGGTGGTTTACTACCACAGCGGCAATGATCGGCCGCGAGGACCGGGAGGACGCGCTCTTGAAAAGTGCACTACAGGCAGATGAACGGGTTCGGGTTGTGTCGGAACACCTCACAGAGTGCCTCATGCTCCTTGAGGAAGCTCCTAACCCTGAAGATAAGGAGCTGGTTGAGGGCGATGTAAGCCAGTGCTTGGAGCTGGCACAGGACATTGCGCAGGCAGCTGCGGACATATCTAGGCGACGTGACGGAAAGGAAAAGCCATTCCGTGGTAAAGTGGGACAAGGATTACAGGTGCCTCTTCCGCCTGTTACGGTTCCAGTCTTTGCAGGCGATTACGCCGACTGGCCGGCGTTTGAGGACCTGTATAGCAGTGTGGTCACACACGGACGGACATAACGCCGGCGTACAAGATGGCTCAGCTGATGTCCAGGCTACATGGAGAGCCTCATGAATTGCTGACGCATTTGGCTGTCTCGGATAGCAATTATGAGGTGGCGTGGAAGATCCTTACCGACCGGTATCGGAACAAGCGCCTGATTGTAGACAGGCTGTTGGACCAGTGGCTGTCAATACCAACCATAACGCGAGTACGGACCTCCGCGAGAAAATCTTCCACCCAGTCAGTGTCGCGGTCAGCGCACTGGAGCGACAGGGTTTGCCAGTGGCGGGCTACGGTTATATCTTGGTCCACACGGTGCTTCGCCGCCTGCCGAGCGAAATGGTCGCTCGATTCGAGCAGCTACATGGGGCAAGTCCTCGGACCACCTCCCGACCTACGAGGATCTGAAGTCGTTCCTCGAGGCCGAAAGCAGGCGAGTGGACGTCCAGGCTGGTGAAGCCCCTCGCAAGGAGACCTCTGCCCCTCGCCACCCGGAACGGCCGGGTGCACCGGGAGGAGGCAACAGTGGGCAACCCAAGCGGTACAATATCGCATTGGAATCAGGGTGTGCCTACTGCAGGGAGACAGGCCACAGGGTAACGGCGTGTCAGGAGTTTGCTGCGCAGCGGTTCAGAGAGGCGGGGTGTGGCACAGCAGAGGCGTTGGTGTTTTCGGTGCCTGGGGCCGCATCAGGTGCGAGTGCCCTTCAAGCACCAACTGTAGGTACTGCCAGGGTGCACACCATCCGCTGCTCTGCATGAATCGCTCCGGAGGCGCCGGGGCAGCGCTGGATCGGATCAGCGAAGGAGCCTGCCCACCAAGGGAGGAGCAACGCTCCCCCTCCAAGGAGGAGCCCACCTCCGCATCGGTCACAGGGACAGGCAGGGGAACGTCAACAGACGGAGCCCACTTACCCAAGGACGTGGGGACGATCTCCACCACGGCAGCAGGTGCCGGATTGGGAAGAGCGGCACAGGAACGTGGCCAGGACACCCATCCCAGGTACGGGATTCAACGGGCGGGTGTCAGGGAGCACTAGGCAGCCACCAGGGTACATGCAGTATTCTGCGGGCTTGAGCCACCTGGTTGGGTCTCAAGACCCACGCATGCCCCCGCCTATGCCTGAGTACCCGCGGCTACAGGCGCAACCTCGGTACGGACGTTTGCCGTCGGGGTACTATAGAACTCCAGCCATGGCCTTTATGGGCAGACCTCCCTACCAGCAGGAGTGGGACCCATACACAGGTTTGGGTAGTGAGGATACCCCGCGGGAGCCTCACCGCGTTAAGATTCCCGCTAGGTAATCGCCGCCTACTCATCAGCTTCGGCTCCCCGTCCAATCACGGTACTTTTGCCAACAGCTAAGATTTGGGTATGGGGATACGGTGGCCGGACCATTCAAGTAAGAGCCCTACTGGATACAGGGGCTCAGGGATGTATTGTATCGAGTAAGCTGGTGAGTAGGCTAGGCCTAAATGTACGGCCAAGTGAGGATGAAGCTGTAGGCATCGGGGCCTAAATGTGCCTGACATTCGGGGTCAGACGAACTTTGAGTTCACATTAGGTAGCACATGTACAGGGTCAGCTATCAAGTCTCAGCCGTGGTGCTGGATGAAGTGGTTGGGAAACTCCCTCAGGTTAGGTTACCACCAACGGTAAGAGGGTTAACCACAGGGTTGGAGTTAGCTGATCCTGATTTTGATACTCCTGGTACGGTGGACGTACTTCTCGGGTCAGACGTCCTCGGGAGATTATGGTGCAGTAGGAAGAAGGTACTCCAGGAAACTGGTTTGGTGGCCGTAGATACCACAGGGGTATGTTGTTTTCGGCCCAGTTTGGAGACCTCAGGACCTACCAGAAGGGGATCCGGTCCTCTATGGTAGTGTGCTGTCAGAGGTGCTGCAGAGGTTTTGGGAGTCTGAAGAGCCGCCCACGGCGGACAGACGGAAGCCAGAGGATGACGAGTGCGAGTTGTTCTATCAATACAACACTGCGAGATGCCCGTCAGGCAGATTCGTGACCAGGCTACCTTTTCTCCCAAACCGCCCCGCTTTAGGTAGTTCGCGACAGCTCGCGGAACGGAGACTACTCGGAATGGAGCGGAAGATGAGGCGAGACCCAGCACTTCGGCAGAAGTATATAGAATTCATGCGGGAATATATTCAATTGGGCCACATGTCGGTGTCCAGCCTGGATTGGAGGTGTGTCGAGCATTATTACATTCCACACCTGGCTGTCTTGAAGTCACCTGAGGCGAAAATACGGGTGGTGTTTGACGGTTCTGCTCCTACCTCGAATGGTGTGTCTGTGAACCAATGTTTGCACGCGGGTCCTAAATTGAACCGGGACATTGTGGACATTCTCACAGACTTTCGGTTACACCAGGTAGCGTTCGTCGCAGACGTCAAAATGATGTTTCGCCAAACCATGATACATCCGGATGACCGTCGGTATCAGCTGATTTTGTGGCGTGAGAGCCCAGATGAGCCGATGGTCACATACGAACTTAACACGGTGACGTATGGACTTAAGCCAAGTCCGTATTTGGCAGTACGTACGCTGCGAGTTGGCCGCACAGGAAAGGGTAAGATATCCTCGAGCCGCAGCAGTACTGGATCGCGACGTCTACGTGGACGATATCTGCACGGGTGCTGATAGCGTGGAGCAGGCGCTAATTCTACGAGACGAGCTGATCGCGATCATGGGTTCAGGAGGTTACGAGTTGCGGAAATGGTTGTCCAGTTGCCCAGAGCTCCTGGCTGGTTTGCCAGGCGAGTTCCATCAGGACCCGCACCTCTTTGAGAACCCGGACAATCCAAACACGTTGGGCATCCTCGGGGTGCAATATAGGCCAACGCATGACGTATTCACGTACAAGATCGAGCCCGACCTTTTGGAGAAAACTTGGACTAAGCGGTCGGTACTGTCGACAATCGCTAGAACGTTCGATCCTAGCGGATGGATCGCCCCGGTTACGTTCATGGCGAAGTGCTTTTACACAGGTTGTGGCTAGCCAACTTAGGATGGGACGACCAACTCTCCGGAGAGTTGTTGAAGGATTGGCTCAAGTTTGTGACCACCTTACCAGGGATTGTGCACATCGCGATACCCCGCAAGTTAGTCCCATCGGTGGGATGTAAGGCTACCCTACATGGGTTTTGTGACGCCTCGGAGCGAGGGTACGCGGCAGCTGTATACCTTCGGACAGCAAGTTCAACGGGAACTGTGCACGTGCGTCTGGTTATGGCCAAAAGTAAGGTGGCACCAGTCCGAACTAGATGGACCATCCCCAAATTGGAATTGGCAGGGGCAGCTCTTCTAGCGCGCTTGCTAAATCATGTAACCTGCAATCTGCGTGGTACCATCAACTTGGATGAAACGGTGTACGCGTGGACTGACAGTCGGATAGTTCTGTGCTGGTTGCAGACGTCGGTACATACACTTGAGGTTTTCGTGGCAAATCGGGTGTCACAGATTACGGGGTCGGAAACTCCGTTAGTGTGGAGGCACGTACCGGGAGAATGGAACCCAGCGGACTGCGCTTCGCGCGGGTGCAGGGCACCTGATTTGGTGAGTCACCCACTGTGGTGGGGACCTCAATGGCTGACTGAGTCGCCGCAGGAATGGCCATTCAACGAGTGCAGGGCGCCGCTTGGGCCACCTGATCGAGGTTTGCGAGTGAACGTGGGGCAACTCGTACCGAAGCCTAACCCAGCTTTCTTGCTGGAACGGTATAGCTCCCTCGACAAACTTCTTGGGGTGACAGGTTGGATCAAGCGGTTCGTGAACAACTGCAGGAAGCCTCAAGCAGAACGGAACTTTACACCTGTCCTCTCGCCTGCGGAGCGGATGCGGCTCTATGCTCATTGGTTAGAGTCGTCCAGGCGGAACATTTTGAAGAGGAGGTCAGGCTGCTCAGGGATGGACGTGGAAAGCTGAAGGGAGGAATTGTGCGCCTCAACCCATTCCTGGATGAGCAAGGTATGCTCAGGGTTGGAGGCAGACTTCGGAACGCTAGCCTGCCCTTTTCGGCTCGGCATCCACTGTTACTTCCAAAAAGGGGACCCTTAGTTGAGCTCTTAGTCAGGGATCGTCATGAGAAAAACTCGCACGCGGGCTGTAATGCGCTATTGGCCATCCTACAGCGCGAGTTCTGGATCTTATCGGGACGACGAACGGTGCGTAGCGTTGTGTTTAGGTGCTTGCCTTGTTACCGCTTGAAGGCAGCCACAATGCAGCCACAGATGGGAGATCTCCCACCGGACCGGGTGACAGAGGCCTGGACGTTTGCAGGTGTGGGAACGGATTTTGCAGGCCCTTTCATGGTAAAGGCATCACGCCTACGGAACGCAAAGTCTATCAAGGCGTACTTGTGCGTGTTCGTGTGCCTAGCCACCAAGGCCGTCCACTTGGAGCTCGTGGCCGACCTATCTACGGAGGCCTTTTGGCAGCGCTGGAGAGATTTACGTCGCGACGAGGGCGACCAGCGCTGATCAGGTCGGATTGTGGTACCAACTTTAAGGGTGCTGATCGGTGTATGAAGGAAATTGTAACGTTCTTAAGGAGAACGAAGAAGCCATCAGCACGGGCCTCTCCCGTCAGGGCATTACCTGGGTGTTCGATCCACCAGCGTGCCCTCACTGGGGTGGTATTTTTGAAGCGGTTGTAAAGTCCGCTAAGACGCATTTGTTGCGCGTTGTAGGGTTAACAATTTTGACTTTCGAGGAGCTGGCGACCGTGTTTTGTAAAATTGAGGCTGTACTCAATTCGCGTCCTTTGTGTCCGCTCAGCTCAGACCCAAATGATTTAGAGGCCCTGACGCCAGGGCATTTCTTAATTGGCCGCCCACTTAACGCCTTGCCGGAATATCCCTATACGGAGGTGAATAGCAATCGTTTGTCGCGTTATCAGTTGTTGCAGCAAATGACTCAAAACTTTTGGAAGCGTTGGTCGCTTGAGTACTTGCACATTCTGCAGCAACGCCTTAAGTGGACGGACAGGACTGAACCCCCCTGCATTGGGGATCTCGTTCTGGTTAAGGATGCCAACCTACCGCCACTGCGTTGGCGCCGGGGGCGCATTCTCAACCTGTTTCCGGGTAGTGATGGCACTCCTCGAGTTGCAGAAGTTCAGGTGGGGGATTCAGTCCTTAAGCGAGCAGTAGCTACATTATCACGCCTGCCATGCATAGAGCGGACCGATGGGTCGGTCCGGGGCGGGTGAATGTTTAGTTTTCGTATAAAATGGGCGCGCGGTGCTGGCAACACTGCTCTGTCATTGTCACGTCCTCTGCCGTCGCCCGCATCGTTGATGCGAATATTAATTATAAATGGTGTAATTTAATGTGTTTTCGGTTTTCTCGTGTGGTCTTCCTGTTCGGTGGGAAGTGAACCAAGTGATTTTGGTTCCGGCGCTTTGATTGAGAGTCACGCGACCGCCGGCAAAATATAACCTCACTTTTCGTTGGCTCGTGTCGTGGCTGCCGATAGCTACGTATTTTAATTATAAATGATTGGAGGCCAACGGGGCCGAATTCTCATTCGGAGAGAAATCTTTTAGTTATTTTGTGTTAAAAAACATTATGTGATGTCGAACTGTGAACTATAGTGCAGATTGGAGGAAAGGAGTTCGAGAACGAGCGGATGTTCCAGTGCCGTGAGTTTAGGTTATTCCCTATTCCTGTGCTCCTCACAATATCCTGAATACCTGATTCCTGTCATACTTAAACTCACAAAGAAACGGCGTCATCGTTCGCTCGGTAAGCAATTCGTTGCTGGGCCCTGTTTAAGTAGATTTTGGAAACAAGAATTTCTCGGCCGGAAACTTTCCGGAACAAAATTCTCTCATTAAATTTATTTTATTTAGCTATAGTAAAGAGCACTACGAATCGTAGTCAAATGTTGTTCGAGGCTGATCGACCATTTAGTTTTAGATTTTAAGATAACTTTAATTTGCTTCCACTGCGCTAAGATCAGCTTCGGAATCAAACAGACTTGTTTGTAACTGTGTAAGTGACTTGTAACTATACAAGTAACTTGTAACTGTACAAGTAACTTGTAACCTTAGAGTATATAGGGTTACATTTAATTAAGTACAAATCTCTTGAGGGTGTGATCTACTCACAAAACTAAATAACTTTTGTTTGAAACTTTTCTTCGAATTATAAAAAAAATTTTGGACCTTCCATACAAAAATGCTGAAATAGTGTGTCACTTAGTATGGGAGGTCCAATTTTTTTTCATATTTCGAAGAAAACATATAAAATCGCCGATCAGCTAATTGATTTACTATGGGAGGTCCAAATTTTTTCATATTTCGACCCATGTTCCATAGAAAAGTTGTTCAGTTTCTCCTCGGCTTTATCCTTTCCGTTACTCCCGGTATATAAGCAAGCTATAGAGTGCGCCTAAAAAGTTAGAACTGTCGGCAGTAGTCTGGGCGCTACCTCTCTGTCTGTCAGTAGCAAAACGCCAGTGTCAGCACTGCACTACTGAACCTCTATAACTTCTCAGACATTTGACGTCTGTATCTAGGGAGCAACTGCTTACGCTTTGACAGTACGCCGCGGGGCTCATGCGCACTCTATAGCTTGCTTATTATATACTTTAAGCTTGTATCAGTGCAAGTGACTTGTGCTTTTGCGTCTCTAAATCTCTAATGTAATACTCGTCTCTTTTTTTATTTTTCTTAAAGACAACAAAATGATCTGACATTTTCCCCGACTTCTAGTTTTTACTTTTATTTCACACATAATAACATAAATACAAACAACCGCTTGAAAACCACTGCAAGAACACCCAACCATAGACTATTAAAAGTTTTTAAAATATAACCATAGAGCTTTATTTTTTTTCTCGGTTCCCGTACCGAGTTTTTTTGGGAACCGGTTCCGGCAGCGGAGGCACAGCCTTAATTATATGAGAGCCAAGGGTTTAGGGGGGGGGCATTGCCCCTATGGCCCCTTGTATCCGCGCCTGAGCTCGGCTATTGGAGACAGCCCAGCGACGACATCTGCCCAGGCATTTATGCGTCCACGCTGACGTTGCCGAAGCCTACGCCCCGCAAATCCAGGAGGACGGCGACACCTTCACCACGATGTCTACGAAGATGAAGGGGTAAGAAGAAGCCGCCGCTGATAGTGGTCGATCTGCTCCTAACAAGATCGCGATTAGAGACCTCCCCGTGGACACAGACCCGGATGACATCCAGGAAGAGCTGACCAACCTGGGCAACGAGGTGGACTACATGCGCCCCATCAAGGCTAGCCGGCCACATGTGCCAACTGTGGCGGCTCGCTCCCAGCCAACAGTCTCAATTGCCCCGTACGGGGCACAGCGCCTCTTACGAAGCCCGTCGAACTGAAGAGGACGGAGGCGGCACCGCTGGGGCAAGCTCTGTAAGATCCCTTATGGCGGCTGCCAACGGCCCTCTGGAACTACGACGACAAAGAAGCGGAAGCCTAGGAGATGGAGGGTGAACTTCACCCCCCCAGGACGTGAAAGCACCGGGCCAGCCACGTCAAGAGCCACCCACGGGTTCGTTGGACGCGATTGGCACCCCACAGAAAGGTCCTGATCAGTGCAATCAGGACCCCTCACTGAGGTCCAGGTCGCGCTCCGCATGGGGCGGACGGGACCTTTATCTTCGCCTCCAGCGCCTGATCCCGTCATACGGCGGGGTCATGGCCACCAGGACGAACTGGAGGCTCTGGGCCCCAGATAGGCTGCTCAGGGTGGTGCAGTTCAGCACCGGCCATCAGCTGTCCACATCCATTACTCCACGTCGAGTAGTTAGGATCGTGGGCACACTCCCAGAGATGCCGCCGCTGGCTGACGGGCACTAGCTGAGCCTTCCCCCAATGGGGAATCACCCGGCTGATACCACGGTTAGAGTGGCTCAGCCACGTGAATGTCTCTCAACCAGCCACAAGCGGCCGTCGAGAAGAACTCCACGATCGACCTCTCGTTTTTTTCCCCGTGTGTGAAAGGGACATTTTCAGAATTATGAACTATCTTCACCTCTAGCCGATTCCGTTCAGAAATTTTATTGACGAAGCACGGATGAATGTCCCCCAGGTCATTTTTCTCAACAAAAAAGCGGCCAAGAGCGTGTCAGACACGCCCACTAATAGGGTTTCGTAGTCAACGTTTAAATATCAGGTTCTTCAGCATTACAAACTTTATTTTGTTGCTGGTTTGTTAGCAGCAGTATGATGACCAACCGCAAATAGAAAAGCTCAATTTTTTCTGAAACCTTTAAGGGTACGATATCCGTTATAGTTTTCATTGTAACTTCAGATTGTAATCTATATTTCATATTTATTTCAAATTTTTAGCGTTTATACTTTAGAAGTTACAGCTGGAACAAATTATAGGTCAAAAACGCCCTTTTTAAAAGCAAATATCTCGTGACAGAAACATTTTCGTGACTTTGTTTCAAAGAAACCTCACCTTAGTTTTAAAAGACCTATTCAACGATACCATACTCAATATTACAGAAGAAAAAAAAAATTTTTGCCCCCCTTTCACTTGTATGGGAGGGGGTCCAAAAAACATTTAATATAATTTTTTATTAACATTTCTATATTTGGGTCAACACGATCTATCTTTTCACCAAATTTCATGTCGATATCTCTAAAACTGACGAAGATATGAGGGCGCGGCATACAGACAGACAGACAGACAGACAGACAGACAGACAGACTTGACGAAACTATAAGGGTTTCTAGTAGACTACGAAACCCTAAAAATAATAATTGAAAAAAAAAAAATGCGCATGTGTAATTTTACTTCAAAATGTGTAATTTTGGCGGCGGAAATGTGTACTTTCGAAAGTCGGTTGTGGCAACACTGCCGAGTTACTTACTTGTGCGTGTTCACCCTGTCATGTTCATGTCATTCATTTATTTTATTTCTGTTTGTTTTGATTTTAGTTATAGTTATAGTGAGGTTATAAGAATTTAAAGCACTATAAATTATCATCTTACTAAATAAAAAAATACTGATTGATTTCATGAACAATCCAAAACCAAAACTTGACCAGTATCATAAAAAATTCTTTGAAAATGTCATTCCAACTCGGCTTACAGAAGGCAGGCGAGTGAAATTGAATACTGAAAGTTGGGGACTCCTGTACGATTATTATCTGGAATCTGTGAAGATAACATGGGTGAGGTCTGGTGCCGTGCACTCAACAGCTACCCTGAAAGTTGGCGATAGATCCGGGCGGTCAGTGTGTGTAGTAAGAGGACCTTCAGTTGGATTGTTGTTTGGTATGTCTCCGGATGAGTGGAGAGAGGTTGAGAAGCTATGTGGAGCCCGTCAGCAGCTATTCTACAGATACTTCAAGGACGGGATAAGCCCAAACTTTAGTTTTGAACAGAGGATGTTTTACAGTTTTTGTTTGAGTAATCAAAGAACTGATTTATTTGTAGTGGTTTTCAAGAGAGGTGTGAACATAAGGAACAGGGACAAAAGTGATGCCTTTCTAGAAATATTAGAATTGAAGAAATGTGAAAGTTATATTATGGATTTGTACATTGATTCTCTTAGGAAAAGTACTGAAAACTTGCAACCGTCATAAAAAATGTATAACTTAATTCTAACTATAAACCAATGTATAACTATAACTAATGTATAACTTAATAATGTGTTTAAAAATGGATAACTTAATTCTGTTATATTTGACCACAGATGGATTTAAGAATATTTTCTGTATTTGTATTTAATTGTAATTGTAACTCACATTATTCTCTTTTCAATCAGTTTATTAATTTGTTGTTAAGTTATTTTTTACTATTTATAGACAAATATTATCATGTTACCTTGCCAAAAGATGTAAAGCTTGCTTTGATGTAAAGAGTGTGGAAAAGCCAGCATTCTGAAAAAAGTTAAAAACCTAGTAATATTGAATTATGTGATCTAGAATAGAAACGGTTTAAGAAACAATTATTTTCTAGCAGTAAAGGTGCATAACTTTGTTACCAAAATGTTGCAAATGAATACCTACATACATGCCTAAAATAGGTACAGTATATGCTTTTCATAATCTTTTATCAAGTAATATAAATGGAGTTATACATCTCTAGGTTTAGTTATTAAGGTCTTTAAATTCATGAAGTGCTGTGATTAGGATAATTTGAAGGTTTACTGTGCTGTAGTGTAGTTGAAATTGCCATTTGATAAAATATTACCTCAGAAACAAAACTAAAACAGAGTTCTTATTTATGAATCCTGCTTAACCAAGTTTCAGCTGGCTTAGCTTAGCTTAGCTATTTAGAAATTATTAAGTTCTTCAACTAGATACAGAGGTAAGGAAATATTTATTATTTATTAGGCATGGCACAGTCTGTGTTAACTTGGAAAGCAGTATTAGCAATATCTAAGTCCCACTAAAATTAACCCATAACTACTTTATTACACAGGGAGTAGCAGAAAGGGTATAACAAGCCGAAAGGAAATCAAGGTACTTATGAAACTGAACAACTTTACCCATGGAACATGAGACCAAATATGAAAAAAAAATTGGCCTCCCTTACACAATTGCCGATCAGCTGATTGATTTACCTACTATGAGAGGTCCAATTTATTTATTCATATTTCGACCCATGTTCAATAGGGAAAGTTGGGTCAGTTTCATGAGTACCTCCACCTCCTTTTGGCTTATTAAACCTTTCTGTTACACCCAGTATATTTACAATATTATATACCTAGATAATTTTAATAATTTGATAAGCCGTGTGGTGCCGGCAGAGTAAGCCGTGTGGTGCCGGCAGAGTAGAATAGCACCACCCCCTCTCTTACCGTGGGGGTCGTAAGAGGCGACCGAGGGAGAGACCTGACCCAAACAGCCAGGGCCAACCGTATGGTGGCGGTTAATCCACCAAAAAAGCATTCCCAAGGAGGGTTGACGTCTGGTAGGCGGCCGGTCGTAAAATTAAGCCAAATCCTTTGCAACGCGATTTTGTGTTCAACAAAACGTGTTGCGCCGACCCCAAGTTATTGGGATAAGGGCGGCAGATGATACCTAGATAATTTTAAAATATAAGGTAAAGAGAAACAAACTTTTGAGAAAGAAGAGTAACAATGCCACAAGCAAATGTTCAATAAAGAAAACCAGGATATCGTAAATTACCACAGTTCTCATAATTTTTAGCAGTAATTGGCGTGGGCCGGCCGAGCGATCGTCTGGCTGCAAAATTTAACATCGATCGTGGGCGGTGACTCCGAGTAGGTTCGGTTTTTTACCATCGGAAGGCAATAACGATATTCAAATTTGTGGGCTAAGGCTGCGCACGCGCAAGCGAGACTGCGATCCAATAGCAACAGTCAGTAGGTGTGAGACCGGCGCGCCAAGCGGACGTGACTCGCGCGATCGACCGAGCTCGGAGCCCTAGCCTGAGCCTCGAGTGTAGCTGCAACGAGACAACTAGCGACATGGAAGTGGCGGGCCAATGGCGGCGGCAGTGGGCCGGGACCGCCGAATATGGCAAGGTGAGGACGCCGACCCTCTGCTAAACGAGCTTACAAGTTTATGAATCGAAGCTTTTTAACTTACTGTTTCCTTTTTGTGCGCGCTTTCTTTCAGTTTTATCTTTTATTCATAATGTTGATTGGTTTGGTTCTTCCTTACTTCTGTTCTGATCATAAAAAAATTCATATCTGGGTACATACTTACTTACCAAAGCTTTCTGAAGATTAGTTTTATGCAACTTAATGTTCTACTGGCTGCTGCTGCTACTATCGCGGGCTATTACATAAACCTAGACACAGACCTAGATAAACGTGCTCATGTATATAGGTAGATTGTCTACGCAATGTACACTGAGGTTAAATAAAAATATGTGCCTACCTTAGTACTTGTAGGCACATATTTTTATGTACAATTTTATTGAACTAGATTGTTAACACTGATAGCCTTGATAAAATACTTATGAAATTTACATAAATGATTCAACTCTATTAGGTATTAACAACTCTTAATAATTATAAGTTTTATTATTACCTATGCACTAAAAAAAGAGATAATGCTCCTAACGATAGAATTAAAAACCGGCCAAGAGCGTGTCAGATATGCCCACGAATAGAGTTTCGTAGTCAATGTTTAAATAGGTATCAGTTTTATCAACTTTACATACAGACAGACAGACTTTCTTGACGAAATGATGGGTTTGTAGTAGACTACGAAGCTCTACCTAGGTGGGCTTTCGGTAGAAGGTATTGAAATGTCTCCATTCTGGGTCATTCGGCGACTTTGCGTCCCACTCGACAAGAAAAATTATGACCCAATGGGGTCTTTTGATCAATTTGATTTGGGCTTGTTTCGTTAGGGTACCGCGAGTTCTGATCTGAATCGCTAAAAACCAGATTAAGAAAATACCGTCGGTCATTGCCAAAAGAGTAAACTTGTCGTTTCCATAAACAGTGTTAAACAACTTTAACTGAGACGCGAATGCGATACCTAGGCCATTGATTACGAAAACAGCACTTGTATATTGGAAGGAAAGGTTCAGTTTTGCTATAATTGTATGTAACATATTTCACGAAACCTGTCTGAGCGGTTTTCTGCGTTTTTGTTTTATTTCTTCCTCATTTTTTATCGGGGCATGTTTTTGAGATTTTGATAAATTTAGTCTGATGCGTTCTTCCTAGAATATCTTCTTAGCCCAGCCTCGTCCCAAAGGCGAGAGGCGTGAATGAGCAGGTTCAGGGTGTAAATGTTAAAACAAATCTAGGTAGTTTCGTACCGGTTGATTCTTTGAGCTGCGCTGGCCTTGTTATACCTAAATAAAAGCCACACTAAAATCAAAATTAAGTCCCAAGCTAATAGACTTGACTGTACACTGAGGACGACCCCATGTCTTCCTCTTATAATAACTTCTCTACTATTCTTAATATCTTAAACATTACGTTTGTTAATATCTAAAGAAAGTTTTCACTTAATAAGGTACTTAAATAGTTCTATGACGACAGTAACGACAGTGCTTCCGGCAGGCAAATGATTGCATTGCGTGACAGGAAATACGCAGTAGTATAGGAAGAAGAGATCCACATCATCTGCCTGGAGCTACCACTAGTATAGACAATAGCGAGATCCACTCTTTCTCTCACGGTGAAAGTGTGATGGAGGAAGTTTATTGGAACACACATTTTTCTTCTGTTAGATAAGGATTACGAATTACTCCATACAACATCTATAATTCGTTGCTCTATACACACAATAGGTAAGGCTCTATTTTAAATTTTCGCTTGCGATAGTCTAACCAGACCTTATACGATACGAGTAGTAGAAAGTATGATACGAATACCTACGAGTTCGTCTTAGGTAGTAGAAACTGTAGTAAGAAGAAGAGTTAGTTATTTAAACTAGTCTTTGCGGACTTCCGTGCACGATTTCAGAAATCACACTTCCAAAAATTGTGCCCCAGATAGGTAGTTCGTAATTCGTGTGATTGTTTATTTACCGATTGAAGGTACTTATGATGACTTGCCTTAAATACCTATAATAACCCGATAATGTAGGTGTGGTAATTTATGTATGGCTTGTGTGTGACACACACCGCTAAAACTTAAATATTTTTTGTGTGGACGTGGTAGGTAAGTAGGTAGGTACTTATACCTACATAACATAGCTTAGCATAAGATAAAGAGATGTCAATGTCCGTAGGTAAAGTACTACCTACCTTACCTAAGTACCTACCTACAAGCAAAGAATACTAACTATAGCTAACCGCTCTACAAGTCTGAAGATTATGGCGTGAGGCAATGATTTGCAATTCAGATTTTTATCTTTAAAACATTGATTTGAATTAAGATCTCAGTTTACCATCACAGACCCTGATTCTGACCGGACATTTCCTTAGCTAAACTTTTCATTAGATAAGATCATTTTGATAAAGCGACAAGAATTAGACAATAGAAACAAAACACGATTCGAGAAAAATAAATACTTGACGGAATTTCTTTAAATTGCTGTGCTTTTCCAGGCTCATGGTGATAATAATAATCTACCTCTTCTTAGGTCTAAGAATCTAACGTTTAATGTGACAGTCAGAATTGAGACCAACAAACGCACATTTTTTACTTACACTTATTCAATTTTAGATACTGTGCTGTCAAGGATACATCGAGGATAGAAAGGGTAGGTAGGTAGGTATCTATTGTAGTTAGTAGGTACGTACCTAAGTAGGTACTTAATTATATTTTTCTATGCGTTTATTTTGTACGTTTGACAGCTGTCAAATATAGCCCATTTGTACGGCCACACTATAGTGACCAATAAGGTATCTTATAAATATCTCAGGTATTATTATGATGGTTATTTACTAAATTGCTCTTGATGTCGATTAAATAGTCTGGTTAACATAAAATTATAATTTTTTATTTGTTGGCTATCGCTATCACAGCTATCATCAAGAGATTTCTTTTAGAAAACTGATTTCGCTGCGATTTTATTTCTTTTAAATCCGGATGTTTGTAACGGAAAAGTTATCGCGTTGATGTCTTTTATTTGTAAGATAATGTTTTCTAAGAAAGGAGTTCAACGCGACGTTTTTTGGTCGAAAGTGTGGTACTTAAGGCGCAGGCTCTACAGAGGAGGCGTGAGACATGAGATGGCGAACTGAAACGCGCTACATCGGGACGCTTGAAACGGTTTCCATATAAAATGTATGAAACATAAGAGCCAAAGCTACACAAGTGATACGAGTGTTGCATCGATAACGACTGACGATCACTTGTCTGACAGATTATCATCTTATATGTCTCACGTCACCACTCTGTGGGGCTTGCGCCTTAGTTTACATTGTTTCTTGCGCTTGTGTACCGGTTAGATTATCGATCAAGCGGAAAATGATAAATTAAACAAGTGGCCTAGAGGAGGTGTCGTTTTCGTTTGTGATTCGTCCGTGTCAAGTAGTGCATGTTTGTTACTCCTCGATAAATAGTGATCGCGTTGATGTCTTTTGTTTGGGCGATTAGCAAGCCTATGAATAACGATGCTGGCGCGGCGGTAAGAAGGTTTTCAGTTGAATACTTACTTCTAGTTTCAATCGATTTCAGGATTTAGTTAGATACGAAAAGTTTATTCGAATTTTACATCTCCTACGTTTCGAGCTCATTGCAGAACCAGTGGTTTTACTCTCTCTCTGTGAAGAATTAATTATAGGTAACTAGATACATATTGATACAAAATCAGGAAACTATTAACGAATTGTATAAAAAAAATAAGCTAGTTGCAGAATACAAACTTTTTGAAAACAGTAAAAACCAAAAACAGTTTGGCTCAAGATCCGTACTTACATGAGTATCTATTTTGTATGCAATGTGAAAAACTACTATGCTGCAACTTGTTAATCCGTAGGTATACTTGCACGCAGCGGACCTGACAGCGATAACAATACCTTACTACACAAAGAACACTTGTCTTTCTGTCCGTCTGTCTGGCTTGAAGTGGCCGTCCTTCGTTCACTCCCGGACAGCTTCATAAGCTCATCTCATATTGAGTTGCGAATGTTAACAAGATGACTTGAGCTTTTAAAGCCTCAATCACATTTGCAATTCAGAACGCAAAGAATGTTTTCTTTAGCACAAGAATCTTTAAGATTTAAACACAAAAGGGTTTAAAAATAAATATCGAGGACAAGCTTTGAACAAATACCTACCTACTTGTAAAAGTAAAGGTAAGCTTGTAATGTAAATTAACCGTAATAAACATTCTTAAACAAATAGGTGGCATACTTACTTAGGCATAATTTGGTGCATGCACGTGTGTCCTCGAAACAAAGCGGAACTCTAGAACAAGACAAAGACTAAAGTGCGGACATGTACCAATACTTGTACCAACATAACACCTCACCGGTCTTACCAAACTCCAAAAGTGACTTTGAGAAAGCGTTTATAAATGGAACGAATGGGTTACCGTTGCGTTGTTGCACCTATCTCGTAATTAAATAGAAGACATAAATCCAAATCCGCTATAAAACGACCGTAGAAGAAATTAATAGGTACCTACCTAGACCAGGTTTAACGCTTTTGTGGGAACCAAATAGCGGCAACATCGGTGAATCCACGGTTTTGAACCCTAACTGTAGTTCATCATAAAGTGAGCCGTCCAGGCTTGAAGACTTAATTAGACACTAGATATACTGGGTACAAAATATTAGCTGTGTTGCCGCTACATATTGCTGTTAAGAGCCTAAACTTATTTTTACTTTACATAGAATCGACACACTTTATTACATATCCTTAGACGAGGCACAAGGTATGTTAATTGTAAATAAATGGATGTAGGATTCTATAAATGTTCTTTTGATGTGCTTTGATTGATAAATCTACAACAACAAAACCAACCTTCAAAAAATTAAAATCACGTCACGTACTTACTGGGTAACTTTGGATACACCCAAATGACGCAACAAATTGATGTGATATTCTTGATGGAGATCGTCGGAGGGTTGGAAACTTTAACCGTGAATATATATATGTCGGTCCTGTGGGAAATCCCAGTAAACCACGGGAAGCTGATGTTTAAATACAGGCATACATGTACCTCAAATACATGTAATTCTACATCCAGTATAAACAAGTCGAGTGATTCAGGTTGTTGTCTCGGTCTCGCTCCGGTCGCTGCGCAGTGCGCAGGCGCAGGCTGGCTGGGTGCGCGCGAGTCTGGCGGAAATCCTGCGCGAGGCCGCGGCCGCCTCGCGAGGCTGCGCCTGTGCTGCGCATCCGCCGCGCACCCTCCGCCTGCGCTCAACCGACGGGCACAATGTCTTCTAATCACACATTACATTACGTACAAAGAAAATATACTTCCTTCCTTCCTCAAAGTACCTGTGGAGTTCGGTAGACTTCTTTCTCACAGGCCCTCCCACTTACATTGATCTTAGATGTAGGTAAAGAGAAGAGCACGTTATCCTTCCTGAATTTGACATTTTGCCTGTGGAATGGAAAATTACGGTCTTACCTTACAGGGATTATTATAACATATCATCATCATCATCCTGCCCTTATCCCAATTACTTGGGGTCGGCGATTATAACATACTACGTACCAATTTATCTGCAAGAGCTTTCCCATGGAACTGCTGTAGGTACCAAAAGGTATGCCATTCTGTGGGGAACCTATAGCAAACATTGATTCGCAAAAGGTGGGGCGGATTATGTTTTTGCATTATCTTGTAAAGGTATCAAGGACAAATAAAACCCCAAGTTTTCGACCTCGAGACTCCCAGGCTCCAGCCGCCATCTTGAATTGAAAGTTCTAAAAACAGGTTTTTTGCGAATAACTTGTTAACAATTGATTTTATGACAAAAGTATGTATGAAAAGAATAAAGCAAATATTATTTCCCAAATTTTATTCATACATGTATACTAGCTAAGTCTAACAGGTAAAAAGATATAGGCAAAAACAAACATATTTTTATTAAAAAGTTAAGTACACCGCACAAAATGGGGGTAGAAAAAAATATGCGTGAATTTCTCTTTTTTTATATATGTTCTCTCTCCCGCCACTGTACAGAAGATCTCCCGGACGTAGATATACCGGGAGTAACAGAAAGGGTATAACAAGCCGAATGGAGGGCAAGGTACTCATGAAACTGAACAACTTTCCCCATTGAACATGGGTCGAATTATGAAAAAAATATTTGGGTCTCCCATAGTAAATCAATCAGCTGATCGGAGATTTTGTATGGAAGGTCCAATTTTTTTTTTCATATTTCGACTTATGTTCCATGGGGAAAGTTGTTCAGTTTCATGAGTACTTTGACCTCCTTTCGGCTTGTTATACCCTTTCTGTTACTCCCGGTAGACGAAATCGGGGCGGCTCTCAGACAGCTTAAGAATGGGAAGGCTCCCGGCGAAGACGGAGTGGCCTCTGAGCTACTTAAGGCCGGTGGAAAACCTGTCCTCGAGGAGCTGAAAAGGCTTTTCAACTCTGTAACAGCCAATGGGACAATCCCGAAGGCGTGGAGCAGAGGTGTAGTGGCATTGTTTTTCAAAAAAGGAGACAAAACGCTTCTCAAAAACTATAGGCCGATCACACTTCTGAGCCACGTCTATAAGCTGTTCTCGAGAGTCGTCACGAATCGTCTGGCATCAAGATTTGACGCCTTTCAGCCACCGGAACAGGCCGGGTTTCGTAAGGGCTTCAGTACCGTGGACCACATCCATACTGTAAGGCAGGTTATACAGAAGACAGAGGAGTACAACCAACCACTGTGTATGGCTTTTGTGGACTACGAAAAAGACTTCGACTCTATCGAAACCTGGGCTGTTTTGGAGTCCTTGCAGCGCTGTCAAGTCGACTGGCGGTATGTGGAGGTGCTGAGAAGCCTTTATCTAATGGCTACGATGTCCGTTCAAGTACAAAACCACAATACAAGACCCATCCAACTGCTCCGTGGTGTAAGACAGGGTGACGTTATATCCCCAAAACTCTTCACCAACGCATTGGAGGATGTCTTCAAAACGCTACAGTGGGATGGACTGGGCATCAACGTCAACGGCAAAAATTTCACGCATCTCCGCTTTGCCGACGACATAGTCATAATAGCCGAATCGCTGCAGGACCTGCAAAAAATGCTATCTAGTCTCAACTCTGCCTCGAGACGTGTTGGACTTGGGATGAACTTGATTAAGACGAAGGTCATGTTCAATCAACACATAATCCCCGAGCCCGTCTCTGTCGAAGGTCCAGAAATATGTGTACCTTGGGCAAACTTTGCAGATGGGTAGAGACAACTTTGAGGCTGAAATCACCAGAAGAGTGCAGCTTGGCTGGGTAGCATTTGGAAAGCTGCGTCACATCCTCGAATCATCTTTACCACAATGCCTCAAGACCAAGGTGTTCGATCAATGCGTCCTACCAGTCATGACCTACGGAGCCGAGACGTGGAACTTGACAGTAAAACAGGCCCACCGGCTACATGTTACTCAGAGAGCTATGGAAAGGTCTATGCTTGGTATCTCTATAATGGATAAAGTCCGGAATGAGGCCATCCGAAAGAAGACCAAAGTGACGGACATAGTCTGGAAGTGTAGCAAGCTGAAGTGGCAGTGGGCTGGCCACATTTGTCGTAGAACCGATGGACGGTGGAGTAAGCGAGTTCTCGACTGGAGGCCACGCCTCGGTAAGCGTAGCGTTGGACGCCCTCCGGCCAGATGGACCGATGACTTAAAAAAGGCGGCTGGTAGCGACTGGATGGCAAAAACGGGAGATCGTGCCTTATGGCGTTCCCTGGGGGAGGCCTACGTCCAGCAGTGGACTGCAATAGGCTGAAATAGAATAGATGGAATAGTTACGTATTACGGTGTATTTAAAAAAATATGTGACGGGTGAACATTTTATATGTCTAGTTTCGGAGATAATGGCGTTTATGATAAATGACATGACAGTCAATAAAAAATAATGAAAAAAAAAACATTGTATATCTAGTTTTTATGGTATGAGTTTGAATGTATGTATGGACGACTAGCAAAATATACTTTTAATTTGAATAACAAACACACTAGACATAGAATGTTTTTTTTAATTCATAATTTTTTTGTAACTGTCATGTCGTTTATCGAATGAAAAAAAGAAAAAATAAATCTTGACTCATTTCAAAAATAATTCAGGTTAACCTATTTTTTTTCCAAAAATAATGACGTTGTGCGAAATATCATAGAAACCATAAGCCAGCCAGGATATCTTTGTATAGAAAAAATGTCGCAAATCAATCTGTTAATAAATTTCAATAGTAAAAATTAACAGTTTTTATTGTAAAAAGGTGAGAAAATCGACTTATTTGAAAACTGGCGAATTTTGCCATTTGTATGATGGGAAGTCGTCCACATAAACGCCATTATCTCCGAAACCAGACAAAAAGCAAAGTGCTCACCCGTCACATATTTTTTGAAATACACCATAATACGTAACATATCAAAAAAAAAGAAAAATTCACGTATAGTTCTTTCGGTGAAACCCCCATTTTGTGCGGTGTACTTAACTTTTTAATAAAAATATGTTTGTTTTTGCCTATATCTTTTTATCTGTTACACTTAGCTAGTATACATGTATGAATGAAATTTAGGAAATAATATTTTCTTTATTCTTTTCATACATACTTTTGTCATAAAATCAATTGTTAACAAGTTATTCGCAAAAAACCTTGTTGTAGAACTTTCAATTCAAGATGGCGGCTGGAGCCTGGGAGTCTCGAGGTCGAAAACTTGGGGTTTTATTTGTCCTTGATACCTTTACAAGATTATGCAAAAACATAATCCGCCCCACCTTTTGTAGGCGAAATATCCCTACAGATTGTACTAATACTTATTTTCAGTCACGACGTCTGTCTTGTAATCTATTATGAATATTCAGCATTGTTTTATCTGTTCTAAAAGCGATGAATGATTCATAAAGCGCTCTATAGTCCGGTACGGCTGGCATTATTTGAGGGTGTAACTTACAAAAATTCTAAAGTCGCTTATTTTTTGTGTTTTTAAATAATAATAATAATAATAAATAATTTGTGTCTATAAAGCACATATTTATTTTTGTGCCATTTTTTACACTCCCGTAAAGGATATAATCATTTGGCCATACAAGTTTAGGCCCCTCACAAATGCGTCGAAAATCGAAATGTATGGTCATGAAACTCGTAGTGCATAATTTGTCGTATTATCCAGATTATGGTGGTATAACTATTTTAAAATTATGGAACGGGAAACTGATAAAAAGACACAAAATACAAAATAACCTAAAAATTACAAATGGCCTTATAAATACCAATGCTTGCCACATTTCATAACATAGAAAAATAACTTTTAATTTTGAATTTGGGATTCCCGTTTCGTATAAAGATGATATTTGCAAGATTGTGATAAAAAAATCAATCATAATTTTTAGTTTTAGTGAGAATTTCATACAATACCGTTTTCGGAATTCGGTGAATTCGGGGTGGGCCCAAAATTGATTATCTCATTTTCGATTCAATGTATGGCAGCTCATTAATTAAATTATTTTTTAAGTATGTAGGTACCTACAGAAAAATATTAGAAAGTTTACCAGTATTGTCTCTGTGACAGTTAGCACCGTGTAAAAACCTCGTTTGAGTCGCTTTTCCACTGATAACGAAAGTATGTTTCCTCACACCTAAAATGGCACAAATTAATAAATTGGGATCAATGAATGGTCCAGAAACTATGAGCAGAAAATCATCGACTTTAATATTTTTGAAACTCGAAAAGCTAGCCGTACTGGTCTACTACCTGTGTGAAATATGTTTCGACCTAAATAACACTAATAAGTTCTACCATTATTTGAATAGCCACAATAAAACCCATTTAAGCCGATTAACAAACCGTCTGACTCGTTTTTTGTACGTTTTAAGGCTCTAGGCTAGTATTAAAGATTCGTTCCGAGCTGATGTAACTATACAAGGGTTTAATTAAACAGAGCGGTTGCGAAAAGAAAAATTCGAATTTTGTAAGCTATTCTGATTGTTACTAAGATAAATGTCGGAATGAGTAATTATGTAAGTAGTAATACAGTGGGTTCATCGACTCTATCAGATCAGTAATCACAAAACTCATCATTCTATTTCGCAATGATCTTACGGTATGGCGTAATTTATGGTGAAACTGCTTTTCTAACGGTGCTCCCAAATTGGTCGGAAATCATAACTCGCGTTGTGACTAATCAGATTTCGTGAAATTATGCTAATGTTTAATGTATTAGTCTCGAAGATCCTTCGATTGGAACCCCAACAAAGAGGTTTCTCTCGGAAAGGTCATGATGAATCACCCTGGTTTCCGACGCGGGTATAAACCAGTTAACAACGGGTATTTCAGGCCATAAGAATCAATATCATGTGGTTTAGATGGTTAGGATTTCCCTGAGAGGAAAGAGTTCGGTACAGCACGTTTCCGCCGCGGGCAGCGCAAGAGTCGACGACCGGAGACGTTATCCCCCCTTCCTCACCGTGCTTCCCTCTATGCACAGCCTAATCATTCTTTCACACCTCCTCAGTTCTAACTAACACTAAAATGTATAACAAGCTGACCGTTATGTCCTCGACACGTAAGCCGGTGCAGTGTTTTGTTTTGTCAAGCAGTGGGCTGCGGCCTCACTCTTGGTTTTGGTTTGAGCTGACGTCAGCCAATCCTCTGAAACCACTGGCCTTGATCCATAATAATGACAGTAAAAGGCTGCTGGCTTTGAACAATTAACAGCGCACTGCTACTTGCCCGGTTAATAACTTGCGGTACCGTGTAAAACAGTTTCACTTACTTATGTACTTGTTTCTTTTTAACCGACGTGACTGGCATTAAACACAGTGCCATAAACCATTTCCTTGTTAAAAAAGTAATGCGGACGAGCTAACAGTGTGTTCGTTTTTTATCAATAAGACAACAAAGGCGCCGCTTTGTCAAGAGCCTTGATACGATACGAGCACTAAACTAAATCCATACTTAATCTTCTTGCGCTTTTGAAATTTATGTTTCTACACTTCCGACTGTAGAACTGCGAGTCATAATTTTAGAGTTTGCTGGCGAAAAGCAAAATAGCACACATAAAAACAGACCGTTACAATCATGATTGGAATTTTATTATAAGTTGTTCGCTTTACAAGTTACCTTGTAAGGGAACGTGACGTATTATTTGAATGAGTCAACCTGAGGACTTGAGAAGTTAACAAGTAAGTATTTTTATGTATTCTAGTCACCCATACTCATAAAAAATCTGGGCATCTACAGACTCTACTAAGCTAACGTGCACAAATGGCGAAGAAAGAATCGCTTGACTTGCAATTTTACATACCTAAGTACCTACTCGTTGAACTTGTCCGTTTAAAGTTTAAACTCTTATAAAAAATACGGTGCGGTGACTATTCCATCAAGAGGTTTGACCGTGTGACACAGCGAACAAGTGACAACATATACAATTGATTTCAAGTGTAAAGCAAACTAGGGACATTAGTGGGATAGTAGGCGCATTGTAAACATTTAAATGTGCGCCTACGCACGCCAAAAGCAGTGGTTCATTGGAAGATCGCTATCGGCGGCGAAGTGCTCAATTTCATCTCACATCGCCCCCGCGAGGGGATCACGTCAGCAAGGCATTCGCAGAAGGCCACTCCGTAAGCTTCTTCGATACATTAATTAAAGTTTAACCTCATCCTCTGAGTAAAGGTAAACAGCGGTGTATTTTGTAGCAAACAAAGAGTTCTTTCCGTATTTTCTTTTTGGTCAATTAGCGTATTTAACAGCCATTTCTGGTTCTGTCTGAAACGATATTTTTATTACATTGGCATTGGCCTTCGAGTCGTAGGTGTCAATTTTAATTACAACAACCTTAAGAGTCGCTTTGTCATTTGGACCTCCAAGATTTCGAGATAAAAAGATTATCTTAATTACAAATCAGTGAAAAGAAATTATTCATTTGACCATGTCGAGCGGCGTGATTTTAAATCAGTAGAAATTCGAATGCGCATGCGCTTCAGACGAACACATGATCTTTTGTAGAACGAATGAATGGATCCATATCTATTTATAGATAGTAGATACGAGTGTGATACCACCCACATAAACACACATGCACCATGCGAATTCGTGTTTTCTCTCATTCAAAAATACGTCTCCAGATCTAGCCTATGATGTCAGCGACCCTCAAAGATTCAGGTAGGTTCTTATTGGATTTGATGAATTAGATCACTCGCGGTTTCTGCGCCTAATGGAGCTTTAATGCTAATTTGCAACTTGACAGCTAGAAGATGTATCTCCTGCGAGTAGGTATAGATAGCTTAAACAATCCAAAGTGGGTAGAAAAGGTGACGTAAGACTTATAGGTAAGCTTTAGCGTAAAACCAGTAGCAGCAAATATGCTTCATTATACTTATGTACCTGCGTGTATAAATCGATAGCAACTTGTACAAGCAATCGTAAGTATGTACCGTTACAGTCAGTGCACGTCTGGTGTTGTGGTCACAGGTCACTTCGCCGAATCATGAATATTTTATACTTACATAAGTCACTAGATATCTAGGTAATTGACTGTTTTATAAAATTACCTTCTGTAAAATTTGTAACTTATTCAATCTCTCAATTAGTTCTTACTAAGAAAGACACTCTAAAAATGTCGTTGTTTGTAACACATCTTTGCCATTTTCTGTGGTGCGACATGACGTCACATCTCAATCAAATCAAGACAACGCACCGCATAACTATGCATGTTTATAAACTTTGCGTGTGAGCATGTTGTTGACTGTTGTGATTGTGTTGTGATATTGAAAGTCAACAAGGTTCCCTCACTGTTCCAGGTGACAGAAGGTGGTGTGACGAGGCACATGGCGCGTGCGATGGAGGTGGTGAACGCGAGCGCACCGGGCGCGCGCATGCGCGTCGTGCGCGCCGCCTACCACTCCACGGCGGGACACGGAGCACCAGCGTCCAGCTACCTCATGCATTCCTCGCGCACGGTGAGGGCTAGCACGATTATGACCTATTATTACTAATAATTAGAGTAATCTTTTGCTCCATTTACTAAAATGTAATAGATTAACCTAGCTCGCTGATCTTGCTTCTAGTCTCTGTTTTGTATTACATATCTGTGATCTTCAAGATTATGAAAGAAAATACTGGACCAATTACCTAAAAAACAAAATTATTTACTTTGTTTCAGGTACTATCGTCGGGCTTTAATTTATTAGAAAGTCCAACATATCCTTCCCTTCCATCAAAGCCTTTGGAAATATCTTCAACCCCTTTAGAATCATCACCAGAACCTAATACGGACACTGAAAACTACAAGGTCACAGAACCAGACGACTTTGATATCTCAGAGCCATCGAAATGGAAAAGTTCTTCCAACAGAAACTCATTGCGAATGCCAAGCGAAGAGTCCTCATCAACAGACAATGCCAGCGTCATAGACCTCGATTCACGAATGAACCTGCTCAGAAAATACTCCTACGACTCGGAAAACAGCGACATACCAACATTTAGAAGAAATAGTTCTCGAGCCTCTCCTCTTTTGGACCCTCCAGTAGCTCTAAGCACACTAAAATATAAATCCCTACTCAACGGTAGCAGTGATTGGAACAGTAGGAGGAAAAGTTACAGTTTTGAAGACACATCGCCTTTAAATGAAACCGTCGTACATAGCAACGACACCCTAGCCATGGAGTCATCGACAGACAGCGGCATTTGCAAGTCTACAGAAATAGTTAACGATTCAGAAGACAAATTTTTCGACAAAATAGAAAGAAGGTTCGACCGACACGAAGAAACATTTAAAGACTGGCTATCAAAAAACAGATCAGGATCATCCTTTTATAAGGGAAAACCGTCTAAATCTTCCAGAGAGCACGGTGTAGTCATAGAAGAGCCGCTTGAGAATGCCATCGCGTTACAGTCGAAGGGAAAGGTATCAATTACCGTGCCAATAACCGTGGCGGACGATTACGAGTACAAGAAAACTAACGCAAGCGACGATGCAGACCGCAAAGTTAAGAGAGTCGAGTTTTGTAAAACCGAACTACACTTTGCAACAGACACAGGGAAAGTTAACATTATAGCAACCGACGAAAAACCTCCCCCTTCCAACGACTTCAGAAAAAGAAGAAGTGCCTTTGTCCCCATAAACGGTAAATTCGAAAAACCAATAACGCTATTCGGTGAAAGTACTAAAGAATTTCCTGTTATTGAAGCAGGTTCATTTACTAATACTACTAATGAAATCAACGAGTTCGAAGAGAATACAGCAGCTACAAAAAGTATTCTCAAAAACAAAATACCTAAACCCAAACCATATCTTTTAGGAGAGAACATGGCATTTGGGTGCTCAGACGACCCTACTAACAAGAGCAGAGATTCTATATTCGATTCACCTGTACCTTCAGCAGTGTCGCTGATAAACAGACAGCTATTGGAAAGGAGAGGAAGCGATGACACCGCGCCTAAGTTCTCTATTGACAGAACTTCAAACTTCTTGAATAAAGCTTCTAGGACAACAAGCACAAGTATGTATCAATGAAATAATTACCATGTTGATTTCAGTTAGTTCCGTTCTTTTTGCCTATGAATATCGTTGTTTATCTTATAAAATTAAAATAGTGGCAATTAAAACAATAATTATTATTTTCTTGTGTTTCAGGTCCTCAGCCAAGTGATAGCTTGAAGCAAAGGAGAAGAATTTTCGAAACCGCTACTGACAGCATGACAAGAGCAAAAGAGGTGAATTCCGCCAACGTGGTAAAGAACAAACTGAAATCTATACCATTATCACCAGTGGAGTCAAGAGCTAAAACCAGACAACTTCGGGATACGGAGCTGACCTATTTTGGCGTCAATAAAAACTCAACAACCTCCAATGAATTAAAAAAGAAAGACTATACGAAGTCGATGTCTGCAAGTAGCAGTATTGATGATCTATTCCAATCTGTCAGTTTAGTACGAAGAGCTTCAAATAGCGTATGCAATAGTGAGGCAGAATCGGAAGATTCTCCTGAATATCAAAATATACCATTGAAAACAAACTTTGCGCCTATTCCAACACCCAGACCACGATCAAAATATGACACGGAGAATGGTGAAACAAAACTATTGAAGCCGGTGATAGAACAAGAAGACGAATCGAATGTTTATTCAACACGAAGGTCTAGATTGAGAAGGCAAGAGGAAACTAGTGTTGCAAGCAGAAGTATTTCTGAGCCTCCAAAGCGTTTTGGCGCTAGTGACAGGTCTTATAAACGTGAAGACCAATCTCGGTAAGTAACTTACCTAACAACAAAAATAATACTCTTGTCTGGCTTTAAGCTTTTTTTTTTTTTAATAATTCGGGTTTGAGTAAGAGGTCAGTGTGCGAACGGTTTACTCCTGACCTCTCCCCGTCTCTTAATTTATTCCTTTAACACATATTTATTCTATAACTAGCACTTGTTATTCAAGCTTTTAAGATAATGAATTAATCAATCATATTTTATTTTTGCAGTGCATATAAAAATGGTTCACCGGGAGTAGCGGGACATAATAGCACTGATAAGAAAAAGGTTCTGTCGGTAAAGAAACATCCTAATATAGACATAACAGAGGAGGAGGAACCAATGTACGTGAATTACGGAGTCAAACCAGAGCCCACATCTCAACGAACCGATTCAATCCGACGCAAAGCAAACAAGTCTCCCAGTAAAATGTCTAATTCCATGAAAGCAAATGAGATCAATAAAACAGACAGTATTAAAGCAAGAAGTCGAAACTTCGAAAAAGAAAACAAAGATAAAATATACGAGAAAACGCGTCGGGTCGATAGCAATGTTGTCGCGATAGAACCGAAACCAACAAGAAAAATCAGAACTGAAAAACTTGCGACGCCAGAATATTCTAGCGAAAAACATGCAACTGATAAAATTTACGAAAAGTCTTTAAAACATCAAAAGCTTTCAAATGATGTTAACATAGAAGATGATTCATTACCACGAAGTTCAAAAGTTGAACATCGGAGTCGGTCTTCTCAACGCAATAAGATAAAACCGGAAGAGGTACCAAGTGAGGAAAGAAATAAATCTCACGATCGTAAAGATCAGCGTCACAACGGAAATATTGTTTACGGTGATGCTAAATATCATACCAGAACTCCTTCAAAGGATAAAAGTGCAAGGAGAGAATCTTCAAAAACAAGTAAGCACGTAGACAGTTCTAATGATAACTACAGAAATTCTACAAAATCTTCGAAGGGCAAGGAAATAAGTATAAGCGACAGAGTGCCGAGCAGCAAAGATGATTACAAGACATCGAGGAGTGCGTATGTCATCAACTATGACGACAAAAATGGAACAGTATCGTCCGTGTGCAAAGTTAAACCGGGATCAAGCTCCGCAAAGAAAAAACCGAAAGAAAAGACTAAAGAGAAGGAATACAAAACGAAAGCTGAAAAAATTACCTTGCGTAAGTAAGTCGTGTGTACATGCATGCTCTAATCCACAAAATAACAAAAACTCAATCAAAAAATTAAAAACGTAAACATATTTCAGTGCAGTACCCAGACGAAGTGAGTCCGTACGCGACGAATTACGAGTACGCTGATAGAAAATGGAAGAGAAAAATGCATGTACAACGATCTTGCCAACTGCTGTAGCCTTCCTCCACTAGTCTCCGTTTGAACTGATGCTAAATCATCATGATTCCTACAAATGCTTTTACGAACGATGTAAATATAGTTTATAACAATGATCTCACATTTGACTATTTATGTAATAAATAACTTTTCTAACTTGCGAATAATTTAGTAACATATTAACAAAATAAAATTATTTGTAGAACTACCAACATGTTTTATTTAAAAAAAGTTTATATAAACGATGATATTAAACAGTTACCAATGGATCCTGATCGCAGTTGCTGACGAGAACCTGAACTTGGTTCTCAAGTGCTTTCTCAAGACAAGGGGCAAATGACTTTAGGAATCCTCTTTCCGAGTCCGAATGATTCGTTAGGATTACCGAAATTCCTCTTTGAGCAGCATCGAGTACATCATGGTGAGCCATTTCCCCTGAAACAATGAAATAAGTATTTCAAAGTTGTAAAGAGCAAAAGTATATTGTTGACCAAAAGCATATTGTTGAGTTTAATAAGTGTTGCCGAACTATGAAAACTATCGATACTATTATCGATACTATCGATAGTTCAAAATGAAGCAGTACTATCGATAAGGTGCAATCGTATAGATACTATCGATAAACAATCGATAGTTTTGAACTATAGTGAAAACTATCGATTGTCTATCGTTTTACAATCGATAGTCCACTATCTAGCGGCTACACTAAGTTTAATTCAAATATGAAATATATATTGAAACACGACTAAAAACAGCATCAGGAGGTAGGTAGTCCACATAAAATTTTCCGACATTATCCACGAACGAATTAAGGTTATCTCCTTAGCAACCAATACAATTAATGAAACAAATATCTCACCAGTGACATACAGATCTGCACACACGCCCTTGAGCACGGAAGCGCCGGATCCGGCGCATAAAGCCACCGTGTTCACAGCATCGCATATGCTCTTCCCTCGGCCCATGGCGAAGCGAACGTAACATACACCGGTTATCATCTTCGCCTGCTTAATGCAATCTTGCAGGGTCAGGCTGGTTTTTAGCTGCAAGAGCCTGCAATGGAAATACTCATTATGATTTCTACCTAGTTAATAAAAAGGTAAAATATAAAATGTGTATCATTATATTTTTATAATTGTTTAATTTTCCGAACTTGCCACTGAAAACATTCAAAATTATGATCTGTGATAGCTATCTTAAATTTTTGATGTTACAACTTAACAGTGACCGTTGAGATAACTACAACCTATCGATAGATTTAAAGTCATCTCAACACTCTGATGAACTAAGATAAGTATTTTTTTTGCTATTATGTAATATTCAAATACAATGTACTTTGTGAATGAATAAATAAACTGAAACTGAAACTGAAGACAAAGATATCTAGGTTGTGCTGTGCCGTGGCTCGCTCATCAAAATATTTTCGTAAGCATTCGTACAACTTATCACTTATTAGATATTTGGGGGAACATTTTCGCGAGGGACCACCTAAATGCTTAGATAATTACCGGCCAGCTCCAACTTTACAGTCACTATCTGCGGGTATGATGGGTGTAGTTGTTTCGGCGGGAAATGCCGACGCCAACCAGTCGTTCACGCCGCCCTGCACTGAATCCCAACTAGTATGCGGAGAGAACAACGCGATCCGATGTTCTAATAGTAATGAAACAACGGTCTCCTTCCATGAACTGAAACAGAGTGAAATATAGCACAATTTAGAATAGAGCAGCAGGTTATCAAAAAGCTCAACAACAGGTGCGTCCACACTAACCGAGGCTGCTCGCTGCCTCTCTGCCTCGCGTGCAGGCGAGCCAAGTTCGGCCCAATTTGGACGCCTAAATAAATTATAGGCAAACTTCTGAGGCGCGTAGATTTTGGCTCGGTCCGCGAGCGTTCGGCGAGCATGCGTTGCCTCGGGTGAGGCACGTAATTTTTTGGTCGTTTGTCTCGCGAGGCAGAGAGGCAGCGAGGCTGCTCGCTTGGTGTGGACGCACCTATTTAGTTTCGTATGCTCTCTTACCATTGGACAATGGACTTCAGTGGCGCGAATATCGGCGGATGGTATGAAATGATCATCTCGCAGCACTCGCCAGCAGCTTCTAGAGCTACATCTTCAGTGAGATCATTTGTTAGAAGGATCTTTGATATTAGTCTGAAAGTAATGTTAAAGATAAAGAAGTTAAAGTTTTCAATGTTTAGACAACAGAAATGGGATTTAAATAAAAAATCTGTAAATATTTTAAGAGGTGAAAACTTTCGACAAAAATGTTCCATTTTAATATAACTTTTAAAGCACTCGCGATTACTTTCACACATAATAATTACTTTAACTGGAGCGCAGTGTACTAGGTCTGAAACTAATTGACAGAGTCAGAAATACTGCACTGCGCTCTAAGACTCGGATTGCTGATGTGGCCCGTGCAGCCGCAAAGCTCAAATGGGATTGGGCCGGTCATGTCTGTCGCATGCCAAACGAATTATGGGCTCATACTACCACCAACTGGAAGCCAAGACCCGACAGACGTCGTCGCGGGCGACCCAGACGCAGATGGCGAGACGAACTGGACGGATTTTCTAAGAATTGGCATGTGGAGGCACAAGATCGAGATCAGTGGAAGAAGGGGAGGGAGGCCTTTGCCCAGCAGTGGGATCCTGATGGCTAGATGAGATGAGAGATGAGAGGGTCTTATCGCGATAGTTTTTTAGGTAAATAAGCGATTTACCTGGAAACTCGACGTTTCGACTGGGTTTCATCAGTCTGCTCGCGACCACGACTGGTGAAACCCAGTCGAAACGTCGAGTTTCCAGGTAAATCGCTTATTTACCTAAAAAACTATCGCGATAAGACCCGTTAAAGTAATTATTATGTTCCATTTTGTTCCTTTATGAAAGTTGTTCATTTTCATGGGCTGCTTCACCCCTAAAAATATTTGCAGTTTTGTTTACATCAAGGTATACCTTGGTGTATAAGGTTCCACCAGTAACCCAGTGTTGTCCCAGCCCTCTGAAAGCTTTTTTGGAGCAAATTTCTCCAATTCTGCCAACACTTTGGCCAAAGGAACACCACAACATTCTGCTAAGGGTTCACCACCGGACATGTTTGGGTTTGTGCTTGAAAAGAACCTTAAGCTGAATGCTTTTGGGATGATATGTCTTCCCAGTTTTATAAGCATCAGTTGTGATCTGGAACAAAAAAAAATAAGTATATTTAAAAAGAAAAAAAAACTATGAACTTGAACATTAATATCAGTAGTTCAGTACCTACCTTTAGATAAATCATTTCATTAAGCATTTCATCAATACAAAAATACAAATCATTTCAAAACATCAAGTAAAATACATAAATAAAATACAATGATTTATTTGGTAAATGCTAACATGCTAAATAATTCAATGAAAAACAAACAAAATATTTTGACTTAAAACTATTTTGGTAAATATTTACAACATATATGTAGCTTATCTCTAATCGGAATATTGCCATAATCTTATTTCACTGTCATCACTACAGGACAGTAGCTCCCCATTCCCTATTGGATTCCACTTGACACAGTTCACATCCTGTGCATGGGCATTGTGTTTAGTGCACACAAGTTCAAAGTTAGGAGCATTTGGGTCTGAATCTTCTGTTTCTTTGAAGATCCTAACAATATCATCTCCAGAAGCAGTGGCTAGCAGCCCAGTTTTGTGACACCAAGCTATATCATACACACATCTAGTGTGAAAACCAGATAAAGTGCAAATGCACTTCCAAGTAGATTCCTTATCTACTACAGCAACACCTTCTTCATTATTTGGTTTATATTCCTTCCAAATTTTAACAGTTCTATCATCACTGCAAGTAGCTATTCTTTCGCCAGTCTTGTCAAAGGCTAGACTCCATACTGTAGACTCATGGGATTCTAATGTAGCAATGCAAGTCCAGTCATTGTCTGCTGGGTCCTCCTTATATAACTTCACTGTGTTGTCATAAGAGGCTGAGGCTAAGATGTCTAGGTTAGGATGCCAAACCACCTACAAAAATACCCATTATTATAAAAACTGCATCAATATACAAGAAAATAGGGTTAAGAAAAATTTGGATACCAACTTTCTTCACATCTTGGTGGTGTGCATTGAGGACAGATGCACACTCATATTCATCATCTCCAGCAACTTCCCACACCCACACAGACTTGTCTCTGCCGCAAGTAGCCAGCAGTTGCCCAGAAGGTGACCAGGCTACACTTTTTACTTCATTCTCATGGCCTTCCAATGTTGCATTGCATTCAAACTGACCTGATGAAACAGTAATCGTTATTAGCCAGTTGATCATCTTCATGCTTTGTTTCAAATTTTACTATAGCTAGGTATACACACCACTTTTCTTGTCCCATATGGCCGTTGTGGCGTCAAAACTGCATGATGCAAGGAGGTTGCCGCAGGGCGACCATGCAACTTCTCTGATGGTGCGCTGGTGTCCATCAACCAGTACTGCTTTAACTGCCCACTGCTCTCCGTCTTTACTCCATAGTTTTATCGTCTTGTCTTCGCCACAGGATGCGAAAACATTTCCTTGTGGATGCCAGGAAACATTCCAAACAATTCCTTTGTGGCCTGTCAGGCTCTGAACAAGCTCCAATTTGGCCATGCTTCCTGAAGAGTGTCCACACTTCAATAAAATACGTAAGCACGGGCTCCAAAGGCGAAAATATGCAAATGAATTCAACAAACTGAACTCGAAGTACGGAGATCTATAAGTGAGGTTAGTTTCAAGTTGTTTCAGCTTGGTTTTCAGCGCTTACCTACCTTGATCTTACTTCTTTTGCTTGATTACAGGAAGTTGGGAGCTCTATTGCAAGCGAATATGAGAATTAGATTAAAATATAGTAAATTCTGAAAAAATCACAAAAAAGTCTCATAAAATTATGACGGCTAAGTAAAGTAAGGCTGACATTGACAGTTCAGGTTCAGGTAGAAAAGAAAGAAATAAAAATACAGCGCCATCTAGTTTCAAATAGCGAAACTAAACTTCTGCGCAGTACGCCCTCTACAGGAAAATTTTAGTACTTCTTCAATACTCGTACCGCCATCTAGCGTGAAATAGTGAAACTAAAAACCGGAAGTAATGAAGTCGAAGCTTCGTACAGTGATTTTTTAGTTTTTGCACTAGATAACAGATGGCAGCACGACATTAATTTTACTACACAGCCACGAGGACATAATGAAAAAAAATATCTTCTCCAAAAATGTGTATGAAGTAGTGGTGTTGTAATAGACATGTTTTTTTGACAGTTAGTCTGTTATTGTCTTTGCTTTGCCCCTCCCTCACCGATCCCCACCCCTCCCCATCATAATTAATATCCTCCGAGATTCTTTGGCGGGAATTTGAATCAAGAGGGTGAAAATTTTTCAAAGAAAATTTTAAAATTGCTTTTTGCAGAATAAATTGATAATTTCTTAGTAAATTTAATTACTAGTAACTTATATTCTAATAGTGCAATAAAAAAGCAACACAGCTTTGCTGCCCCCAGCCATGGGTCGCAAAGGCAAACGTAAAAAGGGAAACGATGGCGGAGAGGTAAGCGAAGGAGAGGACCCCGCTATGAGCGATGATGCGGGCGACGACGATGTAGACAAATACAAGCCATACAAAACTGAAAACTACATTCGTCAGTATCCGGAGGATGGCGGTGAGTTTGAATATATAGTAATTTACGAGAGCGCGGACGACAAGACGCCGATAGGTGAGAGAGACTTGATGGGCTTGGGAAGCGCATTGAAGCTTAGTAACAAAGGTATCAAGCAATTGAAAAGAATCAATCGTTACAAAATAGCGGTTATATTTGAGCGACCAGGGTTAGCAAATGCAGCTCTTAATAATGTCAAGTCTCAAAAAGAGCTAAAGTTGAGGGCGACTATTCCAGCAAGATTAACGGAAGTGACAGGGGTAATAACAAACGTTCCAACATACATGAGCAACAAAAAAATATATGATGGAATTTCTAGTTGCAGAAATGTTGTATCTGTACGCCGATTCATGCGACGTTCCAAAGACGACGAAGGTAACTCCTGCTTGGTACCAACACAAGCGGTATCGATAACTTTCGCTAGTGCAGTACTTCCTGATTATGTGGATATTAACAGCTGGTATTTCGAAGTAAGGCCATACACGCCTCCTGTGAGCCAATGCCTGCGATGCCTGCGCTTTGGGCACATTGGTAAATTCTGTAAAAACGCCCAGAGGTGCTCAATCTGCGGTGATTCCCACAATTATAAAGATTGCGTAAAACGGCCAGAAGAAGCAGTCTGTGTTCACTGCAAAGGAAAACATGTTGCAATTGCCAAATCATGCCCAGTGAAAATTCAAAAAGCAGAGGAGATAAAAGTTCAGATGCGCAGGGCCTCGTATTCTGAAGTTTTTAATAACAAAAACTTCCCCCCACTAAAAAGTAAAGTAGACCCAGTTCAACAATTGTTTAAATCGGAACAATTCATGAATCTTCTGATTTCTTCAATTATAAAAATTATTTCCGCTAGTAAAGATGCTGAAAATCCCATCCCAATCTCTACTCAAAGTATAAAAAGCGCTTTACTTGATTCATTCAGTATCAATAAAACCACAGACCATAAAACTAAGTAAATTCTAATTTATGGATCAGTTAAATATTGTTCAATGGAATGCTCAAAGTTTGTCTAGTAATTTACATGCTTTTACTTATTTTTATATAATAATAATATTCATGTAGCACTTATTTCTGAAACCTGGTTAAAACCAGGGAAAAAAATTAAAATTAAAGGTTTTAACATCGAAAGATTAGATATAGGTACTATACACAATGGTGTTGCTATATTAATACAAAATAATTTGCGTTACAATTTGTTAAACACACATTCTGATAACTCATTACAAAATTTGGCAGTTCAGTTACATTTCAACAATGAAATTATTACAATTATTAGTTTCTATAGTCCCACGTTGGCTTCTCCTTCCAACTTTACTTATTCCCGTCTTGATAGTTTGATTAAATCTGTACCGGGGCCTCTTATTATGGCTGGGGATTTCAATGCACACAGTACTTCGTGGGGTTGCACGTCAACTGATGCGCGTGGTATAATTTTGCAAGATGTGATTGATGATAATAATTTATGCCTCCTTAATGACGGCCAAGCAACTACTGTGGGTTCACATGTGTGGAAACCAAATGCATTGGATCTTACTCTCGTTTCTTCCTCATTATCTGGTCAGTTCATGATGATCCAATGGGGAGTTATCATCTTCCCACTGTTACTAGTATCCTTGGTTCTGTAAACAGAATTAACAATTCCAATTTAAATCAAGGAAATTACATCCGTCCAAATTTTTCAAATGTCGATTGGAAAAAATATCAAGAAATAGTTAGTGACAAATTAACTACTTTTAACTTTGACTTTGAACGACCCCAGGAATCCTATTCTAATCTCTGCTCTTTACTACTAAATTGTGCATTTGAGGCTAATCCCACAACCAGAAATAATTCAGTGCAGCCAAATTTAACACGTAGGAAAAGACCATGTTTGCCTTGGTGGAATAATGCCTGCACTTTAGCAGTAAATAATTCTAAAGCTGCTTACATTCAATTTAAAATGACCCAACATTAGAAAATTATATCTATTTTAAAAACAACAAGCTATTAAAAACTTACCATTAAAAGGAAAGAGAAGCTTCATGGATGGCTTTGTGTGAAACATTTAACCGGCAAACACCTCTGTCTGTAATATGGAAAACACTGCGCATGTTTAATAAATCTTTTCTGAATGTAATGTGATACGGTCTTCTAACACAGATTGGATACCAGCATTTTTAAATAAGTACACAACCGTTTCTCCAAATATTGTCACTACTACTGTTAACTCTCCAGTCACTGGTGGTAATGATTATTTAATTACACCTTTTACTTTAAATGAATTTATTAGTGCACTTAACTCTAGAAGAGATACTGTTTTTGGTTTAGATCATATTCCATATAAGTTATTAAAAATCTTTCATTGTCAAGTAAAAATGATTTTGGACATATTTAACTTTCTTTGGTCTAATGACATAATTCCCACTGAATGGAAGGTTGATTGTTTAATTCCAGTTTTGAAACCTGGTAAAGATGCGGATAATTGTAATTCTTATCGACCTATAGCATTAACATCCTGTATAGGTAAAGTTTTTGAACAAATACTAAAACAAAGACTGGAATTTTTTATTGAATCTAATAAGTTATTACCTCCAAATCAGTTTGGTTTTAGACGTGGCCACTCTGCAATCGAAAGTTTGAATAATCTTTTTCTTGACATTCATCATTCCTTCTCATTTAATAAATTTGTTGTTTGTGTCTTCTTTGATATTGTTGGAGCCTTCAATAATGTTAATCACCATGTGCTTGCTGCGGAGTTACAGTTGTTAGGTTTACTTTACCTGGAAAATTAATTAGTTGGATATTCAACTTTTTAAATGGTAGGCAAGTATATGTCAAGTTTAAAAATAATTTATATGGACCACAATCGTCATATTTAGGTGTTTGTCAAGGTGGAATTTTAAGTCCTTTGCTGTTCATCTTGTATATTAATAAATTAAATAGTATACTGGGTACCGAAGTAAGAAATTTACAATTTGCTGATGATTTAGCTATATATTGTATTGGGTCTAACATGCAAGCAACAGAAATCAAATTAAATTTAGCATTAGAAAGATTAAAAACATACTTTGATTATTTACATTTAAGTGTTAGTCTAGAGAAAACTAAAGTTGTGATCTTTAGTAGATCTAGGCTTTTAATATCTCATATATATTATGATGGTAGCTTATTGCCAGTAGAAGATGAAGCAAAATTTCTTGGAGTAATTTTTACTAGAAATTTATCATGGAATAAGCATGTAAGTTATGTGTCAGATAGAGCTTCTAGAGCTTTTAATATTCTTAAATCCTCGCTAGAACATCATGGGGGCTGATCCTAAAGTTTTACTTATGTTATATAAGTCTGTGGTACGTTCCCACTTTGAATATAGTTTTCTTTGTTATGCTTCCAATCCTATTTTGGTTAAAAGTTAGAAACTTTACAGAATAAAAATTTACGTTTAATAACAGGTGCAATGAAAACAACACCTATTGTCTCTATGCAAGTTGAATGCAATATACCTCCATTGATGTTAAGATTTAAATATCTCAAATTTAGATTTCTACTGAAATTATTTTCCTTTACTCACCATTCCTTATTAGAGAAAATCGCTGAAAATCAAACTCTGGCCTCTGCATCTACTTCAATTAAATTCCCCTTTATTCTGCTTGATTATTCTGAAATAAAAGTTTATAATGAAAGGCATAACATTCACAAATCTGACAAGTTGGCATGTTACGAAGGAGCTTTTGAAAGCAAATTTTGCAATATGAATATAGTTATAGATAACTCCATTAGAACTAAAGAAGAGCTATATGAGAAACTATCATTATGGCCACAATACCAGCATATTTACACTGATGGCTCGAAAACTGATACTGGTGTCTCTCTTGCATACTATCACAGTGCCTTGAAGACAGGAAATGGATATAAACTACCAAAAACCTGCAGTATATTTACGGCAGAAGCTGCAGCAATTCTAGCCGCTTTAGAATATATAAACAATTTAAATCACTCTTTCCCTAAATGGCTTATTATTAGTGACAGTATGTCAGTTTTATCAGCTTTAAAGAATAACACTCTGAGTACAAATTATATTATTTATAAAATTAAACAGCTGTGGCAAACACTATACAACGCCAATGTTTCAATTGAATTTTATGGTCTCCAGCACATAAAGGTGTGTCAGGTAATGAAACAGCTGACTACCTTGCCAGAACAATAAACAATAGCTTAATTGGACAACCCAGAAGAATGTCAGTTCCATGGAAAGATTTAATCCCATTGATTCAAGAGGAAATTAGACAAAGCTGGATAAATCAACATCAAATTATAATACAAGAAAAAGGTGCATGGTATGCTGCAATCAATAAGAATCTTGGAGAGAAACCCTGGTTCGCTAAGAATAATACCTTTATAAAAAGAAGATTCTTCACACAAATATGCAGGTTACGATTTGGTCATTGTAAATTTAAAGCCCATCTACACCGCATGAAAATTATTAACTCACCTTTATGTACAGATTGCTCTCTAAATGAAAATCAAACGCTGGAACATATATTTTTCAACTGTCCCGCTTTAAATATTAACCGAATTTTATTAATTGACAAGCTGCAAGATATTTACAAAGACAGTATCCCGCCATCGCTTCAAGAACTTCTATCGAACCCTGCCACTTTTAATCCAATATTTGACTTTATTATCTCCACGGTTGGAGAGCTTTGACATGGATTTAACCCGGACATGGAATTTTATGAACCTGAAAATTACACAAGAATATATAGAAGAAATGGCATTTTTGCCTTGTTTTTATTGGAAATAAGAAATGAATTAAAGAAGAATTGGCATTTAATGCCTTGTTTTTGAAAAGATAACAGAAAGAACTAATAAAAGACTAGGCTGTATGGCTAGTACCATTGCCTATCCTGATGGATGAATTTTTAAAACAACAATTAATATCCTCCTGCATAACCTCAAAAAACTTGTTTTTTTGTCTTAATTTTGATTTTGTTGTCCCTATCTCTAGATTAAATAAAGCAAACAAAATGGAAAACAGTAATAGAGTTATTCCACCGCATCTAAATGCTGAGATTTACAGAACCAACGTAGCCGACTCAAGTTCAGGGTCCAGTTTAGACTACATCCATCTTCACAAAGGTATGTTTATTTATCCAGGCTGGCCACTTCCGTCCACGCCAGTGAGAGTATAGTATTCTTTGCTTCCGTCCCCGAGTAAATGCTACTGGCCAGCTGGCATAATGTACTTTTGTAATTTTATATTGAACTCCTTGTTATTTGTTTAGCCTTTTAGCCTGTCTCAAATTAAAAACAAAACTGCTACTAAGCAGCACCAAAATTCGTCAGAATTCTTATTAGAGCAAACTGTTTGCTCCCCTGTTGAATTTTCGGGATTGCATTAGAAATTCGCATCCTGATTTAAGGGTTTTTTTGGGTGGTGGGGGGTGGGGGTGGAAGAGGGGGACCCTCCCCGGGGGGTCCCCCCCTGCGGAGACCCCCCATGGGGGGTCTCGACCCCCACCCGGGGGGTCCCCACCTCCCATTTTGGGGGATGACCTGAGTCGGTTCTGGCACTTCGCCGGCCCCTGCCGGGGCACGCTCGCTCGGCTCGTGCGTTGTGGTCACCGTTCTAACCTAACCTAACCTAACCTGGCGTTGAACGCCAGGTTAGGTTAGGTTGTGCCTAACGGGCCTATTACTGAGGCGATATTGATACTGGTTCTAAAACCCCTGCAAATAGTGACTTACAGGTCATTTGTGGGAGGGGGGGGTCGGACCCCCCAAATGGGGGGTCGCCGCAGGGGGGGACCACCCGGGAAGGGCTCCCTCCTCCCCCCTCCACCCCCGCCATATATTTTTTTTAATTATTTTATGGTAGGTATTCAAAAGTCCTTCCAAATACGCTCCGTCACACGTAACTTTAAATACGTATTTTAAAAAAACTACGCGTCTCCGCGGGTTGAGGGGGGTGTCGTTTGAAAGAGCTGACCAACCCCTATAAAAAACAACCCTCATCAACCCTGAATTCGGGATGCGAATTACTAATGCCAACCCGAATTTTCTAGATGGAAGTGTACTGGTGGGATGTTCGGAGCTCACAGGGCGGTACTGGAACGGTGGTGTCGCCATTTACAAGGATATCGCTGAAGCGCAGAAACAAAGCCATCAACTGAAGAAAGACATTCCTCTCAACAGTGGCACCAATGACGGTTGCTTTATTGATGGTTCAAATAAGGTATTGTACTCTAATTCTAGTACATAATATTTTTCTTCTATTTGAAGTATATTGCAAACATAAAAATGAAGGGTCCAATAAACAAAAGTTGCTTTAGCAAATTTTATTTAAGGAAAGTTGTTCAGTTTTATGGGATTTTCTCTCATATAAGAATTGAATTCTTCAGGTATTGTTATGTGAAGACAATGGAACTCTCAGTGTTTGGGGCTCATTACCAGATGATGCTTGGAAGACGTGGACCCAGGAGGTGATGGTCGCTGAACATGATGAGGCAATCTTGGCTGTGGACTGCCTCGACCCTGGCCAGGAGTATGTCACTGCCGGAGCTGATGGCAATGTCAAAGTAAGTTCATCATCATCATTACCAGATGATGCTTGAAAGACATGGACCCAGGAGGTGATGGTCGCTGAACACGATGAGGCAATCCTGGCTGTGGACTGCCTCGACCCTGGCCAGGAGTATGTCACTGCTGGAGCTGATGGCAATGTCAAAGTATGGACAAACTTTGTAATAAAGTGATTTGTAATATAACAATAAAAGTAACAAAAGTATAATTTTTTATAACTCCTTAAATGATGTAACCTAGTGAACTGTCAATTTTGCAGTCTATTTAACAATTGTATACCTTTGTTATACTAGCATATTTCTATGACTGATAATTTTACCAAAACTTAACTATCAGAATAGTTTGGATACTTTGGATAGATAGGATTTATATTCTTTCTTCCAGGTGTGGGATATAAACGATCTGATCTGCATCAGGAACTACGGTGGAGCTCATAACATGGCTGTGAGTGGAGTAGCATCCAAACCTAACTCCAAGACCAGCTTTGCCACTGCCTCTCTAGATAGCTATGTCACTCTGTGGGATGACAATGTAGCTAAACCAGTTATAGGTAAGTCTTACCTTACCTTAACCGCCACAACAGTCCACTGCTGGTCATGGGCCTCCTCCTAATTGTTGGCAGGTGGATTAGCGAGCACAGTATATGCTATTTCACAAAAGAAAGGGACCCGAAATGGCAACATTATTGTTGACATCTTGCTCAAATGTCATGTCATGTATTATGAAAAAGACGCACAACAAATAATGTTGCCATTTCGGGTCCCCTTCATTTGTGAACTGGGTAGTACAAATAAAGTAAAAACATGTAGGTGGAAAATCAAAATATACTGCTCCAAGCTAACAGAGATTGTTGATGATATAAGTACCTAACCTAATAGATAGGCTTACAGGGTAAGTAAGTAAAGCAACAACATCATAATGACTAACATTTCTACTTATCATTTGTAAAAATAACCAACCCAGTGCTACAAGTTAGTACAAAATGTTGAATAAAATAATAGTTTCTAATTCAAAGATTACATTATATTTTTAAGTAATTATAATAACTATTTTACAGATATAATAAAGAATGACTGTGGCGTGCGCTGCTTACAATGGGTGGACGAGAACAAAATAGTGTATGGTGATGAAGCAGGGGCTCTCAGAATAGTGGATGTGAGGAACACTGAGACCAAACAAGACCTCGCGCAGTTTCCCGCGCCTGTGCATAGGATCGCCGTTCATTACAAGTAGGTCTTGATAGTGTATAAAACCTATCAGTGCAATATTCGGAAAGAGAGCCACTATCTGAAACTTGGAAACTGAATAACTCTCACACATTCCTGGCTTCAGTGCATTTTAGATTCGTGCTTTGTAAGTATGCAAATGCAAGGGTTTATAATGTA
Source organism: Phthorimaea operculella (assembly GCA_024500475.1). Taxonomy (NCBI): domain Eukaryota; kingdom Metazoa; phylum Arthropoda; class Insecta; order Lepidoptera; family Gelechiidae; genus Phthorimaea; species Phthorimaea operculella. The sequence continues at coordinate 3,752,966 of JANFCV010000035.1, read as the reverse complement.
AGATTGCTGTCTAGGTACATCTGCCCTACACCTTGCAATCCAAAATACATTGGTTGTTGAGAAGTCTACAAAGTGCCAAAGGGGGTTATCTTGGCCACATAAGATATTCTGTTTCACTGATCAGTTAAAGTCCAGACAATCTTATTTCTGACAGCAAACATGTCTATAATGCAATAGGGGTACCTATCTTTACCAACGGTTTTTAGTTTACGTACTGACATGGAATGGATTTCCTTTCGTATGATCTAAAATTATGTTTCAAGATTGTACTTACTAGTCTATGTTTCGTTCCAGATCTGACAAAGTAGCAGTATGCTGTGACAACAAAATAGTCACCGTCTGTACACTCACAGTCCTAGATGGACCGACGACGTTATATCAAGATAGGTAAGGATAAGTAAAAAGCTGCTTACCTACTTACCGATTAAGGACTCAAGATATTATTCTTGTTCCATTCGGTTCGGATGTTATAACTTTCGATAGGTGAAAAAAATGCAAATTGATCTAGTAGATCCAGATCCAGTGATTATCGAAAATGTACAAACAAACGAATACTTTATCTTTATAATGTTAGAAGATAATGAATGACCTTGGGGAGAGTGGATCCCCCTGACACAGGCTTTGTTATAATTAAAATATTGTTTCGATACCTATCTCTCAAAAGACATTGGAACATTGTAAGAATGAAAAAAAAAACATCTCCTTTATTTTTATATATTTGTTTACAGGTTAAGTCACACGAACTACGTAAGAGGAGCTGCATGGGACCACAACGATCAAAACATCTTGTATACCACAGGATGGGACGGTGAGATCAAATCTCATACCATTTCTAGTTAGATTATTAAGGAAACAGTGATTTTTTGAACATTTTGAATACATATTTCCCACCAATATTGAACAAATTTTTATATTTATTACATGAGACCTATTATAGTCATTAGAATGTATCTCATTTTCAAACCTTCCTACCCTTTTCCCAATTAATGCATTGTCTATAATTTATGCAAAAAAAATGCAAGGTTCTTTCATCAAAGTTCAGAATATTTTCCACAGATATTTTCCAATAAGACTGAATACTTCATACATACTTTACTAAATAAAACTTCCCTGCTAAATTCTGAACAATAAGTATTTATTGTATCAAGTCAGTTCAGTACAAGTACGAGTAGAAAGGTATTTCATCTCGGGAAAATCAAGGGGTTTTCATCCAAGCTCTGAACATTTTGCAAAGTTCAATAAATGAAACTTCATTGTTGAATGCTGAACACTAATAGTATTTATTGTAGTTAGGTCGATTTAGAAGCTCTATTTGACAACAGTGACATAAATTCAGTGCGAGCGGCAGATTTATTTTTATTCCTGTGAAAATTCAGAGGTTTTCATCCAAGCTCTGAAAATTTCCAAAGAGAAGGCAGGTACCAAATAAAACTTCACTTCTAAATGCTGAACAAAATACTAGTATGTATTATAGTTGAGTCGATTTAGAAGCTCCATTTGACAGCAGTCATGTCAGAGCAGTGCGAGAGTCAGGTTTATGTTTATTCTCGAAAAAAATCAAGGGGTTTCACCCGAGCTCTGGTAATTTTCAATAAGAAGGCAGGGATAAAATAAAACTTCACTGCTGAATGCTGAACAATAATATTATTTATTGTAGTTGGGTCGATTTAGAAGCTCCATTTGACAGCAGTCACGTAAATTCAGTGCGAGGGGCAGATTTATTGTTATTCTCGAGAAAATTCAAGGGGTACTCATCGAAGCTCTGAAAACCAAAAAGGGTTAGCACCAAATAAAACCTCACTGCTGAATGCTGAACAATCATATATTTATTGTAGTTGGGTCGATTTAGAAGCTCCATTTGCTAGTAGATATGTCAGATAATTGTGAAAGACAGGTTTACTTTTATTCTCGAAAAAATTCAAGGAGTTTTCATCCAAGCTCTGAAAATTTTCGAAGAGAAGGCAGGGACCAAATAAAACTTCACTGCTGAATGCGGAGCAATCATAGTATTTATTGTAGTTGGTTCATTACAACAGCTCCACTTAACAGCGGTCACGGTCATGTCGGTTATTTATTGTTGAGAAAATTCAAGGGGTTTTCATCTAAGCCACACCTCGGACACTCCCATACAACGGGCTCGTTATAGACATCTGTCATTTTTACTTGTGTATGTGTGCGTGACGACAGGCGTGTGAGTGCAGGGTTGACATTCGTTTTGTTTTGATACACCTGATGACTACGTACAGTATCTACCAAAGAGGATGTAATAAATAAATAATGTACCTACTACCTAGCTGCTGCTATTTTAAATTTTTCCATTAATTTTATTATGAAAGATATTTATCCGAGAATCTAAGGCGAACTCAGTTTAATGTTCGCGCCTTTTTTTATAGACATGAATATGGCACCTCCTTCGTTTCAGTCTAATACAAGAAACTACGCTGAAACCTTCTTGGATGAAACGAACAATATGCAACAAGTCCAGCGCCATACCTAGCACTTTGGTTAACTTAAGTCTTTACTAATTTTTTGACATTTCGCGGGCGGGGGCGGGTAAGCGGCGCGGGTGCGGGGGGGTGAGTGTCCGTTCTGTATGTAGTACTATACTACATACTATTGTCTATTCTGTGTCTAAGCTCTGAAAATTTTCGAGGAGAAGGCAGATACCAAATAAAACTTCACATCTGAATGCTGAACAATCATATATTTATTGTAGTTGGGTCGTTTTAGAAGCTCCATTTGACAGCTGTCACGTGGTTCAGTGCGAGGGGGAGGGTGCGCGGCGCTCGGGGGACGCGCAGGGGGAGGAGCCGCGCCGCCCCGCGTTGGGGCTCTTCAGACGGACCATCGTGTCTAGGTGACGGAACCTGGGGATTGACAACCGTGGTATGAAAATAAAGCAACCGAAGTAAACTGTGATCGGAGTATTTTTAATTAATAATAATTTCGTGACTGGCTTTATAGCACGTAAGTCACCCATTGTAACTATAGCTACTTCATTTCTAATTCGTGTTAAAGTAACTGATTCAAAAATACACCTCATGAGCCAAAGCTAGCAAAGCTTCTTGTGGTGTGGCTTTTTGGAAATTACAAATAGAAATGTATTATTGCTATCTTACTGTAGTTATTAGAGATAAGTTAACCATGCTATATATATAAGTTGGCTGTGGAATAAGTAGCATGTACTTAGTTGAATAGTAGTTTATCTTTTCTATCGTCATAAATTGTGTCGGAGACCAGAATCCCCTTTAGGTTGCCGAGCCAGCGTCAGTAAGCTAAGATAAACTCTGACACCAGGGTTCATCAGATCATTCGACGACTCGGTGTCCCAGTCGAAAAGAAGTGAGTATCATACGCACCTAAGTCGCAGGTCGTTGGCGTCATGGTCTACGCTCTGGAAGAAGAACGCAAGAGGCCAGCTGATCCACGACGAAGGTTTTCTGAAAACAGTCAGTAAGTAGGTACGGTTATTTTGTGTTATGTCCGTGTCGAATTACACGTAGAAAAGTGGTTTGTGGTCTATTCATACAGGATGTTTAAAACTAATCCAGGAGGGTATTTTTCATCTTATGAAATTGAAGAAATTTCAAACACCTTTAACGACAAAACTAGTTTTTTTTGTAGTTTTAATGAAAAAAAAATACAGATAAAACAAAGCTATTTCCCTTACAATTTGCATAAATTAAGTACTTTCCTATAGAGGAAAGATGTGATAAGGATAAGTATAACAAAGAAGTAATAGATACATCGATATGCAGCCGTCATGCGATTTCTATTAGGTAATAGTAGTTTTTACGATCTTGAAACTGGTTCACCGTAAAACTTTGGGAAAACTTAATCCACAAGTGTCACAGCCATAAAGCCACAAGTGGCGTGCGACACTAAGCATTCGACAGATGGTTGGATAATAAAAAAACACTATTAAAGTCGCAGAGGATATATGCGAAGTCGTCATTTCGAGCAATCGCGTGTTGGCGTTACGATCTTATTGATTGTAGATTAAAGTTCAACATGATTCTGAAATACCACTTTAATAGGTAAGTGCTTATCGCATTTAAAATCATGAGAACTGTAGGTAAGACCTTTATCATTATTATAACAGCTATAGGCATTGGACGTCCACGATCTCCTACTAATCATAATCATATCGACGTAACTATTATTTTTCTTGTAGTAAAGTGAGTCAAATACACTAAAAGGTGTTTGCAAATTCGCAATCTTTTTTTTACCTTATATTACTCATTTTTGAAACTTAAAACAACTAGTTACGTCTATGATTTGTAGAGGACGATATAGGCCTCCCCTAAACTTTCTAACCTAACTGATTAGAAGCGTCCTACAAGGGACGTCCTAGGGCGCTTGTCAGGGTAGATTTGGAGGAAATAATACAGAGCAGTACTTACGGTTCCTGAAGGTCCGTAGCGGTATCTTCATCGGGAGTATCAGGGGTCCGCACGACGGTGCTCAGCGGGGACATTGGCGACATGGGTGCGGGGGGAGGGGTCTTGTTGATAGCAGGGTTGTAGATCTTAGGAAGGCAGTACCTATAGAGCAGTAGATACTTACGGTTCCTGTAGGTCCGTAGCGGTATCTTCATCGGGAGTATCAGGGGTCCGCACGACGGTGCTCAGCGGGGACATTGGCGACATGGGTGCGGGGGGAGGGGTCTTGTTGATAGCAGGGTTGTAGATCTTAGGAAGGCAGTACCTATAGAGCAGTAGATACTTACGGTTCCTGTAGGTCCGTAGCGGTATCTTCATCGGGAGTATCAGGGGTCCGCACGACGGTGCTCAGCGTGGACATGGGCGACATGGGCGCGGGGGGAGGGGTCTTGTTGATAGCAGGGTTGTAGATCTACAGTAGATGCAGTATAGAGCGGTACTTACGGTTCCTGTAGGTCCGTAGCGGTATCTTCATCGGGAGTATCAGGGGTCCGCACGACGGTGCTCAGCGGGGACATGGGCGACATGGGCGCGGGGGGAGGGGTCTTGTTGATAGCGGGGTTGTAGATCTTAGGATCGCTGACCATGCGCACGAAGAATGACCGTTTGAGCGCGAGCTGGGCTGCTCGGTTGCGTTTCGCGCGGACCTCGTTGAGTTCCTGTACAAATAAAATGGGTTATTACATCGCCTTTTCAGCTATATTCGTACTTTAATGGAGTAGGGATAACAACATACCCTTTCTTTGTCAGGTCCTTCGAGCAACTCTGTAGCGAAGTCTGTGATTATTTCCCACGCGGTTACTGTAACATGTAACAAAATACAACGTATGAGGTATGTAGGTACTGTTCCTGCAGTAGCATCAGTTTCATAGGTAGCATACCTATACCATGTAACGACTTGCATCAGATGCAGTCTCTGTTTCCGTCAAGAATCGTAAGAGCTACATGGATATACTGTGAGAATAGATTAGAAAGATATGTGATACATATATAGATCCCTCCCTATCGTGTGTCTGCAGCTTGCCGGAAGCGTTGATGGTCGTCAGCAGTTTGTTCAGTTGTTGCTGTATAGTTAGATACATACAGATATCATCCCGCGTGGCGTCCTGTTTGACCACGCAGAAGCGTATGACGAAGCGGTCGCGCACGCAGGCCGGCACCATGTGCAGCTTGCCGGAAGCGTTGATGGTCGTCAGCAGCTTGTTCAGTTGTTGCTGTATAGATAGTTAGATACATACAGATATCGTCCCGCGTGGCGTCCTGTTTGACCACGCAGAAGCGTATGACGAAGCGGTCGCGCACGCAGGCCGGCACCATGTGCAGCTTGCCGGAAGCGTTGATGGTCGTCAGCAGCTTGTTCAGTTGTTGCTGTATAGATAGTTAGATACATACAGATATCGTCTCTTGTTGCGTCCTGTTTGACCACGCAGAAGCGTATGACGAAGCGGTCGCGCACGCAGGCCGGCACCATGTGCAGCTTGCCGGAAGCGTTGATGGTCGTCAGCAGCTTCTTGTTCAGCTCGTCTTGCTGCTCCGGCTTCTCGTCCGACCCGCCGACCAGCCGGAAACACACCAGCCCTAACTGGACACAAACATTTTTTTATATTGTTTCAATCCGTAAAACTTTGTTTTGCAAGTAGAGCATAAAGCGCCAAATAATAAGTCTCTTTCAGTATGGATTTAATCACAAAAGCTCGGGACTTGTAAAGTTACAAACGGCACTTAGTCCAATAATTGTGATAGTCAGCATGATCTTGAAATTGAGCCTTACCCGAACTTCATTGCAGACTTCAAATCTGTCATCCTTTTTCACAAGTCCCGCGAACAACTTAGCGAGCTCGCAATGCCGTTTGACGTACTTCTGCAGCCCGCTGATGCCATAGTTCCTCAGCATGAACCACAGCTTCAGCGATCTGAACCGACGACTCAGAGGAATCCCCCAATGCCGGTAGTCAATCGCCGTGTGGTCATAGCAGTGTTGAAGGTAGAGAGGGTCCACGACAAGCGCAGATGTGAGGAGGAATCGGTTGGTGACCCACAGTAGTGAACAATCGAAGCTTGTCAGCATGAATTTGTTAGGGTTTGTGTTAAAGGAGTCGGCGTATTCTATTCCGGCGAGGTAGCGTTTGTACTCCGGGCAGAGGAAGGCCCCGCCTGCGTACGCCGCGTCCACATGCAGCCACACGCTCTCGAAGCTCCGCACGACGGGTCCGATCTCGGGCAGGTTGTCAAAGGAACAGCAGGACGTTGTGCCGAGTGTGGTTTCCACGAAGAAAGGCACGAGGCCTGCAGCTACATCCTTCTCCATTGCCTGCAATATTTAACGAAAAATTGACGCTTCTAGCAAAAAAACAGGAGCAATGAATAATGCTACGAGTATTAATAAAACTGTGTTTTCCAGGAGGTCAATTTCCTGAGAAGTTCGCTACTTTATGCTTATCAATCATAGGAAGATCATAGGTAAGTGAGACTGTATGAATGTAAAAGTGAATCTCAAAAGTACGTTATGGAAGTATCTCAAAAGTACGTTATGGAAGTAATATAATAGAAACAGTCGTCTTGTTTTTATATTGTTATTACAATATGTTTATGAGTAATCCAGTGATGTCATTTCGTTGGCTGAGGTAAAAACAATCAGAGAATCATCGAAATAGACGTAAATTCCATAGAATCATTTTCAAAGGCTCTCAATTAGAAGCGATTCTTGAATAAGAGGGTGGCATGAATTTTCAGTATTCGTGGCATAGAAAGTGGGGTACAATGCGGCTCTATAGCCGCGGGGCGCGCGACGTATTTCAGGCATCCGCAGTCGGCAGTCATTAACGCGCGCCCCGGCCGCCCGTCTGCCCGCCCCGTCGCCCGTCTGCGCGCCCCGCTCGCTCAATTACCGCCCGATTATCTCTGCCGCCGGTTAGCACCGTAACCCAATTAGAAACGCCAGCAATATTTGAGTTTCATGAGAAATAAATAGCGATAGTGCCTGAATAGGTATTTGTGACATTACGTTTTTTTTAATATTTTCGAAACACTACGGCGTAGCTACTTGCTATGAAAAAAGTGAGAATCGCTAAAAATACAAAAGCTTCAAAATGTATTACTGTGATAAAGGAAAAAGAGATTTTTCGAGCATTGTGCAAACTAATCTATAACCACTGAATGCAAATGAGGCCCTTACCTCTTTACTTAAAAAGTCTCTACTGAATGACCCATCTAACGAAAGCCAGCTACGCTCATCCGACTGAAAAATATGGAGTGCCAGAAGCAGTTTTTGGTGGTATTGGTGGCTATTTCTACACATTATTGGGCTTAAGTCTTCGTTCTTCGTCTACTTCATCTTTCTTTTTTATATTCCAATACAAGTTGTATTTATCTAAGATTTATCTAGACGAGGCATGCGGAGTTGCAGAGTTTGACAAAGTAGGCCATGGTACTTTTTTCCAATCAGGAGTGGGGCCCCCTTGAGACAGTACGGGATGATCTTTAAGATAAGGTCTTCTTATTGTTCTTGGAGTAGGACACCGAGTCCTCGAACGACCCGAGGAACCCTGGTGTCAGAGCTTTACAATCGCCTACTACAACTAGCAGGGCTCTGACAAGGCCAAAAAGCTTTTATCAACATCGTCTAGCATTTGCAGACCTGTGAGCTGTTCTTACACCCCCTTAACTCTTTCAATCTCCGCTCTAAGAAAGCCTTGCTCATGAATGTGGAGTTTGAAGAAACAGGTCATTGCTGCCTTTTCCACGCAAGAGTGGGCTCCCTTGGAACTATAAACAATCAAGCATTGGCAGCAGGAGGCCTTCGTCAACATCGCCTTGCAGACTTGTAACTTGTTTTGACACCCTTACCTCTCTCAAAGTCTCCCCTCTAAGCGAGCCGTGCTCATCCGGCTGCAGAATGCGGAGTTTGACGAAGCAGATCATTGCTGCCTTCTCCACGCAGGAGTGGGCTTCCTTGGAGCAATACGAAATCAGCTAAGACAGCAGTGTGCCCATCCCCTTGCAGACTTGTAACTTGTTTTGATACCCTTACCTCCCTCAAAGTGTCCCCTCTAAGCGAGCCGTGCTCATCCGGCTGCAGAATGCGGAGTTTGACGAAGCAGATCATTGCTGCCTTCTCCACGCAGGAGTGGGCTTCCTTGGAGCAGTATGCAATCAGCTTGGACAGCAGGAGGCCTTCGTCGACGTCACCCTGTAGACCCTTGAGGCGCTTGATTCCACTCGCTCTTGCCGCCAGCATGGAGACCAGCACGCATTCGCTCGCTGATCCCTAATTACAGAAATAAATATAGCGATAGATACCCCCTTTTATGGGTAATTATTTGATCGCGAGCAATAAACCGAACGAATGCAGTTTCAATTTAATGGCACTACTTCGAAGATACGTATTTAATTGAAATTATACGCTTTGAATTGAAGAAGCTTTTGAAGCCACAAATGAACTGCATTCAAGATACTACTGTACATTTATACGATCGATGACAATTGGCTAATTTTACGTTGCTTATAAAAGAACGTACGGATACGTTAGAGAAATCATATTTTAATTTCTATTTACTTCAGCCACTTGATTCTTTTGCAGCGGATTTCTCATCAAATATAAATTTTTCAATCTTAGCGGAATTAGTGCGGTCAGGTAGTAAACAAGAGCTCACCTCGATGACCCCGCCTCCTTTGCTGCCCTCCTCGAGTGCTAAAAACTGGGGCGGTAGACCGATAGCTTTACCTGTAAATACGATGAAAAATTAATATATTTGCTACTTGATTGGGAAAGGCCTAATTGATTGTTCATTAATTATGAAATAGGTTTGAAGCTCCAAAAAGCAATGGGATTTGAACAAAAAATACAACAATACAGGCGTAAAAAAACCCACGCATTGTATAAAAGTAAACATTTGTCAAATAACGCCAACTCTGCTACGTTTAAAAAAAACCGGCCTAGAGCGTGTCAGACACGCCCACAAATAGGGTTTCGTAGTCAACGTTTAAATATCAGGTTTTTCAGCATTGCAAACTTAATTTTGTTGCTGGTTTGTTAGCAGCAGTATTATGACCAACCGCAAATTGAAAAACTCAATTTTTTCTGAAACCTTTGAGGGTACAATATCCGTTATAGTTTTCATTGTAACTTCAGATTGTAAGCTATATTTCATATTTATTTCAAATTTTTAGCGTTTATACTTTAGAAGTTACAGCTGGAACAAATTATGGGTCAAAAACGCCCTTTTTAAAAGCAAATATCTCGTGACAGAAACATTTTAGTGACTTTGTTTCAAAGAAACCTCACCTTAGTTTTAGAAGACCTATTCAACGATACCCTACTCAATATTACAGATGAAAAAAAAAATTTTTGCCCCCCTTTCACTTGTATGGGAGGGGGTCCAAAAAACATTTAAAATATTTTTTTCTTAACATTTCTATATTTTGGTCAACACGATCTATCTTCTCACCAAATTTCATGTCGATAGCTCTAAAATTGACGAAGATATGAGGGCGCGGCATACAGACAGACAGACAGACAGACAGACAGACAGACAGACAGACAGACATGACGAAACTATAAGGGTTTCTAGTAGACTACGAAACCCTAAAAAACTACAAAAACTTCAGCCACAGTCCACTGCTGCACATATGGTCCTCCTCCAATTGGGCTCACACCGCTTGGCAGGCAAATTGGCGAGCGCAGTGCAAATTGTTGAAGATATTCGCAGGGAACGCTGCTGCCCATTCTTTCTCTTAGTCGGTTTTTAAATGCGAGGTGAAATTGGGTGAAGTTATTATAAGCCGTGACCACACGGCTGACTAAAACGACAAAAAAACTACTCAAAGTAATGCTGTGTTGAAATAAAACTTAAGTTATTGGATACACAATAATGTCTTAAAGTAACGTTAAAGTCCATTGATCATGCGATTAGGCCACAATAGTATCTATTTGAATAAGGAAGGGTCAAACAGATTCTTATCGAGATATCTATTTGACCCGTACTGTTCGAAAACTTAAGGTATAGCTTACCCATCCAATCCAACATGATAATTTCTAACTCTGTACAGGCTGGGCTTGCCGCCTGTAACAAAGAAAAAAATTAAACGATTTTTATCCAACTTCAATAAAAGGAGCAGGTTTGGAACTAACGACTGATTTGTTTTTTAATATTAAATAGGGTTAATTCTCAAGATTATCCAGGAAATTCTTCAAATTTCATCGGCACAGGTATAAGTTGGTAATAAAACGGTTAAATATCATCTAACAATATACATGGCGCAGTAAAATTCGGTTGATATATTTTGTTCACAGCAGTGTTTTTATACCCCGTAGAGAACTTAACCTGGGTGTGCAGTGCAGCTGACAAAATACTACACAAATACGTACATACTCTCGAAAAACATAGGATTCTTTAGGCAGTCGGGTAAAAATATCATACCGGTATCGATTTTTGCAAGATGAATAAATGAAGTGGCTAGGTTCCATTACACAGGAATCGATACATTTAGCTTCGTACGGCATCCGATATAGTTGCAATCGATGCTAATGTACTGCCCCCATTCAATCAATCAATGGAGACACTGCACGTAATGTATTTGCGTACGACAGGTTATTTTATTAATGTGAAGGTGTCTTTTGAAATAATGCACGCAGTTTATATTGGCTTTCCAGCTGGCAACATGTTAACTTAGGGATATAATGTCCGATTCCCAAAATGTCCAGTGATCTTATGTCCACAATGTCAATTCCTAAAATGTCATATTATATTTTATCTACTACTTGTAGTTTTAAATCGAAGCTTATAGAGTCTCAACGTTTCAATGCAATAAGTGCACCATCATCGGGAACACAGCGGGCGCTACTACCGAGCGCGAGTTACCTGTCGGACTCCTGATGATGGTGCACTTATTGTCTCTTCAAGCAACCGACGTTCCCACCGGCGGGGACGTGGAGGTCACTCATTTATGCCCATCTTTGGCAACTACCGGTACATACGGGGTAGACATAGTCCGATCCGTTCTTCCCCGAACAACTCGTAAGCCCAGTCGCGCCCCAAGCGCACAATTGGACTGGTTGTTTGAACAACCACACACCAAACAGCTAAGTGTAGATTTAATAGCCCTGGGGCTTAAATCGTAGGGTCAAAAAAAAAGGTGCACTTATTGCATCGAAACGCCGAGATTCTATAAGCATCGACTTTAAACAATAAGGTCAGTCGTTTTACTACATAAAATATGAGTTATCCTTGATCGTTTAATAATTCATTATTATATTCATAATTCCCAGAATGTTTATGGATGCGATTGTAGACTTCTGCCACGGCGTAGCTTAACAAATGATGTCAATATTCTCACGGGTTATTTAATTATTCCAGTACAATACCCTTACAAATTATTCATCCAGTTTCAAATTCCTACTACAAGTCGCAAAATTATATGACGTAGACAACTGCTACGACGTAGCAAATCGTAGCATAGTTACACTTGTACTTGTGTGCTACGACTGACAGGTTGTCAGCTTGTCGCCTAAAATTGCTACACACAACAACTCTCAAATCTCTTAGTCATTTCTCACGACACCCACGGGAAATATATGGGGTGATGCTATTCTAAGCCGGCACCACACGGCACGGTACTTGCATACGAGGCATTAGGTATTCTTGTTATTCCTATGAACAGGTGTTTTTTGAAATAATGCATGCAGTTAGATTAGCCTTTAACATCGCGACATCTTATATAATATGGTTAAAGATATTTTTGTAGACTTCTGCTACGGCATAGCGTAGCAACTCGTAGCAAAACCACACGTAATGTATTTGCGTACGAGGGGTTATTCTTTCTATTCCTATAAACAATGCACGCAGTTCTGTGTCTTTAGAAATAATGCATGCTGTTAGATTAGCTTTTAAACTTGTGACATGTTATACGTCTGTCTATAGATATTTATGTGGACACCTGCTACGACATAACTTAGGAAATCGTAGCAATAAAGTGTTTGCGTACTACGAGTTGTTAATTTTGTTATAATTCTAGTGAAATATCGATATAAATATTTGTATTTTTAAATTATTCGTATTCGCCTTAGAATTCGCTTTCCAACTCGCATTATTATCGTAGACTTTTACAACGGCGTAGCTTATCAAATCATAGCAAAAGCGCAATTAATGCATTTTGGATTATTCTTGTTATACAGGGTGTCCCTGTTTAAGAGGTCCAAAAAATCTATATGCTGGTCCTTCTTGGGTGCGGACAATGCGCGTCGAGGAATATTCAGCAGAGAATATGCATCGCGGAATGTGCAGTAAATATTTGGCGTCAGAAAATGTCATACGCGTGACAATCTATCTGTCCTTGTCATACTTGGACGAATTTCATATTTTCATCCTTTTTTAACATGACGTCTGATCGTCATTTGTCATTTGACGCCAAATACTTACTGCACATTCCGCGGTGCATATTCTCTGCTGAATATTCCTCGACGCGCATTGTCCGCACCCTCCTTCTTGGCTACTAATCTGGGATATTGTATTTACATATACAAAGAAAAAGAATGACGCCCCATACGAAATGTTCATCAGTCAGCGTTATTGTCATCATCATCATCTTCCTACCCTTAACCCAATTACTTGGGGTCGTCGGCGCAACACGTTTCGTTGAAAACAAAATAGTGTTGCAAAAAAGTAGGATTTTTATTCAGATAGACTAAACTGACGTTTGGTGGGTTGCCACGTTTTTGTATTTAAAAAAATAAAAAAATTGTGTTATACCCAAATGATCAAGTCATTGTGATTCAAAGATTGTGATTGAATCTTTATGAAAACAAATTTAGTTTATTTCAATTTTCAATATTAAATTGGCCTATAACACAAACATACTTACTACTATGTGTATAACAAACTAACTTCACATTTATTTCCTGTCTGACGAATTTTTTATTTGAAAGCTAATGAGAACATAACTAGTAACAGTCTGATATCATTAATGTGAATTTATTGAACAGTACCTATATTTTCAATTTCAATATTATTAATTTTTGAATTCTATTAACTAAACAAAAACTTTGCGAAAACAAAAAATATTCCAGATTGGCTGCAAAGTATGTCTACAATCTAGATTTTTCTTTGGACCACTTTAACAAGGGCACCCTGTATAGAATATGTAGATGTTTATAGGAAAAAAATACTCTACGTAGTTTATTCATTTTCATGTTCGTACGTAGACTTCTGTTACGTCGTAGCGTAGCACTTCGCAGCAAATACGTTTAGGGGGTAAAAATGGTGGTTAGATTTGCAAACCTAATAGAAATAATAGTATTAGATTAATTCATCCATATTTTATTTTATCACGTTATAGAATAGATGAGATATTCATTCTTTAAAGCCGAAATCTAAATGTACGATTTTCACGTGAAACTTCATAGATTTATTGGCCTCAATGAAAAGACAAGGCATTCCCATTTAACAATGTAATCACAGTAACATATTTTTTGTATTTTCACTAGATTTAAATTATTTTTTCCCAGTTTGATCCTACAATGAAACATTTGAGAGATTTGTTAAGAGGGTTGATGTGTATTGCAGTTTTAGGCGACAGGCTCAGCAACCTGTAACTATGGTGATACACTGTCTTCTGAATGACTCTCAATGTTTTGTCAGACGTGGTTTTAATGGCCGTTTTCACAGCTATTTACGGTCTGTCTACCCCGCAAGGGAAATAGGTGTGATATATGTATGTATGAAACTTTTGCTCAATGGGTTTGTTTTGTTGGCATGTTCCCGCTGCTGATCCGTATGTAAAAACGGCTTTGTGAACTCCCGTTAAACAATTGTAACCTCTATAATCCTTTGCAGGCCAAGTCGTTAAATTTGCATGGAGGGCAAATGTAACAGTTGAACTATCTACTCGCTAAACTTACTTAAGACCCTTAAAACCTACGAAGGCAGTTACTTTTTGTTACCGGACTGGTGATGTTCGGCACATCACTGTGAGAATAAAGATTATGTCAATATAGGATCTAGGTTAGATTTAGGTACTTGACAGGTAAGAGGCAATACTTATTAGCGGGTTCATTGCACATCTATATCTAAAGCTTTTGAAATTTTCGCTAATTTAAAATGAATTCCTATTTTTACCCCCTTCGCATGGCTCTTTCCTTCGTATGCTGTCACAAAAGTAGTGTTAGATGTATTAACAAAAACCCGATGGCGATAATTTCAAAATAATATTTTGCGTTTAAAATCCGCCATTTTGAATTTATGAAATTTTAATAGAGCCAGTGTCACTCGAGCTGCTGAGACGAATTTAACGACACATACGTCAATAATCGCCCGTGATAAAGAATTTCTTGTCTACGTACATGCATACATAAGGTCTGCATGCGAACTTCCTACACATACATACATACTCTCGAAAAACATAATCCTCCTGTGGCAGTCGGGTAAAAATAGAAAAGCTTTAACAACAAAAATGCAGTGGCTTGCTTAGGGTATTCATAAATAACAATCGATAATACAATGTCGGACGAATAGATAAAGCGACGTTACAGTAGGTACAGGGCAAGAAGTTATGCTTATGTATGACTGATAGTGACTTCGTAATCTATCAAACGTATAGGTAGTAGTTGAAGAAAAAAAATATTGCGAAAAATCTGTGCTATAAAAGTCGAACGTACTTGCATATATTTATAGCCAAGTTTTCGAGTTATAGTCTAGTAACTAACGTCACAGCTATTCGGATTGACCCATGAAGCTGAAAATCGGCATGTAGGTACTTCTTGACCTCCTGATTAAAACTAGACATGGAGCCCAGCGGGCACCACCCCCCTTAACCTTTTACCACCCCCCCTCCTTTACAAGGGGTAACTTTTGAAGTAATTGACTTGGAGGGTGGTTTTTATTTCATATCATGAGTGACATCTCACTTGAAGCTTATTGTGCCCTCAAAATTACCCTTTAGGCCCCCCGGGGGGCGCAAAAGCCCGAAAAGTGGGGTGTCCCGTTCTTATATGAGATTTTCTTTTTTTCAAGCTATCGACTCCCAAGAGGTTTCAAAAGTTGCGTAATTAGACACAGATTGCAAATACCTAAATATATCTTTAAATAATAACTATATTTAGGGCTCTATCGATCGTTAAAGTGTTGTGACTACGAAACTAACATATGATTGTTTTTTAATGTTCGGCAAAGCCCTAAATATAAAAATTATTTAAAGATATTTTAAGTTTTTTGCCATCTGTGTCTAATTCCGCAACTTTTGGTACCACTTAGGAATCGATAGCTTGAAAATAAGAAAATCTCATACAAGGACAGGACACCCCACTTTTGGGGCTTTTGGGCCCCCCGGGGGGCCTAAAGGGTAAATTTGAGGACACAATAAGCTTCAAGTGAGATGTCACGCACGATATGAAATAAAAACTACCCTCCAAGTCAATTACTTCAAATGTTGCGCCTTGTAAAGGAGGGGGGCGGTAAAAGGTTAAGTGGGGTGGTGCCCGCTGGGTTCCATGTCTAATTATGATCAGGAGGTCAAGAAGTACCTACATGCCGATTTTCAGCTTCATGGGTCAATCCGAATAGTTATAACCAGCAATTGACGTTAGTTACTAGACTATTAATGTTTCTTTTACTCAGGCAGCAGGAAGTTTATTCGTTTGTTTTATTTGAATGTGATTTGAACTTTGTTAGTACAACAAATATAATTAACCTTTATTTCTTTATACCGTGGGTTTCTCTCATATTTGTCCTTACATTTGTCGACGGCAAATAAACTTTCAGCTTGTCTATATCGAAGAAAAACATTATAATACTATGCTTAATTTGCATTTTCTCTGTTTGTTGGGTCGCATATGCATACATACATACACATATCACGCCTTTGCCCTTTGCGTGGGTAGGCAGAGCGTAAATGACGTAACAAATGGTCGTTATATGACAAATATTTCACGGTCATTTTAGGAAACTGTGTAGGTATCACTATTGGCGACACAGGTTGACTAAAGATGTGATCAAGGGATGAGATACACAATGAAACGCTCCTGTCCCTTAGCCCGGTGTCAATTTTCATTCTATATGTCGCAGGTTTTTTATCAAAACCCTGATTTTATCTAAACCTGCGACATATAGGCTGCTAGTGACCGATAGCGAAAACATAGAACCAGCTGGTGATAAGGAACAACTTTCCCTAAGAAACATAAGTCGATATATGAAAAATAATTTGGACCCCCATAAAAATTTATGATCAGCTGATTTGAGTTCCTACTGGGAGGTGCAAAATATTTCTCATATTTCGACATATGTTCCTAGGGGAAAGTTGTTCCTTATCTATCACCATTCGGTTCTGAATTTTT
Organism: Phthorimaea operculella; assembly: GCA_024500475.1. Taxonomy (NCBI): domain Eukaryota; kingdom Metazoa; phylum Arthropoda; class Insecta; order Lepidoptera; family Gelechiidae; genus Phthorimaea; species Phthorimaea operculella. The sequence goes on along the minus strand of JANFCV010000035.1, from coordinate 3,736,199 downwards.
GCTATCAGTCGCTAGTAAAATTTCACCCAGTAAGTATGTTCGCGAATCGACCAGACTTCCTTACGATAATCTAAGAGTACACTGACTTTATGCAAAATCATATTTTCTTCACGGATTTCCAGCAAAAATATACAGAGCCTTACAGGGGCAGTGATCGATCAATCAAGCGTGTCCAATACTAAAAGATAAGTTATGTAGTGTAGAGCTGCAAGTAAAACGTGCTGGAGAGGCGATGACCGGCGCGACGCGGGAACTATGTCATTCACAAACACATCAACACATGTAACCTAGACTAAGTAGGTATACTTGGTCCGGGTGTAACTTTGCAGGCTGATCAGACCATAAAACTGTTTTTTTTTTTTACTATGGAGCCTAGGTATGTTGGAATTTTCTCAGTCTGATCGTGTTTTTTAAGTTGATCGAAAAAAAGCTTATGTACGAGCGTAGCCTTTAAAGACACTATAAACCCTTTCGACCCGATGAACCCTTACGACCCGATGAACCTTTATGACCCGATGAACCCTTATTACCCGATGAACCATTCACATGACGAGGGAACATTCAATACAGCATTATACGATGCAGATACATTCGACATGGAGACGACCTTCAATGTAATGCACATTCGATGTGGCGGCCTTTCGATGTGGCCGCCTTTCGATGTGGCCGCCTTTCGATGTGGTGACCATTCGATGCGGCGGCCTTTCGATGTGGCGACAATTCGATGTGGCCGCCTTTCGATGTGGCGACCTTTCGATGTGGCGACCATTCGATGTGGTGACCATTCGATGTGGCGACCTTTCGATGCAGCGTTGTCGATGTTGCGACATTCCATGTATCGACCTTCGATGTTATAATCTGGACCCACCCTGGGGTGACTATTTTTCAACCGCTTTCTACGAGTAACAGGCATCTGACATGGTAGGGTAACGACCGTCGTCTAAGTAGGTAATCTAATCATAGACGGCAACGGGACCGAAGGCTTAACGTGCCCTCCAAATCACGGAACCACCTAGCTTTCGGACAATCAATAACTGCGATTACCACCGGAAATCGAACCCGGAACCATCTGCGCCGCAGGCAGTCGCACTACCACTGCTCCACATCGGCTGTCTTCCTAGTAATATTTTCTACTGTTTTGATGGCTACTTATTTTGTGAGCCCGCCTTTGTGCATATTTAATTTGTGGTTTCCTGTTTCAGTGTTTCAATGTGCCATCAAAAACTACTCGTATACTAGTAGGGTTGGTATTGTACTTAGTCATCTTTCTTTTAAATTACTATCCATAACGCATAACCTACTTAGGCTTAGGCTGGTAGTACCTAGTATTTAGTTTAAATAGATAAGTAGTAGTACTATGAGATGGTAGAAGTGAGTAGGCCTCTTTTACCGACATTTCTTTTTTCCTCTAGCTATATGAATTCAGGTGTTCTTGTAGACAAACATTTATGGAAAAAAGATATTTTGGTAAAATTTTGGACTTTAAGTGCATAAAGGAATACTTTCTGCTGTTTCATTTATATTTGATCAACATCATCGACTTAACTCGAGTCGACATTACAGAGACTACCTCTTACAAACAATTCTCCATCTCCGCACTGTACTTACCCACGAGAATCCGATGCATCCAATACCGGCCGACAGCATATCCCCCAGGATGGAAGGGTAAGCGTTGCCCGCCGGGAAGTAGGCGTGGAACCGTGGATGCTGCCAGTGCGTCACCCCGGGCATGATCTTCTTCTCCACGTCGTCCATGATCTGCTCCCAGGGCTCCGGGTGGAAGGGCGCCTCGGCGGGCAGCGCCGTGCGGAGGTACCCGGGCTCCACCGAAGGTGTCACCCGCCGCGTGTGCAGCGTGTTCATATACGTGCAGATGTAGTCCACCATCTCCTTGCCGTGGACGCGGAACTCGTCGACGTTCATCTTGGCGTGTGTTGTGAGAACTTGTGAGTGGTGTGTGAGATGTCAGCGCCGCGGCGGCTGGCGGCTGACTCGCGGCGGCCGTCGCGGCCGGCAGCGCTCGAGGGCGGGCCGCGGGGCTCGGGGCGGGGCAACACTCCTCAAGCAAGGGGGTGTTACCCGTTGTATTCATACTTCTCTATTTCTGAATGGGCCGGCTCTACATACCTATTATGAATTTTGTGTAGAAAGAAGTGTCTTTGAAGAAATGTTTATCGTATCCTTCTAGAGCCTATTGTAGGGCTCTCAAAAACATTGACGTTAGAAAGTTGTTAATTCGTTCCACGAGATTTAAAATTAATTATTTTAAAACTTTTTGTAGATATTATTTTAATTTTTATTAAGATACCTACATATATGTTACAGGCAAAACCCTTAACCAGTCAATAACGTTATTGACTGGAAAAACCAGTCAATAACGATATTGCCTAAGGGCCTCAGTCAAAACCCTTATTGACTGGTTTTATCTATTAAAAGCAGTCAATAACGATATTGACTGACGTGCCCAGTCAAAACCCTTAATAGGTACTTCTGCCCTGGTAGCAGCAACCTAGACTGGCTGGCTGACTGTCTCTATCGCCGGTTGTTATTCCTGAGGACATGCCCAAGTCGCAGACGGCTTTTCACTATCTAATGCTGACATTAGCGTATACGTGGCTTCACCTCCTAGATGTCATAGACTTCACGACGGTGGTTGTTAGGCTCCCGCCTAGTTCAATCGGCGAGCGAGGCTGTAGGCTTTCTTCTAGCTGCGACCAACTGTCCTGATGGTGATCTCAGACCAGCCAGGCAGTCTAGGTTGCTACCACCGGGTCGGACGTACCTATTAAGGGTTTTGAAAAAAAATCTAACGGTCCTGATGGTTACTATGCAGTAACCATTGCGTTGCGGTGAGTTTATGTGCGATGCCGCGGGTAGCACTGCGTTGCGGTGAGTTTATGTGCAGTGCGGCGGAAATCAGTGCGGTGCGGAGAGTTTCGGTGCGCGATGCGGTGGGTATCACTGGGTTGCGGTGTGTTTATGTGCAATGCGGCGGAAAGCAGTTCGGTGCGGAGAGTTTCGGTGTTCGATGCGGCGGGTAGCGCTGAATTGCGAAGAGTTTATGTGCTTTGCGGCGGAAAGCAGTGCGGTGCGGGAAGTATTGTTGTGTGTTGCGGCGGGTAGCGCTGAATTTCGGTGTGTTTATGTGCTTTGCGGCGGAAAACAGTGCGGTGCGGAGAGTTGCACTAATTTGCGGTAAGATTATGAGCAATGCGGCGGGTAGCACGGCGTTGCGGTGAGTTTATGTGCTATGCGGCGAAAAGCAGTGCGGTGCGGAGAGTTTCGATGTGCGATGCGGCGAGTAGCACTGATTTGCGGTGAGATTATGAGCGATGTGCGGTTAGTTTAGATGCGATGCGGCGGGTAGCAGTACGGTGCGGTGAGCTATGGTGCGATGCGGCGGGTAGGAGTGGTTACTGCATAGTAACCGTCAGGATCGATATATTTTTTTTAAAATAAGATAGGCTCGCATTTGTCTGCTATCTCACCAGCTGATAAAAGGAGTAATCCTAGTCAGCGACGCGATCCCCGGAGGTGGAATTGGGATAATCAGGTCGTGGGACGATTGCGCACGCTCACTGAAATGCATCTTATAGAAGATAGAAGATGGAGGCAGTCAGAGTGAAAGTCTACTGTTTCGCTCGCCGGTGGCACTGAGCCCGAGTCCTTGAGTAACTACCGGGTGGTCTATGACTTCTGGGAGGGGAGGCCACGTATTTGCTGCCGTCAACATAAGTGAAGAGCCGTCTACGACTTGGGCATGTCCTTATGGAATAACAACCGGCGATCGAGACAGTAGACTTCCACTCTGGCAGCGACCATCTAACGGTTCTGATGGTGATCTAAGACCAACCAGGACATACCTATTAAGGGTTTTGTTTGACTAGGCACGTCAGTCAATAACGTTATTGACTGATTTTATTAGACAAAATCAGTCAATAAGGGTTTTGACTGAGTACCTTAGGCAATAACGTTATTGACTGGTTTTGCCAGTCATTAACGTTATTGACTGGTTAAGGGTTTTGACTGTAACATATACACAGAATAACGCCCAGACTAAACACAAATATTTTTGTTCTGTGCGGAGCTACCCACGACCCTCGAGAAGCCCCTAGGCATGAACGCTTTCGGACTTGTCATAAAAAATATCCATTCCATGTCCGTACTAAGAAAATATTTTTTGATCCAACAGTATAGATTTCCGGACTTGTTGACCACTGACTGAAAAAGCAAGATATAATCCTACCTACGGGCCAAGGGTAGGAAGAAAGCCGAGTAGGTACATATTATCCTTCACGAAGATTTCTCTTACGATCTTAAAGCATTCTTTACATTCTTATTTACATTTTTCCCGACAATATATCCCGTTCGTTATTCTAACAATTTATAGTATTATTACTGAGGGTTACCTACATGCAACTTGGACAACCTTGCAAAACCACAAAATTACACAGAATGTAATAAAAATATTGTATATATTTTAAGGGATGAGTCAATCCATAAAACTTAGCAACTTTTTCCAATAGACATAAGACGAAAAATGAAAAGAAAATGGCCCTCCCGTAGAAACTGACCCGGCTGGCCGACACTTTTTGTATGGAAGATCCAATTTTTCTCGGCCATGTGCGGAGCGGATTCTCGCACGTAGGGTACCGTACCTTTATGTATAAAAATTGCACATAGATCATGTTTGTTGTTTGGGAGCCCCAAATATTTATTTAACACAACGCCACCTAGAATGAATTTATAAAAACGGGCGAAAGCTATCAGATAGAAAAATCCCCATTATCACGGTTAGATTATGAGATACAACTCAAGCAAGGATAAACCTACTGGGCTTACAAGCGTGCCATGATAAAATTTTGTCACCATATTATCTCGTCTGGGGCTCACTTCACTCTGAATAAATTCCGCACTTTATTTCCTTTATTTTCTTTAATTTCTACAGAAGTTCGGCGCGCATGAGAAACTACTTAAATATGTCATGGCTTAGCACGTTAGCTGGAGTGACAGACGGCGGAGTCCCAGTAATAAGTCCCAGTTTGACCCTTTGGCTACGGAACACTAAAAATATCTTTAAAAATTACTTTGTAAGACAGAAACGTGTTAGTACTTGGAGTGATTGCGTTGATGTCTTTTAAGGACAACTTTAACGATACTTCGATATTCTGTAATGTAACTAATTTTTCGTTTAGAAATGATAATAAGTAGAAGATTCCTCTAGAGAATTACCAACAAATACATTACAATGCCAAGAAAAGAAAAGCCCTACCCCATCTAGCATTCAATCGTAGAACTTCACATACTTACTTATTTTCTTCATTAAAAACTTCACATACTTATTTTGTCTTCATGTTAATTTTCCGCTCATGTTATAAAATTCGTATATTAATTACCGACTTCTCAGTCTTATCTATCATTTACCTATCAACATTTTTAAGGTTTTAGAACAGGTTTTAGGACGCCAACACAGATGTGTTGCATGCATATTGGTGACAGGTGACAACTAAAACTACTCCATGACTAAAACCTATCAATCTGCCTAAATACCTAGAGAAGAATTCCTCTTCATTTTAGAATGCATGCATGCTCCGCTTAGCTAGCGTACTTTTAATATTTCCGCTTCTTGAATGAAGCCGGGTAGAGTGCTGACTGAGCTTGGATTCCGCCTGTCAGGTTAGTCAATTTAATATTGGTCAAGTGCCGGCCGCCTTCGTTCCACTGCCCTGTATGAATATTCAACAAGGTTTAAATCTCTCCTTCCTTCAGGGTAACCTTACACCCTTCAGGGCCCGAAGTCTACTAAATAAAAACCGGCCAAGAGCGTGTCAGACACGCCCACAAATAGGGTTTCGTAGTCAACGTTTAAATATCAGCTTTTTCAGCATTACAAACTTAATTTTGTTGCTGGTTTGTTAGCAGCAGTATGATGACCAACCGCAAATAGAAAAACTCATTTTTTTCTGAAACCTTTAAAGGTACGATATCCGTTATAGTTTTCATTGTAACTTCAGATTGTAAGCTATATTCCATAATTATTTCAAATTTTATGCGTTTATACTTTAGAAGTTACAGCTGGAACAAATTATGGGTCAAAAACGCCCTTTTCAAAAGCAAATATCTCATAACAGAAACATTTTAGTGACTTTGTTTCAAAGAAACCTCACCTTAGTTTTAGAAGACCTATTCAACGATACCCTACTCAATATAACAGAAGAAAAAAAATTTTTTTTGCCCCCTTTTCACTAGTATGGGAGGGGGTCCAAAAAACATTTAAAATATTTTTTTCTTAACATTTCTATATTTGGGTCAACACGGACTATCTTCTCACCAAATTTCATGTCGATAGCTCTAAAACTGACGAAGATATGAGGGCGCGGCATACAGACAGACAGACAGACAGACAGACAGACAGACAGACAGACAGACAGACAGACATGACGAAACTATAAGGGTTTCTAGTAGACTACGAAACCCTAAAAATCGTCTCAGTTGAGTGGAGATGGTATGTCAGTTGGATAGTATTGGTCAAGTATTGGTAGTTTCGTATTCTGCTAACAGTTTTTAGCTTAGGTTTTTAGTAGAGATGAAACGGATAGTTGTTTGGCCGGATACCGGATACCGGATATCCGGCCGCCGTGAAAGCCGGATAGCCGGATATCCGGCGGCCGGATATTCGGCCGAACATTGCCATTTCGTGAAGTGCTCACGATGTGATGGAAAAACTGTTTTCAGAAGCTGGTCTCCACGAAGAAAATCGCAATCGTTTGTTACGTGCCAATTCAGAAAAATGGAAATTCATTTACCACAATTACATACGTACATACATATATCACGCCTATATCCTTTGCGGGGTAGGCAGAGCGTATACAGCTGTACAAAACGGCTACTTACATCACATCTGACAATAGTTTGAGAGTCACACAGAAGACTGCGTATTACCATAGTGACAGGTTGTCAGCCCATCGCCTAAAATTGCAATACACATTAACTCTCAAAATCCTTTGGTTCTTACGACACCCACGGGAAAGATATGAGGTAATACTATTCTAAGCCGGCGCCACACGGCCAACTTTGTTATACGAGTTAACAATTTCGTAGTAAATAGAACTATGGTGTGAGTTTATATTAGTACCTAAATTAGACTCAAAATCTTTGCTTTGTCTAATAGAAAACATTGGTTTCAGACATTGCTTCTAACAAATAAATTGAAAATTTCGAACACCCATTTTTTCACCACAATTACTTCCCTTTAATCAACTATGGTTACTGAATTGTTATTTTTTGTCAACATAGTTAATTACTAATCAACGTGAGACAGTTAATTTTCCTCCTGTATACATTTTGATAAAATTGTTTTATACCTTTAGTATCCGGTATCCGGCCGGATAGTCGCCTAATATCCGGTATCCGGCCGGATAGTAAAAACATAGCCGGATAGGCCGGATACCGGATAGTTGCCGGATATCCGTTTCATCTCTAGTTTTTAGTATGGAAAAATCACAATGGCAATCGAATGACAGTTGAGAGTTGCCGGCATTACTTTGGGCCAAAGGCCTTTGAAAGGTCTTTGGCTAAACATACATACAGTTCAAAATCATAACCCTTCTTTTTGCTTTGCTGTAGTCGGGTAAATTGGCAGATTTGGGGCCCAGGATGATGGCCGATGCGGTGCAGTGGTAGTGCGATGTAGAAGGTTGCTCGATTCTCAATGGGTCAGTCCGGTTAGGACATTGCTGGCTGAACCATCTGATTTTTCGAATAGAAAGATGGTTCCGTGCTATAGAGACACGTTAAGTCGTCGGCCCCGGTTGCTGTCTATGATTAATTATTTAGGCGGCGGTCGTTATACAACCATATCAGGTCAGAGGCCTGCTACTTGTAGGTAAGTACATCATCTAGGTAAGGACAAGTAGTACGCGGTTGCTAAACTCTAACACCAGGGTTCATCGGGTCGTTAGACGAATTGGCGTCCTAACAAAATATAATAAGAAACCGGAAGAGTCCCATCGCAACGATGTCAGTCATTGTAAGTAGGTACGTATCAAATATGTACGAACGAGTGTATGAATTTCACCAGATTTAACCACAGATTTAACTAAGAATAATAGTCCTAGCGTGTCTTCATAACAAAGATTAACTTTCCGCAAAGGATTTTCTTTAATATGGACATATACGAGCATTCTTAACATGTCTGCTTGAGATGCATAAGTGAGTAGGTATTCTCGGAAGAAATAAATAATCAAATATTTAAAAAAACATACTATTCGTAGCAGGGTCAAGTGGATACTACATACATAGTTCTTTAGGTACTCGATTCAATCCGAAAATCTAAAAAATGTATCATCCAATCTGTTTCTATCGACACTGGCCACGGTCAAATCAATCTTGAAAACTGAGATGAATCTGCATTTCTATATTGGAAGGAAAGCACCTACTTTCGTGAAATCATGCTGTATATTACTGAAAATAAAACATACATAGGTTATTGTAATTGATTTTAAAAATGGCTTGGGTAAGTACTTACACTCGCTCACAAATTGCAGAACTCACGGAAAATTTTAAATTTCATACTGGGTTCAGTTCAGAAATTTTGTGAAGTACAGGGTATAGGTATAGTGATTTCAGAAATCAATTATCTTAACATGTCTTCAGGGAAATCTTATAAAAAGTTATCACAAACTGAGATCACTTTTACGATGTTTTGGAGTAGATTTATTACTTCTATCTACGAAAGCTAATATAATACCGCTAACGTTGTGATACCATCGATCTATATTTTGAATTTGAAGGAATCGGAAGGCTGCTGAGATGGGATTCCTCGAAATCTTCTATACAGTCAAACATACTCTGAATTTCAAAATATTCTCACCCGTTTTAAAGTGCGAAATGGTTTGCATACTTGGTCTATCCAGGTTAGAAATAGGGTCAGGTCAGGGAGCCAAGTCCTGTAAGTGATGAGGGGTGGGTGATGACGGGGGGAGAGGGGGGAGGGTTGGAGCTGCAGGCACGCCTGGGAGTCGCCGGCTCGTTGGAACGCGCATTCTTTTCCAAGAGGAATACGGGCTGTTCTCGTCAACTAGGTTTTCAAATGAGCTAGATTTGGAAGTGTTTAATAGGGTCAAGTTGTTTTTCTTCAATAGTGAAGACGAGGCCTATACGCAGAAGTGGTTAGATGCAGGATGATGGTGAAGACTAGAAGATACTTCTTTTCTTAACCTTTTTTCTCTGTAGCGAAAAAATTCAAATACGATTTGAATAATCTACGGAGAACCAATTACTGTAAGTGACGAAATAATGCCCGAAATAACAAACATGTCCAATCCCCTTGACTTAAAAACCTGATAAAAACGTAACAATAGTATGTCTTCTAGGGCTTAATCTAAGCTTAAGGTGGTTCGTTACGTCATACAAACGAAAAACTGCACTTCAGTCGGGTTACACATGAGCTGTAGAGTTTCTTTTTAAAGAAACTTTATTCTGAATGATGAAGGCACACGAAAATTTGTCGCAAAACTACTTATAGTTAAAAGATAATCAGTATTTTCTGCACAATAAAATTAAACGTATTTATTGCAGCAGTAGCTCCATCTATTTTCGTAAAGTGGCGACTTGCTTTTTACGGGGAAATCTGATGATTTAAAAATTCTTTTTAGTGTTTTGCGACAATCTTATATACCCACGGGACTCCCCATCAAGTTTTTTAAACCGACTCTTGTCTCCTTTACATACATAACTCCATTGAACTTTTGTATGGAAAACGGAACGCCTTAATGCATTGTTTCTAGACATCGATCATTTCCCCCGAAATATCTTTAACAAAATAGGTAGGTAGGTACCTAACAAAACAAACAAAATCATTTATTCAATGTTGGATACAAAAAATATCACTTATTGATAGTCATTACAAAAATAATGATAAGTCATTGTAAAAAAAAGAAAATTGAATGACACAATTTTCTTTCAATTTTCAGACGCGGCTCGGGCGGGATAAAAAAATAAAAATAAAGGCACTGCCTCGGGGCTGGCCAGGCTAACCACACGGCATGTAATAAATAGAATTAAATTCAGATAACATAAAACAAAAAAGTTACATGCTTGGACAGGAAAACCCCCCAAAAACCTGCCCAGAAGTGCTCCTATTCTAAATTTACAATCGATTAGACCCTATGCTACCCTAGCTAAGTTTTAAAAATAAATAAACAGTAAAAAGCCAAAAACGGCTGAATCAATAATGAAATAATAATAAATTACAGTAGATAATTCTAACTGACCTACTTTTCATTCACATGTCCCAGTTTCTGCCGTGTTTTAAATCTTTGTGTGATTGATGGAGTGAACGAGAGCAACCCCTGTGAATACCGATGCCATATTATTATGTGTGACTCCCTCCATTGTGGAATACACCACTATATTGTATTGTACGCCCCCGCTGACATCTTATTCCGCACTTATGACCCTGATCACGTAGGCGACGAATTATTCAATATTAAGTCTTCGTAAAGCAATTGGTGGGTAAATGGGTCTCGTTTTATTTCGCCGAATTTCGGTACCATTTATTTCATGGTCATCTCAAGAAGGTAGGTAAGTACATGCTTCTTCTTTGTAATACTTATAATTGTTTTTTGTACTTCCAACATCGTAGGTATCTGCTACGCTATGCGCCTGCTACGGTATTGCTACGGCGTAGCAGCTCAGTAGGCTAAATTATGTTTTTGTAAATATTATGTTTAGTCTGTTGGTCATCCAGGAAATAGCTACCTACCAAGCTACCTACATACATCACATGACATCAGGATGAGACGCATAGCAGCAGGTCGCAATTGGGTACTGTAGTACCCAATGGACGTGTGAGTGGTTAGGAAACTCATGCCAGCATTTAGCGTTTAATTACAGTAGGTACAGATGCTGAAGGTCGCAAGTTCAAATCCTGCCTACGGTGGAAAATTTAGTAAGTTTTCCAGAAATTGTACTTATACCTAACATGGAAAGCGTTTTAAAATATGGTATTCGCTTTATTAGGCGCTGCTAAATGCTCCCATGAGTTTCGCAATCATATCGTTTGACGTTCCCCCAAAATAGGTACCGGAAGTCACGGATTTTCTAACTTGCGGCCAATTCCGGGTTTTAATTCTTCTGATTTTTGCTTAGCACAACTTTTCCGACCTACTGGCATGCGTGTTATCTTGATGTCATGTGACCTAGGTATTCCTGGATGGTCCGACGGACTATTTGCAGTGTTTGGATGATCTATCAATAGGTATGCGAAACTCAATGGTTTACTACTAATTTCTTCCAATCAGGATGCCACTCAGGTTTGACCGGGCTTAAAGTTTCCGTTTTTTGTCAGGTCATCATCATCTTCCTGCCCTTATACCAATTACTTGGGGTCGGCGCAACACGTTTCACAACACAAAATCGTGTTGCAAAAGGATTTGGCTGAATTTTACGACCGGCCGCCTACCAGACGTCGGGAATGCTTTTGTGGCAGATTAACCGCCACCACGGTTGGTCCTGGCTGTTTGGGTCGGGTTTATCCCTCGGTCGCCTATTACGACCCCCACGGGAAGAGAAGCGGTGGTGCTATTCTACTCTGCCGGCAAGGTATGGACAGATATTTTAAACGACTGACCTAGCAGCTTCTTCCCAGGCCAAGGTGTAGGCTGTAGCCGATCGTCACTAAAACAATTTAGGGCGTCTCGCTAGTAATGAAATTGTTCTCCTAGGCCGCCTCCAGCGCATTCCCTCACAATTACTTCACCAATTCAGTTACGTCGCCGACGTTTTATTGGATAACTTCCTCATTTGGCGTCAAATTAAAAATATAGGTACGGTGAAATTTTACTAGTGACCGATAGCGAAAACTCAGAACAACTTTCCCCAAGGAACATAGGTTAAAATACGAAAAAAAATGCCGTTCCCCATACAAAATTGCCGATCAGCCGATTTGAGTTACTATGGGAGGTTAATTTATTTTTCGTATTTTGACCTATGTTCCTTTGGGAAAGTTGTTCCTTATCACCAGCTGGTTCTGAGTTTTTGCTATCGGTCACTAACACCTCATATTTAGGAGTGTTACCTATGTAAGGACATGATTCGTCTATCGCATGTGATCTTGTCAGTTACTTGTTCGTTTTTCACGATAAACAAGGAGAGGTTGATTTGATGTGCTCTTATTGCTAAGGGATAGCTAGTAGGGCGTAAAATTATAAACTCGTTTATAACTCTTTAAGTTTCCTTTTTATTCGTGCATATCTAAATAACAAGTACGAATTATGTAGGCGCTAACTAATAATCAAACAAACGGGATCCCAGAACCCATTGATAACATTTCGAACTCCAATCTAAACAGGGTGTTAATTTAAATGCGTGCTATAGCTTCAGGGTAGGTTATATCGAAAAAAGGTTAGACATTTTTTTTTTTAAATCAATTTTTGACACTGTTTAGAGATTGCCCATACAAGTACTTTCGTCTAAACAACTTTGAGATTGAACTAATTTCGTCTGAAATAAGGCATTTGAAAACAAAATTTTGGGACTGGGATTTTTCAATATTTTTACGGCATCCTTTATCGATAATAAACCTACCCTGAAGCTATGGCACGCATTTAAATTAACACCCTGTATAAGTTTAGAACTGCGGCAACCCAATACCGATTCAGCGCGGGCGTCTCTGTTCGACAGATATCAAGGAAATAAAAGATGGGCTCGTAGGAGAAAATAGACTCGTTGAAATCTAATTTCGCGTGGCATAACGGCCAGACTCTTGAGTCCGATGAGCCATCGGCGACAGACACCCGGAATCAGAGCAAGAACCTTACAGAGGGAACCCTACGAGCACACTGAATGAAGCAAGAAAAAACTCGTGGCCATCAGATTGAGCACACGTTGAAATCTAATTTCGCGTGGCATAACGGCCAGACTCTTGAGTGCGATGAGCCATCGGCGACAGACACCCGGCCTCAGAGCAAGAACCGCACAGAGGGAACCCTGCGAGCACACTGAATGAAGCAAGAAGAAACTCGTCGCCATCAGATTGATCACAAGTTAAAACACAATGCTACATCTACATTGTGACGAAACTGTAATCACACGCGCGCCATTTTCCTAATTTGTGCTGTAATACTGAGACTTTTATTAAGACAATAAAATCCGAATTTCATTAAGAAATAAACACCGAATAATAACAGCTTGCTCGTCTTGTATCCCAGGCCATCTGTTCCAATAACTAGAAAACAGCGAAAAAAAATCCCGGTGACGAAATGTTGTGGATTTGTGTAGTGATAGGTCCTCTTCACAACGTCCAATAAAATCCCCTAGATAATATGCGATGCTGGGAGTAGGGGGGTTAATTATGTGTCCCTTTTTACAGTTTCTCGACTGTAACTCGTAAACGGTGCAGTTCAATCTCAAAATGTCTAAGAAACTATTAAAGCTCATTAAATTTCCTAAAACTTTGTCATCAACATGAAAACCATAACATGAATGGTTTTAAAGTTATGGCCATTTCAAAGTCGGTAGCTTTTTCACTTTTTTTATTACGACACTAAAAAGTGTTCGGACGTTTCTGTGAATCTTCGTTATCTTTAATGCAAACTATTTCAAAATTTGTTAGTAAACTAAAAAAATGAAATGATTAAATACGTGTTCCCGCATTTTGTAAATTTTTACTCTTAACAGGGTAAAAAAGAGGTTAAGCGCTTGTATGAAAAATCGTCATTTTTGATGTGATCTGTTTCAAAATTTGGAAATAAGCGAATGACCCAAAATAATTAAACACGTGTTTCAGCATTTTGTAAATTTTAACCCTTAACAGGATAAAAAAGAGTTTAAGAATTTGTATGAAAAATGAAAAATTTGATGACAAAGTTATAGAAAATTTAATGAGCTTTAATAGTTTCTTAGAAATTTTTAAGATAGGATGCACCGTTTACGAGTTACAGTCGAGAAACTGAAAAAAGGGACACATAATTAACCCCCCTACTCCCAGCACCGCATATTATCGAGGGGATTTTATTGGACGTTGTGGAGAGGACCTACCACTACACAAATCCACAACATTTCGTTACCGGGATTTTTTTTTCGCTGATATTGCTATCGTTCTTGGACTATTGTTAGTAGGATTCATTCTGAAATATTTCCTTTCTCTGAGCACCCAGCTCATATCAATTCCATAATTGAAGCGGGTTCTCGGTCGAGCGCGTCTCAAAAACCGTCTTCTTTCGCACTTTTCTTAGAAATTGAGTGATTTTTTCATAGAATGATTACTTTTTTGTGCAGTGAAATTACGAGTAATAACGGTTTTCAGTAACTAGGATTTAATTGCCTAATTTTAGGTATATCAAGTAGTTATAATGTAAGACAAAATTTACATACGATTATTTTGCTACTGTATTATGATTCCTATTGTGTAGGTTCTAAATATAAAGTTAGTTGACTGCATTTTCGTTTTCGACTGCCGCTACGGAGGGGGATGCGGCGCCGGCGTAAAGATAGGGCCCCTCGTTGCAGTCAGGCCTGTCACAGGAAAAGTTGTCGAATTCGCAGTATTCGCCCATGATCACCTGAACAGAAAGGTATTTTATTAGATTATTTATTAGATAAGCCTTAGAATGAACAAAAGAGCACTTCTACAGAAAGATATTGTGAATAGGCAAGTATGCTTCAACATCTTCTGCGTCATCATTCATCACTTACCAACAGGTTAGCAGACAAATATCGTAAAGAAAAAGTAATATTTATCTAGGTAGTCGATGACTTCAAGCGGGTACCCTGTATACGAGTACAATAGTAAGCAGGTAGGTACCTGCAATACCTAAGTTCTGCTCTAAAGAAGGAAGGTTTTGTACAGTGATACCTTGCTGGTGTGGTTGACGTCAGGGACAGGGTCGCATACACACCGACCGCACTCACACTTGCCCCGACCAAAACATTCGGGGCCATCCGTCGTTGCAGGATGGTAGCAGTTCTTTTCCAACTCGTCTCCCAAGCATGCGCATCTGGCGTTGCCTTCCAGGCTCACTAGAATAAATTATATGTTGTCAAAAGTTATGTTTAAGGTAGTATCTAGTCCAACTACATTTTGTCAGAATCATAGACGATTAAGACAATCTGGCGAAGGTAACAAATAGCCAATAATACCTATAAAAAATAAATCGTAATAGATCTAGCTGCATCATATTTAAGCGACATACCAATGTAGGTAAGTGTGTTAATTAATTAGTCGGTAATATAAGTAGGTAGGTACCTATACTTAAATACCAAAATATTTGCCAAGTAGTAGGTAGTGCGTGCGCGTTCGGGAAGGTAGGTACATAAGATTGCAATAGTTTCGTAAAGTCAGAGCTCAACTTACGTCCATAGTCGACATACGGGGTAGCAGGGGTAGCTAAATTTTTACATTCATCTTCGCCGCCCGGCAAATCTTTTGAAAAGCATTTCTCTGTTTCGCCACACCACGAGCACTGGGGCAATCGGAGACACTCCAAACAAGAATTTTTCACATGACACACCGATTTTTCATCAACTACTGTTATTATACCCGTAGAAATCAACCCCACGAACGAGAAAGCAAAAGTTACTATGAGAAAATTCTTCATTGCAAAGTGTTTGTAAGTGGTCTTAGTTGAAATATCTTGATAACTGGGATATAAATACGCATTCAAATGCGGTAGAGCTGTGAGATAGATAACCTTTACTCCACATTATTACGCAAAATGGGTTTGACCTACACTTTAGTTTGAGCAATTCATAATAATTAGTTTTAACGCTCGCTCTACCAATAGCCAACAGGTACATACCTACCTCTCCTAATAACCTAAGTAGTTTTAAAGAGAAAGTCGTAAGTACAGCCAGACAAAGTGAAGCTAAGAAAAACTACAGAATAAGTAGGTAAAAATATTTTAGAGATAAGTAAGTTTTTGATGAATTTTAATTTGTACCTTGTTGGTGCTGCTGTTGTTGACCAGGGTTGCCAGATGATTATTATTTTTTCTCGTACCAAGGTTGCTAAAAATCTCGTAATTTCAACAGAAATCTCGTAAAAGCATAAATTTAAAGAAACTTAAGGAAACGTTATAATTTTATGCTATTTACTGCATTATGTAACTTGGGTAAGCATGTTCTTTGCGCTTGGGGCTGTTAAATTCAAAACTAAACAATATAAATTTACGCGACTTACTTGTTGATTATTTGGTAGAAGGTGTAGCCCTCTACGTTTCGGCTGGTTACGACAGCCTTCTTCTTGGAGGACCACAATCACACACGCGCGACCGCCAGTTGCGATTGTCGACTGGCTCGCGCCGCGGCTCGCTGCGCGTCCTCCAAGAAGAAGGCTGTCGTAACCAGCCGAAACGTAGAGGGCTACACCTTCTACCAAATAATCAACAAGTAAGTCGCGTAAATATACATAATGAGTGATACTTGTTCGTTTAATAATAAAAAAAAACAATATAAAATCATATTTTTTATTATTATATTCGACATCAGGGATAGTAGTAAAATCATCATTATTTTTACCGTATAGCTTGTTGTTTTGTTTTAAAAATTCATCCATCAGGATAGGCAATGGTACTAGCCATACAGCCTAGTCTTTTATTAGTTCTTTCTGTTATCTTTTCAAAAATAAGGCATTAAATGCCAATTCTTCTATAGTTCATTTCTTATTTCCAATAAAAACAAGGCAAAAATGCCATTTCTTCTATATATTCTTGTGTAATTTTCAGGTTCATAAAATTCCATGTCCGGGTTAAATCCATGTCAAAGCTCTCCAACCGTGGAGATAATAAAGTCAAATATTGGATTAAAAGTGGCAGGGTTCGATAGAAGTTCTTGAAGCGAAGGCGGGATACTGTCTTTGTAAATATCTTGCAGCTTGTCAATTAATAAAATTCGGTTAATATTTAAAGCGGGACAGTTGAAAAATATATGTTCCAGCGTTTGATTTTCATTTAGAGAGCAATCTGTACATAAAGGTGAGTTAATAATTTTCATGCGGTGTAGATGGGCTTTAAATTTACAATGACCAAATCGTAACCTGCATATTTGTGTGAAGAATCTTCTTTTATAAAGGTATTATTCTTAGCGAACCAGGGTTTCTCTCCAAGATTCTTATTGATTGCAGCATACCATGCACCTTTTTCTTGTATTATAATTTGATGTTGATTTATCCAGCTTTGTCTAATTTCCTCTTGAATCAATGGGATTAAATCTCTCCATGGAACTGACATTCTTCTGGGTTGTCCAATTAAGCTATTGTTTATTGTTCTGGCAAGGTAGTCAGCTGTTTCATTACCTGACACACCTTTATGTGCTGGAGACCATAAAAATTCAATTGAAACATTGGCGTTGTATAGTGTTTGCCACAGCTGTTTAATTTTATAAATAATATAATTTGTACTCAGAGTGTTATTCTTTAAAGCTGATAAAACTGACATACTGTCACTAATAATAAGCCATTTAGGAAAGAGTGATTTAAATTGTTTATATATTCTAAAGCGGCTTGAATTGCTGCAGCTTCTGCCGTAAATATACTGCAGGTTTTGGTAGTTTATATCCATTTCCTGTCTTCAAGGCACTGTGATAGTATGCAAGAGAGACACCAGTATCAGTTTTGAGCCATCAGTGTAAATATGCTGGTATTGTGGCCATAATGATAGTTTCTCATATAGCTCTTCTCTAGTTCTAATAGAGTTATCTATAACTATATTCATATTGCAAAATTTGCTTTCAAAAGCTCCTCGTAACATGCCAACTTGTCAGATTTGTGAATGTTATGCCTTTCATTATAAACTTTTATTTCAGAATAATCAAGCAGAATAAAGGGAATTTAATTGAAGTAGATGCAGAGGCCAAAGTTTGATTTTCAGCGATTTTCTCTAATAAGGAATGGTGAGTAAAAGAAAATAATTTCAGTAAAAATCTAAATTTGAGATATTTAAATCTTAACATCAATGGAGGTATATTGCATTCAACTTGCATAGAAACAATAGGTGTTGTTTTCATTGCACCTGTTATTAAACGTAAATTTTTATTCTGTAAAGTTTCTAACTTTTAACCAAAATAGGATTGGAAGCATAACAAAGAAAACTATATTCAAAGTGGGAACGTACCACAGACTTATATAACATAAGTAAAACTTTAGGATCAGCCCCCATGATGTTCTAGCGAGGATTTAAGAATATTAAAAGCTCTAGAAGCTCTATCTGACACATAACTTACATGCTTATTCCATGATAAATTTCTAGTAAAAATTACTCCAAGAAATTTTGCTTCATCTTCTACTGGCAATAAGCTACCATCATAATATATATGAGATATTAAAAGTCTAGATCTACTAAAGATCACAAGTTTAGTTTTCTCTAGACTAACATTTAAATGTAAATAATCAAAGTATGTTTTTAATCTTTCTAATGCTAAATTTAATTTGATTTCTGTTGCTTGCATGTTAGACCCAATACAATATATAGCTAAATCATCAGCAAATTGCAAATTTCTTACTTCGGTACCCAGTATACTATTTAATTTATTAATATACAAGATGAACAGCAAAGGACTTAAAATTCCACCTTGACAAACACCTAAATATGACGATTGTGGTCCATATAAATTATTTTTAAACTTGACATATACTTGCCTACCATTTAAAAAATTGAATATCCAACTAATTAATTTTCCAGGTAAACCTAACAACTGTAACTCCGCAGCAAGCACATGGTGATTAACATTATTGAAGGCTCCAACAATATCAAAGAAGACACAAACAACAAATTTATTAAATGAGAAGGAATGATGAATGTCAAGAAAGAGATTATTCAAACTTTCGATTGCAGAGTGACCACGTCTAAAACCAAACTGATTTGGAGGTAATAACTTATTAGATTCAATAAAAAATTCCAGTCTTTGTTTTAGTATTTGTTCAAAAACTTTACCTATACAGGATGTTAATGCTATAGGTCGATAAAATTACAATTATCCGCATCTTTACCAGGTTTCAAAACTGGAATTAAACAATCAACCTTCCATTCAGTGGGAATTATGTCATTAGACCAAAGAAAGTTAAATATGTCCAAAATCATTTTTACTTGACAATGAAAGATTTTTAATAACTTATATGGAATATGATCTAAACCAAAAACAGTATCTCTTCTAGAGCTAAGTGCACTAATAAATTCATTTAAAGTAAAAGGTGTAATTAAATAATCATTACCACCAGTGACTGGAGAGTTAACAGTAGTAGTGACAATATTTGGAGAAACGGTTGTGTACTTATTTAAAAATGCTGGTATCCAATCTGTGTTAGAAGACCGTATCACATTACATTCAGAAAAGATTTATTAAACATGCGCATTGTTTTCCATATTACAGACAGAGGTGTTTGCCGGTTAAATGTTTCACACAAAGCCATCCATGAAGCTTCTCTTTCCCTTTTAATGGTAAGTTTTTAATAGCTTGTTGTTTTTAAAATAGATATAATTTTCTAATGTTGGGTCATTTTAAATTGAATGTAAGCAGCTTTAGAATTATTTACTGCTAAAGTGCAGGCATTATTCCACCAAGGCAAACATGGTCTTTTCCTACGTGTTAAATTTGGCTGCACTGAATTATTTCTGGTTGTGGGATTAGCCTCAAATGCACAATTTAGTAGTAAAGAGCAGAGATTAGAATAGGATTCCTGGGGTCGTTCAAAGTCAAAGTTAAAAGTAGTTAATTTGTCACTAACTATTTCTTGATATTTTTTCCAATCGACATTTGAAAAATTTGGACGGATGTAATTTCCTTGATTTAAATTGGAATTGTTAATTCTATTTACAGAACCAAGGATACTAGTAACAGTGGGAAGATGATAACTCCCATTGGATCATCATGAACTGACCAGCTACAACGTAATGATAATGAGGAAGAAACGAGAGTAAGATCCAATGCATTTGGTTTCCACACATGTGAACCCACAGTAGTTGCTTGGCCGTCATTAAGGAGGCATAAATTATTATCATCAATCACATCTTGCAAAATTATACCACGCGCATCAGTTGACGTGCAACCCCACGAAGTACTGTGTGCATTGAAATCCCCAGCCATAATAAGAGGCCCCGGTACAGATTTAATCAAACTATCAAGACGGGAATAAGTAAAGTTGGAAGGAGAAGCCAACGTGGGACTATAGAAACTAATTATTGTAATAATTTCATTGTTGAAATGTAACTGAACTGCCAAATTTTGTAATGAGTTATCAGAATGTGTGTTTAACAAATTGTAACGCAAATTATTCTGTATTAATATAGCAACACCATTGTGTTTAGTACCTATATCTAATCTTTCGATGTTAAAACCTTTAATTTTAATTTTTTTCCCTGGTTTTAACCAGGTTTCAGAAATAAGTGCTACATGAATATTATTATTATATAAAAAATAAGTAAAAGCATGTAAATTACTAGACAAACTTTGAGCATTCCACTGAACAATATTTAACTGATCCATAAATTAGAATTTACTTAGTTTTATGGTCTGTGGTTTTATTGATACTGAATGAATCAAGTAAAGCGCTTTTTATACTTTGAGTAGAGATTGGGATGGGATTTTCAGCATCTTTACTAGCGGAAATAATTTTTATAATTGAAGAAATCAGAAGATTCATGAATTGTTCCGATTTAAACAATTGTTGAACTGGGTCTACTTTACTTTTTAGTGGGGAAGTTTTGTTATTAAAAACTTCAGAATACGAGGCCCTGCGCATCTGAACTTTTATCTCCTCTGCTTTTGAATTTTCACTGGGCATGATTTGGCAATTGCAACATGTTTTCCTTTGCAGTGAACACAGACTGCTTCTTCTGGCCGTTTTACGCAATCTTTATAATTGTGGGAATCACCGCAGATTGAGCACCTCTGGGCGTTTTTACAGAATTTACCAATGTGCCCAAAGCGCAGGCATCGCAGGCATTGGCTCACAGGAGGCGTGTATGGCCTTACTTCGAAATACCAGCTGTTAATATCCACATAATCAGGAAGTACTGCACTAGCGAAAGTTATCGATACCGCTTGTGTTGGTACCAAGCAGGAGTTACCTTCGTCGTCTTTGGAACGTCGCATGAATCGGCGTACAGATACAACATTTCTGCAACTAGAAATTCCATCATATATTTTTTTGTTGCTCATGTATGTTGGAACGTTTGTTATTACCCCTGTCACTTCCGTTAATCTTGCTGGAATAGTCGCCCTCAACTTTAGCTCTTTTTGAGACTTGACATTATTAAGAGCTGCATTTGCTAACCCTGGTCGCTCAAATATAACCGCTATTTTGTAACGATTGATTCTTTTCAATTGCTTGATACCTTTGTTACTAAGCTTCAATGCGCTTCCCAAGCCCATCAAGTCCCTCTCACCTATCGGCGTCTTGTCGTCCGCGCTCTCGTAAATTACTATATATTCGAACTCACCGCCATCCTCCGGATACTGACGGATGTAGTTTTCAGTTTTGTATGGCTTGTATTTGTCTACATCGTCGTCGCCCGCATCATCGCTCATAGCGTGGTCCTCTCCTTCGCTTACCTCTCCGCCATCGTTTCCCTTTTTACGTTTGCCTTTGCGACCCATGGCTGGGCAGCAAAGCTGTGTTGCTTTTTTATTGCACTATTAGAATATAAGTTACTAGTAATTAAATTTACTAAGAAATTATCAATTTATTCAGCAAAAAGCAATTTTAAAATTTTCTTTGAAAAATTTTCACCCTCTTGATTCAAATTCCCGCCAAAGAATCCTTACCGTATAGCTTTTCAGCTGTCATTTTAGCCTACATTTCATTTGATGCTTCAAAATTTACGCAATTACTCTTACGATTTGGGCTTTTACCGCTTTCAGAAGCTAAAAATGTACCATTTATAGTGTCTATAATAAGAATTGTCAAAATCTCGTAAAAAACGGTACGAGATTTGTGTTAATCTTGAATCTCGTACAGACACTCTAAATCTCGTAATGTTACGAGATTTCTCGTACGTCTGGCAACCCTGGACATGAATCCTATTTGAGACGAGTTTATCATGGCTGCAGTCTGGCTATTCACTAAGTTACTTCTGAAACACCCCCTTGTTCTAAGCGAAAATTGATAAAAGTCATACATTGCTGGTTAATTTAATTTTACTGGTAATTAGTCTAAGTAATAATAATCCCACCCAAAACATAAATGTGAAAGGCTGCCAAGTTCGATAATATTGGAATGCTTCGCCTATAAAAGAAGTGAGATCTAAATAAGTACCAAGTTCCATACACAGACCTCAGTTAAAAATAGTTACAGGAATTCACACTTGATTTTCCGCAGTTTGGAAAGTAGATTCTTATTTCCAAACTGCGAAAAATCAAGTGTGCATTTTTCCGCAGTTTGGAAAGTAGATTCTTATTTCCAAACTGCGAAAAATCAAGTGTGCATTCCTGTAACTATTTTTAACTGAGGTCTGTGTATGGAACTTGGTACTTATTTAGATCTCACTTCTTTTATAGGCGAAGCATCCCAATATTATCGAACTTGGCAGCCTTTCACATTTGTGTTTTGGGTGGGATTTCATTTATTTTTGTAAGGTTTATTTTCTTTTTTCTTATGATTAAGTTAGGTAAGGAAATATCTCATTTATACTTTACTTTGACTAAATACAAACCTTCGTAACGAATTTTAGGTCGGTACGACGATTGGAAGATATAGATAATTTTTTTGTTTTAGGTCCTTAGGGGTATGAATTTACACCTTCATTATTTTTAAAACCGACTCACACTTGGCCATTTTCCGATTTTTTCCTTTACCTTGACCTAAAGACCTACCTCCATGCCAAATTTCAAGTCAATACGACCATTGGAAGTGGTCTAGGTTTTTGATGAGTGAGTCAGTGAGTGTATAGTAAAAATAGCGATTTTCTGACGTCAATATCTCAAGACCTACAATAGGTACATTAATGAAATTTTGTATTTTAGATCAGTAAGTAGATCTCGACAGATACTAGAAATTTCATATGCGTAGATAAAATAGATTTTGAGTTATAGGTGGGTCGAACTTGGCCCGAAATGGTTCGTGTTCGTGTAATATAACCCACGGCCGGTGTGTCGCTTTTTTTGCTCGAACTTGGCGGACACACTGCCGTGTGTCTAGATAGTGCAAAAGCAATGTATACTTAGCTGCAAACAGGAACTTTCTTATAACTTATAAGTCCCTTTATCGTACCGGGAATCCTTTAAAAGTTTTATCGGCACGCAGATTTTATCAACTTAGTTTTATTACTGGCTATCACTCGCGGTATTTAGCTGTTTGGTCTAAAAAAACTAATTAATCGTTCTGAATGGAGTTCAACTACTCGACAACAGATGGCGCCACTACGTCACTTAATTTCCATGTTGAGGAATTGGAAAAGCCCTTATATCTTTAAAAATACGCCCTTTAATTTAAAATGTTCCACGGGGAAAGTTGTTCAGTTTCATGAGTACCTTGACCTCCTTTCGGCTTGTTATACCTGGAGTAACGAACGGAAAGGGTATAACAAGCCGAAAGGAGATCAAGGTACTCATGAAACTGAACAACTTTTCCCATGGAACATGGGTCGAAATATATAAAAAAAAAAATTGGACCTTCCATAGTAGGTAAATCAATTAACTGATCGGCGATTTTGTAAGGGAGGTCCACGGGAGGTCCAAATTTTTTTTTCATATTTCGACCCATGTTCCATGGGGGAAGTTGTTCAGTTTCATGAGTACCTTCACCTTCTTTCGGCTTGTAATCACAGCTTGTAATACCCTTATAATGAATGATAGTGACAGTGGTAACTAAGCTAAAGCTCAAGTAGTCAAACCAGAAAAATCACTGAGAAAGAAAAAAGAAATGACAGAATTGAATTGTCAGAATTATTTTGAGGTTATAAATAATACATAAACATTGAATAATTTAACGCTATTTTCCAGAAGATCAATTAAATGGAAAACTATTTCAAGGGTAAAAATGTGGAAGAAGAATTGGAAAGAAATAAAATACCCATTCAGAACTTACCCGGTGACTTTTTATGGATGCAGGTATCTCGCTCATCAACATCTACTTGTTTCGTGATTATCTTTGTTATGTAGAGCAAGAACCAGAAACCATTACCTATGTTTTCTTATTTCAGGTGAAGGGAGGCAGTAAGATGACGAACCTACTGTCTCACGCATCTGGTATATTGGAAGACAAGGCAGCAACAGCTGTGGTTTGGAGCGGAGCAGGAGTTGCTATACCCAAAGCTATATCTTGTGCAGAAATACTGAAGCGACAATTTTCTATTGAACATCAAATAACTAAACTGACATACAAAAAGTAAGTATATTCCTTCCTTTAAGGCCAGAATATCAACTGGGACTTCATTTGTCAGCATTAGTTCGCTTTTTCTCTTATTTAGGCCATAATTGCCCAATACCACTATTTTCTTTAGAGCAACAGATAATTTTAGAAATTTGTGTATAATGGTAGTTCTCTCACTGATTCACAAACAGGATAAGGTTAGAGTATAAAACATGTCTCTTGTTGCCTTTGAATAAATATATATTTTTAATTCCAGAGTTGATGAATACTGGGAACCAAAAATAGATGGACTGGAAACCATTGTTGTGAAGCGACAAATACCTGTTATTCACATATTGTTATCAGTACAACCTGTTTCTGAAACAGACACTATAGGGTTTGTATTTGCCATAGGACTTCTTCAATAATTTCCTATTTCATTCATTCAAGCTTGTGTTTTTCTTATTTTACTTATACTGAACTATTTTTAATAAGTATTTGAAACTTTTAATACATAATTTACTAATGGATTTTTATCTTATTCCAGGTATCAGTCACTTACAGGAAAAAAGTTTTGGCAAAAAGAAAGTAGCAGCAATAATTCTAAGCAAAGTCAACAATACAAATCAAGAAAACCTTTTAAACATAAAAAACCACAATAAGTGTAAGAGTTTTAATTGTTAAAAAAGCAGTGCTTTGTTTATTTAAGAAATAAAAAAACAAATTTAACACATATATTTGTATTCTTCTCAAGAAATTATTGGTGGATTATCATATCTGCTATATAGCACAACTTATAATATTATTTTGGGAGAACAAGTGTTGAAGTTGACAGTCATTTTATAGTAATAAATAATCATATGAGTTTAAATAAGCAAGCTAAACATAGGTTCAATAGTATTGTAACTGATGTTTAGCTACTGATAGACAGAGAGGTTGTGTGCTGTGCAGGCTACTGCAAACCATTCTAACTTTTCGGGGACACTAATAGCTCGCTTATTTATACTCTAAGGTAATAATTTTGGTATGAGATTACCCCCTATTTATAGTAAACACAGAGCACATTTGAAAGTGTGCTATGCAGTATCGCATTGCATGACAATGAAATCAGCTAATTAAGGACTCTAATAAAATTCTTGTCACTTGTACAGTTCTACAATACATTTTAAGTATAATAAATTATGTCTAATGATTACACAGATAAATGCTACAATAGTTAAAACCTATTGCATTGTAATTTAGCCAGCTCTCTTTGAATCTCAGGCCTCCGATTCACCCACTTGTGGAGTGATAGGCACCTCATCATCAAGCTTTGGCAATATCAATATCTCCTTAGAAATAATAGAATACTTGGTTACAAAATAAGTAAATCGCTTGCATAAGTGAGTCTCCTTCTCAAAAGCATCAAATATCGCTCTGTGGTGGAAGTAGGCATGAGAGAAAATTCTGTACACTCTTCTGCAGACAGAACCAAGCTTAGCTACAGAAGATTCCTTGATGCTTACCCTGAAACAAATAAAGTATCAATTAATTTAATGATCTCAGTATTTTTAAATAGTTATGGAAGAATTAGACAAACTGATTACCTGCTTGGGAAGTATTTATTGCTGTTGAGAAGACAAGCAGCTCCGTCAAGTGTGTGCCTAGTGTAATCAATGGCAGGACACTCTTTAGGTGTCTTGTGAGCAGCGCACAAGAATATCCACTGTTCTGTGGCTGTCATCTGAGTGCATGTTTCTGGCTTGCATTCACTCTGCAATCTCACTGCTAAACCGTTGAGCTCCATACAAAATTGTCTGTAAACAAATTTTTTTAGATAACTAATATGACAAATAAAGGTTTCCCAAACTTTAATTATGTTATTCTCTTCATAAGTAGCTACCTCAAGTGTTCGTATTTCCAAACACCTTCGTCTTGAGCTTCAGGCATCTTCAGAATAGCTTCGAGGTTGGAAGGATCTTTTTGTATGGTTTGTTGTATGAACTGTTGCACGGCTAGGGTACTGTCCATCTCTTCGAAAGGTTCTTCTGGCCAGCGACAGAAGTCCTGCAAACGATACAAGCTAATAGTAATGTATACTCGGTAGGCTAGCTACACATTTCCTTCATTTATTACGAATATTCATTTAAACATTACCTTAGCTTTGGTACCAGGCCGATTGCGCCGTAAAATTTGTACGCCGTCAGCCATAGCGGTCAGACACGGAAAGATCAATTCTT
The DNA here is from genome assembly GCA_024500475.1 of Phthorimaea operculella. Lineage (NCBI taxonomy): Eukaryota > Metazoa > Arthropoda > Insecta > Lepidoptera > Gelechiidae > Phthorimaea > Phthorimaea operculella. Next base: position 3,709,697 of record JANFCV010000035.1, on the reverse strand, counting down.
GTAAAACACGCTATACAATTTTAGTAACAAAAATATGTTTTCCAAAGTACTGGTGAAGTAAAACAAGTATTTTTTGGAATAATTTCTAAAGAAACGTCGCCGCCATTGCTATTCTTATTTGACGTATTTATTTGGCTGGCGAAAAGGTTGGTTACAGACGTGCGACATACTATTCGCCGATGCCAAAAATGTTGCCCGTCTATCTGTGCCATAAGGTTCTGTTCCAGTGTTCTGTTCAGATGGGACATCTAGGCAAAAGGGTCTGTATCCAGACGTGAAAATAAAAAAGTTTGGTGTTGGTGTGACGTTGTATTTTGGTTGTCAAAACAAAAAAAAAAGGAGAGTTTTGCGCGGGAAGCGAGAGGGTTCGTGCGTAACTTTATTTCTTATTTTTGTAAATTAGTTTTTCGCTGTTATTGTTGTGTTAATGTGGTGAGATTAACTTAATAATGTGCCGGCAATGAAAAACAATGTAGTGAAAATGAGAAATAAAGTGATCTCGTGTGGTTCTTCTTGTTATTCCCGTGTAAAGTTTTGAGAGCATTGGAACGCGAGCGTCACTATCGTGTTCCAATGAGTTTAGGTGAGGTTAGATTTTAAGAACTATGAACTAAAAATACTGAAGACTAGGCAGCATGGTCATAAAGATCTTCGCCTGTTCCTTTGGAACGAATAATAAAATAAATAAATAATAAAAAAAAAGGAAAAAAATCAACAAAATAAAATCTGATAAAATCGTACAGAATTTTGTTTACTTTGTTGTTTATAATAATTTGTCTGGTTCTGAAGTGTTACATGGAAATAAAAAATGTATTTATATCTAATTTACGCCATTGTGTTACACTTGTGTTACTGTGTTGCTATAAATGATATGACTGAAAGTTCCTTTGGTCAGTACAAAGAAGGCATATTGGCTGCGTTTGGAGATTTCAATTCTGACGAATTGACTGATGCCTTCCTGATCATAAATTCTTCAAGCATCGAGGTATTCTTAGCGCACGACAAAGAACCTTTCTTGAGGCCTTCGAACTTCGCTTGTAACTTCAGCAATGTTGTTGTGACTAGTATCGTACCAGGAGACTTCGATGGAGATGCTTATATGGACATACTATTTACCACCCAGATATTGAGTAACACTACGTCCGACCAGCATGAAGTCCGGATCATTTGGGGTGGAATGCCCAGCTTGAATTGCTCTGATGCACTCCTCATAAAGGCAATTTCTATTGGCCAACCATTAGCAATCGACTATAACCGGGATATGACCTTAGATCTCTTCGGCCTAAATGCCATGCATGAAAGAGTGTACTGGATATTTGATAAAAGTCGCTCTGCTCCTATTGAAGTGAAGATGGAAGATATGAATATACATAATTTAACTAAAGAAATAAAAATGCCACATTCACATTCATTCCTTGATGTTAATGATGACAATGCTGCTGATCTTCTTGTTACTACTGACTTGAATATAGAAGTATGGCTAAGTAAAGAAAACAGTGGATTTGAATACAATAATACTATTGAGTTGCTTGTAGGTCATCCAGCTATCTATGGACAAGCTCTTTTCATAGATGTAGCATTGTCTGGCGAGTTCTTCTTAGTCATACCTGTATGCTATGATATTGAGTGCTTCAACAGTACTATTCTAATTAATGATAATCATCAATGGCATGACTTGCAAGTGGATTTCAATGATGGCAAAGGTACACTATGGAGATTTACACCACCTAGGAATGAAATTTACCTTGATGCTATTACTATGCGAAGTGGGGATTTCAATATGGATGGATACCCGGACATTCTCATGACACTCAGTCCAGTCAACAGCAATGAAACCAAAGTATTCCTTTTCCACAACAATCCGTGCAGTTTACCAGGATGCAAATTCCACAGAACATTTGAAATATTATGGGACAAGTTTGATTCTTTTGGAAGCAATGTTATAATGGCGACATTTTATGACTTTTACATGGATGGAGTTTTGGATATTGTGTATGTGAAAAAGAATACATCTACCATGAAGTACACTATGCATGCATTCAAGAATGAGCTGGATTATGACACAAACTTCATGAAAGTCATAGTTGTAACAGGATTAACTAATGAAAGGGTGCCTATCCTCAATGGAACCCTGTATAACAGAAAAGTTACATTTGGTAAGTAAACAGATTAGTTTGATGACATTGATGTTTACTTATTAGCTATTTACTAATGATATTTGTTATATTTTAGGAACAAATCTACCTGGTCCAAAGATTGGCTACAACACCTGGTCACAAGAAGGCACTTACAGAACAGGAGTGTGTGCTCAGCTATCTCAATCAGCTTACTTTGCCCTGCAGCTGCCTTATTCCATTTTTGGGCTGGACAGGACACCTAACTTTGTTGACACACTGAATGTGGGCCTTTCTGGTGGGTCCAAGAGCTGGACACAAATAATACCTAATTCTCAGATAGTTGTGATTCCTGCTCCACCTGATGACCCATCACAGTGGAGAGCACAGCTGTTTGTCACTCCTAGTAAAGTTATTCTAAAAAGTGTATTTGTATTAATGGCTATAATCATAGTTATTACATGTTTTGTATCATACTTACATTGGAAGGAAAGAAATGACAGACAGGATATTATTGAAATAGATGATAAGACTTATGTTAAACTGTAAACTAAAGATAGTAAGTTAAGTATTACTATTAAAGTTAGAAACATAAATTGGTACATAATTAATGTAGTAGTTTGTAAGAGTTATGTAATGACCAATCTTTGATATTCATAGTTTCTTTAAATTGTTTTATATCGTAAAATCAATGAAAATCTTTGTCGGTTGCTGTTTATCTTCTTTTATAACATGCGCAGATAAAGAATGGACCTGTATTGGCAACATTATTGTTGCTCATATGTCATAAAATATAACGCAAATTATACACATTGTTTTGTGAAAATTTCAACCAAACTTAAGAATCAGGTTAGGTAAAGAATGCTTCACACATCTGTGATATTTTATTGATAAGCTTGTGTAACATAATGACTTTGTTGCTATTAAGGTATATTATTAAATAAAACTGCTAATATATAATATCTGCTGAATTTTAATTTGAACTTTAATGAAATAGGTTTGCCTTTAAACATGTTTTATACACAGTAAACAATTAAAATAGTCGTATCTGAATATGTATGTTCTAAATTGTGTTGCTCAGTACAACATCAATGCTTAGATTTCTTATGCTTCTTGTCCTTTTTCTTCTCCAATTTTTCGAGTTTCCTGAAAACAGAAAAATATGTTTAAAATCTTTCATCACCTTAGGGAAAATCATGATTTTGTTTCTTCAAGAAACTACTTACTTCAACAGCTTCTTCTTCTGCTTAGTGGTAAGGTTGCTGATGAGATCCATTTCTGAAAGACCTGATGTATCATTATCTTCAATCTTGGTGGCAGCCAAGGGTAGAGCTCCAGGCTTCATCACCAGGCCGGAGTCGCGCATGTGCTGCATCAGGGTGGTAACATCAGGTTTCTCTTCCTCTTCTTGAGGTGATGATGAGGAGGCTTGCAAGGCCCGTGCTTCACTCATCGAAAGGCTGTACATGGAGCACTCCTTATCTGAAAACATTTATTTAACTCAATGCACATAATGTTTACCTTAGGGTATGTGGAGACTGGAGATGTACAGGCTGGACCCTACAACTAACATAATAATATCATTGCAGGCAGGTGCAAAAATCATACTTTAATGTATCAATAATACAGATCAAATATTATAGAAAAATAAACTCATTATTCTGATTATTGGGGCTTGTGAAATATCAGTTTTTTATGTTGTTTTACCTGTATTTATATGACCCCATTTGTGGCATTTGATGCATCGCACATTCCTGACAAGTATACCGAAGGGCTGGTCTCTGATTTCATTGTCACCCTTGCAGTAGCTCTCTCTGGGTGCATTGTACTTGCGCTGCCACTCAAACTTGTATTCAGGTTCATTATCCTCACGTTCCCTTTCTTTCTTCACGCCCGGAGGAGGTTCGTACATAAAATTCAGGCTTAGTTTATCTTTACTGTCTTTACTCAGAAGAGCCCTGTAAGAAAATATTTGAAAAATTAGATTATCTGCGGGTCAGAAAGTCAAGTTTGGATATAAATTATCCCATACTTCTTAGATCAGTATTACAACCTGAGCAATTGTGATAGCACAAAATAAAATAAAGTCTAATAATGGATAGGTACATAGTACATACTTGTTTTCATGCAGCTCTTGTTCTTTCTCATATTGAACTCGCAGTTCTTCTTGTTTTTTCTTATAAGCATCTGTTTTCTGTTCGGCCATCCATACCTGTAATAGAAAACGAAGATAAATAAAGTAGTTGATCTTTTGGAACATCGAACAGCTCGGAAAGGAAGTAAAATTGCGACATACTTTGCAAGGAAATACAAACCCTTTTCAAGTTGTCTCTTGAGGCTGGATGGAAGAATTTCTTGCACATGTAATTATTGAATCCTTTACCCATTGTGAATGATTATATTTTAGAGTAATTAAAATGATAATTTATTATTAAAAACGATAAATTCACAAGAAAACAACAAGGACACTGCGCTGCATCGATAAACTTGACAGCTGATGTTGCCAGATATATCTGCCGATTTAAGGCCTTTTCTCCTTTTTATAAATTATTTCTCCTTATTAAAATTGCCCATTTTTGCATTTTACATAGTGTGCTATTGAATTGAATTTGAATTTATTTATTATCAGAAGTACAATAATTCTTAAATCTAGTACATAGCCCCACAAAACCACTTCAGGGGTTTGTCTGTGGGATCGCCGAGTCTCACAAAAGTTATAAGTTAAACAAATGCAAAAGAAACTTATTATCAAAACTTATTTGAGTTAGGTACAACAGGCTCGTTAATAGCAGGCAGTTATATAATAAAGAGCATCAATCTAACCAGCCCGTTTAAAAAAGAGTCGGTAAATGGATGCAAATGAAAAGGTTGATCTATCAATAAAATTACTAAGAATGATCCTTTTGGGCAGTCTGGCAATGCTGCCAAAACCATAGACAAAATAGACTTTGAAATAAATTGCCATTTGTAAAAAGGCGCATTCAGACGTGCGACAAATAGCAAGTTTTGTTCAAAACTGCTGACTAGGCTGTATAGACTTTGATCTCTATGCCTCTCTCGAAAGAAATAAAAAATAAAACTGTCAAGTCGTGTCGTGATTGTTTGTAGAAAAGCAACAAGTTTTTTGCGTTGCTCATAGTAAAAATTAGCAATTTCTTTGCAAATAAGAATCGTTTTCCTTTTTTATTTATTTTACATAACTTGGAATACGTAGGTGCTAAGTTATCACTGGTGAACAACTTTCTAGTGTGAGCCTACTACTAATATTTTCGTGTCTTGATAATATCCTGTGTCAAATAAATAATTTTCCAATTATTCGATAGCTTTGAAACATTACAAGGTATCAGCTCGTTGTATGCAAAACGGGCACAGTTTCTGGTATACACGTAGATTGTTATCTTGTTGTACGTTCGGCAACACGGCGTTTTCACCGCAGATCATTGATTTTAGTTTTATCAGTCATTCGGAGCACCGCAGGCCTATCACACACATGTGTAACGCCTCAGCGGTTAATCCGGATTGTCGATCCACATTCACTTACCGTCATCATTGTGTTGCTTGTGTTTAACACATTCATACTGTTTTATCATGTTAAAGTATTTATAGAACTGTGCTGGAGCTTGATGCCTGTGTAAACATTGCTTATGAACACATATTTTGTTAGTGCGAAATGAAAATGTATTCAGTGTTTTTCTAATTGGATTGGACCTTTGTGATGCAGTGACATGGATTTATGAGAGCGGACTGTGTTCAAAAGTTGTAACCTGCTATTTATGGTGAGTTTATTACTATTTCTGTGTTTTTAAGTAACATTATTTACTAAGTAAACAAACAGGTAGATATCAGGGAAAAAAACTAAAGTTTTTATAGTATAAGGTTTTTGGTATACATTAAACCAAGTTTCTGAACAATATTTGTGCATGTTTCATAAATTCACACTTCTGTGGAATTGTATAATGGATGTGACATACAATATTTGCATAGCATGCTTGTAGAATTTCTAAACTACTTCTATTTGCATTTTTTTCCTGCATTTTAAACAATGCTCAGTAATTTACTGGTATCTTGTGGTGGTAAGTAAAGGGTAATTTTTGTTTACTTAACACTTTTACACTGAAGGGAAATAATTATCTAGATTTAAATGGAAATTTGTACACCCACTGCACTGTTATCAATTATAGGCTTACTACTAAGAAGCCATAGTTATTGTTCCTGAGTAACACTAACATAGGTCACCATCTACTCTGGGAAATAGGTAGCAGTAGGTCAAGCTACCTATAAAACAAATATTAGATACTGAGTAATCTGTATACAATTAATATGTACTAAGTAATCTGTAAACATTCAATATGTAGTATAAAATGAAGTCACTTTTTCTATTTCTCTGTTTGTCTATCCATCATGGAATTCGCTAACTCCTCCTAAAACATGCAGCGAATGGTTTAAGAGGAGTATACTAGAAACCCTTATCATTTTGTCAGGTCTGTCTGTCTGTCTGTATGCCGCAGTCTCATAACTTTGTCAGTTTTGGAGCTATCAACATCAAATTTAGTGTAAAGATAGATTGTGTTGACTCAAATTAAGAATGTTGATAAAAAAAAATTTTTAAATGGTTTTTGGACCCCCTTCCCATACATGTGAAAGGGGGGCAAAAATTATTTTTCTCCTGTAATATTGGGTAGGGTATTGCTGAATAGGTCTTTTAAAACTAAGGGGAAGTTTCTTTGGAACAAAGTCTCTAAAATGTTTCTGTCTCAAGATATTTGCTTTTAAAAGGGGTGTTTTTGAGCCATAATTTGTTCCAGCTGTAACTTCTGAAGTGAGCATGCTAAAATTTTTAAAAAGTGTGGAATATAGTTCTTAATATGAAGTTGCCATGAAAACTATAACAAATATTTTACCATTTATGAATAAGGAACTATTAAAGATTTTCAATTTGCGGTTGGTAACCATACAGCTGCAAACAAACCAGCAACAAAAGTAATGTTCCAATAATACCCACCTTGATATAAACTTTTTTGTGGTAGCAGCTAAGAATACTGCCTAAGAATAATGCCACCCCTAGTAGACTTTTTGACTTCGGCCTAATATCTGTCAACTATGATCAACCGCATTGTGGCCGTGATACCACCTAGAATAGCATTCCCAAACAGGGTTGACGTCACGGATTCGGCTGGTCATAAAACAGCCAAATCTTCTTGCTACATGATTTTGTGTTCTAACTAATCATGTGGCGCCGACCCCAACTGATTTGGTACGAGGGCAGTAAAATGATGATAATGATATAAAAAATTTAAAGTTAGGTACTTACTTCTTTTATATGCAAAAAGGATAAATATCAGATATGAAAAAAAAATTGAGTAGAATATTATTTTCTTAAGTGCTTTGAAATCTTTGGAGGAGATTATACAAGGTGTTCCAAAGGAAATACATTAAATTGGGGATGTTGTGTAGGCCATCATTCTAAACAATTTCCATTATGGCACCTATTTTAAATTCTTAACAATTAAAAAGTTGAAATTTTTATACAAACTAAATACCTACATTTACTACGATCATTATGCATTACCCCTTATCCAAGATTGCAACCTTGCATTTTTAACTCATTGTATTATAATCTTTGAAAAAGTTCGTAACATAGTAGTCTATGTTTTAAATTTAAAATAAAACTTATGATAAAAATCTATTTGTTGATGTCAGCTTTATTTTATTACCGCCTCAAACTAAAAACTCCTTTTGACTTAGAGCACCCATAGAGACGTAAAGACCAAGAGCCAATCAGAGAGCTCAGTTGAGTCTGTAGTGTCAGTTGTGTCTTGGTTGTGTCAGTTTTTGACAAACATGACATTTCACCTTAGTCTACGCCCAAACTGTTACCTTGGCAACTAAATTACCGCCACAACCATTGTCTTGGCAACAGTTGTGGCGCTAAAATTTAAAGTTTTTCCAAGACGGCAACATGACATAAATAAAAGTTTTAATCAATAAAGGCCTTTTCATAATGTGGCACTCAATTAAATTTAGCAAACTTTAGTTGCTAATTACTTCTAAACGAAGGGTTTTTATAACTTGGCTCCATAATGAAAATTATTCAGTATGATGGCCTACACAACGTCTCCAATTTAATGTATTTCCATTGGAACACCTTGTATAGGTTGCTTAAAAGTGTATTTTTTTAGCTTATGTGTTTTTAATTATAAATGTTTCTGAACAACATTCACTGTTGTAGGTATTATTTGTATCACATTTTTTAGGATTTCGTAGTCTACTAGGAACCCTTACCATTTCATCAAGTCTGTCTGTCTGTCTGCCACCCTCATAACTTCGACAGTTTTGGAGCTATCGACATTAAATTTGGTGTGAAGATAGATTATGTTGACCCAAATTTAGAAATGTTAAGAAAAAAATAGACCCCCTTCCCATACATGTCAAAGGGGGGTAAATTTTTTTTTATCTGCTGTAATATTGAGTAGGGTGTCGTTGAATAGGTCTTTTAAAACTAAGGGGAGGTTTCTTTTAAACAAAGTCTCTAAAATGTTTCTGTCTCGAAATATTTGCTTTTAAAAGGGGCTTTTTTGAATCAGAATTTGTTCCAGCTGTAACTTCTAAAGTAAGCATGCTAAAAATTTTGAAAAAATATGGCACATAGTTCTTAATATGAAATTACCATGAAAACTATAACGGATACTGTACCACTAAAGACTTCAGAAAAATAAGTTTTTATTTTTGCGGTTGGTAACTATACAGCTGCAAACAAACCAGCAACAAAATTAACTTTGTAATGCTGAAAGACCTGATATTTAAACGTTGACTACGAAACCCTATTTATGAGCGTGCCTGGCACGCTCTTGGCCGCTTTTTAGGGTTTCGTAGTCAACTAGAAACCCTTATAGTTTCGTCAAGTCTGTCTGTCTGTCTGTCTGTCTGTCTGTATGCCGCGCCCTCATTACTTCGTCAGTTTGGAAGCTATCGACATCAAATTTGGTGTGAAGATAGATCGTGTTGACCCAAATTTAGAAATGTTGGGAAAAAAATATTTTATTAATTTTATGGACCCCCTTCCCATACATGTGAAAGGGGGGCAAATTTTTTTTTTCTCCTGTAATATTGAGTAGGGTATCGTTGAATAGGTCTTTTAAAACTAAAGGGAGGTTTCCTTGAAAAAATGTTTCTGTCTCGAGATATTTGCTTTTAAAAGGGGCATTTTTGAGCCATAATTTGTTCCAGCTGTAACTTCTAAAGTATGCATGCTAAAAATTTGAAAAAATATGGAATATAGTTCTTAATATGAAGTTACCATGAAAACTATAACGAATACTGTACCACTTAAGATTAAGGAAATATTAAAGTTTTTCAATTTGCGGTTGGTAACCATACATCTGCTAACAAACCAGAAACAAAATTAACTTTGTAACGCTCAAAGACCTTTTATTTAAACGATGACTACGAAACCCTATATGTGAGCGTGTCTGACACGCTCTTGGCCGCTTTTTTTCTTATAAGATATAAACAAGTTTGCTATTGTGTTTGATCAGATTTGCTAACTCATCCTAAACCGCGCGACGGATTTGATGTTTTTGTAATAGATAGTGTGATTAGGTGCGTCTACACTGCTTGAGGCTGAACGCTGCCTCGCGCGGCATACGCTCGTGCGAAAGCGAGCCAAGTTCGCCCCATTTTGACGCCTAAATAAACTTAATAGGCAGGCCGAGCATGAGCATGCGTTGCCTCGGGTGAGCCACGTAATTTTTTAGTCGTTTGCCGCGCGAGGCAGTGAGGCAGCGAGCAGCCTCGCTTGGTGTGGACGGACGCGCTAATGAAGGGTGCCACACACCGGGCTCATTGTTAATAAGTTTTCCCACGCCTGTTCTCTGTTCTTACATACATACATACATAAATCACGCCTTTATCCCTTGCGGGGTAGGCAGAGCGTCAACGGCCGTAAAAATACGGTCGTTATCGCCACGTCTGACAAATCTTTGAGGGCCGTTTTAGCTATTGTCGTGTATCGCTATAGTGACAGGTTGTCAGCCAGTCGCCTAAAATTGCAATACACATGAAACCCTCGAGTCCTTTAGTCGCCTCTTACGACACCCACAGGAAAGAAATGGGTTGATGCTATTCTAAGCCGGCATCAAACGGCAAAGCCGGCATCAAACGGCAAAACTCTGTTCTTTATGTCCATTAATGACAAAAAGCTATAGTGCTATCTCAGAAACACCACATATCTTGCTCGGTGGCGTTCCCTTGCACATTTGCCAAGTTTTGCTACTTGGGATCGACTGTATTGACCAATTTCACCCTCTATGCTGAGATCGATACCTACATCGGTATCGGCAAAGCGGCAACCATGTTCGGCAGGCTCAGTACAAGAGTATGGAATAGGTAATAAACATCATCATCATCTTGCCCTTATCCCAAATCAGTTGGGGTCGGCGCAACATGATTTTTTAGAACACGAGTAAGCATGGTTAGGAAAAAGTTAAAATATGTAAGATTTATATGTTCTCAAAAAATATTTGTGGGCGTCCGCGCATGAAGGGTCCAGTTGTCGGCTTTTAGTTTCCGAGATATTTGCGTTTTTATGAAGTTAGGTGAAAAAGTGTCATTTTGAGATTTTGAAAGAATATTATTATACAAACAATTTACTACAATTTCATGTAATCAACACTTTTAAGTTTTGTTTCTAAGTATGTTTTTTTTAAATGATAAAGTTTAGTGAAAAGGGTCCAGATGTCGGCAAGTCTTGACAAGTCGGTGATTTCATGACTGGGTTTAGGTATTTAACGTAAATACTGTTTGTACTGTCACTCTGAACTGGAGTGGACCACGTCAGGTCGACATAACGATATTTCGACATAATTGGCATCTCAACAGATCTCGATACACGTTATCTCGACACAAGCAATCTCAACACACGCCTTCTTGACACACAGTATATCAACACACGGTATCTTGCCACACGTTATTCCGACACATGTAATCTCGACACACGTTATCTCGACTCACGTTTTCTCGACAGCGTTAACTCTACCACGTTAAACTCAACACACGGTATTTCGACACACGATATCTCGACAGAAGTTGTCTCGACACGTGTTATCTTGACACATGCAAGGTGTGGCAAGCTTCGGCAGGGTTGGAACAAGCTTTAGCAGAGTGGGGCATGGTGAGGTAAGATGAGGCAAGGTGGGGCAGAGTGAGGCAAAGTTTGGTGGGATGGGGAGAGATGAGATAAATACAAAATGATTTGGTGGTGGTTAGTACGACTGCCTGCCACGCAGAAAGTTACGGGTTTAATTCCCGGTAGTTGATATTTATCACTTTGTGAATTTGTTCCCAGTCTGGTTGCAGGCTGATTAGGCTGAACCACCTGATTGTTCGAAAAGTAAGATGGTTCCTTGCTTCGGATGGGCACGTTAAGCCGCTGGTGCCGGTTGCTGTCTAAGATGGCGGTCGTTACACAACCATGTCAGAGGTCTGCTACTTGTAGTAGGCGGTTGAAAACTCTGACACCAAGGTCCATCGGGTCGTTGAACGACTCGGTGTCCCACACGAAGAGAGAGATTTGGTGGTCTAGTTCATTTTGTGTTGGAGGCCAGAAACTTTTTTAATATCCCATAACTTGGTAGGAACTATCAGTTTCTTTGAGGAAGTTGAAGCCTTGACAAGATCTACATTCGATGACAGCTGTCAAACTTTAAACATGTTTATCTCGGTAACTATGCACGCTAGACTACCAGTTGGTTTGAGGAAGTTGTAGGCCTTGACCAGATCTATATTTTCGACGACAGCTATCAAACTTTATGCTTGTTTATCTCGGTCACTATGCGCGCTAGACTACCAGTTGCTTGGAGGAAGTTGTAGGCCTTGCCATTATCAGATATCTGTCTTACTTTAAACACGTTTATTTCGACAACTATGCATGGTAGACTACCTGTTGCTTCGAAAAAGTTGAAGGTCTTGACGAGATCCACAATTCAGATGACAGCTGGCAAACTAAAACCTCGTTTGTCCTGGGAACCATGCCTGCTAGGCTATTATTTTCTTTAAGAATTTGTAAGCCTTAACAAGATCTACGATTTAATATAATATATTTATTGTGATCTTGTCATTAAAATAATCGACATCGTCATGTCAATAAGGACAAAAATTGCTTGTACTATATTTTTCGACTCGACTAACAATTTTAAAGCTAATAAAGTGCTACAAGCAATTTTGACCCTTATTGACATTTGTCTTATTTTGTTTAAATTAAATTTGGTTATTATTTTTATATAATTACACATTTAGTAGCCATGTGGTGCCGGCAGAGTAGAATAGCACCACCCCCTCTCTTGCCGTGGGGGTCATACGAGGCGACCGAGGGACAAACCTGACCCAAACAGCCAAGGCCAACCGTATGGTGGCGGTAAATTCACCACAATTAAGCATTTCCAAGGAGGGTTATGACGTCTGGTAGGCGGCCGGTCGTAAAATTAAGCCAAATCCTTTTTCAACACGATTTTGTGATCAACAAAACGTGTTGCGCCGACCCCAAGTAATTGGGATAAGGTTAGGAAGGTGATGGCATTTATAGAAGAATTTCTAAAACCCGAGTTATTCTAAGCTATGTCAATAATGTTCAAAATCACTTGCGCCACTTGTTTCTGTTGGAGAAAAAATATGGTTTAGGCAATTTTCAAAACACATTCACAATATTGGTAAAAGAAGTAAATAGCAAGATTCACATAGGCGGACTTAACGTGTGTCGAGATACTTTGTGTTGATTTAATGTGAGTTGAGTTAACGCGTGTCGAAATAACGTATATCGAGGTAACGTGTATCGAGATACCGTGTGGCAACTAGTGGCAAGATACCGTGTGGCAAGATGCCGTGTGTCAACATACATATAAATTAAGTTGTAAGGGTAAAATAATACGTTACGCTATAGTTTTTTGGGATTTTAGTAAATACCAAATCTCTGAACGCTAGCTAAAGTATAGCATAAAAAAGGTCCACTTGTCGGTGTTTTATAAAATCTTATGGAAATCTATAAAATTTCGTATAATTTAATACTTCATATTTAATCTAACAGTACAAAAGACAGAAGAGAGTTCTAGAACACCATAGGGCTGTTAATATCTGGTCAAAACATTATGTACTAATACCTTGCATTAAAAGGTACCAGAAGTCGGCTTTAGTGTTTTCTGAAATCCGCACGCTTGATTTTCTTACCTTGATTATTTAAATTAAAGTTATGGTCACATTATTGAATGCACATTAGTGTTATCTTTATGAAAAAATAATGACCTATGTAACAAATAAGTAGAACTGTGTTTTTTTTAACTTAAACCTTTAAACTCAATTTTCTCGAAACCACTTTTTTCAGAGTTACAACTTTAGATGTCTGTAAAGAAAATACATATTCAAAATATGGTATTTTTTGTAGTCAGTGTGATAGAGGGATTATTCTAGATTCCGAAACTGGTCTTAACTCAATACCCTACAACTGGACCCTTCATGCGCGGACGCCCACATTTTAATCTGAAAACTGGCAATCCAACCATGAAAGAATAACAATAAATAAAGAATAACTTTTTTCTTCTAAGAAGAAAGATGAATACTCTGGAAACCTACCCAAGTAAAATCCACAATATTGTTATTTTGTTTGTTGGTTTGCTGGTTGGTTGGTTTGGTTATATATGTTATAGGCATAGCAGGTGAGATAGGCAAAAGACATTTCTGTTCTGTATCTATCTTGAGTTGCCCATGTAACAACCAGCATTGTGTACCAAATCGGGTAATCGCCACTTCAGCCTTATTTGACCCACTCTTTTCAAAAGAAATCTCATTAAAACCCTCTGAAGTACTCTATGGAAAACCCTTTTTGTATTTGTTTTATCTTACATTCATTGAATAGTAAACCTATCCTGATACCTTCCAATTAAAGCAGGGTCCTGTCATTTTCGCATTTGATATAGGTCATTTTCGCATTTGATATAGGTAGGTACCTACCAAACGCCTTTGTGGGAAACCGAAAGTGTATTAAATTAAGGGATATTGGCAATATATACTGCAGAAAATGTATGGAAAAAAATCGGCCAGGTTTTTCAGCATTACAAAGTTAATTTTGTTGCTGGTTTGTTTGCAACTGTATAGTTAGAAATCTTTAGGGGTACAGTATCCATTATAGTTTTCATGGTAACTTCAGATTCCAAACTATATTCTATATTTTTTTCAGATTTTTAGCGTTCATACTTTAGAAGTTACAGGTGGAACAAATTAAGGGTCAATAACGCCCCTTTTAAAAAAAAAAACTCGAGACAGAAACATTAAAGAGACTTTGTTTCAAAGAAACTTAACCTTAGTTTCGAAAGACCTATTAAACGATACCCTATTCATTATTATAGGAGAAAAAAAAAATGTTGCCCCCTTTCACTTGGAAGTCCAAAAAATATTTAATATATATTTTTCTCAACATTTCTATATTTGGGTCAACACGATCTATCTTCGCACCAAATTTCATGTCGATAGCTAGAAAACTGACGAAGATATGAAGGTGCGGCATACAGACATACAGACAGACAGACAGACAGACTTGACGAAATTATAAGGGTTTCTAGTTTCTAGTAGACTACGAAACCCTAAAAGCTCGGAGATTTGTTTTGTTTTTAGGGTTTCGTAGTCTACTAGAAACCCTTATAGTTTCGTCATGTCTGTCTGTCCGTCTGTCTGTCTGTCTGTCTGTCTGTCTGTCTGTCTGTATGCCGCGCCCTCATAACTTCGTCATTTTTAGAGCTATCGACATCAAATTTGGTATGAAGATAGATCGTGTGGACCCAAATTTAGAAATGTTGAGAAAAAAATATTTTAATTGTTTTTTGGACCCCCTTCCCATACATGTGAAAGGGGGGGGCAAAATTTTTTTTTTCTTCTGTAATATTGAGTAGGGTATCGTTGAATAGGTCTTTAAAAACTAAGGGGAGGTTTCTTTGAAAGAAAGTCTCTAAAATGTTTCTGTCTCGAGATATTTGCTTTTAAATGGGGCGTTTTTGTGCCATAATTTGTTTCAGCTGTAACTTCTAAAGTACGCATGCTAAAAATTAAAAAAAATATATGGAATATAGTTCTTATTATAAAGTTACCATGAAAACTATAACGAATACTGTACCACTTAATATTAAGAACATATTAAAGTTTTTCAATTTGCGGTTGGTCACCATACAGCTGCAAACAAACCAGCAACAAAATAAACTTTGTAACGCCGAAAGACCTGATATTTAAAAGTTGACTACGAAACCCTATTTGTGAGCGTGTCTGACACGCTCTTGGCCGCATTCTAATTAAACAACTTTCGTATTTTTTCGAATATCTATAAAAACATTTAAGAAATGTGTCACTTTGTATGAAAGGCACAAATCATAAATTTTTACTTCTTACACCCTGTAGTTATTTCGCGTTTACCTTATTGGTTAATGTGTCATCTTACTACAAGTATTGTGTATTAAATGTGGTTTAATTTGTATGTAGCTCAATTATTTCCTACGTCATTGCAAAAATGATAAAACTGTCCAAGTCATACGACTAGAATCACGCGACTTGTGACGTTGTAAAGCAACAAGTCGCCACACAGACTCTAAAGCTTTAAAAAACATAGTACGTGAACGGTTTTTGATGTATGAGAATGTAGTGATTTTTTAAATCTGGCTTCTAGGACAGGAATTCATATTCAGGAATAGCATTGTGTATAAAACAAAGAATCTCAACTTTGTTAATTACGATAGTACGTTAAACCCACGACCAAATACTTAAGGGCAGTTTCAAAATAGTGATAGGTTGTCAGCCTGTCGCCCAAGATTCAGATTTTCGCCTAAAGTTGTAAATTTTACCCTATCCTACTCAAAAACTTTAAGCAAGCGGAAAGCTTACCCCGAAACAATGAACGGGGTCAGCGCTACCTTGAATTTTATGTATTTTATGGGGTAGGCAGAGCCGGGTAGGTACGTAGTTTTTTGCCCTATAGATCCTGCTCAAAAACTTCAAGCGAGCGGAAAGCTTTGGTTATCTGAAACAATGAAACCGGATGTCAGTGCTACCTTGAATAGCGGCGTAAAGATGGACGGTCACTTTTAGCCATCCCTTACGGGGTAGGCAGAGAGAGGTACTCAAGAATACTCTCGCCATCACCAATCGACACATCTGACAAAACCTATTTGAGTAATAATATGGGATATAGCTAAGGGGCATAGTAATAGATTTTTTTTAAACAATGGGTAAGCATTTGTCCGCAATCTCACCTGATGTTAAGTGACGATGCAGACGATAATGGAACATGCTCGCCCAGATAATGCCTATTAGAGAGATTGTCAGCCTCTCGCCTAAATTGTAATTGTAGCCTCAAAAAAAAATTTTCAATCTGCTGCTCAGAAAAGCCAGCGGAAAGCTTATTCTGAAACAGTGCTACCTTGGACCAGCGTATAGATGGGCGGTCGATTTTTATTATCTTGCTTGGTGGGTGCGTTCGACAGGAGCGGTCAGCAAATACCGCCCGCCGCGCCGCCCGCGATCGATACCGCCCATGCCGATGTTGGTTAATACGTAGATACAGATGTAGTACAGATGTAGCTAAGTACTAGCTCGACTGATCAACAAGTTGCCGTTGACACGTCGAGGCTAGAAAACGCTAAAACTTTGCAGTCGTTAGAAGTTAGGGCCACATGACGTTCCATTCCAGGCCACATGTTCCCATTTTTAGGTTCGTTTAGATTGAGCCGACGTAGCTACAGATCTTGTACAGATGTACCTACCTAAGTACTTGCTCGACGGATCAACAAGTTGATACGGGGGGCTTGAAAACACTGAAACTTTTATCGTCACAGAAAGTTAGGGCCACATGGGGCCATTTTGATTACGTTGGTTAGGCAGGCTGTAACCCCTGGATGTCCGTAAAAAAGATGGTTCCAGTTAGGTACCAAACCTAACCTCACCATATTATAAAATCTCCAATTAATCAGTGTTTATTGCATCGTTCGCCGACCCTCAATTCCTTACGAATACGACGATAATTCCTAATATTAAATTCCCATAAAAGGTCTGAAAGCATTCGCTATATTGGCAAACATTCAGAAACATGTGGGAGTAGAGTAGTAGCTAGCACTACATATTTATTATTATTATTACTAATATAATCTATGGTGGGGCATTAGTTTCGCATGAGAAAAACACCAGTCAAATGGGATCAGAGTAATCCGCTTGTCTCTTGCGACACATCTCCCCAATGTGTGACCGGTCATGATATGGTGACAATGGATAATAATCAGCTGTTGCGAAATAGCATACAGATACATTACACATGGATAAGTAGATTTTTAGTACTAAATAAGTTCTAAAGCCACTCTTTCTTATATTAGATGTCTTGGTGCAAAGGCGGCGTAGGTACGCCGAACAAAAATAGGTACATACAAAATACAAAAAAAATTGGCGTATCTTCGTAGGTTTAACTCGAGTAAAACATTCATAAATCACGCCTCTTTTCCGGAGGGTTAGGCAGAGGCTGCATCCTTCCACTTGCTACGATCTTGACACACCTCTTTCGCTTCCTCAACATTTATCAACCTTTTTGTACATGCTCGTCGGTTTAGGCTAATCTTGATCCAACTCTTTTTTAAAACGTCCCCAATTTGATCCAGGTACGTTCGTCTAAGTCCGATCTATTTGAGTAAGAAATGGATGGGAAAGTCTCTGGGTAACAAACGGTTTCGTGTATTGTATAGTACTTTACGACACGTTTTCGTATATATTCTCCGTGACATAAACATGTTTATTTGTTCTCTACTGTAATTACTTTTGCAGACATGATCTGTAATAAATTTCCACGAGGACGGCTGCGGATAAAACCTTGAGTAATAGTAACTTATTTTGGTCCAAATCGGAACACTACTGCATTGATTTGTTCTATGTAATAGAAGGCTCAGTGTCCAGAGACTGTATCTGTACCTACTTGTGCAAATTAATAAATATGAATCATGTCATGCATGAAACAGATAATTTTGATGTGCGGTTTTACCAACTGATAATTTTTCCCGACTCTCGGTATATTTCGTGCATGTATCAGGATCTAAAAATACCGTATCGAGCGGGCTATTAAAAATAATGTATTTGTATTGTAATAAATTGAATACGTACTCACTAATCTGGACGTCTAAATTTAGAATAACCGTGATAATATGGTTATTTTTAGAATAAATATTTAAATTCTGTATACGCGTGATGAGGAAATGTTATATGGAATAAAATATTTATAGAACGTTTTACAACACTGCAGGGCAAAAACCTAACCTTGGTTACATATTTGGAATTGTATTAGTTTCATGATGAAAGAAATATTAACAATACATAGACATACCTTGGTCACCTGAGTTACTCAGGCTTAGTACTATTAGAGCCTCCCACCAGAAGAATAAAGTTTTATCTTCAGAAGTTTCATCTAATATGGTCATCTAAATTTGACTATTACGATTAGATTGAATAAGCAGTTTAGCCACTAATCATCTGTTCAGTCATAATAAATTTAGTTGCTTTTATAAAACGGTCTGTGTGCTTATGTAACTGTCTGGAATTAGATTTAATAGTATACTAGCACTAGCAGCCCGCCCAGCAATTGCGCCCGCTGCAAATCGTTTTCTCATGGCAATAAGATATTTTCCCTTCATGTAAACTTACTTGAATCACTCTACTTATTAAAAAAAAGCGGCCAAGAGCGTGTCAGACACGCCCACAAATAGGGTTTCGTAGTCAACGTTTAAATATCAGGTTATCAGCATTACAAAGTTAATTTTGTTGCTGGTTTGTTTGCAGCTGTATGATTACCAACCGCAAATAGAAAAACTCTTTTTATTCTGAAATCTTTAGTGGTACAGTATCCGTTATAGTTTTCATGGTAACTTCAGATTGAGAAGTATATTCCATATTTTTTTCAAATATTTAGCGTTTCTACTGTAGGAGTTACAGCTGGAACAAATTATGGCTCAAAAACGCCCCTTTTAAAAGCAAATATCTCGAGACAGAAACATTTTAGTGACTTTTTTTCAAAGAAACCTCCCCTAGTTTTAAAAGACCTATTCAACGATACCCTACTCAATATTAAATGAGAAAAAATTTTTTTGCCCCCCTTTCACTTGTATGGGATGGGATCCAAAAAATAATCAAAATATTTTTTTCTTAACATTTCTAAATTTGGGTCAAGACGATCTATCTTCGCACCAAATTTGATGTCGATAGCTCTAAAACTGACGGAGTTATGAGGGCGCGGCATACAGACAGACAGACAGACAGACTTGACGAAACTATAAGGGTTTCTAGTAGACTACGAAACCCTAAAAAACCGTCGCGTGGTTTAGGAGTTTGCGGTATATATGAAAGATAGACACAGAAGCGTAAAAAGCGAAGCAAACTCATTCTTTTCTGTATTGATTGATTTTTACCCGACTGCCTTAGAAGGAAGGTTATGTTTTTCGAGAGTGATGTATGTTTATATGTGGGAAGTATGTATGTATGTATGTAGACAAGAAATTCGTTTTCACGGGCTACAGCCCAAACGGCTGAGTGAATCTTGACATGTGAGGTGTCGTTAGATTCGTATCAGCAGCGCGAGTGACTTTGGCTATATTAAAAAAATCATAAATTCATGATAGCGGATTTTTATCGTAAAATACAAATTAGAAAATACCAATCCCACCCAAAACATAAATGTGAAAGGCTGCCAAGTTCGATAATATTGGAATGCTTCGCCTATAAAAGAAGTGAGATCTAAATAAGTACCAAGTTCCATACACAGACCTCAGTTAAAAATAGTTACAGGAATGCACACTTGATTTTTCGCAGTTTGGAAATAAGAATCTACTTTCCAAACTGCGGAAAATCAAGTGTGCATTCCTGTAACTATTTTTAACTGAGGTCTGTGTATGGAACTTGGTACTTATTTAGATCTCACTTCTTTTATAGGCGAAGCATTCCAATATTATCGAACTTGGCAGCCTTTCACATTTATGTTTTGGGTGGGATTTCATTTATTTTTGTAAGGTTTATTTTCTTTTTTTCTTATGATTAAGTTAGGTAAGGAAATATCTCATTTATACTTTACTTTGACTAAATACAAACCTTCGTAAACGAATTTTAGGTCGGTACGACGATTGGAAGATATAGATAAATTTTTTGTTTTAGTTCCTTAGGGGGTATGAATTTACAACTTCATTATTTTTAAAACCGACTCACACTTGGCCATTTTCAGATTTTTTCCTTTACTTTGACCTAAAGACCTACCTCCATGCCAAATTTCAAGTCAATACGACCATTGGAAGTGGTCTAGGTTTTTGATGAGTGAGTGAGTCAGTCAGTCAGTGAGTGTATAGTAAAAATACCGATTTTCTGACGTCAATATCTCAAGACCTACAATAGGTACATTAATGAAATTTTGTATTTTAGATAAGTAAGTAGATCTCGACAGATACTAGAAATTTCATATGCATAGATAAAATAGATTTTGAGTTATAGGTGGGTCGAACTTGGCCCGAAATGGTTCGTGTAATATAACCCACGGCCGGTGTGTCGCTTTTTTTGCTCGAACTTGGCGGACACACTGCCGTGTGTCTAGATTTTTAATACATCTGCTTGTTTGGGAACTAATAAGGTGAAGAAGAAGCAAAAAGCAAGCAAGGTGGAATTTATCAAGTTCGCAGTGTGACGTAAGCACGCAA
The DNA here is from genome assembly GCA_024500475.1 of Phthorimaea operculella. Classification (NCBI taxonomy): domain Eukaryota; kingdom Metazoa; phylum Arthropoda; class Insecta; order Lepidoptera; family Gelechiidae; genus Phthorimaea; species Phthorimaea operculella. Next base: position 3,688,846 of record JANFCV010000035.1, on the reverse strand, counting down.
TAGTCACTGGATAAGTGCGCCGGCACGGATAGCCAAAATCGTGGGATCAATAATTCAATCCATAATCTAATTCCACAACATGATTGACAGACAAAAAGGTTTCACAGAAGTCAGTCCTCAGAAATCTGCACACATCCAAACCGTTTCCATATTTCATGGTTCCAATTTCTAGAAGGTTTTTACGTAGGTGCTAAATTAAATACATCCACATTAAAACGAAGGTTTTTTCAGTTGGTACCACCGTTTACCGGCCATTCGTCGAGCGAATGTCCGCCTCTGAATCAGCTTGCCGTGTTTGCTGCTGCTTATTTATTCGGTCGATGCTATTAATAACTTCGCAAATATGTAACCAAAGTCGAGGTTACAACTTAACTCGTGTCGGGACTGGCTACGGCCCACAGATCACTTACAAAGCGCCTATACAGATGGCTCACTTGGTTTATGTCAAACAAGCGTACTCAAAAGGGAAGTAAACCTACCGAACGTAAATGAAATTCTGGTCGCATTATGTTTGCATACCGCAGAAACCCTTTCATCGAAGTGGTTAGAGTATTTCGAAAAGGTGACTTCAAGGGCCTTATGTAATCCTCTTTTATGTGCTGCCATAAGAACTCTACCAAACGCCTATTGAGACGCAAGAATGATTCTCCCTTCTCTTGCGAAAGTATGTATGTAGAGACTGCTATATTTACTTACAGAGCGACCTGTCAAAAGCAGACCAAAGAAAATGTTCTTCTTCATATAACGCCTGTATAGTAAAGGGTAATTGTCCTTATCTTTCTCAGGCCGGGTTTAAGTTAAGTCATTTTAATGGTCCGTACGAAAATTTTACGTGATTCTTTCATTTGCAGTAAATGTAAATATTTTTTTCCACTTCGTAAATTCATGACTTTTTCCTTGTTGTGAATGTAGTTGTGTTAGGTTAGGTTAGTTATGTAGGTAGGTAGGTATGTATGCATGTTTGAACGTCGACTGAATGAAATAAACGGATGATTCTTAATTCCTTTATCTCTCTTGACCTCCGGTGGCGGTAGCTACTGTATCGCAAGTGCACATTGAACAAAAAGTGCAATTGCAATGGAATACAAAACTTCACCTACAGCATATTCTCTTAATGTACAGCTAATAAGGGTTCATGTGTAGGTCGACCACTTTTTAGGCGATGGATTAACAACCTGTCACTAATAGTAATACACCTTTTTCCAAAATATTTGTCAGAATGGCTTTTTTGGCCGTTTGTTGCGGCCATTTACGTTCTGCATACCCCGATGAGACAAAGGCGTGATATGTGTAAAAAGTCAATCTGCTAGCATCAAGTATCAAACATGTTTTGCAGAATACCTCTCTTGCAATAGTCTAGAAGTAGAACCTAAACTACACCTACTGACAATCTATCTTATTGACTTTTCTGTTATCACAATTTTAATTTTCTTTACAAAGGTAGAGCATCAGGTACTCCTTACTAGAGACGATCAATTTTATGCAGTGCAGCAACAAATGTCACCAATTTGTGTTGTGTGAACGGTAGACGAAATCAGAATCACATTATCTTTTTATGATGGTCTATTTTTAGAGAGAGCGTTATCGCGTACGTTATCTCAAGGCGAGGACGGTGCGCGCGCGCTGCTCACCGCGCACCTCTGCTGATGCGCTGTTCCTTCGCTGTTTTCAAAACTCTTTTGATTCATATGATTTACGTGTACAACATTACTATCGCCAGCATATCAACCACTCAAGTTATCATTCAAGGGATCATAGTATTTGCATGAAAATCCAGTACAAGTTTGTCCCTTAAATGGTTAGTTGATGTGATGGCGATAGTACCTATAGGTTTATCAAGATGAAGACGTATAGGTAAATTAAATCAAAAATAGATTTCTCTTATGGCGTGCTAAGCCACATTTCCATTCCATATTAAGTTAGTGTTATCAGCACTTTGCAAATACTGGTTTACTTGTGATAGTTTTGATTCAAAAAGAAACTTGTTATTTTCGTATGGGACGCTGACTCGATGAATGACCCGATGAACCTAAACACGTACAGTGATATAAACAATACTATGGTGCTGTTCACAAACTACATTGAGTCCATAGACCTCCCGTCGGTTAACCTTCATTATTAATCGTTTCTCCACGATGCGGCTTCGCTAATACTAATATGTGGTTGGTTTCAAACTCATTGTCCCTACCACATTCTATTCTTACAAGTTTATAATGAAAAACAGTGTAAAATTGATTTGAAAACAAAGTAACATTTTTCTTTATTCCGATGGAAAGAATGTCTTTTGGACAATGTTCGTTCAGTGTTATTTTGAGAAATCATCTATGTAAACTAATAGTACGTTAGCATTGCATCATGAGTAGGTACGTCTCGATATATTTACACATTGCAAACAGAATGCGCGATAATTGACCACGGCTCGGGTCAGACAACTCGAGGACTTATGGCGCTGACCACCTGAGTCCGGAAGTCATTGTGTCGTGGCTTATAGACAGAGGTATGTTGTCAAAACAGCGGCACGTCAATTGGTCTAATCGCCGGCCGGCTGCGAGCCAATTATTTACTTGACAGCGTGGAAGCAATTCCTACATTTGAGGGCGGAAAGCCGTTCGCGCTGCAGGAAGACTTCCCTTTATTTAGTGACAGAAATAGACACTCTTATTGTCGCCCGTCGGCTGCATCACGCGGACTTGACGGCGCGGCTCCAGCTTAGCCAGCCATGGAGTGTCCTTAGATCAAGGTATCGACCAATTCGTGCGTGTAGTTCAAGTTGTGGTGGTGTGGTTGTGACGTCTTCAGAACAGTGATGATAAGTTGAACCATAAATTGAGCATGTCCTTTCATACTTTGTACTTGCGTCACATCTTATGATGTGTCAGACGTTTTGTAAAGTTTATTCAGTTCGCTGGTTTATTCTTTTATGACAGAATAGCGAAGAGTGCAATGAAGATTATTCTAATGGTGTTTGTGTTTTCGACGCTCTCGAAGAAATTCTCAAATATTGCACAAAATAGCAAGTTTGCTTTGTAGTCATACTGCAATAATTTGAAGCCGTGGAGTTATGCAAAAACCATGGCCATCTGTGTATTAAACAGTTAAGAGGACATTGACTTTAGGGTGAGAATCCACCAGAGCTGTGCGAGTAAAATGTGTCGTACGAGGATGCGTAGCTGTGCTGTGGAAATGTGTAGGGGTTTCCACCAGAACTGTGCGAGTAAAATGTGTCGTACGAGAATGCGTAGCGGAGCTGTCAAAATGCGCATTAATGTGCGGAGCGAGGATGCGTTGCGAAGCTTTCAACATCAGCCGTCTATTGACTGGCAGGGAATCTTCGCAAACCTCGCAACATATTCCTCGCAGCACATTTCTCGCAACGCATTCCTCGCAACGCATTCCTCGCAACACATTTCTCGCTTATTTTGTATGTAGAATGGCCTCGCTTCTCTAAACCCGATTCCACCAGAGCTGAGCTGAGCGAGGCTAGGAAAATGAAATGATTCTATTGGTGGATTTTTTCCTCGCACACCGCTTAGCTACCTCGCACAGCTCTGGTGGATTCTCTCCCTTATCGGGGTTGGGAAAGACTACGGCACATGTTTTCTTCTGATCTGACATAATAGTTATGTATCAGATAGGAACTCATCAATGTCTGCATATCTATCTAACCCATCAAAGATAGACAGTAAGCTCTTGTTCTCTGAAAAGACGACAGCGGTCCGTCTGTGCGTACGTATAGAGTATTACTATTATCTTATTGGTCTCTTATCATTATCGATGTAGGTAGGACAATGACTTGTATTCTAACCGAGAACATGTTGACCAAACTGTGGCAAGAACAAATTACAAATGAATTTGTAGTTATTAATATCTAATGGTCAGTTTATCGAATTGATTTAATGGCCACGCAGCATCTTAACAGGGCAATAAAGTTAGATAGTGTGGAATATTTTTAGTTGTGGATTATTTTGGATGGTCCAACTAATCTATATGATGATTGATTACGACTGCGCTTGTATAAATATACATCTTTCATATCGATTTTTACTGAAGTTTTAGATAACTTCAAGCTTATCATGATGACTTGGGATTATGCCGCGTTTTTAGAAGACAAGGACTGACAGTCCAAAATACTATAGATTTCAAGATGCAATGTTACAAAGAATGGCATAGACCTCTCAGATAGACGCAGTAGATTTTAAGTTTTAACCTGATGTCTCGTTTGCTGCAGACGGCTCGGGGCACGTGAAGGCGGCGGCATGAGGCTTGGCGCGCGGGCGCTGGTGCTCGCGGCACTGAGCCTGCTGGCCGGCCCGACGCTTGCCGCCAAGAAGTTCAACATCACCGTCGGCTACCTGCCCTCCATCAAGGGCACCGTCCGTGACCGCCAGGGGCTCGCCATCTCCGGCGCGGTCACTAAAGCTTTGGAAGATGTAAGCTACTCTGCTAGTAGTATGCGATATCCTAATATCCTAAGATCCTTATAATGGCCGAGTGGTGTGATACTTTGAATAGCATCACCCCAATTCTACCCGTGGGAGTCGTAAAAACAGACTAAGATATATTAATCCAGGAAATGGGGAGCAGCGTTCCCGTAAAATTCAGCGTAATAACAAATCGTACACTGCGTTTGCCAATCCGCCTGCCAAGCGTGGTAAGTATGGCGATACCCCCGAAAGGGGGAGGGCCCATGTCCAGCAGTGGACCGTTGGGGCTGTAGTAGTAGTAGTTGGTGTGTTTGAAATAAGATGTCTAAACATCTATAAACTACTAATGCATCTAATATGGATACCTAGCTGACGACGACGATTTTACAATCATTATTCTCTTTTCGCTGACTTCGTCTAATCCGCTTCAAATTACATTTCAGATTAGGGCGAACCCAAATATCCTTCAGGATGTGGAGATCCTGGTGGAATGGAACGATACGCAGTCCGACACGGTGATAGCCACTCGGCTGATCACCGACATGAGCTGTGCGGGAATCGTCGCCTTCTTCGGACCCGAGGGTCGCTGCCACACCGAGGCGATTGTCGCGCAGGCTAGGAATCTGCCCATGATTTCTTACGTAAGTGCTTCTTCTTCTATCGTACGGATGTGCAAGCTCAACGCCTCAAATTTCGTTCACCCGTAAGTGCTTTATCCTCAGACTTACGGTACCATGTTATCAAACTACAGGTAAAGTTCTTAGTACTTTGCTTACCTAGTTTAGTAATGGGATGATTATGGCTAAGCTGGCTAGGCAAAGTACGTTGAAGTCCGCTGCCGCACCTACGTTTTCGTCGCGCAGGCAAGAAAACAGTGTCTGATTTCACTGAAGGGTGTCACCCGCGATGATGATATATTTTTGTATCAAAATGGTATCAAAGTACTGCCAGTCGCATGTGAGTCGTGTGCGAACCATCTTAAACAATAAGGAATTTGAAATCTACTGGCTTTGCAATTCTATTGTAGGAAATCAATAAACCAAAGTTGTCTTTGTTTAGATTACGTTTCTTAAAAGGTTTATGTAATACTATTGCATGTGTGGACTTGCCATATCATATAAAAATACTTGAGCTGATCCCTTGTAAGATAAATATGATATATTGCACCTTAAATTCTTGTATTTTGATTCCTATTGACAATGCTGTGATAAGATTGCTACCACAATGTTAACATGTGTTCTTAAACAGATTTTCGAATGATGTATGTGATTTCTGCGTTTGCTTATCGTACTTTATTTGTATTTACAGAAATGTTCCGACTACCAAACATCTACAATGTCAAACTTTGCCAGACTTGAACCTCCAGACACACAGGTAAATTCAATTTCATAACGATCCCTATCAATCGATCGTTTGCGTTTTTCTGACACCGCTAAATCCTCCCACACCTCGAAACTCGCAATGGATGTTGATGCGCATTTTAAATAGATATCAATTCAAGAGAAAGGTTTGTATGTACCTATAATATGTGCCGGGAAACGTCTTATTCCCACGGGAAAACAATTAGCAGCGGGTGTAGCCGCTGGGCGGGCCGCTAGTCTACACTAATATAATAAAGAGGAAAACTTTGTTTGTTTTTTTGTTTGTTTGTATGTAATCGATAAACTCCGAAACTACTGGACCGATTTCCAAAATTCTTTTACTATTAGAAAGCTACAACATCCCTGAGTAACATAGGCTACTTTTTACCACGGGAAAATTCCTCATTCCTACGGGAAAACGGTTAGCAGCAGGAAAACGGGGAAATAAAGCAGTTATTACCCAAATTAGCCAAACCGCTTTACCGATCCTCGCGAATTGCGGCACTGATATTACTATCATATAAAAGACGGACATGGTCAGCCCTCGAGGATCTGGAGTACCTGATAAAGACCACCAGCATCCCATATAAACTATAAATGGCTTCATAGAAAAAGTTGTTCACCATGACGGGCCGCTTCTGCTGGCACATGGTCATCGAGGATCTGGAGTACCTGATGTAGACCACAAGCATCCCATCTAAACTATAAGAGATTCGGTAATGGCTTCAAAGTTAAAGTTATTCAGCATGACGGGCCGCTTCTGCTCGCACATGGTCACGAGGGTCTGGAGTACCTGATGTAGACCACCAGCACCCCATCTAAACTTTATTAGACTCGGTAATAGCTTCAAAGTTAAAGTTATTCAGCATGACGGGCCGCTTCTACTGGCACATGGTCACGAGGGTCTGGAGTGCCTGATGTAGACCACCAGCATCCCATCAAAACTATAAGAGATACGGTAATGGCTTCAAAGTTAAAGTTATTCGCCATGACAGGCCGCCTCTGCTGGCACATGGTCATGATGAGTAACTTCTGCTAGAATGGATTAATGGACTTTTTACTACGGGCAAAGATCCCATTTCTACGGGAAAACAGGTAAGTAGCAGCGAGTGAAACCGCTGGGCGGGCCGCTAGTTACTTATAATAAGGAGAAAGTTTACGATGAAATTTCCTTTCACAGGCAACAAAATCAGTGATATCTCTTCTGAAGTATTACAAATGGAACAAGTTTTCTATCCTATACGAGGAGTCGTGGGTGACGGTGGCTCTCACTCTGGAGAACCATGCCAAGAAGAATAACATGACGGTGAACCACCAGCGGCCGGTCATTGACTCCTTCAAGTGCTGCGAAGAGAAGATGTCCTGCTGCGCGCCTGGCTTCTGGTATTCCTTCATACAGGACACCAAGAATAGAACTAGAAGTAAGATATTTCTTTAATTTAAATATTATCAAGTTTTCCAATTCTTTTATGGTTTTTCAAACTGCTTTGCATTATTTTGTAAATTCCTACTAAGAAATAAATGTTTTGACTTTCACTTTAACCTTGCTTATCTAAGCCGTTGTCGCTTTACAAACCCATTAAAAGTATATAAAGTGTAAAAAAATAACGAGCCACTATTTTAATAAGATAAAACTAAATAATTTTCCCTATACAAAATGGATCAGCCGACTGAGTTATTTTGTATGGACTAATGGGGAGTCTACAATTTTATTTAATGGTTTGCATGACTTATGTAGATATGTGATCCTAGAAGTATGATAATGTATTTCCAGTATATGTATTCCTGGGTACGTCAGCTGGTCTGATCGAGATGATGTCTGCTATGGAGTCCCTCAAGCTTTTCGTGGGTGGCAAGTACATGGTCATTTTCGTGGACATGACTACCTACTCAGACAACAAGGAATCGCTCAAGTATTTAATCAGTAAGTAATTCATGATTTGCCGTGTGATGCCGGCTTAGAATAGCAACACTTCAATTCTACCCGTGGGTGTCGTAAAAAACGAATAAGGGTTTAAACATCTTGCACTGCCTGCCAAGCGTGGCAAGAAGAGAAGAAGAGAAGGCACATGTCAATCAAATGTTTTGATTGGCTACTAAAACTAAAAATGTTCGAGTCTTTGGGGTACACATGTATCTAGCTATACTCGATGTAATAATCAGATGTAATTTGGGGTTACAAGTCTGAATCACTATAGTTGTCTTACGCATGCCGTATTTATGATTTAAGCAGTGATACAATGACTCATCAGTTTAGCAGTAATATGGTATTTCCTTAATTCATTTACCAAAAGCCTTGATAATTCTCATAAATGAAAATAACGAATTCAAAAAGTGTCAAGCGTCGTTTGGGGATTGAACTCGGGACACATGAGGTTCCGTCGCACTGCTTTGGCACTCTCTCTCTCTTATAGTGTGGGACACCGAGTCGTTCAACGACCCAATGAACCCTGGTCGCAGTTTTTCAACCGCCTACTGCAAGTAACAGGCCTCTGATATGGTTGTGTAACGACCGCCATAATAGACAGCAACCGGGACTGACGACTTAACTTCCGAAGCACGGAACCATCTTGCTTTTCAGACAATCAAGTGGTTCAGCCTGCAATGTCCTAACCAAACTGGCAACAAATTCACAAAGTAATAAATATCAACTTTGTGAGTGACCCCACCGGGATTTGAACCCGGAACCTTATGCGTGGCAGGCATACTAACCACTGCACCACATCCGACACTGCTTTGTCACTGAGCTACTAACGCTTCGACCGAGACTCAACACGTACTAAGGGCCCTTTTCCTGTCATGCGTATTTTCGCACGCGCGCGGATCTGGTCCGCATGCGGATGATAGCACGCTCCTGGTCACACGCAGGACAGGGATTTCGTTTGCGTCAATCCGCGTTCCGCGCGCGTGCTAGCCGCATGATAGGAAAAACATGTATCAAAAGATAAGATGCGTGCGGCCCGCATGCGGACCAGATCCGCGCGCATGCGAAAATACGCATTGACAGGAAAAGGGCCCTAACGTTTGATTTTTATTTCGCAGACACTGAAGAAAGAGGCGTATCAGTAATATCATGTCCGAACACGGATGAATTCAGAAAGCGAGCGCGATCTCTCCTAGTGGTGGTGTCTTCTGAACCGAGCGCCGCGAATTACATAGATTTCACAAGGGACGTGCGAGCGTATAACGACAAGCCACCCTTCGGCTTCAAACTGCCCGCGGTTATACAGAACTTGAACTACAATAAGGTACGTATACATACAAACATGCATAAAGGATTTTTGATAGTTTATAAGGCGAGTGCAGTCTCTCTTAGTGGTAGTTTTTTCTGAACTAAGCCCCGCGAACTACATAAATTTCACCAGGAACAAGCCACCCTTCGGCCTCAAACTGCCTGCTGTTATATTCATATTCATATTCATATTTATTTATTTATTTGCAATCATATGGTAGGTTGTATAGTTGGTACAATAATCATTATCTCATACGAACCCTGGAGAGGGTACTGCAAATTTTTTATATATTAAATTAAATTATATAATACAAAGATGTTAATGCTTAAAATTATTTATAATATAGTAATTTATGATCAAATTTATTCACATTCACAATATAGTAATAATAATAATCAAGTGCATCTATGGTCAAATAATACAAAATAAAGTTAACAAGTGGGATCGTAAGATTGAGCGTCATTGATTGATTTGTCGTTCAAGAATTCGTCTACGCTATAATAACATTTTTCCACGAGGAGTTCTTTAAGCTTCTTTTTAAATGTCCGTAGTTTTTGTTCTGACTTTATATTTTGAGGCAGTTTATTAAATATCTTTGCCGCGGTTGAATTCGGCCTAGTACCAAATTTCTTGAGCCTCGAAGGCTTCTCATGTAAGTTATTTTTCGAGCGGAGGTTGCGAGTTTGAATTTGACCAAGTTTTATGAATAAATCTTAATTTCTCCGAACAAACAATGACATTTCAAGTATATGTCGCAGGAATGTAGCGAAATCCGGATATTCGCGAAATTCCTAGGCCCTTCGCGAAGAGCCGGATAATAGCGAAATGCATCGATTTATTCGCACATTTCCCGGAAATCTGCGAATTCGTTATTTGCATGGACTTAAATCCAGGAAAACTGCGTATAAGGCGACACGCGGCTACGAAGCCGCCTACGCACCTGCTACGAAAGGTTCCATATGCTGATCAGGTGGTTCAGCCTGCAATTGCCTACTCATTCATGTCAGCGGCCCACAGAACGCCCAGTGTCGTAAGGGTTCTTCGGGTGGTCATGCATGACGTCACCACGACGACCATGACCATGACCATGACCATGACCATGACCATGACCATGACCATGACCCGAGACCCGAGACCCGAGACCCGAGACCCGAGACCCGAGACCCGAGACCCGAGACCCGGGACGCGAGACCCGAGACCCGAGACCCGAGACCCGAGACCCGAGACTCGAGACCCGAGACCCGAGACCCGAGACCCTAGACCCGAGACCCGAGACCCGAGACCCGAGACCCGAGACCCGAGACCCGAGACCGAGACCGAGACCGAGGCCATGGGCATGACCACCCGAAGAACCCTTACGACACTGGGCATACCGTGGGCCGCTGACATAAATGAGTAGGCAATTGCAGGCTGAACCACCTGATCAGCATATGGAACCTTTCGTAGCAGGTGCGTAGGCGGCTTCGTAGCCGCGTGTCGCCTTATACGCAGTTTTCCTGGATTTATGTCCATGCAAATAACGAATTCGCAGATTTCCGGGAAATGTGCGAATAAATCGATACATTTCGCTATTATCCGGCTCTTCGCGAAGGGCCTAGGGATTTCGCGAATAACCGGATTTCGCTACATTCCTGCGACATATATACAACGATGGAAGAGTTAAGATATGAAGTTGCTTAAAGTGAGGTTTGCAGCTTTCGGGGCATTGTATACCAGATAGTATGCGTATACATTTTTTTTGCATTATGAATAGGTCCTTAGCATCCGTACTCGTACCCCACAGAATCAACCCATAACGGAGCCATGCTTCTGCACTAGCGTAATAGGCTGTGAGTGCAGTCTTTAGATCGATACATTTCTTAAGATTGTATAATTCTTAAGATGATCGGTACATTTCTTAAGATTGTATACATTTCTTAAGATTATACAGAACTTGAAGTACAATAAGGTACGTATACTATCAAACATGCATTCATGATAGATTAAAAGGAGAACCGACAGAGGGCGAGACAATGAATATAATTGCGAGGAGGCTGGTATGAGTGTTCTATGTTGTAGTCCGATTTGTTCGTCTGAACGCTGTGTCAACCCGACTACAGCCCAGAACATGGGTGTCTATGCTGTAGTCTGGTTTGTATTTACTTTTAAGGACCAAAATTTTGAATTCCTAAAATGTTGAATTCCAAAATATACGCTCCCGAAACCACCAATATGCATATAGTAGGTTCTTACCTAGGTAATGATGATCGAATAGGCTGGAAGTTACCTTCTTAAATTAAATTAAAATTAGAGACGAATGGAGGAGAATGACATGCTGCGCCGACCCTAAATAAGTTGGGATAAGGGCAGGCCCATGTCCAGCAGTGGACTGTTGTGGCTGTAAAGGTAAGGGCAGGCAGATGATCATGATGTACCACCTATGAAAATTAAAGTATATTTTCTCTTGCAGTTCGTTTCGATCTACGCCGCCTACCTGTACGACTCAGTGATGCTGTACGCACAAACTCTCGATTCGCTGATCAAAGAGCGCACCAACAACCGCAACGTCACTCTCACCAAGGAAATCCTGATGGACATCGTCACCAACGGGTCCAATATCATCGCCACCATGATACAGAACTCCAAGAAAGATCCGTATAAAAGTAAGTCTGTGAATTCTCAAAGTTCTCAAACACATTTTAAAAAGTACGTACGCGCAAACTCTCGATTCGCTTATCAAAGAGCGCACCAACAACCGCAACGTCACTCTCACCAAGGAAATCCTGATGGACATCGTCACCAACGGGTCCAATATCATCGCCACCATGATACAAAACTCCAAGAAAGATCCGTATAAAAGTAAGTCTGTGAATTCTCAAAGTTCTCAAACACATTTTAAAAAGTACGTACGCACAAATTCTCGATTCGCTTATCAAAGAGCGCACCAACAACCGCAACGTGACTCTCACCAAGGAAATCCTGAGGGACATCGTCACCAACGGGTCCAATATCATCGCCACTATGATACAGAACTCCAAGAAAGATCCGTATAAAAGTAAGTCTGAATTTTACTCGATAACGAACTAGTAGATTGCCATCTCAACTCAAACGCATTTTTGCATGTGAGTAAAAAGTACAAATCACAAGTCAACTAACCTTGTGCGCGTAAAAAGTAGGAACTGGTGGCAGTCGTCTGGGCACACCCTCTCTGTCTATCAGTAGCAAAACGACAGTGACAGCACTACTTAACCTCTATAACTTCTCATACATTTGACGTGTGCAACTGCTTACGCTTTGACAGTACGCCGCCGGCCCTAATGCGTACTCTATAGCTTCAACTAACGTAAATGAAAGGGACAAATGACAATTTGGTACTAGCTCGAGTTGTCGTGAACAGAGTATAGAAGTAAATAATTGCCTGGATTCATCCCTGATTTAACTTTACGATATCCACGGGTAGAAATAGCATCACCCTGTTGCAAAGCTTTTCACACACTGTATATTCACGATAGTGTTTAGGAACGTAGGGCGTAATTTTACTTTTTTGCAACATATTGAATTGTACCATGTGTTAGAATTCTAAAGGTGGCTTAATGCAAAATAGACACCTTTTGTTCCTAACTTTATCAATATGCTAAATAGAAAATAGAAAAAATTACTATCGACCGCCGGGACTTGAATCCGGGACCGTGGGGTACCGTCCCACCGCTCCACCAACTGAGCTATGGGCGCCTAGCGGACCCCCCTGGTAAATTTCTCAACCTCTTGATGTTCGTCTCGAAATTTTTCAATTTCCTCATTTTCAATTTATGAGAATAATAAAGCACTGTAAGTGCATTAAAAATCCCAATACATTTATCAATTTGTTTTTTAGGTATTACGGGTATGTCCATCCGTCTGGACGACCGCGCCGACTCGGAGGGTAACTTCTCGGTTCTCGCATTCAAACCTCATAATTTCGAGGATCGAGATATCAACTGCTCTTACGGAATGGTCATCGTGGGACACTTCCAGCAGAGCAACAGAGAGTACCCTGTAAGTGGACAATGATAATGTGGGAGACGCTTGTGCTCCCGCCTACTCAATGGTGCGACTGGGCCGCTTTTTATATGATACCCTTAGCAATTTCATATGACACCCTTAGTTGATATCCCATATAATATGTACTTAACAAAATGAATTGTTTTTTAGTTCCATACAAAACAACGAAAGATCTTGAAACCTAGTGGATACAATTTTTGTTTCCTTGGATGGAATTGCATGTTGCAAATGCATTACTGAGCGAAGGCGTACAAACTCTGCCAGTAATAAACCTTTTTTGCTAAGCAAGAAGACTATATTTTTTTGGCATTCCTATATTCTAAATGTCGTCCGCATTTTTACAGGAATACAAAACGGTACCGAAAAACCCGATCGACTGGCCGGACAACGTGAAACCAGAAGACGAGCCAGTCTGCGGGTTCCTCAACGAGAAATGTCCCAAAGACGAATCCCAGCTAACCTCCCTAGTAGTGGCCGGGACGCTAGCTGTCACTTTATTCTGCGCACTAGTGGTGACAGCGTCGATATACCGCAAGTGGAAGATCGAGCAGGAGATCGAAGGGCTGCTGTGGAAGATCAACCCGGAGGAGATCAACTGCTTCCGCGGCAGTGGACTTGTCTGCTCTCCTAGTAAGGTACTGATTTTACGCTTGAAATGTTATGTCTATTCTTCCAAGTATTCAAAGAGCCGATTATAACGTTATTCATTATTAGAAGCCAATCTAGCGGTGTCATATTTACCTGTGGAAATGAGATATTTTCCTGTAATAAAAAGGAGCCTATTTGACACGGGGATAGCTTTCTACATACATATATTACGCCTTTATCCCTTGCCTTAACGGCTGTAAAAAACAGCCATTTACACCACGTCTCATAAAAGTTTGAGAGACATTCAAAAGACTGTTTGCAATGCACATTAACTCTCAATTCCCTTAGTCGCTTCTTACGACACTTACGGGAAAGATATGGGGTGATGCTATTCTGGCACTACATGAAAAAAACGGTCCAGTCGGTCCTGTGTTCATCAATGACTTACACACAAAAAGACCTTTCCTCTTTATTGGTGTAAATGTAGTATTCGTGTATGCTGAAAATATTTCAAAAGGTTCACATCTGTGGAACTTAATATCTAGTTAGGTATATAGTCTTTTATATCGACAGCAGTTCAAATTCCTAGCTGTTCAGACTCATTGTCTAATCTTCCGTTAAAAATATTTTCAACAATTTTTCAATGCCTTTTTCTTTTTTGAATCTTCTAAAGTACAATGTATTGTTGCAGTTAAGTTTGGCGAGCGGTATATCTGGCGACAGCCGATGCTGCACGCAGATATTCACGCCCACCGCGCAGTACAAGGGCAACGTGGTGCGGATCAAGGAGCTTAAGTTTAGTAATAATAAAGATAAGACAAAAGTAAGTAATATTCTAGTATATTTTATGTCTTTATTTCGGGGTTATCCTATGGGATGGACAGCCTGGGGTGGCAGATTGGAAAAAAAAACAAGCTAGATAACCTAATCTGCTGCTCTAGGGTGTTCATTCTGCGGTGTCTGAGTCGATAACCCGGTAAATCGGAAACTTGACGCTATAATCTTTGAAATAAAATGATTATTGATTTTTTATTTTACTCAGGACCATAAGACTATGCTCTCTTAGAGTTCGCTCTGTATAGGTAAGTATGTAAAATGAATGAGATTTCTTGCCTCTCTTAGTTTTATTATTTTTTCAAGGTACCTACTATAATAATGTATACTGTACTGGGAAGAACGGTGATTTTAAAGTAATTCGGCCGCAAGATGTCGTAGTATGCCTCCATGAATATTGCTTGATTACTGTTATATTTTGACAGTTATTCTAACTTAGTATATGGGAGCGTACTACGCAAAATTGCGGGTTAGTTTCTTCAAAAATCGCCCATTAGCGAAAAAATCGGGGCCACTGACTTAGCAATGGTTGTTTCACCGACTTTAATGATTGCTATAATGTTCCAGGACATATCTCGCGACGTGATGAAAGAGATGCGGTTATTGCGCGAGTTGAGACACGACAACCTTAATTCCTTCATCGGCGCCGTGGTGGAGCCCCAGCGGGTGCTTCTCATCACCGACTACTGCGCTAAGGGCAGTCTTTACGTGAGTAGTCTATGTTTTATACGTGACTGAAAGAGATGCGGTTATTGCGCGAGTTGAGACACGACAACCTTAATTCATCACCGACTACTGCGCTAAGGGCAGTCTTTACGTGAGTGGTCTATGGTTTATACGTGACTGAAAGAGATGCGGTTATTGCGCGAGTTGAGACAAGACAACTTTAATTCCTTCACCGACTACTGCGCTAAGGGCAGTCTCTACGTGAGTGGTCTATGTTTTATACGTGACTGAAAGTGATGCGGTTATTGCGCGAGTTGAGACACGACAACCTTAATTCCTTCATCGACTACTGCGCTAAGGGCAGTCTTTACGTGAGTGGTCTATGTTTTATACGTGACTGAAAGTGATGCGGTTATTGCGCGAGTTGAGACAAGACAACTTTAATTCCTTCACCGACTACTGCGCTAAGGGCAGTCTTTACGTGAGTGCTCTATGTTTTATACGTGACTGAAAGTGATGCGGTTATTGCGCGAGTTGAGACAAGACAACTTTAATTCCTTCACCGACTACTGCGCTAAGGGCAGTCTTTACGTGAGTGCTCTATGTTTTATACGTGACTGAAAGTGATGCGGTTATTGCGCGAGTTGAGACACGACAACCTTAATTCCTTCACCGACTACTGCGCTAAGGGCAGTCTTTACGTGAGTGGTCTATGTTTTATACGTGACTGAAAGAGATGCGGTTATTGCGCGAGTTGAGACACGACAACCTTAATTCCTTCATCGGCGCCGTGGTGGAGCCGCAGCGCGTGCTTCTCATCACCGACTACTGCGCTAAGGGCAGGTTTTTCTTAGCTTAGCATATGTTCTACATACATACATATATAGGGTCGGGGCATCAGTTAAAACGCATTTTCAGTCTTCTTAGCTTTATTTAAACTTGGTTTTGGGAATTTTGCATTTTTTCCAAGAGGGGCGACCGTCTTTTCATGCCCACGATCCTCTTCAAAAGATCTTCGTTCACTCTCTCTTTCGCACTCGTTCACTCAAACTCTATTGCTCTCTCGTTCTAGCATCTTCGTTCAACAATAATCTAACATCCGGCACACGTTCAGAAATAATCATTCACATGTCCATTCGTATCATCTTACTTCTGTTCGTCTCATCTACTCATCCCACACTTATAACGCCTATAATCCTTGCGGGGTAGACAGAGCGTAAACGGCTTTAAATACGGCAATTTACGCCACGTCTGATAATAGAGTCATTCAGAAGACTGTGTATCACCATAGTGACAGGTTGTCAGCCTGACACCTAAAATTGCACTACACATCAACTTTCAAACCGGGTATTCATTGGGGACAACATCCCAGATGTATAAGATACAAAGTTCCCAACAAATGTTCTCACGAAATTGCCAGATACAAAGTATCGGAAACAAACCGTGTCCACACTTGTCAGTTGCTGCCAAAATGTCCCAAAAACAAGTCCTCAGAAACACACATAAAGTTGCCGCGAATGCCTTGACACACGCCTGAAGTTGTTGATGTACAAAGTATCTGGGATTTTGTCCCCAATGAATACCTGGCTTGAGTCGCTACTTACGACACCCACGGGAAAGATTTGGCATATGTTCCATCCTGTTTTTAACCCCTCCAAGTTAACAGTGACAGTGCTATTTGTAGCTAGCGAATATTAAGATACAGGCACTACTAAACTAAACTAGAAGTGTGACAGTGCTATTTGTAGCTAGCGAATATTAAGATACAGGCACTACTAAACTAAACTAGAAGTGTGACAGTGCTATTTGTAGCTAGCGAATATTAAGATACAGGCACTACTAAACTAAACTAGAAGTGTGACAGTGCTATTTGTAGCTAGCGAATATTAAGATACAGGCACTACTAAACTAAACTAGAAGTGTGACAGTGCTATTTGTAGCTAGCGAATATTAAGATACAGGCACTACTAAACTAAACTAGAAGTGTGACAGTGCTATTTGTAGCTAGCGAATATTAAGATACAGGCACTACTAAACTAAACTAGAAGTGTGACAGTGCTATTTGTAGCTAGCGAATATTAAGATACAGGCACTACTAAACTAAACTAGAAGTGTGACAGTGCTATTTGTAGCTAGCGAATATTAAGATACAGGCACTACTAAACTAAACTAGAAGTGTGACAGTGCTATTTGTAGCTAGCGAATATTAAGATACAGGCACTACTAAACTACACTAGAAGTGTCCATGATAAATTGATAAGTGTGCATATAGTATTTTCGTTGATATCTAGGCCATAGTATTGGTAAACGCCTTTCCATGTAGTGACACTAAATAAACTAAAATCGTCCTTTCTTTTCAGGATATAATCGAAAATGAGGATATAAAATTGGATAACATGTTTATATCTTCGCTAATTCATGATCTCATAAAAGTAAGTACTCATTTTCTCTCGCATTATGAACTTAATTGTTCCAGTAGTTTTTATTTAATACTAAATGCCGTGTATTATTTGCAGGGAATGACGTTTATTCATTCTTCGCCACTAATTTTTCATGGTAATCTCAAATCTTCGAATTGTGTTGTTACATCAAGATGGATGCTACAGGTAAGTGTATATCATAAAAATACTAGGTATTTATTCAGAGTCTGCGCTGCGTGACGCGGATTGTCCGCGCGGACCCGCAATGCGAGGTCTCGTACGAAGTTCACTCACTTCATCTGGACCGCTTGGAGTAAAGTGAACTTCGCACACGAACCGGTCTGCGAGGACAACCGCCCGACGCAGCGTTCGCCCTCAAAGTTTGTACAGAACCTATCGGCATTTTAATGCACTCGCAGTGCCATATTATTCTCACGAATGAAAATAAGCGTCCATGCGGCCCGGGGTCGATCCCCGGTCGTTGCATGTTTTTTTTTCAATTTCCTATTTTCATTTGTATTTGTACAGAATGTTTCATAAGATTGCCTGCCGTGTAAATCATGAATAAATTATGAATTAAACATTTCAGGTAACTGATTTTGGTCTCCACGAGTTAAGATATACCGCTGAAACTGACGCTAAAACCGAAATCGGGGTTCATCAATATTATAGAGGTAAGATCGAGACTGTAGTCTGACCCCATTATGTTGGTGCCGTAACCAGGATTAGTACTCAAAGCTGAATCTTATATAAGGAGTCAAACATGAAAGCACAACTAAAAATTTACGTGAAATTAGAAAGTTTCTTAAATCTGTCTTCATTTTTCGATCTTTAACAATTGATGAGTAAAAGAAAAGATTTTGCATCACTCATCTTACATAATCTGGAGTGTTTACTTTATTTTTTTAACATATGAATTAGTTTGTGATTTCGCTGATCGAGTTTTCACAACACAATAGATCACATTTTAAGTATTGAACCGGGTCTATCGCGATAATTATTTAGGTAAACCTTTATAATTTACCTGTGTCCCGACGTTTCAACACAGATTCATGTGTTGTGGTCGCGGGTTGACTAAGGTCCCAGCGAGATGTCATCTAGGCGGTGGGCGACGAGTTCTTCTGCTACCCACATATGTCTTTATAATTTTGATATTTTATTAATTGTTTGTAAACACTGCACTAGGCCGGCACACAACACTCACAGTATCCGACGATTGCCCCGATGATAAATCGCGCGGTTTCAACTTGTCAATCACTGGACTCCATGCGGATGACAATTTAAACCCGTCCTCTCGGTTGAAATTATTCGGGTTTTTCTTAATTTCAATAGCCTCGCGGACGATCCTTGGGTTATAAAGGTTTACCTAAATAATTATCGCGATAGACCCGGTTCAATACTTAAAATGTGTGAAAACAATCGCGAGTGCTTCAAAAGTTACAATAGATCACGTTTTTGCCGTAGGTCGTGGGTCCAAATCCTCTCAAGTTTTTTTTTGTTTTACGTTTTCTTTGTTTTTTAGGGTTATTATGGAAGTCTCCAGAACTACTCCGCGGGTTAGACGACCCTAATGGAACAGTGGGGGGTACACAGAAGGGCGATGTGTACGCATTTGGTATTATACTGTATGAAATCATCGCCAGGAAAGGGCCCTTTGGCCCTACTACGTTAGAACCTAAAGGTGAGGCATACCATTCTCTTCATATTATTTTTATTCCTGGAAAACGGCCTAGTTACTAGATTTGATTTCATTATGTAACAATAAAATGATTTTGCTAAGCCGTGTCTCCTGCTCATCTGTTTAAAAAAACACAATACATAAATAAATTGCGGAGTGGGCATTCACATTTAGGTTTAAATACTTATTTCTCATTCAAAATATGATACAGTCACTTACACGAGAAATAGGGTAAAAATTTAATATCTAAAAAATTCCATTCGCTTTGCACTAAACACTCTTTTAACTTAGTAAGTACAGGGATGTCCACATTTCTATAGGGTGAAATTTTACTAGTGACCGATAGCCAAACCTCAGAATCGGCTGGTGATAAGAAACAACTTTCCCCAAGGAACATACGTCGAAATATGAAAACAAAAATTAAGCTCACATAGTAACTGAAATCAGTATTTCGTATTTCGACCTATGTTCCTTGGGGAAAGTTGTTTCTTATCACCAGCCGGTTCTGAGGTTTCGCTATCGGTCACTAGTAAAATTTCACCCTATATAATGACGCCGAAATTTATATCGATGTTTGATGTTTTGTTTTGTCTTTGGTTTGGAAAACGCAGGAGCAGGAGACACTGCTTTATAACACATGCTGAAAACAGAACTTGCGAATACCTGTGATTTTTATAAGTCAAAGGTGTAATTAGGGCGACCTAAAAACACTTTGATCGCCGGTGTAATATTTCTGAAAGCGATATTATATTATTATTATATTCTCTTTAGCAGTAGGTACATCAATCCTCCTTCTCGAAGTAATAACTTATAGATAAAATTTTTGGTTATGATTTTTAGCAGCACCAGGTTCTAGTGATCTATGTGACGAATGTGATGAAATACTACGTATGTATTTGGTTTAACAATACTTTATCATCGGTATGAAATCGACTTATTAACAAATACATACATAGTGTGTCTACATTGCATCAACAGAGTTATTGTGTTAATATGATTCATCTATTTCAATGTATGTTGTTCTATGTACAGTACGCGAACGAGTTCATGACCATGTTGAGGAATGCGGTAGTGCTGTGACTAAATTCATGTTGATGTCGATGTCGAGAACTGTTGCCGAACAATTCAGTTCAGACTACTCATAGTTATTAGTTAATGGGTTGTTCCGGGTGAATTCAATTATTTTTGAGTTTTTGTAACACTGTTGCATGCATCATGATGATTGGTTAAACGATATTAGGCAATTATATTTTGGCCGATATTTTAGAAGGCGAACGAAGATTACCAATTTTTGCTTCTGTTTCAATTCTAGTTAATGTCTTTTTAGAAAGCCCAGTATAAACGGACCGCTCGATCCAAAGCGTTGTTAACTGAAAAAGCATAATAATAATAAGTTTGTTTTCTACACAAAACACAACACAAACGACGATAAAGTATCGATAACTTTGTGACTCACTTTTTTCCCATCACTCGGCTGCGGGCGAATGCGGGTAGGTGGGTAAACGCGGGGCGCGCCGCCCCCGCGCGCCTCCTCATTCCCCGATGGTCAAGAACTCGATCGCGTACTGTAGTATGTAGTTCTATGATATAAGAAATTATTTTAAAACCGCAAAGAAGAAATTTCTGTTGGTTGGTTTTGTGCTTTAAGATTTGTATTGATTAGCCTCTGTTTCATTTTGTATATAGCGTATTTATAACGACTCCTATCTCCGTTATGAAGTATCATCGGTCACTAGTCAAATATTCTCTTGTATTCCCTTCCAGACATAGTAGATTTAGTGAAGTATCCCAAGAAGGGCGAGGAGGTGTTCCGACCAGATCTGAGTGTGCTAGACGACATGACGGATGACTTCATAGTGCAGACGATGACGGAGTGCTGGGCGGAGGAGCCGTCGTTGCGGCCCGACTTCCCCACGCTGCGCTCCCGCCTCAAGAAGATGAAGTCTGGCAAGTAAGTACAGCACCCCAGGGATATATGAATGACAGTTGAAGTGCAACTGACTGTGAATTTTGAAGACATGACGTATTTCCATACCCCAGACGTACTTTCATGGTTTTAGCTGGGTCATATGATGGTAAACTAAGGGAATTCTTCAAATCATAGTCCGATCCGTTCTTCCCAGAACAATTCGTAAGCCCAGTCTCGCCCCAAGGGTATTGGGTTATTGTTTGAACAACCACCCAAACACATCCGGGTGACGGTGAGCCCTCGCTCCCCACCAAATAGTTAGGTGTAGTTTTTACCGGTCCCGGGACCGAGAAACATAGAGCCCATTCCTAAAGAAAAAAAAAACTTCAAATGTTGGATTATTTTGGACTCTACATATAACAAATACTTAGGTTAAATTCTATTTTCTTTAAAGTCATTGGCCGATATTTATTAGTAATTCTTGAGCATTGTGTAATTCTATTCTGGTACTAACTCTTTCCTATAAATAAATGAAAAATGTGTTTTTAATGTGTTCTTTTTTCATTTTCCCAGGTCACGGAACATAATGGACCAAATGATGGATATGATGGAGAAGTACGCCAACAATTTAGAAGAACTAGTCAGCGAGAGGACGCGGCTCCTCATAGAAGAAAAACAGAAGACGGAAGACCTCCTCCATAGAATGCTGCCCAAGTAAGTGACGCATCTACATGTTCCTAGCTCTTTGTCTCATGGCGGTACAACATGGATACATTTTCTGTTTCATTCGATTCTGAATCAAGTCCACAACATCAAGTTCTATTGTCTAAAAAAATCTTCACTATTTCAATATCTTAATGTTTTTCCGCGTTTGTGAATGTCTCATTTATTTCCTAGAGATACACATTGATCAATAATCATGTGTTTCAAATTGTTAGGACGCAAATACAACAAGTATTCCTGGCCTAATCACGAAGTGTGTGCACACGGGTTTACATTCAGTCCAACGAAACTTTTGTACATTCATAATCTTAATACAAAATGAAATCCCGATGCCGTCCAATAATAATCATAATTTCTGTTTTCGAAAAGCGGTGTAAACACTAATGAATGAATGATGAGCTCCCCACAAAATATAGACATAGTTAGCTAATCTAGAAACACAGAGAGAAAGCGTTTTTTCCCTTGTATACTTTTGACAGTCTCTTAATTTGCCTTACGACATGGACTTGATGTAAACAGTGGCAGACGACGTTCCAAAACAAAAACAATAAAAAAGAACAACATTAAAAATGTATTCACTTTGTTGTACTTGTGTTCTTTTCCAGATGTGGAGGTTGAATCGATTATAGAAATGTCGTGAAATGTCTTGAGGTAATTAACTCCCTACTGGTGAATGTAGATAATACGGTTGTACGGGATGTAGGTACTCCCTATATTAACATTGCGTGATGCGTAATGGTAGTTAGCGGCACGCTTGCTTGGGGTGTGGGGTTTGGTTGGCGTGAGCGTAGACGGTGATGGTGGTATACAAAGAATAGAAAGAGGATTGGAACCCCAGGATGGGATCTATCTGTCAGCTTCGATTCGACTTTTCCATCGCTCTTTAATTTTTTATTGCACAGAACCGCCATTCGCAGGCCAGTACGAAGGACTGCGATCGCGTGCTTAGAACTTCTTCAACGTGATGAAGAACAAATCTCGAATTGGCAAAATTATTGATATTTAATAGAGAGGCAAACAATAATTTTGCCAATTCTTTATCTGCACAAGTTATATCAAACTGCGGTTCTGAGTAAAAGAGAAGGGCAAGACGACGGAAAAAGTCAATTCGAAGCAAGCTAGTAGATGCGGGCAACCTTAAGTATAAAAAAATTAATTATTGAGTGGTTGGAATTGATTAATTTTATTTTCTCTGGAGTTTTGTCAAGAAATCAAGGCATTTTTATTATATTATTCAGTGTAGTACATAAAGAATATCACACTTCTTCTTTTTTAGAATTTCTTATATTAATATAAGTAGTGAAGTAATATTTAGGCATTAGTGGTAAATTTTGATAAGCTTTCTTGAAATGGGGGATTCGGTGGTAGTTTGCTACGCACATCTTACTCTAAAAAGTTGGTAGGAGTAGCATGCATCGTTATTATTTACACATTGGACTCAATCCTCTTTAGCTAATTGTTACGAATCAGCTAAGGATATTTTCCGCAAGATTATAGTATATTACATCCAAATGTGTATTTAATAATTGTAGTATGTAGCTTGGAAGTTTGATTTGAATACCTTATATTTAGGCATCAACGGCTTGCAACATCCTATTCTGCCCTAAGACAATGGATTCGTTTGGCATGATAGTTTGCCCACAAAACTCCACTGTAATATACCTACCTATCTTAACTATTATTCCATTTCAACCCAGTCTTGTGCATATGAAAATTATGTAAGTACGTGCGATTTTTAAATCAAAAGCATATTTAATTTTTAGTTATTGATTCATGACTAAAAATGTTATGTAAAATACAAAGAAATCAGTTTTTTTTTCATGTAGGACACCGAGTCCACGTATGAATTAATGAATTATACACTCATTGATTTACTACTTTGTTACACTATTTTGTAAGCTACATAAATTAGTGCCTTAGATTTTGTAGGCTTCACAACAAAAAACATACCGATAGCATTATTTATATTTCTTTAAATGACACGAATTTTAGAAAAGGCACAATTCTTTTTCCTTTTTTAAACATTTTAAAAGCCAGTCTACAAGTTTCTTACGTATGATTTTTATCTACTTTGTATTTTATTGCTTGTATTTTGAGCTACTACAGTTCACAGAGATTCTTAGCATGCTCCGTCCATATTGTTCCAGATCCGTGGCAAGAAATTTGGCGCGAGGCGACGGCGTCGAACCTGAGTCCTTCGATTCAGTCACTATCTACTTCAGTGACATTGTCGGTTTCACCGCCATGTCTGCCGAGAGCACGCCGCTTCAGGTAAATAAATAACACATGTCATGTTTATTCTAGCCTCTGTAATTCTATTTAGAGTAGACCGCCTGGGAGTGGCCTCAGAGCTTATGTGATTTTTATTTTGATAGCATAAAAAATATACTTCTAGATCTCTAGTATTAAAGTCTTACCCATCCAGCTATCCGCTTCCTGTGTCATTCGAAATTGGCAGATTATCTCAACTCTATCAGTTAGTATTTCGGAATAACTGGTAGGTTGAGGAGCCATAAAAGGACAATACCTTCTTCTTTTCAAGTCGGACACCGAGTTGTTCAACGACCCGATGAACGCTGGTGTCAATACGTTAATTTGTGTTTTTGTATAATTTCAGGTGGTGAACTTCCTGAATGACCTGTACACAGTATTCGACAGAGTTATCAGAGGCTATGACGTTTACAAAGTTGAAACTATAGGCGACGCTTACATGGTGGTACGTATCTATAGCTAATTTTTGTGCGATAAGTTTTGGGAGATCATAAGGAGAAAGCAGGATTTCGTACATAATGATGAGTGATTACCATCAGTTAAATTTAATTTGTATGGAAATCTAACCTTTTCTTTAGGTTTTAAAACCCCTTCAGAGCAAAATGAGCAAAAATAAATATGAGCACAAAAATCAAAATGAGCAAACATCAAAATGAACAAAACGCAAAATGAACACAAGGATCAAAATAAGCAAAAGAGCACAAATTTGCTGTTTGCTCATTTTGCGTTTTGCTCATTTTGATTCTTGTGTGGTGATTCTTCTTGGTTTGTAACAGAAGTAGTTCCATATTAAAGGCTGAATAAAAACCCATCATAACTTTTTGTCATTCCCTAACACTCTACAAATGCCTGATAACGATACTTTTGTCCAGGTATCTGGCCTGCCGATCAGAAACAACGACCGTCACGTGGGCGAGATCGCGTCCATGGCACTGGACCTGCTGAATGTCGCCAAGACGCACCGGATATCGCACCGGCCCAATGAGACCCTCAGGCTGAGGATAGGCATACATACAGGTACATATCATGGGATTTAATAGTGGAGTGAGTCAGATCGCGTCCATGGCACTGGACCTGCTGAATGTCGCCAAGACGCACCGGATATCGCACCGACCCAATGAGACCCTCAGGCTGAGGATAGGCATACATACAGGTACATATCATGGGATTTAATAGTGGAGTGGGCCAGATCGCGTCCATGGCACTGGACCTGCTGAATGTCGCCAAGACGCACCGGATATCGCACCGACCCAATGAGACCCTCAGGCTGAGGATAGGCATACATACAGGTACATATCATGGGATTTAATAGTAAAGTAGACCATATCGCGTCCATGGCACTGGACCTGCTGAATGTCGCCAAGACGCACCGGATATCGCACCGACCCAATGAGACCCTCAGGCTGAGGATAGGCATACATACAGGTACATATCATGGGATTTAATAGTAAAGTAGACCATATCGCGTCCATGGCACTGGACCTGCTGAATGTCGCCAAGACGCACCGGATATCGCACCGACCCAATGAGACCCTCAGGCTGAGGATAGGCATACATACAGGTACATATCATGGGATTTAATAGTAAAGTAGACCATATCGCGTCCATGGCACTGGACCTGCTGAATGTCGCCAAGACGCACCGGATATCGCACCGACCCAATGAGACCCTCAGGCTGAGGATAGGCATACATACAGGTACATATCATGGGATTTAATAGTGGAGTGGGCCAGATCGCGTCCATGGCACTGGACCTGCTGAATGTCGCCAAGACGCACCGGATATCGCACCGACCCAATGAGACCCTCAGGCTGAGGATAGGCATACATACAGGTACATATCATGGGATTTAATAGTGGAGTGGGCCAGATCGCGTCCATGGCACTGGACCTGCTGAATGTCGCCAAGACGCACCGGATATCGCACCGACCCAATGAGACCCTCAGGCTGAGGATAGGCATACATACAGGTACATATCATGGGATTTAATAGTGGAGTGGGCCAGATCGCGTCCATGGCACTGGACCTGCTGAATGTCGCCAAGACGCACCGGATATCGCACCGACCCAATGAGACCCTCAGGCTGAGGATAGGCATACATACAGGTACATATCATGGGATTTAATAGTAAAGTAGACCATATCGCGTCCATGGCACTGGACCTGCTGAATGTCGCCAAGACGCACCGGATATCGCACCGACCCAATGAGACCCTCAGGCTGAGGATAGGCATACATACAGGTACATATCATGGGATTTAATAGTGGAGTGGGCGAGATTGCGTCCATGGCACTGGACCTGCTGAATGTCGCCAAGACGCACCGACCCAATGAGACCCTCAGGCTGAGGATAGGCATACATACAGGTACGTATTTAACATGAGATTTAATAGTGGAGTGGGCCAGATCGCGTCCATGGCACTGGACCTGCTGAATGTCGCCAAGACGCACCGGATATCGCACCGACCCAATGAGACCCTCAGGCTGAGGATAGGCATACATACAGGTACATATCATGGGATTTAATAGTGGAGTGGGCCAGATCGCGTCCATGGCACTGGACCTGCTGAATGTCGCCAAGACGCACCGGATATCCCACCGACCCAATGAGACCCTTAGACTGAGGATAGGAATACATACGGGTAAGTTTATACGGAAACGCGACTGCCTATTCCCTTAGTTGACTTTTTAAAAGCTAAGGCTGCGTCGCGCGTTCGCGGGTAACCTGCGCGTAGTTTACTTTGAGCGGTTCAGATAGAGTGAGCGAAGCGAATTATGCAAAACACGCAAAGCAACGCAGCGTTGGCGATAACAGCTCGTTTTTGAGCCTTTGTTCCCACCTGTCCTACTGAGTAGTTCTACGGTAGAACAGGTGGGACCTTTTTTTCCCACTAGTTCTACGGTGGAACAAGTGAGCACATTTTAAGTCCCACTTGTTTTAGAAATATTATTTTTCATGGAAAATTTGCTTATTGTCGTGGAGTTTTTTGTTAAAGAATAATAAACACATTCACATTTGGAAGCACATTTTTATTGCAAAGTCAGTATTCCGGAACGTAACGTGAATTTTGATAATGTTAAAGTTTCAGAATTTAGTAGTGTAGCAACAACATGCAACAAAAATAACAAACAAAATGCTTAATGGACGGAACTAGATTTCCAGTTTCTTAAGAGGGTTGTAGGCCTCGAGCAGAGAGAGCTACATTCAAGATGACAGCATAAAACTCGTTTATTTCAGAAACTGTGCATGTTAGACTATCTGTTTGTTCAAAAACAATGTAGGCCTTGAAGAGATCTACATCTTAGGTGACAACTGTCAAGCTTAAAATTCGTAGCTTACTTCGAGTACGTGCATTCAATCCAATAAGTTTTTTTGGAAAAATTAAACGCCGCGAGAAGATCAATATTTAAGGCAAAAAATTAAAATATTTTGTTTTAGAAATTATGTACGCTACTATTTCGTTAATAAAGTTGTTGACCTTGAAAAGATCTACATTTATGATGACAGCTGTCACATGTCTTCTCAGCATTTTCAACATTTTGACCCCTGATCGGATAAAATCGTGGATTTTAAATGCCATGTATTTCAAACTTATTTATTAGACCAAACAGCTAAAACACCGCGAGTGAAACCGCGGGCGGAATGCTAGTATCATATAATCCGTTCCGGAGCACTGACTTGTTGAAATATAAATGTGCTCCCAAATGTGAATGTGTTTAGTATTTTTTGACAAAAAAACTCCACCACACCAAGCAAATTTTCCATGAAAAATAATATTTCTAAAACGTAGAACAGCTGGGACTTTAAATGTGCTCACTTGTTCCACCGTAGAACTAGTGGGTAAAAAAGTTCCCACCTGTTCTACCGTAGAACTACTCAGTAGGACAGGTGAGAACAAAGGTTTTTGAGTGTGTTTTGACAAGTGTTTTTTGTCTTTTATTTTGACTTTCGATGAGCATTTTATTTTTAATGGTTTATTTTTACCTATCGACATATTGTATCGAGTTCAACTAGAAAGAAATTTAATATTATCATATGTACAGAACTTTCTTTGTACGAAAGTTGTCATATCTTATAATAGTAGTTTATGCAATTGCCTTATAATAAGAGGCTTTAGGATGTGAGTGTCTGTTTATCACACGAGGCGCAGCCGAGTGTGATAATAGTTTGACACGAGCATTCTAAAGCCTAATTATATTGCAATTGCATACACTATTTTATCTACACTTTACAAGAAAAACTAGGAAAAATTATTCATACCTCCGCACTTCACTATGGCGATTGCAAGCATATCTACTGAACCAACAACTGAACGACTTTTATACCTATGTAACTTTTTAACTAAACGTTAAAATGGAAGCTCATAGAAACGGAACAACTTTTAAAATTAAAAAGCATTAATCGGTAAATTTTAATTCGGAAAATGATTTGAAGCAAAGATTTAATAATAAATAAGTCCTCATAATTTCAAGTGTCGTCCCATTCTTTGATTGTGTCGTGACATTTGTTATTTTTTATTATCTTACTGCTAAATGTCGATATCATAAAGTCAGAAAAAAGTACTTTATGACATCGACATTTTACTTTATGATATCGACATTTTTTTTTAAAGGTTGAATGGCTGTAAAGCAGTTGCTTATACATTTGCTTTCGAATTTGTAATAGGAACATTATGTATGAAGTGTAGATAAATTTGATTACTTTTTAACAATTTATTTAATCTACATTACAGGTGCGGTGGTAGCAGGCGTTGTAGGTCTAACCATGCCCCGCTACTGTCTGTTCGGCGACACAGTCAACACAGCTAGTCGTATGGAGTCTACTGGGGAGCCTCTCAAAATCCACATATCGCCTGCTTGCAATAAAGCGCTGCAAATACTAGGAGGCTATATCACCGAGCCCAGAGGGACCATACCTATCAAAGGAAAAGGGCAGGTAGGAACAGTATATAGATAGACTATAAAGTAAGTGAACACAGCTAGTCGTATGGAGTCTACAGGGAAGCCTCTCAAGATCCACATATCGCCCGCTTGCAATAAGGCACTGCAAATACTAGGAGGTTATATCACTGAGCCCAGAGGGACCATACCTATCAAAGGAAAAGGGCAGGTAGGAACAACATATAGATAGACTATAGAAAGTGCACACAGCTAGTCGTATGGAGTCTACTGGGGAGCCTCTCAAGATCCACATATCGCCCGCTTGCAATAAAGCGCTGCAAATACTAGGAGGTTACATTACCGAGCCGAGAGGGACCATACCTATCAAAGGAAAAGGGCAGGTAGGAACAACATAAAGATAGACTATAGAGTAAGTGAACACAGCTAGCCGTATGGAGTCTCAAGATCCACATATCGCCCGCTTGCAATAAAGCGCTGCAAATACTAGGAGGTTATATCACCGAGCCCAGAGGGACCATACCTATCAAAGGAAAAGGGCAGGTAGGAACAATACAGTAACCCATAAGCTATGAACTTAGTTTAAGTAGATAGTCGTATGGAATCAACAGGAGAACCTCTTATCTCCGTGCGTTACTGGTCCGCGCTCACAAA
The DNA here is from genome assembly GCA_024500475.1 of Phthorimaea operculella. Classification (NCBI taxonomy): domain Eukaryota; kingdom Metazoa; phylum Arthropoda; class Insecta; order Lepidoptera; family Gelechiidae; genus Phthorimaea; species Phthorimaea operculella. The sequence continues at coordinate 3,659,167 of JANFCV010000035.1, read as the reverse complement.
CCGCGGGACGCAGCGTTCGCCCTAAAATTCAAGATTTACCATAAAAAAATCCAAAAATTTGATGATGCGCATAGTATTAAGGTGTGTTAATTTCCACGGGAACCTTGTTTAACAGGTGGATTGTTTATCAGAACTACAGAGACAGTAACTTTCATTTAAACTATCGTCTTCGTATCTCATGTTATGTGGCCTATATTTTACAGGTGCAGACATATTGGCTAGTCGGGACGACGGAAAAGGCGATAAAGAAGCGACATGTGGACGGCGAAGAGAAGCCCCTGTTCTGTCGCCCGCGACGCAGCCCGAGACTGCCCGACTCGCGACATCCCTCCCTATCAGGTATAACATACAATAGATATGTATGTATGGTATGTATATTATGTACTATAGTAGGGACAACAGAACAGGCGATAAAGAAGCGACATGTAGACGGCGAAGAGAAGCCCCTGTTCTGTCGCCCGCGACGCAGCCCGCGACTGCCCGACTCGAGACATCCCTCCCTATCAGGTATAACATACAATAGTATGTATGTATATTATGTACTATAGTGGACAACAGAACAGGCGATAAAGAAGCGACATGTAGACGGCGAAGAGAAGCCGCTGTTCTGTCGCCCGCGACTGCCCGACTCGAGACATCCCTCGCTATCAGGTAAATACACTAGTGTTGCCGAACTATCGATAGTTTTAGAAATGTGCACTATCTGGCGGCAATTCTTAACCCTCACATAGACCTTACCACCGCTCTCTGTGTGAAATGATAACTGTCCGATTCCAATGATGACACAACCAGATATAATTGGCACTTGGCACTATAATCCTGATTTAAATTCTGATTTCATTTTTATTTATTTCCAGAAGGCGGCCTAGTCAGACAGCGGTTGGCGAGCTGCGGCGGGCCGCACGGCTCGCGCTGCTCGCTGCCCGCGCCCGCTTCGCCCAATCTCCGTAGAGCGTCTCAGAAACCGACCTATGTTAATACCAACCGAGCCAGGTAAGTTTTTGAGCAATTTGATATCGTATTCCCTATTTTATTTATCACAGATTGTATGATAATAAAATAACACATCATGCAACGCGGAGGCCTGATAATACGAAAATCTCGCGTCAAATAGCGTGTAAACCGAATTTTATTTCTCTAATTATAATGGACGTTATATGGACAAACTAATCCGTAAGAAGGCGGTGTACGTCTCTATAGACTTTGAGGGATCAGCTGTCAAATTTTGACACTTATTCGTCTATATCTGCGTACACCGCCATCTTGCTTTTTAGTTTCTCCCAAAAACGCCCATTGTAGGTTATGCTCAAAAGTATTCTATTCTTGTTTTAGATACGCGCTTAGTTCGATAGCGTCGTCGACGGACTGCGAGGCGGGCGACGTGCGCGCTAACTTCGGCGCGCTTCGAGGCGCTCACTCGCTAGACTTGCTGGCGGCGCGGCGCGAGCGAAGCGAGCAAGCCAGGCAACTACATCCGACCAGGTAATAGACTTCTGCTTGATACGCGCTTAGTTCGATAGCGTCGTCGACGGACTGCGAGGCGGGCGACGTGCGCGCTAACTTCGGCGCGCTTCGTGGGGCTCACTCGCTAGACTTGCTGGCGGCGCGGCGCGAGCGAAGCGAGCAAGCCAGGCAACTACATCCGACCAGGTAATAGACTTCTGCTTTATACTTTTGTCGAATAGGTCGTCGAATCCAAGGATCTATAGTGTCGTGTTAGTGTTATAGCAATAGAGCTAAACCTTTCGCAAGGATAAATCAGATCATGTTTTAAATTAGTTGTTTTCAAGATACAAGCCGTTATATGATTCTCTTCTGGGAACTAAGTTATATACTTACATACATCACGTCTATTTGATATCCCTTGCGGGGTAAGCAGAGCGTAAAAAACGGCCACTAACACCACGCCTGATGACAGTTTGATAGTCATGTGCAACATCCTGTTAATTCTTTATTTTCAGATCCCTAGACGCCGCTACAATATCCACAGTGTCCGGCTCGAACCCGATCTTCAACGGCACGATCATCGGCATAGTGACGGACGACGCGGGCAAGCCGGTGTGCCAGGACGAGGACAGCCCGCTGCTGCGCAAGTGCAGCCTCTACAACAAGTTCGACCGCGGCCGCCGGAAGGTGCACGACGCCAACTACATAGAGTTCTACAAGAAGTGGCGGTCCATGGAAAACATCGACGGGAAAAACGAGGTAAAGAAATCGCGGCTAGCGATACGGTCGTGGCTGATGGGGATCCTGAGCGGCGGACTGAGAGGATCGTCCGCGTCTCTGCGTAGAGCCACCGCGTCCGCCGCGCCCCCGCTCCTCGACAAAGAATCCGCCGTGTGACACCCTTGTAAAGGAAAAACGACTCGGCCTAACGTCCTATAAGGACATTCCCTAACCCAATACGTCCAATCCCCCGAAAGACCAAGTCTCGAATCGTCCAAAACGTTTAGAAAGTGATCGTAATAGAACGAAGGGGGATTTTGCCAGTGTCAATGATAATGTATGTATAAGGAAGAAATTATTACAGTCATATCTAGAGATGGGCACGTACCCGGGTATTTACCCAACTACCCGGTAAATACCCATACGTACCCGGTAAATACCCGTATGTACCCAAATTGGTGGGTAAATAAAATGTATGGGGAAGTTGATTTTTTTTTTCGTTTTCCAACGTAACCTCTACACAAAAAATTTACCAGTTTCATAGTCCGAGCATGCCTGCAGAGTTTCGAGACAATTTTAGTGCCTGTTGGCTCGTGGGGCTTGTTGGGTGGGTAGTTTGGATTGGTTGGGTGGGTCGTAAGGGTTTGTTGGATAGATCATTCGTGTATGTTCGGTCGTAAATGTCTGTTGGGTGGGTCGTTAGTGTTTGTTGGGTCGTAAGGGTTTGTTGGGTCGTTAGTGTTTGTTGGGTCTTAAGGGTTTATTGGGTGGGTAGTTAGTGTTTGTTGCGTCTTAAGGGTTTATTGGGTGGGTAGTTAGTGTTTGTTGGGTCTTAAGTGTTTGTTGGGTGGGTAGTTAGTGTTTGTTGGGTCGTAAGGGTTTGTTGGGTGGGTCTTCAGTGTTTGTTGTGTCGTAAGTGTTTGTTGGGTAAGTCGTTAGTGTTTGTTGGGTCTTAAGGGTTTATTGGGTGGGTAGTTAGTGTTTGTTGCGTCTTAAGGGTTTATTGGGTCGGTAGTTAGTGTTTTTTGGGTCTTAAGGGTTTGTTGGGTGGGTAGTTAGTGATTGTTGGGTCTAAGGGTTTATTGGGTGGGTAGTTAGTGATTGTTGCGTCTTAAGGGTTTATTGGGAGGGTAGTTAGTGTTTGTTGGGTCGTAAGGGATTGTTGGGTGGGTCGTTATGGTTTGTTGGTTCGTAAGGGTTTATTGAGCGGGTCTTTAGTGTTTGTTGGGTCGTAAGGGTTTATTGGGTGGTTCGTTAGTGTTTGTTGGGTCGTATGGGTTTATTGGGTGGGTCTTCAGTGTTTGTTGGGTTGTAAGCGTTTGTTGGGTGGGTCGTTAGTGTTTGTTGGGTCTTAAGGGTTTATTGGGTGGGTAGTTAGTGTTTGTTGCGTCTTAAGGGTTTATTGGGTGGGTAGTTAGTGTTTGTTGGGACTTAAGGGTTTATTGGGTCGGTAGTTAGTGTTTGTTGCGTCTTAAGGGTTTATTGGGAGGTAAGTTAGTGTTTGTTGGGTCGTAAGGGATTGTTGGGTGGGTCGTTATGGTTTGTTGGTTCGTAAGGGTTTATTGGGCGGGTCGTTAGTGTTTGTTGGGTCGTAAGGGTTTATTGGGTGGGTCGTTAGTGTTTATTGGGTCGTATGGGTTTATTAGGTGGGTCGTTAGTGTTTGTTGGATCGTAAGGGTTTATTGGGTGGGCCGATAGTGTTTGTTGGGTCGTAAGGGTTAGTTAGGTGGGTCGTTAGTGTTTGTTGGGTCGTAACGATTTGTTGGGTGGGTCGTTAGTGTTTGTTGGGTCGTAAGGGTTTGATGGATGGGTCGTTAGTGTTTGTTCGGTCGTAAGGGTTTTTTGGGTGGGTCGTTAGTGTTTGTTGGGTCGTAAGGGTTTGTTGGATGGGTCGTTAGTGTTTGCTGGGTCGTAAGGGTTTGTTGGGTGAGTCGTTAGTGTTTGTTGGGTCATAAGGGTTTTTTGGGTGGGTCGTTAGTGTTTCTTGGGTCGTAAGAGTTTGTTGGATCGGTCGTTAGTATTTGTTGGATCGTAAGGGTTTGTTGGGTAGTTCGCTAGTGTCTAGAGACCAACAAACTCTGACCTACTCAACAAGGCCTTACGACCCATCTAACACTAAAACCCACCCAATAAACTCTTACGACCCAACAAACACTAACGACCCACCTAACAAACGCTAACGACCCAACAAACACTAACAACCAACCCAAGAAACCCTTACGACCCAAAAAAAAATAACGACCCACCTAACAAACGCTTACCACCCAACAAACACTAACAACCCACCCAAGAAACCCTCACGACCCAACAAACAATAACGACCCACCCAACAAACCGTTACGACGCAACAAACACTAACGACTCACCCAACAAACACTAACAACCCCCTCAACAAACGCTTACGACCCAACAAACACTAAAGACCCAGCCAATGAACGCTTACGACCCAACAAAAACTAACTACCCACCCAATAAACGCTAACGACCCAACAAACACTAACGAACCATCCAACAAACCCTTACGACCCAACAAACACTAACGACCCACCCAATAAACCCTTACGACCCAACAAACACTAACGACCCACCCAAAATACCCTTACGATCCGACAAACACTAACGTCCCAACCAACAAACCCTTACGACCCAACAAACACTAACAACCCCCTTAACAAACGCTTACGACCCAACAAACACTAACGACCCATCCAACAAACCCTTACGACCCAACAAACACTAACAACCCCCTTATCAGACGCTTACGAACCAACAAACACTAACGACCCACCCAACATACCCTTACAACCCAAGATACACGAACGACCCACCCAACAAACCTTTACGATTTAACGAACACTGATGACCCATTCAAATAACCCTTACTACCCTACAAACACTAAAAGGTACACATTACGACCCAACAAACACTTTGGACTCAACAGACACTTACAACCCACACTACAAACCCTTAAGACCCTACAGACACTAGCGATCCACCCTACAAACCCTCAAGACCCAAAAAACCCCAAAGACTCACCCAGCAAATCTTTGCGACCCAACAGACGCTAAAAACCCACCCATCAAACACTAACGATTCAACAAACACTAAAAGTTGACTCCTTGCTCCCTTATAAATTGATTCTGTCGGCCTGTACAAGGCTTACCTATAAAATTATCATTCATAGAAGGTATCTTTTGTAACCAATCGTGATGGTTAAAATAAAAAATAACGACAATTATACAAAGAAACTTAATTTTTCAATCTACCCACCTAATTGGGTACGTACGGGTATTTACCCGGTAAATACCCAATTACCCAGGTAAATACCCAAATGGGTAGATTGGGTATATACCCACCGCCCATCTCTAGTCATATCTGGTTGCGGAACGGAAAACTTTAAGAATACCGATCTGTATGAATTATAGGTACACCTAGTGCAGTGCTTTAGCGTTTGAGTGTCTTTACATAAGTACAAAACGTGATTCAAAGTACAGATTGGCAAGAAATTAAATTCCGAATTCCAACCATGACGTTAAAGCACTTTTTCAGAAACACACTTGTTGGACATCAAACTTTTTTATGTAAATCTTTAAACCTACTGGTAATCTGGTTGCAACTTTTGTATCAATAAGTAGTCCAATTTTGATAAGTGGTCCAATTTTTACACTTTTTTACTAGTTTTTATGTACAAAAGTTGTTCAGTTTCATGGTCCAAAGTTAGATTAAATCTTTTTACAACCTATTACACTCTTGGTACCTACAGGTATATTTTTTGATAAATCTTTGTTATTTTATTAGTTTTTAGAGGTTTTCGGTCCGTGGCCACCCCGACATATCCTATACTGAATGTATATTAGCTATCACTAGACTAAGTATGTATATGAAATGATGTTGTAAATAATATGTGTAAGTAAAACGATGTTACCGTGAATTGTGAAATAAGAGTTTAATGTTATTAAATAATTTCTATTGAACATTGTTTCTTAATAATACTGACGTAGATCACATTAAAACTAGTGCCACGAGTTTACGCGTGACGTATGGAGAGCACGATAGGTCGAAACGAGCTAAAATGGAACTCATTTCGTACCCACTGGGAACGATTACAATAAATACTTCGTTCCCAAAAGTAATTCCGAACGAAAGTACGACTACCGCGAGAAGATACATATTAGATAGCAAGGAATTACTAGATAATAAATAGTACACATAAGAGATCTGCTTTCAGCATCAGTAAATAGTATTAAAAATATTTCTTTAGGGGCAAGCTCCACAGAATAGACGCGCGACGCGACGCGCAACATGACATCTTGGTTCCTTCTGTTTCATACATTTAATTATGGAAACGGTTGCGGAAAGGGTCACGATATCGCACGTCTCACATCTCCGACAATCACTTGTTTGACAGATGCCATCTTATGTCTCACGTCTACTCTGTGGAGCTTGCGCCTAATGAATACAATACCCAAACATCATCAAAGTGGGATGAACGCCGAAAATCAAAACTACGACTGATATCTATGTTACTATTGCGGTAGCAAACTCCGTCGGTTATTGACTAGCTTACAATAAGTACATTCACGCATCAGCCAGCAACGGAATGCCGGCTTCCCTGTCGTTGTAAGTACACCCGTTGATCACCAGCTTTATATCGCAGGGCGGCGCTTCCAGAGGAGTCTTCTCGGAAATAGTGTCGTCTCTTTCTTTTCGTTTAGCTGGCGGCGAGGGAGCGAGAGGGGTGCTCTCTGAATGTTCTATGATCGGGCAGGAGACGCTGGTGAATTCGTGCCGCAGACATGGAGCCTCTAATAAGTCGCCGCGTGTAACTGGGACCAGCCGACCGTCACCTACCACCTAAACACAGAATAACGAATGTAGAGTATTCAAGACATTCACTGTTAAGTTTGAAGCCATATAACTTCCAACATTGTTCTAATAAGTGGAAAAATCTAAACTTGCAACATTCTTTGCAAACTAAGAACATTTAGCTATGCTATTCTTTTATGAAATGACAAGTAATTGGCTTTTCACACATTTTCTGTAATTTTGTAACAAGTCTTACCTCCATGAGGTATTCGTCGCTCCGATGATGTAAAATGCTGTCTGTGTGAGATTCCAAGTGGTTCCCTGAGGCAAAGCGTAGTTTCTTTGGAGATTCTAAACTGCAGCATCTAAAAAAATAAGAAACAATAAATTTAAGGTCTTGGAAAAAGATCTCCGTTTTTACGCTTTATAACACAGGACAGTACTCGTGGACTGATATGTTAGGTAAATAATCGTCTATTTGGCATTAAGCTAATCAGATGAATTAATAAAATTACTCTATTAAAAAAGAACGAATATAGTTTAAAAAATGCAATGGGAATATGGAAAATCCTAGCTTATTCACCTATGCAGGCCTCCCATCTGGTTCTTCCAGTTCCTGCTCTTGAGCGAGCTGCGTTGCCCTCTCTTCTCGGTAGATGGCGGCGCGGTGTTTTCCTCTCGTTGCGCTCGCCGACGCGCGCGCATCGCCGCCGCGGCCGGCTCTTCGCCTCGTAGCCAGTAAGTTATCTGAAAAAAAAAACATGGATTTTTATAAAGTGCTGCTCACATAACAGATAGCAATCAGTTTTAACAGAAATGAAATATTAGAGGTCGCGTCCGTTTTAGTAACTAATAGAAAATGAATACCGCCACTACCAGAACAAAAACGGTATTGACATTAAATTCTGTGTGTTGAGTTTCAGATTGTTGACAATGAAATTAGGCCCTGCGAGAAAATCGAGCTCTTTTCGTGTCGCAGACGGTAAACCAGTGTCTGGAAAACTTGCAAATTTTCACCGCAGGCTGGATTTAAGCGACCTTTGCCGTCTGTACTGGCGACGCCTCAAAATTACCAGATTTATAGTGTCTGACTAACGTACCTGATCACGTTTTCCTTTCATCTGCACCACCCCTCGCTCCTCGAGGACATATCCTCCTAATTTGTCCAGCAAAGCTTTGCACGCCGCACTACAGTGGATTTTTAGTGCTGCAATAAATTATACAGATTATTTTCTGAAACATCGGCACATCGGCAGGTAGCGGTTAAGAGTACCACCCCTAGCCCACTCAGGGTGTTTCGTAAAAGGCGACGTAGAGTTTTTGACCTCGACTGAATATCTGTCGACTATGGCAAACCGCATAGTGGCGGTAACACCACTTACAATAGCATTCCCAAAGATGGTTAACGTCAGGCAGTCGGTCGCGAGTAAAAAATTATTTAATCCTTTTGCGACATGATTTTGTGATTATTTTGTGACATGTTGCACCAACTCCAACATTTGGGATAAGGGCAGCAGATGATAATGATTCTTAGAAACATCTGTAGAAATACATATCGAATAGGTTAATAAGAATAGGTATGCATGCAGGCATTGCAATACGTACGTGCTCCAGTAGATTCGAAACGACTGGCGGTGTTGACTGTGTCGCCGAATAAACAATATCGGGGCATCTTCAGTCCCACCACACCCGCACATACCGGACCTGAAAACAAGAATAACAGTTTCAGTTTTCAATTTAAAGCTTAACGTCAGCGACATTAGCGCCACTCAGTGAAAAAAAATCACCGACTGAATACGCAAGTGATTGGGAAATCACATTATGAGTTTAGGACAATTACTATCAACGACGAATTTTTAGAATCATTAAAACTTGGGAAAACTGTACATAACTCAAGGATACCAATTCTTATCTATTTCGTTAGTTTTAAAAACTTTGTGGTTAGTTATTGAAGGTAATTCATACATTGGTTTCTAGATGACCAGCGTGTTCAGCCAGGGATTTTTTCTTGTTTGTGGCACTACTAGTCTGACGTTTAGCTTTAAGAAGGTCAGCTTTATCAACCGTAAAAAGCTGCTCAGGTATGTTTACCAGAATGCAATCCAACTCTAAGCAGTAGTCTATGTTCTGGCCGGTGTCGCACTCTGAATACCCTGGTAGCAGCTAACAGCGCGAGCGCCATTGAAGCCACCTCGCCTGCGTGGTTGATGCCATTTCGTATTGGTAGGCCTGACACCTGAAAATAGTCATACATAATCATCGTCAGTCATCACTTAAACCAGTCAACATGAAAGAAGAAGATCGTCACTGCATGGTAAAGACCTCATCTCTATTGCGCCGATCCTCACGAAATACACTTTTCATCAGAAAAATCGAGACACTTAGCAAGTTTACGATTTGTAGGAATCACGTTATCTGAGACATACGTTTATATTTTGTGTAGTTTAGTAGTATTACCAAGTTTCAAAATCCTAATGTCGATTTTCTACTTTCAACTTTTTATTTCATATACAGGGTGTTAATTTAAATGCTTCAGGGTAGGTTTAGTATCGATTAAGGTTGCCGTAAAAAATTTATTGAAAAAAATATCAATAAAAAAAATTGATTTTCGTATTTAGACAAAATATGGCACGCATTTAAATTAACACCCTGTACTTCATATTTCGGTTGACTATGAAACGAAATACCTAATCCAAAAGTCCCTATACTCACGCGTGACTAAAACTAGGCTCAATTTAATTTTACTATTTTAAAGTTTATTCTTTCTTTTTCGTGTGGGACACCAAGTCGTTCAACGACCCCCGACCAAAGTTTATGAAAATGGTACTTACCACCATGTAGGCGTCTCCTATCGTCTCTACTTTATAAACATCGAAATTTTCTAAAATGGAATCGAAGCACGTGTACAAGTCGTTCAGGAAGTCTACCACCTGAAAGAAGATTGATAAAATTAGGTTTCCACAGATTTGCTACGGCGTAGCACAATCGTAGCACTCGTAGCATGTTGCTACGACATGAATACTTGTTCTGCCTCACTAAGATAGCTCCGCCTGCTGGTTTGGAGTACCTATTTAGTGCATTAGAAACATAAAAATAATAAATCGACTTGTTTAGACAAACTCATTCAATTTGTCTTGACTTTGTAATAATATCAACGTTTAAAATTAAGTAAAATTTATACCTGAAGCGGCGTGCTTTCAGCAGACATGGCAGTGAATCCGACAATATCACTAAAGTATATCGTAACTGAGTCGTAGCTCTCTGGCAAAACCCGTCGGCCTCTTTTCAGCTGATCGGCCACTGGGGCTGGCAACATTTCTTCTAGTAAAGCCTCTGGAAAATGAATAAATCACAATTTAATCAGTATTCTTTTGTGCATGGCAAAATAAAAGCTACATAAAACTAATGCTAAATGTCATTCTATCTTGCTTATCATTATCACGTGTAAACAAAACAGTACTCGATTATAAGGTTGTATGAAAGTATAGAGTGGGAGTTATTAATCCAAATCCAAATTAGGGAGCATTAGCTCTTTTAGCTTTCTTTATGGATAAGAACAACAAAAGTTATCTTATTACCTGTTTTCTTTTTCTCCTCTTGTAATTGATCAGTTCTTTCATCCACTAGGACTTCTAAATTATTTGCATATTTCTCCATCATAGCTATCATGTTGTCAAATATATTTGGTTTCCTAGAAATAAAAAAGCCAAAGTTAATTTTAGATAGGTGTAAGAAATAAGCATTACATTCTCCGCCCAGTGTACAACTGATGATCAGAGGCGGAGATAATTTGGTAGCGGAAGCTACATCCAGCATTTTTATCTCCTGCCTATTTTCCCGTGGCCTTACTTTTTATCGCTCTGGTAAAAATAGCACGTTCATATTTACTACGCACACAATGCGCCCCGCAAGCCAGCAGTAAAAGGGACTCAACTGCCCCTCCATCCGACTGTCCCCTATTGCCACCCACCACTTGTTTACCTTTTACACAGATAATATAATAAACTAACGTTTACCTTTTAGAGCCCTATCACACTAGCGGTTTGGGAGAGGATTTGGAGCAGAGCGGATGCGCTGCCAATTTGTGGCGAACGCAACGTTCTGGTACAACAACTGTTAGTGTGATTAGTCCGTCCAAACTGCTAGTGCGATATGGCTCTAAATTGCCATACCTCACGGAGAAATAATTTTCAAAATAATTTAAGGATCTCCTGCTCTTTAAAGATAAGATACTGACATGCCTTTCCTGAGAGGCCTAAGCTTGGCTCGTACTGCCTTCAAGTCTGGTCTGGCGGTAGGGTCCTCAGCCCAGCACTCGCAGCAACACTCCCGCACGCAGTCGAATCTATCAGTCAGTGGGTCCAAAGGTGGTCTGCAATAATATTATGAATTATTAGGAAATATAGTACATTTAGCAGATAGATGATCTACAACTATAAACAATGAAGAATTAACATTTTAATGCACTTATTTTAGACTGATTCAAAGCATTAAATGCACTGCACACGTCAAGTTAAAATAACTGTTAGCTAAAATGCCACCATTAAAGAACAGTATTAGTTTATTTTCCACGTCTAAGCTCTAGACACATACCTACCTGTAAGGCGTAGGATCGGCCCGGGCTATTCGTCGTAGCAATGTGGCTGCAGGCAACGCATCAGGTCCAAATGGCCCTTTTCTTGAATGTAACTCGTAGAGTACTAGGCCAAACGCGTATATATCCGCTTGAGGCGATCCAGCGCCTTCCACGCTCGTCGCTCCGCCGGCTTCGGAGCCCCACCCTGCTATTCTGAGCAGTTCTGGTGATAGGTAGACTAGACCTAAAAGTATTGTTTTCATAAGAAATAATTAGCCACTGCAACGAATCATATTCTTCGTTTTATAAGGTACTCACATAAGCCAAACAGTTGTTACCGTAAATTCACACAAATATCCCATGTCCTGGCTTGCAACTATGGTCCAAACAAACCAGTCTGATTTCTATTGATTTAAAAGAGAAATAAGAACTTTACATGCAGGTAGCAAATTTAAAGCTAGGACCTAGGAGGAGATGGTTGTATGGTTTTACGGTACTAGGTTACTTACCTTCAAGGTGCGTTTTCAATGCAGTAGGATCACTAGGCGGCAACTCGTCTCTTCTGAACTCTCGGAGTCCAAAATCGGCTAGCTTGACGACCCATCTGGCGTCGACGAGACAGTTGGACGGTCTAAGGGCGCCATGGTAGAGTATCGGAGACTCGTGAAGGAAGAGCAAGCCCTGGGTAAAAGAAGGTTTGTTGCACTAGTTTATCAAACGACAGCCAATAGATCCAAATCTTTTTTTTCGCATGCGGAGATTTGCTTGATTGTGTTTGCATCACATGCTCTACTAATTTTATCTATTCACACATACGACATACCAATGAAATCACACAAACCCTTGACCTTAAAAATCGAGTAATAGAAATTGATTAAGTGTGGTAACACCAACTTCTTGGATATTACTGTATTTCTTCGATTTTAGTTGGTAGTTCGCAAGAGGTGTACATGTCGCAGTACGATGGCAGAATCGTAGACTTCGTTCGGCCATCATCCTAAGCTGATCCAGGTTTTTGCTATTATATATGCGATTGCTCTTTATGATCACTTAGACGGCAGTCATTACACAACCTTGTCAGAGGACTGCTCCTTGCAGTTGGCGGTTTAAAAACTAGCACCAGGGTCCATCGGCTCGTTGGGCGACTTGGTGTACCACTCGAAGACGAAGAAGTTCCCCCAAAATGCAAAAAAAGCCATAATATTAAACAAATCTAGGATTTTGGACAAAATCCTAGTTTTTTGGCCAAAATCCTAGGTTTTTGGCCAAAAACCTGGATCTGCTCAGGACGATGGCCGAAGGAAGTCTACGATTCTGCCATATGCCGGCTTTTGGCCAAAAACCTAGGTTTTTGGCCAAAAACCTGATTCTGCCATCGTACTGCGACACATATAAAACTATAATGTAATTTTCAATAAATAGATATTAAGTACTTATTAGGTTATAATAAGTCAATGACACTATGTATGCGTGCAGATCAAACTGGAAATGTAAAATCTATGTAACAATTTGCAAAAGATAAAGATAATTTATTTGTTATTTGTAAAACATGAGTAGTATTAATACAGATGGTAGTGTTACATAATTGTGATAAGTCCTACATGTTTGGCCTTGCGACATACAAATATTAAAAAAATAAACAACATTTTTTAAAAAAGATCGATCATAAGCATAATTAAGTCAAGTTAATAGACATACAATAAGAATTCAATAAATTAGTCAAATTTTAATAATAGCAATTTGAATAAGTCATAATTATATCAATTTACTAACAATCAAACATGTCATTTAGAAAATCCCTAACACTGTAATAACATTTCTTAGTCAATAGGTCGCTCAGTTTTTTCCTAAAAAGATTTGAATTACATTTTCTTATTTCTAGAGGAATTTTATTATAAATGGTTGGTGCCATACAAAAAACACTTTTAGTCAATAATGCAGTATTTGCCTTAGGTTTACATATTTTTTTTAAATCACGTGGACGCAGGTTGTGGTTAACTATAACTTCAACATTTTTAAATAGAGTAGGATTTTGTTTAATAAATACAGCTAGTTCTAGAATATACAGCGCGGGTAAGGGTAGTATTTTATATTGCACAAAATAAGGCTTACAACTATCAGTTTGTTTCAGACCGAACATTGACCGCAAACATCTCTTCTGACTCTTAAAGATGGTCTCTCTGTCTGTACAGTTTCCCCAAAATATTACGCCATAGCGCAAAGAACATTAAACAAGTTTTTAACTTAGTTGGTAGGTGTACGATCCTCAGGGATCGTATTGATGATTGACTTGACAGGAGTTGGCTCGACAGCGCGCCACCGCTCATTGACACGGTCGGGTATAGACTGACGGGGCAGACCTTGTCCCCACCCCACCGTAGCGACGTATGCGCTTACTCAGTTTACTACAATAGTCAATAGACTTACTCGATACACTACATCCCTTTCTTGTTTTAGTTATGCTATGGTTTCCTCGACTAGTTTTGATCCAATAAATAATATTTTCTAAAAACCGTTTGTAATAAATTATTACTTTTTCTAACCCCATATTAAACTGAGTTGCATATTTTCATTATATTCAATAGTTTACTTTACTAGTGGAATAAAGCATATTCAAATATATTATTGTAAACATACTTATGTAGGTTTCCATTTATGTTGCACATAAATAAATAAAACTATAAATTCATTACATCTAAACAAACTAAGTATTTAGTCTATTACCTTTTCCCCCTCCTTCGTTATAATTTTTTTTTCATGTTTCAACTATATTGGTATTTTAACTAGCGATCGGCTTAGAATTCAATATATAATTTACCCGATATACCTAATGTTGCTTGTGTAAAGAAAACAAGTCCTTATTCTCCTTGAATTAGGGACATGTTATTTTGCTTGACTCAATTTGCAGTCATTGAGATCTGTAGGGGATTAACGCTTAGATACTTTTTATCATCGATAAAAAAGATACGTATCGATAAATGTTTTGTACTCGCATAAGGCATTATTGACTAGTTCTATTGTTATGATTTTGCAGCTCAGTTCAACTTACAGTAATAATATTATGATAATTCGGTATTGTATTGTACATTAACTGAGGAACTGGTAAAATTGACACTGAATTAAACCAGTTGAATATTGAAAGTAATTCATCTTATGTTTTCGTACTGATGCAAAAAATGCGAAAACTGAAGATAAGTTAGATACGTACTTAAATAAATAGGCACTATCCTTTAAAGAGGAAATTGATTTTATGCTAGTTTGCTTAGTGAATTTATTTTTACCCCAAAAATTATCAATTTCGTATTTCAAAATGTAATTTAAAATTAAATAACTTTTCGTTCCATTAGAATAGTTGCAATTAAACACTTATTATTATTAACAGAACAAAATTTATAAAAATAAATAAGTAGGTAAGTACACTCATGTATGATATTGATATCACTTAAAACCAAATATTAAATTATTTGCCAGTGCTGATTGATGATATAATTATCTCCATAAGTCAGCAAAGGTAGTGTAGGTTTATGAAACTTATTATATCACTCACCAAACATAAGACAAGTCTTTACAAGTTGCTAATGCAGCCACTGGATACGCCTTAAATTACTAATATTTTATTTATATTTACACTATAAATCAGCTGCCCTCTTTACAACTGAGTAAAGATCAGACTGTCTAAACCTGTAGTTTAGAAATTACTTACCTATATGTACTTAAACACTGGAAGTTGTCAGTTCATAGTTCTCAGTCGTAGACTGTAACCCACAAAAGGTATGCGCTTTCACTGGATAGGTATATCGCGACACAAAACTGCATAATGAGAAATTATTTTGAATTGTGTAAGCTTACCCTCAATTTGCTGACGATTTCTAACGCAGTCACCGTTGCATAGTCTCTATACCTGTAGCAGACTAATTACATAGCAATGTACAATGTTAATGTATCTAAGTGTACTCCATCTGACTATTATCGTCGCATGTGGTCCATCTTCTTCCCCTTTTTTTTCGACAACAACATAATGAATCCAAACTGCATGAATCGAAATAAAAGATGCATGGTTTCTTATTTATTCTGAACGAAAAATCTATGAATATTGTAGGAAGGTAACCTGAAGACTTTTACCCCAGAAAACTTACTTGAAATTTGTACAATATCTATTGGTCAGGTACCAAGCGCAGAAGGACGCCTTAAAACAGAGTCAATAAACAGTAATAGATACCTATACACTACGAAAATAGGGAATTGAACCCGCGACGAAAATCCAAAGCATGGCAACTTCGCGGTCACACAATATGCGATATAATAGGTATCATGATTCACACACCTACCTGTATTACGTCATATCCTGAGTGAAAATCATAGGAACCTACTATACTACAGCAACCATTGATCCAAAATGTCGTTTGATTTGATATTTTATATTCTGCAACATTTCGTAATAGGTACCTCTCATTCAGACCCACTTGTTTCATCCTCCACAAATACACTATTGAAGGTAACTCATCATATTTCAATAACTAGGGTGGAAACCCTCGGTTTCATTCGCAGCTGTATTTACAACTTACATGACTTCCTGTTGCAAAAAGTAGCCTTTGTCACCCTCCTGCTTCGCAAATCACTAGCTTTACTTTCAATATTGTTTTTATTTACACCTGCTTTGATGTGACGGGAAAGAAGGACAAACAAACACCATTCTCCATAGTGAATAATTACATAAGTAATTTATTGGGTGTTCTTCGACTTGGTCCCACACGATAGAAGAAGAATAAGTATGAATCATCATTGTAGTCCTCGTCTACCTAACGCTATTCCAGGCCCCGCTGTGTACTTACAGAAACATAAACGCACACATACAATATATATATGAATACCAAATGATCAGGTTTCGCTTTTGAAACTATTACCATTCATCAATTAAATGGTCAGTCTTACCTGTTTGTCCAACCTTGTAGGTACCAATTTAACTGCTATGAGAATACTTTAAATTTCCATTGATTTCAATCAAGTCTTACCTGTTCTTATCGATTGAACGATCAGGTTATGCCAATACCTGCTGGCATCGATTGAACGACCAAGTTATAACTATACCTGCTTTTATCGATTTAACGATCAGGTCTTTACCTGCTACCATCAATTAAATGATCAGGTTATAACTATTCCTGCTTTTATCGATTTAAAGATCAGGTCTTTACCTGCTGCCATCGATTGAACGATCAGGTTATAACTATACCTGCTCTTATCGATTTAACGATCAGGTCTTTACCTGCTACCATCAATTAAATGATCAGGTTATAACTATACCTGCTTTTATCGATTTAACGATCAGGTTTTTACCTGCTACCATCGATTGAACGACACAAACAGAGACCTTCCTTCAAATACCTACTTTTAAGTATTTGTATTATTTTTTCTTCATGAAACACACTTCTTAATAGAATATTTACAAATGCATTGTACTTTGTACTATATTGAACTGATTTGCAATTTTGTTCATAATACAGTGAAATGTAGGCAGCTTTTATTGTTAAAATATAAGTAATAAATTATACCATACAAATTAAAATAAATAAATTCTGTTTTAGGTTTTAATACTGTACACTGAAATTATTTTGCCTACGATTCAATTAACTTTTCGCTCTGCCAATTTATGTTTTTTAATATTTGTTTATATGTGCGTAGTTTTCACACAGGTACATACCTGTATTTGTATTTGGTGGGACATATTTTTATTCACTAGTTACTAAAAATAGGTGTTTGAGTAAAATTCAGAACTTTGGAGACATACACATCAAAATATTATACTTTTTATACTTAATTGAGGCATGGATATAAGCAGTGAATCCTCATAGCAAATATTTTATATCAAAATATAGTTTGGTATAGTTTTCTTTGTATTTGGCTTTTGATCTAAATAAATGTTATGCTATGTTTGGTCAATAAAATCTTTCAATTACTTGTGTGTTAAACTAACAACAGGATACGTTTTTTTTAAATATTACTTATTATGACTGTACTTGCCTATAAAGTTATCAGCTAGGATTATTTTTTATAAAATATAAAGGAAAATGCCCATTACTTGTCCATGAAATTGTCTCGCATCAAAATGAAAATTAAAGCAATATGTAATATCCCTCATTCTAATGTAGAATAGCTACTGCAATAGTTGTACAAAACAGGGAAACTAACTTATTCTCAAAAGTCTTACTAACATTAGGTATTTTTACCTAAGATTTACAACACAGTGTGAAGCTTTTTTGCACTGTTTGCTTCGGTGTAGGTAACGATAACGATTTAAGAACGAAATACTCGATATACAGCGAAATTTCAGCACTTTTGTTTCTTCCGATTCCCAACTTTAACATTTAATAACTTCAGAACTACTATCATAATTAAATTATTTTCAGTTACAAAATGTTAAGCAATAATTAAACTTTATAATTATTTAACTTTGGCTTTGATGCGAGGCCTGCAAGTAGTGAGGAAAGCAATGGAAGAACATCCATACTAGAGTGGGCATGATCCCTTGATTTTCTTTTTTATATTTTCGATAGAATAGCATTTCATTATTATTAGTATTTTAATATAAGGCGCTGTTTAAATGTATTAAGTGCAGTTCAAATAAGATCGCAAATATTCCTTTGAGTTTTTTTGTTTTTCGTTTATATACTAAGAACAGGTGGGCATGACTGGAAGATAATTATGAATGCCACATAAACAACAACGTAGAATCTAATCATGTCGCTGTACAGTAGACACTCGGCCAGAAGGTAGATCTATAACGTGAGGTAGCAATTCCGTTTAAAACACGTCATACATACATCATCGGTTGCACTTACAATTGTAGGTATATAACTAAATAATGACGTTCCGAAAAGGTAGGTTAAAGTACGGACTAAATGATTATACCTACCGCTGTGCTCACTATGTAACTTATGAGATCTCAATCGTAAGTAATATGATGTAATAACATAATCTGTCACATACCTGAATATTTCTCCGCTTCTAGCACTTAAACATGATCCAATTGACATTTTAGTGTAACTGAATGCTCCGAATAGTTATTCGTTTAATCTATCTGAACTGTGTCTGCGTCGGCGCCTCACTTTCACCCCTTTCTTTCCGCGCTTTTCACCTTCGCTATCAGAATTCTCATGAAACCGCTAAAAATCTCACAATTTTAACTATATTCGACAGAGAAAGTGTAAGATGCGCGACACAAAACTTGTATGGAATACCTACATTTAAAAAGTGATCATAACAAATAGTGATAACTGTATTTTTTTGTATAGCTTTGGCTACTGGGCCTTTAAGCGCTGTGTGATAGGTGTTGTGGGTGTACTAAATGATTATTTTGCTGGATATTTTCAGACAGGCGTGTTAGACTAAGCATTATTTTGCAGGATACTGTCAGACAGGCGTTTTAGACTAAGCATTATTTTTCTATATGATTTCAGACAGGCGTCTTAGACTAAACAGTATTATTACGGATTTAGCTGAATTTTGATTATCAGATACCGTGAAAACTTACAAGAGTTTGTTAACTTTATTAAGCGTATTTTAGTCAAGTTTTCGATTATGTAGTATTTAAAACACTACTAATACGTAGTTTTTAAAACACTTGTTAAAATTTGGCTTTTCGCCAATCGATTCAGTGCCAATGACTTCCATCTAAGGTCTTTTCATAGGACATAAAATCAATACTTTAGCTTATAGCAAAAGATAGATGGTTCATCGCTCCTGAAGCAACAACAACAGTTACAGCTATAGCAGAAATACTATTAATTAATATTTTTGTAGGAAATTTTCCATCAAAGAATTACTTTTTTGCACGTTCAATATTTTTTGAATTTCAATTATTATTTTTACTCCCTAGCCATTCCCTTCCTTTTCAAAAGGGAAAAATATTGCACTTTACTCACGGTTTTCCCGATTTATCCTCGTCGCCATGTACGATCCTCAGGGATCGTATTGATGATTGACTTGACAGGAGTTGGCTCGACAGCGCGCCACCGCTCATTGACACGGTCGGGTATAGACTGACGGGGCAGACCTTGTCCCCACCCCACCGTAGCGACGTATGCGCTTACTCAGTTTACTACAATAGTCAATAGACTTACTCGATACACTACAGTAGGAATGTACAAAATGTTACTAGTTTTTAAGTTAGTTGGTAGATAGGTGTGTAGGTAGTTAAATATAACAGTTAGGTCAGGTTTAAGTAATATTGATATGATAGATAACAATAAGTGCAAATATCAAGTGCTAGTGATTAAATACTTTTGTGTTAAGGGATTAAATTAAGGGACGGGGAGAGGTCAGGAGTAAACCGTTAGCACACTGACCTCTTGGCTCTTACTCAAACCCTAATTATATAAAAAAAAACTCCAACCGTTGCGGACTTCCGTGCGCGGAATCGAATTACGACTCTTCAGAAATTTAGGTCTTGTCCCTTCTACAGTAATCACATAATTTCTCATAATGCCCTCTTTAGAATAGGTAGTAGGTAGTACCTATGTACCGTATATTTGAATATACCTTTGAATTACCGAAAACGAAAATTGCAATCTGTAGAGTGTCCACTGAGATTACGTAAGATGATTAAAAATCTCTAGCCTTGTAAGAGAGCACAATCTGCACAATATTAATCATAATCTCCGCGTAATTTATGATTCTCATCAAAAAGGGTCCCTATTTTTTATCCGAGCCGAATCATTTTCAATTTCGTCTCGTATCCAAAAACCGATAGACTCTAATTGAAATCGCAATTTCCATATCTTAATTAATAACCGAGCCACAATACCGAAAAGCAATATTGATAAAAGCTTTCTCATCAACACGGGCTGCGTACCTAGCTAGCTATAGCTCTCGTATGTGTCTCATATTTTGCTGATGGCTCATTTTCATCAACGGGCCTGTGAAATACAGGGTCTTACGACCTAAAGCCTAAACCTAAAACACCAAACCTTTAAATAATTGTAGAAGCAGAGAACTACGTAGAAGTTAAACTTACGCATTAGCTATTTTATTTCTTTTTCAGTTCTTTTCAAAACCTAGCTAAGTATAACTTGGTTAGGAAAATGTTAGAAACTGATCCCAAAAGTTATAACTGACCTTAACGTATTGATAGGCGATAAAATCTAGAAGTAAAATATCTGTATTGTACCTAAACTCTCCTTGCTTGTCACAAAATAAGCACTTGCCTTTTCATTTATCTAGTGCAACCTTCATAGCTAAAAAGTAACAAGTACCCATACCCAATTACCCATTAGTCCTAGCGGTAGTTCAAAACACGCTGCACCTGAGAGAAGAGTTCTGAAATTTGGTACACTTAATCTTTAGGGTCAATGAATTGATTTGACCCGTAGTACACAATTTTAAAAAAATCCTATGAG
This sequence comes from Phthorimaea operculella, assembly GCA_024500475.1. NCBI lineage: Eukaryota > Metazoa > Arthropoda > Insecta > Lepidoptera > Gelechiidae > Phthorimaea > Phthorimaea operculella. The sequence goes on along the minus strand of JANFCV010000035.1, from coordinate 3,638,226 downwards.
GAGTAATGACGTCATCTTTTTTTGTATGGGAAAAAAAAATAAAACCTATCGTGTGTGGTATCAAATGAAAGGCCTTGCTAAGCCGATTCTAAAAATATATCACATTATTATATTTAAGTCATTTGTATAAAATTAAATAGGAAATAATTCTCGAAACATGCCACGTTTGGGCTTCTCCAGGTATGATACGGTTGAATCATTACTTATGAAATATACGTAATATAATGTGTAATATCCTCATCTCTAACCTCAAGAAAGGTACTACGGTTTTTTTGCCTTAAAGTAATTTTTTTTTAATTTTAAAGTTACAGAAATTTATGAAAACACACTTAGTTGAAATTTGGCATCATAAGTTCAATTTTGGACACCGAGAATGATAAAAATATAGCCAGTTGAGATTACAATCATATTATTATGTACATCACATCATATTCGTTTTGCAAAAAGAATGTTATGTGCTTCGGAGGGCACGGTTAACCCTCGGCCCCATAGCAGTCGCTCTCTATGAATAATAAGACGGCGGCGGTCCGTCAGGGTCGTCAGTTAGAGGCTGAATAGTAACCATGGTTCATCGGGTCGTTCGTAGACTCGGTGTCTCACTTTTCAGAACAAGATTTATTAATAATAGGATGATAAATACAAATGCAAGAGAAGTTTTCGATTGATGGTTAAAGTGATCATTTCTTTATACACACATTATACCGGGAGTAACGGAAAGGGTATAACAGGAGATCAAGCTACTCATGAAACTGAACAACTTTCCCCATGGAACATGGGTCGAAATACGAAAAAAAAATTTGGACCTCTCATAGTAAATCAATTAGCTGATCGGCTTTTTTGTATGGGAGGTCAATTTTTTTTTATATTTCGGCCCATGTTCCATGGGGAAAGTTGTTCAGTTTCATGAGTACCTTGACCTCCTTTCGGCTTGTTATACACTTTTCGTTACTCCCGGTATACACACCGGCAAAATTAACGGAATCTATACATAATAATAAAGTTGTAGAGGGTCGAAAGCCTGTACATAAAAGATATTGGAAAATAAATTGTCAGCGAATTCTTGAAATTGATAACAAAACACGTTTCAAAAGTTTTTACATATTTTTTCCGTTTAGATGTTTGTATGTGATAGCATCCTGAACAACTACTGAACGGATTTTGATAAAATTTGGTACAAAGATTGCTATCGCATTGAAGAAGATAAAGGCTACTTTTTTTCTCCACTTGAGGGACTGGAGTACCTGATGTGTACCACTAGAAGCACTACCACGAGCCCAGCTAAACAATGGGAAATACATTTATGGCACCAAAGCAAGAATTGTTTAGCATCATGGAATGCTCCTGCTGGCAAACATAGATCTAAGGTTTAGAGAACCTTATGTGGACCACCAGGTGCACCTAGAAGAGCCCAGCTAAACTACAGGAGACACATATTATATAGTCCCAAAGCAAAAATTGTTTAGCGCGATGGGACGTGTCTGCTGGAAAATATAAATCGAAGGTTTGGAGAACTACAGGAGATACATATACGTCCCCGAAGAAAAAATAATTCAGCTTGATTGGGCCCTCCTGCTAGAAATCAAAAGTTTTGAAAACCTGATGTAGACCATCAGGAGTACCATAAATAGCCGAGCTTAAATAGGTACATGAGATATACATATGGCCTCAAGGAAAAGAATATTTAGCATGGCGGGACATTTCTGCTGGCAAATAGCTAATGAATGTGATGGATATCCTGGGAATAAATGTAAGGATGCTGGTGTGGGAATAATGTGTGTATAGACAAATGAAAATTATAAAGATGAACCAAAACTCGCATCTGTATTTATCATCTTATAATTAATAAATCTTGTTCTGTCAAGTGGGACGCTGAGTCTACGAACGACCCGATGAACCATGGTTACTATTCGGCCCCTATCTATCGACCCTGACCGACCGCCGCCGTCTAATTATTCATAGAGAGCGACTGCGATGGGGCCGAGGGTTAACCGTGCCCTCCGAAGCACATAACATGTTATTCTTGCAAAACGAATATGATGTACATATAATTAAAATCTCATCTGGCTTTATTTTTATCATTCTCGGTAACCAAAATTTAACTTTCGATGCCAAATTTCAACTAAGTGTGTTTTCATAAAGTTCTGTAACTTTAAAATTCAAAAAAAATTACTTAAAGACAAAAAATCCGTAGTACCTTTCTTGAGGTTAGAGATGAGGATATTACACATTATATTACGTATATTTCATAAGTAATGATTCAACCGTATCATACCTGAAGAAGCCCAAACGTGGCATATTTCGAGAATTATTTCCTATTTAATTTTATACAAGTGACTTAAATATAATAATGTCATATATTTTTAGAATCGGCTTAGCAAGGCCTTTCATTTGATACCACACACAATAGGTTTTGGAACAAAATTTTTTTTTTCCCATACAAAAAAAAGATGACGTCATTACTCCTCATAGGATTTTTTTAAAATTGTGTACTACGGATCAAATCGATTCATTGACCCTAAAGATTAAGTGTACCAAATTTCAGAACTCTTCTCTCAGGTGCAGCATGTTCCATACATTCGGCCAGCGAGCCGCTAAGGCTACATGTGCCAAAGACCCGATATGTTTTGGTAACTACATTGCTCTGCGGAAACCTCATATGTGGCAATACGGAGATCGATGGCCGTAATATCCATCAGGGGCTTGAACATAAAATATTTTCGCAGATGATTCAATATGTATTTGTTCAGTGGGCTTCCGCGTAAACACATGGCGTAAATACATACCATTTATCAGCTATATAAATCATAATGTTTCTAGAAGCTTATGTAATAATTGCAAATATCAGACAGAAAATAGCAGCACCCAATGGAACGATCTGAAAACTCACGTTTATGTGGACTGACCGAATTCACTCGTTGCGTGTTTTTTTAAGACGTGGCGAGTACAGTGCAGCAAAAAGGAGTAGACAAAAAATGAGGGAGCCACTTTGTATGAAATTTCAAAATTAAATGGCAACATTGGCTATGAATGGCAACAATTTAGTATGAAAAATTTTTAGTTCCATTTTATTTAATTTCTACTCTTTTTTGCTGGACTGTACAGCCTTTACTTGAAACGCCAATGTAAGTCTTATGCGCGCGTTATAAGAACAGTCCACAGGAATATAAACCCTTCATTGCACCTACTGCTGGGGATAAGGTAGGTATCGTCGGATAGAGGTTTAGATCAAAAATAGCATTTTATTAGTCTTACCTAGACATCAGAAATCGTCGGATAGAGAGGTTTGGATCAAAAATAGCATCTTATAAATCTAACCTTAGTCATCAGAAATAGTCCCAAACTTACCCTGATAATATCGCCTACCAGCGACGCAATGAACATGTTGTCCAGCTTGATGTCTTCGTTTTCTAGGATATCCTGCAAGTGTAGTTTGTGATTAGATGTCAGTTATGATATGACAGAATTAAAAAAGGTAACAAGATATCTTTAAAAATGCTAACAAGACATCCTCATGGTAAATAATACCTATTACCCCATGCCTACACCTGGGTGTCGTACAAGGCGACAACATCTCTTATGTTTCCAGAGCTCTTTGTGAATTCAACATCTTGCACTGCGCTCACCAATCTGCCTGCCCCCAATTATCCCTAGCGCCCTATGCTCCTGTAGGAGAGGCCAATATCCAGGAGCAAAGTTAAGTCACGCGCTTTTCATTTTTACTTAAACAGCAGCCGAAAACTAAACCGCTCTTCTGAATTTCAGTGAAAATGACTCAGCGAGTCATGTGTGATAAGATGGACTCGTAAAATTTTGAATGGTGTCGTATAAACGGAAGCAGGTTATTCCGTCTTTTTATGACTGAAAACATTATGCATCAAATTTTAATTTATTCGCTGAGAAAGTTGAATTACTAATATTGTGCGTGCAAGCAAAATTAAAATTTCGTTGGCTGAAAAAGTTTTGTTTCCAACAACCATAAAAAAAAATACAAGCAACCTGACTAATGGAATAAACCTCTCTTTAATACTGTGGAAACACTATTAAGAAAACCCTTTTCTCTTTGTGACTGATGTTTAGACAGGCAAACTGGCGGGCGACCTATATTAAGTTTCCTTTTGTCATCAATCGTCTCTATTTCAACGGATCTACCCTATTTATTTATTTATTTTTATTTTTATACTTTATTGCACATAGTACAAAAGGCGGGCCTAATGCCACGCGGCATTCTCTACCGGCCAACCAGAGGGTGAACAGAGAGAAAAAGATACGGGTGCACTCGGGTGTGAAAACATCAATATAAAGAAAAAAAAACAAATTATGCCTAAGACAAATACATACCTAGATACCATACATACCTACATATTAGTTTCTAGAATAAACCTACACAAATACTTCTTAAAATAAACTTACATAAATACCTATATATAATATAATACCCTATTTACGTACATAAACAGTGCTTTTAAAATTGAAATGCATGCATCAAACATGTTCCACATAATGTGCCGTCATTCGAATAGGTCATATTTGACAGCTGTCAAACCCATACTAGGAAACATGTCATCAAAGAAAAATAGACCTTATGTCATAGCATTAACATAATTTTGACAGTTGTCAAACATGGCCTATTCGAATGACGGTACTTATAAGAAGTAACGTATATAAATATTGCTAAGATACTCATAGGTATTCATATACAATCTGCATCATGATGCACTATATTACCTTTTATGTAGGTACGTATGTATGTATGTTTAGAATTTTAGCATAAAATAGAGATATTTTGTTTATGTACAGTTTCGTCCGTTACACACACAAAGCAGGTAAAATGTAACTCACTGGGGAAATACAAACAAATAAATGAAGCATTAGTCTCGATTCCATGTCACCGTCTAATATCTCTAACTAAAATTAGAGCTGTCATTTTTCGATCAATAGGCTAATGAAAGGATATCAAAGACAATTTTATCTAGTCGTGTTTAAAAATATCTATGGTTTATTTTGTCTAGATTCCATTAGTCGCCCCTTATTTTTGACAGATACTAAAGTAGGGTAGGCCATATTTGACAGCTATCAAACCCATACTAGAAGGCATGTCAACAAAGAAAAATAGGCCATATGTCAAAGCATTAACATGATTTTGGAAGCTGTAAAAAATGGCCTATATAAACGACTGAACGACACGTAAAATTTGTAAAATCATAGCCAATTTTAGTGGTGGTTGGTTATCTGCTATCCTTTTCTATACCTATTCGACTAAAAGTGACAGTGCTGTTTTTAGTTAGTGACATGGAATTGAGACTATAGTTTGTTTTGTTTACCTTGAGGCTGCCGCGCGTGCAGTATTCCGACAGCGCGCATACATTTGGCGGTTCAATGCAGGCGCCCACGAACCCATTCACGTTATCGTGCTGTAGGTCACGCATCTGACAAACGAAACACACAAATTATGCTAGGTAAACTTATCTATGGAAATGAGGGTAGTTGCTGTTTGTATTTAGATTTAGCTCTATGTTCTGTTCTATGCATGTGCAAATGCAACAAGAAAAATGTTAGTTACTATCTGTAGTACACCAACGAGTCTTAGGGAACAACTAACTATTACATCATCAGTTAGTTGCTGATATAGTCCTATTCAAAGTGAGATTAACTAACAATAACCATAAGCAATAAAATTGAATTAGAATCAAGTAGGTAATGATGTAATCAAGAAATGATCAAATTAGAAAGAGGTCTTACGAACAATAATTTCAGAATTTTTCTAATACTGTACTGCTTTTAACCACTTTTTGATAGCATCATCTATAGTGAACCTACTGAACTTTACAGTAGTTGAGAGCATACTGATGCTATATCTGAATTCTGTTCCCTGGCTTTATGAGGTAGGTAAGTAAGTAATTGACTGCTAAAAGTAAAACCAAAAGAGAGACTACGCAAACGTTCTTTTTAAAACATCAGTACAGGCAGGTAATGTCGTTCGTAAACATTTCGGGAACGGCTGCGGCTGACACTAATGGCGGGTACAGAACCACTCTAAAATCTATCTACACTCTGTCCTCTGGCTTTATGAGGTAGATAAGTAATCGACTGCTAAAAGTAAAACCAAAAGAGAGACTACGCAAACGTTCTTTTTAAAACATCAGCACAGGCAGGTAATGTCGTTCGTAAACAGTTCGGGAACGGCTGCGGCTGACACTAATGGCGGGTTAAGAACCACTGGCGTTGTTTCCACTGCACTGCATGCGATATACGACGCGGTAAATCTGCCGCGATGAAGCTGACGACTGAAATGGTTTTGAGTGTAAAGTAGTTGAGAGCTTTTTGGAACTCTTTCAGTGCAACGGTGCTACGAATATACCTATTAAAGGCAAATGTTGCTAGATTCTAGACTGAAAAGAGTGACTGGGCTACCTTTTTCTTTTTAAAACATTTGACTACTGCCAGCGCAGGCAGGTAATGTCGTTCGTAAACAGTTCGGGAACGGCTGCGGCTGACACTAATGGCGGGTACAGGACCACTGGCGTTGTTTTCACTGCACTGCATGCGATGTACGACGCGGTAAATCTGCCGTGATAAAGCCGACGACAGAAATGGTTTTGAGTGTAAAGTCGTTGAGAGCTTTTTGGAACTCTTTTAATGCAACGGTGCTACAAATATATTATAGCTAGATTCTAGATTGAAAAGAGCGACTGGGATACCTTCTTCTTTTAAAATATTTAAGTATATACTGTGAAGCCGACGACAGAAATGCTTTTGAATGTAAAGTAGTTGAGAGATTTTTGGAACTCTTTCAGTGCAACTGTGCTATGATTTTACAGCCCTCTGGCCGTGCATTTATTAAAAAATATAGTTTAGTTGGTTCCGTTTACCGAGATACTTATTTTTTACGCAAAAATTAAAGTATTTATAAAATAATTAAAAAACAATAAGTAGTTATCAGAGTAATTAGGTTATCTATTTGTGAAAGTGCTTATAAAGCAAAACAGCAAAGGGAAACCAAGTTACTTACAAATTACAGTCTTATGAAAAGACAATTTTCTTAAAACTATTGAATTTTGTAGAAAGTACAAGAGCTTTAAAAATACATGTAGGTATTTGTCAACGCAATTTAACGCTGTTGCGTTGAAGTGTCTATCCACGTTTTATAACAAAGACGAGATTTATTAGTAATAACTTCAAATTAATTTAAGAAGGAGAAGTGGACACAGGATCAGAGAAAGTGTCCAAAGCTAGCAAACACAGAGAGCGGTGACCCACCTGAACAAGCAATGGTAGACTGGTAGTATTTCCCAGGGTATAATAAGATACTCCGCCTGGTATTCCATTCCGAGACTCGTGAACCACGTGACTATCACAAGCCTACGTCATCATGCTTGTGGGTTACCAAAATTACCCACTCTTATGATTATTTTTGTAAATCATATCATCATTATCATGTAAATCATATAAGATACTGTTAACTAATAAATACAATTTAAGTGTTATGTAAAGTTCAAGTTAATACACACGTAAATCTAAATTATAAAATTATTCAGAAATATATTAACTCATTTTTCTGAGATTGAATTTACCCCATAAAGTATTTTATTGAAATAAAGTGGCAATACTTAGTGACGTAGGCTTGTGTTTCTTTGGGAATGTAAGACCATGTTTTATTAGACTATGGTATTTTCCAACGCAATTTGTCGCCGCTGCGGTGAAGTGTCTATCCACGTTTTATATCGCAGTCGTGATTCATTTACAAGAGCTTTAAATTAAACTAGAAAGTGGACACAGGAGCAGGGAAAGTGTCCGAAGCGAGCAAACAAAGTGAGCGGTGTCTCACCTGTACAAGCAATGGTAGATTGGCAGTATTTGCCACCGCAATTTGTCGCTGCTGCGGTGAAGTGTCTATCCACGTTTTATGACGCAGTCGTGATTTATTTACAAGAGCTTAAATTAAAATAAAAAGTAGACTCAGGAACAGAGAAAGTGTCCGAAGCAAACAGAGTGAGCGGTGTCCCACCTGAACAAGCAATGGTAGTCGACTGACAGTATTTGCCACCGCAATTTGTAGCTGCTGCGGTGAAGTGTCTATCCACTCACGTTTTATATGACAGTAGTGATTCATTTAGGTACAAGAGCTTTAAATTAATCTAGAAAGTGGACACAAGAGCAGGGAAAGTGTCCGAAGCGAGCAAACAGTGAGCGGTGTCCCACCTGAACAAGCAATGGTAGACTGGCAGTATTTGCCACCGCAATTTGCGCTGCTGCGGTGAAGTGTCTATCCACGTTTTATAATATCACAGTCGTGGTTCATTTACAAGAGCTTTAAATTAAACTAGGAAGTAGACACAGGAGCAGCGAAAGTGTCCGAAGCGAGCAAACAGTGAGCGGTATCCCACCTGAACAAGCAATGCTATTATTTGCCACCGCAATTTGCACTGCTGCAGTGAAGTGTCTATCCACGTTTTATATCACTGTTATTCATTTACAACAGCTGTAAATTAAAATACAAAGTGGACACAGGAGCAGCGAAAGTATCCGAAGCGAGCAAACAAAGTGAGCGGTGTACCACCTGATCAAGCAATGGTAGACTGGTAGTATTTGCCACCGCAATTTGTCGTTGGTGCGGCGAAGTGTCTATCCACGTTTTATATCACAGTCGCGATAAATTTATCAAGAGCTTTAAATTAAAATACAAAGTGGACACAGGAGCAGGGAAAGTATCCGAAGCGAACAAACAAAGTGAGCGGTGTACCACCTGATCAAGCAATGGTAGACTGGCAGTATTTGCCACCGCAATTTGTCGCTGCTGCGGTGAAGTGTCTATTCACGTTTTATTATATAGACGTGATTCATTTTCAATAGCTTCAAATTAATCTATTAAGGAGAAGTGGAAACAGGATCAGATAAAGTGTCCAAAGCTAGCAAACAGAGTGAGTAGCGTCCCACCTGAACAAGCAATGGTAGACTGGTAGTATTTGCCACCGCAATTTGTCGCTGCTGCGGTGAAGTGTCTGTCTATCTACCCACGTTTTATATCACAATCGTGATCCATTTACAGGAGCTTTAAATTAAAATAGGATGTGAATACAGGAGCAGGGAAAGTGGTTTTATATCACAGTCGTATTTAATTTACAAGAGCTTTAAATTAAACTAGATAGTGGACACAGGAGCAGGGAAAGTGTCCGAAGCGAGCAAACAAAGTGAGCGGTGTCCCACCTGAACAAGCAATGGTAGACTGGTAGTAAGTATTTGCCACCGCAATTTGTCGCTGCTGCGGTGAAGTGTCTATCCACGTTTTATAACTCAGACGTGATTTATTGACAAGAGCTTTAGATTAAACTAGAAAGTGGACACAGGAGCAGGCAAAGTGTCCGAAGTGAGCAAACAGAGTGAGCGGTGTCCTACCTGAACAAGCAATGGTAGACTGGCAGTATTTGCCACCGCAATTTGTCGCTGCTGTGGTGAAGTGTCTATCCACGTTTTATAACGCAGACGTGATTTATTTGCTCTCTGCAAATTGAAGTGACTGGCAAAAACTGAAAATTTATCGTCAACCCGTTCTGAACTCGTTACTAAATGCGTAAACTGAAAAATACTAATTTCTTCCAGTGGCAAATTATCTCTTTGCATCTCAGATATGTCTTGTTTAAATAGGTATACCTAGTCATGCCATATAAGTGCGAGTAGTAATGTCCAAAATCGTTCAGTTTGCAAATGACATTATTTTTCAAGCTAGCAATCTAATTTATCTACTTCTTTACAGAGAAGTACCTACACTAACATTTTTTATAGCTGTTTATTCCATCTCATTTATTATTCCCTCAACAAACAAATCACTCTTTCGCGATTGATGTATCACGTCGTCATATCATCACATCACACGCGATCGCAAAATATTCACACCAATCTGCAGAGAAAATACAAACTGCGTACCTACTTACTTTCATTAAAAAAGAGTGAGAAAACTTCAATAATAATTTCATTTTCATCTTAGCTAAATTATTAAGACAGGTGTTTTGGCTGATCATTATAGAACAAGAAATGTACCTAATAAATAACTACCTCTCCTTACGGAGTTGGTACTTATAGAGACTGTCTGTCATCAAACTTATAAGAGATAAACAAGTATTAATTCAGATTTAATAAGAAGTAGGAATAAATGCGTACTTGGATTCGTTCGGTCTTTGGACTGCAATTTTTATCCGACGAAAAACTAAAGAGGAGGTTCTTAATTAGTCGCGAACTTCTATTTTTATCATCCAATCTTTCCTCTCATTGTGTCGTGTCGTCCCACATCATCACAAACATTCAAAGCAAGCCCTCGTGAGAAATTAGGCTCATTTCGCGTGCGTACCTTCACGCTATTAGGTATCTCACGGCCCTGATACCTGCTTCAAGCACTCGCCTAAACAAAGCCAAACGAATGGAAGTGATTTGTCACCGTCAGTACCCAACTCATAATATTCTGAAGTTTAGATGCGGAAAAAGCGCTGTGAGGTTCCAAGTTAGTTGTATTGACGTAATGCCACGCTCACGCACAATAAGTATAATGTTATCGAAAAACAACAAAATTAAAGTGATTTTGCTACGGCGTAGCATTCTTAGCACTTTACTAAGTGTGTCGCATAAAAAAATATACACGAATTTATTTTCATAACGTAAATTTGGGTCTCCTTATCCTTCACTTAAAAGGAAAAACACAGCCCACGCCGAAATCGTAGCTGAAATCCCCTAAAGTGGGCTTACGGTCGTACCCAAGTAAATACGCTTTAGTTATGTTATTGAATCTGTAAAATAATATAAGAGAAACTAAATAAACCTGATACAGATATATATTACTCTAATCTCTTTAGATACTAAAGAGCTACAATGGTAAGAATTATTTGTTTTTTTATTATGTGATGTATTTGAATGTTGAAAATTATTGTATCTTATCATTTCTGAATGAGAAATATATCGAAGAGTGGGCTGATGGTTCGTCAGCCTATTCCTTAAATTCTAGTAGAAAACAAAGTAGCAGCTAGTCCATGTTTTTTTTCTATGTCCATCTTGCAAAATACTAGATCAGTAAGAGCAGACAAACTAACTGACTCAGTGATCCGAAATGGATCTTGGCCTGCGAAATTAGCTTTATCCACTAATTCCTGTCCTGCGTTACCTCCAGCCAGAGACCGGACAGCACATCCCGACAGACATATACTAGAGCGCATAAAGCACGAACAAACTAGATGGTTATATGTTTTAGATTGCACATTTTACTATCCATACCAGTAACTTTATTGCTGCAAGCAGTGTGGATCGTTTGTCTTTTAAACTCATTTACTTGTTAGGCCATAAAACTTTCTATAAACTTTGTCTTATAAAACTGTTTCTACTTATATGACCATTTTACTATTATACGGGGTGCAAGGGACAGCTCTTCGGACACTGATAGGATGCATCCAGACAATGAAACTGAACAATTTTCCATAAAAAAAATAAACAGGAGACGAAATCAATCTTTTGACATCCCATACAAAATTACGACCAGCTGACTGGACTACATCAGTAAAAAACAATTTATTACGTCTTCTGAATTTTTTTCTTAGGGGATGTGTTTGAGTTTCATGGTTTGAATGCACCCTATCAGTATTCGAATAGCTGTCCCTTACACTCTGTATAGCTATTTAGTTTACACTGGCAGATTCACGGACCTTCCTATTGTAATAGAATATCGCGATAGGAACCTTCATCTTTCACCAACCCTCGTCAATCAAAGTGAGGTCAAACAGTATTAACTCTTTTATTTGAACTGTGTCTGTGTATAGGTGCCTTGTATAAATATTGTCCTATCAGAATCGATTCCACGTTACCATCTAATATCGCTCAAAATATAGCAACTTTACTTTCACTTTAACTACTAAGCAATTAGCAAAGGATATGAGACATCATGGACTATAATGGTCTTTGGTTTCTGCGCCATTTCGCACTTTTCCTAGTAATTGTATATCTGGCCGCCATCATTTTCATTACCGTTTAATATTGATAGATACCTACCACGTAAAAATTCGTGAAATACATGTCATGACAGTGCGATTTTTAGGTAGCCAATCTATTCAGTGACGTGGAATCGAATCTACTGGCTGTCTGCTGTCTCATATCGAGGGAAACCAATTTCCTAGGTAAGGAGGCAATAAATGTCACCGTTTGAAACACGCTAACGTATTTCGCGCGGCAAGTGTGTTGTAAAGTAAACATTGAAAAATGTGGATGAAACACATTGCGCTTCGACCGTGAGACATGTCGTGAGTTTATAGGGTGATTCTTAACGCGTGAGTGAATACGGATTTAATTATGTGCCAGCGGTTCACTTGTAATAAAAATATATCGTATCTGAAGGCATCTACATTATTTTGCTGCTATGAGAAAACGGTTGTAATTTTCTGTAATTTAAGGAGATTTAATCGGAGCTCTATATGGATTTAATTTAAATTTATTCAAAATTTAAATTTTTAAAGGACACATACCGCGTTTAACCCGTCAAATCATAGACAATTTTAGACGCGATCATCTCCTTTACTTATGTAAGTCTGTTTTGATGAAAGTGATAGAGCTATTTTTAGTTAGGTGTTTTAGTCAGTAACGTGGAATTGAAACTATTGACTGTCTCATATTAAAATAGCGAAGCCAATTTTCTAGTTTGAAACATGCCAACGTATTCTTTACGTGTCAGTGAATATAGATTTAATCATGTGCCAGCAGTTCTACTAAAAGATAAATAAGAGGGATTCTATGTTCATATCTTTTAATCTGGGTGTTCTAAATCCTCATATCGATCGGGTAACATTTTGCTGTTATGGACCGATGGTATAGATTATTACCGTGGCCAGCAGTCGACCACGGTAGATGGCCATCTCAATAAAGATAACTGAGAAGCGGAAGTCAAGTTAACTTATGATGTTGAGCTCCTTCTTAATTTCCCTGGTGATGTCAATGTGGAGCCTCCTAACCCGCTTGACGGTCAGCAGGCGACCACGGTAGAAGGCCACCTCGGTGAAGATAGCTGGGTTGCGGAAGTCAAGTTAACTTACGATCTTGAGCTCCTTCTTGATTTCCCTTGTGATGTCGATGTGAAGCCTCCTAACTCGCTTGACAGTCAGCAGGCGACCACGGTAGAAGGCCACCTCGGTGAAGATGGCTGAGTAGCGGAAATCAATTTTACTTACAATCTTGAGTTCCTTCTTGATTTCCCTGGTGATGTCGATGTGAAGCCTCCTAACCCGCTTGACGGCCAGCTGCAGACGACCACGGTAGAAGGCCACCTCGGTGAAGATGTCTGAGTAGCGGAAGTCAAGTTAACTTACGATCTTGAGTTCCTTCTTGATTTCCCTGGTGATGTCGATGTGAAGCTTCCTCACTCGCTTGACGGCCAGCAGTCGGCCACGGTAGAAGGCCACCTCGGTAAAGATGGCTGAGTAGCGGAAGTCAATTTTACTTACGATTTTGAGTTCCTTCTTGATTTCTATGGTGATGTCAATGTGAAGCCTCCTCACTCGCTTGACGGCCAGCAGTCGACCACGGTAAATCGCCACCTCAGTGAAGATGACTGAGTAGCGGAAGTCAAGTTTACTTACGATCTTGAGTTCCTTCTTGATTTCCCTGGTGATGTCGATGTGAAGCTTCCTCACTTGCTTGACGGCTACCTCGGTGAAGTTGGCCGCCTCGGTGAAGATGGCTCAGGAGCAGAAGTCAAGTTTACTTACGATCTTGAGTTCCTTCTTGATTTCCCTGGTGATGTCGATGTGAAGCCTCCTCACTCGCTTGACGGCCAGCAGCCGGCCACGGTAGAAGGCCACCTCGGTAAAGATGGCTGAGTAGCGAAAGTCCAAGTCGGGGTTTGAGCTTAGGGACACTTGGCTGGATCGTACACCGCCTGTCATCGAAACAATCATTTTGATAGGTATATATTTAGGAGTAAACGATTAACTAGGAAGCAATTATTGGCACTTTCCACATCTGTAGGAAATGTGGAAAGTGCAAATAATAGTAAAATAGTGTGAACTATTTTAAGTGCTTTACACTTAAAAAACTTTTTAGCAAAAAATATCACCGCCGAAAACTGAAAAGCATAAAATAATAACTATTGTTACAATATGTACCTACCTAAGTAATATTTTTGGAAATATTACATACCATATAGAACTTAGAAATTCTGAGTCGGCGTCTAAAATTTTTACAAATATTCACTTTTCATTGGCATGACGCCGACTCAAAATTACTAAGTTCCAATATGGTAGATAATATTTCCAAAAATATTACTTAGGTAGGTACATATTGTAACAATAGTTATTATTTTATGCTTTTCAGTTTTCGGCGGTGATATTTTTGCTAAAAGTTTTATTTTATAATTTTTAGTGGTTACTTTTCAAGTTTGTTTACATTCAAAATAGCCATCTACACGACCTACTTACTGTCCTAAGGAGTTTCAAAAGCATATAGAAACTTCATGAAATACTTAAACGTACCTATATGACTAACGTAAAAGCAACCTCCTTTTTTGATGGACATCTTTGGCAGATGTTTGGCAGACAGTCAACAACGAGCAGACGTCAGTAGTGTATGTAAACACAAGTACATTTTGCTTCAAACGTGTCGCAAAATATGAAGAATTTGTTAATTTCTCAAGATCCTTCTATCAGATCCTGACCTGATGACTATGGGACCACCTGGACAGTGTACCCTTTCAAACAAAAAAAATAATTTTCAAATCGGTCCAGGCGTCTCTGAGTAATCGGTGAACATACATAAAAAATAATAAAAATAAAAAGTTCGGGATGAATTGAGAACCTCCTCCGTTTTTTTTTTCGTCGGTTAAAAATAGGTCATGAACTGAGTAATGTCACGTAAAGACTTGTGCTATTATCTTCTCAAAGTTGGGTTCATCCATCGACACATTGTCCCTCACAAAAGGAAGAGCTCCAAGAGAAAAATCTTAAAAATGTGCAGGTTTTTTCTTTTAATTTGTTCCTGCAAGCTGCAAGGCACGTAGAAGGGAAGAAAAGCCCATTGTGTAGGCACAATTTCCATGTGTGCTTTGTGCAGTATAATTGCTTGCACGCATTGTTTATTGTACTTTAAGATACCTAGTGAGATAGGTAAGGCCGTGCTTGAAAAGCATTGGCGTAGGAACGTTAAGGGCCCTTCAGACCGGGCGCGCTACGCGTCAGCCCATGTTAAAATTACTGGTTCGTGTGGGCTTGTATGAGATACCAGAAAGTTCACGCGGTACGACGCTGTCACATTGACGGCGCATTACGCCGCGTACAGCGACCGAAGTGTAATTTCACCTTTATTGTAAATAATGTAATGCACATTTATTTAAATCTGCTTTTTTGGGCTAAACTTTATAGCTAAATAAGAGAATGAAATCCCTTGCATACCTATTTAAATAACAAAAACTAAAATTTACCGATTTGCACATCTGCCTATTACCACTGCTGGAAGTAGGGCTTCCCCAGGCAAGACATAATATTCAACAGATTGAATAAAATAAGTAAAGCCTGTGAAAATACATTTTTAAGAGAAATGTTTACCTGTGCTGCCCCCTCCATTCTTCTCGGAGTTGGCGGGATTAGCCGAGGAGTTGACGTTGGCCGCCGCGCTGCTGTCTTGCTGGAAAAAATCAGCTCTGATCAACTTGCTAACTGCTCACCACCTCAATAAGCAGTGAGTTTGTGTGGACAAAGTTTATCATCTTAGCCTTAGGCGAGAAAAACACGTAAAGTCCGTTTGTGCGTTATTTATTATTGTACTGCGTAATGCATGCGTTTGGACAATACGAATTTCGACCTTATTCTCATACGTATACGGTTTATGTCAAATAGTTTGTCAGACGCATCCGTCGACACAGAGTTGTACAATGCGGAAGCCGTTTAGTTTTTAAGATAAATTAAAATTCGGACCCATACCTAATGAAATTCAGTCCAATTCGCTACTTGACTGATAGGTCAAATGAGCTACTTTTTATGACGACCGAAAACGATATTTTGTATGAGATTATTGAATTATGCCGTCATATTTCAATATTTTTGAATGGAGTCAAAACAATAAATTTTATTTGTAATAATTCCAAATTTTATCTAATATTTTGAAAAACGATGAATGAAGTCTGTAGTATTTCTAAACAATAGTTTTAAGCATACAACTTTTGTATTTCATTTACGACTCAGTCAAATAGCGAATTTAATGTATTTCTTCCGGAACACGGCGTATATTAAGTGTTCCAAAATTCTAATTCTATGAATACCTACCATGGTCACACTCACACACACAAAATGAAAAAGCAGCACAACAAAATAAGCTGTGATCAATTTGTAAACTGCTAATAACTTTCCATAAGCAGCGAGATTGTGTCGGGTGAATAAATATGAGCATTGTAGCGACACTTGCCGAAAACTGGCGATACATTTTTGAGGAAAGACCCCCAGATTTGTGATTCTGGATTTGAAGGCAAACGGCTAGAGCTTAATACAACTACTTACAAACTAATACCACAGTTAGATAGATTATAATAACAGTTAATAGGAGTTTCTACATATAGTAGGTACTTTACTCTCTTCACGTTGACGAGCTAGTAGAGCGCCATCTAAACCGCGTTTTTGCATGGGAGTAAAAGGGACAAACGACGAATAGATAAAATAGGTACAATTGCGAGATTATGGTAGGTATACATAGGTACGTACACATCATAATAACTCCAAAACTCAACTTTTGTTTCGTAGGGCACCGAATCGACGTACGTACTCTATGCGCTCTGCTGTCTTGAGTTTTTAAACCGCCTTCTACCACGCATGCAAACAACATATAGAAGTTCGGTTTACCTACTCAGTTTGTTGGAGTGCTGGTCTTCCTCTGGCACAATTGCAAATAAGATTTGCTACAACCAAGCCACCGTGCAAACAACAGATAGAAGTTCGGTTTACCTACTCAGTTTGTTGGAGCGCTGCTCTTCATCTGGCAGCTGCAGGTCGCGGAAGTCAATCTTCCACAGCAATGAGTCCAACTCCTGCTCATATCGCCAGCCGTGGTACAAAGCCAGTTCAGGCAAGATTAAACCAGCGAGTGTATTTACAAATAAGACTTGCTACCGAGCCACCATGCAAACAACATATAGAAGTTCGGTTTACCTACTCAGTTTGTTGGAGCGCTGCTCTTCATCCGGCAGCTGCAGGTCGCGGAAGTCGATCTTCCACAGCAAGGAGTCCAACTCTTGCTCATATCGCCAGCCGCGGTACAAAGCCAGCCAAGACTAAGCGAGCTAGGGTATTTACAAGTAATACTTGCTACAACCAAGCCACCATGCAAACAACAGATAGAAGTTCGGTTTACCTACTCAGTTTGTTGGAGCGCTGCTCTTCGTCCGGCAGTTGCAGGTCACGGAAGTCAATCTTCCAGAGCAATGAGTCCAGCTCCTGCTCATATCTCCAGCCGCGGTACAAAGCCAGAGCTGCTAAGACTAGGAGAGCAAGGGTTCCGCCGCAGGCTCCTAAAGCCCATGCGCCGATGTGGTCTATTAGTAAAAAAAATATAATCAGTTGTGGGTTTACGCCTTGAGATTTTCACGGATGTTGACTAATTTGAAACAATAATTTTAAGTGTAACCGCTGCGTAATGCAAAACGTAAATTAGGTAACCACCGTAGAATACAGTTCTAAATAAAGAAATGCTCCTTATAAGGTTATTGAAAATCAGCGACATACTCAGCATGATAAGGTTATTTTAATTTGAAAAGCAGCCACCAATAGGTGTCTGAGTCGTTGCTTTGTCGACGTGACTTGAAAAGCTTCAGACCTCGTATCGTTTTCTACAACCCACGCGGTCACTTTTGCATTAAACCTAGCTATCTAGAATCTAGACTATTCAAGCATGTCTTTTCTGAACACAAAGGAATGTCGCCAAGTCTGTGGGCAGAAAGCTTCTAATACACTCGGAGCTTGAAGGCTTTGAAGCATTAAAGCGCTTCTAATACATGTCGCGATTCAATTTGTAGCTAGATCCCTAAGGATTTTTCTTTGAGATGACATAAAGGCAGACAACACTCCAGGCGTTAAATTGGAAAGAAACAAGGCGATGTCTCTGAGATTTCTACAAACGTTTACTAGAATAACACCCCTTTACAGCCAGTGAAAAGAATCAATTAAATCGCGTTCTGTCTTTTATTACAAGTTTAAAGTCTTTTTATTGTCAGCCAGAACACATTCTCTGACTGTAAGTAGTAACTATAAACTTGTGTACAATTAAATAAATACCTACTGACAAAAGTCGTTGCAGATTTTATATTTGCAGCGACCAAGTTAAGGGCGAACGTAACAGATAAGAATGTAATGGTCAAAGCAGAAGAACGTGTACCGAATGAAAAATTAATTGATTCGATGACCCGACTGAGATTTGCTCTGCTTGTAAGATAAGCCCTTAAAAGATACAATTTATAATATAATGTTAAGAAAATAGATTTAAGATCTAAATAGCTGTAAATCATTATCCCACACAAGAGTAAGTATACCTACATCTTTCTACATAAGATGCTACTTAAGTAAGTATTTAGGGCGTTGAACTGCAAAGCGTCCTTGGAGTAATAAAGCATAATGGCTTCGAAGTGATTTTCGTGGTCATGTGTAAAGCACTTGAGGCCACAAGCCGTTGCGACTATAATAAAGTGGGGGTCCCTGTGGCGCTCGTGCGGTCGATAGCCCCCTGCATCGCCTGTCACTCGCGTTACTGGACGTTTATGACGCAAAGTAAGTATGGGTTGGCGTCAATCCAGAGAGCCGGCTTCAAGGAAACCTCGCTATACTCGCACATACAACCACGCGCCGTCGTTTACGCGTAATGTTGAATCGGTTCGAACCGGCTAGTAGCGAGTGTGCAGCCGGACGGCTAAATTACGACTCGCAAGTGCCAATATTTTTAAATACTATGTTAAAGTGTACGTTTAATATAATTTAAGTAATGTACATAAGTATGATTTGACCCGGGTAGGCCAGTATTCAGAAAAAGAAAGAGAAAGTACCTTAGAATGTAGGCATAAATAGGAAGGAGCGAGCTGTCCTTCTGTAAATTCTCTATTTTGTGTTTACGACCTCTTGCGGTTAATGCCGGTCACAGCTCAGCAGGAATTAGTTTTTTAGACTGCCGGCGAAATGGCCGCCGCAGCTAAGACCACTCTATTACCAACTTACACGCGTTACACATTAGGGGGAATGGTTTTCTAAGTGCCGAGTGTCCTTTTCTCGGAACAATTCTAAATTGGAACTTACTTGCGCATTTTTCTCCTCGGAAGCCGCAGGGTGGTTCGGATAGCGGCACTCTGCCGCCAGGCCATTTCAGCTCGCGCAGGTTTCGTACTTCCTGTTTGGGGCACAAAATATGATACAACTTTTAATACTGTGTCGCTGTAGAGAATTGTACCTAAAGAAGAGAAACCTATTCAATAAGGACCAACCCAGTTAAAAGGATCATAGCCAAGGAATGCCGCGTGTTTGGCAGCAAGTTGCATCCCGCTGGCCAACTCTGACGTAATTTCAAAACATTCACAGTAACAGTGCAACATCAGATATACCTACCTCATGATTTCAAATACGTAGGCAAACCATTGAAACTGATTCTGAATTACTACAAAATACTTGTTCTTTGTTTCATGAACAAAGTTATTTGAATAATTAGACATTTAGATAGACCCTAAATATTCTTCTACCTCTAAAAAACAACGTGCCACTATTAAAAATTTTGGGCAGTATTGCCATACTCACATCACTTAGCAGGCGGATTGGTAAGCGCATTGGATTTCTTTGCATTTACAGGGAACGCTGCTGCCTGAATTGATTTATCCCTTAGTCGCTATTTTTGACACCCACAGATAAGATTTGTTATGCTATTCTAAACCGCCGACATCATACAGCAAACGTTTTACTCGATCTTTCATTTTACTGTGCCGGTACGCACTGGTCAGTCGCAAACAGTAAAAACCCGCCGTATTCGTTACACGTACACATTTGTTATGCGTACGTGAGCCCGTTTGATTCCGTATAAGCTATTTACATGTAAATCCATAGGTAAATGTTTCGCAGACTGTCCCACATCACTTTACTGGGTGTTTACGAAAATACTTTCGAAACTAAATACAGAAATAATATGGTTCAATGACCCTTGCAATCAGAAGTGCATTAAGATGTATCACTCTCGTCTATAAGAATTAATAAAGTTGGATTAAATTAGCTAAATGTGAATTTGATTGCAGGATGTAAAAGTGAACAAAGAAAGGTCACAAAATATTTCAAGTGCTAAACCAGCCCATGAAACATAACAATTTTCGCAAAGCAATATGGGTTACCATACAACATTAAAATAAAAAAATAGGCTTCATTCCTATCACAAAATGCTTTAACCAGTTGCGTCATTTTGTACGGGAAGTTCAAAAAGCAATCTTTCTTTGGGGATTTAAAATGTTTCAAAACGTACCTAATATAAATCATAGACAATTATTTATTTTGAAACAGGAGTCCATCAAACAACGACAAAGATTACTGATCAAACCGCGGCATTTAACAAGTTTAACTACCGAAGTTCGATATCAAAGGCCCATAAAACTTGCTCAATTGTTCATTAATCTGCTTAAGTGCTGGGGCAGATTTGTGCAGGGTAGGCTGGCCGGCTATTATGTACATGCTACGGCCTGGCTGCACGTACGGATCCACAGTTCTGAGATCTATCTACAGATAGTAAAGCGAATCACAGTCCTTACTTCCGAACTTCATTGATATCAAAGGCCCATAAAACTTGCTCAATTGTTCATTAATCTACTTAAGTGCTTACTGGGGCAGATTTGTGCAGGGTAGGCTGGCCGGCTATTATGTACAGGCTACGGCCTGGCTGCACGTACGGATCCCCAGTGCTGAGATCTATCTACAGATAGTAAAGCAAACCGCAGTCCTTACTTCCGAACTTCAATTAATATCAAGTACCCATAAAACTTGAAAAATGTCTTGTCCAGCACCTTCCTACCTACACTTGGCTAGTACCAAAAAGCTACTCTTCTATCATCGTGTGCTACTTAAATTTAGTGTTGTTTTAGGCTTCTGGGTAATCCTCCTCCATTTGCTCTTCGCAGCCATGTCAGGCACAGACTAGAGTCAAGAGAAAACTTTAAATTCAGGTATAATAATGTTTACAGAGAGGCCTACATCACAAATGCCCTATTCTACCAGTGGATGTTGTTAGCGACGAAAACTAGGAAATGGGCAGCACCGTTAAATACCTGTGAATACAACTCAGCGCTTGTCGCTTGCAAAGCGTGGCGAGTATGACTCATAAACCCTTGAAGCCCTTTTCCTAAAACAACGCGCGGGCCAGATTCTAAAAACGGTTGTAAAAAATCACAAGAATTTAAAAAACACATCATGTATTTGAGGATCTAAGTAAGTGCAATGCACTCTATGTAACAAGATGATTTGTAACAAAATATAAGAGATTTTAATCGATAGAAAAAATTTGTTCATAAGGTATTTTCAATAATAATAATTTTAAAGTTTTAAAATTATTATTAAATGTTTGCCCAATTTATGTTCAAATCGCTGATTGTTTTTCTTGTTTCTTTGCCGAAAAACTTTTTCTTACTGGTGCAGCGCAAATGAACGGGACCGTGTTTTCAATAGAAAGGGCTCTTATAAGTAGCAGATCCATATCATTAACAGAACTGTAAGGGCTATTGTGAATAATGATAAATACGTACTGGAGCAGATTTGTGCAGAACAGCTAGTGGGTAGAGTCCGGGTGGACGTTCTGGGTCCATAGATAGCAGGGTATAGTTGCCTTCTGCATCCCCGTTCTCGTCCATGTGGATCCAGTATCTGTACATTTAAAAGATTAAATATCGAAAAAAACATACGAAAGATCCTTGATCTTAGTAGGCCAATAAATACAGAATGCCGAATGTGATTTTCGGCATTCTGTATTCATTATCATTTTTCTACTGTCTTTTCGACTTACTTTACCATTTTTCTACTGTCTTTTCGACTCTACATACTAAATATGAAATCATTTAAGATTCAATATCGTTGAAATATTCTGTCGTAACAGCTCAAATCGGAAGATTTAAACTGTAGTGCATTTTCATGCAAACTTCGAGAGCGCATAAGCGAAAGCTAAGCTTAAGTTGCTGTCACGTCTTCAGCATGAAATAGCTTTTTAAAATGCAGTATTCATAGACTAAAAGATTTTTGCTAAGCTGTAATACAAAATGTATTTTCCCTTTTATTTAAATTCTAGTGCAAATAAAAATGTCTTTACCACTCGTAGCACAAATATAAACGTCGTTCTCTAATAAATTTCTATCTGCATAGTTTTTCCTTACCCCATGACGCTGCGGTAGGTGGTGTTTCTGATGCTAGCAGCAATGGCGCGTCAATCGCGTGGGTCTTCACCAGTCTGTAGTGCTGTAGCCAGCGCGCGCGCATATACCCACACTGCGTCGTGTAGCCACGCAGCTTCCATGAGAATCATGACTATGGCGAAGTATCGATAGAATTCTTACCCCATGACGCTGCGGTAGGTGGTGTTTCTGATGCTAGCAGCAATCGCTCGTCCGTCGCGTGGATCTTCACCAGTCTGTAGAGCTGTAGCCAGCGCGCGCGCGTACACCCACACTGCGTCGTGTAGCCACGCAGCTTCCACGGGAATCATAACGATGTCGAATTATCTGTCCATTCCTTACCCCATGACACTGCGGTAGGTGGTGTTTCTGATGCTAGCAGCAATCGCTCGTCCATCGCGTGGGTCTTCACCAGTCTGTAGTGCTGTAGCCAGCGCTCGCGCGTACACCCATACCGCGTCGTGGAGCCACGCAGCTTCCACGGGAATCATGAATGACTATGGCGAAGTATCGGTAGATTTCTTACCCCATGACGCTGCGGTAGGTGGTGTTTCTGATGCTAGCAGCAATCGCTCGTCCATCGCGTGGGTCTTCACCAGTCTGTAGTGCTGTAGCCAGCGCTCGTGCGTACACCCATACCGCGTCGTGGAGCCACGCAGCTTCCACGAGAATCATGACGATAACGAAGTATCTGCAGAGTTCTTACCCCATGACGCTGCGGTGAGTGCTAGCAGCAATTGCTCGTCCATCGCGCGGGTCTTCACCAGTCTGTAGAGCTGCAGCCAACGCACGCGCGTATACCCACACTGCGTCGTGTAGCCACGCAGATGCCACGGGAATCATGACGCTGACAAAGTATCTGAAGTTTCCTTACCCCATGACGCTACGGTAGGTGGCGTTTCTGATGCTAGCAGCAATCGCTCGTCCGTCGCGTGGGTCTTCACCAGTCTGTAGTGCTGTAGCCAGCGCGCGCGCATAAACCCCCACTGCATTATGTAGCCACGCAGCTTCCACGGAGATCATGACGATGGCGAAGTATCTGCAGAGTTCTTACCCCATGACGCTGCGGTAGGTGGTGTTTCTGATGCTAGCAGCAATCGCTCGTCCGTCGCGCGTGTCTTCACCAGTCTGTAGTGCTGTAGCCAGCGCGCGCGAACACCCACACTGCGTCGTGTTGCCACGCAGATTCCACGGGAATCATGACGATAACGGAGTATCTGTAGAGTTCTTACCCCATGACGCTGCGGTAGGTGGTGTTTCTGATGCTAGCAGCAATCGCTCGTCCATCGCGTGGGTCTTCACCAGTCTGTAGTGCTGTAGCCAGCGCGCGCGCATACACCCACACTGCGTCGTGTAACCACGCAGCTTCCACGGGAATCTATTGGAAAAAATCTGAAGTAAACATTTTGGCTCATACACACTATGCTAGCAAAGTGGAGAATGCCAAACAATCAAGTCGTAAATGCAGTTTTTTACGTGGCTGGCTAAATAACTTCCTTGCAGCTGGCTGGCATAGAGTGTAACTTGAAGCAACAAGTAGGTGACTCAGACCGAGTAAATACTCTACTCATTACCCATGAATTTCAGAGAAAAATTAACGTGAGGAAAAATTAAAGTGATTATGTTCTTCATTCTTGCATAACTGCCTATATTAAATGAAACCGGTTTACTTAAACCTTTTATAGCGAAGTTTTAAAATTTTATACACATTTTATCAATCATGTGTTGATTAACGTGAAATTTCAGATATACAAAGTAGAACGAGGGAGGCTAGGTCTCTCGATCTATGTTCCGATATTATGTATGTTGTAACGTAGTAGCCACAAAGTAAATTGAAGGCCTCTTATGCTGGAATTGACAGATATTAAACCCGCCGCTACAGAATTACAATATTCAATTACCTACGCTCGCCTGGGTTTGACAATATGTCGGTGGCAGTAGTGATATCGATGTGTCTAGTCTAGCCTAGGGGTTTATAGGTCATAACTTCAATACCATAATGATATTTTAGGTTAGGAGAACAAAGCCTACGTAAGGTTTGCTCAGACTATAAAACTGAATAGTTATACGAATTTTGGATAATCATACATAATGACCATCAGATCGGGTCTTGTCGGATCGGATAAGAAAAATCAAAGAAAAAACAGTTTTTCAGACATCCGAAAAAACTTTATTGTCCCCATGGACAAGACTCCCATTTGCTAGCAAGAATGAAAATTTACTTACAACATTAAGTAGGTACCTAAACAACCTATGGGTAAAAAATACTAAGAATCAAGTATTTTTCAAGAGCTTACTAAGTTCACGACAGGTATTGCGCTGTATATTTTCAATGCTAGTTTTTCCGCAACCTTCCTCAAATAAACGACCTTCAGAGTGAACTGAAGGACTGCAGCTGCCGCCACTCAACTTTGCAGATCCATTATTCGTAGTCGGCTGACAAAGTGGCAAGTTCAGATAAACATTGTTCTCAGTAAGTACATACGGTTGCAGCTTAAACTATTAAAGTCAAGGTAGGTATTGCGCTGTATATTTTCAATGTTAGTTTTTCCGCAACCTTCCTCAAATATACGCCCTTCGTAGTGAGCTGAAGGGTTGCAGCTGCCGCCACTCAACTTCGCAGATCCATTATTCCTAGTCGGCTGGCGAAGTGGCAAGTTCAGATAAACATTGACCATAGTAAGTACATACTACATACCTACGGTTACAGCTCAAGCTATTCAAGTCACTATAAATAGTGCGCTGTATATATTCAATGTTAGTTTTTGCGCGACCTTCCTCAAGCGAATGCCCTTCGGAGTGAGCTAAAGAATTGCAGCTATCACCACTCAACTTTGCAGATCCATTATTCGTTGTCGGCTAGCAAAGTGGCAAGTTCTGATAAACATTGTTCGTAGTAAGTACATACCTAAGGTTGCAGCTCAAGCTATTAAAGTGACTATAAATATGGCGCTGTATGTTTTCAATGTTAGTTTTTCCGCAACCTTCCTCAAAAAAACGCCCTTCGGAGTGAGCTGAAGAATTGCAGCTGTCACTACTCAACTTTGGAGATCCATTATTCCTAGTCAGCTAGTCAAGTTCAGATAAACATTGTTCTCAGTACGTACAAATAGCAGAAACTCAGGCTACGCAAGGGATAAATCTGTAGGCGGTACACTGTGAGCCAGCAAGAACTGTTGTATTCGTAGTATCGTATAAAACCATCCTACATCAAGTGGCGAGACCATACCGCAATCCTGATCACACGGGTGCTATCACTTTTACCTTACGCCTTGCCAGGGACTTATTCAAATCGGAGAGGTAAGCGCTACCACAGTATAAGGCGGTATCCTGATAGATGAAAATTGAGTACCGTTACTCCCGGCGGTAGCAGGTACCGCTGCCATTTGGATAGGGTCTAATTGTATAGAGAAACAGTTGGTATAGGTAATTTAGGACTTCATAAATGGTAACTAAAGGTGCTACCTATAGTACCGCCTACTCGACAGTCGTTAAGAAACATTAGAACAAAAGTTACGCACTTCGCTGGTTATCTCGCGACGGGTTCACTCTATTTTCTCTTTATGATGCTTTTATGTGACTAACAAAATCGCTGATTCGGTTTAAGCGGCTTTGCGGATCTGTTTCCGGGTTTGTTAATCCTGTTAATCTGACTGAAGTATTTATGAAAGTTGTCAGCTGAAAAGAAAATAGCAATTAGCAGTCTACTTACAGAAAGAAAATAGCAATTAGCAGTCCACTACTGGGCGTAAGCCTTGATTCCCCAAGGAACGCCACAAGGTGCGAGCTACCGTTGTCAACTTCTAGTCACTACCAGTCCCACTATTCAAGTCACCACCGGTCCATCTGGCCGAAAGGAGTCTAACGCTATGTTTGCTGAGGCATGGCCTCCACCTTGAGAACCTGCTTACTCCACCGTCCATCGGTTCTATGACAGATGTGAACAAATTAATCCCAAACCCGAATAATTACTTTGTAAATTACCCTTAGGATAATCCTAAGCTCTTTTTAATAGCAAAAGCAAAGCTCTGAACTACGTGACAGGATTAATTACCACGTTAATTAAACGTAACCACGTGTCATCTACACTCTGTTGCTTCTACTTGCTATAGCTACTAGCTACTCGTAGTCTGTCTAGAACATGGCGTAGTAAATTACTTAATACATTCACTGCCGTGTGGTGCCCCGGCTTGGAATAACATCGCCCCATATCTTTCTCGAGTGTGTCGTAAGAAGCGACTTAAGGATTTGAGAATTGATGTGTATTGCAATTTTAGGAGACAGGCTGACAACTTATCACTATGGTGATACACACACAGTTTTCTGAATGATTCTTAAACTTTTGTCAGACGTGGTGTAAACAGCCGTTTTTAGCAACCGTTTACGCTCTGCCTTCCCCGCAAGGGACATAGGCGTGATGTATGTATGCATTCACTGTCAATATTAGGAGTTTTTTAATATAATTTTGATTAAACAAAGAGTGATCCCGTGTGTGCGTCTGTGCTAGGAATATCGTAGCCACTCGTAAATTAGTACACGACTTATGGGACAAATTCATAGCGTCCCTATGGATGCTACTTCTTGCACTGAGCTTACAAATCCACCTATCAAAAGTGATAAGTATGTCCAGCAGTTACCTGTTTGTGGAGTAAAATTAATAGCATCATTAGTTTGCTCATGAATAGATAGAACTAGAATGAAGAATAAATAAAAGAGCGAGATGCGATCCTTTTGGAACCAACATTTTGCAAAAGGCATACTTAGATACATTTTATACTATTTGTACCTTATTCTAAAAACGGCGAACGAAATGTTATCAAAATTCTGCAAATATAAAAATAGAATGAAAAAGAAAAAAATCGGGGAAGATGCGAATGATAAAACACATTTTGCTGCTGTTGCGGCTGCTACGCCGTAGCCAGCGTAGCGTGTAAACATTGCTACAATAGAAAAAAATGCTACGCTTCTCAAGCTAGATAAAAAGGGCAAGTTCTTTTTAAATAATAGAAAAGATATAAAAAGCTTACCAAATGATGTTTTTTGTTTATTTTTACAATTAAACTTTTGCACTTTTTATGCTTACTGTGATATATTTAAAATCATTTGGTCGCTAGAAGTGCGTAGTTATACTTCAAAGCGTTATACTTATTCTGTGTTGCTATCTTAACTCTTGTATACAGATAATAGCTAAACAAATTATAATATCTCCCTTCGCATAATATTAACACTCGAATATTTGAATATCAGACAGACGCCTAAAAACGCTATTTGGCACCTATTTCAAAATGCTTTGCCTTTTGGTAGTTGGGAATGTGTTAAGTTTTGAAGGGAATTATATAATGTGTATATATTGTGCCTAGAAGAAACTATGAAAGTCAACGTGAGCTAATGTTTTGAGCCTAGATTAATCGGGCAAGCTTACTTTCTTTTCTAAACTATGACATACGTGAAAAAGGGATGGCTATACTTTTTGTGAAGTAATAGTATTCACCCAGAAACAAGTAGAAGCTGAAATCATTTTTTTTCACATTGCTATGAATCCATAGGGATACAAAGAATGTACTTCAGTCACCATATTTCTCTTACTCAGCGTAAAAGAGGTTCATACGACAGTGGTACGGACTTCCGCCTCTTATTTTGATTTATAACACACTTTATCAGCATTTTCTGTAACTACTGGGAGATTAAAAAGTGATAATACCGTATACTGAGAGCAGTGGCGCCAGCAGCAAAGCTTTGTGTTTAAATAATGAATACTAAGTTTATCCACTACAATCGCTTCATAAATTATACCGGGAGTAACGGAAAGGGTATAACAAGCCGAAAGGAGGTCAAGGTACTCATGAAACTGAACAACTTTCCCCATGGAAAATGGGTCGAAATATGAAAAAAAAAAATGGACCTCCCATAGCCCCATAAAAGATCGGAAATTTTGTATGGGAGGCCCAATTTCTTTTTCATATTTCGACCTATGTTCCTTGGGGAAAGTTGTGACTTATCATCAGCTGGTTTTGAGTTTTCGCTATCGTTCACTAGTAAAATTTCATCACCCAGTATATGCAGTTAATT
This sequence comes from Phthorimaea operculella, assembly GCA_024500475.1. Classification (NCBI taxonomy): domain Eukaryota; kingdom Metazoa; phylum Arthropoda; class Insecta; order Lepidoptera; family Gelechiidae; genus Phthorimaea; species Phthorimaea operculella. The sequence goes on along the minus strand of JANFCV010000035.1, from coordinate 3,609,764 downwards.
TCTTTACATACTAAATGTTTCTGTGTACGTCCATTGTACCCTGGAACTCTTAGGTATTTGCTATGCTGATCGACTTTGTTTGTGGGCATTATTCACAAATATCAGTCAATTATTTAAGCTACTTACCACTTTCCCACCACCTAATGCAAGGAGAGGATTATTGAAGTTGAACGGCGGCATCTGGAGTCTCCTGTTGACTTCTCTTGCGAAGGTGGGGTATGAGGGAGAGGGCGATGGAGCCACAGCCAGGTAAGATCTGAAGGCCCGCATGGTCCTTTCTGCTGGTTCTTTCCGAAGAGGCCCTGAGAGGTACCGCACCGCTTCTTCAGGTTCGTACTTCTCGATGTCTACTCCTATGGCGGCGTACTCTCCTGGTAGAAAGAAATTTAAATGAAAATAAAGCAAAATATTGTTTGTGGGGTGTAACAAATATTTTTTTCATAACTTGGAAAAATTTTCACGGCATGCAGGATTTGAACCTGCGGCCTTCAGAATCTGTACTGCCAACTCCACTACCAACTGGACTAACGCGGCACAATCTCAGCCTGCGAAATTGAAGTGTATCTTGGCCACTAACGCGTGGCAGGGCTCCATCTACCGGAATAGTTTGGCCACTAATTCCCAGCGACTGATCCTATCTTTACAAATTGAATGTAGCCAAAGCAATGAAATCCCGCGATAATTTGAATACCAAATTTTTAAAACACTTCCCATGTCAGATATAAAATTATTGAAAAACTTGCAAACACAACAAAGTTAAAAAAGGTCAAAAAATTTGGTGTGACAAATTAGTTGGAACTCTCAAGACTCCACTATATAAAACAGTCTGTGTAGGTACTGTTGAAGCTCAATCGTGATCTAATCATATTGCTATTTTCAGATCAGATTCACACAAACCTTCTCTGATTCCAGCGGGGACAGACTAAGGAATACATTCGTATACGTGAGGGAAAAACATGACATGAATTATTATTATATCCCCGAGTCTAAGCTGCTGTATAATTTCCCCTATTTTCACGGTTCGTTTGTGATCCGTTTGTTATAAATATGTATGAGGTCTTTGTAAAAACCTATGCCTATCTGCGCATATTTGATTTCAGCCCAAAGAAAAACGTTGTATCGATGTTTGGATTCGGAAGTATCGCCCATATTGCTTCTCTGGAAACGTGCTTCAAAGTAGTCTTTGATTTGAATGTTTGCTGTTGCCCGATCAAAGCCAATATAGTCTCGGATACTCGGATTGGAGTGGGAAAATGTTTGACTGGAGCAAACAAGCTCTTTCGGGATCCGTCAACAGCTGGAATGGTTTATTACCGTTTTTATGAGACTCATAAATAAACCCTAAAAAGAGCCCTCAGAACATTTTAGAACCCAAAGCAAAATAAAAAAAAAACTTAGTGCTTGTTTAACTTTTTCTGTGAACTGAACTGTTTTTGGAGGACTCAAATATTGTAATCCAACCAAGCTACAGATTACTTTGAAAGCACTCTTTTCGAATAGGAAGTTTACAAACACTGCTTCTCAAACAAGGAAAGTGGGAATTACGAGTACCGAAAGGCTATTTGCATTGAGGTAAGATACCCATCCCTCACTACTGATGCACTATTCGCAAACACTTCATAGTCTACAGAGCTTGGTAAACGAGTAAGGTATGAAGGAAAATATTGCCAATCAAACTACGGCGGCTAGTGGGAACTAGTGGGCATAGGGAAATAGAATGTGAGCGAGCTCATGTGGACTTTTTGTGTTTACATTATTGAGATAAGCCAGAACCAGTATCGATCACTTTCTTCACGCTAGGAAACTATTAGAGGTAGGTCTAGCTAGGCTAGGTGCCTATGGAAATAAGCACCTAGCCGCTGTTTTTTTTTTAAACTTGTAAGTCTTACCTAAAAGCTCCACATGGAAGTCAGGCAAACATAATATAGACACTGTATTTAAAGTTAGGCAAACGAAACAATAAAATCAGCACTAATGAGTCACTGCGGCTATAATTAAGAACAGGGCATCAGATTTGCATATAAACATTGTTCTAGTAACTGAACAATACACACCATTCATATGATATACGCTCCATTAATAGAGACAATCGGAGTGAGAAAACTATAAAGACTGCTATTAAATCCAAACAATAGATGTTCGCAAAGACAGTGAGGCATCGACTTTCTTTATTTCCAAGTTCTGGACGAGAGCCATGCGCCATTCTCCGCCTCAATGCGATATTAGAAATTGCATTTATAGTAAAAACATTCTCTCAATTCCCTGTAAAAACATTGAAGGAATAAGCTTGCTTTTGTGAATGCAGAAGTTTTCAGATTATATGAATGGAACGAGAAACGTAATGGCTACCTAGGCGCTAATGAATGCAGTCCTTTTAGTTACATTTGAAAAGAATTTCGCAGCTAGTACCCGGGTATTTCAATTATCATTCCCGTGAGTCCCACTTTAGTTTCCACAAGTTTACGAAAGCATGGCGGTCTTTGCCAAATCTAAAGCCATTAAGGCTGTAAATTAAAAACTGCAAGAAACTTTCAGAAAAGCCATCGTAAATAATTTGTGTTGGTATAAATTTGTAGTTGCTGATGTTGTGAATGGATGGCAAGGCGTCGCCGGCTAATGGTCTACTGGCGGGCACAAAGGGGAAGATCTAGCCAGACAGACAGAAAGATACATCAAAATCAGCTTATGGTAATGCAGCATGGAAATCAAGCAGTATTTTTCACTTGAAAGGATACCTAATTCATCAGTATTATGTGCGACTGGCATCTGAAGTTTCCAAACAAGCAGCCGCTAAAAATAACGATGGAAACATTGAATAAATAAATCTCATGTGAATTTTGATGCGATATAAATGGAAATGTTATTGCTGTAACTTTGTTAGTTACAAAGAGGTTACAAATATGTTACAAAAACTAGTAGACGGGAGTTTCAAAAATAGCTAGGATATACTTGGAATATTTTAGCAATACATTTTTTTAATTCATCATTCACAGATCATTTAAAAACTTTGAAGCAAGTTTGAATTGCAGTGCAAGGGTAAAACATCGTATCGCTGTAGTTTCCATCTACATACTCACTCGTGAGTGTAGAAAACTTACTAAGTTGGGAATGTAGGAATGTTTTCGTCACTTACCGGAATCCAGTAGTTTCATAGCGTCCAACGCAAGCATGAGCCCGATGTGATCGTGGTAGTACCCCACCGACACGTATACTGCGGAAAAACATGTCGTTATACTGTGGGGCAGGGTTTTATTTGGACTTTGCGTACATTACTATACCGGATGTAAGAGACAGTGGAGTAAAAACTTTGCAGGCATGACTATACCATGAAATTGAACCACTTTTTCTATGGTGCCTATGTTGAAAAACGAAAAAAATACCTTCGAGTTTCCTTAAAAAGTCAGCCATTCGTGTATTCGGTATAAGGGGGGTAGAAAATTGTTTTCTCGTTTACACAATAGCCTCCAAAAAAAACTGTTCAATTTCTTGATCTGATCATACCCGCAAAGTTACACTACACCGTCCTTTACACTGTGTATACTATGGACATACTTGTAGCACCACAAGGCTGTTATTGACACTTTTGGGAACCGCATTTCGGTACACAGTGGAATAATGAGTGGAATAAACTGTGTAGCAGCAGGCTTTTATTGATACTTCAGATTCCAGTTTTTTGTACAATGTAGGCAGAGAATAGACTCCCAAACTGTGAAAATGTTTTGGACATTGCAAGGCAAAGGCATAGTGTGTTTTGAAATGGTGCACTCTAGTGCCAGTTGCTTTTATTTTTCATTTATTCAATTACCTTTACAGCCACAACAGTCCACTGCTGGACATGGGCCTCCCCCGTATTGGGGGATATTGCCATACTCACTACGCTTGGCAGGCGGATTGGCGAGGGCAGTGCAAGATGTTTAAATTCACAGGGAACGCTGCTGCCCATTCCCTAGATAATTATCCCTTAGACGCTTTTTACGACACCCACGATTTATTCAATTACGTAATTATTTTTTTGCATACTCACTTCTCGTATCTTTGTAGGTGTCCCTGACGATGTCCAAAAAGGGGTTGTTCGTGAAATTCTCCCTTTTGTTTTCATTGTAATACGGCTGCCGGTAGACTTGTACGGTGCGGACGGATATCTGCTTCTCCCTGGCTGCATTTATAATGGCGATCGCTAGTCTTGAGAAGTCGTGGTTGGGTGCTTTTAGGTACACGAATGCTACCTGCGACAAAAGTACACATATGCGATTTTACTGTTGTCTTAATTTGATTTCATGGGGATTATTAGTTCTGTATTTTAACAGAAGAAATAAATTAGGTTTCCTTATTAATTTAATTAAGTTATCAAAAAGAAAGTCAAGACAGTTGAACATTTGTTCTTCTTTTGCCCCACTCAGTAAAGCGGATGTTAGCGTAAGAGATTCTATGCTACCTGCGGAAGGAAATATCTGTTATGGCAACATTTCCGAAATGCGTTACGTTTGAATGAGAAGAGAGTTTCCGGTGTCGACTGTTTTGCTTTTTCTACTGATATAAAATATGGCGACAGTGCACGTGCACTGTGCACATCGAATATATAATGAAATCTATGAATAATGGAAAAATGCTACTCAATTTATAACGGAAAGGTACCACTGCACTGGTATAATCTTAACCAAAATGAATGACGAAAAAGTAACGTATAAGTTTACGATATACCTGCAATTTAATTTAAATACGCTACTCTTAGTACCACAAATGTTAAGTAAGTATCTACAAAACAGGCACGTTTTGTCTCTCAGATATTATTGTTACTGTAGGTTTAGATTTTCATACTTACATTAAATTAAACAGCCAGTTTGTTTGTTGTAGGCTTCTCCCGTATTGTCTTACCCTTATTTGCTTTTGTTGGTCTTTTGATTGCTATTTACTTGTTCAACACAGAATTACATAAGGCATGCCGAATTTCAATTTTCAAATTCAATTAAATGCATGAACTGTTATGTGGCATGTGTAAATGTGTACCTACTTATGTATTTGAGCATAATACCTACAATACAATAAAATAGGAATTTACACTATCAGGAATCTGGTTCAGATAAAGAAAGTAACGTGTTTCACAATAAGTGGTTTTTCCAAACAAAAAATTAAATTTTGATATATTTTGTGTTTTATTTAGAAAACAAAAGAGCAGGAGACGCCGCTTCATGCTGATTAATAGACGATAGAAACAAGTTTATTTTTAAATAACCTATTTACATGCGGGTGAGTTATTCTACAAAAGCTATGTGCGATTTACATACGATAAAGCTTGTGAAATAAGGTCAACTCAATACGGGTCAATCCTGATGATATCTTTTACATTATAATTAAACTGTGAAAGGTTGTAGGAAAAATTGAGCTCTATTAAAGTGCACTATGAATAAAAAGTTAGAGGTATAACATGTATTAAACCGAAAAGTAATTACTTACTGAAATAATACTTTGCGATTTTTATTGGAGTGAAGACGTGCATGATAGATTGTGGCGACGTTTGATTCAGTGTTTTTCAAACTGTGGGTCGCGACCCCCAGGGGGGTCGCGGAGCCTTTCTAGGGGGGTCGCGGGCAAAATACATACGTCAAGTTAGATCTACAGGTGGTTGGTCGGCTACAATTCAGTAAAACACAATTTAGTGACAAAGTATGAGCTTGTTTGTAGCGTGAAAAGTCGGGCTCGCTTCGCTCGCAAGACGTACGCCTTTCTACCTGTTTTGCATTCACGGCTAGTTGAGTATCCTCGCTTGTTTGTAAAGCAAAAAGCCGTGCTCGCTTCGCTCGCTATACATTTATTTTTCAGTCTGATTTTCACTAGCGCCCAGTGCTTTAAGCTGCCACGATTATTTGTAGCGTGAAAGGTCGGGCTCGCTTCGCTCGCAATACGTACGCCTTTCTATCTGTTTGACATTCACGGATAGTGTTGAGGCTCCTCGCTTGTTTGTAACGCGAAATGTCGAGCTCGTTTCGCTCGTTATACGTGTATTTTTCAGTTTGTTTTTACTAGCGGCCAGTGTTTAAGCTTCCACGCTCGTTTGTAGCGTAAAAAGTCGAGCTCGCTTCGCTCGCGATACGTCCCGCTCCCTGTGGCTTGTTTTTAGCTGAAAAATTTAGCCTACCCAGATAAGTATGACCCAACAGGGGTCGCCAGTAAAATTTTGCCTGAAAAGGGGTCGCGTAATCAAAAAGTTTGAAAAACACTGCGTTAGTTAGTTGACGACGGAGCGCGAGATATCGAAGTCTGACGGACGCGTGCGTGCGAACGTTGCGTACACGCGCTTGTTGGAGTATGCTACGTTAATCAACGATATGAAACTAGTGTCTGGCAGGGTGAAAGTATAAACTGCTTACGTGCTTGAAATTGAAGTGCGTAAGGACGGCGACGACGGAGCGCGAGATATCGAAGTCTGACGGACGCGTGCGTGCGAACGTTGCGTACACGCGCTTGTTGGAGTATGCTACGTTAATCAACGATATGAAACTAGTGTCTGGCAGGGTGAAAGTATAAACTGCTTACGTGCTTGAAATTGAAGTGCGTAAGGACGGCGACGACGGAGCGTGAGATGTCGACGTCTGACGGGCGCGTGCGTGCGAACGTTGCCTACACGCGCTTGTTGGAGTATGCTATGTTAATCCACGATATGAAACTAGTGTCTGGCAGGGTGAAAGTATAAACTGCTTACGTGCTTGAAATTGAAGTGCGTAAGGACGGCGACGACGGAGCGTGAGATGTCGACGTCTGACGGGCGCGTGCGTGCAAACGTTGCGTACACGCGCTTGTTGGAGTATGCTATGTTAATCCACGATATGAAACTAGTGTCTGGCAGGGTGAAAGTATAAACTGCTTACGTGCTTGAAATTGAAGTGCGTAAGGACGGCGACGACGGAGCGTGAGATGTCGACGTCTGACGGACGAGTGCGTGCAAACGTTGCGTACACGCGCTTGTTGGAGTATGCTATGTTAATCCACGATATGAAACTAGTGTCTGGCAGGGTGAAAGTATAAACTGCTTACGTGCTTGAAATTGAAGTGCGTAAGGACGGCGACGACGGAGCGTGAGATGTCGACGTCTGACGGACGAGTGCGTGCAAACGTTGCGTACACGCACTTGTAGAAATATGCCATATCAACTTACTCAGTGATATTATTAACCCAGTCGCTGATAAATTGCTCGAAAAACCATAATGGAAGAAATTGCAAGAACGTTACTTACATGCTTGAAGTTAAAGTGTGTAAGGACGGCGACGACGGAGCGTGAGATGTCGACGTCTGACGGACGCGTGCGCGCAAACGTTGCATACACATGCATGTTGAATGAAACACGCTACGTCAAGTTACTTACCTATGTGAACCCAGTCACTGACATGTCACTGGACTGGAGAAACCTTACTTACATGTTTGAAATTGAAGTGTGTAAGGACGGCGACGACGGAGCGTGAGATGTCGACGTCTGACGGACGCGTGCACCCAAACGTTGCATACACATGCATGTTGAATGAAACACGCTACGTCAAGTTACTTACCTATGTGAACCCAGTCACTGACATGTCACTGGACTGGAGAAACCTTACTTACATGTTTGAAATTGAAGTGCGTAAGGACGGCGACAACAGAGCGTGAGATGTCGACGTCTGACGGACGAGTGCGTGCAAACGTTGCGTACACGCGCTTGTTGGAGCATGCCACGTCGCGGCAGTACTGCAAGAAACACACTATTGATTATTTTCTTACCACCATTGACTAAAGTTTTTTTCGAATCAGGCAAATGTACAAAAAATCATACATATATCACGTCTATATCTCTTGCGGGGTAGGCAGAGCATAAACGGCCATTTAAACCACGTCTGATAAAAGCTTGAGAGTAATTCAGAAGATTGTAAAATTGCTAAAATTGCAATACACATCAACTATCGAATCCCTTAGGCGCTTCTTAGATACAACACTCACGGAAAAGATATGGGGTTATGCTATTCTAAGCCCGCACCATACGGCATTCACAAAAAAAAACATTATGCGGCAATACTTAAAATCCCATAATTTGGATGCTTACTACGTGCGCCTAGTTTAATTATGGTTCCTAAATGAGAAAAGTTACTGTATGCTACGCTTCAAACAGAAACTCCAGCTTTACGCGAAATGCGAATAAGCGACCCAGTATCACGTACAACCTACCTATTCTAAGTAAATAAGTGTGTTCTAACGAAGAATAACTGAAGCATTAAAAAAAAGCTAAAGCTGGAACACAGGCGACACAGATAATGATCCGCTCCACTTCCTTTTAATTAAAATGCGGCTTGGCTATAATTAATAGCTACGGATTACATCTCGTAGCGCACAACTATTTTCTGCTACGTGCGCTACGCCGTAGACATTATTATTTAATAGTGTTGGATAGTTGCTTATGTAGAGAAAACAGAGTTGGTCGTGCCTTGTATTAATGTTTGCCAAATAAAAATACTGCAAGGTTAATACATACATACTTATAAGAAAATATTTCAAGGTGAAAGTCCGTGTTTTCCATAGTAAAGGAAAATTATTCTGCATTCTGTCATTTTGGATGGGAGGTTCTCAGAGTAATCTAATCACCTAATCACTCTTTAGACAGGTTCAAAATTTTGTTCAAAATCCTTTATTTTCTCCAAGATTTATACATTTTACGAGTATTCCTTGTTTCTTAGGATGAGTTGCTTACTTTCATAGGCATGTTCACTTGAAATGATTTGTCTTTTTTCACAAGATGTACAGTATCTCCCGCTAACTCATTGACAATTCTGTTTTTAGGGTTTTTATTTCTTGTGATTGATACCGACAAGTCGGACAAGAACTATATTGTACGAATCAGTAAATGTTGCTGCATCTAGAAAAGTAACAATTATTGCTGTAAAGTGTGCCAGTAATAAAAAAAAAAAAACAAATTTTGAATTGTTCATGAGTTGACGGGAGAGAATATACAATCAAAAAACGTTTTTTATGTATTGACAATGAGCGTTGCTTGACTTACGTAGCTGATCATGGGCAGGTTGAAGGCGGTGGCCATGCGACCCTCGTGCACGCAGGTTTCCTGAGGTCCGATAAAAGCTGAAACGTTGGCTGCCCACAGCGCTGCCACCTGTTGATAAGATCGAGCGTAAACACGTGGTGCCTTTAAAACTAAGGTACATTTGCTCTTCGAGTTTAAACATACCGGGAGTAACAAAAAGGGTAGGTATACCGAGCCGCAAAGAGGCCAAGGTACTTCTTAAACTAAAAAAAAATTCCCATGGAACATGGGTCGAAATATGGAAAAATAATTAGGACCTACCATAGTAAATCAATCGGCTAATCGGCGATTTTGTATGAGAGGTCCATATTTATTTTAAATCTCGACCCATGTTTCATGGGAAAAGTTGTTAAATTTATTAAGTACCTTGACCTCCTGTCAGATTGTTACCTAGGTATACCCTTTTTGTTACTCACCGTATATGAGGCCAAATAGGTATATAAAACTTGTCCCCAATGACGTAATTTTATCTGTTCTGTTATTAATAAGGTATTTTCGCTCTGTTAATGGAAGTTGGTAAAAACAATTCGCTATGATTCGCTACAAGAACTTAAAATAGATAAATTAGGTACCTAATGTGTGACCGCAAAATTGTGAAAACTTTAAAACTAAGTTAAATTCATTTTTGATGGGGATTGCTGCGAATAAATTACCAATCTACACGCCTAATATCTAAATACGAATGCCATTCCTATAAAAAGATCATCCATATAGATAGTCAATTGAAACGTGAATGAAACCGTAGACGGACAGTCACACAGGGCCACCCCCTCCGCCCCTGTCGCCTGTCGCAAAATAGAGAATTTACAGAAGGACAGCTCGGCCCTTTTCCCGATCATTTATACCTACGCTCTAGGGTTGTTACTTTCTTCTTCTGATTTTTTAAAATGCGGTACCGGGGTTAAACATACATATGTACAACACTTACATCATATCACACTTACACTATAACACATTGTACAAAAATATTTACACTTGCGAGTCATCATTTTGTCGTCCGCTCGCACTGAAAGCTGCTCACACTCGCTGTTAGCCGGTGGTTCGAGATAGCGCGCAAACGACAGCGTGTACATGTGTGTGTGAGTGTATTTACGGTTCCTTGTAGCCGACTCTCTGTATTATGCGCCCGCCAAAACTTACTTTGTGCCTCTGTGGCCCCTGCCATATAGAATGATAAATCTCGCCCCCCCCTCCCCAATGTCGGCTATGCATCCGAATGGATCGAGTTCAAATAAAATACAGCTCGATTCACTGGTTCGCGGCAAAAATACCCACCAACTCTAAGGGAGCTTCAATTTGTAACAGCTGGATGAATCCGATATTTATTACAAAAATCTACAGTGGTATATCGTGTTATTTACACGTAAAAATTTGGCGAAATGAAAAGTTTTATTTTCATGGCTAGCAAAACATAAAAATTATATGAGGTTTAGAACATATTTATCCTCCACGTAATTACTAGGCACAAAACTGAGCCCATCTATTTCAGAACTATCAGCCAGCTTAACTCAGCAAACTATGCTTAACCAAGTCAATTTGTAGCAGCAATCCTCTCCGAAAAGCAATTTAACTTAGTTTTAAAGCGTTCATGTGTGTTTACTGTTTTATAATTTTGTGGCCACATATAGGGTGAAATCTTACTAGTGACCGATAGCGAAAACTCAGAACCGGCTGGTGATAAGGAACCACTTTAGCCAAGGAACATAAGTCGAAATACGAAAAAAAATTTTTACCTCCCATAGTAATTCAAATCAGATGATCGGCAACTTTGTATGAGAGGCCAAAATTTTTTTTCGTATTTCGACCTATGTTTCTTGGGGAAAGTTGTTCCTTATGACCAGCCAGTTCTGAGTTTTCGCTATCGGTCACTAGTAAAATTTCACCCTATATTGTTGCTGTTTAAAAAATAACTGCTTTGGCTCTGTTCTAAGGTATGTAACCAGGACCATGAAACAGCTTGATTCTTCAGTGGAGAGATGATTTATTTGATGAGCTTTCTTAAAACTTTTACCCGACTGTGTCAGAAGGAGGGTAACGTTTTTCCAAAAGTTTGTATGTATGTGTGTAGGTGTACGTGGATAAGATTTTTTTTGTCTACAGCCCAAACCGCTGGGCGGATCTGGACGTATGAGGTGAGGTGCCGTTAGATTCCTCTCAGCAGCGCGAGTGACACACAAATTCAAAATGGCGGATTTGAAACACAAAATATAATTTTGGAATTACTGCAGTCGGGATTTTGTTTTTTTTTTAATACGTCTTCTTGTTAAATGTTATTTATTGGACAAAATAAATAATATTTTTTGCGTATACGGCTTATTTCAATTTCTATGTTCATAACTCAAACAGAAGTGACTCAGCTCGACAATGCAACTTAATAACGTAGAGACTAATAACTAGACAAGTTTCCCCAAGAGGATTCAAAAATAATATTTTATAGCTAAGTATCTGTCTTCTTTACGAGCGCTATAGAAAATTGCTTTATGGGTTAGAGACGTATTTTTGAATCAGTATAAGTTGGCTGTCACATACACCAGGCTGCGAAGTACGATCTAACAACTCGTATTTTTCGTTCACCACTCGAATCTATTCAAAACTTAACATTATTTAGGTATATCGATTTGTCTTAATAACTTGGAGTGACTGGTACGGTCGGGGTTAAAAAATAATACCTAGGACCATCTCAACTGATTCAAAATATCTCATAAACTACATTACTTTAGTATTTATCTGCAGCTAGTTCTGTATTTATAAAAGTAAAAAATAAACGTTAATGCATACCTTGGGTATAAAAAGATATTTTGAACCATTTATGAAGGTCCTAGTATGCTCTTTTGACCCCAACCGTACATCAATCTGTATTCAGTGTATCCCTAAAATGTGAAAAGCTAGGTGCTGCTTATATTACTAAGTAGATACTGGTAAAACTATAACTAGGAATGTCGTAAACTTTCTAACATAAAGTTCGCGTCGTGATGTAAAGTTACGATGGCACAATTTTGCGCTTTTTACTAACTTCTAGCGACAAATCGTAGAGTTACTGATGCTAACTTTACACATAAATTGTTTTCTTCCGAAGTTTATGATGTCATTGAGCCACATCGAGCTTAGGATTATTTTGAACAATTGTTTGAACATGTAATTTGTGATTTTATTCTTCGGTTTTCCAAATTGTTTTGTTCTAAAATACTCAGGATCAAGCAAATGTTTAGCACGTAGACAGGATGGATGGCTACGTACCTAAACATTTATTAGTTCCTAACTTTTTTGAGCAGATATAATTTATGTCATCTTTTTGTATATAAAATAGCTAGGTATACAAACAGTTCAATTTTGTCCCCGCTTGTACTTTAGTGGGTAAATATCCTCATTTCAGCATAAAGGCCTACTAGCTCTAGCGGTGTGGAATGGGGACAATTTGTTTTCTGTCAGTTACCCTCTGCACGCACAATGAATAGCCCGTATCGAAGGGACCCAGGATTGGATAGAGGTCAATACCAGAGATATGTTGAGCTTGCAACAAACAAAATATTTTTTAAATCTCTACTTCAGAAGTCGTAAAAATACTAAAGAACTTCATGAAAAAATGCTTTCATCTTGTTTATGGATGAACGAACAAGTCAATAAGAATAAGGATACCTTTTATATGCCTTTGTTCATATGAAAATGTTATTAGGTAAGTGTAGGATAGAAAAGACATCAACGCGAAAGTTTTTATTATAATTAATTTATAGATTGAAGTTGCTTTGATCCATTTTACATACCCAGAATATTCAGTTAGAAAAAATAGACATACTCGTATCTTAACTGTTTGTTTTACTTTATTCGATTCATGGCCTATGACTTCCCTGACATTGAGGCAAAATCAGGGGGAATCAAAGAAGGAATAGGAAAGCTTGGGCAAAAAGGAAATGAATAAACATTACCATTATAATAGATGTAGCAGGAAATGTTGCAGAAAATTTGTCCCCAGCTATTATGTTCCCCAACTTGTTTTTAGGTTTAAATTTACAAAGAGAAAATAGTGACAGTGTTAAGAAAAGAAACATTGCCTGATTTTCAGAGTTGGGTTTTCATACGTGGTAAATGTGTCGATAAGTACTTCAATATTTACAATAGATTAAAAAAAATATATTAACAAATGATGAAATAAGTAAGTAGTTTTGTAAATAAGTAAGTCAGTGCTCCTAATAAATAAGCGAAATTAGTTAACGAAATAAGTCACTAAAAACTTTAAATAACGATACAGCTAAATCCTACTACAAATTCCTCCTGTATTCAAATTGGGTTACCACACAGCTAAATAATGAAGAGTCAATACCTAACACTTTTTTATTCAACCCCGTATTGGCAGGTTATTGCGAAGCCTGTAGCCGACAGCGACTAATGCCCGCTTTTTATGCACCTAGCTCGAAGCCCTGCCTACTTGACAATGTCCCAGATCCATAAATTTATATCACTTTTGTTCTCACCCATTACCGCGAGGAAATTTCAATTTTCATAAGCAGAAGTGGAATATGCAAGACAAAATTCTGGGCAGATTGTCTCATTTGAATTTTTACCGACGTTTTGTAATACAGATGCATGAGGCAGAAAAGGCAGCCTAAATCCTTAATCAGGGATTCCAGACTGAATAGAGAAAATATTTAGTCGTATTTTGTCATTTATAAACGGTCTCTATAATTTTGCTTACAATGTGTTGCAAATGCCTTATTTTGTGATGAAAAAATGTGTCAAATACGGCATAATCTAGGGATAGAAAGTATTACAACACCCTCTTCTTTGTTGCGTACACAATAATACAATTTTAAGACAACCACCTGTCTCGTTAACTTACAACCTTCCTCCCTTAAATAGGTATATACTGAAATCTCACTTTCTGTTAAAACTTTGTGTTGTTGTTGCTGGTATTTCATTTGATAATAATTTTGCTTCAGAAATTTACTGTTCAAAACAGACACAATAATAATAAAGATACTAGAGCTTTTACAACAGTGTAAACATATCGCAGTAATCAAAATGTACACAGTATGAAACCAATTTCACTATTCCATTTGATGCATTAGCGAAACCGATACGGCAAGCTGTGCACAGAACGAGGTCCTGTGACCTAAATCTATTTACTATAGGTAGGTGGGTATTGTACTAGTATTAGCCGATATCATAAAAACACTTTACATGTTCCATGTGAGTGCCACTTAGGCTTAGTTTTTAGTATTCATTGTAGGTTTACAGCCAGAATGTACAGAAAGAGCTTTAGAACTTTTGCAAACAAAATAGAACAAATCAGATTTACATTTTGACTATCCGCAGGTTTTTTTTAACTGAAAATCATCGAGGTTCTTGTGATCTCAAGCACGAAAAAATAAACTGATGAGTAAAGAAAAAACAAGACCTTTCACGACAGAGATAAACGAATTAGGTGATAATCTCCGCTGAACCTGGCGGCAAAAGAAGGCAAAAAATGTGAGAAGGGCAATAAGTAACCTCAGCTTTCTGTCAAGTATCTCATCTACTGAAGAAAAGGTCAGGATTAGCACATAGGAGCCGTGGTTAGAATTGAAAATGATTCTTAACAGCTGGGAGATAGCGTTGAAAATGAGGCAAATGCCGTGATTCATATTTATAGCTCAGTTGAGTGTGTAGCGTGTGTGGCATACATTGTTTGTTGACAGTGGATAAACATAAGAAATCAAATAACAGAAATAATGTTTACTGTGATGCGATGCGACTGCTGAACGCAATCTCGATCACGCGTGTTCGTGATTAGTTAGAGATAGAACGATATAGAATAAAAAAAATAAGAACCTACTAACAGTACAAAAGTAGAACCTAGTTAAAAAGTTAAACACAGAAAATGGATTTTGATAAATAAATAAATATGTAGTTCAGTGGGTTTAAGTGACGATTTTCTTTTACAATCATAGAGCTTCTGAATCAGAATTAAAATAAACCTGAACCCTGCGACGAGTCTCGTACGAGATGCGGTTTTAAAACGACCCACATCAGAGCGTTTCCATTTTCACTTTAGTTTATCTCGTGTATGAAAATAGAGGATCCATCCGATAAATATTATCCACTTTTATGGAATACGCATTACCTATACTTCCTGCTGTTTGGTGTCGGTTAAGAATATCATCACATCATCTCATTTCTACCCATGAGAGTAATAGGCGACTGAGGGATGAATCCAAAGAACCCAAAGAATTGGTACCAGAGTAAGTTGAAAATACAACCTTGAATTATGCTCGCGAAATCATCTTCCTAGCATGGTGTGTATTATTTATACTCAGGCCCATGTCCAGGGGTAGACGGTTGATAGAACACGCACAGCCAACGTGTGGCGACAGGACAGACAATCGGAGGTCCCGTAAAATTGAAAGATTCGGTAACTTTTTTGGTAAGGGTCGCCACAGATAGACCGGACGTTTTTCGTGCAAACTTTTACAAGACATATCAAAATCTTTTTATTGAAGTTGACTTTGGCTAGAAAAACGTCTCAAAACATCGCTCGATGGCGCCCAGCGCGACCATCGGCGATGTTTGTCATTTTAGCCAAGTTTGCGCGAAAAACATCCGGTCTGTCTACGTAGGCACTAAGGGGTCATCCACAAATTACGTAAGGCAAAATTTATAAATTTGTGAACACTCCGAACCCCCTCTTTGTATTGACGTAACGCCCTTTTAGTATGGAAGAAAACGCCTGTTCAGAATAACGCCCCCTCCTAACATGAGTTACGTTATTACTGGAAACGCTCTCAAGCCCACGTGTGTGTATTCTACACTTCTCCAGAATAACACGGTATTTCTAGATACACCTCAAAATGGCATGGCTAAAGCTGTGATATCATAAAATTTTCTTATCGTAAGTCGGATCATGCCGTGTGATGCCGGCTTAGAATAGCATCACCCCAATTCAACCCGTGGGATAAAAACCGACTAAGGGATATTTATCCAGGGAATGGGCAGCAGCGTTCTCTATAAATGCATCATCTTACACTGCGCTCGCCAATCCGCCTGCCAAGCGTGGTGAGTATGGCAATACCCCCCGATAGGGGGAGGCCCATGTCCAGCAATGGACTGTTGTGGCTGTTATAAGTCGGATCAAGACAATGCGGATAATGGAAACGCTCTCAAGCTCAAGTGTGTGCATTCTACACTTCTCCAGAATAACACGGTATTTTCGGGATGCACCTCAGAATTACATCGTGTGGCGACGGAAACTGGGTCCTTGGACGCAATTCGTTTCCGTCTAATCGTCGTTTTAATTACTCACGGTAGCAATTTTAGATGGCCCGTTTGAATTAATTTTCAGTTTGTATCCGTGACAGTCAGTTAATCATTTATCACATAATTTATAGTATCGTGGATTGAGAATTTCTCTAATGGTAGGCTTATAAACCAAGCGTCGCGACAACGACGCCGTCAAATTTTGACGGCGTCGTGGTCGCTGCGGTCTTGTAGAAAAACCCGACCGCATCCCATACAAACCCTAGCGTCTCAGCGCGCTGTCAACGTGACGGCGACGCGGCGGCGTCGTTGACGCTGACGCCCAGTCTTTCTGGTATCCCTATACAAACCCATACAAACCAGTCATTTGACAGCGACAACGACGCCGCCGCGACGCTTGGAAAATAAGGGTACTATAAAGGTGCAAGTTCGTCCTCTGCGACTAGTACGAAGTATCTAATTATATCTCAATGTCTGCGACCGCAGAGTCGTTCAACGACCTGATGAACCTGATAATAATTATGAGGCAAACTACAAGCCTGATTTAACCTAAAGTATTTAGTGAAATTGTTTATACCTTGTTCAAAGCATATAAAATATTGGAATGTGCTTCTTTTGAGCCGCGAATTAATCAAAATCGTTACAAAAATGTTTTCATTCAGCAACACAACGATTATAAAAAGCATTGAAGTGGAGTGCACTTAGTATGCTTTTACCGTCTGAGTGTCGAAACAGATGCAACGTATCGTTTACGCTCTGAAACACTGAAATGGAACCCACATACGTATCCACCACAACATTAGTACAATAATGTAGGTCGTATTCGTTTAAAAAAAGCTTTATAGGCACTCCTAGTATCTATACATATAATAAAGTTGTAGAGGGTCGAAAGTCTGTACATAGAAGATTTTCGAAAAAAAATTGTTTGGTGATACTTAAAATTGATAACAGAACACGTTTCAGCAATTTTTAGAATTTTTTTCTGTTTATCTGTTTATTTGTTTATCTGTTTGTATGTGAAAGCATCACGCAAAAACGACTGAACCGATTTTGATGCAAATTATACCAAAATGTCTGGAAAATTACCGACCAGGTTATAGGCTAAAAAAATTCGACCCCTAAAAGGGGGGGTTGCCACTATACTTGAAATAAGTTTGCACGTAAATCGATATTGCGTGCGTTGCGTGCGGTAGAGGAATAAGTTACTATAAGATGTAAAAAAAACGACTCAAACTATTCCAAGGGGTGAACCAGTCCATGAAAATGAACAACTTTCCTCAAGGAACATAGGTCGAATAATGAAAAAAAAAATCCTTCCCTTCCCTACAAATTTAACTTGGTCGGCTATCGAGACGGCTGGAGCATTTTGTATGTGAGGTCCAATTATTTTTTCCTACAGTAGGTAAAAAAATAACTGCACGTATTTTACGACTAAACCAGTCCATGAAACTGAACAACTTTTCCTAAGAAACATAGGTCGAAATACGAATAAAAATTTGGCCCTCCCATTCAAACTGAACCGGCCGGCCAGAACATTTTGTATAGGATAGGAGGTCCAAATTCTTTTTTCATATTTCGACCTATGTTCCCTGGGGAAAGTTGTTCAGTTTCATGGACTGGTTCACTCCTTAAAATATTTGCAGTAAATTTTTTTACTCCTTATACAGGATGTTAGGGACGGTGTGACGAAAACTTTGCTGGCATGATCAGACCATCAAACTGAACAACTTTTACTATGGAGCCAATGGTGGGAAACGAAAAAAATTTTTCAACCTCCCATACAAAGTCAGTCAGCTGATCGTAAATTATGTATGGGAGGTCAAAAATTTTTTTCGTTTTCCACCATTGGCTCCATAGTGAAAGTTGTTCAGTTTGAGGGTCTGAGTACGCCTGCAAAGTTTTCGTTACACCGTCCCTAACACCCCGTATTTTGAACTACCTATGTTTCTTGGGGAAAGTTGTTTTCATCCTATCTATTCGAAAAGAACGCGCCGAAAAGTTCTTTTATTTGCACTTTTTAAATAAAGAACTCAACAAATGCGAATAAAACTACTTTGAATTTAGAACATCTTGATGTTCAGTCAGCGCCAAAGAAATAGAACGCAAATATTGTTCGAATAAAGGCTGTATGGGACGACGGCCCATAGTCGCGCGTCCCCAATAGAACTAAAAAAAAGATACACGCGAATTACAGTCCGTAATTTTCACCAAAAATAACACGTATACCTACCTATATTAGAATTTTATTTAACTTTTTGAAAAATTAGTTCAAGTGACAGTGAAAGTATAACATTGCAATAAAATATGAGGCGCCTTTTATTTTCTCATAGAGGGTGATGAAAAGTAGAGTGAATTACTCGGGCGCAAAATATATTTTGGCTTTGGGGATTCTACTCTAGAATCCCTTACTTCGCTCTGAATTCAAAAAAGCGCCCTCGCCGTAGAAGTGTTGTTTTGCGCCCTTATGATATCTACTAAAAGTTTCTTGAACTGGTTCACCCCTTCCAATATTTGCAGTGTTTTTTTTACTCCCATATTGGAGTCGAGATTCGAACACGTACCAACATAATAGTAAAGCAAAATAAAAAACCAACCAAGAGCGTGTCAGACACGCCCACAAATAGGGTTTGTAGTCAATGTTAAATATCAGCGTTACGAAGTTACCTAATTTTGTTGCTGGTTTGTTTGCAGTAGTAAGTATGCTTACGAACCACAAATGAAAAACTTTTATTTTTCTTAAAACTTGCGTGGATACAGTATCCGATATACTTAGTTTTTATGGTAACTTCAGACTAAGAACTAATTTTTTTTTTCAAATATTTAGTTCTTGGAAGAGAAAACACCCCATAAAAGCAAATAGGTACCTACTTCGAGGCAGAATCACTTCTGTGATTTTTTTAAAAAAAACCTCGCCTTAATTTTTAAAGATCTATTTAACGATACCCTACTTAATATAGCAGATGGTTTTTTTTATCCTCCTTTCACATGTACCTACGCCAAAAAATAAAAATATTTTTTTCCTAACATTCTAAATTTGTGTCAAGCAACACGATCTATCTTCACATCAAAGATGTCGATCGATTGAAAATGACGAAGTTATGAGGGCAAGGCATACAGTTAGTTTGTGTCTTAAATGGGTAGGTGGATTTGCTGGCGATAGTACAGAAATCTGTATGTACATGTTTTAAAACTGTTACAGGTCGGTGTCAAGTACCCCTGCAATAGTTTTCAAAAGAACATTTCGATAGCGTGTCTTAGAAACAGCTACAAAAAAAAAAAATGTACAGCTTGATGGGCCGCTCCTGCAGGCCTATCACTTTTGGTAGGTAGGTACCTAAATAAATAAAAAGTATACATACCTATTACCTACACAACTATTTAATAAGAAAACAAAAACAGAAGTGAAATAAGTAAGTAGAAGAAATAGAAAGAAACAAGCATCCTTCGACATGGGTCAACTCGGATTTGCTCCTTCACATAAAAATAGTAAAAGAACACCGGTGTTGGTACTGTAGCCAACTACCTATATCATCAAGATGTACCTACCTAACTCAGGCGCTCAGACTTAGAAACAGGAGGGATCGAAGTGGGCTTTCCTCTTCAAAGTCAAGTAACAAACTCAGATCGGCGGTAGTCTGGGGTTTCTCCAGGTTATTCCATCATCATCGTCATCACCATTATCTTTGCATGCCCTAATCGTACAAATCACGCATAAAATAATAACCATGAGACAAACATCGAAAATGAAAACGTACCATTATGTGTAAAAATTGTGCATGAATCACTCAAAAATTAAGCGATGTTTTTAGATGTTTGGTATGGTGGAAGATAAACGTTCTGATCATATTTTATAATTAGTGAGAACCTTTATCAGCACTGGAGGTACTCTCTGTCTACCTACGTGACGGAACACCATGAACTCGGCAAAATATTAAAGGGCGCCACACACCGGGCCCGTATGCGTGACGTGCACGTTATCACGCGCATAGAGATGACGTTGTATCGTCTGGGATTGTATGAGGCACCGCACACCGTGCTACTCGCGTGATTACGTGCACGCATACATAGGCAGGCCTCTCATACAATCCCATACGATACAACGTCACGTGATGACGTGCACGTCAAGCATACGCGCCCTGTGTGTGGCGCCCTTAAGAGATACGAAAATGTCTGTATTGAAAAATTTGTTTAGCATGATGTGCCGCTTCTGTCGGCTCAAAAACTTCTCTTGGCGAAACGAAGTTCGCGGGCACCAGCTAGTTTGAAATAACTTTACATCTTGAAACTAGCGGTCTCAAGATTTGATAAGGTTTCACCCGATACACTTCCTATTCCGGCGGAAAAAGGCATTTTCCCGGTATGTGTTGTACATATAAACCTCTCGAATCTCTATCACAGAAAACCGCATCAAAATCCGTTGCGTATTTTAGGAGGAGTTAGCGAATTCCACGACAGACAGACAGACAGAAAGAGAAACACCAATACGAATACGACTTCATTTTAAACTATGTATTGATGTAGCCATAATTATAGGAATAATGAAAGACAAATATGGAAAAGAACCTGCCGAACTACTTTCTGCAACTCTGTAACCAAACTTTTATTTGGAAGTAAGTAAATACAAGGCCATGCACCCCAAAAGTCAATATTTAGGTAGACTGGCAGAGATTCATAACTCTTAGGATACAAAAGCTCCATGCATTACCAGCTGTGTGCCTGACCAGATGCGTTGTATCATTTCGCTCTAAGGAGATGGAAGCCACATACCATCCGCGTATCTTTGTTCCACAGCGTGTGTGTTTGTACGCCAAAAACCATAATTGAACCGCTACCAGTACCTACTGAAAACACTACAATACTTGGATATTTCAGGCATCATGGGTATCTGACCAGATACGTCGTATCATTTCGCTCTAAGGAGCTGGAAGCCACATTCCATCTGCGTATCTTTGTTGCACAGATGTGTTTGTATGCCAAAAACCATTACTGAACCCCTACCAGTACCTACTGAAAACACTGGAATATATCTTGGATATTTCAGGCATCATTAATTTATAAACATTGTAAAATTGGAACTGCATAGGTATTTAGTGAGGTGTTACGAAACTTTTAGTGTAGGTAAATAAACAGTACCTAAACACTAATAAATTGAAACAATAAGCAACAAGTAGGTATACGTAATATGATTTTATAGATCTCCGTTTCCTATCTGACTCCAATAGTAATGCAAGTACAACGCCTGTGTAGGCGTAGTACATTCTGGACTGGAGTTTGCTTCAGAAAAAGAAAATTCCAAACTAATTAGGTAAAATTGATTGACAAAGTTTCCGGCGTTACTTTATTCCAACAACAGCGTAATTTTAGCTAAGCTCTTTTGTTAAATAAATAAAAGCCTAATCGCTTCCAAAGTTTGCTCATTAATAAAGTAAGTAGGCTTAATTTATAACCAGTAATTCGGAAACTAATTTGGTCTGAGAATGTCCATGATCGTTTCTGCTTCTGAAATTATGGCTATTGTAAACTCAGCCTACAGTCATATCCTCACTGGTGCGTTTTCCACTCTCGTAATTGCGATATTTACGTTTTGCCAATATAAGTATACTACTTGTATACTACTACTACAGTCACAACAGTCCACTGTTGGACATAGACCTCCCGCTTTCGGTGGGTATTGCCATACTTACCACGCTTGGCAGGCGGATAGTCGAGTCTAATATATGGCAATCAAAACTAAGTCATACTAAATTAATGCATAACAGAGCCTAAGGTAATTTTTATAGTAATCTCTACCAGAAGTTTTTTGAGCACTGGCTTTCTCACATACAGTACCGTCATCATTGGCCTCATACGTCTGTGACAGACGATTTATTCAGTGTCTGAGGCAAGATTTTTCATGGCTGTATAAGCCGATACGGGAGCGGCATGACTTTCCGCACGCTCTACAAACGAAGGTGGAATTAGAGACTGGCACATGCATGTTTAGATGTCGTTTTTGCCTTTTGTTTGCGAGACCAGCGAACCAGGCATCGTCGTGAGCTTTACGCCCATCAAACACACGCTTTCTCCATACATCCCTATTCTCAGCAAGCTTCTCCCAGCTTTGATGGTCGATGTCAAACGCAGCCATGTCACGTTTGGCGCAATCTTTGAATCGTAGCATCGGTCTTCCAACTCCTCTTTTGGCGTTAGCTACGGCGCCAAGCAGGACACGCCGCGGTAGACGCGAAGGTTCCATGCGGTACACATGCCCTAGCCACCGCAATCGTCTTTGCTTAAGCAAAGCGGTAAAGCTAGGCAGCTGTGCAATTTCTAGAACTCGCTCGTTTGTGACTCTGTCCTGCCAAGTTATATGCAAGATGTTTCTTACGCAGCGCATATGAAATGTGTTGAGTCGACGTTCTTGTTTTGCGTACGAAGTCCAGGTTTCAGCTCCATACAAGAGTATGCTTAGAACGCAAGTTTGGTAAACAATTATCTTGGTTTTTGTGGTCAGGTGTTTATTATTCCATACTCTTGTACTGAGCCTGCCGAACATGGTCGCCGCTTTGCCGATACGAGTATTGATCTCAGCATCGAGGGTGAGATTGTTCGACACAGTCGACCCCAAGTAGCAAAACTTGTCAACTATGTTCAAGGGAACGCCACCGAGCAAAATACGTGGTGTTTCTCCACCTTGAGCTAGCACTACTGTTTTTTGGCATTAATGGACATTGAGAACAGAGAACACGCGTGGGAAAACTTATCAACAATGTCTTGAAGCTCACTTTGAGAATTAGCAACGAAGGCTGCATCGTCAGCGAACAAAAGGCTATCGACGAATAAGTCATCGCGGTTACGCTTTGACTTAAGAAGCGAGATATTGTACAGCTTCCCGTCAGCCCTAGTGTGCAGGTGTATACCCTGTTGGTCATCGCCGAAAGCAACTTTAAAAAGCAATGAGAAGAAAATACCAAACAGGGTAGGAGCCAACACGCAGCCTTGGCGAACACCTCTACGCATTTCGAACGGCTCGGATGTATTGCCGTTAAAAACAACAGATCCTTTCATGTCCTCGTGGAAGGATTTAATGAGGCTTAGAAGTTTTGGAGGGCACCCGATGTTTAAAAGTGCAGTATAGAGTCCTTCCCTGCTCACGGTGTCGAAGGCTTTGTTAAGGTCGACGAACGCCACAAACAGAGGTGATCAGTTACCGCCCGCTCCAAGTTGGGCAGCCCCCGACCAATAAGGTACTGATCCGCCCCGGTGCTGGTTTGCTCTTTTAGGGTGTAGAGAGCACCAGCCTCAACTGGACAATCGGCGCCGTTACATTGTACACCTGCAACTAACAGGCATAAAAACATCACAAACCAACCCCGCTTATCCATGCGATTTGCAACATGGAATGTCCGTACTATGAGGACAGGCCTCCCTGACACCTGTGGAGGTTCTTCTACTGACGCACAAGATCTGCGTAAAACTGCCGTAATCGACGCCGAACTACACAGACTGAACATTGCTGTTTGCGCTTTACAAGAGACCAGACTCCCTGACGAGGGTTCCTTGCGTGAGACACATTATACATTCTACTGGAAAGGAAAGGACAGCAGCGCTGTGCGCGAGTATGGTGTTGGCTTTGCCATACGCAACGACCTCTTAACATCTATAGAGGCTCCTTGCGGCATCTCGGAACGCATTATGTTGCTGCGATTAAATACGGACCATGGTTACGTATCACTGATTTCTGCTTACGCACCAACACTATCCTCAACAGATGAAGCCAAAACACATTTTTATGACCAGCTCGACCAGACTCTACGCGGGTTAAAACCATCTGACCGCTTATATATTCTGGGCGACTTTAACGCTAGGGTCGGACAGGACAACATTGCTTGGCCAGATTGTATAGGTAACCACGGTATAGGGAAGCTTAATGAAAACGGCCAACGTTTATTAGAGCTTTGCTCTAAACACCTACTGTGTGTTACCAATACCTACTTTAAAGGCAAATCAACTCGCAAAGTGTCCTGGAAACATCCTCGTTCTGGACACTGGCATCAACTGGACCTTATCCTTACCAAAAAGAAAAATCTCCGCGAGACCCTGCACACGCGATCATTTCACAGCGCTGATTGTGACACAGATCACTCCCTGGTGGCATCACAAGTTGCTATAGCTCACAAAAGATCCACTCATCCAAATTGCCTGGTAGGAAGAAGCTCGATCTTCCAAAAACCAGAGACGATGAGGTGGTCCAAAAGTATGAAGAGCTGGTACGCGACGAAGTTGCCACCTGGGATGTAGACGCTCCGATAGAGGAGGAATGGGGCAAAGTAAAGAAGCTACTTACAGAAGTAGCCGGTACGGCTTTCGGTCATCAGAAAGCCAAAACCAGGACTGGTTCGCTGAAAATCTCGAACACATTACACCTCTGCTCGAGTCCAAACGACAAGCTGCGCTAAAACATCGCCTTAACCCATCCGAAAAGACGCGTATCGACCTATCGAATGCAAAATCAGCTTTACAACGCACATCACGGTACTTCGCAAATGCATACTGGACCGAGCTTTGTCAAAGCATTCAATCATGCGCTGATATGGGAAACTTTGGTGGTGTTTACGCTGGGATTAAAAGGCCCTTGGTCCTTTTCCTAAAAACAGCCCCCTTAAAGAAGCGGACGGCACTGTTATTACAGATGCTCAACGCCAACTCGAACGATGGGTAGAACATTATGTTGGTCTCTACTCAGAACCAGTGAACATAATGCCAGAAGCTGCAGATTGCATGCCAAAACTAGCTACCTGGACTGAGTTAGATGATCTTCCTACCATAAGGGAGTACCACAAGGCTGTAAAGCAGCTTAAAATTGGAAAATCACCTGGAAACGATGGTACCCACGCCGAAATTATCAGGCTCAAGTGCATATTACCCATCCTGCACAATCTGTTGTGTAAATGTTGGGAAGCGGGATATATACCACAGGATATGCGCGATGCTAACATCATTACCCTATACAAAGGCAAAGGTGACCGCGGTGACTGTAACTGTTATCGTGGAATATCCCTTTTAAGTATAGTAGGTAAATTATTTGCTCGGTTAGTCTTAATAAGACTCCAGAAACTTGCTGATCGTGTATATCCCGAATCGCAATGTGGATTCCGCGCCCAACGTTCCACAACAGATATGATCTTTACACTTCGCCAACTGCAGGAAAAGTGTAGAGAGCAGAAAACAGTACCGTATGGTGGTAGAAATAGATCCATTCCTAGTGGTTCACACAATCGTACAATTTGACACGCATATAAACCTTGTTGTTGTTGGAACTTGGCTACATATTTGAAGAGCGTCTCTGTTGTGTGTCGATAGATCGCATGATTTCAGTCTTTAAAATTATGAATATGAACAAGAGCTTGTTAAATCAGAATGTTATTAGAACGTCGTCGCTGGAATCACAATGGCTAAAATTAAAAGAACTGGAGTCCAGACAATGCAAAAATAGCATGAGTACGGATGCGACCCTTAGGCCGTAAAATTTACGCTCACCACGCAGCTTGACGTAAATCGTAACTATCTTATCGGGCAATGGGCAGTAAATCGTTTATCTGTTTTGTTTGCCTTAGTCGATGCGGAATCTGTGTGGTGGACTTGTTAGTTCGATATTCAATTTTATCTATATCGATAAGTGAGACATTATAACTACTTATTCATAAAGGAAAGGGAAATAACTTTTCATAAGCAAATAACGGTTTATATACCTAGGAAAGGCATGGATCATATACGGAGTCGCGTCTATGCTAGGAACGCAAAATAGTTTCTGTGTAGTGCGTATGAGTCAATAAGGGATATTTTTGTATCCTGCATTGAATAAATAATTTTGGGTTTTGAGTCTTCTACATTATAATGAAAAACAGTTTAAAACATTCTATTTATTTCAGATCCATGTGGACGCTTTGTAGAAGTTTCGTTTCATGTTGTGAAGGGTAACAATGCGGTTAAACTAGCCGTACTAAGTAGTTCTAGCGCTCTCTGTTTTATATTTATCAGAGGTTTTACGGTTTCAGTTTTCAGCGCGCTTAATTTACATTAGCCAATTTAATACACTTCAAACTCTTTTGTCGATATTGTCAAATATGCGAAAAACAAGATGCTTTAAACGAACCAATAGGAACAAACTGAACTTTGATATTGACACATTTTGGACCAAACACAGAAAAAAGCACAGTCTAGACATGGCCATTACTCCCCAGCTGGTTACCACATTGCATAGTGACTAAAATAAAAGATGGCAAATCTTAATAAAAGCTTTCTGCTAAGAATAGCCGAGTACTGATGTCCACAAGCTGTAAAAGAATAATGACTGGAGAGCACGCCCCGATTCACAAGTAATTTTGCACTCCATTAAAGAAAGCGTGATCCCCATTAACTTCAAGTCTTCAGACTTTGTATTTTAGTCCGCTTAGGTACTAAGCTAGGCTACAACCCATAAATACACCAAGATAGGTAGATAGGTATGGTATAGGCTATAAAATGTCACTTTGCCGTAATATTTTTCTTTCGAGTAATATACGAGTAATTTCGACTAAGGGCGCAGGAATCGTAGCATTATACATACGAAGGGTGAATCCCATTAAAATAAACAGGTAGGCTTGGCTTCTTCTTTCTCTTATCTAGGCTAAGTACTTAAAATAGCGTGATGAATAGGTACGTAGTTATTTATCAGCTTTAAAACTGGGTTATAAATATTACTGGGATAGGACCTTAGTAGGTAGTTAATAAGTAGCCGATTTCATATTCGGCGAAATATAATAAACAAGTCATACCTAATAAATTACATTCGATCGACACGCAAATGAGAATAATTCTTCAAAGCTTTCAAACCAAACGGCATGAAGTTTGACCACTTTTCCTTGTTTTCCGAAAATATTTTCTTTCTTAGAAAGCAAAGAGTCACGTTTTTCCAATACATCATTTTTACAAAGCTCAAGTCCGAAAAAGGAATCACGATCTTTCCAAACTTTTCTCGTTCCCGTGAACAAGTATAGTCAAACTTATTCGGAAGGGGTGGGGGGTCATATTTTACCTGTCGAATGGATACTTCTTCCTGGCCGTAAGTTTCGGCGACAACGAAGTCCAGGGAGTGGCCCATTGGACCCAGTAACTTCTCGTTGACCTCGTCCACGGCCATTGATATTGCTCCTGTAAACAAAATAAGGGGTTTTAAATACTTATAATACCAACATCTAAAGACGTTAGAGTCATTCGGGGTAACTGGGCGCACTTTTGTCTTTACACCGCCGTAGCAAAAAAAGTATGACAGCTAGGAGCACAAACTTGAGTGTTTTGGGTGGGGCATTTATCTGGCTATAATAAATAATAGACACGATTACAGTAGGTTCATTACTTTTTTTGCTATAACGCGTTTTAAGGAAAAAATCGGAATGCGCTCACTTGACCCCAATTGCGGGTAAGTGAGCGCAGCTCTGTGGGGTAAGTGTGCGCTATGGAAACGAGTAGGATGGTTGATGACAAAATTTATTAAAAATATAATTTCGGGGTACAAGGCTGATACTAAAATTAAAATAAAATAATATTTATGAAAACTACGCATATTAATAATTTAATTTAAACAGCTTTGTTCGACAAAACATGCGCTCACTTACCCGCGCACACTTGCCCCACGAGCATAATTTTGAAAATAACGTTTGCCGGATTTCAATTTCAAAGCCAGTTCAAAATATTTTTTATCCCATATCTGCTAAAATATGCACATTTACAAATGAAATAGAATTTACCGTGTTTGGATCAACGGCCGTTATGCAGCAATGTTTTCTAATACACTAAAATGTTTCGATTTAACTGCCATTTTTGCTTTTTTATAAAAATATCCTTGACGGTAAGCCACGCTGTCCAAACGATAGTTGAAACTAATTGGTGACTATATCGCCACAAATTAACCTGAAGACACACCCCACCCCCCGCATCCCGTTTCCGAGATATAAGCGATGCGCTCACTTACCCACTGCGATCACTTACCCCAAATGACTCTATTCCGCCCAGGTAAAAATGTCTAGTATATTATAATTCTATATAGCCGAAAATTAATCAAATCAAGATGTACTATGTTTGTGCTATTTAGAGAATATGTTCCTACTTGACTCCATTGACAAGTCTTAAATGATACCCATACTCCATGGGATCTCCAGTCGAAGTTATCCAGGAGTAATGAATTGCTGGAAATATTTAAAAGGGCGAAATCCTTTTGCAACATGATTTTGTGTTCCAAACGTGTTGCGCCGACCCCAAATAATTGGGATAAGGGCAGGATAAGATGATGATGATTTAAAAGGGCGAAGAAACCCATGAAACTAAAAAACTTTCCCTGAGGAACGTAACCTATTTACCTCAAAATCGATTTAAAATTGTACGGGAAACTCAAATATCGGTTTACTTCAAAAAAGTCAGTGAACACACAAATCCCCGGAATTGTATAAAGGTATTTGTGAGAAAGATTTACTTACAATCTGTTACGCCGTTGTTGGTCGCATCGCAAGATTTAATAGTGTACAAGTGCCAAGTGGTGCCAGTATTAATCTCGAGCCACGTATTTGGCAGTGGAAATAAACAGTGCAACTTCGCAACCGGTCTTGAGTTGAACTCTAAATCTCTGGTTTAATCCAAGAAGCTAAAACTTTGTGGAACCTGACATGCATGCACTGCTATACGCTTAATCCTCTTCAACATCGAATTGTACCGTTTCCTTGTGATAGCATTTAGAAATACTGCCACCTCTAGTCCACTCAGGGTGTTTCGTAAAAGATAATTTAGAGGTTTTGACCTCGGCTGACTATATGTCGACTAATGGTCAACCGCGTCGTAGCGATGATACTACCTACAATAGCACTCGCAAAGAGTGTTAACGTCAGGCAGGCAGCCATTCACAAAACGTAGCATAATCCTTTTCCTACATTTTGTGTTTTAACAAAACATGCCAGTTTTTTGCGCCATGTTGCGCCGACCACAACTGATTGGGACAAGTGCAGGGAAGATTACCATCGAATCGTACCCTTAACCACCTGTACTACTATGTACCTGTACTATTATGTATTCTGTGCCTTAACCAAAAAACATGCATAAAAAGGTTGATGAATGACGAGGAAGCGAAAGAGGTGTAGGTATCAGATCGTAGCAAGTGGAAGGACGTAGGCTCTGTTTACCCCTCCAGTGAAGAGGCGTGATTTATGGTACGTACCATTGTTTGCATAGAACCGACTTGGTAAAAGTTTAAAAAGTAATATAATAACTGAGCTAGTAGGTATACTAAGGAGAGAATTTTGCCCAGCAGCAGCAAAGGAAAAAAAAACAGGAAGCTAAAAAAAAATACGGGTTCAGTAACTCAAAAAATTAAATCCCACTCTCAAATCAGACCAAGTGAATAAATATAGGTAGGTATAAATATGAGACTAACATTACTCTTGGAAGAGACGACGACAATCCAAATCTAATTTAACTTTGTCACTGTTTCTCTCATTTACCTACTTACTGCAACTGTTTGCTCAGGGCTCAGATCAAAGTTGTGCCACATTGTTTATAGGTACAATCCTCGTTACAATACACGGGTCGGTATATTATAATAGGATGATGACATAAGTTCACCAAATAATATAGAGTGCTGTGTGACATGGTTTTAAAGGACAATACGAGTACGGGTTTAATAGTTTTAAATTCCTAGATCACAAGGCGTCAATTATTGGTTGGAGAAAAGAATACCTCTATATTTTCGTTAAATTTTCCCGGAAAAGTAAACTTAAACTCGAGCTACATATTAACAGCTGAGAACATAGGTCTTCGGCTGTCTACCTTTCAAGTTTATTTGTTCAAGTAGCAGCCAACATTCGTCAGGCGCCGAACGATATCGACAAGTCGACACTAACAGGCAAAGACACGATAAAGCTTTCACAATCTTTTAGGTACAAAGGAAACACTACAGGTTTAGATCCTATGAATTTAGGATAGCAATACCTATTGCTGGTTGGAGAGCAAAATATGTTTACGTGAGATACTGCCAGGAAAGTTGAATCTTTTATTTTGCATGACCAATTTCTCGCTGATATTTGCCCATTTTCTGCCTGCGACCAGGGGGGTGTCAGCCGTTGCTCCGAATAGTCCTTGGTGTCGCTGCTATCACTTCATTTGACTGTGGCGGCGGAATTTAAATTTGGAATGATAAACAATATTGTCGGAATTCATTGATCGGTGACAATGACACTCTTGTGACAAGACCTTTCCTTGTAATTATTTATTTAACATGAAGGGTTTTCCTTTCAGATCAAAATGCTTTGAGTAACCATAATTTGCGTACTTACTTCAAGATGTAATCTGATGATAATGATGATGATGATTCTGACCTCACCTTATTTATGGGAAAAGCAGGTATGTAATGTAATTAAAAATTAATATTGTGCACTTTGTACTTATGTTCAGCGCAAATTTAAAGTACTTTCTACCGTCTCCATTCCAACACAGATGAAACAGAATATTGATGACGAAAATGTATACCTACCTATTTTAATACTTATTTTTACCCGACTGCCTCAGGCGTAGGGTTATGTTTTTCGAGAGTATGTATAAGGGACGGTGTAACGAAAACTTTGTAGGCGTGCTCAGACCATAAAACTGAACAACTTTCCCCATGGAACATATGGTAGTAAACGAAATTTTTTTGACCTTCCATACAAAATATATGATCTGACGTATATTTTGTATGGGAGGTGAAAAAAAAATCTTTTACTAGAAAAGTATATTTTCCTTAAAATTAGCTGCCTAACCTCTATCTAATTTTAATGCTTATTAAAATATTCAAATTTCAGATCTTCATGTGCAACCTTCGCCCCTTCTTGTGAACACTGTACAAGCTTCTACATCTACCTAAAATGCCAGGCCGAATTTACTTTATCATGTACGTTGAATTAATAATTACATATCAAAAATCGCAATGGAAATTTCCGATAAAACTCTTTGTAAGTGGTAATGTGGTACCTAAGTTTGTTGAACTACTTTGTATAAATGTATTTTGAAAATTTAATAAACTGACAATTTAATTCCGTTTTCTGAAGTTTTATTCACATTTTCTTATTAATTTAATCAAAATCAATACAGTATACCCTACAGTAGAATGTCGCAGTTTTATCGATAACAACCGCACAGCACTAATAATCGATAGCAATACATGTTTCGATGGACAGCACTATCAATAAACATAATACCTATTTGGATGTACTCTCCTTAAAGTTTATATTTACCATCTATGCTTTTTGCGTGATCTATAGTTAACATCGATGGTTACTGTGCGACGCTAGCGACACGGTGGTCCTCGTTTGGTTTGTGGTTTCAGTGACTGTCTTATCTGTAGCTAGTCTACATATTTAAGTTCATCTGTGCCTGCGACAAAACGTGACAACGAGAAACTTTGTAGGGATTTTCAAGTGTCATGTAGAGGGCGCTATACTAAGTTGAATGAAATAAGGTTTTTTTACAAAATAAGTCCGTACCACTTTTTCAATGATACTCTTTATTTTATATTTATTAAATTGATCGCAAATTGTTATTGATTACTGTTAACTTACATGAATAACACTTAATATAGTAGCAAGGCGACTTAATTTCGTAATAAATCAAACGAACAGTAGGATGTCATTAATTAGTCAACGTGAATCAAACCTGACAAAAGCATTGCCGGGCAAGCCGCCCACCATAATGAATTTTACCCGAGAATTTTACTGATTGATTGGTATTAGATTTTCAAGTAGGTAAGCAATACGCCCTCTGGTTTGACATGACTCAGAACCGTCAATAGAAAAATTCCCATTCCGAGAATTCAACGTGATTTTAAACGTGACAAGAGCTAAGTTCCATCGGGCGACAATTTGTTCCGTCAACAAAGTTTATTGTTCGAAGAGTTGAACCATCGGAGCGACTTCTTCAGGAGACGATGAGGCGACCTCTGTCGACGGTAAAGTGGATTTTATCGACACGGCAAAGCTTTCAGGCTCACAGCTGGAAAAGGCACAACTCTACCGCGAGACATAGCAATGGTGCCTATTTCATCGTACGCGTTTATTCTTTTGCCGTGTGGTGCCGGCTTAGAATAGCATCATCCCATTTCTACCCGTGGGTGTCGTAAAAGGCGACTAAGGGATTGATCCAAGGAATGGGCAGCAGCGTTCTCTGTGAATATCTTCAACACCTTGCACTGCGCTCGCCAATCCGCCTGCCAAGCGTGGTGAGTATGGCATTACCCCCAATTGGGGGAGGCCCATGTCCAGCAGTGGACTGTTGTGGCTGTAATAGTAATAGTATAGTTTATTCTTTTACGTGCCTATCTCCGACTAGCCACTTAAAAAATTAGACAAATAAAAGACACAGAAAGGAAATGTGCAACTGTCAGCTGATTTCTATATTTCCTGTTTCTTTTCGTAAGAATATAGCAGGAATAGCTAGGAAATATCAATGAAAATGTCTCGCAGAATTGACGCCAGTACCAGTCCAAGTGGTGACGAGGAAAACAATCACTAGCTAATGAAGTTGTATGCATTTGGAATTAAAACAATGGGATGGAAAAGCTATCTGTGGTAAAGGCAAGTTTAGTTGTTTCATTGAAAAGCTAACGGTTTGGCTTAGGAAGTGAGTAAGAACATGTAACTATTCAATCAAATGCAGTCAATGTATGATAGGTGTGCTGTGTGTGGTGCTGGCTAAGAATAGCATCACTCCGTATCTTTCCTGTTGGTGGCGTAAGCAGCGACTAAGGGATCTGAGTGTTGAGTTGAGTACCTACCTATTGCAATTTTAAGCGATAAGCTGACAACCTGTCGTTTATGGTGGTTGATACAAAGTCTTCTGAATCACTCACGAACTTTTGTCAGACGTGGTGTATATGGCCGTTTTTACAACCGTTTACGCTATGCCTACCCCGCAAGGGATAGAGGCGTGATATATGTATGTATGATTTCACTCTTTATTAAATAAATAGGCAACTACGCTAATTGGAAAATTCCTAATGCAGCTGATAAAAGGTTATCTTATGAATGAATAGTATGCACAACGTGTTTGACTATTCTAGTGATATTTCGAACCTTGATGCAATGACAGTTTCAACGATTTAAAATTATAGTTGAAGAGCCGAGGGGGTAAGTGCCTATCTCATAAACTACCACGATAGGCTAGGTTTGGATCGTTAACCGAGACTTAAACAAGTCGTAAGACCCAGGTCTGCCACAGCCAATACTGCCGAAACATAAAAATAATCGTCATTTTTCAAACATATTTTTTCGTAAAAATTATCTCATAAGGTACCACAATGAAAATGCTGGCATCAGTTAACCATTGGAAAATTATGTAAAAAAAGCTTGGCCTGCCACCCTGGTACCTTTTGGTTAACGATCCAAACCTAGCCTATCTGTTGGAAATTGCCTATGGACGCAAATACTTTTTATAAGCTTACTCTATGATCTTCAGTGTCAAGTCACCGGTTGTTACGTGCTGTTGATAATTTTCCAATCTAATATTATTAAACCAATCTAGTAGCCAAAGTCGCGTGTTATTTCCTACACTATCGTTATCACGATAGGCTAGGTTTCTTATGAGATAGGCACCTACCCCCTCGGCTCTTCCACTATTATAGTAAATTAAGAGCGAGTCATTCTGTATGGCATATTATTAAAAAATAAAAACTATCTACTATGGCTGGTTCACCCCTGACATATTTTCAGCATTATTTTAATGTTACACTACTGTTTGGGATGCTGGGTGTCTATAGAGACCTAAGACAGTGCTTACCTGATAGGACTCGCCCAGGCCTCTGGTAGTTCAAATCACCAGGTCTTCGCTGGGAACCGGTGAGGTATCCCAGAGTGAACTTGTCACCCTGGGACCCTTGCAGGTCCAGAATCAGCAACAGACACCACCAGTGCTTCTGTGAACAAGATAGAGCTATTTAAAAAAACATACTTATCCATGCCTATGCCGTGTGGTTCCGGCTTAGAATAGCATCACTCCCTTTCTTTCCTGTGGGTATAAATGGCAATTGTTTACAGCTGTTTACACTTTGCCTATCCCGCAAAGGATATAGGCGTGACATTTGTATTTATGTACTTATCTTAAAACCTTCTTGAATGACAAGTGAAAACAAAATGTTAAATTTTGAAAAACCTACGGCAGTTTACTGCAGCGCCCCCTGCTGAGTTGTTCACGTAATACGTATCTAAAAACATGAACAAAAAAAATAGAAATCCATCACTGAAAACCTCATCAAAATCGGACTAGTGGTTTGGGAGATATTTGGCAACATAAGTTTGCACAAACACACAAACGCACAAACACACATTCTCTCACCCTAAGGTAATTTTTACCTACATCGATTTCAAAAAAAAGGTGATCATCAAGTGATCTAAAAAGGTCATAATTATAGGCATTAAGAAATGTCTATTGTACGATATCTACTATCTACCAGTCCTAACACCAGTGGTAGGAATTATTCCAATATTGTTGGCTCGTAAAGTGTTTCAAGCGGCTGACACAGCTTTAAAATACGCTTAATACCCAAACCACTCACAGCTTCAGGCTATAATCTTCTTACGACCATACATAATGGCCGTTCAAACATAAAGTGCTCAATAGAAAATAGCTTATATTGGGATAATGTCGCATAAAACTGCAAAAGGTCAATAGAGGCAAGTTCTTGATTGGGAAATTTTATGATCGAACATGTTTTTAAATTAGAAAAGATACCTAAATAGACTAATCTAAGGCTGATTGATTTGTAACGTGTAAGTCTTTACCTATTGATGTTTATTTATACGATCTGTAATAAAATTTCAAATTTTACTTGCGTGTAGGCTGTTCGATTAGTAGACGATTAGAGATGCCTGCCGGGTGGTCTTGGTTGTTATACGTAACCTACCTGTACCAACTTTTTGAACCTGTATTTTTGTATTCGCGGAACGACTACAACATATCTACACATACGCAAGCACTAAAACTTGTCGGCGACAGGTCGTCAGTCGACAGGTTCAAGCTACAATTGCCGGCCATTGTGAAAGTTGCCAGTAGGTACTTGCCATTGCCAGGCGATCTCGAATGTGGCGCAAATCGTAACAGCTGTGTCTGAATCTGTCTCGAGAAAGCTATAAAGCTCTTTTCGGGCGTTTTATGATGATCGTATTTTTTCACTTACCTACTCTCGCCTCTCATGCTAAAATAAAATATGTAAGAGAAGATTGTATTCACACTAAACTTTCAGAAGATTACAGAAATCGATCTCGCATAATTGAAAAGTTTCAACTAGGGGGATCCTTTGGAAAGGAATTTAATTTAAGGACCTTACATATTTCAGCAGTCGTTTATTGCCATTCTGAAGAAGTTACAAAACTTTATTACTTAGTTCAAAAACAAATTGATTGGGTCATATAAGCACACCGACAAATTAGTATTCGCACAATAACTGCACGTAAATATCATAAAACTTTATTAAAATGCCCTTCAAAATAACTTTAATCCATGACCTGTATTTCTGAAATACACGCACTACGTAATACGAGGATGATTGTTACATACCGCTTATAATTTTCTCAGTTTATTTGCCAGAAATTGATACTTTCTCGTCCAACGAATTGGCATTCACAAACATTGACTCCAGTATTGGGTCATCTGATCCTGTATCGTACACTTGCTTATTCAGTTTTCCAATTATTATTGTTGATGTTAATTTGTAAAAAGCCAAGCGGGAAATAAATGCACAGCTCAACGTTATGTGAGGACTGAGGAGTCGTCGATTATGCATCAGTCAGGTAGGTTATACTTGCACCGTAGAGAGGCCTAGGTGTTTCGCGCGAAGACTACAAAAGTACGGATTTTTTTAAAACACGTGAGGAATTTTGACATAGGTAGGTACAGGTGTAGGGCAAACGGAAGTCGCGGTGCATATCTAATGTTCCCTACCGGGACAAAATGTTGAATGCTCAAAATGTAGGCGGTTTACAAACTCATCTTACCAATAACCATCATCATAAACCAATATTCATCGGGTCGTTTGTTAACTGGAAGTCCCAAAGATCAACGATGAGAAGATCAGAGAGCCATACGTTGTCACAGTTTCCGACACGATGCCGCATGCGTCGCACTAGACGTGAATTCGTTTGTGTATAATGTTATAAAAATAGCACCCGTGGGAGATATTTGTGTAACTATGACCGGGTTAAGTCAACAGTGTCATAAATAGGGCCCGGTGTAGCGTAGATGCACTCTGAGGAATTTGTGTTGACAACTATTTGAATAAGGACTATTTCGCTGCAGACCAGGCCAATGTTCATGAAATTTACTTCGAATAGACCGTTAAATCTGTCTCCGTTACTGTTTAAGTTTGTCTAAAAAGTGGCACGCTTTTGTCCATTCACTAGCAAGATTCCTGGCCCAGGAATACGCACTATCTACCACTCTACCTGGATTTATAATGGAAAGAAAATTGAGCAGGCAAAAGCATATTTTGCTGAATTAATCTAGAACGAGAATTTGATAGACACATTAGAAACATTTTATCAGGCAACCTACTTAGGTACATATAAATGCGTCTATCGGAATCGTGCTAGTTACGAAACGTCATGGAAGAAATACAACTAGGTTGTTGTTGTTCAAAATTACGACAGTCAGTAAGACAGACAGAGAAACGCAAAAAGCGACTTCATTTTATACTATGTATTGATGCATTTAAAGTCACTACTGGCTCAAGGTTATGAGTTTGGCGTATTTTCAAAATATCAGTCAACCTAAAAGCCCGCATATCTACACGAAATACGGAGCCATTAGGAATTACATTATGAAAATAGATTCCCTCATTGAAAGACTGTTAGCAGGCAATGTGAACGGCCTCTTGAAGATAACAAACTATCGGAACTACTTAAGGGTAAACATAACTGCTAACTTCCGATCTTGCGAAGTAACTTCTCGTTTGATTAACATAAGTGCGTTTATTCTGGGTGCAATTTGACTTGCTGAAATAGGTACGGTTGATTTGATAATTATGTAGATAAAAGTTCCTTGGAATTTATTGTGTTTTGGAAATTTATACACCAGGCTTACATAAAAAATATACAGGTTTTTAGGGTTTCGTAGTCTACTAGAAACCCTTATAGTTTCG
This sequence comes from Phthorimaea operculella, assembly GCA_024500475.1. NCBI lineage: Eukaryota > Metazoa > Arthropoda > Insecta > Lepidoptera > Gelechiidae > Phthorimaea > Phthorimaea operculella. The sequence goes on along the minus strand of JANFCV010000035.1, from coordinate 3,572,313 downwards.
TCATGTATGTCTGTCTGTCTGTCTGTCTGTCTGTATGCCGCGCCCTCATAACTTCGTCAGTTTTGGAGCTATCGACATCAAATTTGGTGTGAAGATAGAATCGTGTTGACCCAAATTGAGAAATGTTAAGAAAAAAATATTTTAATTGTTTTTTGGACATACATGTGAAAGGGGGGCAAAAAAATTTTTTTTTCTCCTCTAATATTGAGTAGGGTATCGTTGAATAGGTCTTTCAAAATTAAGGTGGATCGTTTTCCATACAAAATTTAAATGGAGTTACGTCTTTAAATGAGACAAAATTATGATTAAAAAACTTGATGGGAAGTCCCGTGCTTTTATAACATTTTCGCAAAATAAAACAAATAATTTTTTAACCATCAGATTTCTCTGTAAAAACCGTGTCGCCACTTAATGAACATAGATGGAGCTACTGCTGCAATAAACACGTTTAATTTTTTTGTGGAGAAAATACTTGATATTTTTTTACGTTAAGCAGTTTTGCGACATATTTAAGTGTGCCTTCCTCATCTCACATAAAGAATTTTTGATAAAATTGTTGTTTAGCTCATGTGTAACTCGGTTGAAGTTCAGATTTTAGTTTGTATGACGTAACGATCCCCCTTAAGGCGAGGTTTCTTTTAAACAAAGTCTCTAAAATGTTTGTGTCTTGAGATATTTGCTTTTAAAAGGGGCGTTTTTAGCCATAATTTGTTCCAGCTGTAACTTCTAAAGTACGCATGCTAAAAATTTGATAAAAATATGGAATACAGTTCGTAATATGAAGTTACCATGAAAACTATAACGGATACTGTACGACTAAAGATTAAGGAAATATTAAAGTTTTTCAATTTGCGGTTGGTAACCATATAGCTGCAAACAAACCAGCAACAAAATTAACTTTGTAATGCTGAAAGACCTGATATTTAAACGTTGACTACGAAACCCTATTTGTGAGCGTGTCAGACACGCTTTTGGCCGCTTTTTGCTTATTATTTCAAGTGCTTAAAGTTAAAGTTTAATTCATCATTAAATGAGGTGATAACAAAAACTTTGCTTTGGAGATGATGGACGATAATGTCCTCCTCAACGTATCTATCGACGGCGATACAGAATTTCTGAGCACGTATGTGACTCGCAAATCAGTATTTCGTTTTAGATTCGGTCCCAAGCTTGCTTTACCTGTGGCTTTACTAAGTGGCACTCAGTACAGCATAAATCAAGAAGAAAATCGGAGTCGCGAGATCGAAGCCACGATTTGCCCTGAGGCGGGCTTACCTAAACGGCGATAAATAATTCACGACATTAATCTGAGCGAATTGCTTCACTTTTATTAGCCTAATTGGTTCTTGGTGTTCTAGTGAGTAAACTTGCCAAGAAATTGGTACACTCTCAAAGATTAATGTTTGATTCAATCATGGACTTGTTTTCATACGAGCGCATCATCAAGTACCTACCTAGGTAATTAGTTTGCTACAGCTAGGTAGGTCTTATATAAGATTCTTGGATCCCGTATTAAAAAATGAATCCAAAATTTGTTTCTGTGAGTATAAGAAACCTGTTAATAATAAGTAAAATATAACTTAACTACAAAGGATGTACTACTTAAAAATATGAGTCATCTACCTTTTGACGTTAAACACGACGATACAAAATTAACTTGTTTTATTGAGGTCAGATGCACTATTTAATTATGCATTTCAGGTATAATTAGGTAATTTATATACGCCATACGATACGACTTGTTTTACGATGATATGATTACTATAACATAACCCTTTACAGGTTTTATATAGCCCATCAACTCTTTAAACGTGAAACAATGGCTAAAGAAAATCTTTACAATGTTGCAAAGTATGGTCGATCACAAATAGGTGCATAGGTACTATTAGCATGCACTGCATAGCCATCTATCATTTTGATTTGTGTTTTATTTAATTTGATTTTCACATGTCAATGTTTGTATTGATCAAATATGTAAATTATCTAGAACATTTGCGCTTGTTTGGCGGTAAAGTGTGATGTTTATTCAAATACGAGCGCAAAGATATCGCAGACAGACTTCGGCGTTTGTGTTCCAAAATGTAAATTAGAGGAGCAAGTCGTCGACGTAATTTTCCAGTAATCGAAGAGGTCGATAAGAGTACGCGATAGTGCATCGTGCCGGCATTGACATAGTTGCGGTGGAGTCACCGCGTCAATGGCCCGCCGGCGCACGCGCACGCCAACTCATTTATCGACTGTGGAAAACCGAAGATGGATAACTTAATTTGTAAGACATCGGAGAAGAGTGTAAGAATGCACAGGTGTGCAGTATCCTACATATTTGTTAGTTTTAAATCTTTGTCGACTGTGAAAAACCGAAGATGGATAACTTAATTTGTAAGACATCGGAGTAGAGTGTAAGAATGCACAGGTGTGCAGTATACATATTTGTTACATTTAAATCTTTATCGACTCTGAAAAACCGAAGTTGGATAACTTAATTTTTTAGACTTAGGAGCGAGTGTAAGAATGCACAGGTGTGCAGTATACATATTTGTTACATTCAAATCTTTATCGACTGTGAAAAACCGAAGATGCATAACTTAATTTGTAAGACTGAGGAGCGAGACAGATGTGCGGTATGCATGTTTGTTAGATTTGAATCTTTATCGACTGTGGAAAACCGAAGATGGATAACTTAATTTGTAAGACATCGGGGAAGAGTGTAAGAATGCACAGGTGTGCAGTATACATATTTGTTAGATTTAAATCTTTATCGACTGTGGAAAACCGAAGATGGATAACTTAATATGTAAGACATCGGAGAAGAGTGTAAGAATGCGCAGGTGTGCAGTATACATATTTGTTAGATTTAAACCTTTATCGACTGTGAAAAACCGAAGATGGATAACTTAATATGTAAGACATCGGAGAAGAGTGTAAGAATGCGCAGGTGTGCAGTATACATATTTGTTAGATTTAAACCGTTATCGACTGTGAAAAACCGAAGATGGATAACTTAATATGTAAGACATCGGAGAAGAGTGTAAGAATGCGCAGGTGTGCAGTATACATATTTGTTAGATTTAAACCTTTATCGACTGTGAAAAACCGAAGATGGATAACTTAATATGTAAGACATCGGAGAAGAGTGTAAGAATGCGCAGGTGTGCAGTATACATATTTGTTAGATTTAAACCTTTAACGACTGTGAAAAACCGAAGATGGATAACTTAATATGTAAGACATCGGAGAAGAGTGTAAGAATGCGCAGGTGTGCAGTATACATATTTGTTAGATTTAAACCGTTATCGACTGTGAAAAACCGAAGATGGATAACTTAATATGTAAGACATCGGAGAAGAGTGTAAGAATGCGCAGGTGTGCAGTATGCATGTTTGTTAGATTTAAATCTTTATCGACTGTGAAAAACCGAAGATGGATAACTTAATTTGTAAGACATCGGAGGAGCGAGTGTAAGAATGCACAGGTGTGCAGTATACATGTTTGTTAGATTTAAATCTTTATCGACTGTGAAAAACCGAAGATGGATAACTTAACTTGTAAGACATCGGGGAAGAGTGTAAGAATGCACAGGTGTGCAGTCAGTTTGTTAGATTTAAATCGTTGTTCAGAAAGAAGTGCAAGACCACATTTTTGCGAACATAAAAGACATAATTGATGAATGGGAAATGTGATGGAAAAACTATGAAAAATGTTACACATTTAGGTGGCAGGATTAATTATCAGCAAGTTTATTAACTAAATTTTATGTAGAGTTTGTGCCTGCCTACTGACTGAATAAACGGTTAATGAAGCGTAAGGGAATATCATTAAAACTTTTAGGTCCGAGGTAAAATCACCTTTCCCTAGAGTGTGTTTATTTTAATAACACATTCCCGTTTAGTTTAATTTAACGTTGCGCATATTTTAGGGTACAAATATATTGTATACCAAAATCAGTTTTGAATACCTAAACACGTTTACCTTAAAACGACAAGGTATACCAAGAAATGAATAGTGTACCAAAAAACAAATGCGTAAAAAAGTATATCCGCAACGCAATTTAAAAAGTGCGTTTATCTGATAAAGTTTTGCTCATACTTTAAAATGTAATCGAAAGCCAAAATTAGTAAATGTCTACCAAATTCAATACACCCAATTTACGCGCCAATGCTACCAATTTAAATTACAACGCCTGCAATATAAATTTGGTGTCATGTCATTGAACTTCACTAGAGGTGTACCCAAAAAATCTTAGTTTATAGGTCCGTTAGATATAGCCTAACCGAACCTGGCGCGGAAAGCGGCCGGCGATGTGCCAGAAACGGCACGCTATCTGCGTCATAAATTTAAAATATGAAAATGTATGCAAACTTAGCTTATTTTGGGAAAACAAAACTTTTTTAAGGAGCATTTATTTTATTAGAGTAATTAAATAGTAGTATTTAGATAACATTTCGGTATAAATTGGAGTTTAAATTTTGGTAAACATTTACTATTTATTCGATAATTATATAATTTTTGGTCTCATGTACTTTAATTGGCTAACGTAAAATTAAATAAATGTATGCGTTTAAGTATAAAATAGGGTGTCAAGTTTTGGTAGACATTTACCTTTTTTGGGTTGAAAATACATTTTTTTGGTTTGCGATTTTTATTTAATTTGGTAAACATTTAAACCAAAGCCCATATTTTAGCCAAATTCTAGAGCCTTGAAATAGACTGGACGAATTGAGAAAATACTCTCTTACCATCAGCACATTCATAATTGGTGTGTAGGTAGATCCCTATGGTAAACGCAGACAAATAAATTTCACAAGTATGTAAACTACTGTTGCGTGAATTGTGATGATAAGTATAGGCATTTCCTAAGCCTTACACATTTTTAGACAGATTTCGCCATGTTTACCCATTTTATCATATCCCAAAACATGCAGGTAGCTTTCGCAAAAGTAGAGCTCGATTTAGTATTCTGGGCGCTTAGCCCGTACCACAGAATGTATAATAGCCCGTACATGCATTGATCATTGATGGTGATCGCATGCCCGCATCAGCGAACAATGCTCCCAGCGCCCGAGCAACCTTCACTGCGCCACTTACATACTGATGTAACCGTTTTAGGCTTTATACTGTGACAATTTGATGATGTGTTTTTGGAAAGCTGTACGACATGATCCCAACTGTAAGAAGGAACACATGTTGCCCATTTGTATAGGTACTCACTTACATTTTAAAATTACTTACGAATGTAATGAATGACCTGTTTTTAAGTAAGGTTGGCCAAGGAACACTTGCACAATGATCTGTATTTACCAAAGCGTTTTCAGTCTTACATTTCAATTATGTAAATTTACAGGAAAACTCTACCTTTAATATAGCACCCACTAAAGAAATTTAAGAAAATATCTACCTACCTACCTGGTAGAGACAAAAGTTCCAATTAAGCCACGGGGAAACTTTAAAAAAAATGTGATAATTGCGCAAAGGATCTTAAAAACTTTAACTGCGACACTCTTTCGAGCGTTTATGCACATTTTCAAGCAACTTAAGGCCGCTATAGAGGTTTTCACGAAGCCCATACAATTTTCCCTGCCAGACCTCTCGGAGCGTCATTTTGCGAAAAACTTGGGGATGTTTGAATATTTTTTACAGTGATATTATGAATAAAAATAAATATATTTTTCTGCAATTAGATTAAGTACATCTTCTTAAATAACATATATTTTTTTTAAATCTTTACTACTGTTATTTTTTCATACAGAAGCCGTTATAATGGCGCATTATTTTGCAAATAATTGTATATAAAAACGTGGTATTATTCTATATTTCTGAATAAAATTGTAAAATGTTCACTGTAGACTTTGTTCTCAAATATATACTCTATTTTTTTGTACAATTGATATTTTTTTACAGTGAACCAAAACTCTAAAACTCACGCTTGATTTGAGGTCTTTTCCTAAATTTTGGTTTTGTCGCTTTAGATATCGCTGTTTGTAACAGGTTTAAAACTAAAATGTTAATATTTACATTGTACATTTTGTAGATGAAGATATGCTTGATTAAATGTACAAGTAACATATTATTTTTACATAACGGTTTTCGAGAAACTCACATGTTTATAAAGCCAATATTTGCAAATTTGCTAGAAAAAATTGAATGCGCTCTTAATGTGCTCGTGTACTTTGAATTTTTCGCGGAAATTACTTTTTAAACTTTACTACCAATTTTATTTTTATTAATCACAAAAGTAATGGATCGTTTTGCACCGTTAATTTAATTATATTTTTAATAGAAACTAAAATAGTAAGGAAATTGGGTTAACTGTCTCTTTCCGGCACTTAGGGTGAGAATCCACCAGAGCTGTGCGAGTAAAATGTGTCGTACGAGGATGTGTAGCTGTGCTGTGGAAATGTGTAGGGGTTTCCACCAGAGCTGTGCGAGTAAAATGTGTCGTACGAGGATGCGTAGCGGAGCTGTCAAAATGCGCATTAATGTGCGGAGCGAGGATGCGTTGCGAAGCTTTCAACATCAGCCGTCTATTGACTGGCAGGGAATCTTCGCAAACCTCGCAACATATTCCTCGCAGCACATTTCTCGCAACGCATTCCTCGCAACACATTTCTCGCTTATTTTGTATGTAGAATGGCCTCGCTTCGCTAAACCCGATTCCACCAGAGCTGAGCTGAGCGAGGCTAGGAAAATGAAGTGATTCTATTGGTGGATTTTTTCCTCGCACACCGCTTAGCTACCTCGCACAGCTCTGGTGGATTCTCACCCTTAATGTCTCATTCTCAAATAGTACAATTCGAAAAATGTCTTTTTTGCAAAATATCCAATTCGCAATGTCAATTTTTCGTAAAATATGCCCTTGATGCTTTTGATTTCAAAAATTCTAAGTCTAGTTTCGTCAAGTCTGTCTGTCTGTCTGTCTGTCTGTCTGTCTGTATGCCGCGCCCTCATAACTTCGTCAGTTTTGGAGCTATCGACATCAAATTTGGTGTGAAGTTAGATCGTGTTGACCCAAATGTAGATATGTTGAGAAAAAAATAATTTAATTATGTTTTAGACCCCCTTCCCATACATGTAAAAGGGGGCAATAAAAATTTTTTTTCGCCTGTAATATTGAGTAGGGTATCGTTGAATAGGTCTTTTAAAACTAAGGGGAGGTTTCTTTGACACAAAGTCTCTAAAATGTTTCTGTCTCGAGATATTTGCTTTTAAAAGGGGCGTTTTTGACCCATAATTTGTTCCAGCTGTAACTTCTAAAGTATGCAAGCTAAAAATTTGAAAAAAATATGGAATATAGTTCTTAATATGAAGTTACCATGAAAACTATAACGAATACTGTACCACTTAAGATTAAGGAAATATTCAAGATTTTCATTTTGCGGTTGGTAATCATACAGCTGCAAACAAACCAGCAACAAAATTAACTTTGTAACGCTGAAAGACCTGATATTTTAACGTTGACTACGAAACCCTATTTGTGAGCGTGTCTGACACGCTCTTGGCCGCTTTTTTTATTGGAATGCGGGGTTCGCGCAACCCCCACCCCGTACCTCACCCACACGTTAAAAATCTTCAATTTTTTTTAAGTCCTCTGTAAAAAGTTATCTAAGTAAAAAAACTTTAAAAAATATATTTGTAGCGTAAAGTTCTATGCTACCAAAAATTGTCATTCTGCGGATTGGACATTTTGCGATATAGATACTTAACATTTTTCAAATTGGACATTTTGAGAAAAGGACATAACGTGCTGAGCAGCTGAGATGCTTACCTTGAATAAATAGGTAGGTATCTATTCTCCTAATTAACTTGCGGCACTTAAAAATACCATAAATACGATAATAATGAGAAAATACTTACTTTAGTCCAAAGCGTGTGTTTCATGATGACTTGATATTCGAAAACAACAGAAACCTTTTCAATTCATTACTATCGAGCGGCTAACAATTTTATTAAATCGCGCGAAACTATTTTCCCGCCATATCGTAAAGTTTTCCCGCGCGACGCCGCGCCGGTGCGTTTTGGCGCGACTGTCACCGCGCGCAGCTGTTGGCAAACTGGCAAACTGACGAAATGTTACAAACAGCCAAAGCGCAAAAAAGTACAAGTTTTTGAAGCTCTCTCCCCGAGTGACTCACCCGACTACATTTGAAATTCCAAGGGAAATGTTTTCCATGCATATCCTCCCTGTTTCCGGCACTTCCTTTCGTACTTGTTAGCGCAACTTGATCTGAACTAGAGATAGCAAAAACACGCTTTTTGTTTGTGTCCTTACCGTCCTTGTCTTCGCAGCCAGTATTGTGGAAAGCCAGGAAAATCATCTACGTACCTGTGTGATACCTTGGTGGAAATTCAAAGCTAGACTTTACAAGGCAGATGAGTAATTGTAAAAGAAACTCAAAGGTACCTAGGTACATGAATTTTCGTTTTCAACATTTTGTGAAATCCCATTCAGTAGCACAGGCAGTAGTAGAAACAGTACCTAGGTATGAAGACGATTTTCGTTAAACATTTTGAGATTCAACATTTTGAGAATTCAACATTTTGAGAATTCAACATTTTGCGAATTCAACATTATCAGAATTCAACATTTTGTTCCGGAAGGGTTGTACCTACCTACTAATCAATAATAACTGTACGAATTAGGTCAGCATTTAGATATTTTTCCCACAGGTATTTCCGTTTATGTCAGCTGTAACCGGAATCCAGACGGAATTATGCAACTCTATCATCAGAAAGGCAATATGAATGAACAAGTTAGTACTTACCTGTATTGCCACCGGTCAAGGCGAACCTGCTTATTGTACTACATCTCGTATGTATGTAGTACAGTAGATACCTATACTTACTACGTATCCAACTCGTCATTGGACGTACTATACCTACCTATACTTGCTTATTTACCTACTTGTCCTTTTATGAAGTAGTAAATAAGGTAGGTACTTTACACAACTTTACTGTTAAAAGTTCATCTGCTACCAACGCAACGTAAGTAGGTAGGGTATACAAAAATGTTTGTATGTACCTATTTAAGGAAAAGGTAAGAATAAATAAACTAGAACTTAGAACTAGACAGACTACAAGACCATTTCTCTCCAATCCAGGATAATACAAAAACAGCGAGAAATGATTAGAAAGCAAAACTTTCTTTCGTCCAGCCAGACAGCAGATATAGGAAGTAAATTAAAAATTGATTTGAAAAATGGAAGGTTGTCTGAATGAAAAACCTTTATCAGCGAAACCATTTAAAAAGTTGAGGAGCAGTCAAGACAAGGATAGCAGTAACCATTAATCATATCCTCTATCTTGACTCTTCATGGCACTTTCGGCCTAGATAGAACTTTTTTGTGATAGTATAAGAAGAATTTTAAAGTGCTTTTTACATTGGAGATTATCTATTTATCTACTAAGATTTGACAACGGATTTTAAAAATAGTGAAAGCAATGGAAGTTCACTTGCATTTGTCTGAAACTGGTGTCTCGAAAGCTGGGCTCAAAAGTAGTCTACCGTGCCGTGTGGTACCGGCTTAGAATAGCATCACCCCATCCCCTATCTTTCCCGTAGGTGTCTTAAGAAGCGACTAACCGATTAATTGAGAGTTGACCTGTATATCAATTTAAAGTGGCAGGTTGACAACCTGTAACTATGGTATCGTGATACACAATCTTTTGAATGACTCTAAAACATCAATCGTGGTGTAACCCCGCAAGGAATGCAGGCATGATTATGTATGCATGTTACATACATACTCTACCCTTTTAGAATGCCACATTTTGAATGATGATTAAGGAGAAAGTTTCATAAGAAAATCAAACTCAGATAATAATAGTAGGTTAGAATTTCTATACAAAAAAATTTTGGGAGTTCCCGTGCGTGTTCCAGGTCGGTTCCGCTATGGAAACTAATCTTTAGGCTATTCTTTACCTATGCCGAACCGGGGATTTGCTGGCCTACTTACAAAAAAAAATGGCAACCGTTTCAAAATTTTTTCACTGGGCAAAATTTTGTTATTTTGTAATAACTCAAAAATGGTAAGAGCTACAAATAACTATTGTATGGAAGATATGTTAAGCGTAAATTTCTGCATATGAATGTTATCAATAACTTTTTCATAATCCAATAGTTTGCGAGAAAAACGTAGCACAACATGGCAGTTTTTGCTGAAAACTCACAAATTAGAAAGTATAAAGTAAGTAGTGAAGTTGGGGATTAAGAGTCACTCGCTGTGTGGGTAGACCATGCTACAATATCCTGCCTGATATTTAGTAACAAGCTTTCCGCCCAGCGGTTTTACCCGCTGATATATTTTGAAGTAAACAAGTTAATTTTATACAAATTTTCGTCCTCTGTTTTACCACCTTAGTTGATTAATTTTTTGGAATCCTTTCTTGATATTAATTAAGATTATTCAAATAACCTCTGTGCAAAATTTCAGGGTCCTAGGTCCAGTAGTATTGCCTGTGCGTCGTATACAATTTGTATAAAAAAAGTAGAGTTTGTTCGTTGTTGCCACATTTTGTTCTTTTTTGCTATCCTAACAGGACCTTGGGTCAGAACTATTAAAGAACAGCCTCAAGGGATTGCAAAAAAATAAAAATGTGGCAACTACGAACAAATTTAATATTTTTTTTACAAATTGTAAATCTATGCACAGGCAATACCACTGGACATAGGTTCTTGAAATTTTGCGCAGAGGTTATTTTGGTTGGGTGAATTAACACCAGGAAAGGAATTTAAGAAAATCATCTCATAAGGTGGTAAAACTCAGGGTGTAAATTGGCAAAAAATTTGTTTGTTTACTTGAAAATATATTAGCGGGTAAAACCTCTGGGCAGAAAGCTTGTTACTAAGTATCAGTCAGGATACCGTAGCAAGGTCTACCCACACAGTAAGTAATTCTTAATCCCCAACTTCACTACTTAATTCATATTTTAGATTTGGTGAGTTTTTAGAAAAAACTGCCATGTATTAAAGCGTTTTTTTCGCAAACTATTAGATTATCAAAAAAGTTATTAGAGCAAGGTTGTGCAGAAATTTACGCGTAACATTTCTTCTATACAATGTTCATTTATAGCACTTACCAGTTTTGAGTTATTACAAAATAACAAAATTTTGGCCAGTAAAAAAAGTTTGAAATAGCTGCCATTTTTTTTTGTAAGTATGCTAGCAAGGCCCCGGCTCGGAATAGCTAAAGAATAGCCTAAAGATTCGTTTCCAAGGCGGGGCCAAACTCGGGAAAAAACGGGAACTCTCACTTAAGCGATCTTGCCTACTATAACACCTGAAGTGAGTACCAGGTTGAACTTCAAATCAAAACACGTATGTATAATCGCTTCAATTCAACGAAAGCCTGAGAATGTCAATACCTTATCAACACGACTTTTTCCCCAGTGATCAGTGAAAAGTACTAAGCCGCGCTAAAACTAGTTCGTTTACTTACGAAACTAGTAAATTGAATCACCAAGATTGCAAATAAGTTAGCTTGACATGAGAGACAGTGAGACGCAGGACGACGTTACACTCGGCGAAGAAAGTTTTCTATAACCCCCTTAGCTAAAAAACGGCTCTATATTCTAAAAGGCAAAGAGTTATTCGAGTTTCTTTATGTATTCAGTTTTAGCTATCATACTAAACAGCATAACTAGTGGTAACAGCAAGTAATATAGACCGAGCGGCGGCTGGTGTCAACCCTATCTCACAAAAGAATAGAATATTTAGCTATGTACGGGTAGAGGAGCTCTAGTACTTCGGATTGGTCGTGGTCTGCCGCGGCGCAGCTTGGCACGTTTGGCGGAGTAGCTAAAAGTTTGCTCTCTGAAAAAAGTTAAAAATATCTCATCGAAGAATAGAATGAGACATGGCTGTAGCGATAGGAGCAGTTTAGTAAAGCGTATAAATCTTGGTCTGCCGGCTGCTATCTTGGCACGTTTGGCGGAGTAGCTAAAAGTGTGCCCTCTTAAAAAAGTAATAAAAAATATCTCACCGAAGAATAGAATGAAAATATATCGTACCGATAGCTTGCTTGAGTCTGCCTACATATATACTGGTCTGCCTGGCCACAGCCTGGCAGTTTTCCCGGTCCGACCACATTTACTTTTTTTAATAAAAAGTTTATCTCTTCGAATAGAATAAGAATATGTTCCTACTTACCTACACTACACCTTTAAAATAAGTGAGGATTGTTAAGAAAATAAATAATGATGATAGATATCATACCAGGACTCAGCAAGCTTAAAACGGTGTTAAATCAAGCTTAAGAAGGACGTGAGTGTAAGTTTAGATAGTTCTTCTACAAAAGTAGTAAGAACAGTGTTGGAATGTAGTTTAGGTTACTATTATAGTGCAACCTATTTCAATCACACGTGTTGAAATAGGTTGTTCCAAGATTTCTAAAAGCTCCACAATCTACAAGAAGAACTAATTTAAACTTGGTTCAATTTATCACCGTGAGTTGGCACGAACTAGACATGTATTTTAGCAGAGCAATCACTATAAACATTTTCTACCTAGGTCTATACGCTAGTTTTAAAGATTTGTGGGAGGTTCCTATATGTATGGGTGAAATCAAGGGTGAAATTTTACTAGTGACCGATACCGAAAACTCAGAACCGGCTGTTGATAAGAAACAACTTTCCCCAAGGAACATAGGACAAAATCTTAATATATAAAACTCAAAAAAGACTGACTGATCATCAACGCACAGCCTAAACTACTGGACCGATCAGACTGTAATTTGGCATGCAGATAGCCACTATGATGCAACCATCCGCTAAGAAAGGATTTTTCGAAATTCGACCCCTAAAGGGGTTAAACAGGGGGTGAAAGTTTGTATGAAACTTTTTATTCCTTTGATATATTTGCTTAAAATTTTGTATATAGGAAGAACTTTAGAATTAATGAAGGACGTGTTTTAGATTTTTTCAATTATTAACCCCTGAGGGGGTAAGAAGGGGGATGAAAGTATTATATTTACACGCAGGCCGCTCCTTTGAAGCTACAGTTTTGAAATTTGGCACCCTCATTTTTAATAAACAGTTGATATTATTTTGATTAAGAAGTATTCAAAATTCATCCCCCGATGGGTTGACATTGGGGATGAAAATTACGCATTATCGTAAAAACCAAACTCTTGGAGCTAGAAGCGTGAAATTTGGCATGTGTATTCATTAAGCAACGTTAGCATCCACTGAGAAAGGATTTTTTGAAATTCAACCCCTAAGGGGGTAAAACGGGGGATGAAAGTTTGTATGAAATATTTTTATTCCTTTGATATAACTGCTTCAAATTTCGTATTTAGGAAGAACTTTAAAAAGAATTAATGACGTGTTTTAGCATTTTCCAATTTTAAATCCCTGAGGGGGTCAGAAAGGGGATGAAAGTATTATATTTACGCGCAGGCCGCTCCTTTAAAGCTACAATTTTGAAATTTGGCACCCTTATTTTTAATAAACAGTTGATATTATTTTGATTAAGAAGTATTCAAAATTCATCCCCCAATGGGTTGACATAGGGGATGAAAATTACGCATGGTTGTAAAAACCAAACCCTTGGAGCTAGAAGCGTGAAATTTGGCATGTGTATTCATTAGGCAACGTTAGCATCCACTAAGAAAGGATTTTTTGAAATTCAACCCCTAAGGGGGTAATACGGGGGATGAAAGTTTGTATGAAACTTTTTATTCCTTTGATATAACTGCTTCAAATTTCGTATTTAGGAAGAACTTTAAAAAGAATTAATGACGTGTTTTAGCATTTTCCAATTTTAAATCCCTGAGGGGGTCAGAAAGGGGATGAAAGTATTATATTCACGCGCAGGCCGCTCCTTTAAAGCTACAGTTTTGAAATTTGGCACCCTTATTTTTAGTAAACAGTTGATATTATTTTGATTAAGTAGTATTCAAAATTTATCCCCCGATGGGTTGACATAGGGGATGAAAATTACGCATGGTCGTAAAAACCAAACCCTTGGAGCTAGAAGCGTGAAATTTGGCATGTGTATTCCTTAAGCAACGTTAGCATCCACTAAAAAGGATTTTTTGAAATTCAACCCCTATGGGGGTAAAACAGGGGGTGAAAATTTGTATGATTTTTTTTATTCACTTGATATATTTGCTTCAAATTTCGTATTGAACAGTTGATATTATTTTGGAGTTTTCAAAATTCATCCACCGATGACATAGGGGATGAAAATCACGCATTGTCGAAAAAAACAAACCCTTAGAGTTAGAAGCGTAAAATTAAGCAACGTAGATATCTATTCAAGTAGGATTTTACTAATTCAAAGATTTTATTTTAAAGTTACGCATTGTCGTCATCACGGTCATACATAACCAAACCCTTGAAACGTGAAATTTGGCATGTGAGGAGAGGGAGAGGTAGAGGGAGAGAGACAAAGAGAGGGAGAGGGAGAGCGAGAGGGAGAACGAGAGAGAGAGCGGGAGGGAGAGCAAGAGGGACAGCGATCGGGAGAGCGGTAGGGAGAGTGAGAGGGAGAGCGAGAGGGAGAGCAGGTGGGAGAGTGAGAGGGAGACCGGGAGGGAGAATGAGAGGAGAGCGAGTGGGAGATCGAGAGGGAGAGCGAGAGGGAGAGCAAGATGGACAGCGAGAGGGAGAGCAGGTGGGAGAGCGAGATGGAGAGCGGGAGGGAGAGTGAGAGGAGAGCGAGAGGGAGATCGAGAGGGACAGCGAGAGGGAGAGCGGAAGGAAGAGCGGGAGGGAGAGGAAGTGGGTGAGCGAGAGGTAGAGCGGGAGGGAGAATGAGAGGAGAGCGAGTGGGAGATCGAGAGGGAGAGCGAGAGGGAGAGCAGGTGGGAGAGCGGGAGGGAGAATGAGAGGAGAGCGAGAGGGAGACCGAGAGGGACAGCGAGAGGGAGAGCGGAAGGAAGAGCGGGAGGGAGAGTGGGAGGAAGAATGAGAGGGAGAGCGGGAGGGAGAGCAAGAGGGTCAGAGAGAGGGAGAGCAAGTGGGAGAGCGGGAGTGAGAGGTCCCACTGCGCCACATCAGCCGTCTTTTAGATTATACATAACGTGTTTAGGCGTTTTTTTCTGTTTATCTCTAAAAGAGAAAGGAAAAGGGTAAGATATTTGTGTTTAAGTGCAACAAATCATAAAGCGCAATATACTTAGGTATCTATGTTATTTCTTATGATATGACTACGCGGGCGAAGCCGCGGGTTTTAGCTAGTATATAAATAAAATTGGTCCTGCCATAGTTATTCAAATCATCTAACCCGCTATTTTGTATGGGAGGATCAATTTTTTTTTCATATTTCCACTTATGTTCCTTGGGGAAAGTTGTTCCTTATCACCAGCCAGTTCCGAGTTTTTCCTATGGGTTACTAGAAAAATTTCACCCAGTAAACGTTTTACGAGTATTTTTATGATATTCCTAATGGAGATTGTTTGAGCCATATTTCAAAACACATAAAGGAGAACTAATGGATCGGAAATGTACTGTACATCTACTGTTTCGTTTTACAAATAACTACTGTACATCTACTTTCAATCTAAGTTACTTCTCAAAACTGTAATAAAACAAGATTTAGTAAAATGTTATTTTAATACTTACATACCAGTAACTTGGTTCTTCTTAAATATATTGAATAATATACATTTTAATATATAAGTAAATCACAGATCAATAGTTTACGATGCGTATTCACAAGACTATCATCGTCATTGTCTTTACTTCCGATGTCATTGCACTTTCTGAAACAAATAAAAAGTATATTGGGTATCTATTATGTATATAAGGGAAAGTTAATCAATCGTCGATAAAAAATGATTTCTTCAAAACGTTATTTTCGTTTTTCACCCGTTGTAACTCATTATCCCGCTGGAAAACGACATTCTCCCGGCATGTGTTATTCATAAAAACTTTGCTCTTGAATCAATCCGTTGCGTGGTTTAGGAGGAGTTATCCACCACAGACAGACAGACAAACGCGAAAAGCGACTTCGTTTTATACTGTGGATTGATTGTGGCAACTAAACTTACCATGGTGATTTCCGGGAAGATGGTGCTAAGATTGAAGTTGGCACGTGATGTAGCAGGGAAGCTGGCGAGCGACCGGTCCACGTTGTGACCCACAGGCTGCATATTCGAAGGCATGATGTGGCTGTTGAAGAAGTCAGGCTGGTATTGTCCCGTCGTCGCCCCCATCTGGTTACCTACATAGTTGGGAAACGATAACTCTTCTGGCACCAAATTCCCGTGTCTTTTAGTTGTAGTCTTATTCTGCCACAGCAAGTGTGAAGAATCGCTCCACTCTTCTACCTCATTGCTCAGTTTAGCTCTTTTGCTCTGACACTTCTTATTAGAATCTTTTTTAGAGCATTCCAGTTTATGTTTCGCAGCAGACTCTCTTCTTGAACTTTTGTAATTTGTTGGAGTCTTTTCTTGTTGGAATATTGTGGGTTGATTCCTCATCTTCAACTCAGTATATTTATGATTCGGATAGCTGCACTCGGACGTCTGATTATAATCAATAAAATCTCCTGAAAATGGGCCACTGGTATAGTTTCCTGGCATCAAATTGCTACTCCCAGACATAAAGTTTGAATAGAATGAATTTGAAATTGTATTAGTAGTGGTGTTATACAGATTTGTTCCAGAAAATTGCTGTCCAGTGTAGCTATTATCAGAGTAATCCAAGATAGGAGGAAAATGTGACACCTGCGCAACACTATTATCTTGTGTGCTGTTAAACTCAGTATATTTCTGTGGTGGAATCATAAACTTCGCAGCATTATTGTCCTGCATCTTTTGGTTGCCTGATCCACCTCCTCGAATTAAAGCTTCTGCTGAGTAGCTATTTTTCTGTGCTTTAGAATTTTTGTCAGGCTTGTTCACTTTTACTCTGTTGTGCGAAAACTGATTCAAATTTTCATAAGAATTTATTGCTTTTGGGTCATTGAAAACATAAGGTTGTGGGATATGGCTTTCTGTATTCGAAATATTTTTGCGATTATGATCACTTGTAGTGTGACTTATTGTTTGTTTTCCTTGAACAGTTTTCTGATTCTGATTTTCAATAGGAGCATTAGTAGCACCTTGATAGCGGGTAGGTATGGTATTGTCAGATGACCGATTCATTAATTGTGTTACAGAGAAGAAATTGCTGCAGTTTTGGATATCCGTTTGATTTGTACCTCGATTTGCTATATCTGTTGCTTTCTTTTTATCGTGAGGTCCAAGAGCCAGATCTCCTACTAATGTTGGTAGGTTGATCGGTGGTGGATCTATGCTTATTTCTGTAGTACCAGCAGGTCTCACCGTAGGCCACACCTGCACTTCCTCTTGAGCGGATTGCGATGGAAAGTTGTGCATAGATATCGGGAAGTAATTATGTTCCGGAGGTTCTTGCTTTTTATTAGTTTGATCAATATGATTATAAGTGGGTTTGTGGTTTTGCTTCAGATCTGTTTGAGATGTGTTATAATTGGTCTGCATTGGTCTAACTTCTGATGTCATCCAGTTAATGTGCATTTTGCTTGGACTCTTTTTGTATTTTTCTGGCACTTGATGAGTGGTCCCAGAATGGAGTGGTTTTATAGCATTATCTGTTCCCGTACTAATAATCTGTTTTGACTCGTATTGCTTAGTACTGCTTTGTTTTAAATTCATTTGCGAATGATCTACATTCAGATAGTTTTGGTGTCTGCTAGTAGATATTTTGGCAACATTGTTATTGGTATAAAATGGAACATCTTCTGACCATAAATTTGTAGGCTGCGAGTAAAAACTCGTAATGGCATCGGGAAATGATGAAGTCGGTTTACTTGTAGAAGTTTCTTTTTTGTTGTTTGAGGTTGACACGAGAGGAACGTGAAACTCTGGATTGAAAGGATTATAGGAACTCGAGTACGCTCCTGACGATGTAGTCAAGATGTTGTCTTTGTTAAATGTGTTGGAAGCACTGGTACAACTGACGAAATCAAAACCTTTATGGGACCACCCCAAATCAATATCGTAAGTTAATCTCGATGACCCAATTTTCATCAAATTGTCTTCAACATTTGAATAGTCAGTTTTAGTTTTCGATGCATACTTTTCCATTGCGCATGGATATAATCCAAAACTGTTAAATTCATGGCCTGAAGAAATACTGCTTGTGCTGTATATTGTGCTCTTAGCTGTGCTGAAGGGATCGCTTTTGTAGAAGAAGTTACTGTTGCTTGCGTAACTCGAAGATTGGCTGGGCATTGACTTGCTTATATTGCAATCAAAGTCAACTCCGAAACCCGCATCTGGTAAATTGCAGCTAGTTGGTAGCAATGATGACATCGAGAGATTTAAAAATGGATTATCATTCTGTGTATTGGATGGTGTATTAGAAGTTTTAGCAGTATCTTTGTTGACTAAATTATGGTTGAAATATTTTAGTTGTTCGGTTTGTTTATTGAGGGAAGCATTAGGAATAATAGATTTTTCAACTGGTTTTGTTTTGACTTCACTAGGGTTGGGCTTTTCGAAATACGGAAAGTTTTGTGATGCTATTTCGGTTCTTCTATGATTGTTGTCCTTCGTATTAATTATTGGTATGTTAGATGGAGTTTCTTCTGCAGGACTGTCTGCTCTATTTCCACTTACCAGCGGAAAGGACATTAAAAACGCTGCAGTGGGTGAAGCAGCCAAAAACTCTTCAGCAAGCTCAAGACGTGCATTACCACCATCTACAGTACTTTCACATAAAGCTGATTCTAATAGATTTGGTAATTTGTTTTCTTTATTCTTGTCTACTTTTGAATCCTTTTCATGAACTATTTTGCCTAATTTACTTTTGTCATCTGTATTTTCAGCACTATGCGGTTTTGATATGGGTTTCTCTATGTTGACAATATCTGTACTAGTAGGCAGGGCTGTAACTTTCGTAGTGTCTATTACTTTTGCAATTTTAGGTATGTTTTCAGCTGTCGTTATTGCAGTAATTGTTTTCGTGATAATGTTATCACTTATATTTTTAATATTATCATTTTGTGATGAAGGGATCGTATTTTTACTTGTGTCGATTGATTTCTGTTGAGTTTGAGAATCATCAGAAACTTTCGTTTCTAATATTTTGGTTTTCGAATTATTGTCCTCTCTTGCACTTTCTTTCTCTTTTACATTAATTTCATCCACTATATTAGTAGCTTTACTAGATGGTGTTTCAGTAGCTAAAGTTGGTTGTTCTTTAGGTTTAATTACTTGTTTAAGTTTCTTAACTTTCTTGTTTACAACTATTTTTGATTTAGCACCTTTTTTACTTTTTATGGCTGACAGTGGACGGGAATATGCAGATATAGGTAAAATATTTACCATTGTAGTTTTTGTTACATCACTATTAATTCTATTGACTATTGGGAAGGAAGGTTTGTTGAGTGTTTGTAGATTTTGGTCCACTAGTACAAAGGCTGGTGGCATTGTAGGCAGGAGTAAAGGCCTTTGAGGGAATAGATATGGTGCTGCTGGTAGAACTACTATAGTATTTTCCGGGCCTGAAATAGAAAGTTTAGTTTAATAACCTACCTATTTAATTTTTTTTAATTCTCAGCTCAAGGTTTATTTATTAGGCACATTATCTTATTGTTTACTTTTAAATAGTGATTGCCTTATATTTACACTTACCTTTTTTATTATTAACATTTGTTTTAGGTAGTAAAATAGGCAGTTTAGTAGGTTCTTTATGCTTCGTGTCACTAGCAACAGATTTACTAGTATCAACATTAGTGTTGGCTGTTGTATTTGCTGTTAGAACTTCTTTCTGTTTAAAAACTTTCTTTTTTGACTTCCCTTCTGTAAATAAATAAGTTAAATGTAGACTTTAGTATATATTTCATGCATGACATGCCAGTAGCAGATGGGATAATAATAATAAAAAAAATATAAATTTAACTACATAGTATATAGGGTGAAATTTTACTAGTGACCGATAGCGAAAACTCAGAACCGGCTGGTGATAAGGAACAACTTTCCCGAAGGAACATAGGTCGAAATACGAAAAAAAATTTTACCTCCCATAGTAATGCAAATCAGCTGATCGGCAACTTTGTATGGGAGGCTCAAATTTTTTTTTCGTATTTCGACCTATGTTTCTTGGGGAAAGTTGTTCCTTATGACCAGCCAGTTCTGAGTTTTCGCTATCGGTCACTAGTAAAATTTCACCTGATATAAACACACTAATAGGGATGTACACACACAGGTTGCAGTGGCTGTTGCTCCGACCAACCCTTATTTCTAATACTAATAAAACAGTTTTTATTTTTTTTATATTTTCTACACAAACTTACTTTTGCTTAATTTCCTGATCCCAATAAAAACTTGTGTTGACACATCTTTCTTGGTACTTTCTTTTTGTTTCTCATTAGTATCCACTTTTATTTGTAGTGCTAGTATTTCTGCTTCTGAAATAAATACCAAAAACATGTTATATGAGGCCAATGAGCATAGGTATGTCTAACCCAATGAAAAAGATATCAGATCTCAAGTAGAGTCATGCTTCTATATCTAAACACTCTAACTTCACTATATCCCCAAATTTTGCAAACTCTACAGCGCAGTCAAATGTACACCTTGTCAGCAAAGTGAGAAACTCATTCTAATTAAATTTTGGGGTGTATGTTTAAACAAAATATTTTAAAATGTTTTTATGGTTTAACTTACAGTATGCATGCAAGTTCATTACCATCCTGAAGTATGGGCCTCTTTGTCACACACACCAAGATATTGGCAAGTGTTATTATAAGGATGTGCATACTTCAGGATGGTAATGAACACACCCACATACTGTAATTATTTTTGGGTTCCATCTGAAATATTTAGCCATTTTATAGGCCAGCAAGTAGACAGACATAGTACTTGGTATAAAGGCTGATCTGTTTATGTGATTCTAAGTATCAAGTGAAATTTCTCAGAGTGGTGATATATCTTACTTAGATGCGCCTTCTCTTGGATGAAAGTAGTTAAACAAACTATTGCTTTTTCAACTATTTCCACTTTCGGGAACTGCACATTTTCGACCTCTTTCGCTCCGCTGTTGACTCTGTTTATTTCCTTTACTATCTCTCCTAATCTTGAGAGGGCATCGTTGAACTTATTCCGACGGTTGCGCTCCCATTCGCGACAGCGACTGGAAAGGAATATGCGCTCGATTTACTAATGTTTTCAATTCAATAATAATAAACTGAAATGGGAAAACGTCCATGGTACTTTACCTCGGCGTTCGCTTCGAAACTGGCGCTTCCATTCTAATTCATAATTTTAGTAGATAGATTACTTAAATATTAAAGCATTTACACCAGACAATATAAATGAATACAGTAATTTTAAAACATAAATTGCGATTTTCATAACCAAACAAGACCAAACCCACCAAACCAAACCCAAACAACATGTCAGCTGGCTGTCAGTCAGTCCGTTTTTTTATAAGCTCTGGAATATAGCTTTTTCGCCGTTAATGTGAAAAGTGATACCATCTTACTTTAAAAACATCTTATACTGCAAAATCGGTAGACTTGAATCGGAGATTCGAATTATTGTTCAATAAAAGAAGGAAATTTGGTTAGTTAGTTAGAGTATATTTTCCAGGGGTATATTATGACTAAAAATAAATAAATCAAGTTCTTACCCATCTTATTCATATTCATATTCATATTCATATATCTTTATTGCAGTTCACATGGTAATTGGGTCTTATTAGGTACATACAGTTCAGCACATATTAATTAGGGTATTGCAATAGTTGAGAGGGGCGCTTATCTAATTAATAATATAATTATTATAACAAACATAATGAAACTTAAATACTAAATAATACTATAATCTACTTAAGTTTAAAGAATGGGTTTGTGACTCTAAAGTAGTAAAGCGTAGCCTAACTAGTTTATTTTTCATTTAAGAAATCATTTAGGCCGTAATAACATTTGTTGATGAGTAGAGATTTTAGTTTTTGAATAAAAATATGATCTTTTGTTTCGGACTTTAATGTTTCTGGTAGTTTATTGTAAATCTTAACACCGGTAAAATATGTGCTTTTATGATATAGTGTCATCGTAGTGGTAGGCCTTAAAAAGAATTAAAACCCACCAAAAAGAATTAAAACCTTTTTTCACAAGTGAAAATAAGAAATAGAAAAAATGTCATACATCGACCGGGAATCGAACCCGGGACGCATGGGTAAACGCCCCACCGCTCTGCCACTGAGCTATCGATGCACCGTCGATGAATGGCAAATTTTCTATCTCTTGATGCTCGTCTTGAAGCGACGATCCAGCGACATCTATAGTAAGTATTTAGAACTTACTACATGGTTAGTCCACATTATGAGTGGAATATGGAAATCGTCTCGTGTTAGATCATCGTACTGAATAATTTTCATTCTGGGGACACTGTTCTAAAAACCCTTCGTTTTATAGAGTGCCACATTATGAAAGTACCTTTAAATAGATACGTCATGTTGTCGTTACCTTTTTGTTATTTAGTTTTAGCGGCAACAGTCGCTGATCAAAGTTAAATATCTAATTCGTCAAAAACTGGCACTATTGACAATCGGACACTACAGGGATTTTTTTAGGGTTCTTTGTCTTTGCATTTCTATGGGTACTCTAATTCAAAAGGAGTTTTTAGTTTGTGGCGGTAATGTGGTACGAAGGCTGTGACTTTTGAAACAGTTGTTTTTTATATTTATTTTGGCCTAGGAAGTTCAATTTTCGCAGTATTTATCAAAATACTTTGGTCACCCTAAAATGCTTAAATGATACTTGTAGTCAAACCGAAAATTAAAAAACAAAATGTCAGTGTCAGTCAAATCGGGAGTCAGTCGGGGCGTGTTGTGTTTGTGCTTTGGTGATTCATTTCGAACTGGTTTTATTTTATTGCTCTCATATTGCATTATTCAGTTCAGTTTCACGGCTTTTTACGGTGAGTACGCCGCAGAATTATCGTTCGCATAAAGCCATCTCTATTGGTTCTAAGTAGCCGTGTAAATAGTTCATTGTAATTGAATTACATTGTGTCGTTTTTATTTAGGTCATCAAAATGTCTTTGTACCCGTCGCTAGAGGACATGAAGGTGGATACCATGGTGCGGGCTCAAATGGCCCAGTACCATGCGGCCCCTGCTCCGCCTGCTAGCGCTCCGAGCGCCCCAGGATACGGTTCCCCTCAAGGATACGGTGCCCCTGCAGGATATGGGGCCCCCGTAGCTACTGCCCCCGCTCACAATGCCCACATGTACCCTGCGCTAGGGGATTTCATGGGGCTTGAGCTTTCCCAAGACGTCATTGCTAGGAACATGCCAGAATATCAGGTGCAGAGAGTAAGTATATTTCATTAATTCCTACCCCTAAATACATTTATTTCCTTATTACTTTGTGTCCCACTGCTGGGCAAAGGCCTCCCATCTTTTGCGCTAATATCTCTCTTACTAATACAATTATTTTATTAAAAAGATTCTCCATAGAAGTGTTATATTCATTGGTATGACTAACAGGAAAATTTCTTTACTATGTTATTAATTCATGATTATTAAAGTGGATAATGGGTTTTCCCTTATGAATGACTAACAGGTTTCACTACCAAACTTATTAACCAATTATTGCTTTCTATCTTCAAGGTCCAATCTGGCGGTGCTGTTTCAACCTTGGTCGCTCCGCTATCCTCACAGTCGCTCACACTACAAAAGGCAACGGTCACTCAAGCCATTCGCCAAGTCGTCCTTTGTAAGGATAAGGAAGGCAGAGTTGGTCTGCGGCTACATTCTGTGAACAATGGTGTCTTTGTGTGCTATGTGGCTGCTGGGAGTCCAGCGGCATTGGCTGGACTTCGATTTGGGGACCAGATCTTGGAAATTAATAATGTTGCCCTGGCTGGTATGACCATGGATCAGTGCCACAATTTGTTGAAGAAGGCTGCTACTAATGGAATCACTATGGCTGTTAGAGACAGGTGTGTGTTTCAGTATGGTTTTTGATGCTTACAATACTCTGTACCTCTTATTAATTTATATTTTTCTATTGCATAATGTATGAGTCATTTTCATATCTCGATTTGTTGACTGATATTATGTTCCAAACTTAATTAAATACTTTGCTATCACAAACTATCAACATTTGTAGCCTGTTTTAACAACCTGATGCTATACTAGTTTTTGAAAATGGATGTATTACATTTCAGGCCTTTCGAGAGAACCATCACCCTGCACAAAGATTCCCTGGGCCATGTTGGTTTCCAGTTCAAAGATGGCAAAATTGTGGGACTTGTCAAAGACTCATCGGCTGCAAGGAATGGAGTACTCACTGACCACCAGCTTCTCGAAGTAAACACTATTAATGTTGTTGGGATGAAAGATAAAGAGATATCAAAGGTTATTGAAGAGAGCCCGTCAATTGTAAACATCACAATAATTCCGCACTACATATACAAGCATATGATCAGCAAGTAAGTATCTATAGTATCTGGATACTATGTCAGTAACTTGTTTACAATCCTCTTGTGTATACCTACTGTAATATATGTACAGAATTGCATGCACAGTGCGTTGCTTGCTACACTATGATCAATGTTGAGATAAGAAATAATTTTGTTGCATGAGTGCAACTAGTACAAATAGACCTTAGTAAGTGTTGTACTGGAAAGCCTTATCTAAGTACTTGTGTTTTGATAACATTATTGCAATTATTTATATTATACTGTTGGCACCCATTAGAAAATAACTTAATTAACACTGTAGTCATGGCTGTAGTGTAGCAGAAAGATTAAAAATGGGGTTTGCATGTTTACTGCTCATAAACAAATTGAATTGATACGACACATATGGCAATGGCGTTATTGCGTGGTCAAATATGTACCTACCTACTATATTATTATTCTATGATTAAGTACTGACACCATCATTTAAGTTACCAAGCAACTTATATTGGTTATTAATACAAATACTAAGAAAATCCAATATAAGTGGTTGTTCTGGTGATAGTACCTAGTGTCAGAAATGTAATTTCCTTATCAGATATTATGTGGTGTAACTATACCACCACATTGACAGTAATATTCTTCTATCTGTGACTGATCAACTAAAATTTTCCTCCATATTTTTGAATAGAACTAATAAGCTTGAACTAAAAAACAAAACACAGTGAGCAAAATTTAATTCGCATTGCATGAAATTTTGCGGGCATCAGCTATTGACTCATGAATATAATGAGTTTGTAGTATGAAAATAATCATAACAATTTTTCATTTCTGTATGCTTACTAGTGTTAAAAGCATTGTTTTTTAATTCTCAGACTCATTAGTAATGTTTTTATTTTCAGGATGTCAACATCATTGTTTAAAGAACTGGATCGCACGCCCGCAGTCTAATTATCTTCACTGCATGTTGCCATGACAAGACAAACTGATACAAGGTATAAATATCACCACATTCGTGTTTTATGTAGTCAAAAGTATAGTTTTTTGTAAAAGTCTGAAGTGCAGTCTACAAGTAAGACTGAAAATTTTAAGCACATTTCGACCCTTTAGGGAACAAATGTCGTAAAAGCCAAATCGCAACTTTTGGGAAATCGCAAAAAACTAAAAATGGAAAACGATAATGTTGTGTATTTTTTACATTTCTAAAGCTATATTAGTACTGTTTACATATGTTTTTGGCCGCAAAAATCCCTTTCAAAGTGTATAAGAATAAATATGCTAACTTCAACAGTTCAAGAGATAGGGTGGCTTTTACTACATTTTGTTTTAGAAAAATTGGTGGTTACGACATTTTTTTTATGTATGGAGACAATCAAAATTGTTGTAATTACTTTTTGTTAAACACGATGACCCACTTTTTTGTAGTAAAATACAGAAATCTGGAAAAAAATGTAGATTTTGTAGGTAAAATTATACTTATTTGGTAGTTACGCTAATACTTTACTCAATCTTGCATAGTTTTTTCAAATTCAGATACATTGTCAAGCCTTTACCCTTGCAGAGTAATTAGAGCATTAAAGAATAAAAATCTGAAGTTTTCAGCACTTCTGACTTACTTTTCGGCATATTTACTGGTGGTACACTTTCCACAATCAATAGTAAACAATTGTTGGGCTATCGCATAAAATATAATAATCGCGTACCTAAAGGATATGAAACTATAAAGTTCCTTAGTCACTTCACATATAAGATCGATCGAAAGGCGAAAAGATGAGCTGGTTTAAGTCAACATAGAAAGTTTATAAAGTTTATAAGTTTCGTACGATGTACGATGTGCCTATGACGTTGGTAGGTTTATTTTTCGAATGAGCTTAAAGAGTTGAAGTTGTGTCATCAAAATAAATAATATTATACTATAAAAGGTTACATTACATCTAATTAAGTACATATCTCTTAAGAGTGTGTTCTACTCACAAAACTGAACAACTATTGTCAGAAACTTTTCTTCGAAATATAAATGTAATCCTATATTAAAAATAATTACAATCACATCTGAGAAATTCAATTGTTCTTTGATAACTGACAAGGGGTTAGGAGTCAGATATAGATTTTTAAACGGTATTCAATTTTGCAAAGCATCAGAATGAGAGCTAGATAATAAAGTATGCTGTATGCAACTTTTACTGGGAAAACTTCAAGTTGATCGTGTGCATCTCGTCAGCAAGCCTAGTTAGCATACCAGCCTTTGATATACTAGCATTTAGTGAGAAATTTGTGCCATCTACCAGTAAAATGTCAAAATTAGTGCAAAAACATGAAAGACTTGTGATCGTGCTTTATTTTATATATGGCAAAAAAGCAACATCAGAACTGTTTTAGCCTTGACATCTACAGAAGGATAGCAGGACCTGTAGTGTCTTGTGACTCTCTGTATTTTTTACTATGTATGTTTTAGTGTACAATTAATAAATAATCTCTTGTCTGGATAATTGAGATTAAATAATAGTCCACTAACTTGATAAAACTAAAAGAGATACTTATTGACATATGTGAAGAAAAACTTCCTTATTTTGAAATGTCCCTGAAATATTCACGGCGACAACGATCATATTTTACAGCCGTTCAAGCTCTGCCTACCCCATAAGAGATAAAGGCGTGATAAATGCAATGTATGTTTGTACAGAAAAAGAAAGAGCTACTACAATATTTCATGTATTACGTTGGGACAGATACATTTAGATAATATTTTCATTAAGTGTGTCATACGAAAATTACCAAACACTATCAAAATTAAAGAAAAGGATAATAAATTGAACGATAATAATTTGAATCAGATGAAAATCTACTGGGCTGTAATAATTTCGAATTAAAAGAACTCCGAATATTGAACAAAAGAGAAAACAAAATCAGTCGATGATTGACAATACGAAAAATTATTGAGAAAGACGTGAATAATTGAAGAAAGTGAATATTATGTTGTACCAAATTATTAAAAATATTACCAAATTAATAAAAATATTGAATAAGACTGTCAATCCACCAAAACACTTCAAAAATAAACTTTTATCATTATCTAACAACCAACTTTAAAAACTAGAATTTAATTATGTTACTTAGTGATATCGTTCTTAATAAATTAATATTTTGATTAAATAATTACTTTTTATACTACAATAATTCACCAATTTTATCCGCAACTTGGTATTTTACTACATGAAAAAAGAATATTATTTCATTCAATATGTATTTTACATCAATAAACGTCAAGCTCTATTGTCCCAAAAACAGTAAATTCTGTCGTAAACACCAGTGAGGTAACAAAAATTATGTAGTAAAAGCCAATTGTTGGAGTAATCTATTTAAGACTTCTTGTTCATTACCACAAATTTACCTGAAATGGCTGCAAGCTTCGCATCATGCTTAATGTTGTAAAAGAAAAAGTATCAAATAATTTGTCTTTTACGACAAATTGAACGTTTTCACTTTCTTGGTCTTTTTGAGAAAATATGTCGTATAAGCCAACTTTTTACATACATGTTATTTACGACACTTTTTTAGTGTCCAAGGCGTCCAAACAAGGTACTTACGACAATTTTTTTACAATAAGTTTTTCTTGTCTAAAAATCTGTGTCGTAAAAGCCATTTTTTTCAAGATATCAAAATTTTAAATATACAGATCGATAGAGCTCGTCAAATTACATAAGATAGCATTAAAAACCCATTTTGGCCAAAATGGCTTTTACGACATTTGTTCCCTAAAGGGTCGATTTGTTTGGCTCGTATGCGCGATATTAGTTTGTAAATTTATTCATGATCATAGAGTATGTTGGTATACTGAGTTCATGACTGCACTTCCGTATTTGATAAAAATCTCACAAACAACAAAAAATACAGTCAGATTTTAGGAGCTCGATGATTATTGTCTCCTTCAGTTCAGTGTAGGCTGTGAAAAATAGATGCCAAACTATTTTCTTCGTGGCCACATCTTGTTTGGAAGTATTAGAAATATCCGACTATTATTTTCGTATTTTTTCTGAAACTATTAATATGTTTTATTATTCTAATAAATCTTTGCATGGATTTGTTTTTCCATATCTAGTGCAATATTAATTGAAAAAAAAAAAAAAATTTAATCATCATCTATCACTTAGACCAGCGAACAGCTACACAAATGAAATAATATTAAAATAGTGTCAATTTAATATTCATAAAGAGCCAGAGTCCATCAGTGGTATATTTTCTACACTTTGACGTAGACAGAAAGTTGAGATTATTATATTTGTTGGATTAGTTAGTTAGAAATAATTATATTATAGCACTTGCATTATCCTAGTATTGTTAGTAAGTTGTGGTTCATACAACCTAAAAGTTTGTAATTTTATAAGTTTTTGCTCTCTGAATTGCAAACGTATTTCATGTATGTTTACAATAAAACTGCTTTATTTGCACGAAACAGAAAATTGATAAAAAAATACAGTAAAAGAAAACTTTGGTGCAATTTAGGCAGCTTTAGGGTGAGAATCCACCAGACCTGTGCGAGGTAGCTAAGCGGTGTACGAGGAAAAAATCCACCAATAGTATCACTTCATTTTCCTAGCCTCGCTCAATGAAGTGATTCTATTGGTGGATTTTTTCCTCGTACACCGCTTAGCTACCTCGCACAGCTCTGGTGGATTCTCACCCTTATTGCTAAGGTTTCCACCTTAAAATCATATTTCCACCAGGTAACCTTCATGTTTAAAATATGACTTCATACATATACACAACTTACTAAAATGCTATAAGTAATGTAACGAATATCGCCATACAATATTGTAATGTTAGTTAATTGTAGTTTATAAGTTTATTATCTTTGTATATTATAAATTGCACATAGATATAAGAGTTTGTTGGATCTATCAGTACAGTTTGGTGTAATATTTTGAATTATATTTCATATACTTAGCTTTTGTTTTGTGGCTCTCCATCGTGTGTACCTACTTTCTATATTGCCTAGTTCAGGCATGCTCCCAAAATACTGGAGCCAAGAGATACGGGTGCTTGGAGAAAAGTTGATCTGTCTTACTCCGCAATATTACCAATCACGGTGGCAGTAGGCAGGCACACATAGTAACGCCCAATAAAAATGTTGATTGATTAGTTGCCCTTGCCCCAAAACCTCATCTATATGTATGTACTGATTGATATAGATGAAAAATAAGAAATATTTTAAAAAAAGCAATAAATGTCTTTATTCTATTTAAATAAATTTTAGATCAATATCTAGGCAAATGGCATATTTAACGTAAGAGGCACATTTGATACAATTTCGCTATATTTTCGTACACAACTCCCGTTTGTTAGACGTAAGATTCAATGTATATCGTAGCATTTATGTTTTATACCAAATAAATAAGTAAATTAAAAGATTAGTTTTTGTGAGTCAAAAAAGAAATACTTATAACCCCACATAACTAGTTTTAAAATGACTCGTCTCATAAATTAAAAGAGAAAATTGAAAAAATTCGGTGTTGTCCGCTGGTACTTGCAGGCGGGACCCTGGGGTACTGTCCCACTGCTCTGCCAACTGAGCTAATGGTGCCTGGCCTATCCTAATGTTTTTTTTTCCTCTTTATGCTCGTCTCGAAACGACGATTGAAGCGATACTTTGTTTAGCCCACATTACAGTAGGAATTTAAACCATAGAGCAGTGGGTCGATACCCCACGGTTCCGGGTTCAAGTCCCGACCGACGCGAACGAATTTTTTAATTTTCTAATCTTTATAAGAATAATATACCTAGCATTGTGAGTGTATTGAAATCCCAACATGACTCGTCTGACAATATTTATCTGATCATTGTTTCATTGGCAAGTGGTGTCTGGTTTCATAGTAAAACCGCAGGTTGTGAATCAGTCACAGTTTATTTAGAAAAACAAACAATAGGTACATTTATAATAATCAACATTCATTCATCCATATTTTCTTAAATCTAAATTGTCAATATTATTCAAGCCGATGGACGATTGGTAAATACATGGGTAGGTTGGTTTTCCGCATAGGTGATGTAGGCACTTCTTAGAAAACATGGGAATTTTGTTGCGTATACGGGGTCAAGATTCAGACCATAAAACTGAGCAAGTGAAAAAAAACAGGAGACGTAAAATAAATGACTATCCAAAATCACGACTGCATTAACTAAGGGAAGTCAACATTTTTCTTTACGTCTCCTGCAATATTTTCCTATGGGAAGTTGTTCAGTTTCATGGCCTGAATGTACCCTATCAGTATTCAGAGAGCAGGCCCTCACACCCTGTGTAGGTAACTATTGCCTATTAATTTTAAACCAGCAGTCTTCTGCATAAATGTAGGTTTTTTGGCTCATAGAGAATGTAAACCACTTTTGATAGTTCTCGCACTCGATCTAGCGTAACTTAGGTCAGCGAACTATTAGTGACTTAGGTATAGGTAGTTAGGCTTGGTTGGGCTTGTGCCCTATCTTGGGCATGAACAACACTCGTGTATGTACGTCTTTTATAGTTTTCGCACTCGATCTACTAGGGCTACTTTCCTTAGGTCCTAGTTTATCTTAGAAAGGATTCTGGAAGGCCCAGTTAGGCTTGAGCACTATCTCCGGGCACGACCAAGACTTTGGTATGAAGAAGCTGTCGTTTTCGGAGGGCGGGCAGTTTTTGCGCGCGAAGAATTCCATAGGGTATAGACTCCAGAGGATTCCTGTAAAATAAAAACAGAGTTAATGATAAAATGTAAGACATTTAATAATAAATAGGTACCTAATTGTCTACCTAATATAGTCTACCTACTACCTATATAATCTACCTACATATTATAAACAATATGTAGGTAGATTTCATGCCCCTAAAGGATACATAAGTACATCTTGTCCGCCGACAGTCAATATAAACTTATAGAAATCTTTCCGAATTCTGGTGAACCACTGACGATTATTTAGGTACTAAATCCGTTTCTGCTTTAAATCAAACGT
The DNA here is from genome assembly GCA_024500475.1 of Phthorimaea operculella. Classification (NCBI taxonomy): domain Eukaryota; kingdom Metazoa; phylum Arthropoda; class Insecta; order Lepidoptera; family Gelechiidae; genus Phthorimaea; species Phthorimaea operculella. The sequence goes on along the minus strand of JANFCV010000035.1, from coordinate 3,540,953 downwards.
CATGCGGTTTATTTCTGATGATTGGAATGCTTTGCGGTATGATTATCAAATACAAATATTATTTGTTTCGTTCGTTGGATTACGTAAGAATAATAATTCTTTGGGAAGATGAAATAAGTACTACTACTTCACTTTAATTTAGTACCTACCTATAGGTAGGTACAGAAGAAAGTCATGTGTAATACTTAAAAGGAATGGGACATTGTGAAAAAAATGGGCCAAAACGAGGCGAGGTTCAGCTCAACGTTCCAATGTGAACCTGTTTTACCATATTCCAACGAAGAATCTGAGCCAAAGAGCAAGTTGAAGCAAAGGTGAGCGGCGCGAGCACATCGACATTCAATGTTAACAAGTAAGGTACTTACCATTTCAACATCCAACGTTTAATGAGTTTTTTAATAAGTATTTACCATTTTCAATGCAGAAGCTGAGCCACATGAGCAAGTTGAAGGAGTTAGGGAAGCGGCGGCCGACTGCAGAGGTTAGCAGCACGAGTTCCAAGCCGAGAACGCCGAACTGCAGCAGCAACACCGGGTAGAAGTATCCGAACGATAAAGAGTTTATTTGTAATTAGTTATTAAGTAGTTACCATTTCCAATGAAGAAGCTGAGCCACATCAGCAAGTTGAAGGAGTTAGGGAAGCGGCGGCCGACTGCAGATGATAACGGCACCAGCAGCAAACCGAGGACGCCGAACTGCAGCAGCAGTACCGGTTAGAAGTATCCGAACGATAGAGGCAGGATTACTTCTAATGAGTTATTTAATAAGTAGTTACCATTTCCTATGAAGAAGCTGAGCCACATGAGCAAGTTGAAGGAGTTAGGGAAGCGGCGGCCGACTGCAGAGGATAGCGGCACCAGCAGCAAGCCGAGAACGCCGAACTGCAGCAGCAACACCGGGTAGAAGTATCCAAACGATAGAGACAGGATTACTTCGTGGGCGATGGCTGACACCTGAAAAGAAAGAAGTTGCAGGTTGATCTCATGGTACTATTATGCGATGGTACTATTATACGTGTATATTCTGTGCTCATGGTAAGTATACAAAAAACAAGAATTGGTATAGGTAGGTATTCATCATCATCTGCCTGCCCTTATCCCAATTTATTTGAGGTCGGCGCAACATGTCTTTTTCTTACATTTATCTCTACCAGCAGTTTAATCCTCTCACATTTCACCTTTATTTCTCATGTTGTCTTTTATAAAATACATCTAATCATTTTAGGCCTTCCTCTTCTTCTGCGTCCATCCACATTATGCTCTCATGGTAGATACTTATCTACACTAATATAATAAAGAGGAAAACTTTGTTTGTTTTTTTGTTTGTTTGTTTGTTTGTTTGTATGTAATCGATAAACTCCGAAACTACTGGACCGATTTCCAAAATTCTTTCACTATTAGAAAGCTACAACATCCCTGAGTAACATAGGCTACTTTTTACCCCGGGAAAATTCCTCATTCCTACGGGAAAACGGTTAGCAGCAGGAAAACGGGGAAATAAAGCAGATATTACCCAAATTAGCCAAACCGCTTTACCGATCCTCGCGAATTTTGGCACTGATATTAATATCATATAAAAGACGGACATGGTCAGCCCTCGAGGATCTGGAGTACCTGATGAAGACCACCAGCATCCCATATAAACTATAAGAGATACGGTCATGGCTTCATAGAAAAAGTTGTTCACCATGACGGGCCGCTTCTGCTGGCACATGGTCATCGAGGATCTGGAGTACCTGATGTAGACCACAAGCATCCCATCTAAACTATAAGAGATAGGGTAATTGTTTCAAAGTAAAAGTTATTCAGCACGACAGGCTGCTTCTGCTGGCACATGGTCACGAGGGTCTGGAGTACCTGATGTAGACAACCAGCATCTCATCTAAACTATAAAAGATTCGGTAATGGCTTCAAAGTTAAAGTTATTCAGCATGACGGGCCGCTTCTGCTCGCACATGGTCACGAGGGTCTGGAGTACCTGATGTAGACCACCAGCACCCCATCTAAACTTTATTAGACTCGGTAATGGCTTCAAAGTTAAAGTTATTCGCCATGACAGGCCGCCTCTGCTGGCACATGGTCATGATGAGTAACTTCTGCTAGAATGGATTAATGGACTTTTTACTACGGGCAAAGATCCCATTTCTACGGGAAAACAGGTAAGTAGCAGCGAGTGAAACCGCTGGGCGGGCCGCTAGTAACCCCATAAAGAAATGAAGTCCCTCATGGCGCGCATGATAACGTTATGGGTCTGTCTGTAGTCCTTGCTAGGATTCCCTTGTCAGATTCCCTGTATAAGAGTGCTATGGACATAGTCCTCCTTGAGTCGTATATCCTCAATGTTGAGGATATTGACCTCGTTGAATAACTTTTTCGTGGAGGATGTGACTTCATCTTGTTCTATCTTCTGCGGTATAGGTATATGGCCTCGTAGACTGTGGTGCCCTAATGCAGTGCGGATTTATTCAGACTCACGAGTCGGGATTCTACCTCTGGGTTTTCTGCCCGTCTACTTTGCCCATTAATAATAGTTTATGAAGGTTGTCACCTTTCTTCCAGGCAATGTGACCTAAGTATTCGAAGCTTCTTCGCATTAGCTGATCGACCACTATAATGTAGCACTTTATAATGTAGTGGTAGGTGAGTCTCATGGGGATTTTAAGCTCTGATAGAATGGACTCATCGATCCGATGCTCTGTCCAGTTCACCCCAAGCATCTTCCTCCAGCACCACATTTATGGACATTCCTACATAGAAACACGTATAAAGTAGGTACCTACAGTACAACCGTGGTAAAACCCGAGATTAGGCATTATAAATTATTCAAATAGCAGTCCCGGGACCTTTACATAGAAGCTTGTGCAACACACTAGTAATAGTAAGTAGCGCCAGGTAGCGCCACATCGTTCGTAAGGCGTCTTTATCACTGCCAGTCTGATTATAAAGTTTTTACAGTTATTTGTCTATTACTGTAAATAAATGAAATGAATGAATGAAAATATATGAGGCTCATAAATTGATATTCGCTGTTTTGTTGGTATCTCCTCCGTAGGGTCATGAAACCCTCAGTTTTATGGCCTCGTTAAAAGATATTAATATTTTTATTTGCTACAAATGGTATCTCGCTATTCAATTAATTCAATCATGTCTCACTTACTGCGCGGTCGTCAGCAAATAAAAGCATAAACTTTACGACTTTGCAGGAGGCGATAGGCGTACAAATCAACCCAAGGTTTTCAAAAGATAAGAAATAAGGCTTTTGCAGACATAATGCATGTTGAAGTCGGGAACGACAACGTGATAAAGCTGGGAACGACAATTTGACGACGCCATGTCTGCACTGCTAGGCTTACACAATAGTTCTTACCTAGGTACCTACTCTGTGCTTGAACACACTTTGCTATCGGCAGTATATAAATACAGTGAAAATAAAGAGGCATATTTTTTATATAGCACTTCTGTCAGTGTTCTTAATTGTTGTACGCTCTTGCCATCTCTTGCGGTACGGTCACTTTTAGGAATTGGTTGGAACTTGCGTGGATTGCATCTTGCTCTAGCCTCGAACGTTCGTTGTCAAAGTAAAGAGTACAAGTACAAAATTTGCGGTAACAAAGGTTCAAAACCCATCTTAAGATTCGTGCGACGGCAATTGCAGCAGACCACCACGACGATGGTAGTTACCACGTCTATAGGGCAGTCGTCGGTAGCTGCTGTCCGTCTGAAAGAGCCCTAAGGGCGCAATAGACAATAATGGCCCACCGCGGAGATTAGGGCAATGAAAAAGATGCTAATAGACTGACAACGGGCAGTATTGTTTAGTCCCAGCATGAAGCCAACAAAAGACCGACATCAATTTAAGAAAATAGGGCTTTTGGGGCCAGGGACTTATTTGTTCTATAGCATTTGGGAAAGTAGAGTTGCAATTTTTTAGCCTAATGGTTTAAGTAGACACTTTGTTTCGTATTTAAGCTACGGTCTGGCGTAGCAAAGAGGTTACGATTTTTCTGCTATTGCCTAGTAGCCGCTACGCACCCTACCCTACGCTACGCAAATTCGGTAGTCTGCCTACCTAATTTATGATATCGTATTTTATATTTAATTTATTGTCCATAAATACTATACAGGTATGCAATAACTTTGAAGTAAATTATACTTTATCATGATCATTATTTATTACTTTTACTCAATATCAATTATACTCACATCTCCAGTACATAATAATCTCCTCAACAGAAAAGCCTATTTTATTGAAATTGATGTAGGTACTTAATAATAAATGACTCGTAATAATTGTGATGAACAGGGATAAATTGTAGGCAGTTAATATTTCAATTTCAATAGTTAACTCTGCTTTTGACAAACTTCAATAAGAAGAATAGTCTGCTGCTGGACATTGGGCCTCCCCCAATAGGGGGTATTTGTGATACTCACCACGCGTGAAAAACAGATTGGTGAGCGCAGAGCATTGCATTCAAAGCGAACGCTGCTGCCCATTCCCTGGATTCATGCCTTTTACAACAGCCACAGGTAGACTAGGGTGATGCTATTTTAAGTCAGCACAGCACAGTACGACAAATAAGTAGCTATGTAGTAAAATTTTTATTGAAACTGACCCTGCATATCTCTTCCCTAATTACAGCTCTACATCCGAACCATAATTACCAAAGCGTGTACTGTAATTAGGCGTGTACATTCCTTAATTACGTAATTACATACCTGAGTCAGATTCAATTGATATACAAAGTGTATTTAAAAAGGTTAAATGAGTAAATTGATAATCACCTACTTACTTACTATAAAAACTTACCTGTTTTAGTAACAGTATAAAATCTAGTATACCTTTATCTTTTAAATGGGTAGGTTAATGTACTGTGCTGTAAATTGTTTTTGACGTTGTTATGTTTGCAAAACGGTAAGGTATAATTTGTGCAGATAAAGAATGAATCCCGAATCGGCAACATTATTGTTGGCATCGGGCCCATATGTCATATAGCCAATTCAGGCCCATTCTTCATCTTCGCAAGTTAAAAAGGTACAAAGAATATGAAAAAAAGTAAAATCGATTGGTATTCATCATCAATTTTGTCGAATTGTCGATATGGGTCAAATATCGAAATAATGCAGGCCGATGAAACTTGAGTTAAATAGTGTTAACCTAAATTTATTTGCAATAATTTTTCAGTTTCATACGATAGGCACCTGTTATTCGTCTTATTTACTTATAAGTTTACACCATACACTAATAAAATTATCACCATAATTATGCCACCCTGTATGCGACGGATGTTGATCAAAGGATGCCAATGCAATCGGTTGTAGTGCAGACGCTAAATGTTTGTATTACTTAAATTAAACCCAACCCAAATTGTTGAGATTGTAAAGGTGTGGGATAGAGGATTCAGGATGCAAAAGCACACCGTAAGAATATGATGTATCAGACAACGACGACAGAAACTTGTTTTTTTATAGTCATCCATCATCATCATCTATCCATTGCGTGCAGGGCAGGGTCTTGTCTCCTTTGTGCCAGACTCTTCTATTCAGATCTCGTCAAATCTCGCCAGCGGCCGGTAGATGTGGTCTCGCAGTCAGAAGCGTAAAACGCGGTTCCAAGCGCGGTAGTACATAAAGCAACAGACGAACATGACTTACCAGGAACACAGCAACAGTGGCGAACGCGCGGCCCGTGAAGTGATCGTACAGCCAGGAGTGCACCACACGGTTCCAGGCCCGGTAGTACATAGTGCAACAGATGAACGTGACTTACCAGGAACACAGCAACAGTGGCGAACGCGCGGCCCGTGCGCGGCGACAGCGGCCGGTAGATGTGGTCGCGCAGCCAGGAGTGCACCACGTGGTTCCAGGCGCGGTAGTACATAGAGCAACAGACGAATATGACTTACCAGGAACACAGCAACAGTGGCGAACGCGCGGCCCGTGCGCGGCGCGAGTGGCCGGTAGATGTGGTCGCGCAGCCAGGAGTGCACCATGCGGTTCCAGGCGCGGTGGAACATAGAGCAACAGACGAACATGACTTACCAGGAACACAGCAACAGTTGCAAACGCGCGGCCTGTGCGCGGCGCCAGCGGCCGGTAGATGTGGTCCCGCAGCCAGGAGTGCACCACGCGGTTCCAGACGCGGTAGTACATACTTAGAGCAACAGATGAATATGACTTACCAGGAACACAGCAACAGTGGAGAACGCGCGGCCCGTTCGCGGCGCCAGCGGCCGGTAGATGTGGTCGCGCAGCCAGGAGTGCACCACGCGGTTCCAGGCGCGGTAGTACATAGACATCCGCGTGCTGGCCCACCATTCCTAGACACAAAAAATATCAATCATTCATAAACGCTAGGAAGTGTCTAATATTCCAACGTAAAAGGCGATAACTTTTATGACATCTAAGTATTGTTTATCATCGTGCCGAAAAGACGGCCGATAAAATAAGCATTTCGGCCAAAGCGTTGAACCACGCGTGCAGAAGGCAGTAGAACCCACACAGGAAGGAGATGAATCCAGGAAGAACGCATGAGAAAATACTAATTCTATCTGCCTGATTCACATCTTACCTCATAGAAGAGTCTGTCAGCAAACGTGAGCATCTCAGCGAAGGCATTCAGCCACGCGTGCAGAAGGCAGTAGAATCCACACAGGAAGGAGATGATTCCAGGACGAAAGCATGACAAAATACTAATTCTATCTGCCTATTTCACATCTTACCTCATAGAAGTCTGTCAGCAAAAGTGAGCATCTCAGCGAAGGCATCCAGCCACGCGTGCAGAAGGCAGTAGAAAGAACCGACGCAGGAAGAATATGACTTCAGGATGAATGCACGAGAAAATACTTATTCTATCTGCCTGGTTCAAATCTTACCCTATAGAAGAGTCTATGGCAAAAGTCAGCACCTCAGCGAAGGCATTCAGTCACGTGTGCAGAAGGCAGTAGAATCCATCCAGTAAAGAGATCACTCTAGGACGAATGCATGACAAAATACTAATTCTATCTGCTTGATTCACATTTTACCTCATAGAAGAGTCGGTCAGCAAACGTGAGCATCTCAGCGAAGGCATTCAACCACGCGTGCAGAAGGCAGTAGAACCCACACAGAAAGGAGATGACTCCAGGAAGAACGCATGAGAACATGCCGCGGACCACCACACCGGCTTCCACCTGGTATCATAAAACAAGAATAATTCACGAGTTTTTTTTGAGAGAAAAGTAATATTTTCATGCTGACTTCCTAAAACATTTATATAGTTGATTTGTTCCACCTTTTTATAATCTGGTTTTGTTAAGTGAGCAGCTAAATAGTATGTAAAAGTTAGGCAGGTATATCAATACACTAAACATACTCCAAATTTGTTTCAATCTGGATTATGATTTGCAAAAAGTAATTTAAAACTACCTACTCAAAGGCAAATATTGCAACTTAACATTTTCGCAGAATTTTAAAAACAGTTAAGCGTCTCATAAAGTAAAATATTAAACTCGATTCAACTGAATTCGTTTCAATTACTAAACAAAAAGGGGATTAAAATTTAAGGCTTTTATCGAACTTTTCAATTTGCTTTTTAGCGGTCTTTTTATTTACAAAATGTTATCCAGCTTAAGCTTAATAGTTTTTACAAGAAAATGTTTACCTTCGGTTGCTTTCCGTAATCGGACCAATAGGGTAGGATGAAACGTTCCCACAGAAAACTGTTGTAAAATATGATAGCAGCGACTTCTAAGAAGTGGAAAATGACCACGCCCCATCTTATCTTCTTAGTTCTGTGGAGGCAAACAGGGTATTTTATACAAAATATCCTTATTTGGATTTGTTGTCAGCTGCTGTAAACAAAATTACTCCAAAAGGAATACGTTACAAACTTTGGTATTTAGCGTGTTTTTCCATTCCATGCTTCTACCCGATCAGAGTGCTTCACGCTTAGCTGAACGGAATAATTTGCCTAACGATCAGGTATTCGTATTACCTATAGTGCTGTGATTCAGCAGGTACTAGTTCTTGTAACAATCCAATCAAGCCTACGAAAAAGCCTACGAGGTGCTACGACGCTGCTACGAAATAGTACATTACGTCACAGGCCGAGTATATAGCAATTTCTGGTCGAGTGGCATTGGAAGGCCGAGACGAAGTCGAGGCCTTCTAAAGTAAACGAGACCAGAAATTGTTATTTCGGCCGAGGTTTGTATAGTGCTTTTCTCCAATTTGCAAGGAAACAAATATTTAAATCGTGATAAAATTGACACTTTGTAACTTTTAAAGTTCGCAAAGCGTTGGCGCTGGTTTTGCTTACGTTCCGTTTCATAAAGAATGCGCGGGAAATTCACATTCAGCCTTCAAACTTCAAACAAATTGTGTTCCATAAAACACCTAATCACGAAAGTGTGAAGTTTAAGAACCCTTTTATTACCGGCCTAGTCCGGCAATTTCTATTACAGTCCTCTGCGCCTTGACAACATAAATGAGCCCATTGACGTATTCTTTTTTTAAAGTAATGAAGCTATTTCCGAGCAAATTGGAGAAAAGTAACTTTTGATTATCTTGCATGACTTTCAGAATCCTGACAATGTGACAATGTGGCGCGGTCTTGTCTGCCAGTCTGTTAACTAAGCTCCATGACTTGACTTGTCAGTTGTCACCACGGGTGGTTCTGGTGCCAGTAAATGGAAGTTACCCTATTGTTAACATAGACTTATATATATAAACTAGCGTTTAATTGTTAACGTATCACTGTCACTCGTAGACGGGCGGGCATTTTTAGAGCTTAGTGTAGATATTATTTGCTTAGTGTTAGTTTTTAGGGGTACACAAGCATAAGGTCCAATCCCTCCATACAATGTTAGTTAATTTGAAGCTCCGTTAAATATTTTAAAGGTCAAATCGCACCAACGCACCGCGCGGAACCGCGGCTAAGCCGCGCGTTACAACTAATATTGTTTACATCAATCTAATATTGCTGCAGAGGATTGGTGTGGTGTGGCGCAACATATTTACTTGCGGAGAATATATTTTAGTTGATAACAATCGGCAGAGGATTGGCGCGGCGCGAATTTGGTTCTTGTAGAAATATGTAACGTATCACATGCAAAAAAAGGCCGAGCCTCTCCGCTGCCACGCCGCTATAGTAAGGCTGGTGTGCATACAACGTTTTACCTGTCACTGTCGCCATTTTACGATACGCGCTTAAGGGCGACGTTGTCACGCCTTTTTCCTTTATAGTAGCCGCAGTTGGATGAGCCACCTTGTCTTTGTGATGCAGCCCATCTATTTACGAAAGTACGTGACATCTTCCGCAGCCACGCCCTCCAAACCCAAGTTGCCGCTAGCTGATAAGCACAATTTGAGCCTCCCTCCTAATGGGGTATTACCTAAACTGGTAAGATCTCGCAACGGCGTGATGTTTCGCCTGCAGGACACCTGGACAGGTGCATGGCTAATTAGAGCAATTCAACCCCTATCCCATAAAGCTCAGTCTTGAAGGTGAATCGCCGCCGGCCTCTTTGCGGCCGTTGTGAAGATCTCCACGTCAAATTGCCGTAGTCATAGATATAAATTTCTAGGAGATATTTGTGCCTGTACGCTTATTGTGCCCTCAAAATTACATTTTAAGCCCCCCATCATAAGCCCCCAAAATTGGGGTATCACGCACGTCCTTGTATGTCATTTTTTATTTCCAAGTTATCGATTCCCAAGAGGTATGAAAAGTTAAAATCATACAAGCATGGGACAGCCTAGTGTTGCGCTCTACCCTAGGGCCTTGCGCAACGAGAGCTGGCTACACTTTACTACCAGACTAGGCTTGAGCAACCGCAGCTTCCGTCAGCGAGAGGATGTTCGTCCGTACGTACCCACGATTCGCCTAGCAGTGACACATCGTCGATTTCTCCCCGTTTTGCTATAGACGCCCTCTGAAGGGCCCCTGAAAAGCGCGTCTACTAGGGTCACGCCACCGCTTTCCTTGTCCCTGATGTATATTTCGGGCTCAAGAATTAGCTCAACGACGTCTTCAAGCGGCCCCACCTGGCAAAATACCTACGTGTCAGCTTCGGCAGGATCTTAGCGTAGAATACTGGATTCGGCATTTTAGCAAAGACCAAACAGGGGTTTTGGTTCTACTATCGCTACCTGCCAGCGCTGGAGGGCTCCGGGACCGAAGTCTTCTGTTTCACATGCGCACCCTCAAAAAAGCGTCCCTTGATGATCGCAATACGAGGTCTCCCCGTTAACACTGTTCCAGAGACATCCAAATGGAGCTGACCACCCTAAGCCACGAGGTGGACTTCGTGCGCCCCATCAAGGCTCGCGGAGGACGCCCAGAGTGCATTTGACACAACTGACACATTTTGAACTATCGATACTATCGAATAAGTAGATACGAAATGATTGTTAAACGATACTTGTGCCGTGTGATGCTGGCTTAAAATAGCATCACCCCAATTTTTCCCGAAGGTGTTCTAAAAAACGACTAAGGGATTATTATACAGGGAATGGGTGGCAGCGTTTCCAGTAAATTAAACATCTTGCATTGCGTTCGCCAATCCGCCTGCCAATCATGGTGAGTATGGCAGTACCCCCCGACAAGGGAAGGTCAATGTCCAGCTGTGGATTGTTGGGGCTGAGAAGTTTGAAAGATAGCGTGAACTATCGATTAGACTCTGCAAAACGCGCGACACAATCAGGTCGAAAGTATGTCAATGCCAAAGTTTAGTTACTTCTCATTGGTTGTCGTTGCATCAACATTGTCGTACTCACAGGTAGTACTGCAATCTGCAATACGCTTTGAGTTTTCCTCCCCGTGTTGGTCCGGCACGAAACGAGTACCTACAGTCTATGTAAGCCTTTATGGTTTTCAAATGCTTCACTTTTGACAGTTTTGACTCAAAATGTTGTCAAAGTCCTAAATCGGGCGTTAAAGTTAATGACAGCTCCGGGGACCTGTTAGATTTTTAACGGCCGATTAGTTGTTGTTAAAGAAATGTGACATGCGCCGCATACACAGCTGTCAAATAAGTGACTGCTAGAAATGCCAAATTGACGCCACATTGAAAGCTGTCTTAATTTTCAATTGTCCCAAATCATAAAGGCTAACACAGACGGTACGCGGTACATCAAGTAAATGAGCTAGTATGAAGGTGCGCGACGCACCTCCCGGGAGACTTTTTTGTCCGCGGTTCAGGAGACTACGCCGCGACGCAACTGTCTCCAGGTATATATTGGTTTTAAATTTAATGCACAAGTGCGGGCACTGCAACAAAAAAGTTTCGGGTTCGCATAAGCTTCGACTATAATTAACAAGGTAACTAGGACCAGCAATTTTCAGTTTAGGCATTCATCCCACTATAACCTCCCTCAAATCCAAATTTAACGTTTGGTATCTGGACGATGGCACACTCGGCGGTGAGCCAGATACGGTTTTAGAAGATTTAAAAACCCTGATCCACAGTTTTGCTCAGATTGGCCTAGAACTGAATTTCAGCAAGTGCGAGCTCTTCATCCCGCCATCTACAACTCCAGATTCCCGTAACGATATTTTAACAAAATTCAACAACGTTGCCCCAAACATTCAAATAACTAACGAGGCCTCTCTACGGCTTTTGGGCGCTCCCGTTCTAGACGAGGCTATCCCACGTTTTGTCGACGAACAGGTCGAAAAATTCAAAAGTAATTTTGACCGTCTACTCGAAATAAATCCCACATGGCTATCACCTTAATTAAATTCTGCCTTTTGTACCTCAATTTACATACGTGCTGAGATGTTGCCACCTCTGGAAATTCCAAAGTTTGTTGACAGCTATGGACGACCAGATATCGGAGCTCCTTACGAAAATCCTGAATTGCCGTCTCACGCCTGAAGCTTGGACACAGGCTTCGCTCCCGGTCCGCTTTGGAGGCATAGGCATACGTAAGGTGTCTTCGGTGTCGTTACCCGCTTTCCTGGCTTCTGCGTGTGGCTGTGCTAAACTATTTGGAGAAATGGTCGCTGCTTCTTTGGGTCGCACGGAGGTGTCACACCTTTCGGAGGCTGTCAATGAATGGAAGACCTTAACTTCCTGTGAGTTACCCTCATCTTTGTACTCACAGAGGCAATGGGACGAGCCGATCTGTAAAAGATTCAATCGGATCTTTTAAATATGTCTCCCAGTACTGTTGACCGCGCCCGTCTTCTAGCAGCCTTTGAAAAAGAGTCGGGCTTATGGCTTAATGCCCTTCCATCACCCAATATCGGGACTCTTTTAGATAACACCACCTTATCTCTAGTTATCGGCCTCCGTTTGGGTCTCCGGACCAACCAACCCCACGACTGCGGCTGCGGCGTCAGAGTGAATGAGCATGGCCAGCACGGCTTATCATGTCGCAGAAGTGCTGGCCGTATTTCCCGCCACGCCGCTCTCAATGATGTCATACGTCGGGCTCTTGTCTCAGCGAACGTTCCGGCAAAGTTGGAACCATACGGTATCGTTCGTTCTGACGGCAAGAGACCCGACGGTGTGACTCTAATCCCATGGCAGCAAGGGCGATGCCTAGTTTGGGACGTCACGTGTGTAGACACGTTGGCCCCCTCTCACGTACAGGCGGCTAGCACTCGAGCGGGCAGCGCGGTGGCAAATGCCGAGGCTCAAAAAGTTCGTAAATACGAACAAATATCGGACACATACATTTTCTCGCCTATTGGGTTTGAGACCTTGGGTATCTGGGGCCCTGAGGCCAAGAAAGTTATTTCCGAGCTCTCAGTGCGTCTCTACAAGACATCCGGAGACCGCAGAGCTGGCAGCTTCCTTGCCCAGCGTATTAGCCTGGCTATACAAAGGGGAAATGCTGCCAGCATGCTGGGTACGATGACTGGTGGGGACGTATTGGGGGGCTTATTTTAGTTCTTAGTTTATTTTTAGTTAAGTTTTTGTAAATAATGTAAATATTTTAAATGTTTGTAAATATTAATAAACAACGAACATCATGTAAGCATTTGTGCGATGTTCACTCACTTTATCTGTACCGCTTGAAGTTTGAAAGCATACAAAGGCATTTCACTACCTGCGCATTTGCTACCTTCTTGCTACGAACCTATTTAAAGACAAAATGTTAGTCTGTTTGAAGAAAAGAAAAGCAGAACATTCTTGTACTTATGAAATAAATAGGTATTTGTGCAAAATCTACAGTTTTGGAAAGGTTTTCCAGTAGCTATTTCTTTCGGGTTTGAGATTGAAACTGATCTCAAGTTATTCTTATGTCGTGTGAGCAACCTAATAAACGACCAGATGACTGGGTGTCAGTGTTTTTTGACACCGACTACTTACTAGTAGGTACTAAAAGGCCTCAGATATGTTTGTAACGGCCTCCGCAGGTTACCAGTTAATCGAGGCCGAGGGCTTTGCGTGCTCTCCGGAGCACGGATCCATCTTTTTTATCAAACATTCAAGTGATTCAACCAGTTATGAAGTAAGAAATGTGTGAAAATTTTCAAAAAGTGATGATTACAAGGTTTTAAGGGTTCCGTACCTCAAAAGTTAAATAACGGAACCCTTATAGGATCACTTTGTTGTCCGTCCGTCTATCTGTCATTCTGTCAAGGCCCTTTATCTCAGGAACACGTAAAGATATCGAGTTAAAATTAAAACCGTATACTCAAGTCTATGAACGCTAGTAGTTGTGAAAAAATCAAGCACCTAACTTCAAGTAAAAAAAGATATAACCGTTTATGCAGTGAAAACCCGTTATTCCCCTTGGGAATTTCTCGTCCCAACGGCCCCCAAATTCAAACTTTTAGAGATTCGGGGGTCGTTGGGACAAAAAATTCTCAACGGGCCCCTTGGGGGCCGATCTGGGGGGACCGTTGGGAATAACGGGTAAAATCCCTTGTTTTTTACCCTGTCAAGGGCATCAAAATTGAGAGGGTACTTCCCGTAGACCTAAAAGTACAAATTAAAGAAAAACGCAAAAAAAAAAACATTTTCATAAATATGTGTTTATGGAGGCCGAAAAATAAACAAAATTTAAGAAATTTGGCTAGTTGTCCAAGTGGAGTATCATATTATGAAATATAGGTCTACCAACCAGAATAAGCTACAAATCTTAACACGGAACCCCCGGTGGGCGAGCCCAACTCGCACTTGGCCGATTTTTTTACGAAGTATTCATAAGCATAATACATAATTTTCCCAGTATATCTCCCCTATTCTCACTCCTGCGAACGAAGGTCCATTTCACAATGGACGTAGTCGTACACAACATTGTTTTTCTCCCAATGTTTTTTGTTCTCAAAACAAGCGTACAGGCACAACTATCTCCTAGAAATGTATATCTATGACTGCGGCAATTTGTCGTGGAGATCTTCATTACGGCTATTATGGGGTAGGGGTTGAATTACTTAGTTAGCCATGCACCTGTCCTGCAGGTGAAACATCACGCGTCACGGCGAGATCGTAAAAGTTTAGGTGATACTCCATTAGGAGGGAGGCCCAAATTATGCTCATCAGCTAGCAGCGGCAACTTGGGTTTGGTGGGCGTGGCTGCGGAAGATGTCACGTACTTTCGTAAATGGGTGGGCTGCATCACGAAGACAAGGTGGCTCATCCAACTACGGCTACTTTGAAGGAAAAAGTCCTGACACGCGTATCATTTATTTCACAACGTGGAGATGACGACAGGTGACAGTTAAAACGTTGTATGCACGTCAGCCTTACAATAACGGCGTGGTAACGGAAAGGTTCGGCCTTTTTTGCATGTGATACGTAACATATTTCTACAAGAACTAAATTTTCGCCGCGCCGCTCCTGCCGATTGTTATAACCTAAAATGTATACTCCGCAAATAAATAGGTATCTAACGCCACACCACGCAAATCCTCTGCAGCGATATTGTAGTGTGGTTTTAGGTTGATGTAAACAATATCAGTTGTAACGCCGCGCGGTGCGTTGGTGTGATTTGACCTTTAAAATATTTAACGGAGCTTCAAATTAACTAACATTGTATGGAGGGATTGGACCTAAGTCTTACTTTATAGGATATAGGGTTAAATTAAATTAAGTACAACTATTTTAAGGGCATGTTCTACTCACAAAACTGAACAACTTTTATTAGAAACTTTTCTTTGACATATGAAAATAAATTTTGGACCTCCCATAGTAGGTTAGTGACGAACTTTTCAACATATTTGTATGGAAGGGCCAATTTTTTTTCATGTACCGAAGAAACGATTCCAATAAAAATTGGTCAGTTTTGTAAGTAGAACACGGACTTTCCCTGTTGGCTTCAAATTCGTGTTGCTTGTATTTTGAGTACTTTTAAGTCATAAAAAAAATCTTTCAAAGCAGGTTTGTAGACTGATAGCTGATAATTACCTAGGCTAGGATAGCTATCCCTGTAGGTAGACCAGCGTGGGTGCGAACAGATAGTACAGGTAGTGGTTGAAGGAAGGCAGGGGAGTCGTCGCCATGGCAACCGTAAATAAGACAAGTTTGTAGACTGTTAACTGATAATTACCTAGGATAGCTATCCCTGTAGACCAACATGGGCGCGAACAGATAGTTCAGGTAGTGGTTGAAGGAAGGCAGGGGAGTGTCATCTCCATGGCAACCGCTAATAAGACAAGTTTGTAGACTGTTAACTGATAATTACCTAGGATAGCTATCCCTGTAGACCAGCGTGGGTGCGAACAGATAGTACAGGTAGTGGTTGAAGGAAGGCAGGGGCGTGTCGTCTCCATGGCAACCGATAGTAAGACAAGTTTGTAGACTGATAATTACCTAGGATAGCTATCCCTGTAGACTAGCGTAGGCGCAAAGAGATAGTACAGGTAGTGGTTGAAGGAAGGCAGGGGAGTGTCGTTGCCATGGTAACCGCTTATAAGATAGGTTTGTAGACTGTTAACTGATAATTACCTAGGATAGCTATCCCTGTAGACCAGCGTGGGTGCGAACAGATAGTACAGGTAGTGGTTGAAGGAAGGCAGGGGAGTGTCGTCGCCATGGCAACCACTAATAGGACATGTATGTATAGTCCGGCAAGTTCGTGCGCGACCCTCCCTAGGGGTGACAGACGTTGGGGGAAGAGATGTCAGCGGGTAGCGGGAGGTGTAGCGGGGAAGGGTGACGCGCGCATCCGTGCCGCACGTCATATTAAAATGACGTGCTTCCTCGCCCCCCGACCGTCTGTACCCCGCAGGAAGGTCGCGCACGAACTTGCCGGACTATAGGCTGTTAACTGATAATTACCTAGGATAGCTATCCCTGTAGACCAGCGTGGGTGCGAACAGATAGTACAGGTAGTGGTTGAAGGAAGGCAGAGGAGTGTCGTCGCCATGGCAACCGCTAATAAAACAAGTCTGTAGACTGATAACTGATAATTACCTAGGATAGCTATCCCTGTAGACCAGCGTGGGTGCGAACAGATAGTATAGGTAGTGGTTGAAGGAAGGCAGAGGAGTGTCGTCGCCATGGCAACGTGGTGCGCACACCGATGCCACCGCATATACTTTCATTAGCAGTCTGAACTGAAACAAATGCAAATAGGTGAATTGATAATTAATTAATATCTATAACAGTCGTAAACTTGGAAAAAAGTTCGTTGGCTCTTCAAACTGATGCTAGTTTCGTTAACTGAGGTTAGTTTGTTGAGGGGTCAAAGATCATTATTCCAAGTTTAAAACATGCATGGTACTAGGATGAATTCACAAACAAACACCTACTTGTCCTTATATATCAAACCCCCTATGGTGGTAAGTGATCGCCTAATTTAAGAGAAACTAACTTTTATGATTTGGGCCTTTTCAAGCGGCAAGAGTGAATAGGTAAGGAACTGCCTAGGCAAGCATGTTCCAAAATCGTCTGCATCATCAGTCATCTCTTTACCAACAGGTGAGATAGCAAATAAAAGAGGGCCTATCTCACATAAAAAAACTATCTATTGTTCCTATTCCTAACAGAACTTACTACTGCAACTACCTACGTATCTTAAGTATCCACCATTTTCATTTCGGACAGACGATATACCTGATCAAAACGAGCAGTGTTAATTCAGTGTCCAACTAATGGGTTCCATTCATGTGCTATATCATTAATTTTACATGGCAATAACCCCACAGTGACAATACAGCGTATATTGCAAGCCAAAGGTGTTTGTTAACCGTAATGTGGTGTGAATTTGCATAAGGCACGTACATCGTGCGTGCATGCTCCGATGCGCGTAGCAGCACAAATAGTGGCAAATGAACAATTGCGCACGGTTTCGTTTATGAATCCAGGATTTAAAAGTTTCGATAATCTAGTAAGTATACTTACTTAGTCATAGTACGGACGAGGCGAAAATAACTTTATTAAAATCATTTAAATGATAAAGTAAGCGGTGACCATTGCCAAATACCTAGAAACAGCTACTGGACGATAATATTTAAATTTTGCTGCACGTCGATTCAAAGAAGAAGTTTAATCACCTACACGTCTAATATTATGATAATGTCGACCTATTTAATATTTTCATTTGTATCTGGACTTCGATATGCTATTTAAAACTTGGCACTTGCAGCATGTTTCTAACTTTACAAAAAACGTCAAAGAGGTTGTCGTTTCAGTAAAAATGATTCGAATTTTTCAAGTAATCGGTACAGAAAAGGTATCCTCTTCTACCTACTGTTCTTGTTGAGCGCATAAAGACAATGAATTTTTCTGCTCTGTTATTAAACTTGTACTGTAATTTGCCTTTCAAAGTTAATTAAATTTTTCCGCGTCAAACCGTGTGACGATACCCAAGATGGTTCAAGCAAGACGTTAATCAAAAAGTTGACGCGTTCGTTTTACGCTTGAGTAAGCATCTTTACTTTAGATTCATGTTTTTTTTTTGCTCTAATAAAATCAGGACATTTTCTTAAAAGTTTGAAAGAAAATTTATTAAGGTGCAAGAAACAGTCCCAAAAATGTTTAGTCCCTTTTGTTAATTAATTAACGACACAAACAAAATATAGGTAATGTATTGGATTTTTTAATGCACTCACAGTGCTATAATATTCTCATAAATTAAATAATGAGAAAATTGAAAAACTAACCAAAGTATTTAGTTGTAATAACTACTACTTACTAGATGTCGCTTAATCGTTGCTTCGAGACGAGCATCAAGAGGTTGAAAGATTCACTAGGGTCCGCTAGGCGCCCGTAGCTCAGTTGGTAGAGCGGTGGAACGGCAATCCACAGTCCCGGGTTCAAGTCCCGGCGGTCGCTAATGAATTTTTCAATTTTCTCATTATTTAATTTATGAAAATATAGGTACTTAAAAAGAAAACTAATTTAAATGACGAAGAAATGCCGTGAAGAAATCTCTTGGCGTTATGTTTGGTGTGTCTTTAGTTAGACGAGCTTAGGTCAGGATTGTCAGAAACTCAGGAGGAATTCTTGTACCTACAGAAAAACTACACTTATTAACTACAAAACTATGTACACTAAATAGACTTTAAGCATAACGGAAAATGCCTTTTTTGCAGCGGGTAAAATATCTATCGAGCCGCTAGCAAAGGTACTTATAATATTTGTTAGCAGATATTTGCGGTCAGCATATTGAGTTCACGAGGCGATGAGACATAATTAGATTCTGTAGAAATTCCCTTTTCAAAATCCGCATATCCGCAAGTGGTATAGCATACCGGAAAATGCCTTTTTCTCGCGGGAGAATGAGTTGCAGCGGGTGAAATACCTATCGAGCCGCTAGTAGGTATAGGTACTTATAAATTATAATGTTTGTTAGCAGATATTTGCGGTCAGCATATTGAGTTCACGAGGCGATGAGAGATAATTAGATTCTGTCGGAGTTCCCTTTTCAAAATCCGCATTTCAGCGCCGCGGTTTTACCCTCGTCTTGAAGTTTTTCTCGTGGGAATGAGGTTAACTATAAATTAGTAAAGATAATAAAATATTCTCTGTTTACATAAGCGCTAACTTGCCCATTACCTAGTACTGAAATACTTCTTATTCGATATTTGCAAGAAAATTTACATTTAAAAAAACTGGCCAAGAGCGTGTCAGACACGCCCACATAGGGTTTCATAGTCAACGTAATATCAGGTTTTTTAGCGTTACAAAGTTAATTTTGTTGCTGGTTTGTTTGCAGCTGAAATCTTTAGTGGTACAGTATCCGTTATAGTTTTCATGGCAACTTAAGATTGTAAAGTATATTCCAAAGTAAGGTCCAAAAAACATTTGATATAAGTTTTCCCAACATTTCTATATTTGGGTCAACACGATCTATCTTCCCACAAAATTTTATGGCGATAGCTCTAAAACTGACGAAGATATGAGGGCGCGGCATACAGACAAACAGACAGACAGACATGACGAAATGATAAGGGTTTCTAGTAGACTACGAAACCCGAATAAGAGTAGGTACAACAAACAACAAAGAGTTTCATAGAAAAGCAAAGCTCAACTAAAAACCACACTTTGCTGAGTAGCATTATCGTCCATATCTGTTTTCCGACAGGGTATTACGGTATTAGGAGATTTATGTGATATCTCATTTTCCTGTTTTGCTTTATATTATTTATTGTAGCTTTGCAATAATATCTGCAAGATTTTATGTTACAGTTAGTACAGATATTTTTTCGTTTAATTGCTATTGACTTTGCTACCTAATATGGTTAGGTTGGGTTAGGTTGGGTTAGGTATAGTAAAAAATCATAGTATGATTTGTGTATTACACAAAATTAATCAAGCAATTACTTACTTAAGTAGGTACAAGTAATAAATCGATGTAATGAAATTAATGAATGTAGTCCAACACGAAAGTAAGATTTAATTCGAGAATCAAGTCGACGAACGATGATTTGAGATTTTAAAAAAGTAACTCGTAGGGCTTCTGGATAACAATTGTTACAACTCCCATCACGTAATTGTAGCCAGCAACCGAGACGTTGACTTGTCCTCGGAAGCCTAGAACCATCTTTCTTACGGTTTTTTACAATCAAGGAGTTCATCTATCAAAATCGACCAAACTGGGAACTATCCTATACTACTAACTACCAATCATCATCATCTTCCTGCCCTTATCCCAATTACTTCGTGTCGGCGCAACACGTTTTGTTTGAACACAAAATCATGTTGCAAAAGGATTTGGCTATGTTTTATGACCGGCCGCCTGTCTGACGTCAACCCCCCTTGGGAGTGCTTTTGTGGTGGATTAACCGCCACCATACGGTTGGCCCTGGCTGTTTGGGTCGGGTTTATCCCTCGGTCACCTCTTACGACTCCCACGGGAAGAGAGGGGGTCGTGCTATTTTTACTAGGCCGGCACGGCAAGTTATCCTTTTTTAACTTACCATCTCGCAGGTGACCGTGATGGAAGATCCCAAAGCCAGGTGTTCTCTGCTGAGGTCCCACATAGGTACGGCCACCAGCAGTATCTCCAGCCCCACCACGCCGAACACTCCTACACCCGCCCATATCCGGTTTAAACCTGGAAACAAGTCGGAAATACAGGAATCTGTCAGAGAAGAAAAACTGAGGTAAGAAATAGACTACATAATATCTGGTACCTAGCTACCTACAGAGCGCGCGCGGTCTGAAATATGCGCCTCTTTGTTGCATACCTACGCCAGTAGGTATCTTTGCAAGTGTGACCAGGATGCATTATTACAGGATGGATATGAACTCGCTTGAAGCATGAAAAAGGTATGTACCTACTGTTGTTGAATCGGACCTAAATTGACTTCTATTTCATTATTAGATCATGATACATATTTTGTAAGTATGATTTGTCTCACGTTACCGCTTTACCTTATCGCAAACTTAGGGAACATTTAGAGATTAACGTACCTAGATGATCGGCATTTGACAAACTAACGTTATTACTAAGTATTAGCACAATATGGGGAGACAGCGCGCTGCGTCTCCCTACAGATGGCTCACTAAGTACCAGCGACGATTTTAACGCTTACTGACGTTTACTGGAATGAACTGGAATTTCAGAGCAAACCAAAGTAACTAAAAGATGGTTGCCACGAACTTCTTGGATTAAAATTGGTTCAGAATCATAGATAACGTTCTTGTATCAGATTTTACTGTTTTGATATTCTTAAACTTTGAGATTTTTGACAGTAGCAACCCAAAATACCGTGGCTATGTAACAAGTTACAATCGCAGAAATCCTGAATAGGATCGATTGACCCTTCTGTACACTCTGTTTTTGTGCTATTAAGTACAATACGATGTTGTATTGTGGTACCTACCTATTTCGTCGTTAACAATTGCGCGTTACCTAATTCTAATCTCTAGATCGTTTGTCTTCCCTGATATAACGTAGGTATCTACTTTGCCACTGAACATTTCCAATATTGCACTAATTTAACTTGTCTGTGTCTCGTTAGTACAGTATCGATTACTTACACCCTTCTTACACCTCTTCGAATTTATCTAAGTAATTTAAGGGGCCTTGTGGAGCACCGCGTAATGCTTCTGATAATGGAAGGGCACGCAGTAGGTAAATTGAAGGCATAAGGTGACGCAATTACCTACAGGGAGTCGATTACCTCAATATTGGGTCCTCTAGGAAGGTAAATTATCCTTTATACAGGGAGTAACAGGGAGTAACAAGCCTAATGAAGGTCAAGGTACTCATGAAACTGGACAACTTTCCTCCGGAACATGGTCCAGAATGTGAAAAAAGAATTGAGCTTCCCATACAAATTCTGATCAGCTGATTTATTTACCTACTATGGGAGGTCCAATTTTTTCATAATTCGATCCTTGTTGCATGGGGAAAGTTGATCAGTTTCATGAGTACCTTGCCCTCCTTTCGGCTTGTAATACCCTTTTTGTTACTCCCGGTATTTATTGCCTAAATGAGCAAGGAGTTAAAGAGTCTGTTTTGGACCTTCACGGCTGTACCAAAATAAAGTTAGGTAGGTATGCGCGTGTTGAACGCATGGTCAATATCTTCAAACAAAAAAAGTTTTACACGCATTTTAAGCTGCTGCCCAATCCCGTCGCTACTTATGATATCCGCGGGTGGATTGAATGAATCGTCTAGAATTGGGGCAATGCTTTTCTAGGCAAGACAAGAAAAAATACTTCGCACGATATAAAAACGTATTTAGGGGCTGTTTAATTTAAAATTTGAACGCTTTGTATAAAGAAATCATACCAGACACGCGTTCTACGCGCATCTTAAATAATTGTGGTAATAAATAACCAACAAACAACAACAACAACAAAATCATTTATTCAATGTTGGATACAAAAAATATCACTTATTGATAGTCATTACAAAAATAATGAAAGTCATTGCAAAAAAAAAAGAAAATTGAATGACACAATTTTCTTTTTCTTATAACAATTTTGCGCTCCTAGTATAGACGCGACTCGGGCGATACCTTATAGCAACTTGTAGGCTACCTGTACTGAACATAGCTATAATAAGTATACCTACTTAAGTATAGTACACATAAAGCAACCATGCGATTAATTGGTACGTACGTTTGCGTCTGGTTGCTAAAAGCGCACTCAACTCGCCGAGGGCTCCAAACTCTATTTATTGAACTCGAAGGCAACCGCAAAGGACATTCCTAAAGCTTGAGAACTTTGTAAATTATTTGTAGTTCAGTGAACCGCGTAGGTACTTACTTTCGAACTATTTTTTATACATACTCTAACTAGTTTCAATACAATTACCTACCATAAGTCTATGCACCTACCTAATTTTGAAATATCCTAACTACTTATGAAATTCAAACTATTTCGTGTTTTCCGATTAATAATGATACCGGCATTTTTTACTGGGCAAGCGAACTTTTCTGCACAAACTCATACAGTTCCTTTTTTGTTTATCTTGTCGATTTCTAGAACGAACTCAAGCAAGTGTCTCTCAATAGTGTTATCTAGCTGTGTAGCTGCGACCGCTTTCAACGCGACTCTAATTAATACAGAGGCTTATTTCACTTGCCCTGTCTTGACACCCGATTTGGTATACAATGCTGGCTAATCTGGCTATCTTCAGTTTATTGTAATAACACGTAGACTGGAGGTAAGGGACAGCTCTCCGAATGTTGATAGGATGCATGGCCATGTAAACTAAACAACTTTACTCTAGGAACGTATGTCAGGATACGATAAAAATACCTCTAGACCTCCCATACAAAATCTCGATTAACCGACTTTATTTACTTATTGCAACTCAAAAACATTTTGAGCTTTCCTGAAATAATAAATAAATATCCCTGGACGAGACACACAGCGCCATCTAGCCCCAAACTAAGCAAAGCTTGTACTATGGGAACTAGACAACTGATATAATACTTATATACTTTTTTTTTTAAATAAATACATATTATACATAGAAAACACCCAGACTAAACACAAATATTTGAAAATTGACTTTACAAACATTTGTGCCTGGTGCGAATCGAACCCACAACCCTTGGCGTAGAAGGCAGGGGTACTATCCACTACGCCATCGGGACAGTCAAAATATTTTATAATACGAAAAGTTGTTCAGTTTTATGGTCTGTACGCACCTTGTACGCACCCTATTAGTATCTAGAGGGCTTTCCCTTACACCCTGTATGTATATGTCATCATTGCACAACCAGCAAAGTATGCCAAATCGAGCCCTGTCGGCAGGGTAGTGAAATAGCAACTTACGACCCGGACTCCGATCGGCTTTTAGAGGACTTCGGACAAAGTTTGATGTGGCCGCTAGTGAACTGCTGAAATAGAGTTCAATCGGCTTCCGTTAGTTATCTCAGCTAGTAAGTTCATTTTTCATATAATCTACTTAGCAAGCCAATTTATACATTTCCTTGCCCTGTATTTTGGGGATCCCAAGAACAGTAAGAATGATTTTTAGTCTCAACAGTCTTGCTAGCAGCTGAAACCACCCAGAACACAATTCTAATTAATACTACAGTGACTATTATGCCCTGCCTTGATACGATTTGACATACAGTGCTGGTTATCTTGCGTTTATTATAAAGACGCCCATTCCAGAACCAGCTATGTACCTATAGGTACCCATTCGATCCCTGTCGGCAGGGTAGTGAAATAGCGACATACGACCCGTACTCCGATCACCTTTGAGAGGACTTTGGACTAAGTTTTGCTGTGGACGCCAACTGCTGAAATGCAGTTCAATCGAATTCTGATAATCCACTACACTTCATTATAAGTTGTAACACACTAAAATAGAAATACTATAGGTGTGGAGAGTAAGGGATGCTTATAATCATACAAATGATTTGTATTTTTGTTCAACAATTTTCGAGATATTTTAAAAAATATGAAGACCTCCTCAAGTGAACACGAAGAAAAGATTAAGATATGTAGACTGAACAATAACATTATTGACAGTTCAGATATAAATATGTCACGACGTCAAAAAGGCCGCAAATTGCTTGCCCCATAATTTTTCAATGCCTCTACCAATTTTAAATTAAAGTATTGCCTATTGGCGTTATCAAAATTGCATTGATTTTTTAAATTCTTCGGCAGATAATGATAATTGCACGAAAACACCTGCATATTATTAAATGATAAGATAAACTATCTAGGTATTAATAAAATTAAGAAAACACATTATAAATATTAAAGGTTGCCTATTATCAGTCACCCACTATATTGCGTGATTTGCGATAATTATTATAACTGCTGGTGTTTTTGTTAGGATTTCAATCCAACATAAGTGTTGAAGAAGAACCTTATGCTTATACACTTCCTCACCCTATACAACGATTTTTATGGCCCTGTATCGAATCACAAAATATAGAGTTTACAGAAGGATAGCACCCTAGTTAGGTTGTCATTTATTAAATAGCCAGGGTTGCTACTGTAAAAAATCTTAAAGTACCTATAAGAATATCAAAACAGTGTAACAAACTCGAACCCCGGCCTATGAAGGACTATACGCCTCCAGCCGCCAGTCTCTGTTGTTATGAAGATGATGTCTTGAGTTCTAGTGTTCATAGAAACCCAGACCTCAAGTATAGTATAAATTAATGGCTCGTGATATAAAAGTGATGTCTAGTTAATTATTGACCCATACGTTGTGTTTAAATAAAGTAATATGTAACCCAAAAATTCTTTTAAAGGTAATTGAGACATCCTTGCACAAATTATTATAACAAAAGTGATTCCATGAACAGGAGAGGGAAAAGGGCAGGAAACTGAGCTCCAAACGGGCCCCCAGTACTTCAACGCCCGAGGAAAGTGGAAGCCCTCACCAATAGATACCTTTCTGTATTCATATACGCTCCCCGGTCATCCCCATATAATCAGCCCTACGCATGCAAATTCTTCATGCATAAAACTTCATTGTAAAGATAACCATTAGAGCGTCCACCAAATACAAACGGTAAATTATCTGCTTCCCCCAGAAGAAGGATAAATATGGTGAGACCTTGCGTCTCTGCTAATAGATGCGTCAGCCACAGACGCTTGTGGTGCTTAAAAGCACCACGAAGAAGGATAGGTGACCAGATTCAGATGTCCTTTGCAGAACAAATGAAGTAGTTTAGAATAAACAGTCTTATGACTGACCAACTGACACCCAAGTGTCAGTTGGTTAAGTAAGTATGTATGTTGTAAATAGGTATGTTATCAGTCAAATGACATGATTTCAACAATTATCTTTAGGTTTCCCTATAAAGGTACCGGCAAGGCCGGTAAATGCACCGAATATGAAATTGCACTGGTCAGTCAGTCTCCACCCACATTTAACTCCTATGGAAGTCAGAATATAATATGAGAATGCTTTATGCAAGTCCCAAATCACATGTGAGCATACATGCTTATAAGTTGAAGACGGGAGAGCAATATTTTGCACATCCCAAGAGAGAGTTGTAGAATAAGCCATGATGTTCACATGAACCTCCTGAAAGAATGTGGACTTCCACGACCAGAAGCTGCCATTACAACCATACCGAATGCTAGATAGTAAATAGATAGGTATTTGATGAAGAATTGATAAAAGTTGTCCCATGACATTTGATGACAACCATTGTAATTAGTAGGTAAGTTGTAGTCATAGTTTTACTATGATGGGCACCATTTTAGCCAGTCATAAGAAGAACTTTAAGAACTTCATGACTAGAATATTACTTTAGATGAGGATCATCTGAATCCGTTATAGAATAGGATTATAGGATAGGATATTATCCATTCTACCAGCCATACATATTCTCAGAGAACAGTACTATAGCCAGTACCATAGAATATTATTGTTGTAAGTACATGTTGTACACTGCCGGACACATTCCATTCTGAAGATAACAAAAATATAGTTGTAAATAAATGTTTATCCATTGCTAGACACATTCCAATACTGAAGACAGTTTTCTTTGTATAACAAGAATACTGTTGTAGATGATTATTTATCCACTGCCGGACATAACCAAGCAGAAGTAGTAAATTAGCAGTTATCTAACAATATCTACCTATGTATACTTCATACATAGGAACATCAATCAATCAAGTCCATAGTCGCTCAGCAACCATAGTATAAATAGAAATCTGTCCACTGATGGGCCAAGCCAAACAGTAGGTAAGTAGATACAATATGTAAGTATGTTTTAACCACAGGAACTTTATCAAGTAAATCCTTGATCGCTCAGCAATTATAGAATAGTTATTTATCCACTGATGACCACAGCAAATAATAGATACGTAGATAACAATATCTACTTAAGTAAGTTTAACTCAGGAACTTTATCCTAGTCGCATAGCAATAATAATTAAGATAAATTATTTTAATTGAAACTACATTAATTTGGTTAAGGGGGATCGTTACGTCATACAAACTAAAATCTGAACTTCAACCGAGTTACACATGAGCTAAACAAGAATTTTATCAAAAAATCTTTATGTGAGATGAGGAAGGCACACGTAAATATGTCGCAAAACTGCTTAACGTAAAAAAAATATCAAGTATTTTCTCCACAAAAAAATTAAACGTGTTTATTGCAGCAGTAGCTCCATCTATGTTCATTAAGTGGCGACACGGTTTTTACAGAGAAATCTGATGGTTAAAAAATTATTTGTTTTATTTTGCGAAAATGTTATAAAAGCACGGGACTTCCCATCAAGTTTTTTAATCATAATTTTGTCTCATTTAAAGACGTAATTCCATTTAAATTTTGTATGGAAAACGATCCACCTTAATAAGGTAATATATGGCTGGCAAACGGATAAGCAGATAGGAATAATAGGATTTTACAGGTTATCCTACCTACTCCTAAATACTAAGATGAAACCTAAGCTATCTAACGACACTAATTAGCCCAGATTTCCCTAATTTATGATTAGATGTGGATACTATAAAGTTTATATGAAACAATCAGAACGCAGATTCTTTAAACATTGTGGGTGTGGGGTGGGTGGGGTCTACCTCCTAGCGGTCCACCCCGGGCAACGTCCTCACAATACGTGTTGGCGGCTGAAGATCCCAAAAGCGGTGGTAGGCCATGAAAGGGGCCGCCTGGCTCGCGACCACCATCCCGCCGGAGTCCGGCGCCAAACAGCCTTGCTGTGTTCCGTCGGTGTGCGGGACTGCCAGTGCCATTGGGGGGTAGCAATGTAGTCAGTTGCGCTGCCGGAACCGGTCTTTGTCTTTAGGTGATGCTGTATCCGGTAACTCGTTTTGGAGGGTAGCGGGATCCGAGGCACGGTCTTAGCCGTTGGCCGACCGCAGTCAGTAGGGGGCCCGACTTGCGCGCTAGCCACGCGCAAAGGCTGCCCCGCCAACTGTGAAAAATCCCGGTATACTCCACCGTGCCAGTTGGCGGCTGGATGGGAGGACCCGGTGGAGTGTTATCGGGGGGGCTCGGGCGTCCCCGCAGTCTCCAAGCGAGTTTCCTCTCTGATCAGTTGAACCGAAAGGTACGAGTAGGGTTTCTAAGCAGCGCCTCGACTATCTTTTCTTTCCCCACAAAAACTCTTTTAAAAACATGAAAAAGCTAAAAAGAAGAAAAGTTTGACCAACGGCAACACTTCCTCCCACTCAAAGTGCACCTCACGAACATCCGAGGTTTACACACAAACCTAGACCCGGTCCATCACCACCTGGAGACCGAGAAGCCGCACTTATTCTTCTTAACGGAGACGCAGATAGCAACACCGTTGGACGTGGCATACCTCAACTACCCTGGTTACACTCTTGAGCACAAGTTTAAGAAGCGTGCAGGGGTCTGTGTGTATGTTCGCGATGACGTTTGCTGTAAGCGTCTCCGTGGCTTTGAGAATTCAGGGTTTCCCGTGCTGTGGCTTTTGGTTGACACTGGAGTAGAAAACTCTCTACGCCAGTGTTTATCGTTCGCACAGCGGAGATCAGGAGACGACTAGACTCATGGAGTACCTCTCTGAGACGGCAGATACAGCAATTCAGCGATATCCAACAGCAGAGCTTGTTTTTCTGGGGACTTCAATGCTCACCATAAAGAGTGGCTGTTCCCATACCAGAAAACTGACCATGCTGGGCGAGAGGCGCGTAAACTAGCATTGGCGCTAGATCTCACCCAGCTGGTGGAACAAGCGACGCGAATACCAGATATCACAGACCACACACCCAATTGCCTGGACCTTCTGCTGACAACTGATCCGCACAGACATTCGGTTTCGGTCTCGGCTCCGCTGGGATCATCCGACCACTGTGTGGTGAAATCCGTGTCCATCTGCTCTCCTCCGGATTACACCCCTAGGGGCACGAGGAGAGTATGGCGATACGAGTCAGCAGACTGGGACGAGATGCGTGCTTTCTTTGCTTCATACCCGTGGCGGCAAATGTGTTTCTCTTCGGAAGACCCTCATACGTCGCTGATGCGATCACAGCTGTAATCCGGCAGGGAATGGAATATTTCATTCCTTTCTCCGATATCCTGCTCGGTTATAAAGCCCAACCTTGGTTCAATGCGGACTGTGCTCGAGCTGAGGCTCGTAAACAGTCCGCTTACCAAGCTTGGGTAAAAGCTCGTGATCGAAAAGTGCGAGCGAGAAGAGTGCGAGCAAAGAGAGAGCATATAATGCCGCCGCCAGGTATTGCAAACGGGTGCTACGAAAAGCTAGGTTCGACCATATTAGCCGTATTGGGGCAAAGCTTGCATCACACCCACCGGGTAGTAAGCAGTTCTGGTCCTTTCGAAATCAGTCGAATCCAACTTCTGCCGTCCCTCACTACCTCCAATGCAGAAACCTGATGGGTCGCTTGCCTACACCGCGGCAGAGAAAGCAAATTTATTTGCCGATCTGTTTGCGAGCAACTCTCGTATAGACGCTGGCTCGAAATATCCACCCACCTTACCTCACTGTGATTCTTTGATGTCTGAGATCACAGTGCACAATAAAGAGGTCCGTAGAGCCCTTCGCAGTCTGGACGTGAACAAGGCCAGTGGTCCTGATGGCATACCAGCAAGATTGTTGAGGTATTGTGCGCCTGAGTTGTCTCCTGTACTGACACGCTTGTACCGCCTCTCTCGTGTCAAAAATTGTACCAAAATCTTGGAAGCTTGCCAATGTGCAACCTGTGCCCAAGAAGGGTAGCCGTGCCGACCCTAGCAACTATCGACCGATCGCCATCACTTCCGTACTCTGTAAGGTTATGGAAAGAGTTCTGAACTGCAAACTGCTTTCGTACCTCGAAGACAATGATCTTCTCAGTGATTGTCAATATGGCTTCCGCCGAGGGCGTTCCACGGGAGATCTTCTAGTGTACGTAACGCATTGCTGGGGCGAGGCCATTGAAAACCACGGCGAAGCAATAGCAGTGTCGCTGGACATTTCAAAGGCCTTCGATAGGGTGTGGCATGCGAGTCTGTTGAGCAAGCTTCCAGCGTACGGCATACCCACTGGCTTCTGTAGCTGGGTGGCTGACTTCCTGAGTGAACGGTCGATCCGAGTGGTCATAGACGGCTGCTCCTCTGACCTCAAGGCTATTGACGCCGGAGTTCCTCAGGGTCTGTACTCTCCGCGACGCTTTTCCTGCTGCACATCAATGACCTTCTATCTTCAGGAATTGTTGGGTACGCAGATGACAGTACTGTCACCGAGAAATATCTGTCCGGCGCAGGAGCCAGTGGTGATGAAATCCAAAGATTGAGAAAGGCTATGATTGAGCGTACGAGCCTGACGTTAAGTAACGTCTCCCAGTGGGGCGAAGACAATCTCGTCAGCTTCAATGCTTCAAAAACGCAGGCGTGTCTTTTCTCCGCAAAAAGGAGTCCTTTCACCTTTTCTCCTACTTTTCGGGGTACATCTGTTCCAGTGACCAACACTCTTCAACTCCTTGGCATGGAGTTGTCCTCTGACCTCAACTTCGGCACCACCATCGAGTCCAAGGCTCAAATTGCAGCTAGAAAGTTGGGCGTCCTGAATAAAGTCAAGCGGTACTTCACGCCTGAACAGCTTCTAACTCTTTATAAAGCTCAAGTCCGATCTTGCATGGAGTACTGCTGTCACCTTTGGGATGGCTCGGCTAAATACCAACTTGCTGCACTGGATTCGGTGGAACGCAGAGCCAAGAGATTAATAGGCGATAAAAAACTGGTGGCGACCAAGCTTCACAGCCTGGCTCACCGCCGCAAGGTTGCTTGCCTATCGGTCTTCTACAGATTGTACTTCGGAGAGTGTGCGCGTGAGCTGCATGAGCTCATACCACCGTCTCCTTTCTTCCATCGGACATCCAGACGCACGGCCGGCTACCATCCGTTCTTAGTTGATATACCCACATTACGCACTAAGCGCTTCAAATCATCTTTCATTATGCGCACGGCTAAAGAATGGAATTCCCTGCCTGCGTCTGTATTTCCGAGTGCATATAACCTGAATCTCTTTAAGTCTAGAGTGAATAGGCATCTTCTGGGCAAGCTCGCTCCACCGTAGATCCCATCTCTGCTCTAGGGTAAGATTGGGGTCAAGAGTAAGCCCATCATAAATAAAAAAAAAAAAAAAAAAAAAAACATCTGACCCGACAACAAAACAAAATGAATATAGGAAGAATCTACTAAACCCATAAAGATTCAAAGCGAAGATTCTTCTCATCTTATCAGCTGCATTGTAAATGCTGAATTGACTAGAAACTACAACCTATTATGACTCATTAGCATGTCTGTACACCTGTATATAAGAACATACTGCTGATAAGACAAGAGAATAGCAAGGATTATACTTATCCATCGCCTGCAGGAAGCTGACGTCACCCAGAGACCCAACTGCTTACTCTCGCGACATTATCCACCTGGCAGACTCCAGTGCACGCTGAAGTACGCATCCTCTGCATCCAACACCACACCCTCCACGTGCTACACGGGTTCCAAGCACTTTTCATAAACCAAACACACTCGCGAATCGAGGGGTGACCAGGCAAACGTCGATACTCCCTGGTCCGCGGCGCGATACTTCACCAGGACTGATAAACTAATCACAGCACTTTTACTAGGTATTCCTTTTCTGTCCTGGGAGACTCCACGATTAGAACTAAACTGCCCGCAGGCCGTATGGCTCGCTATTTTATACCAAAAAGCTTCGAACTTACGAGAAGAATTATTTTCTAGAAATCTGCTACTCATCAAGAAAGAAGATATTCTCCTCTCTTTCATACACATTTTAGAAGACATTCGACTATTCTAGAATTTTTTAGAATGTCTTGTTTCGCTACTTGTTGCCAGATACCAATTCAGGGAAGGGGCCACGACCCATCCTGACATCCAAGAAAAACTTTTAGTGTATATTGAGTAAATCATGGGTTTACCAATATTATTAAACATTTATTGTTGGTTTATAGAATTTTTAGAAAATACATCAATTTTCTATTAACCGAAAGTGTGACTAATAGAATAAACCTTAGGTATTTCAGTCGCTATGGCACTATAATAGGCCTAGTAGGACCCTGTCTAAGGTGACACTTTGCAGTTTCCGCTACTCGACAATAGATGGCTCTAAAAAAATAGCAAAATGTTATGTCCTGTATCATATAAGCACGAAAAATTATAAATGCTACTGCAAACGCTGTGCAACTATCAGCTAATTGTCCAAAATTATTTAGACTTGCCTATACGAACGATACGATGAGAAAACCAAGAAAATAACTTACAACTTCACTGTTTCATACACATAGCGCCATCTATCAGCTGTGTTCTTGAACTTCTATAACAATTTTGACAGAACAGAACCAAGTACTAATCGCATCTTATACCAATAGATGTCGCTGTTTTGAAATCTTTTAATAAAGGCCGAGACACATATGTGACAACAGCTGATACAAGAACGGCATAATTATGATTGTGAGCCAATTTTAATCCAAGAAATTCTTTCGTTCTTGTCACCCTTCCTTTTATTTACCTTGAGTTCCTCTGAGATTACGGTTAATTCTAGTTAAAGTCAGTAAGCGTCAAAATAGTACAGAGTGAGCCATCTGTTAAGGCCGCTATAGAGCTTTTCACGAAGCCCATACAATTTTCCCTGCCAGACCTCTCGGAGCGTCATTTTGCGAAAAACATGGGGATGTTTGAATATTTTTTACCGTGATATTATGAATAAAAATAAATATATTTTTCTGCAATTAGATTAAGTACATCTTCTTAAATAACATATATTTTTTTTAAATCTTTACTACTTTTATTTTTTCATACAGAAGCCGTTATAATGGCGCATTATTTTGCAAAAAATCGTATATAAAAACGTGGTATTATTCTATATTTCTGAATAAAATTGTAAAATGTTCACTGTAGACTTTGTTCTCAAATATATACTCTATTTTTTTGTATAGTTGATATTTTTTTACAGTGAACCAAAACTCTAAAACTCACGCTTGATTTGAGGTCTTTTCCTGAATTTTGGTTTTGTCGCTTTAGATATCGCTGTTTGTAACAGGTTTAAAACTAAAATGTTAATATTTACATTGTACATTTTTTAGATGAAGATATGCTTGATTAAATGTTCAAGTAACATATTATTTTTACATAACGGTTTTCGAGAAACTCGCATGTTTATAAAGCCAATATTTGCAAATTTGCTAGAAAAAATTGAATGCGCTCTTAAGAAGGCATCCCGCGCGCCGTCTCCCTAATTTGTGATCCCATTATTGAGATTTCGATGTCTGTCTTTCTGTCCGTCTGTCTGATAAACAAACAGTGATAGTTTGCTGCGACTTCTACGTGCCTTTAATGAAGTAGGTACTTCTACTTCGTCTAGAAATTGTTGTTTACCTAACAAAATGTATTCTTGGTATCAACATCAACTAATACACCTCCTTTCCTATCTTTGTGAGATTTTCATCAATTTTCCGAGAGTCTATGTTAGCATTTTCTTGTGCTAACTTTTATGCAGCTAAATTAAAGTCTGACGTTAAATTCTTTCAAAATACAGGGGATGTTAATGGCCACTATAATGTCTAGGGTGATTGGAAATTCGATGCATTCCCTGAAGGTGGTTAGAGGGGGGGCCATTTCCAACATATTCTTCCATGGAACCAGGGGTCGGAAATGATTGGTTACAAAATTATTAGGACTTTTGATTTTTTAAAGAAAATTTCCCGATTTCAACTTTAAAAGTCATGCGAAAGCTAGCCAAACCGTTTTATGCATAGTTTTTTTTGACAT
This sequence comes from Phthorimaea operculella, assembly GCA_024500475.1. Taxonomy (NCBI): domain Eukaryota; kingdom Metazoa; phylum Arthropoda; class Insecta; order Lepidoptera; family Gelechiidae; genus Phthorimaea; species Phthorimaea operculella. Next base: position 3,507,398 of record JANFCV010000035.1, on the reverse strand, counting down.
GATCTCATAGTGAATGAATAGGACAATCATTTTAGTTACAAGTTTAGTTAGAAATACTCTTCTTTTTTAAAATACAGCGCCAAAACAAGAAAATATTTTGGTGGAAAGGGATTTTTTTCAACATTCATGGTAATCTACTGTAAAAAATCACTATGGAATAATCCGTAAAAACTTCATAACAGAGTTCTCTGTTTCATTAGCTAACCGAAAAGGTACAATAATCTACAATCAAACATGTTTTCATAAAAATAATTAGCATTAATGCAAAAAGCGGCGTGCGAAACAAGGCAATTGACTATGGTCGGTCGACTACGCCAAAGTCAGCAAATGCTGTTTAGACAATTTTTTTTAAGTATTTTCGTGGTCTAATGGGTGGAGCATTCCCCTCAGGAGTCTGTGGTTCCAGGTTCGATTCCCGTGAGTTGACCTACAAGGTTGATATTCAACACTTTGTGAATTTTTCCCAGTTTGGTTTAAAAAATCACGTTGAACCACCTGATTGTCCGCAAGAAAATATCGTGCTCCGGAGGGCATATTAAACCATCGGCCTCGATTGATGTCTAATAAACGCAGACGGTGGTCGTAACACTACCATAGCAGAGGTCTAATACTTGTAGTAGGTGGTTTAAAAACTCCGACAAAGATTTATCATTTCAGTTTTTTAGGCTGTTTAAAGCTCAGGAGCTCCATTTCTGAATTGTCGTAATCCTAATCGTGCGAAAATCTGCTACTAATTGTGCTCGTATCACATGTTCTACTAAACTTATTAATTTATGCACACCTAATAAATTCACACAAACCCTTAACATTTAAAGTGTCGAGTAGTAGAACGTGTAATACGTATGGTTAGACCACTCGTTTTAGATTTCCGTGCACGGATTTGGATTACGACAATTCAGAAATGGAGCTCCTGAGCTTTAAACAGCCTAAAAAACTGAAATGATAAATCTTTGTCGGAGTTTTTAAACCACCTTCTACAAGTATTAGACCTCTGCTATGGTAGTGTTACAACCACCGTCTGCGTTTATTAGACATCAATCGAGGCCGATGGTTTAATATGCCCTCCGAGCACGATATTTTCTTACGGACAATCAGGTGGTTCAACGTGATTTTTAAACCAAACTGGAAAAATTCACAAAGTGTTGAATATCAACCTTGTAGGTCAACTCACGGAATCGAACCTGGAACCACAGACTCCTGAGGGGAATGCTCCACCCATTAGACCACGAAAATACTTAAAAAAAATTGTCTAAACAGCATTTGCTGACTTTGGCGTAGTCGACCGACCATAGTCAATTGCCTTGTTTCGCACGCCGCTTTTTGCATTAATGCTAATTATTTTATGAAAACATGTTTGATTGTAGATTATTGTACCTTTCGGTTAGCTAATGAAACAGAGAACTCTGTTATGAAGTTTTACGGATTATTCCATAGTGATTTTTACAGTAGATTACCATGAATGTTGAAAAATCCTTTCCACCAAAATATTTTCTTGTTTTGGCGCTGTATTTTAAAAGAAGAGTATTTCTAACTAAACTTGTAACTAAAATGATTGTCCTATTCATTCACTATGAGATCATGTCAAAAACTATGCATAAAACGGTTTGGCTAGCTTTCGCATGACTTTAAAGTTGAAATCTGGAAATTTTCTTTAAAAAATCAAAAGTCCTAATAATTTTGTAACCAATCATTTCCGACCCCTGGTTCCATGGAAGAATATGTTGGAAATGGCCCCCCCTCTAACCACCTTCAGGGAATGCATCGAATTTCCAATCACCCTGTATAATTTACATTATGGCTACATCGAGCAGCTTTCAGTTAGCAAGAATTAGATTATCAAAACTAGTTAACCGAATTTCTCGATAATTGTTTGTGACTCTAAGGCCGTGCTCTGCGTCGCGCGGTTGTACGCGCATACCAGTCCGCGTACAAAATTCACTTTACTCCAAGCGATGCAGATGTAAATGCAATAACTTGCACCGCGCTTGCCAGTCCGCCTGCCAAGCGGGGTAAGTCTGGCATAAACCTCCCAATAATAGACGGCAGATGTCCAGCAGTGCCCCTCATTTGTGCCCTTCTTTGGCAACTACCGGCATATACCCGGTAGACATAGTCCGATTCGTTCTTCCCAGAACAACTCGTAAGCCCAGTCTCGCCCCAAGGGCGTGATTGGGCTGGTTGTTTGAACAACCACCCAAATACATCCGGGTGAGCCTTCGCTCCCCACCAAATAGTCAGGTGTAGTTATTAGCGGTCCCGGGACCGATTAATGTAGAGTCCAGCAGAAAAAAAAGCAGTGGACTGTTGTAGCTGTTGAAGTTAAAAAACAGTTTTATTTTTTTATAAACAATGGGTAAGCATTTGTCCATGGGTAACCGTTTAGCATCTAGGTTTTGAGTATTTCAGCTGAGCACTGGCGGTTTCTATCGACCACGTGAAACTTTGTTCAAAGTCCTCTCAAAGCTGATTGAGTCCGGGTCGCAGTATTAATTAGATCGCGTATTTCAGTGCAGTTGCAGCAAAGAAAACTACTATTAAGTCTGTGGAGTCTGAAATTCATTCTAACTGCTCTTGGAATCCCCTAATACTTATACTTATGGCATCTGTGTTTTAAAGAAGAGCGGTATCGCGGCACAGTGAGTTTTTTTTGTTACAGATCACGCGAAATTATAAAAAAAGATCTGCTGCGTTTTAGCACCAAGTTTTGACAAAATTTGGCATAAAATACATATATAATGATAAAAAGAACATGGCCTAATTTATCGCGGAGAAATAGCCTAACGACACAGCAATCGCAAGAGCAACCACTCAAACAACAAAAAAAAACAACAAATCTTGCAAGTTGTTCACAAATCTTGATAACCTACCTAACCGTTTCTGGTTTTGTTTGGTGCCCTCCAAAATACGAATTTATTGAAATTCTTTCAAAAGTTACGGCTAGAGTTAGGTACTAGGTAACACTCCAATTAAAAATGGTTGGCGTATCATTTCATGCAATACACTTCGTTTTATAGTTTCATTTTGGTCCTTTTCAATGCTCAGGGACTCCAAACGAAGTTTTTCAAGAGGATATAAAATGAAACTGGTAATATTTAAATGTCAGAGTTGAAATGAGAGTAGATACTTTTTATTTTTAACAACCATCGTCGTTCCAATTGGCCAATTCAGTGAGCTGACTACCGGTGTTAATTAAATTTATTCGCATTGAAAAAATCATAGTCACTGTATTGGAGAAACTTTTCTTTTTAGTCGATTTCACATTGTTTATTGAGAGATGGCAAGTTGCATTAATCGCAAATTTGTATTTATCCGCTTTGAAATTCCTATGCAAAATAATTCAGGAAAAGTTGAAAGTGCCACTTGCTGAAGTATAGGTAAGTATCCCTTGAACCAGTCGTAAAATCATTGGTTTGGAAACTATTGTTGATAAAAATCTACGGAATAGGTACGTAGGTAATTACTTTCTTAATTTGTACTTTCAAGTCGGTGAAAGAATTTAAACAAGACAAAGAAAGAAGAAGAAAAAAATGGCAGCTTTGTGAATGAAAGCAGTGCCTTTCAGTCCTCTCGCCAGTGATTTGAGTGTAGTTTATTGCAGCTCAAGCTTGCTTCCTACTTGTGTTTTGCTCTGCACAATGAGAGAAAACGAACGAAATATAATTAAAATGCTTGATTTTGCCAGAATGGGAACCACAAACGCAAAAACGGCAGTGCGGTGAATGCAAAGTGAGTGAGTGCCTCTCACTGCAGAAAGTCAAGTGCGGTTTGTCGCAACTCAACCGTGTTTCAGCCAGCCCAGCCACAGAACTGAGCTTTGTTCTAACTTGTGCCTTGTAGCACAAAATAGAGAGTTTATAGAAGATTCAGTCGGCCCTAAGACTCGGCCCTATTTCGGATTTTCGCGATTGGTATTTGTTTTGTTACATAGGCAGGGTTACTACTGTAAAAATATCCAATTATAAAAATATCAAAACAGCAAAATCTGATGATAAAGAACGTCATATCATTCTAAGTCAAGTTTAAATCTAAGAAATATGACGTTCGTGTCAACCACCTTCTTAGTTACCTTGACTTACCCTGAGATTCCGGTTATTTTCAGTTAAAGTCGGTAAGCGTCAAAATCGTCGCTAGTACTGAGTGAGCCATCTGGTCAGGCGCCCCGCGCGCCGTTTCCCTAATATGTGCTTGTAGTGACTGGTAGGCTTGTAGGAAACCTCAACGATCACATAATATAGGGTGCATTTCTACATAAAGACTGAATTTCTATTTGAGACTGACAGGGAAACTCGAGAACTGCTATTGATAGGAAACAACTTTCGTCAAGATTATGAAAACCAAACCGACTTAGAAAACTAAACGATATAAAAGAGAACTTACTACAAACCTTTGATTTAAGTCTGGTGGATAGATAATTTAAGTTTTTATTTAAATTAGCTCGACTATTTTACCCATTGAAATTACTTTGACCGAATGAAGACGCCCAGCCACAGAACTGAGCTTTGTTCTAACTTGTGCCTTGTAGTGACTGGTAGGCTTGTAGGAAACCTAAACGATCACATATAGGGTGATTTTCTACTTGAGATTGACAGGGAAACTCGAGAACTGCTGTTGATAGTAAACAACCTTCGTCAAGATTATGAAAACCAAACAGTAGGTAATCAGGTCATACTAAAATGTAGTCTCATACTTAGAAAACTAAACGATATAAAGAAGAACATACTACAAACAGACGGCGCGGACGAGCCACATGAAGGTGGCGAGACGAACTGGATGGATTTTTTAGAAATTGGCATGTGGAGGCACAGAATCGAGATAAGTGGAAGAAGGGGGCCTCCCGCTTTTGCCCAGCAGTGGGACCCCGATGGCTTGTTAAGAAGATAAGGTTAGATAATCTAAGTTTCTCTCTAAAGTTTACTTTGACCTAAGACTACGACCGATATTAAGACTTAAATAAATAAAATAACATATTTACCTGGATATTTTCTCAAGATATTCGCTCCTATAGCGTATATTCTCAGGGCCGGATAAAAGGCTAGAGCCACTATGAAGTCGAACAGCCAGAGTTTAGCGCCCCGCCTTATGTCGCCGAAGCCGTGTTTCACAGCCGTTAAACCAACATTAACCCTGAAAATAAGGAAAACATGTTTATTGTTAGATGAAAAAATAATCATACAAAGGCTTACTCATCATCACAATTGTGATAGTTGTAAATAAATATATCTGACTGACTATCTATCTATCTACCTACACGTATCTCCTACCGCCATCAAATCAACTTAACATTGTAATCAACAGTGAGTGAAACAGCTGACGAGCTGCTTATTCTTCTTTTCGAGTGCGACACGGCGTCGACGAATGACCCAATGAACCCTGGTATCAGAGTTTTTCAACCACCTACTACTGCTAGAAGGTCTCTGACATGGTTGTAATCTAATCATAGACAGCCGCTAGTAGAAGATAAGTTTACTAAGTAACTAAGATTTACGACAAGCCTATCACTAAAGGTGAAAGAACGATAAGGGACCTGATTTCTAAATTCATCAATTATTATTTAGTATAGGTACTTAGTTATTTATTGCATTAGATTATACGTAAATAATTCCTTATCGAAAAAGCGGTAAGTACCTACTTAAGTATACGTATTTGTCTAATGCAATAAGGGTCAGCAAGTTGATATGATAGTTTATGTTGTTTATTAATGTAATACAAATAACAACTTAATAACCTTATTTTGGCTACAAGTTTCCACTACGTATGATAGATGTTATAGACGTATGAAATATAATAAAACTAGCTGCCCGTCAGCGGTTTCACCCGCTGCAACCTATTATTCCGCGGGAAAAAAGCATTATTCGCCAAGAGATGTCGCTGTTAGTTTTCGGCGAAAACGTTTAAAACGCGAATCGGCTCAGTCACGCCACCTATTTCAAAAATATTGGAAAATGCGTGATCCCGTGGGAATGAGACATTTTTCCGTGGTAAAAAGTATCCTATGTGATATTCCAGATGCCCTTTTAATTTTCTGCAAAGTTTCATGTCAATCTAATCAGCTGTTTTTGCGTGATGTCGTAACAAACACACACACAAACATCCGCCTTTATAATATTAGTAGGATCAAAAATATTAGAAAATGCGTGATCCCGTGGGAATGAGACATTTTTCCATGGTAAAAAGTATCCTATGTGATATTCCAGATGCCCTTTTAATTTTCTGCAAAGTTTCATGTCAATCTAATCAGCTGTTTTTGCGTGATATCGTAACAAACACACACACAAACATCCGCCTTTATAATATTAGTAGGAAGTAGAATTTGTGGGATTCAAAATCTTGTTAAAACATTTTCATTGGCAAGTAATGTTTGTACGTACATGTGTTGTGGGATATACATCAATTTTGCCTTACTTACTCGCCAAGAGATGACGCTGTTCGGCTCAGTCGCGCCACCTTTTTCATAAATACTGGAAAATGCGTGTTCCCGTGGGAATAACACATTTTTTTACGGTAATACACACGTCATACATAAATCACGAATTTATCCCTTGCGGGGTTGGCAGAGAGTCAACAGTCGAAAATGTACAGTCGTTGTCGCGACGTCTAACAAATATTTGAAGACCGTCTTAACTATTGTCGTCAAATTATCGTGTACTACTATAGTGACAGGTTGTCAGCCTGTCGCCTAAAATCATAATAAACATGAAACCCTCAAGTCCCTTAGTCGCTTCATACGACACCCACAATTTGGCTTACTTACTCACCAAGAGATGTCGCTGTTAGTTCCTAAAACGCAAATCGGCTCAGTGGCGCCACCTATTCAGAAATATTGGAAAATGCGTGATCCCGTGGGAATGAGACATTTTTCCATGGTAAAAAGTATCCTATGTGTTATTCCAGATGCCCTTTTATATTTCTGCAAAGTTTCATGTCAATCTAATCAGCCGTTTTTGCGTGATGTCGTAACAAACACACACACAAACATCCGCCTTTATAATATTATAGTAGGATAGTAGGATAGTAGGATAGGATGATAATGTCTTTATTCAATAAACTTAATTACAAATAGTTACACTTATATTATATAGAATTTGTGGGATTCAAAATCTTGTTAAAACATTTTCATTGGCAAGTAATTTTTGTACGTACATGTGTTGTGGGATATACATCAATTTAGCCTTACTTGCTCGCCAAGAGATGACGCTGTTAGTTTCTAAAACGCGAATCGGCTCAGTCGCGCCACCTTTTTCATAAATATTGGAAAATGCGTGATCCCGTGGGAATGAGACATTTTTCCGTGGTAAAAAGTATATGCTATTCTAGATGCCTTTTTATATTTCTGCAAAGTTTCATGTTCAATTTAATCAGCCGTTTTTGCGTGAAGTCGTAACAAACACACACGTAGGAAGTATAGCAAGACCAGTGTGTAAGATTTTCCAATATCGTAAGACAAAACTTAACGCCGTGTGGTGCCGGCAGAGTAGAATAGCACCACCCCCTCTCTTCCCGTGGGAGTCGTAAGAGGCGACCGAGGGATAAACCTGACCCAAACATCCAGGCCAACCGTATGGTGGCGGTTAATCCACCACAAAAGCATTCCCAATGAGGGTTGACGTCTGGTAGGCGGCCGGTCGTAAAATTAAGCCGAATCCATTGCAGCACGATTTTGTGTTTAGCAAAACGTGTTGCGCCGACCCCAAGCAATTGGGATAAGGGCAGGAAGATGATGTAAGACAAAACTTAAATTAAATAAAAGTTCGACAAAATAAAAACAAAAATAAGGAGAACACTATCCGGATTCGAACGCGAGTCCCCTTGTTTAGTAGGCAAGCGCACTATCGCCGCAGCTACCATGACTTTAAGATGACTGTTTAATTAACGGATATGCTTCCCCACAAAGACGCGAATCGGCTCAGTCACGCCACCTACGTCAAAAATTTTGGAATATGCGTGATTCCGTAGAAATGAGACATTTTTCCGGGGTAAAAAGTAGCCTATGTGTTATTCCAGATGCCCTTTTATATTTCTGCAAAGTTTCATGTCAATCTAATCAGCCGTTTTTGCGTGATGTCGTAACAAACACACACACAAACATCCGCCTTTATAATATTAGTAGGATAATATGTGTTAAACCATTCTAACAGTCTTTACGGGGGAGGCTGAGCGTATCATTATAAATATCATAATACATTTTCGCATTTTTTATATACTAAGCCATACTTCCAACAAGTCCCCAAATAGGAAGAATTATAAAAGCGATAACTATTCAAACATACATTATATGTACACATCACGCCTTATTCCCTTGCTGGGTAGGCAGACCGGTAACGGCCGTAAAATATTAAGGTTTCAGAATATGGTGTATCACTATAGTGACAGGTTGTTGTTAGCCTGTCGCGTAAGATTGTGAATTTGTGATACACATGAGGCCCTCGAGTCCCAGAGTCGCTTTTTACGACACCCGCGGGAAAGAAATGAGGTGATGCTATTCTAAGCCGGCACTACACGGCAAAAGAATTATAATAAGCCCTGTAATAGGAATCTGGATTATACATTATCCTAAAAGGTTGTCGTATGGACACTTCCATACCTGATGATCTGAAATGAAGGTGAAACAACCTGGACCTTTCGCCATCGGTGTTTCGGCACTCATCACTTCAGCTTAAATACTGACTAAGTGAAAAAGGATTACACTGTAATGTGTACAAGTGTGATGCCGGCCGGCCTGCCGTGTGATGCCGGCTTAGAATAGCATCACCCCATTTCTTTCCTGTGGGTCCCGTAAGAAGCGACTAAAGGACTCGAGGGTGTCATGTGTATTGCAATTTTAGGCGACAGGCTGACAACCTGTCACTATAGCGATACACGACAATAGCTAAAACGGCCCTCAAATATGTGTCAGACGTGGCGATAACGACCGTACTATTACGGCCGTTGACGCTCTGCCTACCTCGCAAGGGATAAAGGCGTGATATATGTATGTATGTATGTATGTGTACAAGTGGCTTATCGTAGAGGAAGAAACTCACAAAAGTTGTCGCAAGACGTTGTTGTATACATATCATGTAATAGGTATTAATATTATAGGTATAGGTTATAATGTTTACTTGCTTTCCGCTTTCCACCAAGTCGTAGATGGCTGTGTCACATAGTAGCATCAGCAGTATCACCACAAATATGTGATAGATAGCTTTGATGTGCGGTGATTTCTCTATGAGAACGGTCAAGGGTGATTCACGAGGGGTGAACTCTGGGTCCTCTGAGGATCTGGATACGTTTTTGGCGTCACCATTTTTGAAGTGGTCTTCCGCCTGTGGCCTGCGATGGCGAACAGTTGCCACCATCTTTTGTTAAACCTGAAAAGAGGATGCGAAAATAAATACGTACGTGTCGTGTAATATTTACCATGTAAATAACAAAATGGATTACAAGCCAATCAACTACACATGATCGTTAATCACTAGGTACAAAAGATTAGTCAGTAATCCTTCTCTAATAAATAAATCATTTTATAGTTATTTACAAGTAGGCTTATTCGAGATGTGTATTTCTAATTGCCCATTTTTTTTTAAGGAATATATGTTGTTTATTACTTGTACTACCTGCTTATGGAAAAATCACTTGTGGTTGGAAGCAAATTTTTCTATGTTTATAAATGAAACCTGGGTTCCGGCCGACGCTAATGAATTTTTCAATTTATTTTATTTTCATTTATTTATAAGAATTTTATAGCACTGCACTGGAAATACATTAAAAATCCTAATACATTGAACTGTTTTTTGCGGTTTCACTAAGGTCGATATATCTATTTCAGTAGGTACCTACATCACAGTTGAACACTTTGAGTACAAGTAATCGTTTACTTAACTAATCTGCTAAAGTTTTACGGCCGGATTAAAACTTAACTCGATTGAGCCATCAAACTAATCTACGGTTCATCTACTTGGATTACTACTTTAGCGACCTTACATCAAGTTAAATCTAATCAAACTTTAGGATATGTTAGGATAGGCCCTTTTTCTTAAGTCTTAGCAATAACTTATTTAATCATCATACGGAATTATTAAATTTCGGATATATTTAAACCGATAATTTTAAATGAAAACTTGTAAACAAAATTTCATTGAAGTATGAAATTTGTGCTTGAAGAATTTCGTTCAAAAACTCACCCGTTGCCTTCACTTTAAAATAAATAATCCAAGTAAACACATGCTCAAAGCATTATATCTCCCTCGTTACACATTTCACTCTGAAGAACATGTCTAGATATAAGAACTTTTAATTTTATATTTTAATGCTTTTTCAAACAAGTTCCAAGCTTTGTTATTGAACCACTTACTAAGCAGGTAGATCGAAAATTACTAAACATAAAAGCAAACTTACCGTAAACAAAAGCCAGAAGTTAGTATTATGACGAGTAAAAATTGAGGTTGAAATACCAAAGACTGCACTGAATTGTGGACGTGAAATGTTAGATCAACTATTACAAACTGATATCATGGACCTACTATGACCTTTCACACTAGATAATATGGTTTGCAAGCACTGAGTCTTGAATGCACTATTTTTAATTAAAACACGCTTACTTTGTTGCAAGTTAGGTACTGGCGATTATAATGTATCTTCTTATCACTTTTACTTTGTAATTCATATAAACCTCGGTTCGAGGGAACAGCAAAAATATTTTATGTTTTTCTGGGACACCCTAACCTAACGCACTTTTTTAGACTACAAACAATTCTAATCGTTTTTAAACTTTATATTATATGATAGTTTAATTTATTGATTTCAAATAAGACTCGATCGATGTTTTGTTTACATGTACTAGTTATAATCATAGTTATAATAATAACACACACTTTGACACGACACGTTTTTAGTCTACACGAGCACTTACTGGCGCGTATCAATGAAATTGTTTTTATCTGTTACCTACCCACCGACGAAAATATTACGCGCGTTTATCATTCAAAAGGATAATCAATGAAAAGAGATCACTTTTAATTATGATTGGTACAGATAATTAATTTTGATTGAGTTTTGAATGCTGCGTGAAGATAAGTAATACCTACTTGATATATTACGGCAATATTTTCAAATATTATCATATCACTAAGCTTCGGATAGCTAAGATAGAAATACATGGTCTATTTCCAAATGATCATGGTCCAATATATAGTCTCGCAATCAGACGAGTCCCTGCCCTTCTACAACCTTCCTTCGCTGCCACTTAAGAACTTTCCTAAAAAAGGTAGCATATCGGGACCAAGACACTAACCAAGGGCTAACCAGTGTCAGTGTCACTTTTTGCGAGTAATTGGGATAGTAGATAGTACCGAAAGTAGTAAAGTATTTATATTGTAGTTTGTAGTTTTTTGTAGTTTTATGTTTCCGTTACGTTGTAGTAGTAAAATAACAAATAATAATAGGTAATTTTGTTTCATCGAACGAACCGCTGCTTATATTATATTCGATCGAGAAAGTTAGTTTAGCAATTTGGATCTTTGCAAATACACCCTCGTTTATTGTAGCTGAAATGTTTTATTAATTTTGAAACCTTGAGAGAAATATGAAATAATATACACAAACATAAATAAAATATGTATAAGTGAGTATAATTTTATAACAAAGTGCATAAAACGTTAAATGAAAAACTGAAAAGCAATTTAAATTTTAATTTACTATTAAACTGCAAATTGAACATAAATAAAATAACGCATTTACTTGTAGTGAACAAATTGCGTTGGGGATTTCTCAGGCGTTTTTCCTATATATTTTTAACTCAGCGGTGTATCTAGCAGGTATAAAGTTTTCACTCGTGTAATGGCAGCCTAGAATAAACGTCGCCAATTTTTTTTACTGAGTAGAGTAGGTACTGAATAAGAGGTAACTTTATGGGACTCCGTCTAAAGGTCGAGTGGTTAACTGGTAACTTTAACTTCCCTTAAATACCAGCTATTGTTCTGTTTTTTCAAAGGTTTTGAACTTTAAGTTGAGGGTAGTTAGATTCAAAATCACTGGTACATATGCTGTACCACGGTTGATGAGGACTTAATTACAATTTTAAGTGACTAGTTGGCAACCTATCACTCTATGATATTTAAATTTATTTTCCAGACGTGGCGACCGTATTTTAAAGCCAGTAACGTTCAGCCTACCCCACGAGGGAAAAAGGTGATATGTGTAAGTATGAAATTTGATCTTATTGAATTAAGTTCTGGCTTAGCTGGTCAGTCTTACGTAGTCATCACAAGGACAACTGAAATTGAGTGAAGTGAACGTGGGTTGAATACGAATATGTGACAATATACTCGAAAATTGACCATTGCACCTGCACCAAGGTGTGCACTGCATTCAAAATTCAAATGGTATTGTCCGCTCTCTAGTATCTTAATAGTATAGTGATCAGATAACTCACAAGACAAACTCTCTAACAAAATAATCCATTGGTATTATTTTTCAAATTTAAGAGGTACCATCTTGTTAGTGGAGCAATTTCCTATCTTCCCTCTTCTCTTGACCTGATACGACACAACGACTTATGATTTTTAGAGCGTCTTCTACCTTCCTTTCTTCAATAATATTCTTTGCGATATTGTCATGTCACAGAAAGTGGCCTATCATCTTCTTTCTGCTGTTTCCTATGGTCTTCAAACGACAAAGTTAATCCGATCCCTAATATATTTTAAACTGAGCAAGTAATTTTATGTGACGTTCAATTTAAGTGCCTAGTCTGATACAAAGGGTGTAAGGGACAGCCCTCCGAATACTGAAAGGGTGAATTCAGACCATGAAACTGAACAACTTCCCATAGAAATAAATTTCAGGAAATGTAAAAAAATTTTTGACTTCCCATAGAAAATGCAATCAGTTGATCGTGATTTTGTATGGGAAGTCGAAAATTTTTTTTCATTTCCTGTAATTTATTTCTATGGTAAGTTGTTCAGTTTAATGGCCTGAATGCACCCTTTCAGTATTCGGAGGGCTGTCCCTTACACCCCGTATAAAACATAGAGAAGGGAAGTCACTCATATCACACCAGGCATGATGACTTTACTGGTCTGTACTATGCAATATTTTACTTACCTACTTATATGTATAACTCCAGCTTCATATTAAGGCGAAATCAGTCCCAAAAAGTAAGTCCCTTTCATTTTCGCTGCGTTAGAGAGAAACAGACGACGACGCTTCAGTTAAGAAATCTGAACATTTTTTGTAATATAAACTGATACATAGAAATATTTGAAAAAGTAGGTATAGGTTTATAATAAATTTAAAAAGGAAGAAGAAGACACAAAATAAAATAATAAATATTGTCAAACAATGAAATCGTTCAGGTTTTTAGAACAAAAAACGCAAAATTCGAGCTCACTTTGGGATTTTTTTTATATAGGCAACTTTATCAAATCGTGTTTTGGGTTCCATAGTTTTGTACCATATATCTTAAAATATTCATAAAAATAATTACATATTACTTAATGGAGATTTCAAGAAATGGTATCGTAAATTCCGATAGCTTTCTCATCTTTTCGCGGACGTTTCTGAGCTGATTTCGCCTTAAAACATTTGACCATCACCATCTTACAGGCGTCGTCTGGATCATTGTTAACAATTTATCACCCACGCTTATTGTCTACAGTAGCTCCTCCTACGTCCAATCGTTGGGTTTATGGGGCATTTTATGGTCACCATATGCGTCAACTTGAAACGGCCTATATCAGGTGGATAAGGCGGAGATATCCCTTGGCAATAATAAAACCTGGCCAATTTATGATATACAGTGTGTTCGTAAAGATTGGGGTAGAAAAACTTAACCTCCTTTAGATAAACAAAATACACTACACAGCTCATACATTATTTAGTTACACACGAATTTTTCAGTAGCACCTATTTGCTACGGTACTGTCTATGACTACGTCGTAGCAAAACTGTAGCATGCTACGCTAGCTACAATTCTCATAAGATTTTAAACCTACCTTTTTATATCAAGTTATCCAAAGGGTCCACCTACGTCTGCATTATAGCCCAGTTTTATGTTTCCGTTACGTTGTTTATTGACTCGTAAAGATGATCGGCACACTGTGCAATATTGTCTGCATTGATTCTGTTCGATCGTGTTTTTTTTTTATGTCGACAATAAAATATTATTTGCTACGAGAAGGGTGTAAGCTGAGCTGATTGAAGATATAAACTGTATTTTCGTGTGATATTAAGATGTGACGATGTTTTTGTAATATTTTTATAGTATGCTTCATTTGATCCACCTTTTTTTTTCAATATTGAGATCTTTTCACTTCCTACTACATACTGAATTCATCAATAAGCTGAAGCAAAGTATTAGTCGAAGGCTATACACTAAACTAGATTGAGAATGCGGTCCCACCTGTTCCAAAATCATTGAGAAACTGTCTACCCTGCAAGATTTATGTGCGTCGTTGTGTCTCTGCATGGTACGTGCAATCACCTTTTTACATTGCGAATGATGGTTCCATTATAAGTTTAAAGTTACCTTCTAAACGGCCTAATGGAAACTAATTAAGCATTTTTACATATTCCGTCGGAGAATAAGTGATGAAGCGCTGAATAATTCATAAGTTGGTGGGTAAGTTGGAGCGGCATAAGCGATGTGCAAGCAAACAAAGGCCACGTGACCTTTGCCATTTTCTGGCTCGCCCAGGATGAGGCTTCAAAAATAGCGTATAGGTACAAGGCATAAACTTACATACCGAAGAAGCTAGAGAAAATTTGAAGAGTGGCAGAAAAGCTGCCAGTAGGTATGTAGTATGACAAGGATGAAGCAGAATAAAATTTATACAAACTAGACCAACGAACGAACGAACAACCAAACGAACAACGATACCGATTCAAGCAGTACTAAATGAAAGCGTACAGATTGGTCTTCTAAATCTATTAAATTTATCGGACAACCGATTTGGCGCAGTGTTTAGTATGATTGCAGATTGAAGGTTTCGGGTTCAATTCCCGGTGGGATTACTCACAAAGTTACAGATATTTGTGAATTTGTTCCCAATCACCTGATTGTCTGAAAAGCAAGATGGTTACGTGCATCGGATGGGCACGTGAAGCCGTCGGTTGCTGTCTATGATAGCGGTCGTTACATAACCATGTCAGAGGCCTGCTACTTGCAGTAGGTGGTTGAAAAACTCTGACACCAGCGTCCATCGGGTCGTTGGACGATATGGTGTCCCACTCGAAGAAGAAGATTTGATTTGTTTTGCCGCTAATTCCGTGGCCTCTCTCGCACAAGCCTAAGCTGACTGGCTCACTGGTTCACAAACTCGCTACCTTGTAGCTGCTATCGCTGCTTGATACCCGCTTGGAATTCAGGCGGCGAATTGACAACACATAGGGTAAACTTCGTCAAGGTACACCAAATATCTAGCTTCATATTTCAGTGTTTTATTTGTTGCCATGTCAAGGCTTTTTCTGCAAACATCTTAAAAATTAGTCTTCCAGCTAAATCATTATATAGAAAGATTCTTTTCACACATTGGATGGCGTACTTTCAAAATTATTTTTTAGTTTTTGGTATCGGTTGGGTATTTACCCTATTTTACTCTTCACCACAATTTTTTACTAACTGGTTTGCGTTCGGGATGCTTTATTAGAAGAAATATAAGGTTGCTGCTCATTCCGTAGCTTAGTGGTCATTCCATTAAGGTTTGATATAAGACAGTGATGTTCTAAACCAACATACCATATGTCATTTACGTTACTTAATGTCAGCGCCAGTGACCTTAGGCGTGTTCCCAAGGGAAGTCTTTCAAGTTCATGAGAAGGTACGGTTATCTAAGCCTATTGTGTACATCGAAGAACCTTTGTAAATCCTTTATAGTAGTTTTCTTGTATTGGATTTAAAAGTTAGCTGGAAATATTTGGGTGAAAGAAAATACCTCTAACTTTTCCTGAGAATGAATTATGAAAAAAGAAATGGGATTTCGTAAAGCAATGGTATTAAAAAATTAGGTTACTGTAGGTCTCCAAACAAGTAAATCAATTCAACAGATTTTCAGGTAGATACCCAATTTTACTGATTGGATTCCTTGGATTCGTTTAACAGTAAAGTTTTATAAAAATCGCAGTGCATTCAGGCCCGCCTAAAGCGATTACTGTCGCTCAGATGGACACAACTCGTTTTATCGTAGAGATATTTCGTAGTATCGTAGCACAAAGGCGCTTGAAGCTGCTACGGCGCGGCGTCTAAAGTATTTTCATTTCTTTTTTTAATTTAGGAAGAACACTGCTACGTTTCATTGAGTGCAGTTATCTGTGGAGTATGGAACTCTTTATAGGTCTTACAATATCTACTTGTAAGTAGTTGTTTTATCTATTTATGGCTGGTGTAGCATAACCAAAAGCATAACGAATGTACGTACCTGTCGTCAAAATCAAAAGCGTGTATATTAGGTTCTGTACAGTTTGTTTATTTTCGTGTCAAATAAAAGTTACAATAGCGTGTGCTTCGCTGTATTTTCTAGACGATTATAAAAAGAATTTTCGTTAATTCGATTAAAATGACATCGTATTTTTAGCCATTTACTTTAGCGGCTTTTAGTCCGATGCGGCGTCAACTTGAGTGCCTACTTAATTCAGGCATAAAAATTAAGCTAGCAATAAATTGACGATTTGTTTTTAAACATAATGAATACTAACGATCTTAGACAGTGATCGTTAAGCCAACTCAGAGGCCATTAGACAGCCAGAACATTGTAATCAGGTGACTGCCCTCACAGTATCTGTAATAAATTGTACACAATGCTGCAATTCAAGTTTTATAGATTTTTCATACCTACGCTAAACAAGAAAATATGGCTACCGATACATTTTCACGTATTATTCAATTCACGAGCAGGATTTTACCCTACGACTGATCTTATCTGTTGAGCGCCTACTCAAAAAACGATTAGCTCTCTGATCATTTTTGCTTTCTATATTTACATGGAATAGTACTTCGTAGCACTGCATGAATTCATAGCATTTATAGTCTTAAATAATTCTCGCAAATAAAGAATTGGATATTGATTTCATATTTACTAAGGATTTGTTGTTTCTATTTTCAAGGTACCAAATTTTACATCCATTGAATTGCTGACAGTTTTCAAGGGAAACAATAACTTGGTGCAAACTTGAAGCTTTGTAACAGCAGAAAAGAGAAGAGACACAAAAGCGTTCAACTTCACGAAAACTCATTTACGGGGTGTTTGCAGTGCAGTCCCAAACAAAGCCCCGGTCGCCAGCTTAAGTTAGATTTAAAACAGTGTCCAAAGGGATAAACATAACAGATTTATTTCGGTGTGGATTTTGGCGAAAACGTCTTCTGTCTTTAAACCCTTCCTCTGTCTAAAACCTGCAAATAGCTGTCATTCCAGTTTTTAGAATATGAAAGTTTTGATTGGTTTCGTTCCGTTGTTACTGCTAGAGAAAATGAAAGATGAATGCTATATAGTTTGGGCATTTTCCTGTCATGTTTTCATGGCATGTGAGTGACCAGAAAACTTCTAACGTTTTACTTACGTTTTTTAATTAATTTGTATTGAAGCAAATCGAGAAGCAAATCAATCAAGATCTAACCGTAATGTTGTCAAACGTTGAGGCTACGTTTCGGTACCAATTGAGACCATCAGTCTCAATTTTCTAAACCATCCCATAGTTTTAATCATTGGTGCTTCACGACGACCGTGAAGACTGCGCTGTTAGTGCATTTTATTTTGAATCATAATGATGACACACACTCCATTTATACCGGGAGTAACGGAAAGGGTATAACAAGCCGAAAGGAGGATCTTAACCTTATGAAACTGAACAACTTTCCCTATGGAATATGGGTCGAAATATGAAAAAAAAATTGGACCTCCCGCACAAAATTGCCAATCAGCTGATTGATTAACTATGAGAGGTCCAATTTTTTTTTTCATATTTCGACCCATGTTCCATAGGGAAAGTTGTTCAGTTTCATGAGTACCTTGACCTCCTTTCGGCTTGTTACTACCTGTATACCCTTAAGTTAGCTCTACCGGGCCTGCACACTGAATTGACTTTGGCCGACAACTTATCGGAAGACTCTTTCACTCACATGGAAAAGAACGATAGATGCGTAAGTTGCCGAGAAACAAAGTCGCCTGTGTAACCGGGACTAAGATATCTGATTGCAAGAATCGACTCCGTTGTATTATACCATTCTATATATAGTTAGCACATGCAATGACCAGTTAGTGCATTGTGTCGGCCCCGCGGTCCCCGCACGGTGCTGTACCCTCGTAAAACTTTTGTTACGACGCTGTTTGCACGTCACTATGAGCCCGAGCTTTTTCTCCTGGATAATACCCCTCAGGAGACCTGTTTAACTGTACACTGCTCTGCAGTCAAGTCACCTTTAGAATTTCATTTAACAACTGTCAAATCTATACCAGAAAGAAAATATGTAAACAAATGAAAATAGACATTATGCTGTAGTATTCGCATAGGTTTGCCAGCTGTCAAAGTGGACTATTAAAAGTGGCCCGTCTGCAAGCTCTATATGAGGCCACACCGGACACTCCCATACAACGGGCTCGTTATAGACAACTGTCATTTTTACTTGTGTATGTGTGCGTGACGACCGGTGTGTGAGTGCAGGATTGACATTCCGGTTAATTTTGATACACCTGATGACTACGTACCTACAGTACCCACCAAAGAGGATGAAATGAGTAGGTAAATAATATACCGACTAGTTGCTGCTAATTTATAATTATTTCGGGGCCTAAATCTATCTATTACATTATTAATTGTGAGTCGAAAGTAGGTATGAATACGAACCGATTACTTCCTAGGTTGGTAGGTTCTTACCTCTGTTCTTCCCGCGGAAAACGAAAAAATCTCCTTTCGGGTCTCTGTCCGTGAACATACAGCCGTACAGGGCACAATATCGCACCATTTTTAGGGTTTCGTAGTCTACTAGAAACCCTTATAGTTTCGTCATGTCTGTCTGTCTGTCTGTCTGTCTGTCTGTCTGTCTGTCTGTATGCCGCGCCCTCATATCTTCGTCAGTTTTAGAGCTATCGACATGAAATTTGGTGAGAAGATAGATCGTGTTGACCCAGATATAGAAATGTTAAGAAAAAATGATATTAAATGTTTTTTGGACCCCCTCCCATACAAGTGAAAGGGGGGCAAAAAAATTTTTTTTCTTCTGTAATATTTAGTAGGGTATCGTTGAATAGGTCTTTTAAAACTAAGGTGAGGTTTCTTTGAAACAAAGTCACTAAAATGTTTCTGTCACGAGATATTTGCTTTTAAAAAGGTCGTTTTTGACCCATAATTTGTTCCAGCTGTAACTTCTAGAGTATAAATGCTAAAAATTTGAAATAAATATGGAATATAGCTTACAATCTGAAGTTACAATGAAAACTATAACGGATATTGTAGCCTTAAAGGTTTCAGAAAAAAATGAGTTTTTCTATTTGCGGTTGGTCATCATACTGCTGCTAACAAACCAGCAACAAAATTAAGTTTGTTATGCTGAAAACCTGATATTTAAACGTTGACTACGAAACCCTATTTGTGGGCGTGTCTGACACGCTCTTGGCCGTTTTTTTTTTATTCTATCCAATAATTTTAGTATTAAACAGTACTGTACCGTCATTCGAAGCCTAATTAAACATGAGAGTAGCATTTCGTTTCCTGTAGTACATATTGCGTACTTCCGATCCTCCCACCTCCATCCCCTTCCCGATCTGCAACCATCTTCACTCGAATCTGACGTCACTAGCGCCACCCAGAGGGCAGTTGAGTTCTCGGCTCAAAATATTCGTCATTGGCAGTTCGTTTTCCGCCCGAGGCGGTTGTCTAGCCACTTCCGTGCAAGTGACCGTCTCAACTATACATAGTTGTGTACTTATTTAAAGGATAAAAAGTTTTTCTATCTGGTAAATATATTTACCGTTAAAACTGTAAGTAATTTTTCATTTTATATGTAGATTAACGGTGTTACCGTTCGAAAAAGATTTTAAAATTTTCCGTTATTCCGGTAACGGTATATTTTTATAAAAGTGTAATTTTTTAATCAATTTGTGTCCTAAAATCGTATTTGAATTTTTAGTGGACATGAATGAACCAGATCCGCCCACCTCTGAGCAGGAGAAACGGAAGGATGAGCGCAAGGAGCGTGCCGAGGGCTCTAATACGCCCAAAGCGGCTAAGCCGGCTAAAACGCCCAAAAAAGCCCAGTCTTCCAAACCTGTTGAAGATAAAAAGAAGAAAAAGAAGCGTAAGCGATCTAGAAGCTCGTCGAGCTCTTCTAGTTCTTCTAGCTCGTCGAGCTCGTCATCGAGCTCCAGCTCATCTTCCGATCATAAGCGCAAGCGGAGGAAAAGGAGCAAGAAGAAGAGGAGGAAGCCTGCTTCGGACCATACCGACCGTAAGTTGAGTGATTTAATTAAATCAGTGAGTGAAATTAAAAAACGGATCGATTGTCAAAAAATGCCTTCTGCACCCAAAGATGACGTTACTTGCATGTCGAATAATCGGGAATGTGATGATTTTGTCGATTTAGATGCCAGTGGTGAACTTTACAATGATTTTTCTGATACTGAAAATAACGAATCTCGTAACGATGACACAGAACCGGAGTTGAATCTAGTTGTAGGGACTAAAGTCAAGGAGCCTTCTGTTCCTCGTGCTTCGAGTGAGATGCTAAAACAGTTGAGTGAATTGCAACATTTTGATCAGGATGACTGGAATGACGTTCGTTATTCGGACGTTCAAAAATCATACGTGCATACGCCAGGTTTTATCTCGCTCGACGCGAACGAAGAGGTTAGGCGTTACGATAATTCAAAATTTGTGGGTAATATGGAAAAAGCGTTCGCTGGTATTTCATATGCTTTGCTAAAACAACGTGAAACGTTGCAAGCCGAAATGCGTAACTTTCTTTCTTGGGCTCAATTGACCGATGATTTAAATTATTCGGAAATTCACTCAAAACTTAACCACATTTTTATGCAAGGTGATTTTGTTAAGACGTCCAGCGATTTAATCCAATTGGTTTGTGGCCATCGAGCTGAACTGATCCAAAATCGTCGTGAAGGCATTTTAGTACACGTAAAGGACCCACATCACAAAAACACCTTGCGTAAAATTCCACCAACTTGCACTAATCTTTTTCAAGCAGATAAGTTTAGCTCTGTCATTGACAAGGTTGGAGGTGTGAACAAAATGTTTTGGCCTTTGAATAAAGATCGCAAACCTGCACCGCAGAACGATCAGAGTGTGATACAAAGCACTTCCCAGGGGCAGTCAAGACAAACTGCTTATAAAGGGGCTCCAAAACAAAATTTTCAAGGATCACAAAGAAGGATTATGTTCACAAGCAACAATCGTGGAAGAACCGGTAAGCGGCAGCCGCCTCGCCGAGGCCAAGCCACAAACAAGACACCGGCCGCACGCTCTCCCTCATCCCGCCGGGATAGGAGAGACCAGCCCATTAGAAGGAACTGACTCGCCGAGTCAACCTTTTCGTGCGGGGCAACTCCAACTTTATCGCGATCATTAGGAGTATCTTGGGGCGCCGCCTCACATACTCCAGATGCTAACAGGGTATCGCATACCATTCAAACAAAAGCCCCTAATGCGCATGCCAGATTTTGTCCATCAAACGCCAACTTCACCAGAAATGACGCAAATCATAGAAAAAATGATATCCCAGGGTGTCCTGGAAAAAGCTCAGGTATCGCCAAGCTTTACGTCCACAATGTTTCTACGCCCAAAAAGCGACGGCACGTCACGTCCGATTTTCAACCTGAAAGGATTGAACAAATTTGTTCATGCTGGCAAGTTCCGACTTGTAAATGTTCAACGGCTTCCGGATTTCTTACAAGAGGACGATTGGTTGGCAAAAATAGATTTAAGCCAAGCTTACTTTCACTTGCCGGTGGCCAAATGTCACAGACGATTCCTCCGTTTAATTTATGCCAACCAACTCTGGCAGATGACTTGCCTGCCCTTCGGGCTCAGTTCTGCACCAAAGGCCTTTGCATGCCTATCCAACTGGATTGCCCAATGCCTACGAAATCGTGGTGTGCGCATTCTAGTCTATCTGGACGACTTCTGCTTGGTAAATCAAAACGCAGCCACATTACGGGATCACATTGCCATCACAGTAGACCTACTGAGATCCCTAGGCTGGAAAATAAACACAGAGAAGTCTCTCCTCACACCACAAAAAGCCTTGGAATTTCTTGGTTTAATTTGGGACCCATGGCAGAACCTAAAATACCTACCAGACAGGTTAACGACAAAAATAACCACCCACATTCAGGTGTTATTAACAAAGAAAAGGCCACATTACTGGACTTGCAGAAAATTGTTGGCATGATGAACTTCGCAAGCTTTGCAGTGAAACGAGGTCGTCTGCACTATCGCGACCTTCAGAAGCAATCCAACAAAATGTTGGCTCTTCACTACGCAAAGACCTTACCTCTACCCCCTCAAGCTATTCAGGATTTAATTTGGTGGAAAAACAATTGTCGAACTCGGTCACAATTACACCATCCTATGCCCTGTCACTACCTTACCACGGACGCGAGCGATCTCGGTTGGGGAGCTTTGTTGGACAGTCTAAGACTGCAGGGAACATGGACAAAGTCACAGGAAAAATTACACTGCAACCAGAAAGAAATGTTGGCAATCCTGAACACTCTAAAGCGCCATGCGAAGCACCTGAGCTCGAAAGGTCTAATAATACAGTCCGACAACAGGACGGTGATAGCGTACCTACGCAACGAGGGGGGAGTAAAATCACAAGCCCTCATGAGGCTGACCAAGGAAGTGTTCCAAATCTTAGACCAACACGATATTCAAATATCGGTGTATCATATTCCGGGGAACTACAATTATCACGCCGATCGGCTATCTCGATACAAGACACCATCCGAGTGGCATCTACTCCCGCCCGTAACACAAGTCCTTTTCAAGAAATGGGGTACACCAACGGTCGACCTCTTCGCATCGCGACGCGCTTACATAGTGCCGACATACTGCACTCTAGACCGGTCAGACAAACAAGCGACATTCTACGATGCGTTGAGCATGCAATGGAACCACCAACTGGCATGGCTGTTTCCACCCCCACACCTTATTCCGAGAGTCCTTGCAAATCTAAACAAAGCTCGGGGGACTTATATAATAATAGTTCCTCGCTGGGAGAACGCCTTCTGGAGACCCGACCTGAAAAACCGCGCTCAAGACGCTCCCTTCACAATCAGGAACCTACCCAGAGTCCTAATAGATGTGACAACAATGCTCCCACCAGCGGAGGTCTCAGAAATGACACTGGAGGCATGGAAATGTGGGGGTGGCATGAAGAACTAAAAGATTGGACTGACGAGCAGAGAACTTTGTTATCTTCATCTTGGCGCAAGTCCACGATTAAGACTTACAAACCAGCCTGGAAAAGATGGATCACTTGGTCTAAGGAAAAGGGTGTTAATACACTCAACCCCACTGGATCTAATTTAGCCCGATTTTTGGCTGACCTACATCAGAAGGAGGGCCTCTCTTTAAGCACAATTCAGGTCCATAAATCAGTGGTCTCAACATTTGTTGACCCCAACAACCATGTAAAACTGAGTGCACATAGTCTTGTGAAGCAGGTACTAAAATCTATAGCTATGGCTAAACAAAAACCAGAAAAGCCACCTATCTGGGATACGGACATTCTTAAGAATTATCTTGAATCAAGAGACATTGACACTGCAAACTTATACGAGGTGTCAAAACGTACAGCAGCTATTTTGTTACTGTGCTCAGGTAGAAGAGTGCACGATTTAACCCTGCTTAAAATTACGCCACAGCACTGTAAAATCGACGATAATTTTATAATATTCAGACCGGCCTTTGGATCTAAAACTGATTCCTGTACTTACCGACAATCAGCCTGGAAATTACTAACTAACCTAGACGAAAGGCGTCTTTGCCCAGTTCATTGGGTAAAACGTCTTATCAATTTGTCTGAAGAAAAGAGATCAGAAGCCAAATCTGACAATCTATTCCTTGCTTTGACGGGAAGCCCGCGTCCAGCCTCTCGCACTATAATAGCTGGCTGGATAAAGAAGCTTCTTCAAGAAGCTGGTATAAAAGCAACCGCTGGCAGCTTCAGATCGGCTGTAGCGTCTAAAAATTGGGTCGAAAACTTTCCGCTTGATGATATTTTGGCCCGGGGTAATTGGAGATCGGCTAATACATTCTCTAAATATTATTGCAAGAATATTTCTAATCCTAATGTAAATGAATCAGTTTCTATTTCAAGATATTTTGCTCCTGTTAATGACTAAATAAATGATTGATTATTGGTCATTAATTATTAAGTTGATATTGGTTTTGTATAACTTAATAAGCTAGAATGTGTTCGTACACAAATGCTCTATATGATTGGTAATTGTTAACCAAATAAAACACAATTTACTTTCTAATTGTAATATTTTTTATTTATAGACATAGCTCTGTTATGCATTCCTGAATATTTTTGTAATCTGTCTAACACAACACAGTCTTCAAAAGAAAAAGAAAACATAGTTATAGAAAATTTTAAAAATCATTTCAGACTTGCTTCACTAGGCGTCCATTCATTCTTCTACTTCACATCAATTATTTTACATAAATGTAAATATTAGCACATATCACATTGGCAATTTAGCGCCACCAGGCGATAGTAAACACGTCTCTCATGTTTAATTAGGCTTCGAATGACGGTACAGTACTGTTTAATAGAGACGTTTTACCTGAAATTAAAACGTTTATTAAACATACTTACCTCATTCGAAGCCTAATATTTTTTAAACCTGCCTGGTAGCCATGAGATGCAAAGACGAATATTTTGAGCCGAGAACTCAACTGCCCTCTGGGTGGCGCTAGTGACGTCAGATTCGAGTGAAGATGGTTGCAGATCGGGAAGGGGATGGAGGTGGGAGGATCGGAAGTACGCAATATGTACTACAGGAAACGAAATGCTACTCTCATGTTTAATTAGGCTTCGAATGAGGTAAGTATGTTTAATAAACGTTTTAATTTCAGGTAAAACGTCTCTATTAAAAATATCCGTCCGCGAATCTAAGGCGAACTCGGTTCAAATGTTCGCGCCATTTTTTTTATGGACATGATTATGGCACCTCCTTCGTTTCAGTCTAATACAAGAAACCATGATGAAACCTTCTTGGATGAAACGAACATGCAACAAGTCCAGCGCCATACCTAGCACTTTGGTTCACTTAAGTCTTCACGAATTTTTTGACATTTCGCGGGCGGGGGCGGGTAAGCTGCGCTGGTGCGGGGGGGAGAGTGTCCGTTCTGTATGTAGTACTATACTACATACCAACTACATACTATTGTCTATTCTGTGATGAGGCTCAGCTTTCAGTGTTGACGCTTTGTTGACGCTATACAAAGAAATAGTAAAAATTTGATGAGCGAAATTACTAACGAAATTTCCCACTTATGTAATGTAGCTACATTTTTAAAATGCATTGTGACGGCCTCACGGTCCCCGCACGGTGCTGAACCCTAAAAACTTAGGTACTGTAAAACTTCTATTACGACGCTGTCTGCATGTCACAATGAGCTTAGCCACTTTATGAGGTGCAGTTGCAGTGCAGACGCTATACTAAATTCGAAGTAGTGAAAAGTCTGATGATGATGAGCGAAATTACTAACGACATTGTCTTTCTGTCAAATAATATGAAAGCTCAGCAAGCTTTAAAAACGTTGTTGAATTGCATTGGACACATAGAATTCGCATCTGTATGCCGGGGTGGCCTTACAGGTCAGTGATCGAACCAAAGATAAGAAATTATAATGTTCTCTATTGACAGAAAATACAGTAATGCCTATGACATGGTTTAGCCTGCAATGTTCTATCCAGACTGATAACGGATTTACCAAGTTAAATATAAACTTTGTGAGTACTCCACCGAGAATCGAACCGAAACCTTTGCGTTACAGGCAGTCAAATTACCACTGCACCCCATCGGTAGTCTATCTTTATGATACAGTGTTGGTTGACGCTATCAAAAAGTAGAAGTAGTAGAGTCTGGCCAGCGAGTCTTTGGACACGGAAATGGCGCCAATTTTAAAAATCTTTCACATGTTAACACTAAAAAACTACAATAAAACAATTTTGATACTTACTATTTTTTTTGTTTTCTGCTCTTTAGTTTGTGTTTGCCTTGCCTACCGGTATGTATGTATGATGTTTCTACCGGGAGTAACAGAAAGGGTATAACAAGCCGAAAGGAGGTCAAGGTACTCATGAAACTGAACAACTTTCCCCATGAAACATGGGTCGATATATGAAAAAAATATTTGGACCTCCCATACAAAATCGCAGATCAGCTGATTGATTTACTCTGAGAGGTCCAAATTTTTTTTCATATTTCGTCCCATGTTCCATGGGGAAAGTTGTTCAGTTTCATGAGTACCTTGACCTCCTTTCGCCTTGTTATAAATACCCTCTCCGTCACTCCCTGTATATATCGCAGGATAACAGTGAAATCCGGTTGATCTCGAATTTCCTAGGCCCATCGCGAAGAGCCGAACAATTGCAAAATACATCGATTTATTCACCATTGGCCTAATTGGTAAATAACAAATTCGTCAACTTCATGGACAAAAATATAGGACACTGACGTAAAACACGACACACGCGTAGATGCCAACGCGTACGCACCTACTACGACTTTTCGGAGCTTTAAGTCCCTCTGCGCGCATGGAAATATAAATGCGGAAGGAAGTGAGCGTGCGTATGGAAATGAGCATGCGCATAGAAATGAGCATGCACACTGATATGAGCATGTGCACTGCATGGAAATGAACTGAAAAAGATGTGCATATTTCCATGCGCATGCTCCTTTCAGTGCGCATGCTGTCTGTGTTGTAGTCTGGTATGTTTTCTCGCTCGCAGGTGCTCCTGTGTACGTGTTTCAGTGGCGTAGAGCGACCTAAGGCACCGAAAAGTCGTAGCAGGTGCGTGGGCATCTACGAGCGTGTCACCTTATACGTCATTGACCTAGATTTTTGACCATAAGGTGGACGAATTCGTTATTGACCAATATTTTTAGGCCAATAGTGAATAAATCGATGTATTTCGCAATTGTCTTCGCGATAGGCCTAGGAAATACTTGATCGACCGGATTTCGCTGTTTTCCTGCGACAAATCATGGGAACTGTCTCCATAAATAAACAGAAGTTAAGATTTTGGAACTAGAATTAACCTTGCAGTTCATACGTTAATATGTGAATAATACAATAGTATTAACAATACTAAACAAAAAAAATTACAAGTACATTTTTACAATAAAGAAAAGTCCAAATATAAAATAGAAAGGAAAAGATATATTAAAATGTCATATCTTTTCCAAATTTTTATTATTATTAGTATGTTTAAACAGGGAGTTGTAGCAACTGATTTTGCCTGTATCTCGCTGTCCTCTTGTTTGGATTTCTCAGTTGAGTTTAATTTGTCCAATCTGTTTTTAAACTGGTTTGTGTTTTCTGCTGACGCCACATGCTCTGGTAGCCTGTTCCATGCCTCCACCACCCTATTGCTCAGAAAGTGCTTGAAACCGTAGGCTAGCGGGAGCGTTTCTTTCCGGGCGTTATCCATTTGCCTCGGTTTAAAGATCCCTCTTTTTTAATGTTTCTTAATGTGTTGACATTTACAACTGTAATAAAAAAAATGTTCATCATCTGAAAGCCCTGAAAAGTGGATCACATAATTTATTGTTGTTCATGGCTTCAAATTTTGATTAATTGATCTAAATGAATAAAATGAACCAAAGCATATGTACTCAAAGGCAATAATACCCATTTTCTAGTTTATTTAAATGTGGTAAGTATCAAGATGTTTTGGCTGTACTTATTTGTAGCCGATAGAATTTCATCCAAAAGTCCTAGATTTTCTTCAATAACTCGATTGGTATCGCTTTTCTGTCGTTCATATTTGGTTATCATTGTTTACAAAACCTTTTGAGCACTGCTTGTGATGGTTGTCGGCATATTTTTTACAAAAAAACCCATAAAACGCACATCGCAAAACTAAAAGAAGAGGTTATGTATGATCTGAATTATAGTTTGACATTTCTTTTCCTAGTGTTGCCATTTGAAATATTTGAATTATTTGACGTCCAAAGACTCGCTAGCCAGACTCTAAAAAGTTTGACGAGCGAAATTGCTAACGAAATTGTCCTCTTGTGAAATGTATCACCGTTTTAAAACTGGTGCTTCAAAATTTAAACGCAACAAGTAAAATGTTGATGACTTGAACAAAAGATATGGAAATTGCTTGTATCTGTTTTATTACTTGTCAGAAAGTTAGTATCCCGTGCTACTTCTTTCGAATTCATTCTTGTTTCACCAATATGTTGGATTAACGTTATAGCGTTTGACTGGCATATGTCTGCGTAAGATACGTCTGTAAAAAGAACGGCAATATTATCTACGTCAGCACTTGCTACTTTTTCGAAGAACTTGGCTTACATTTTACATGCTGCAAATGGGATTGCTTGCTCCTTGCTCTGCCATATGAGATTGTTCGCAGCAGTTGCGTTGAACGACCGACGTGTCATGTAACACAATTACACGCTTACACGTGTATCTGGCTTTGCTCCACTCTATTTTAGGATCCATTTCCTTTTTGCTGTTTTGTTCTTTAATCCTTTTGGGATTGTTTCATACCCAGACTAGTCACGTTTGTCAGCAATATTTTTGCACGGAGGATCACGAAGAACTTAAATATTGCATTTTTTTAACTGTCTGTAATCAATTACATCATAGTTTTAAGGGCTGGTGAAAGCTTTGAATCTGATTTTATGATCTGTTTTAATGAGCTGTAAATGTCTTAAGTTAAGTTACCACTTGGTGTCACTGATCAGTTATCACGCGGAGAAGTAGTAGTAGTAAGTTTCAAGTAGTCTATGCTGAAGTTTAGTTCAAAATAAAGAAGCATAGACTGTGAATCGTTGCGTTTGCGTTTGTATAAACGCAAAATTCAGCTCCTAACGCCATAAGTTGTATTTTCCATCTTACCTGGACTGGAATTCAAAATATTTTGTAATCCCATACTTAAACAGCGTTAAAATATAGGATTAAGTACCTACTTTCCGACGTATGATGAGGGTCTACGCTACTTTAAATAACCGGATTATTATCTGACATATGAAAAACATATTTTCGCGAAAATAGAGTACTACTATTGGTTGTCCTAATAAATATGTATATCCAACTACTTATCATAGACCTGCAGGCCTGCAGAATTTAAGTGAATGGTACTAAAAGTTTTTTCGGGCTATTCTGGCTAGAATCTGCACAGCTGTTATATGGCTCTTTAATAAAATGGTACAAATTTATTTAACGCCGAAGCCGAACGACTGAAAAATAATTGTACCTCTATTTAACAATAAACACAACTCAACAAAGGGCAACATAAACAAATAAAAGCAAATACATACCGCTTTATTAAATGTTAACAAACGCACCGCATAAAGGTGAGTTTCGGTTTAATGTGCAAGCTCATAGAAACATGAATACCCTCTTTCGGTTCCGCCATTAGCCCGCTAAATGGTGTACAGGTGCTTGCGATAACCCATCTATACATATAATAAAGTTGTAGAGGGTCGAAAGTCTGTACAAAGAAGGTTTTCCAAAAAAAACTGTTTGGTGATACTTGAAATTGATAACAGAACACGTTTCAGCAGTTTCTAGATTTTTTTTCTGTTTATCTGTTTATTTGTTTATTTGTTTATCTGTTTGTATGTGAAAGCATCACGCAAAAACGACTGAACCGATTTTGATGCAAATTATACCAAAATGTTGGGAAAGTTACCGACCAGGTTATAGGCTAAAAAAAATCAACCCCTTAAAGGGGGGGTTGCCACTATACTTGAAATAAGTTTGCACGGAAACCGATATTGCGTTGCGGTAGAGGAAAAAGTTAAGTAGGTACCTACCTACACGCTACGAGTATAAGATGAAAAATAAAACAACTAAAATTATTACAAGGGGTGAACCAGTCAATGAAACTGAACAACTTTCCCCAATAAACATAGGTAGAAAAATGAGAAAAAAATTGACCCTCCCGTACAAACTGACCCGGCAGGCCAACACATTTTGTATATAGGATGTAATTTTATTAGTGGCGGATCCGTTAAGGATTGTGTTCTGTCAATGAAACTGAACAATTTTCCCCAAGGAACATAGGTCGAAATACGAAAAAAAAATTGGTCTTCCCATACTAAGTGTGCTGGCCGGCCGGTCAATTTGTATGGGAGGGCCAATTATTCTTCTTCTATATAGGACCTACAATTTTTTTTCATATTTCGACCTATGTTCCTTAGTGAAAGTTGTTCAGTTTCATGGACTGATTCACCCCTTAAAAATTGTATGAGAGTGAATAGGCAGGTTTTTTTCATATGATCCCTGGGGTTTGTTTAGTTTCTTGAACTGGTTCACCCCTTACTATATTTGCAGTTGTTTTTTTACATCCTCATTGGACTCGAGATTCGAACAGGTATACCAACATAATAATATATCAAGCAGGGTTTCGTAGTTATAGTACCGTCATTCGAATAGGCCATATTTGACAGCTGCCGAACATATATTAGGAAACATGTCAACAAAGAAAAATAGACCTTATGTCATAGCATTAACATGATTTTGACAGCTGTCAAATATGGCCTATTCGAATGACGCTACTTATAATCAGGTTAATCAACATTAGGTACCTAAGAAATTAATTTTGTTTCTGGTTTGTTTGTAGGTGTATGGTTACCAAACAAAAATTGAAAATCTTTTATTTTTTTTAAACTTCAGTGGTTCAGTATCCAATATACTTTTTAAAGTAACTTCAGATTGAAAAATTGTTCCACATTTTTTTCAAATATTTAGCGTTTATACCTACTTTGGCAGGAGAAAATGTCTCTTAAAAGCAAATATTTCGAGGCAGAAACACTTTAATGAATTGATTTAAAAAAATACCTCCCATTAATTTTTGAAAGACATTTTTAACAGTACCCGACTTCAATAGCAGGCGGTTTTTATGCTCCTTTCACATGTATTTCAAATTCAGAAAATAAATGACAGGCGTGAATGAAACTTTTTGTGGTTTTTATCTATGTCATTTGACCATTTTCTCCAAAGCTATAAGACGGACTGCATTTTTTTTTTGTATCTATAGCTACCAGAGATATCATCACTTCATCACATCCAATCACATCACAGAAAATCACTTATACACGCGCATTCAAAGATGGTAATGGTTACGTAACAAAAGCTGTTCAGCATTATGGGTTGCTTTTGCTGGTTCATTAGCCATATGGATCTGGAGTACCTGATATACCTACATAGAACACCAGAAGTACTAAAATGAAAAATCTGTACGACTTGATGAGCTGCTTTTGCAGGCTTACTAATTTAGGTACCTAAATAAAAAAAGTGTACATACCTATACTCTCACAATAAGAAAACAAAAACAGAAGTGAAATAAGCAAATAGAAGACATCGTGGGTCAAGCTGGGCTTGCTCTTTCACATAAAAATAATAAAAAAAACATCGGTTTTAATAGTGTAACCAACTATTTATATCATCAAGATGTAACTCAAGAGCTCAGACTTCGAAACAGGAGGGGGTGGGATGTGCCCTTCATACACGTCAAGTAATTCCATCATCATCGTCATCGTCATAGCCATCACCATCATTTACTTGCCCTAATCTACCAATCACGCATAAAATACTAACCATGAGACAAGCAAGAAAATAAGAACATAATAACGCACGTGACCGGTACCATTACGTATAAAAATAGCATAAAAATCATGTTTGTTGTATGAGAGCCGCAACGGCAACAAAAATAACATCAGTATTTTTTTAAAATTTTAACTGTATAACTATTACGGAATGTGACCAACAGACAGCAAAACGAAGTCTCAGTAATAGGGTACACTTTGAATCTTAAAAATAATGGGCGGGTAATAAAATAAGTACTAAACAATCAATATCAATATCACACTATTAGTGTGTATGTATGACCAACCTCAAATGAAGATGAAGAAGTCAATTAATCTGTCTGTGTGTGTAGAATAACTAATTGTGCATGAATCACTCAAAAAGTTTGCAATATTTTTTGATGTTTGGTATGGTGACAGATAAACGTCCTGATCATATTTTATGATTAGGGAGAACCCATGGGAGAACCTTTATCAGTACTGGAGGGCCTGTTTGTCTGCTTGCCTGACGGAACACATAGAGCTCGGCAAAATGAGCTAAGTGATACGAAAATTTCTGTATAGTCAATACCATACATTTCCCTTGGCGAAACGAAGTTCGCGGGCAACGGCTAGTGGTATAATAAGATACTCCGCCTGGTATTCCATTCCGAGACTCGTGAACCACGTGACTAACACTTGCCTACGTCATCATGCTTGTGGGTTACCAGAATTACCCACTCTCATGTTTTTTTTTGTAATTCATATAAGATACTGTTAACTAATAAATACAATTTAAGTGTTGTTGTAAAGTTCAAGTTAATACACATGTAAATCTAAATTATAAAATTAATAAGAAATATTTTAACTCATTATTCTGAGATTGAATTTACCCCATAACGTATTTTATTAAAATAAAGTGGCAATACGAGTGACGTAGGCAAGTGTTTCTCTGGGAATGTAATACCATGTTTTATTAGACTATGGGTTTAATGTGCAAGCTCATAGAAACATGAATACCCTCTTTCGGTTCTGTCATTAGCCCGCTAAATGGTGTACAGGTGCTTGCGATAACCGTAAAAGGGCGGCCGTAGCTAGTGTAGCCATAGTATAGACATGCGATGAAAATCTAGCTATAGTATCGCCGTTCGAATAAACCATTTTTGGCAGCATGTTGATGCTGTGACGAAAGGTCTACTAGTATAGGTATGACAGCTGCCAAAATTGGCTCACTGAAGCGGCTAGGTGATACTGTAAAATGCCTTGGAAATCTTGCTAAACAAGCCGGTTTGGTTCCATTGGGATATTAGTTGCACCAAAATGCTTTATTTATTAAGTTTTTACTAGTCCCTTTAAGTCAAACGTTTATTTTTCTCCCAGATCACAACATAGTTTCAAAACCTGCTTCAAGTTATAATAAGAAGAAATATCAGCGTAGTCAAAAATTTCAAAATGGCAAATGGTCACACTGGGGCTAGCTTTTACGTTAACTAAATAGTCAGCTAAAGTAATATGAACGCGTTGAGTCGACAAAAAAATAAATTATATTTAACAATGCATCTTAAAGTTGAGCGTTCTTTTTTATGAACCCCATAAGATACTTATTAGATTAACGTATCGTTGTTGATTCAACTTCATGAATTTGGCAAGGTTACATCATTTCTACCTACTTTATTACTAACTAGGTACTCATATAATAAGTTATTTTTGCAAAGATGTTTTCATGTAAGTATAATGCATGATGTAAGGATTTGGGTTTCACTACAATCGGAACAGAAAATCGTCATCCATCAGTGAAGCATGAGTGTTATACAAGGCTGCTAAGTGAAAACTGTCCTTCATTTTTATGGAACTCTCACTTTGTAAAATCGATTCTGAATCGGGTAAATCCCAAAACTTGGACAGCTTGTGTACCCACGTCTGCTTCACGCTTGAACATTTTCTGGGATTAAAGGAACCTTTTCCTTCCGAGAATCCTTTTTTTCATCGTCCACATAACAAATATTTACATTGGGTTTGAAATTTTTAATCAGTTTGTAAAACTAATCTAGAATCAAAATGCCGCGGTAGGTTGTAAAAGGTCAAGAGTCAAAATATAAAAAAGTACTACACGTACATTAGCTACGGCGTAGCGTTACGCGTAGCACTTTGCGTAGACAGCAGGATGTGGAGAGTATTTCCTTTCTGAAAGTTATGGGCGGAAACCACCGACGCGTGTGGCGCCTAGTTAGAGAGCACAAAATACAACATGATAAATCACAACAAGAGTGTTGATTTATGAATGTACGAAATAATATAAAACAAAAAAGTTCGAATGTTTTTGTATTACCGATAGGAAATTTTACAATTTTGTAGGCCCGTGAGCATTTTACATTTGTATGAGTCCGTTTCTTATATAAACTTAAGATCTAGAGGGGACCTTGATGCACTTGCCACCAACACACTTCATAGGGTCGGCGCAGACAGCCAACGGAGTTTCTCCTAATTCCTTGCTGTAGGTCTTGCAGCTCGCATTCTCCGCTGAAAATAATAACAATTCTTTAATATTAGTACATTACGTCACAGGCCGAGTATATAGCAATTTCTGGTCGAGTGGCATTGGAAGGCCGAGACGAAGTCGAGGTCTTCTAAAGTAAACGAGACCAGAAATTGTTATACCGGCCGAGGTTCGTATAGTGCTTTTCTCCAATTTGCAAGGAAACATAAATAATAAATATTTAATCCTGACAAAATTGACACTTCGTAACTTCTAAAGTTCGCAAAGCGCATGCGCTGGTTTTGGTTACGTTCCGTTTCATAAAGAATGCGCGGGAAATTCACATTCAGCCTTCAAACTTCAAACAAATTGTGTTCCATAAAACACCTAAACACGAAAGTGTGAAGTTTAAAAACCCTTTTATTACCGGCCTAGTCCGGCAATTTCGATTACAGTCCTCTGCGCCTTGACTACATAAATGAGCCCATTGACGTATTCTTTTTAGGGTTTCGTAGTCTAC
Source organism: Phthorimaea operculella (assembly GCA_024500475.1). Classification (NCBI taxonomy): domain Eukaryota; kingdom Metazoa; phylum Arthropoda; class Insecta; order Lepidoptera; family Gelechiidae; genus Phthorimaea; species Phthorimaea operculella. Next base: position 3,472,663 of record JANFCV010000035.1, on the reverse strand, counting down.
TAGAAACCCTTATAGTTTCGTCATGTCTGTCTGTCTGTCTGTCTGTCTGTATGCCGCGCCCTCATATCTTCGTCAGTTTTAGAGCTATCGACATGAAATTTGGTGAGAAGATAGATCGTGTTGACCCAAATATAGAAATGTTAAGAAAAAATTATTTTAAATGTTTTTTGGACCCCCTCCAATACAAGTGAAAGGGGGGCAAAAATTTTTTTTTTCATCTGTTATATTGAGTAGGGTATCGTTGAATAGGTCTTCTAAAACTAAGGTGAGGTTTCTTTGAAACAAAGTCACTAAAATGTTTCTGTCACGAGATATTTGCTTTTAAAAAGGGCGTTTTTGACCCATAATTTGTTCCAGCTGTAACTTCTAAAGTATAAACGCTAAAAATTTGAAATAAATATGGAATATAGCTTACAATCTGAAGTTACAATGAAAACTATAACGGATATTGTAGCCTTAAAGGTTTCAGAAAAAAATGAGTTTTTCTATTTGCGGTTGGTCATCATACTGCTGCTAACAAACCAGCAACAAAATTAAGTTTGCAATGCTGAAAAACCTGATATTTAAACGTTGACTACGAAACCCTATTTGTGGGCGTGTCTGACACGCTCTTGGCCGGTTTTTTTTTTAAAGTAATGAAGCCATTTCCGAGCAAATTGGAGAAAAATTATATACCTCTACAAATATGATTACCTCGTGAGGGTATCTAGGTAAGCATTTTCAAAAAAAGAGCCTTTGTATAAAACAGCTGTTGTGTGTCTTTTTAAAAGCTTTTATTTAACTTGCAGTGTATGTATGTAAGTATGTAAGTAAAAATGTTTGTTCGGGGCAAATCTTGCAACTCAATTTAGAAGCAGATATCTTCAACCGATTGAGCTAAAATTTTGTATACACGTTTAGTTTGGATGACAATGCATGGCTAGTTATATGACGTCATTCTAAATCTATCATAATGGAATATCCAAGATGGCCGACAAGTAGTTTTTGACGCACTCCTACAATATGGGTGTCCTATGAAAGGACTTGCTGAGTACAATTCAGAAAATAATATGGCGGACATCTAAAGATGGCCACCTAGGATAATTTACAATACATGATATGAATGTGAGGTAAAAGGGCTTGCTGAGAATTACCTATATGAAATATAAGTTGACATCATTCTGAATTAACTATGGTGGACTTCTTAAGATGGCAGAATAAAATTTTTATGCTTTTTTACAATATGGATATCAAATGAAAGGAATTTTTCAGAATAACTCGAAAAATAAAGTGACGTTTACGTCACTCAAAACAAAACCTGATATGGCGGATTAAAGGTTAGATGGCGTATTAAGTTTTTTTATGTTTTCTTACTAAATGGGTGACAAACATAGACAAATGAAAGGCAAATACTAGTGTGAGGTAAATGACGTCGCTTTGCACATATTTTTAGATTAAAATGGTTGTTGTGTTGGGGTTTTTAGTCTTCTGTTCAAGACACTGACAATGAAGAATATTGTGAATTTATACCTAATTATAAGAGGTTCTATCGCAAAACGTAAATAATCAACTGTGGCATAGAATATTTTTTTCCAGAGATGACTAAAAAGCAAAAAAATAAATTATAAGTAAAAAACATTTTTAAAACAAGCTTTTATTTGGGTGCGCTAAAAAGTATAAAATAATCTATTTACTAAAACTTTAACTTGTAACTTTTAATGGCATTAAATCTACGTCTTCACAATTTATATGATATAAAAGCTTGTCGCGAGATTTGACCTGTGTATAAAATAAATTAGGAAACCAGTGTAAATGATCTTGAATAAACCTCTAAACTAAGTCACACCACACGAGTACCTACTTAAATCTCGCGACAAGCTTTTATATCATATAAATTGTGAAGACGTAGATTTAATGCCATTAAAAGTTACAAGTTAAAGTTTTAGTAAATAGATTATTTTATACTTTTTAGCGCACCCAAATAAAAGCTTGTTTTAAAAATGTTTTTTACTTATAATTTATTTCAGAATCACTCATGCATCATAACTTCGGCATCCCTCAACTGTAGATATTTCGAAAAATCTCATTCAGTAGGTAGGTGAAAAAACGACAAGACAGTCGGTGAACTTTCCAGAGGTGGCCTGTTTGGGGCGGTACTGGGCATCCTTCTTGCAACTGCTGGTGTAAGGGTTCCTCAATCATTACACAGTATACTCACGCAGTAGGGTGACACAGGCGTGGTTGGGACGGTACTGGGCATCCTTCTTGCAACTGCAGGGTATCATTGGTGTAAGGGTTCCTCAATCATCACACAGTATACTTACGCAGTAGGGTAACACAGGCGGCACAGCACGCGCACTTGCCGGCGTGGTTGGGCCGGTACTGGGCATCCTTCTTGCAACTGCTGGTGTAAGGGTTCCTCAATCATTACACAGTATACTCACGCAGTAGGGTGACACAGGCGGCACAACAGGCGCACTTGCCGGCGTGGTTGGGGCGGTACTGGGCATCCTTCTTGCAACTGCTGAGGGTAACTGGTGTAAGTGATCCTCAATCATCACACAATATACTCACGCAGTAGGGTGACACAGGCGGCACAACAGGCGCACTTGCCGACGTGGTTGGGCCGGTACTGGGCATCCTTCTTGCAACTGCTGAGGGTCACTGGTGTAAGGGTTCCAATCATCACACAGTATACTCACGCAGTAGGGTGACACAGGCAGCGCAGCAGGCGCACTTGCCGGCGTGGTTGGGGCGGTACTGGGCATCCTTCTTGCATCTGCTGAGGGTAACTGGTGTAAGTGTTCTTCAATCATCACACAGTATACTTACGCAATAGGGTGACACAAGCGGCACAGCAGGCGCACTTGCCGGCGTGGTTTGGCCGGTACTGGGCATCCTTCTTGCAACTGCTGGAGGCCACTGCCTTGGTCTTAGGGTTCCTCAATCATCACACAGTATACTCACGCAGTAGGGTGACACAGGCAGCGCAGCAGGCGCACTTGCCGGCGTGGTTGGGACGGTACTGGGCATCCTTCTTGCAACTGCTGGGGTTCATTAATGCAAGGGTTCCTCAATCATCACACAGTATACTCACGCAGTAGGGTGACACAGGCGGCGCTGCACGCGCACTTTCCGGCGTGGTTGGGCCGGTACTGGGCATCCTTCTTGCAACTGCTGGAGGCCACTGCCTTGGTCTTAGGGTTCCTCAATCATCACACAGTATACTCACGCAGTAGGGTGACACAGGCGGCGCTGCACGCGCACTTTCCGGCGTGGTTGGGCCGGTACTGGGCATCCTTCTTGCAACTGCTGGAGGCCACTGCCTTGGTCTTAGGGTTCCTCAATCATCACACAGTATACTCACGCAGTAGGGCGACACAGGCAGCGCTGCACGCGCACTTTCCGGCGTGGTTGGGCCGGTACTGGGCATCCTTCTTGCAACTGCTGGAGGCCACTGCCTTGGTCTTAGGGTTCCTCAATCATCACACAGTATACTCACGCAGTAGGGCGACACAGGCAGCACAGCACGCGCACTTGCCGGCGTGGTTCGGCCGGTACTGGGCATCCTTCTTGCAACTGCTGGGGATCATTGATGCAAGGGTTCCTCAATCGTCACACTAATACTCACGCAGTAGGGTGACACAGGCGGCACAGCAAGCGCACTTGCCAGCGTGGTTGGGTCGGTACTGGGCATCCTTCTTGCAACTGCTGGGGATCGTTGATGCAAGGGTTCCTCAATCATCACACAGTATACTCACGCAGTAGGGTGACACAGGCATGGTTGGGCCGGTACTGGGCATCCTTCTTGCAACTGCTGTTGATCGTTGGTGTAAGGGTCCCTCAATCATCACACAGTATACTTACGCAGTAGGGTGACACAGGCAGCGCAACAGGCACACTTGCCGGCGTGGTTAGGACGGTACTGGGCATCCTTCTTGCAACTGCTGGGGCCATTCGTTTTCAAGCTAAGTTTCCAAGGGTTCTTCAAACATCACAGGCGGCGCGGGGGGCCACTAGGCTTCATAGGTTATTCAATCATCCATCACACAGTACATAGGGTCGCGATAATACTCACGTAGTAGGGTGACACAGGCGGCGCAGCACGCACACTTGCCGGCGTGGTTGGGCCGGTACTGGGCATCCTTCTTGCAACTGCTGGGGGATACGTTGTTGGAACAAGGGTTCTTCTTGCAGTAGTCAGAGCCGCAGACCAGGTCTCCGTATGCCACGGCGGCTACGCACGCGACGAGGGCTAGGATGAATACGGTTTTCATTCTGGAAAAGAAAGTAACACTGGTTTTGATAATTTCATCACGTTGCAATTCTTACTCATCTCATGTCCCAAACCATCGCGTGTGTCGATCCGAAGAACCCTAGAACAGGGTTCGTAAACCGCCTTCTACTACTGGTTAGTATAGTAGGCCTCTGAAATGGATTATTGTAACAGCCGCCACTAGGTATATCAGTTATCATAAACTTGACTTCTTGACGTGCTCTCCGAAGCACGGAACCGTAATTATTTTTGGACAATCAAGTAGTTCAGCGTGCAAATTGCCTAAGGAAACAGGGAACAAATTTACAAAGAGATAAATACCTATTAACTTTGTGAATGTTTCTCATGGGATCTAACCTGGGACCGCCGAATCTGAGACCGGTGAGACAGTTTGACCACAGAGCAAGTTGTGTATGTGTGTGTGTGATCAAGTTTTAAAATACCTACTGACCCTACCTACCGACCTCTTGTTTTGTCATAACTAGATAGCAAAATTTTGTTTTGGAAACAATCCAGATAATTCCCAAACTTTGTTCGGGCCTTGTTATCTATTTTGTGTCCGTGAGAGAATATTTATTTGTAGAATTAGGTACAAAATTATACGGCCGCTGGGCTGGGGCTCGTAAAAGAGTTTACAATGTTAATTATTACAAACAGGCTGTAGTGTAGGGGTAGAGCTTGTTGTAGGTGATTTACACAAAATGTTACCTGCCTAAACTGTGTTTGCATTGTATAACTTTAAAAGAAAGATAGTCACCAAATGTAATAAGAAACATTAAACATTACGTTCTCCGAGAATGTAGGGTAAGGATTAACGCTTAGACTTAGCGACTAAGGTATTGGAAGAAAGTAGAAAGCATTCGGTTCTACAACTCCTGTAGCTTTTCATCATACATAAGCGTAAGTGGGTGCTGTTCATACCCGTCTTGTACCCCATAAAGTTGTTCGTTTCTTTTGGGATGGTCACGTCGAGCTAATTTCCAATTCCAATTGATAATACACTAGAGCACTAACCTAACACCCGTAGTAAAATTAAACTCCACGGCTATACCACAAAGAGTAATTGGAGTACTTGTACTAACCTGTTATTTTAAGATACGCATCTCGCTCCTAGTTAAAGGGGTGGCTGTTTAATTAAAATGCACAGACCCAAAACGTGGTGCGAATACAACGGGCTGCGCTACCGTGTTCCGAAACCTCCACATGTTTATGTTGCGTTAATTTAATATTAAAATCATTCATAAAAAATACTTAGTAAAATTGATTATAACATACTTATAAGGAGCACGGAAAATCAATAACGTAAAGCAGTGCAATAAAAAATCCTGAAATAAAATACCTACGGAGCGTGGTGAATTTACTTTCAGATCCTGTAACAATGCGAATAATGTAAATTTTGCAGGTAGGCTATTCGTTAGGGTTCGGGCGATTCCGAATTGATTAATTTGAAGAATTGTGATCCCCGAATGATGCCCGTGAAAGTGAAAACGATCGTATCGTCCGACAAGTTCGTGCGCGACCTTCCTGCGGGGTACAGACGGTGGAGGGGCGAGGAAGTACCTCATTTTAACATGACGTGCGGCGCGGATGCGCGCGTATTCCTTCCCCGCTACCCGCTGACATCACCCCTCCCAACGTCTGTCGCCCCTAGGGAAGGTCACGCACGAACTTGTCGGACTATAACAATCAAAACTTCAAAACACTGTTCGATCGATGACAGATGGAGTAACTGGCATTGACGTTGATTCAATCAATAGTGGCTATGTCGACGAAAGTGACCCTTCCTTTTCTCTGTTTAGATTACTTATTAAATTACTCACTTATTCAATCATAGCCCTACCTAGGTACTTATCTATCAGTGTAAAAGCTGAACTAAACTTACTAAAGAGCTTTGATTGTTTTTATGTTGTGCATGACAATATAATAATGTAAATCATATTAGACTAAGCTCCCATTGACAAAGGATACCGATCGGAAGGATGCTTTATCGATAGATAATGTTTAGGAGATATGTTATATTAAATGGGCTGCCATGCCAGGTGTGCTTTCAATCGATCAATTTTAATCGCATCAGCTAAACGAGACACGATACATATCAATGATTATAATTACTAAAAAACAGAGTAGACAATAATATTATATTGAAAACGTTTTAACTTGAATTACCTTTTATTATTTTATTAGAATTAACGTTGTGTGCGTGCTGTGAATATAACTGAGATAAAAAGGATTGCAAAAAACGTTTTAGATTGCTGTGAAACGTGCTAAGAGAAAATCGGTTTTGGATCCGTCGAGATATCCAATATCGGTCTGAGTGAGAAACGATTTAACACGCTTACACATGAAAGCCGTGAATTGAAAGTAAATGCAGAAAAGCGGTACGTTTGATTCAGTTTTTAAACCTCTTAGTAATTGTCTATAGTTACTTACCACTATTATTTTACTTGGTTAGATTAATATGTTTTGATACAAAAAATCTTTAATACAAAAATAAAAAATAAACATGCTTTATGTCACTTGAACTATCCTCGCCACGTTCGTTGCTTTGCGCGCAAGAAATATTTCCCATTGAATTTTAATTAACATAGATTACTGGCTGGCTAGCTGATTTTCATATACTGTAGTTTTACGCTGGTATTTTGTATTTAATCTAAAACATCTAGAATTTGGTTTAAAGACCGAAATATAGTTATCTACGTAAAGGTATCTATGTACCACTGATTCGTACTCATTTTACACTAAAAAGGTATGAAAGTACTTTACAAAACTGAGTGCGAGAGAGTATAAAATGAATGATTTGTGTTTAAGTTTAAGAGAAATGAATTGAAATGAAGAAGGTAACTGAAAAGTTATGTCTCGGATAAGTAAAACAAAGTTTCAAGTCTTAACTTTTTCCTTTAGAGGACGATCCTTTCCTATTTAAAATACATAAGGGAGTTTTAATAACTTTTGAACTCTTTTACGATCGGATCAATTTAGCGTTGTCTTTGTAGGTATAATAAAAGTTTGGGCGATGATATCAAACGAATATCAACTTTCGGAGAAAAGGGTTTGAATAAAGAATATGGTAAAAATACCTTGAAGAGAGAGCTGGTACTCACTTGGGAAGTAGGTGATGTTTTCTCGTATGAATGTGGTAATGTAATGCGATTTTGAAAGCGAAATGTGGCAATTATAACTCCGGCGTTGATAAAATTAGAGATACGCCATCTCTTCACGATCATAGGTTAAACATTTCTGGCATATTTATTAAACATATCTGTTCCAAAAGTAAATTACGGGCGACTACTAGTTATTTTTAACATAACAACAAAGTATCATCACATTACTGTACTAGTTAGAAAGAGCCGAAGCTTTTAAATAATTATCATAGGTACATGATGCAGACCTATGCAAATATATTTCTAGATTTAGGCGCCTTTTGCTCATGATGCCTGATAATCGGACAGAACCGTAGAAGTTGTTAAACCAATAAAGTGACAAGTAAGTAGTAGGTGTATAACATAGGTACATATTTAATTAATTACTTCTGTCATTTGCAGTGCAAGGTACACACATATGTATTACTGTAACAACCACAACTGCTAATATAATAACCTCTGTATTTGCCGTTTTGACAACGCTTGGCAGGTGGAATAGCGCAGTTGAAAACGTACTAAATATTCTCAGGGAACGCTGCTGCCCAGTCCCTGGATTCATCCCTTAGGTAGTCCTCTCTACGATACCCATGGGTAGAAAAATTGTGATGCTATTTTATGCCGGCATCACACATCTCTCTTATCCAGGGAATGGGCAGCAGCGTTCCCTGTCAATGCAACATCATGCACTGCGCTCGCCAATCCGCCTGCCAAGCGTGGTGAGTATGGCAATACCCCCCGATAGGGGGAGGCCCATGTCCAGCAGTGGACTGTTGTGGCTGTTATGGTTATGGTACACATCTCTCAGTTTTATTGCATCGAACAATCAAAGAGAGTTCGTGGTTCAGATAACCCGTTGTTTACATGCCGCTTGATCCCCAAGTTCGAATATTCCAGTCTTTATCTCTCACTTTGGTACACAACTTGTTACTGCGGTAAATATTTCTCGCAACTTTGCTGTTTTGCTTCTAAGAGGAAAATAATGTTAGCTGGTACTTATGAAAGTATTGTATCTAAAAGTTTGGTTGTTGGTTGGTCAGTAAACAATCGTTACATAACAGCGTTTTAAACCAAACTTTATGTATTCTTCAACCTAATAACTATATTTTCGTACTAACCATAATATTAACCAGCTGGTTAAAAGATAATTAAAAACCTTACGTATACGAAATTACGTGAAAATCATTGCAGCCGTTACCGTGATATTTATACCGGGAGTAACAGAAAGAGTATTACAAGCCGAAAGGAGGTGAAGGTACTCATGAAACTGAACAACTTTCCCCGAGTTTCCCCTCCTATCGGCTTGTAATACACTTCCTGTTACTCCCTGTATACAAATTTCGTCTTGTTAAATCGAAGTAACAGCGCTTTGGGACGTTTTAATTTTGCGCCTATCCGAATTCAGAATGATCTTTTGAAGACAAATAAGAAGGAAAAGTTGGGGTTTCGATCGTAAAATACAAAGGGGTTCTGATGAAAGACGAGTTTGATTGTTATGGGAAATTTCCGACCACTCAGCTTTGCGGCATTTGTATCGTTGTTTCAGTAAGTACATTATTATTTTGTTTCATAATATTTATTTACCTACTAGAATTTATTAGTGCCGATTTCAAGCGACGTTTACTCGTGGATGGGATTAAAAAAGTATGCACTACCATGTAATCTTGACCCATTCATCCATCCGTTGTGTGTGTACCTATGCGTGAGTTAGCAAAAACTGAAGTAAGTAGTACCTATGGTATTATGTGCTTCTTAAATTGACTGCTCGTCACGTTCTTATTATTATGCCAACATTTTTAGGCGTCACTTTGGCTCTTATTTCTTTGTTTATTTGTACTTCTTTGTAAACGTCCCACCTATTCTCTAAAGTAGGGAACCACACATATCCATAAATGGCCTATGTTCAACCTATGTTCGACTAATCTCCACCAGATGGCGCCAGCCGGGACGGCTTTTAGCTTTTATGTCATATTTGGCATGTCTGTCTGTCTACCTCTTGTATTTTTTCGTTTTGTAGGCGTCAGTTGGTCAACGTCCAGTCTGATCCACTTCCCTCTCAGGCTTGTGCTACCGTGTATTTTCATTTTTCGTATTGTAATTATTTAGATATGCAATATATTCCGCAAGAAACATGCTTGCTTTTCTTCAAACGAATCAGCACTGATTATTTTAATTACGCTACGATCACAGAGTAAGTATTGCCGGCCGTCCAATACAGACAGACGGCTACAAGGAAATGTTATTTATTATCATCATCATCATAATAGCCACAATAAAGTCCACTGCTGAACATGGGCCTCCCCCTATTAGGGGGGTATTTGCCCCCAATGTTACTATACTCACACAGAAATCGGCACGCGCGAAACTACTCAAACCGGCTGCTTTGCATGTGCAAATATTTATGTAATATGTAATATGTTTTAGATTCCAGGTACCTCATTTCAAAAATTAAGAATGATGAATAGCAATCCTAGAGCTGTCCTTCTGTAAATTCCCTATTTTGTGCTGCGATGCTACAATTCTGTAATCTCTTTAGCCCTTTTCAATTACTATATTACTAATCTGGTTTTGATATCATAATCCTCTTTCTGATACCCTTCTCTTGCTATCTATAAATATTAATAACATTGAAATTGATTACAAAGTGCACACGAGCGTTGAAAATTAAAAACTTAATGCTACGCTTATCTATGAGCTTTCATGGAAAAATCACAGGAAAATTTTACATTTATAAAAGGTTTATCACTACAAAAACTTTAATACCATGAATATTTTTTCTAGGCAGGTTCTGTATTGAAAAGAAATATAGTTGGCGCGCTGCAATTATGACGACGGAGGGCGCCATCTATATTTTATTTTTAATAACGAGGCCCTGGAACGAGTTCCTTAATATGCCATTTGCTTTTTGAAAGAAAAAAATATATAGGTGCATACATAATGAATAATAAAGAGTACTCAATCAAATACAAAAGTATACAGGGAGTAACAGAAAGGGTATAACAAGCTGTAAGGAGGTCACAAGGTACTCAAGAAACTGAACAAACAACTTTCCCTATGGAAAATGGTTCGAAATATGAAAAAAAATATCGTATGGATGGCCAAATATTTTTTTTTACATTTCGACCCATGTTCCATGGGGAAAGTTGTTCAGTTTCATGAGCAGCTTGACCTCCTTTCGGCTTGTTATACCCTTTCTGTTACTCCCTGTATAATATTATGCGTAAGACAGACATGGAATATCCATTAAAATAACCAACACGACCTTAGTTATCTAGCACCAGGTGCCTATAAGGCTTGTTATGTTAGGCACAACAATATTATTACAGTTAATATAAGCAGCGGTGTGTGTATAATGCCTACTATAATAGAAACTAGACAACATTATACAGTGTTTATAGTGTGTGTTGACAGCCAATGTGGCGCAGTGGTTAGTATGGCTGCCTGCCACGCAGAAGGTTCCGGGTTCAATTCCCGGTGAGGTCACTCACAAAGTTGATATTTATCACTTTGTGAGTCTGTTCCCAGTCTGGTTAGGACATTTAGACTGAACCACCTGATTGTCCGAAAAAAGATGGTTCCGTGCTTCGGATGGGCACTTTAAGCCGTCAGTCCCAGTTGCTGTCTATGATGGCGGTCGTTACACAACCATGTCAGAGGCCTGCCGCTTGCAGTAGGCGGTTGAAAAACTCTGACACCAGGGTTCATCGGGTCGTTGAACGACTCGGTGTCCCACACGAAAAGAGAAGAGAGTGTTTATACAGACATACAAAAATCACGCCTTTATCCCTTGCGGGGTAGTCAGAGCGTCAACGGTCGTAAAAACACGGTCGTTATCGCCACGTCTGACAAATATTTGAGGGCCGTCTTAGCTATTGTCTTGTATCAATATTGTGACAGGTTGTCAGCCTGTCGCCTAAACTTGCAATACACATGAAATCCTCGAGTCCCTTAGTCGCTTCTTACGACACCCACAGGAAGAAATGGGGTGATGCTATTCTAAGCCGGCATCACACGGCAATTACAGTGTTTATAATGCTGGACAAACTTTTAGAGATAAATCTATTCATGAATTAGTAAATTTCTGTAAAAAAAACAGTTGATTTTTTAGAAAAAATGCGCTGTTTCATAGCATTGGGCTATCTGATAGTTATTAAGCTTTTGAATACGATATACCTACCTTGTTTTTAGTAGTTAAGTGTGTCCTATCCTAGTAGTACCTTATTAAACCGGATGTGACAAATAGGGTCAGCCCTATCCATGCTTTGGGTACACATTGTGAGTCCCAGGGTCCGTAATTCGTACTTAAAGGTGAAATTAAACTTCAGGTGTAATACGTGGGAAAGTGCGCCGTCTATGTTACAGAGTCGCGTCAGTACCTATGCATGACGTGCCCCGTGGACTTTCTGGTATCTCCCCTCTCTCTCTCTTTTCGTGTGAGACACAGAGTCGTTCAACGACCCGATGAACCCTGGTCTCAGAGTTTTTCAACCACCTACTGCAAGTAGCAGGCCTAGTATCTTATACAAGCCAGTATTTTTGACGAGTAGTCGTGCGTCAGGCGCGCCGCGCCCGGTCTTTAAGGGCGTTTTTATCGTATAATAACGTTTGCAAACACTTTACTGTCGAAACATTAGCAGAACAACAAGCCTTGTACTCACTAGTGCTTACCTACCAGCGTTAAACATTGCATAATATTATCATTTTGATACCTTTGGGGTTCAATCAACGGTTTTAATGGAGCTCTTTAGAGAGTACGAATTGAAGTGATACAATAAAATGTGTTTCAAGGTCATAATATTATATCCAAGAACACGATATCTCATTTTTCGTTTAGAACACTGAGTCGTCCAACGACCCGGAGATCCTTAATATTTTCAACCAGCTACTACTAGTAGCAGGCCTTTGATTATGGTTGTGTAACGATCGCCATATACATAAGAAAAATTGATTGCACGCATGTGAGGATAGGTGCTTATAGCCCTGTTTAAAATATTTTGTGGGCGAAATTGAATTTTTGCCATTTCACGTTTCATATTATAAGAAAACATGGCTCTATTCTGCCGTAGCCCGACTTCACAGACCTTCCTAATCCAAACAATTCCAAATATTTTGATAATTTAATCCATCTACTGCCTATCCACTATTCTCCTCCTAAAATTTTCTGCACCCATCGTGAGAAGAAAATTGAATGTCAACAATACATACAAACAGTGGAGACAAAAAATGTTGTTTTTTTTTTTATGGCGTAAGCCTCTGTCATAGTGCTACGGCTATGGCTACAACATGTAGCGCTTTTTGTAGCAATATTTTTAAACATCTATGGTTCTCCATTCAAAGGTCCCAAATTATTTTGATGATTATATATAACTTTAAACTTACCGACTGTACACAGTTACTGTAAACAAAGTTGTTTTGATAATTATATTGGAAATATTTGGAGTAAATACTATTTCGTTTTGGCTTGCATTCGAGAACCCGTTTGCCCCACCTATAATGTAAAATAAGTAGTTATCTAACAATGGTTGCCAAGCGTAATGAGTATTGGGAAATGCCCACCTCATAAGCAGTGGCCTTTTATATGGACAAAAGTTGTAGATATAACTAACTACTATTCTGAAATGTGTATTACTATTATTTTATTTATTCTCGCACTACATGATAAAATTACTTAAACAATTTGCTCTTAGTTCCACAGTTCATACTAAAGCAATACCGCTCTGACCGAGGTCTTAAACTGTCATAGCGGGTTTAGTTAGACTGGACCTCTTGCTGCGAAATTGTTCGGTGTCGCGATGACCTTTAGCTGTAATTAAATGTGGTCTGCCAAATGAAACAGCTAAAGCTAGGTGTTATGAACAATACATTCGGTGTCTAGACACTCTACGACCAAAATTACGAGACTGAAATTCGGCGGCTGAATTCCGTTCCGTCAGTTTTTCGGCGTTTTCGATTGGGATGACATGACACACTATAAGCGCCGAAATTACGTAAAAATCACGCCGAATTACTTCGGACCGAAATTCAGCGACTTAATTTTGGCGACGGAATTTCGGCTGTTACGTTATACGGCTGTCATCTGTAAACCAAATAACAGTCGTAGTAATTTCAGTCGTAGTGTTTCAAGACTGTCTTTATTCTTTGATCGGTCGAAAATATGTCAATACCAAAGTACAGCTACCTTTCGGCAGGCGTTGTCGTGTCTGCTGCCATCTACAATACGTTTCGAGTTTTCCTCCCCAATGGTTGCTGTAAATACTTTGTTCCTTCCCCACCGGTGACTGTTTACTGACAAACAGCAAGTTCAGCCAGCAAAATCCTAAGCAAAGAACAAATGCTGAGAATTTTTTCACGAATTTCGTGAAATGTTGACATGTATCAAGCTCCAGGAATCAATTCTGTTGCCTCCGGATCACCAAACAAAGAACAAAGTTGATTATACTTCCCTATCAATCAATTAAATAACTTTTCCTAAGGGTCAAAGTAATAAATAATAGACATCAAACAAAAATCAAACGACGAGGATTGGGAGCTGACTTTATAATTTTCTAAATATATAAGTCACGCCTTTATCCCTTGCGGGGTAAAATTGCGCTCACTATCGCAACATTTGATTGATATGTGATTCAGAAAAATTGTGAATCACTACAGTGACAGGTTGTGAGCCTGTCGCCTAAAATTGTAGTACACATGTAACCCTCGAGTCCTTTAGTCGTCTCGTACGAAACCCGCGGGAAAAAGGGGTGATGCTATTCTAAGCTGGCATCCCACGGCATTAAATTTTCTACCTATATTTTATGAGGATAGTTGTTCACTTTGACCTGTTGAGCTTTACAGGAAAGTTAATCGTTTAGTACTTCTCTGTATATTAAAAACACCATAACATAGCAATAGGGTATGTCTCTGGACCATGCGAATTCACGTGATTTCTCTGGCGAATTTGAATTTTGAGTTAATTGAAATAATACTAATGGATATTGAAAATATTTCTCAAAAGATAACAAAATTATATAGTCGTACTAACCATATAAAAATACTGTTCCTCTATTATAGCAAGATGTGCATATTTTAGGCCAAGACAACGAATTTTACGGTGCTGAAGAAAAACCCAATAACTCAGTGAGCGAAACCGATAGGGCTACCCAAAATAAAACTGTGAAACAAGTACAGGTGTTTTTAATAAACAAAAATGTCTAATATTCATACCCAATAACTCTTAAAAAATACACACCGTTGAAAAGGTGGAAACAATCTAATGGAGTCTCGTCAGCCGACCCCTGGCATTCTCTTCTAATGGACTTTTATGTATCTTGTAATGAAATTTGTGTACCTTTGCTTCGGAGCAATATTGGCATATCATCTTACGCCGACATGACCTTTGCCCTCGGTGCTCTCCAACACATGCTTGAATGCTTACAACAAATTGTTACGCTGAATAATTTAGTAGGTACGGCGGAAATATAATTGACCTTTCGGATTTGTTTACCGAGAATGCTAGCGACTAAACCAAACAAATGTGGGTATAGACAGACTGTGTGCTAGCAAGGCAAATTTCCGAAAACGGTAAAAATCGGAGGTACCAACTTTCCTTCACAGGGTAGCTCAAAATTGCTGTTAAATTTAATATTTTCAAATATGAATGTAGCTTTTACTATCTTGTTCATCAATCGTGCTAATGAAACACTTTTACGGATTAAAAAAAATAGCGGCACAAAGAAAATGTTGAATTTCGTTACATATAAATTTCACTAAAAAAACTAAAAATATTTTACTACTTTGAAATAGCCATTATGTTTTTTTACGTCCTTTTAAGTAAACCTAACTGCCATGCAAAGGAAAATGTGTACCCTCAAATTTTACTGCAAGTTGCCATACAGGCGCCATCTTTGAATAGCCACCATTTCTAAAAGCTACCACTTTGAGTTATCCACCCGGGTTGTTTAACATCCTTATAAGCATGTCTAACTACCCTGTGTAGAAAAGTTTGTACCTCCGACTTTTACCGGAAAATTAGCTAGCACACGCACTAGTATTGGTGTCTATTCCATGTGACTGTCAAAATTAGCAATTTTGGAATAGCTCTGTCACTTTTAGTAAAATAGGCTTAGAAAAGGATAAAAAATGATTTCAAATAAATTGTATAACAAATTTTACGCGTCTTCTTTCAAAATTAAGCGGCTATCAAAAAGCTTAGCTAAGCATATAAGAAAATTTGCGAAATTTTGATGAAACCATAGACATTCTACAAGTCATGACTCAAAATATTTCCAAGTCTATTTTACTAAAAGTGACAGCGCTATTCTAAAATTGCTATTTTTGACAGTCACATGTAATTGGGACCATTACTTGTATATTTTTTACAGAAATGAATGAAACTACAAAATGTGCCCGACTAATAACATTTTGTAATGTAGGTAGAAATAATATAAAAAAAGAAGAAATATAAAAATAACGACCACTACAAAACTGGGTACAATGTGAAAAAGCTTAAAATTGCCATCTAAATTTTATGAATTTTCCCCTGTATCCACACGTGGTTTTTAATTAGCCTAGAAAAATAGAAAAACCTTTTTAAAACCTGGCAAAGAAGTAGGCAATTTAAAAAGTTATGCTTGTAAATAAATTTATTAACTTCGGGGAGGCGATATTAACAAAGTAATTAAACAAGATGTTAATCTTGAAAGCCGCTTATAATTTTAAAGGTGTCCAAAGATAACCCTTTGGCTTAAAGGGATCAAAAGTCAGCGAAGAAAAACAGTCAATTATTACGGCTTACTCAACTTAAGATTTGACGAGGTGCTAGGTAAACTAAATTCTTACTTAAGAGGCTACTATACCGAGCTGGAAGTTCGTGAGCTGTCAGTTGATAAAAATATTTCTATCTCATTTATGCATCCCACCCGCCCCGCAGCCGTAAAAGAGACAGTTATAGCTCGCTACCGGAAAATTTGCATTCCGGGTTTACCAGGTTCCCCGTTCGAAATCGCCACCAAAGTTGTTGATAGTGGCATTATTTTGCTGCCAATAAAATGTTCTATGCCCGTATCATTTGTTTTGCTGAAATTATTGTCATATTTAGAAGATACGAAGACGTAAACTTGGTGGTAATTTTAGAGCATTTTGCCACGGCTATATCTTTTTTTAAATGCATTATTACAACCAGAAAAAGAATATGGAGCATAGATCTAGTCCAGAAGAGTTACCGTGCCAAAAATTGAATCAATCGGTTGCGAATTGGCAGAGGGATACGTTGAAAGCGTTTGTATGAAAAATTATGACTATAGATCCCTCTTAACTGAATTTACACACCTACTGTATGAATGCTTTCCAGTAAATCACTTATTAAAACCAAACATAGTGAATCATATTATGAACGAAACTTACACCGAAGCAAATTCCACAAGCTCAAGTATGTTTTGTAACAAATTTAACCGAAATTCCAAAAAGTTGTCGGAATTTTTAGGATGTTGTCCCTATTACGGGAAAGTTTATCTTTCTGCATCTAGTTAGGGGTTACAACCCGCAAATGTTGGCTAAAGGGTTTTATACTGCGGGTCCCACCTGTTCGTAACGTTTAGTTTGTTCGTGAGATTTAATGTTTTTTTAATAAAGATTCGTTGCTCTCCATTTTAGTTGCGGGTAGATATAAGTTGGCACGTAACTTCTCGCTTTCTTTTTACGGAAATGTCTTCAGTCTGAACTTTAAGTTGCATTAGCAATACACTTAAAGTAAACGAAAATATTCAGAAATACGTTTGTATGTACCTATTTCATCATCTACCTGACTTTATTCCATAAAATTTGGCGTCGGTACGAAATGTTTTGTTGTTGCACAAAATCACGTAGCGAAAGGATTTGGCATTGTTTTATGACCGGCCGCCTGCCTGACAGTAGGAGCTGAGCTACAGGCTACCTACGGGGTCACAGGTGGCGGATAGTGAATAGCCATCAGCAATGGTGGTTAGCTGCGAATATGTTGAATAAGCAGTCCCCGACCAAGAAGCGGCATGGTTATCAGGACGTGGTGGGAAGTTCCGTGGAAAGAACTTGCTTAAAAAATGCCACATAAGTCCGAAAACAACCATGTGACGTGGCGAATCAATGCCGCCACTCAACTAAGCATTTCCCTAGTACCAAACACCAGTACTAGTATTGGCAGAAGGCCGAAGAAAAGCTACTGGAAGGACTTCTGGCAACCGAACAGTGGCGGTATAACCACAAACCCGGCAAGGCTTGCCATGTTGGAAGAGGCTACAGTGGCCTTGGGTTTCAAATAATCCCTGAAATATCTGGTGCAGAAGGCAAGGGGAAACCACTGCACTAAATTCCCAAGAAAGTCGCTATGGAAATCACAAATAACATACAAGGGTGGCCATGCGATCCGCTTAGCAACCGGCGCCGTCCTGCGTCCGGGGCAGACGGTGTGAAATGTGCTACCGGCCGTGTGGGTGTGGAAGACCAGGCAACGCACGGAAAATATGCTTCTGGCCCTTCTGTAAAAATGCGACACATCCAAAGATAGGAACATGGAATGTCCGCGGTCTACTTCAAGCTGGAAAACTGAGCATAGTCGAAAAGGAGATTGTCAGATGTCAACTTAATATCTGTGGCCTTTGCGAGACACATTGGAAAGGCAATGGGCATTTCCTGACCGAAACACACGCCGTGTATTACAGCTCTGGCGATGAGGACAGTAGCCGGAACGGAGTTGCCATAGTGATACCAAAGAACATCAGGCATTATGTGATGGGCTATGAACCTGTTAATGACCGAATTATAAGCATCAAAATCAAAGCTTCTCCTGTTAATCTCCATATAATCCAAGTGTACGCACCAACTAGTTTAGCAAAAGACGAAAAGATAGAAAGCTTCTACTCCGATCTGCAGACTACTATATCGAAGGTGCCTAAAAGAGACGTGCTATTGGTTTTGGGAGATTTCAATGCTAAAGTGGGAGCAAACTCACACCAACTATTTGACAATGTTGGTAAATTTGGTCTAGGAACACGGAATCAGAGAGGAGATCGCCTTATTCAATTTGCGGCTGATAATAACCTGGTAATATCTAATACTTTTACGAACACCACCCACGTAGGCTCTACACATGGACCTCACCTGACGGAAAATACCGCAATCAGATTGATTTCGTACTAACTCCATCACGTTGGAAATCAACAATAAGAAATGTCCACACACTACCTGGAGCCGATTGCGGGTCGGATCATGAACTTTTGGTAGCTAAGATTCAGCTCAGGTTGAGAGCAGCCAGAAAAATTTCAAAACAGAAAAGAGTAGAAGTGAATGACCGGTTCAAGTTTTTGGATACACTACAGCAAAATTGGTCTGACTGGGCATCTGCAGACCTAGAAAATGAGTCTACTGACCAACTATGGGAGAGGGCTAAACAACTAATTGAGAAAGCGGCTAGAGCATCAAATAAACTGATTACAAAGAAAAGAAGCAACATTGGATGAGCGACCCAACGCTTACCCTTGTAGAGGAAAGGCGAAAATTAAAAGCTACTGGGGCCGATGTGCATGTTCTTAACAGTTTGTCCTCTCAAATCCAGCGGGAATGCAGAAGAGATAAGAATGCCAAACTCCAAGGTATTTGTAAGGAAGTTGAGATGCATGCCGATACACACGAGGCTAGGGATCTCTACCAAAAGATAAAGACTATTACCAAGACCCTAACTTCTAAGACATGGGCGATTCAAAACGACCAAGGTGTACTAATGACAGAAATAGATGCCATATCAAATACCTGGAAATCATATTGTCAGTCACTTTACCGAGACGATATGTCGCGATGTTTCGAGTCTTTGAGACCGTCAGATCACGAATTAGAGCCAGACATACTCCGAGAAGAAATAAGAGCTGCCATAAAACACCTTAAAAACAATAAATCCACGGGTAGAGATTGTATTCCAATTGAAACCATAAAAGCCATGGGAGAAAAAGGTGTTAACATTTTTCATGATATTTGCAACCAAATATGGAGATCTGGAAAATGGCCTCAGGAATGGGCTCACACCGTATTCGTTCCATTACACAAAAAAGGATCGACAAAGATATGCAGCAACTATCGTCTTATAGCTCTAATTTCTCATGCAAGTAAAATTTTGCTTCACATTTTGAATGAGCGCCTCAAATCGTTCCTGTCTAAGGAAATAGCTCCTGAACAAGCGGGTTTCGTGAGAGGTAAAGGCACGCGCGAACAAATTTTATCAGTAAGGCAAATAATTGAGAAATCCCGAGAATTCAACAAGCCGACCTACATATGCTTTGTTGATTTCTCCAAGGCCTTTGATTCTGTAAAGTGGCCTGTCCTCTGGAGAACTCTGCTGGAAATGGGAACCCCGAAACACCTCGTGTATTTGCTGCGATGTCTATATGAAGGTGGTTCAGCGTCTGTACGAACTGACGACGTCTTGTCTGGCGATTTCCATCCTAGTGCCGGAGTCCGCCAGGGCTGCATAATATCACCTCTGCTGTTTAACATATACACCGAACTGATCATGAGAATAACCCTTGAAGACTGGTCAGACGGTGTGGCAGTTGGAGGTTTGAGAATATCAAATTTACGCTATGCTGATGACACCACCTTATTCGCTACAAGTATTGACCAATTGGAACAACTGTTACGCAAAATGGAGACTATCAGCCTAGGATTTGGACTTAAAATAAACCGCAGCAAGACAAAAGTGATGATTGTCGACCGGAAAAACGATAACTCACCAGAAATAACAGAAGTTGCAGGCTGTGAAGTTGTTACATCATATGTATACCTAGGAGCTCTGGTAACTAATAACGGTGGATGTGCTGAAGAAATAAAGAGGCGCATGGCCATTACCAGATCGTCTATGGACAAATTAAAGAGAGTATGGAAGAGCCGTGATATAACCAATGCCACAAAAGTCCGGTTAGTGAGATCTCTCGTTTTCCCGATATTTCTTTACGCAGCAGAGACGTGGACCCTGCGAGAAACAGAAAAGAGTAAGATTGATGCCCTTGAGATGTGGTGCTGGAGAAGGATGCTCGGGGTGTCGTGGACTGAGCTCAGAACGAATGACTCTATTCTTCAGCAGCTCAAAATCACTCAGCGTCTGTCGTCAATTGTACAGAGTCGCATACTTACTTTCTTTGGCCACGTTTCCCGGCGAGATAATTCCTCCGTTGAACGCCTCGTAGTACAGGGCAAGGTTGAAGGAACACGAGCTCGTGGCAGATCACCGATGAGATGGACAGACCTAATAAAATCTACTCTCGGTGGTCCCTTACATGAGTGCACGAGAAAAGCGGCCGTCCGAGATGAGTGGCGGCGACTGGTGAAGCGTGCCACCAACACCAATAGCGACCACGACCACTCTGATAAGAGTGCACCGACTTAGAAGAAGAAGCCTGCCTGACATTAACCCTCTTTGGGAATGCTATTGTAGGTATCACCGCCACTATGTGGTTGACTACAGTGGACAGATATTCGGCTGGGGTCAAAAACTCTACCGTTTACGATACACTCTGAGTAGACTAGGTAACTTTAGGCGCTAGAACACGGTCTACCTACTTAGGTATTAAAATTACTGTTTTAAAATATTTATTAATAAAACACTGAAACAATTTTAATTTAATACTGTTTAATACCTAGGTAGAAATATTTTTAAGCTTTAGGTACATAATATTTCTGTAACCACATCCATCACACCCGTCGGCGCCGGGGCCATTTTGATGGATCGTAATTAAATTTCACTTGCGGCTCCACTCGTAAACCTGCGTGATATAAATAGGTACTACATGGTTCAATAAAGAATGGTATAAATGGCGGGTTGAATTACGTATGTCTACGGAAGGGTATCACAGAATAGAGAATTTAGAACTCATTACAATAGCAGCGAAGCTTGCCATTTTATTATTATAAAAATAAATGTAGACATATGATTGAGAATTATATCTAAATAAAAATGCAGCGGGATATTTTTTGCGCCAGGTGGTGCATGAAAGTCTCTTAGCATTAAAATGTACAAAACCATAACCTTACTTTATGTAGCGCTGACCAGACTGTCCATTTGTTATTTTTATGCTGGCTTGTTCTCGAACCTTTCTAGCTACCTATATCTAACCTCACTTTACTGTTGATACAAATATTGTTCCCAAGACTTATTGGTATACCTACATATTTTTAAAAGCTAATTATTATTTGGATCAATATAATAGTTACCTACTCTTTATATCTATCTAGTTATGATTGACCTATCAAAAAGTGCATAACAAATTTACTTATACAGGGATTTGTATGGGATACAAATTGTATGGATACAAATTGATTCGGTCGGCTAGTAATACATTTTGTATGGGAGGTCCAAATTTCTTTTTTCATATTTCGACTCATGTTTCATGAGGAAAGTTGTTCAGTTTCATGAGTACCTTGAACTCCTTTCGGCTTGTTAATACCCTTTCTGTTACTCCCGGTATATCAGTAATGATATGCAGAATTTTTTAACAAATAATCAGCCAAAAACAGTGGGATTGCGTGTTTTGGCACCATAAAAAGCTTCAGCGAAATAACTTGTTACCAATTTGTATTATTGAACATAAAACGCCTGAAACATGCCGAACCTTGTACAAAAGTAAATAGCCGAGAAAAATAAACAACTGCGGCGCTATCTACACATACGAGATGGGACGTAAGATTACAACCACAAATAAGGAAAACGGCGCGCGGGCGCCTTTACCAGTATGCTCCGACTATTTTGACGCTTACTGACGAAAACAGAAAAAAAAAACAGGAATCTCATAGTTGGAGTGCCCAGGGGGTAAGTGGCTATCTCATAAGGTACCACGATAGGCTAGGTTTGGATCGTTAACCAAGACTTAAACAAGTCGTATGACCCAGGTCTGCCAGAGCCAATGCTGCCGAAACATAAAAATAATCGATATTTTTCAGAGTAATTTTTTCGTAAAAAATATGTCATAAGGTACCACAATGAAAGTGCTGGCATCAGTTAACCATTGAATAATTATGTAAAAAAAGCTTGGTCTGCCACTGCGCACCCTGCCGGAAGTGCTTGCCAGACCTCTCCAAAGATGCCCTTCCGACACCCCTAAACTATCTCATCGGGTACCACGACGCGACCACCACAACATAATAGCCAAGATCACTCTGACAATAGATCACAATGCAAGCTGATGCAAGCACTTTTATTCGAGTTCCTTATGATATGACAATTTTAACTGATAAAATCTGCAGAAGTTATCGAATATTTTCATATTTAGGAGGATTGTGCACAGAACAGAGACCTTCTATCCAATTGACCTATACAAATCGAATCTCCTAATCATTACGAGCATTTCATACCAAGGCACCATCAAAATCAAACCAGTGGGGGAAAAGATATAGGCCAGTTTTCATACACTTTACCTACAATTTCACACTTTTTGACAGGATTGTGTACAATACAGAGACCCTCCTCCTCACTGACCTATATGACTCAAAGCTCCTATTTATGGAGAGCATTTCATATTAAGGCGCCATCAAAATCAAACCCGGGGGGAATAAGATATAGGCCAGTTTTCATAGACCAAACCTCCATTTCAAACTTTTTGACAGGATTGCGTTCAATACTGAAACCCTCCACCCAACTGTCCTATATGACTCGAAGCTCCTCATTATGGAGAGCATTTCGTATTAAGGCACCATCAAAATCAAACACGGGGGGAAAAAGATATAGGTCATTTTTCATACACTGGACCTACAACTTCAAATGTCTGAAACACTAGGATGCGGCAAGTTTAGGCCTGGAAGACCTTGTGATCTATTGTCAGAGTGATCTTGGCTATTATGTTGTGGTGGTCGCGTCGTGGTACCCGATGAGATAGTTTAGGGGTGTCGGAAGGGCATCTTTGGAGAGGTCTGGCAAGCACTTCCGGCAGGGTGCGCAGTGGCAGACCAAGCTTTTTTTACATAATTTTTCAATGGTTAACTGATACCAGCACTTTCATTGTGGTACCTTATGACATATTTTTTACGAAAAAATTACTCTGAAAAATATCGATTATTTTTATGTTTCGGCAGGATTGGCTCTGGCAGACCTGGGTCATACGACTTTTTTAAGTCTTGGTTAACGATCCAAACCTAGCCTATCGTGGTACCTTATGAGATAGCCACTTACCCCCTGGGCTCTCCAACTATCAAGGGAAGTCAAGGTAAATAAGAAGGTGGTTGACAGGAATGTCATATTTATTCGGTTTAAAATTGGCTCAAAATCATACGACGACGTTCTTTGTTAGATTTTGCTGTTTGGACGTTTTCATACTTAGAGATTTTTGACAGTAGCAACCCTGGCTTATGTAACAAATGCCGATCGCGAAAATCCGAAATAGGGCCGAGTGAACCTTCTGTAAACTCTCTATTTTGTGTTACAACTGTGTAACAAGTAAGGCGAGAAACACACGGTAACGTCCGTTTGTGCGTCGTTTTTTCGCTTTTCCACCTTTTTTCATACGAATTCGGTTTATGTTAAACGGTTTGACAGACGCATCTGTCGACGCAGCGTTGTGCAAGTGCAATGCCTTTTGACATAAACCGTATTCGTATGTAGGTAAGGTGGAGAATCGAATGAATGACGCACAAACGGAAGTTACGTGTGTTTCCCGCTTAATCGTCGGCCGTCGGCATCATATGACGCGCATCTCACGGGTAAAAAACTAGACATAGAATGTTTTTTTATATCATCATTTGTTTATCAAATGAAAAAATAAAAAAAAAACTCACTGAATCTTTTAAAAAGTACCTCAGGTTTAGGTACCTATTTTTTCCCTAAAAATATTGATGTTTGGCGAAATATCATAAAAACCATAGGCCAGACAGGATATATTTCTATCGCAAAAATGTTGCCAAATAATTTGTTATCATATTTCAAAAGTAAAAAATTACAGTTTTCATTGTAAAAAAGTGTGAAAATTCGACTTATTTGAAAACAGGCGAACTTTGCGATTTATATGGGAAGTCGTCCACATAAACGCCATTATCTCAAAAACCAGACATAGAAAGACACAATTTTTTGTTTCACAATTCACGCAGTTACATTTCCTGTGGTGTATTTATATGGAAAAGTTTTCGAGCATCTCGCTGTCTCGATCACCTGTGGAGATAGCGCCTGCGATAATATATCATCAAAGTTGGGGTCAATAAAATTGCTGTGATGTGATACCTAGAGGTCAGCTATAAACCTAACTTAATTAAAGTATGATATCTACTACTAAAACTGGTTATTGTGAATTTAGTACGCTAGCGGTGATAAGCGTATCTTTTCAGTTGTGGAAGGACACCGTTAAATATAATAAGTAAATGGAATACCAAAGTATTTAGTGGATTTGCGTATCATCTACCTAAAAGTAGGCATGTCACGTAAGGTACTTAATTATAATTAGGGTTTCGTAGTCTACTAGAAACCCTTATAGTTTCGTCATGTCTGTCTGTCTGTCTGTCTATCTGTCTGTCTGTCTGTCTGTATGCCGCGCCCTCATATCTTCGTCAGTTTTAGAGCTATCGACATGAAATTTGGTGAGAAGATAGATCGTGTTGACCCAAATATAGAAATGTTAAGAAAAAAATATTTAAAATGTTTTTTGAACCCCCTCCCATACAAGTGAAAGGGGGGCAAAAATTTTTTTTTCTTCTGTAATATTGAGTAGTATATCGTTTAATAGGTCTTTTAAAATTAAGGTGAGGTTTCTTTGAAACAAATTCTCTAAAATGTTTCTGTCACGAGATATTTGCTTTTAAAAAGGGCGTTTTTGACCCATAATTTGTTCCAGCTGTAACTTCTAAAGTATAAACGCTAAAAATTTAAAATAAATATGGAATATAGCTTACAATCTGAAGTTACAAAGAAAACTATAACGGATATCGTACCCTTAAAGGTTTCAGTAAAAATTGAGTTTTTCTATTTGCGGTTGGTCATCATACTGCTGCTAACAAACCAGCAACAAAATTAAGTTTGTAATGCTGAAAAACCTGATATTTAAACGTTGACTACGAAACCCTATTTGTGGGCGTGTCTGACACGCTCTTGGCCGGTTTTTTTTTAATATACCTACTTATTGTCAG
Source organism: Phthorimaea operculella (assembly GCA_024500475.1). Taxonomy (NCBI): domain Eukaryota; kingdom Metazoa; phylum Arthropoda; class Insecta; order Lepidoptera; family Gelechiidae; genus Phthorimaea; species Phthorimaea operculella. Next base: position 3,447,169 of record JANFCV010000035.1, on the reverse strand, counting down.
CCCTACTATCGTTTTCTTTTAACGATTTTCTTGTATACCCTACGTTTTTTTTTCGTAACAATCATAACATTTCGAAGTCTTCGTATATCTCGATTTTTATAACTGTGCGTTTGGAGCTGTCAAACTTTGTATGGGATTTGACATTTCAAGTGTCAAATTGTATAGAAAGTTTGACAGCTCCAAACGCACAGTTATAAAAATCGAGTTATAACAACTTTCAGGATTTTTGTCAGACAGCTCACCGAATACTGTTGGGGTGTATTAAGACCATGAAACTGAATGCTTGCTTATGTACCTGTAAAGTATTTCCGTGGTGAAATCTACAACCGCTTCCGTCTGCGCCCTAGCCACGGCCTTAAGGCGAAGATCCAAGCAGAAAAATACCATTTCAAGATAAAGGTTGAGGGGGAGTGAGATGCGGGTAGCGGGCGGCGCGGGAGGTCATCGGGAGGCTGGTTTCACCGCGAGGACCGCGCGAATTTATGAATTATATTAGTTTGGAGAATTAAAATTAGTTAATCAGCTAAAACCTATTAGTATTAGCGCTCGGGAATTAAATGAGGATTCTTGTACTATAAAAAACTAAAGGAAAATAGTAGTAAATGTTACATAAAATTAAAACATTTTTTTTTATTTTTGCTGTTTTTGTGATGTTTTTAATTATAAAAATATCAATCAAACCTAGAAAAAAATAGTATTAGCTCTAGAGCATTTCTTTGGGTACATCGTACATTTTTTGAGGCCATGGTAACCATAGTAAAGGGCTTAAAAATTGAATCGAACGCAACGCTTTTCTGCGTTTTCTCTCGAATGGCCTTAAGAGTAAGGATGATAATTAACACCCAACTTTGTCTGAGAAAAGAATAAGACAGGAAAGAACGCATTGGCCGTGTAAAGATGTCGAAAAAGTTCTTTGAAACATCTTTCAGATAGAAAAATTGGTGTCAACGGAAGATTTTTTGTCATTTGCACCTTGTCTGAGCTCATTAAACCCAGAAAATTAAGATTGAAGGAATGTTAAAGACATTTTGGAATTATTAAGACTCTTTTAAGTATTCTTGGTCCTCAAAAGGCTTTCATTAATGAAAAGAATTAATCGCATCCTTCTCATAAAACTTTCCCTAATTATTTTTTTGTTCAGGTCGAGTTCAATTATTAGTTACTAACCTTCTGACGCAGGTAATTAATTGTTTAGGTAATGAAATGTTTTAGACAGTTTGGTAATTAATAATAAAAAAAACTGCATGACGAGGAGCATCCTTGGAGTATACCTATACCGGGAGTAACAGAAAGGGTATAACAAGCCGAAAGGAGGTCAAGGTACTCATTAAACTGAACAACTTTCCCTATGGAACATGGGTCGAAATTAGAAAAAAAAATTTGGACCTCCCATAGTAAATCAATCAGCTGATCGGCAATTTTGTATGGGAGGTCCAATTTTTTTTTTCATATTTCGACCCATGTTCCATAGGGAAAGTTGTTCAGTTTCATAAGTAGCTTGACCTCCTTTCGGCTTGTTATACCCTTTATGTTACTCCCTGTATAAGCAAGCTATAGAGTGCGCCTAAAAAGCTAGAACGGGTAGCAGTAGTAAGAACACAACCTCGTCCATTAGTAGCAAACTTCGAGCAACGCATCTTCCGTCCCGTTTCCAGCGTTCCTCTAAGGTAGCAAAACGTCAGCGACATCACCATTGAACCTCTATTACTTCTAATACACTTGACGTAGGTATCTAAGGAACAACTGCTTACGTTCGACAGTACGGCGCGAGGCGATACGCGCACTCTATAGCTTGCTCATATACCTAAACTCTAAGGGAGCAACAAATTAATTCGTCATAAATGACTATTGCAAGCAGATATCGTCTAAATCTAATGTATGATAATGATAGACGCATAGACAGGGCTATATCACTCCATGAAGGTAACGCGCTGTACTTTTGAAAGTGCAAACATGTACGAAAGATACTTTGATTAAAAAGTTTTCTTTCAGTAATATTCTGCGGTTAAATCTGAAATCTATTTTTTGCTTAAATGCGTAATAACTTAATTGTTGGCTAAATTGCCACAAAAACTTGTAATTAAGTACAGAAAAAATACAAACTTCAACTATGAGTTGTAGATACTCTCTTCGTCATTGGATTAGTCCGCGGTCAAAATGTGATTTGGTCATAGGGCTTAATTAGCATGTACCTATACAAATTATGTAATACTTCTAGTTTTTAAAATAATTTATCGTTGTACAAACCCTACATGGAATGATATATAATTTTATGTTTTTTTATGCTTTTGAATTTGGAATGAGCGTTGCAATACTTGCAATATTTGCATTAAGTAGTATGGGAGTGATGTATCTTATACGTTAGTAACTATCATTTAAAAAACATTTTTAAAACAAGCTTTTATTTGGATGCGCTAAAAAGCATAAAATAATCTATTTACTAAAACTTTTACTTGTTACTTATAATTGTATTAAATCTACGTCTTCATAATTTATACGATATAAAAGCTTGTCGCGAGATTTAAGTAGGTACTCGTGTGGTGTTAGGTTAAAAGTTTGTTCAAGATCATTTACACTGGTTACCTAACTTATTTATTAATATATACACAGGTTAAATCTCGCGACAAGCTTTTATATCGTATAAATTATGAAGACGTAGATTTAATACAATTATAAGTAACAAGTAAAAGTTTTAGTAAATAGATTATTTTATGCTTTTTAGCGCATCCAAATAAAAGCTTGGTTTAAAAATGTTTTTACTTATAATTTATTTTTTACTTTTTAGTAATCTCTGGAAAACAAATCTGTTATGCCATAGTTGATTATGTACATTGTGCGATAGAACCTACCTACTTATTGCATTAACGAACCTAATAGGTATAAATTGACAAAATTCTTCATTGACAGTGCCATGAACAGAAGACTAAAAACTCCAACACAATAACCACTCAAATCTAAAAATCTTGCAAAGCGACGTCATTTAGCTCACACTAGTATTTACCTGTAATTTTTCTGTATTTGTCACCCACTTAGTAAGAAAACATAATAAACTTAATACGCCATCTAATCTTTAGTTCGCCATGTCAGGTTTTGTTATGATTATGAGTGACGTAAACGTCACTTTATTTTTCGAGTTATTCTGAAAAATTCCTTTCATTTGACATCCATATTGTAAAAAATGCATAAAAATGATATTCTGCCATCTTAAGAAGTCAACAAGAGTTAATTTAGAATGACGTCAACTTATAATTCGAATAAGTAATTCTCAGCAATACCTTTCATCTGACACTCATATTGTAAATTATCATAAAAGGCCATCTTTAGATGTCCGCCATATCATTTGTACTCAGCAAGACCTTTCATTTGACACCCATATTGTAGGAGTGCGTCAAAAATTACTTGTCGGCCATCTTGGATATTCCGCCATGATGGATTTAGAATGACGTCATATAACTACCCATGCATTGTCATCCGAACTAAACGTATATACAAAATTTCAGCTCAGTCGGTTGAAGATATCTGCTTCTAAATTGAGTTGCAAGATTTGCCCCGAACAAACATTTTTACTTACATACATACATACACTGCAAGTTAAATAAAAGCTTTTAATAATATAATCTAGAGCCAGGTGTTTAAAAGTTCATCGGGTTGATTAGTCGATTCGGTGTTCTACACAAATGAAAAAGAATCTAAAAAGTCAAAAGCATAAATAATTTACATATTTTAATACTATGTCGTCCGATAAAATGTCAGCTTTGTAGGTCAAAAGCTACCCAATAGGTCAAAAGCTTGCACTCAAACACGGGATAATCGCCAAGCATTTTTCCTTATAAGTACAGAGTATACCTACCTACCTATCGATCGACATCCTACAGTTGTACCGACAACATATTTATACTTGCCATACATATCTACGTACATTTATCATGCCCATTTCGTAGTAGGCTGTAAAAAATTGTCATTTACACGTCTGACAAAAGTTTGAGGGTTATTCAGTAAGACTGTGCTTCACCATAGTGACAGGCGGTCAGCTCGTTGCCTAAAATTGCAATACCGATCATTTTACGTCATCCACGGGAAAGATATGGGGTGATGTTATTCTAAGCCAGCACCACATAGAACGATATACTTATTAGTTATTCGGAAAAGTATTTAGGCCCATTCTTTCATATTATCTACCAACTCTACGTTATTTAGAGGTAATAATCTAAACGCAGTGAATGCACGTTGATTGCAAAACCACTAGCACGGGAATTAACCTGAGTGAGATGTATTGCATTGCAACTAGATAGTAGAAACAGTAGCGTCACAAAGTTTGCATTTCCTACTCAACTGCTTTGATTGTGATACGAGAATAGTAATGAAAAATACTGGATAAAAGAACTTAAATAAAATAAACTTGTCGAAACCTAAATATTAATTGACCCTAGACATTCTATCGTTTTCATTGTTTCTAGATGGATTATAATAAACTTTTCATATCTTTGTGATAACAATTATGTTACTCACCTGCTTCTTCTTCGAGTGGGACACCGAGTCGTCTTACGACCCGATGCACCCTGGTGTCAGAGTTTTTCAACCGCCAACTGCAAGTAGTAGGCCTCCGGCATGGTTGTATAACGACCGCCGGCTAAATTATCAGAGACAGGAACCAGAACCGACGACCTCACGTGCCCATCCAAAGCACGGAACCATCATGCTTTTCGAACAATCAGGTCGTTCAGCCTGCAATGTCCTAACCAGACTGGGAACAAATTCACAAAGTGATAAATATAAACTTTGTAAGTGATCGAATCGGGAATTGAACCCGAAACCTTCTGTGTCGCAGGCAGTCGTACTAACAGTAACCACTACGCTACATGTTACTCATGAATGAGACATAATATATACCGTCTATTTCTAGCTGCTTTTGGAATCCACTTGTTCTATATATTATCTACTGCAGTGCATGGCTCATAATATTAATTTATGTCTTAGCCCCCGCTGGCACAATCTCGGGCGGTGCAGCGCATTACTTCCATACAGTATAATAATTTATCACATTGGGAATTGCTACCCGGACAAAACGACCCAGTTTTATGTAGCTCTTGAGTACCTACCCGAAATTAATTTTACTGAATCGTATCGTGCCACAGTAAAGACTGAGTATGTTTTTGATCGAAATTTTACCACGCATATGTACACCGTTCCTACTACTACTTCTTCTTCTTCGAGTGGGATATTAAGTCGTCCAGCAACCGGATAAACCCTGCGGTGTCAAGAGATGTTCATCCGCCTACTGCAAGTAGCAGGCCTCTGACATGTAAGTATGTATGAATATGTAGATCTCGTTAAGGCCTACAACTTTTCCAAAAAAAACCAATAGTCTAGCATGCATAGTTAACGGTTTAAACAACTTTTTAGTATGACAGCTGACACCTGTCATGTAGATCTCGTTAAGGCCTACAACTTTCCCAAAGAAACCAATAGTCTAGCACGCATAGTTTCCGATATAAACGATGTTTTAGTTTGACAGCTGACACCTGTCATGTAGATCTCGTTAAGGCCTACAACTTTCCCAAAGAAACCAATAGTCTAGCACGCATAGTTTCCGATATAAACGACGTTTTAGTTTGACAGCTGACACCTGTCATGTAGATCTCGTTAAGGCCTACAACTTTCCCAAAGAAACCAATAGTCTAGCACGCATAGTTTCTGATTTAAACGACTTTTTAGTATGACAGCTGACACCTGTCATGTAGATCTCGTTAAGACCTACACCTTTCCCAAAGAAACTAATAGTCTAGCACGCATAGTTTGCGATATAAACGACTTTTTAGTATGACAGCTGACACCTGTCATGTAGATCTCGTTAAGGCCTACAACATTTTAACAGATTGTACTTGTTTTTTTGTGAGCTGTACCACCGGTGGACGTATAAAAAAGTGAACATTGATCAAATTCAGAAATTGTCTCCATTAGAAGTGGTGCATACAAAGTGTGGTCGAATCCAGAGCAGGTCATATCTACCTAGATGAAGTCACTTTTGAAAAGGTGGACCACGGGTAATTGAATTTTATTTATTAGCGGTTTTAATTTATTAGGTGGACCACAGGGAAAAAAAACTTACCCATGGTCCACCAGGTGGACCAGGAGGTGGACCACGGGGATGAAGGGACGATCACCGTCTGAGTGATCGATCATAGACAGCAACCACGAACGACGACGGCTTAACGAAGTCTAAGCTCGGAACCGTAATGCTTTTTGGACAATCATGTGGTTCACCCTGCAATGTTCTGACCAGACTGGGAACGAATTGACAAAAAGATAAATACTTATCAACTTTGTGAGTGACCCACCGGGAATCGAACCCGGAACCTTTAGCATCGCAGGCAATCGTACTAACCACTGCGCCACATGCGCATGCTAATTGAACATTTTGCAGCGAATCTTTACAATTTGGGATATTTATTTATTATTATTTATTAAAACATAATTTGACAGCATTACAGCGATAAGCCAAGGCACTGACAAACTTAAACTTAATTACTTTTATTCGCTATGAGTACCTACGGTCATCACTTAAATAGGTACTGAAAGAAACCTGCCCTCTGGAGGTCCTTATAAGTTTAGTAAAACAGTTAGACTGTTTACTTAGAATTGAAGATGGCCAATATTAAGTGTGATCGTCTATTGGGTTAGGAATACATTGCGTTAAAGTAGTGACTTGTTAGTTCTTACGAAGTGGAGCAGTGTTTTGCTTGAGATGTATAAGGAGGAAACATTTAAGTTTAAATATAAAAAAAAACTACAAGAATACGGGGCTCCCATCCATCCTACACACCCGTCCGAAAGGGCCAAGACGCACTCATACGACTTTCCTAAACGACCAAAAAATTTTGAATTACACGACGCTCTGCATATTGAAGAAGAAAACCAAAAGATCAAATACTCCTAATATTATGAAAACTAACGAAGTTAATTGTGCTCCACTAGGAAGCAAGTTAAAGGGGTCTAGGTTGGGGAACCAGGTCCGGAGAGACCTGGTCTATGGCAACCCGGGGATAGTCCCAGCCAACCAACCCGGATTCCTACCTATCTAAGCCTACCTAACTAGCTCAAAGTCGAAAGACTGAGCATCCGCGTACCCTAAGGCCAAAAAGTATTTTGGGGACAATCTTCTACAAGAAACCCAGAAGGTGAACTGTAGAATAATGGGTGGGTGGCCAAACCCTTCGTGTTGTGTGTCTTTGTTGAGGTATGGAAGCTTTCCTCTAAGGCACCAGGGCCGGAAAGCTACGCACCTCAACGCGGGGTAGTCTGGACTAGACCATGTATAGTAAATTATGCTTGCAATACCAACCCAGGAACTTAGAAGTAGATCTTGTAATACTAGGTGTTGTGGCAACTAGCATTACCTCACACCCTAGTCCGAGAACAGGTATAGAGTGTAGCGCTTACTCTACAGTTCAAATCAACCTCTGTACGCGCGGTGGCACTTCACAGCATACATACACAGGTTAATAAAATTTAATATTTAAATTAAATTAGAAAATTCGACAGTCCCCTTTTAAAATTTGTTAAAACAATTTTTATTATAATTTGGAAGATTAATCCGATTTAAGATATATTAGTGTTATAAAAAGGTTGTAACGTTTGGAATAATTAAATCATTAATTTACAAAGGCATTCCTAGCTGAAGAGTAAGAAGATCTTGGCATTGAAGTAAGTATGTTGTGACTGTCCTTCATCCATATCCATTCACAGAAAACGTTCATATATCAGCATCCATGAGTCTCCTAGATAAAAGATATAAGGTTGAAAACGTTCACTCCTTTCCTTTCTTTCCGATTTTATCAAAATATTCCCAGTTCCAATTTAGAAAAGGAAATCTCAACGTTGGATTATTATCTAATCTAAATATAAATAAAATTGAAATCATAAATCAAAAATAAATTAAAAGAATTTATACTTACATTTTTCTTCTTTTAATTCACTCCTATAAAACACGAGTATATTGTTGCACTCACTTTCAAAGAATGATATAATTGTTTGTTGTCAAAAGGCCGAGTTGACGCAAATTTTCAAATTTGAAATAAAAGAATTATAAATAAAACTAGACATCTGAATGTCAAAGTGTCAAAGATAGTTTATTAAAGAAAGAATAAAAGTGTCAAAATTTGAAATATTTCAAATTATTTTAACTTAAGTGTCAAACTTGTGAACTCTTGAAATATTCTATGTTAAGTCTCAAACTTGAAAACCCTTGAAATATTCTATGTTAAGTGTCAAACTAGGAAACCCTTGAAAAATTCTATGTTAAGTGTCAAACTTGAAAACCCTTGAAAAATTCTATGTTAAGTGTCAAACTCGAAAACCCTTGAAATATTCTATGTTAAGTGTCAAACTTGAAAACCCTTGAAATATTCTATGTTAAGTGTCAAACTCGAAAACCCTTGAAATTTTCTATGTTAAATAACTAGATTGTAATATCACACAAAGGAAACCACTCAAAAGTAAAATCTAAGTAGAACACTTTAGTTTCTCAAACTTAAATTACACAACACTACACTTGCACGATATCTCCAGCTCAACGTTAGGTTCGGGAACCGTTGCTCCTGCGGAATATGACACGAAAACCAAAGGGTTCACAGGACGTTACACGTACAATAATAAATTAACACAACGTTACACTAGTTGTATGTCACTCGCACAATAATGAATTCACAAAACATTACACACGCAGAATGTCACTTGCACAATAATAATTTCGCAAAACGTTAGACACACGGGATGTCACTCGCGCAATAATAAATCGCAAAATGATGTACACGCGGATTGTCACTCGCACAATAATAATTTCGCAAAACGTTAAACACGCGGGATGTCACTCGCGCAATAATAAATCGCAAAATGTTAGACACACGGGATGTCACTCGCGCAATAATAAATCGCAAAATGTTAGACACACGGGATGTCACTCGCGCAATAATAAATCGCAAAACGATAGATTCGCGTAACACATAACTTTACGATCACTTTGCCTAAGCATTAATTTTGGAATTTCCTTCACGCTTATTTGATACAAATGGTAAGTAAACACTTACGTCTGCAGGTTTGGATCTCAAACCTGGCATTCTCAAAGTAGTTGCCCCATCATAATCCAGTTCTATATACAGGACGATTTTTCATTGTTACAAGACATTTTTTTACTTCTTCCTTTACTCTGAAAAATACGAACAATATTAGTATTTCTTATATAATATAGATAAAAACATAATTCTAGAAAGTTACAATAAACAATTTTTTTGTCAAATTCACGTATTCCAATTTCATACCACCCTTTGTTCGATCTCTGCCCTACAAATCCAAATGAGATTGGTCACTTTATAGGAGCACCCTAGCAGCGATCTGCAATAGAAGATATTACTCCATTCTATCTTTCCTAGATATAAAAAAAAATACTTATCTTTAAAATAGAATTTCACAATGCTCCCAGGCAAGTGGCGCACCTCCAGTTTGGCAGTTTTCACCATTTTTGACTTTGTTAAGCACTGAAAACACGGTTTTTCAGTCGTTCCATTTTGTTCCTTCCTTCAACACACCCAAAATTTCACTCCATCTTTCCTGTTCTAAAACTGTCAGGAAAACTTTCAAACCAAAAACGTCACACACATTTCAATTTTCTATGCCGCCTACAACATTTGTCGCCTTATACTTTGACATGAAGTCTTCATAAAGAAGTTCCTTACTCCAACACGGAATATAAAATCAAAATTAGGGTTCGATCGGTCAAATGGGTCAAATATTTAATGTTTTAGCAAGATAAACATTTTCAATTTTTATGTCGAACGACGTGGTTCTCTACAATCCTCCCCCAGATTTTGGTTCTATTCCCATAGATTCAAAATCTTATACCTCAAAGAGAGCTAGTCGTTTATCATAAAAATAAAAGAGGAGAAAAAAATTTAAAACTTTAATTATAATTAGAAAATTAACAAATATTAAATATTTATCTCAATCATTGACAATGCTAAATGGGTTTCTCTAAACATAATATCGAGATAAATGTATCGCACTAAAAGTTCCTCGAACTGTTAATCTATCTGGATCAACTAAAACATAAATATTTCCAGGCTTCCTAATTAAAACTCTATAGGGACCTTCGAATCTAAGTTTAAACTTTTTGAATAAAGATTTCCTAGTATCTGATTTATTTAATTTTCGAATTTTCACTAAATCTCCCACTTGAAATTCTATCAATCGGTGTGTCTTATTATAAAATTCCCTTCTAATTTGTCCTGCCTGCCTTAAATTTTCCTTAACCTCTTCTCTAATAGTCTCAACATCCCTAGTATTTTCAAAATGAGGCAAAACCCGATCAATGGTTAACCTGGCCGAACTCCCGAAAACTATTTCCTTTGGGAATATTTTGTCGAATTGTGATAAGTGTTGTTATATAGCTCTTCAACATCTCCCAAAATCTTGTACCATCCTTTATGATTATGATGACAAAAAATACGAAAGTATTTGGATAACTCCTTATTCACCCTTTCTGTAGTATTGGGTCTCGGATTCCTAATCGAAGTATAAAGTGCACGAATTCCCAATTCTCTTAATCCAGTTCTCCATATCATACTAATAAATTGTCTTCCATTATCTGTCATAACTATTTTGGGCTTGATGATTCTAACAAACTCTTTTAATTTCTTTAAAACCGCTCTAGAAGTAGCCCTGCTTAAACCATACAATTTAATGTATTTGCTAAATGAATCTTGTAATACAAAAATATAAGAATATCTTGATTGAGCTCTAGGTAATGGTCCGTACAGGTCTCCCATTACAAGATCTCCTATCCCTTCTGTAACAATCGAATTACAAGGTCCAACATATTTAATAGGATCATCCTTCGATAATTGGCAAACTCTGCATTTCCGAATAACAGATCTAACTGTTGTTTTCATCCCAATCCAATAAAACCGTTGCCGAATGTAATGATAAGTTTTATAGACTCCCAAATGTCCCATCTCAATATGTACTTGTTTACAGGTTTCCTCCCGTAAAATTTCCGGTAAGAAAATCACTTGACGATCAACATTAGGTGGGTCATAGTATAGAATTCCATTAATCAAAGAGCATCTGGATGCGATTCTACCCAATCGGTCCTCCCCCAAACCATTCAATTCTAAAACTCGTTGTCTAATATTCATAATAATATTATCCATCATTTGATATTCATTCAAGCGTTCTAATTTCTCATTTAAAGACCGGCTTGAAGAAACTCCCATATACATAATATTTGGGCATTTCACCTTTTCTTCCTGAATAACTCCCCCAACAGGATACCTCGAAAGTATATCCGGTACTATATTTTCCGTCCCTTTAATATGTTCGATTTTATAATTGAATTGTTCTAAAAACAAGATCCATCTAGTTACACGGGCATTAAACAATTTAACATTTTTAATAAATATTAATGGTTTATGATCGGTCTTAATAATTATCGGTACTCCTTAAATATGTCTCAAACTTTTTCAAATTGTAAATTATAGCCCACAGTTCCTGTTCAGTAACAGTCCACCTCAACTCCGGTCCACGTAAAGCTCTACTACAAAACCCAAGGATCTTCATATTTCCCTCATCATCAATTTGATATAGCACTCCTCCAATCCCTATTCCCGAACTATCCACTTGTAAATAATATTCTCTGTTTTGATCTGGATGGTGTAGTAAAATAGTTGACAAGAATTCCTTCTTCAACTCATCCATTGCCGATTGTTCCTCTTGACCCCATTTCCATCTTTGTTCCTTACGTAAAAGATTATTAAGAGGAATCGTCAAAAGGCTATAGTTAGGAATAAACCTCCGATAGTAATTACATAACCCCAAAAAGGCTCTTAGTTGTTTAACTTTCTTAGGTTCTGGGAACTCTTGGATCGCTTCGACTTTAGCCGGGTCAGTCCTAATCCCATCTATTGAGACTATATGTCCTAACATTTTAACTTCTTCACAAACAAATTTACATTTTTCTATGTTACAGGTCATACCAGCCATTTCTAACCGGTTTAAAACCTCGTCTATATGATGAAGGTGTTCAACCCAAGTCCCTGCTGTCAGAATAGCCAGATCATCAAGATAATTTACGCAAAATTCTCTAACTTCTATCCCTAGAATTTTATCCATGGCCCTGCTAAAACTTCCAACCGAAGTTTTCAAACCTTGGGGTAATACGTTATAAACATAAGATTTCCCATTTACTGTAAATCCTGTGTACCTCTTACTATTTTCCGAAATGGGAATTTGAAAATACGCGTTATTTAAATCTAAAATCGTAATAAATTTCACCCCATGGAAAGCATTCAAAACATCTATCTGGAGTGGTGGTGCTTCCGACTCTGCAACCATGAATTTATTTATTTCCCTTGCATCTAGAAGAATACGAACTGAACCATCAGGTTTTATAGCAAAGGTTAGCGGACTACAATAAGGAGTTGATGCTCTTGAAATAATTCCCATTTCAATCATTTCGTTAATTTTATCCTCGACCTTTGATCTATAAGCATAAGGAATTGGATAAGTTCTATTAATCTTTGGTGTTGTTGTTTCCATTTTAATCTCATGAACGTAACAATTCGCCCTTCCTAATTTTTGTGAAAACACCGCTTTGTGTTTCTCCAAAAGTTTAAACAAAGAAAGTTTTTGTTTAGACGAGATTTCCATTCCCAATTTAACTTTCTTTCTATAGCTATTTGACTCAATTGTTTTAGTTTCCTTTTGAAGTACTTCTTTCTGAAGATTCACTCCTGGAGAATCCTCGTACACCTTCTCTAAAAATGGTACAACAACCTTGTTACCTCCCCCCTGTGTTTAAGATTAGCGCCTTCGGATCACCTAAATCAATCTTAGCCTCATTTGCTATTAACCAATCAAACCCAAGGATCATATTTTTAGCCAATTTGGGAATAACTAATAATCCGATCTCAAATTCACAACCCTTAATCTCCAAGGTTATACTAGTTAAGAAATTTATTTTTAAGCTTTTCTGTCCTACTGCCCCTTTTATAAATAAAGGCTTTATTGGGAGCTTGGCCAAGTTTTGAATTGAATTCAGTTTGAAAAAGAAATCCTCAGCTATACAAGTTATTTCGCTACCCGTGTCTACTAACACCACAAAGACCTCCCCCCAGAAATTTCACCTCTATTTCGGCTGTAATCCTAATATTCTCTCGTGTGATAAAGCTTTGATCTACCTCTAATTCATCTGTAAATAACGAGTTGTTTATATTGAAAACACTTAGATAATTATTATCATTTCCTTTATGAAATTTTTAACTCAATATAAGGTCTTATTATCTCATTTAATTCTAAATATCCAAGGCCACGCCTATCATTTCCTACTCTATAATTTTTATTTTCAACAGGGTGACGCCTTCCTTGTCTTGATCTTCCCAATCCATCTCCAGGCTTCCATCCATTCTTAATGAGATAATTTACTGCAAAGTATTCTTTATTGCCTCCCCCAATTCCAGCTGACTCCGAGGCCAAAGATCCAGCCGCATCTAGTTTAAATCTATACAATCAGGTTCGGGTTCCATCTCCAGCTCACCCTCATTCTGAGTCATAATATGATTCAATGTTTTCGTTCTCTTGACTCCTGGTTGAGTCTTGTTTTGAACTGTACTTGCAACACGCTTTAATCCTCCTTGGGGATGATTCGAAACCTCCACATGGGTCTTGCATTGACGTCCCACATCATCAAGTTCTCTAAGAAACTCAGCTGCTTGTATAATTTTCCCTGACTTCTTCTGTCTCCAGACATATTGTACCTCTATCGGGAAATGATTCATTAGATCAGCCACCAATTGATCCTCAGGGATATTCCTTGCCAACATTTTTGCTTGACTCGCCAGATTTATGAAATAACTCATCATTGAAGGTTCTCTCTTCTCACTCCAAGTGCCACAGACTATTGACCGGCGAAGTTGATTTTGTTCTGTTTCAGACCAAAATGACTCAAGAAAATCCCTTTGAAGTCTTCTTCATTCATCCACCTGTCCTTATAAATCCTTGCCCATTTACGGACTTCCCCTTCCAGACAAGCTATAATCTCTTCAATCACCTGGTCTTTTCTTGAAATTCTATTCAAATAGGCAAAGAGGTCTTCGATGAACGTTACCGGATGCATATTCGCTTTTCCGGGGTATTTCGGTCTTTCTAGTTTTGCTTCAGTCGCATGATAAACAGTTACAGGTTCCACGGTGCTCCTGGAAGTTTCTTGGTTTTCTTTCTCCTCATTAATCTTGCGTTCGAGCTCGCTTATCTTGTGCGACAAACGACCAATAGTAGTCCGCATCAATTGGAATAAATTCCTCCTCTATTGGTTTTCACGACAGCACGTTGAGATGTTTCTGTCCGTCCTTGGAGAATGCCCTCCTGGGATAATCCATCAGTTTGTTGTGACCCGCCTGTCTGTCCTTGAGGTCCCTCTACTTGGTGTTCAATCATTTGTTGAGAACCCTCTGCCTGTACATCTTGAATCTCTGGTTGTTGTGGAAGGTCTACCATTTCAATCTGATCTTCTTGCTCACGTTGTCCTTCTCCCCGTCTACCGACGACATTCCTTGTAATTCTTTTGGCATGCCTATGATTTCCTTTTATCGAATTGACTGCAACAAAATTAAAAAAAATTCAACCTTCCATATTAAAATCTAATATTTTCTTTAGGTTCTTCCAATGTTTCTAAAATCTTGAAAAAAATCTTTTAGAACTTCAGTTTCATTTTGATTCCCATCTATTATTTTTACTTCTGTATTATTGATTTCTCCATTCATTCTTCCTTCTAGTAACCATGCTTCATGACTTTCGTGTATTTGTTTTAGATAAGACAAGGTTAGTGAATTTTCGCCTTCTCTTTTCCTTGAGGAGACTCTCTGTAAAGCTATCTCTGGAGTGGTTCTAAGATAGACTATCAAGTCTTCTTGAACCCAAGCCTTTTCACATATAAAGTCATACCAATAGTCTAACATTGTTTTCTCAACATCGTTCAAATATCCTTCTTGAATGAGTGTTTTAATGAAACAATTCTTCGCAGAAAAAATACTTCGCTCCATGATCCTATATTTAGTAGTTATAGGTTCCCGGTGGTTCTCTAATAATGTTAGGAACACATAATTTTGGAAAGTATAACTCCATCGCTCTCTATCTTCCAAAAATGCTTTAAATAGATTGACCTCTCCAACATCTTGCCATTTTTCAATAGGCTCTTTCAAAACAGTAATATCCTTTTGTAATGCTAGGCCATCTAATAATGAAGATTTCCCAGAAGCAATATTTCCTTCTAATAGGATTTTGTATTTCCTCATGGATATAAATTTTATCAAATTTATATCAAAATATTTAATATTTGTTCTGTAACAAACAAAAAGCTAGCATCAAGACCTATACACTATAACTAACTGATTTTTCTTATTGTTTTCTCCCAACATCTCAAAAATACACCGCTCACTTGCGACTCCGATATCCTGGTCACTATGGCGCCATTGAAAGAAACCTGCCCTCTGGAGGTCCTTATAAGTTTAGTAAAACAGTTAGACTGTTTACTTAGAATTGAAGATGGCCAATATTAAGTGTGATCGTCTATTGGGTTAGGAATACATTGCGTTAAAGTAGTGACTTGTTAGTTCTTACGAAGTGGAGCAGTGTTTTGCTTGAGATGTATAAGGAGGAAACATTTAAGTTTAAATATAAAAAAACTACAAGAATACGGGGCTCCCATCCATCCTACACACCCGTCCGAAAGGGCCAAGACGCACTCATACGACTTTCCTAAACGACCAAAAAATTTTGAATTACACGACGCTCTGCATATTGAAGAAGAAAACCAAAAGATCAAATACTCCTAATATTATGAAAACTAACGAAGTTAATTGTGCTCCACTAGGAAGCAAGTTAAAAGGGGTCTAGGTTGGGGAACCAGGTCCGGAGAGACCTGGTCTATGGCAACCCCGGGGATAGTCCCCGTAGCCAACCAACCCGGATTCCTACCTATCTAAGCCTACCTAACTAGCTCAAAGTCGAAAGACTGAGCATCCGCGTACCCTAAGGCCAAAAAGTATTTTGGGGACAATCTTCTACAAGAAACCCAGAAGGTGAACTGTAGAATAATGGGTGGGTGGCCAAACCCTTCGTGTTGTGTGTCTTTGTTGAGGTATGGAAGCTTTCCCTCTAAGGCACCAGGGCCGGGAAAGCTACGCACCTCAACGCGGGGTAGTCTGGACTAGACCATGTATAGTAAATTATGCTTGCAATACCAACCCAGGAACTTAGAAGTAGATCTTGTAATACTAGGTGTTGTGGCAACTAGCATTACCTCACACCCCTAGTCCGAGAACAGGTATAGAGTGTAGCGCTTACTCTACAGTTCAAATCAACCTCTGTACGCGCGGTGGCACTTCACAGCATACATACACAGGTTAATAAAATTTAATATTTAAATTAAATTAGAAAATTCGACAGTCCCCCTTTTAAAATTTGTTAAAACAATTTTTATTATAATTTGGAAGATTAATCCGATTTAAGATATATTAGTGTTATAAAAAAGGTTGTAACGTTTGGAATAATTAAATCATTAATTTACAAAGGCATTCCTAGCTGAAGAGTAAGAAGATCTTGGCATTGAAGTAAGTATGTTGTGACTGTCCTTCATCCATATCCATTCACAGAAAACGTTCATATATCAGCATCCATGAGTCTCCTAGATAAAAGATATAAGGTTGAAAACGTTCACTCCTTTCCTTTCTTTCCGATTTTATCAAAATATTCCCAGTTCCAATTTAGAAAAAGGAAATCTCAACGTTGGATTATTATCTAATCTAAATATAAATAAAATTGAAATCATAAATCAAAAATAAATTAAAAGAATTTATACTTACATTTTTCTTCTTTTAATTCACTCCTATAAAACACGAGTATATTGTTGCACTCACTTTCAAAGAATGATATAATTGTTTGTTGTCAAAAGGCCGAGTTGACGCAAATTTTCAAATTTGAAATAAAAGAATTATAAATAAAACTAGACATCTGAATGTCAAAGTGTCAAAGATAGTTTATTAAAGAAAGAATAAAAGTGTCAAAATTTGAAATATTTCAAATTATTTTAACTTAAGTGTCAAACTTGTGAACTCTTGAAATATTCTATGTTAAGTCTCAAACTTGAAAACCCTTGAAATATTCTATGTTAAGTGTCAAACTAGGAAACCCTTGAAAAATTCTATGTTAAGTGTCAAACTTGAAAACCCTTGAAAAATTCTATGTTAAGTGTCAAACTCGAAAACCCTTGAAATATTCTATGTTAAGTGTCAAACTTGAAAACCCTTGAAATATTCTATGTTAAGTGTCAAACTCGAAAACCCTTGAAATTTTCTATGTTAAATAACTAGATTGTAATATCACACAAAGGAAACCACTCAAAAGTAAAATCTAAGTAGAACACTTTAGTTTCTCAAACTTAAATTACACAACACTACACTTGCACGATATCTCCAGCTCAACGTTAGGTTCGGGAACCGTTGCTCCTGCGGAATATGACACGAAAACCAAAGGGTTCACAGGACGTTACACGTACAATAATAAATTAACACAACGTTACACTAGTTGTATGTCACTCGCACAATAATGAATTCACAAAACATTACACACGCAGAATGTCACTTGCACAATAATAATTTCGCAAAACGTTAGACACACGGGATGTCACTCGCGCAATAATAAATCGCAAAATGATGTACACGCGGATTGTCACTCGCACAATAATAATTTCGCAAAACGTTAAACACGCGGGATGTCACTCGCGCAATAATAAATCGCAAAATGTTAGACACACGGGATGTCACTCGCGCAATAATAAATCGCAAAATGTTAGACACACGGGATGTCACTCGCGCAATAATAAATCGCAAAACGATAGATTCGCGTAACACATAACTTTACGATCACTTTGCCTAAGCATTAATTTTGGAATTTCCTTCACGCTTATTTGATACAAATGGTAAGTAAACACTTACGTCTGCAGGTTTGGATCTCAAACCTGGCATTCTCAAAGTAGTTGCCCCATCATAATCCAGTTCTATATACAGGACGATTTTTCATTGTTACAAGACATTTTTTTTTACTTCTTCCTTTACTCTGAAAAATACGAACAATATTAGTTTTTCTTATATAATATAGATAAAAACATAATTCTAGAAAGTTACAATAAACAATTTTTTTTTTGTCAAATTCACGTATTCCAATTTCATACCACCCTTTGTTCGATCTCTGCCCTACAAATCCAAATGAGATTGGTCACTTTATAGGAGCACCCTAGCAGCGATCTGCAATAGAAGATATTACTCCATTCTATCTTTCCTAGATATAAAAAAAAAATACTTATCTTTAAAATAGAATTTCACAATGCTCCCAGGCAAGTGGCGCACCTCCAGTTTGGCAGTTTTCACCATTTTTTTGACTTTGTTAAGCACTGAAAACACGGTTTTTTTCAGTCGTTCCATTTTGTTCCTTCCTTCAACACACCCAAAATTTCACTCCATCTTTCCTGTTCTAAAACTGTCAGGAAAACTTTCAAACCAAAAACGTCACACACATTTCAATTTTCTATGCCGCCTACAACATTTGTCGCCTTATACTTTGACATGAAGTCTTCATAAAGAAGTTCCTTACTCCAACACGGAATATAAAATCAAAATTAGGGTTCGATCGGTCAAATGGGTCAAATATTTAATGTTTTAGCAAGATAAACATTTTCAATTTTTATGTCGAACGACGTGGTTCTCTACAGTACCTTCTTCTGCAAACCAGCAGTTTTATGAAACTCTTTTGTTGCACGTGAAAGAACAACCTAATGAACCAATGAACGATCTGATATTATGCTGTATTGTCATTCATTATAATAACTCTCAAACTTTCACCGATGAAAACGATCTTCTGCTTATCACTTTTACTGTGGTCGAACTGAAGTTATTGGAACGTATAATTATTGAAATGGGATTTTAAAGGACGTAATTTAAATTAATAATATTGATTACTCGATTATGAAATTCCCTCAAGACTTTCTATGAATTGAATCCTGATTACTTACGCAATTTCATTAAATGTTTAACTAAGCCGGTTTGTTTAAATCGTTTCAATCAGAGTTTTGAAAACGTATTGGTAGCATTATTTAAAGAATATTTTAAAACGCAAAACATGTAGTTGTTACAGGCAAAACCCTGAAAAACCAGTCAATTACGATATTGCCTAAGGGCCTCAGTCAAAACCCTTATTGACTGGTTTTATCTATTAAAAGCAGTCAATAACGATATTGACTGACGTGCCCAGTCAAAACCCTTAATAGGTACTTCTGCCCCAGTAGCAGCAACCTAGACTGGCTGGTTGTTATTCCTGAGGACATGCCCAAGTCGCAGACGGCTCTTCACTATCTAATGCTGACATTAGCGTATACGTGGCTTCACCTCCTAGATGTCATCTGCTGAGATGATGCTACCATCGGACGTACCTATTAAGGGTTTTGAAAAAAAATATCTAACGGTCCTGATGGTTACTATGCAGTAACCATTGCGTTGAGGTGAGTTTATGTGCAGTGCGGCGGAAATCAGTGCGGTGCGGAGAGTTTCGGTGCGCGATGCGGCGGGTATCACTGGTTTGCGGTGTGTTTATGTGCAATGAGGCGGAAAGCAGTGCGGTGCGGGGAGTTTCGGTGTGCGATGCGGCGGGTAGCACTGAATTGCGGTGAGTTTATGTGCTTTGCGGTGGAAAGCAGTGCGGTGCGGGAAGTTTTGTTGTATGTTGCGGCGGGTAGCGCTGAATTGCGGTGAGTTTATGTGCTTTGCAGCGGAAAGCAGTGCGGTGCGGGAAGTTTTGTTGTGTGATGCGGCGGGTAGCGCTGAATTGCGGTGAGTTTATGTGCTTTGCAGCGGAAAGCAGTGCGGTGCGGGAAGTTTTGTTGTGTGATGCGGCGGGTAGCGCTGAATTGCGGTGAGTTTATGTGCTTTGCGGCGGAAAGCAGTGCGGTGCGGGAAGTTTTGTTGTATGTTGCGGCGGGTAGCGCTGAATTGCGGTGAGTTTATGTGCTTTGCAGCGGAAAGCAGTGCGGTGCGGGAAGTTTTGTTGTGTGATGCGGTGGGTAGCGCTGAATTGCGTTGAGTTTATGTGCTTTGCGGCGGAAAACAGTGCGGTGCGGAGAGTTTCTGTGTGCGATGCGGCGAGTAGCCCTGATTTGCGGTGAGATTAGAAGCGATGCGGCGAGTAGCACTGACTTGCGGTGAGATTATGAGCAATGCGGCGGGTAGCACGGCGTTGCGGTGAGTTTATGTGCTATGCGGCGAAAAGCAGTGCGGTGCGGAGAGTTTCGATGTGCGATGCGGCGAGTAGCACTGATTTGCGGTGAGATTATGAGCGATGCGTTGGGTAGCAGTGCATTGCGGTTAGTTTTGATGCGATGCGGCGGGTAGCAGTACGGTGCGGTGAGCTACGGTGCAATGCGGCGGGTAGGAGTGGTTACTGCATAGTAACCGTCAGGATCGATATATATATTTTTAAAATAAGATAGGCTCGCATTTGTCTGCTATCTCACCAGCTGATAAAAGGAGTACTTAATCCTAGTCAGCGACGCGATCCCCGGAGGTCTAACGATCCTGATGGTGATCTAAGACCAACCAGGACATACCTATTAAGGGTTTTGACTAGGCACGTCAGTCAATAACGTTATTGACTGATTTTATTAGACGAAATCAGTCAATAAGGGTTTTGACTGAGTACCTTAGGCAATAACGTTATTGACTGGTTTTGCCAGTCATTAACGTTATTGACTGGTTAAGGGTTTTGACTGTAACATAGTCATCCTGAAGATTCTGTTTTAAATTCGCAGCCACAAAGCAGATTCCTTTTAAATACAGCAAGCGTCTTCGTTTTAAGATTTTTCATTTCAGCTTAAAAACATGTCTTGAGCAGCATTGGGTATCACATTTGACGTCTGTTGCTGCGATTTTTTATTGCAGTCTTACTGCCATAACGCATGCGTTAGGTAAATCCGAATTTCCGCGGTTCGACAGACGCATCTGGCGATTCAGCGTAAGGCATGCGGCGACGCCGTATTTATCAAAAATTATAATAAAAGTAAGTTGATAAAATGTGCGTGCCGATAAAACTTTAAAAGGATTCCCGGTACGATAAAGGGACTTATATAGTGCAATAGCCCTTTATCCCCCCTCGAACAAGAAAGTTCCCGTTTTAACTTAAATGGCGTATTTTAAAGATTTAAGGACTTTACCAGTCCCTCAACTTGAAAAAGTAGTGGCGCCATCTGTTGTCGAGTAGTTGAACTCCATTCAGAACAACGATTATTTAAGTTGCGATTCGAAAATTTTTATTAGACCATACAGCTAAATACCGCGAGTGAAACCGCGGGCGGGAAGGTTGTATGGGAATATAAAAGGTGTACATTTGTATTTACCTAATGCGTGCGATACTGATGCGACAAAAAAACACAACAACGGAGGTCACGTGTGATCCCTGCCAATGGCATTGTGAAAAGGTCAATAAAGAGCAGAAAATGCTCGCCTCGGAGATGCGAGCAGTGAGCACCAATTAAACCCCGTTGCGCGTCAGCTCCCGGTCTCGGTGCATGCGATTGTAAAATTAATTGCCTTCCATTTACTGCTGACAACTTTCCGCTTCTACCGTGCACTGCAGATTTATAGACACTACTATCAGCAGTACATGCTATCACCATTTAAATGATCAACTTTAACTGCTTTACTTTCATATATTTTATACACATACTTACGATGTTTATTTAAGTACAAATAACATAACATAAGTACAAAATTACACAACTTTTCTAGAACTTATGGTTTAAAGGAAAGTACTTTTCCTAACACCCTAAAATAACTGTGTCAAAATGTTCTTAAGAATGATTTTTTTAAGACTTGCATTGAATCTGCACTTGAACTTTCCTTCAAGTCAGATAAAATGAAAGACTTCTTTGCAATAGAATGTAGTTACAGTGCTTAGATACCTACCAATGTTTCAAATAAATCCGTAAACAAGCAGATGTATTGAAAAACAAAAACCCGACTGCGATAATTTCTAAGTTGTATTATGCGATAAAAGCACAGAATATATAAAAGTTCGCCGTCTCGAAATTATGAATTTTTAATAGCCAGTGTCGCTGCTGAGACGAATCTAACGACACCTCATATGTCAAAATTCATCTATCCGTTTGGGCTGTAGCTGTGAAAAAGAACTTTCTTGTCCACATACGTACATACATACATACATACTCCCGAAAAACATAACCCTCCTTCTGAGGCAGTCGGATAAATAGCTAATTACGGATCTTTCACGTTTTAGCGTTCCAACTCGTAATATTTGCCCACGTCTTATCCACTCCAATGCTTCTCTCTGCTCTCGTGGAAGTAATACTAACGGCCTACAGAGGCCATGCAACTCAACTTCAAAACTGTATCTTCGTGTCAAAATTGTCTCAAAAGTGAAAGTAGTTAGGTATATTTAGCCTTTCATAACCTCAAATGTGCAGAGAGCATTTGTCTAATAACTGTAGTAGCCTAAGAATTTAGTTGCTATTTTGCAAAGTTCAGAACTTACCTACTGCAACTGCAATTTTGCAAACCAGAAATTTGGATGACAAGGCGACCTCCGCGCCATCTACCTGATTTGTGATATAACCTAGCTATGCAGTAGAAATGTGGCTCGTCTGTACCAGCACCGTCAGAGCCGAGTTGAACCTAAGTAGTCAATAGATCTCAACTTTGTTGAGTCTAACTTAGAGATTGACGAGCAAAACACACTCGAACTGAACTCGAGATTTAATGCAGGAAAACGAATTCACAGGAGAGGCCAATAATGTGGAGTTTTATTGACTTAGTTGTTGAACTGCCGTATACTTATTTATTACGTTGGCTCAGCAAGTCGAAGTGGGTTTTGACTCCGCCTTCTACTTTTTCTCAAAAACGCTTCCAGCGAAGTTTAACTACTTCTTCTTGAAGTTGCAGTTCTACTGAGTCGTACCTACTTCCCTACTAGGTAGGCACTCGTTAGGATCTCTTGCCCTTATCCCGTTCATTTCAAATCAATTGCGATCGGCGCAACATGTCTTGTACACAAAATTACGTAGCAAAAGGATTTATGTTTCATAACCGGCCGTTTGCCTGACGTCAACCCTTGCTTTGGGATTGCTGTTGTAGGTGGTATCACCGCCACCATGTGGTTGACCATAGGCCGAGTTCAAAAACTATGAGCTATGGGCAGCCACTCCAAATGCCATTTGTGTGGCAACGTATTGGAAAAATAAAATTTAATTCGTCGCAACTCGCAAAGAAGAAGAAGAAGAAGTTCAAAAACTCTACGTCGCCTTCTCAGAAACACCCTGAGTGGACTAGGAGTGGCATTTGTTGCATGTTTCAACCAAAAATATTTTCATTATAATTTAATGCAAATGATCGTAGGTAACTACCTAATAAAAATGGCGTCTGTTTTACAAGTTACGTACATAGGTTTTATCTTGTGTTTAGCAACTTTTTAGTAATCAAAACGAGGGATTGATGGATGATAGCGACCTAAAATTTTGCAAACCCACACAAACTCAATTAAAAGTTGGGCTTAGAGCCACGCTACCTAAATTTCAAATCTGTTCTGTAACAACCTAACGATGGCGAGTGGTATCACAGAGCAGAACTAGCTGCTCTTCACAAAAAATATTACCATTTTCTTCATGCCAACAATACAATATCAAAAAGAAAAAAATCTTCTGTAGCAAGCAGGTGGCCCAAAGACACTTCAACATTTAAAGTTGATTGCAAAGCGGTAACGTCATTGTTCGTCGACGAGGATAGCATAAGCAGCTACCGTACACTGTAGTAGGTTGGTAGTAGGTAGGTAGGCGTAATGTTTTCAGTGTTTTCACATCTCTGGCAGTCACCAGATGGCGCTAATGTCGCGCACGATGCTCATTTTCTTTAATACTACCCAAAAAGCTCATCAGCACTAGCCTAACCCCTCATTCAGCCATTCGGCCAGGGCAATACCTTGTATATAGTGTACCTTACTACAATATGTAGCTACCTCAGCCCACAAAATACCTCCTTAGTACCTATAGAACAACTTTCCCGAAGGAACATGGATTTCATTTGAATGGGAGGACTAATTTTTATTCTATTCCTTGGGGAAAGTTGTTCAGTTTCATGGGCTGGTTTATCCTGTTCCTATTCTAAAACGGTCGTTGTAACTTTTCAAGTTTCGTATGTTTGCTTGCCATGTAAGTAAGTACATTGATTATATTCACGAGCATGTATGTATGTATAGGTGTAATAGTTATGTAAGTCGAGTCCTTCCTTTGATAAATTTGTTTTATTATTACTACAGACCTTTCAAAGTTCGTAAAGTAATAAAAAATAACCCTGTTGTACCTACAAGGTTACCTATATTAAACAAGGAGGCGACGGGCAGACCGTCGTCCCAAGTAAATATTCGACACATGTATCACATGACAGCCACTTTAGGATATAAAAAGGGTCTCTGTATCAACATCGTTTGAAAAGATCAGAATCCTCTGCTATCAGCTCTACTAAAAGGCGCCACTTCACGAAAACAAAATCTCATTATTTAAACGAGATATTTCGATTTTTAGTATAACGTATCTAAAAAACATACATACATACATACATATATCACGCCTTTATCCCTTGCGGGGTAGGCAGAGCGTCAACGGCCGTAAAAGTACGGTCGTCATCGCCACGTCTGACACATATTTGAAGGCCGTTTTAGCTATTGTCGTGTATCGCTATAGTGACAGGTTGTCAGCCTGTCGCCTAAAATTGCAATACACATGATACCCTCGAGTCCTTTAGTCGCTTCTTACGACACCCACAGGAAAGAAATGGGGTGATGCTATTCTAAGCCGGCATCACACGGCATATCTAAAAAACCTTCTTATTTATCATTTATTCTAAGTTGTGATACATTCGATTAGTCAATTTTATTATTTTCAGACTTTAAAATAATAAAAGAATTATGTTAACACATTCGGCATGTAGGTATAGCATGGCATGTATTGCTCTACAAGTGTTTGTATTGTTTAAAACTTGCAGATATAACATGATTTATTCCGTGCAAGGATATTTTTTCAGTTGTTCAGTGTATAAAGTCAATCAGTAAGAATAAATCAAGTTTTATAAACCTTACAAAAAGCTAATCTCAGTAATTATAAAACAATGGGTAGTTATTATCGCACATTGTGCCTAGTAATTATGGGGTTGGGTCATACCCACAGAAAGTTTATTACTCACTTTTCGGCTAGTGATGCTGTCGTAAGCATTTGACCCGACGGTTCCCTTTTCAAAGAACAGTTAGATAAAAATTATATTATGTAATGATACTAATGACACAAATTAGGGAGACGGCGTGCAGGGCGCCTTAACAGATGGCTCACTCAGTACTAGCGTCGATTTTGATAGCCATCCGAATATACTGATACGATGCATTGAGTCTATGAAACAACTTTCTTGTGGAAGTTGTCTCACAAGAAAGTATTTCAGGCAACGATAAAAGAAACGACCTAATCTGCCTCTCATACAAAATGCATTTACTATGGCAAGTCAAATTATTATTGACGTTCCTAAAATATTTTCTAGTGGGATGTTGTTCAGATTCATGGTTTGAATAGCGAGCTGTCTCTTACACCCTGCAAAGGTCGCAGCGCCTGTTGTCGTGACCAGAACCAAGCCCATTCACTCAAATAATAATAATAATACACCCTGTATTGGGTACTTTATATCGTTCCTGTGGAGTCAGCCAGGAAGGCCGAGAGGGTGGCGCAAGTCCTGGGCAGCCCTGCGTTTTCCATAATTGCGTCCCAGGCAATGCAGTGTCTGTGGAGAGCGTGCAAAAAGCCATGCCGCTCCCGCATCGGCTTATACAGCCATGAAAAATCTTGCCTCAGACACTGAATAAATCGTCTGACACAGACGTATGAGGCCAGTGGTGGTGATATTGCAACAGCGACTCATTCCGTCGCGGTGTGATCAGTTGGTGTGGCTTGACACATATTACCGACATTACGGCGATACGATCAGTTCTGCGGTCTGTCGTAACAAGATAACATTCATCATTGGATAAATCTGTCGTGTAAGAATGTAGTCGAATCACTTTGAGAGTCAAGAAATTATGAGCTCTAAGTACGTTGGTTACTTCTATCTTTTTGAAAATTAGAGTATCTAACCATGTATACCTTTAATAATTCGTTGGGCCATTACGACACACAGACGCACATCCACATTGAATTTGCAATATTGTGCGCACTAGGTACATTGCATAACAAATACTTCTTAGCAATGCATTCTACGATTTCCGTCTTTTCTTCTTTTCCCGGTAGTATTTGTTATCAAAGCAACGAATATCAGGTATATAGGTACCTATTTGTATTCGAACTCACTCAGTTTTTCAGTGTTAAAGTAGGCAATAGGATCACTCGAGCCATTTTTCACAATAATAACGTGAGACGATCGACACATGTGCTTATTAAAATTTTTATCCGTTTGTAACGTTGCAAAAATAACAAATATTATGTATATATAAATCGACGTTAGTTTAAATAAAAGAGGTAAAAGTAAAATTAGTAAATTTTTCATGTAGTGTTTGGAACGAAACAAGCATTCTGAAAGCATAGAATCAAAAGTTTTGGCTTTAGCCAGTAGTAGGACCATAAATGAGATCACCCAAAGTTATATTTAGGAACAGTTCAAAAGCGAATACCGAATAGAAAGTGTGAAAAGAGTGGTTAGTCCAGTCGTTATAGACTTCCTGATGTGTAATCGTATTACACTGTTTCAAAATTGAGCCTTCAGACGCGCTCAAAGTTTTTAGAGAATGTGACATTCACTCTAGAACAAAGCCAAGCACAAAAGTTAAAGGGTATTTAAGTGTGCTCCATTATTAGGTTCAAGCAATGACGTGCTTGTTAAATATCCTGTTAGTGTGCTTGCTAGTTTTAATCAAAACGGTGGCAGCGTTTACTAATGGCTCTGAAAGTAAGTATTATTTTCTTAAATTCAAGTGTGCTTTAAATATAGTATTACTTATGTACCTACTACATAATGGTCATTGTTTAGATTTCTATATACAGGAAGTTAGGAAAAGAAGGGCGTTCCATCAAACCGCGTGTGATACTTCTGAAAGTAATATAATAAAGTATGTTAAACGTGTTCAAACTTTTTATCTACAACATAAAAAGAATTATTTTTAGATGCTTGAACGTGTTTAACATACTTTTTTATACCTATAGCACGCGTGGTTTGAAAGAACGCACTACATTTCCAAACACCCTGTATACTTAATATAAAAAATGTCTTATTTTCTATTATATTATTTTGTTCAGTTATGATGTAGGTACCTGTCCCAAATAGGTATTAACCACAGAGCAGATGAAATTTGTATTTGTTATGTGTTGATAACGGTATTTTTGTATAGTTTATGATTTGTTTATGTATACTTGATGCAAACGAACAAATTTTTAAAAAAAAATATACTTATAAAAACTTTAAGAAGGAATTTAAGTTGGCGGTGTTTTAAAATGAAACCAAAATAGAACATGTAAGTTAAGGGTAGAAAGAATACTGTTACCAACCTGTCGGAGCACTGCGCCCTTAATAAGTGAAATAACTGTTTTCTTTACAGAGCATATTCACTGCAAAGCGCACATTAGCTCACGCAACAGAGATGTTGAATACGATAAATTCTACGAAGTGACCGACAAATACAGAACCAACGACACTCTTTTTACATTGCACTATGCCATACGAGGTGGGAGAGACGGGATTATACTGCTGACAGACGAAGCTAGAAATCCTAGCTGGAGTAAGGAGGTGTATGAAATCGGTAATGTTTTTCGGATGTACATATCACACACGTACTAAGGGCCACTTCTCCTGAAAAGTTTGTCACTTTTATTTGCGATGCGCGAGAAAGAAACAGCCAGATTTTACGGTTTTTTCGCCATAGAAACTAAAAAAGGACGTTGCAACGTCTCGATTAGCGATTTTAACTAGAAAAAATATTTTTATAAATTATGGCATAGGTACCTAAAAATTTTGTCATTAATTCTAAAACTTTAGAAATAATATTGAAATGCGTTTTGAATAGAGGTTACTTTGGTTTTTTTTTTATATCCAGCGAGGTCCGTCTGATCGTGTTACAAAAATTTCACTCTCATATATCCTCAACAGCACCGTATCGTATAGTTTATAAGATTTTGTGAAAATAAAACCGTATTCAGAAACTGGCCCAACGCGGTGTTTTGAAAGAACGCGCCCTCTACAGCCACAGCCGTCCACTGCAGGCCATGAGCCTCCACCTATTGAGAGATATTGCCATACTCACCACGCCTAGCGGGCAGGTGGAGTATGCAGTGCCAGATGTTCTGGTCGTAGATACCACCGCGGGTACTCTTCTGCATATTCCAAGAATTTCAGAATTGCCTAATCACAAAAACGCACGTTGATGCGCACGAGCATGCGCACGAACATGTGCATGAGCACGAGCAAAGCATTGTATGCCGATGGTTTTCAGCTTTCGCCGGTTGAATTTTCGGCTCTCTTTATTTCCATTGAGATGAGAATTAACATTAATGGTACTTACTATTGGCACAAACTTTCCCACAATATCCATTTTATCTATTTCCCCATACTATTTTCATCTGCCCGAGACAGTGCATACCTATGCGGTGCGTGCGCGTGCGCGCGCTAAGCGGTGTGCGAGCGAGGCTACTCGCGCGGTCGATCGTGCTAAAATTTTAGTCTAGGATTCATTTAAATATTTTTTACGGGTTCCTTAATCGATACTAAACCTACCCTTAAGCTATGGCACGCATTTATATTAACACCCTGTATGACTTTGATTGACACTCGTATCGGAGGCCAAGACTCACCTTGGGTCCTCGAGCCAGCGTAGTAAGCGTAGAAGGGAATTGACAAACACGTCATTATAAGCGGACGTCATACAAAAGGTAGGTTGTATCACAGAATATATAATATGGTTGTATGTCGTATGACCCAACCCTATACATGTATGACCATCGCTTATATTTTAATTATAATTCCTTCGCTACTGTAAGTTTTATTCTCCACTTTCTAATCTGCATATTATTCGACCTTTTTTCTCAATCGTAAATGCTTTTGAGATGTCATTTTTTCACAGGATATCGTCGTTTAGAGTCATGTCGGTAATTAAAACCGGAAATAATTCACAAAAATGGGTAATAATAACCGACATGTCACTATAAGCGAGTCATTATATCCGACCTTTTTTCAAGAATTTTGTATGAAAACCAAACTAAGTTCTGTAACTACGTCATTATAAGCGGTTGGTCAATTTATGCGGTGTCATAATAAATGGATTCTACTGTAGTCATCATCATCATAGTCGTTCCCCCAAAGGTTGGAGATCGTGACAACCATCAGTCACTGTCAGCATGGATAGGCCGGGATAGTCTTCTCCACTTGAGAAGAGACAAACGCATCGATTCTTGTTTTCAGATTGGCTTTGATGGTCCATGTTTCAGAGCCATATAGGAAAATAGGGAACACAAGTGCGTGGACAAGTCTCACTTTAGTGCGCCTGGTGATGTTGGTGCTTTTCCATATTTTCTCGAGCTTGGTCATAGCGCTCTTTGCAATTAGAATGCGTCTTATGATTTCTCTGTCGCAGTTGCCATCATTGGTAATGAGAGATCCGAGATAGTTAAAGCTCTCGACGCGGTCCAGCGAATTAAGGCGACTGCATTTGGACAAGACTTGTTCGCGATCCACAATTAGCAATTTAGTCTTCGCTTTGTTTATGCGCAAGCCAAGTTTCGCATTTTCCGCCTCAATACGGTCAAACAAGACCGCCATTTCTTCCTCACTATTCGCGACTTAGGGTCGTGTCATCAGCGTATCGAAGGTTACTGATGTTTCTTCCGCCAATTGACAATCCTCCCTTCCATTCCTCTAATGCGGCTCGGATGAGTGTTCACCATAGATGTTAAAGAGTTTGGGCGAGAGAATACAGCCCTGTCGGACCCCTCGTTCAGGGCGCAGAGAGTTCGAGAGCGAGTTTTCAGCGTACAGATTTTGAATGAGAAATGCAAGATGTTTAGGCACTCCCATCTCCACTAGGACATCAAGCAGGGTATGCCAATTTACACAATCAAACGCCTTGGAATAGTCAATGAAGCATAGCACGACCGGTTTGTTGAATTCATAGCACTTTTCTATAATTTGGCGTATATTTAGAATTTGCTCGCGAGTGCCACGACCAGGCACAAATCCGGCTTGCTCCACAGGAATCTGTCTATCCAGGTAAGATGATAGGCGATCGTTGATAATCCGAAGCATGATCTTACTTGCGTGAGATATGATTGAGAGGGTACGATAGTTGTTGCATTGGCGCGTGGAGCCCTTCTTGTGCAGCGGAATGACTATAGATTCAACCCAGTCTCTGGGCCACTGTCCAGTCCTCCATACTTTCAAGCATACGTTGTGAAGAAGCCGAATCCCCACGGAGCCCAAAGACTTCAGGAGGTTTGCTGGAATCTGGTCGGACCCCAGGTCGGAGTCTAGAGATAGCATGCTCAACTTCTACCAGCAGTACATCAGTTTCACGTTCGTGGGACTCCCAACGACGGATGAGCGGCTGACCTTCCTCTCTGTAGAGTTGTTCAGTATAGGCACGCCAACGCTCCAGTACTTTGTCTATCTCTATTATAGGTTGGCCTTGTTCATCGTCCACTATCCAGGTACGAGGTTTGAAATCCCCGGTGAGTGTACGGATTTTCATAAAGAGGTCTTTTGTGTTGTTTGCCGTGTGATGCCGGCTTAGAATAGCATCACCCCATCTCTCTCCTGTGGGTGTCGTAAGAAGCGACTAAGGGACTCGAGGGTTTCATGTGTATTGCAATTTTAGGCGACAGGCTGACAACCTGTTACTATAGCGATACACAACAATAGCTAAAACGGCCCTCAAAATATATGTCAGACGTGGCGATAGCGACCGTAATTTTACGGCCGTTGATGCTCTGCCTACCCCACAAGGGATAAAGGCGTGATTTATGTATGTATGTATGTATGTATGTATTTTGCGTGTGCACTATTTGCATGCTTCTCAATTTCACTGCATACCTTGTTAACATCGGCATTTCTGTCACAACGACAATTGTGTTTTACTTTAATAGGAAGAGCGCGGTACTGATCTCTATTGGCAGGGTTGATAATGCCATTTTGCTTAAGAGCCCGTTGTTCTTCAATCAGAACCCATGTCTCAGGAGATATCCAAGGTTTGCGATGGCAGGTGTTCGATTTTGGCAATGTTTTAACAACGGAGTGGATAGTGTTTTTAAGAGTAGGTACTCCAGGTTGACTCAGTGTCCCCAAAAGGATCCAAGTCAGCCGCTTTCAGTTTGTCCGAAACCGCTGCAGAAAACCATTTAAGTTTTTGTTGGTTAAGCTTGGTGTGAAGTCTCGTAGTTTTTCGGGGCACTTTTATATGAATCTTAAACCTGGCCACAAGGAGTTCGTGATCACTACCACAGTCGGCACCTGGGTATGTTTTTACATTAGTAACAGATGATTTCCACCTGGTTTGTATCGCGATGTAATCGATTTGATTGAGCGTCTTGCCATCAGGAGATGTCCAGGTGTAAAGTCGCGTCTTGTGTTGTTCAAACATTGTGTTCATAATTGCCAGGTTATTGCCAATACAGAACTCAATAAAAGTCTCACCTCTTGCGTTTCTTGTGCCCAAGCCAAAGCCAAGAATTTCGTTGCAATCTGATGCACTTGTTGATCCCACTTTAGCATTGAGGTCACCGATTACCAGTGTGATTTCGCGCTTTGGAATTATGTTTAATACATTTTCCAGTTGATTGTAGAATGCTGTTAGTTCCTCTTCGGGTGATTTAGAGGTTGGGGCGTATATCTGCACAATGTTTATTTTACAGGGTCGAGCATCAAGTTTTATCGTCATGATTCTGTCTGATAAAGTTTCATACGCCAGTACGGCACCATAAAGCCTCCGAGGTAGAATAAAGGCGACCCCATATTGGCTTTTCTTGCCATTTCCAGAACAGAAAACCACATTACTGTTGTCCGGATCGAAGTGTCCAGATTGTTGCATGTGCGTTTCGCTCAGACCGAGAATATATATCTTAAGACGGTCCATATCCTTCTCAATTATGTCCAATTTGCCAGGTTTTAATATTCCACGTGTGTTCCAGGTCCCAATCCGTAAAGGTTTCTTGAGTGAAGGGGAATGGTTAATGGTTGCGTCAGGGCTTGTGAGCCCGACGTTGTCAGGACCACAGTAGTATTATTTCCACCCACTGCCTGTTGGGGCACAGCAGCGTGGCCGGTTGCACATTTAACACCACATATCCCGGAAGCTATGTGGCGCCGGGGGTTGGCCGGGTCGCATGACATCGCATATATCTTTTGCTTACTTTTACTCATGGTGGTTTTCTTGGGAGGGATGTCGCAGTGGTTTCCCGTTGCCTTCTGCGCCTTCATTTCGGGGGGTATTTAGTCCCCCAGGCCGTTGCTGCCTCATCTGCTCGTGAGCAGGAGTATGGTTATCCCGCCATTGCTCGGTCAAGTGCTTACATTACATTTACATTTACATTTGCTTACATTGCAGTAAGTAGTATGATTTTGATTATTCTATCTTTTTTTGCAGTGGTGGGCGGCGATACCAACACAAAGACATTTCTTAGACGATGGAGAGAGGGAAAAGTAATAGCTAATGCTGAATCTTGGGGGATACTCAGTCCGGATGAATACCGGTTTTTTTACATCAAGATGTATCCCAGTAAGTAAATTATAAAACTTTTTCTAAGGAGTTGAACTCTTGACGTCAGCAAGGCATTTGATCAGGTACTTAAGCTACTTACACATTCAGTAAGTATTACTTGGCGTTTACTGGTTAACGTGACTTGACACGTTTGTCCTTGTTGTTCAAAAAAACGTATCACCTAAATTTATTTCAAATGCACTATTATTAATATTTTAGACGCAAGGAGTTTAACAAGGCAGTGCAATTGTACCAGTCTACTTCAATATATTTAAACATGGTTGTTAAACTCAGATCAGATCAAAAGCAAAAGATCTATTTCACTGTCTATTACCAACTAGTCTATAAATAAAATAAAAATAGCAAACTTGCCTACGTTCTATGTCAAACTACTTCCTTTAGAAACCTTGTACTAATAATACAAAATATATTATCAGGTGGTTACTTAGAAGTCGGAAAACGAGGTGATCCTCTTGAGCCAGTATTGGGTTACCACGACCCGAATCCCCTACCCGTGAAGTTCTTCAGTTTTGCTTCTTTTCAACATAACGAAGTTAACTTTTTGTATGACTGTCCATCACCACCGGAGACAATCACCACCACCACCCTCGATCCCCATACATGTAAGTGTTGCTGTGTATTAAAACTTTTTGATGACAAATTCAAAATTCGATTATATTTCAGGATCGCACACAAAGGGCACTGTCCCATCCATACTAATAGTGCCCATCCATACAATGCGAAAGTGTGTTTGTTTGTTTGTTTGTCTTCCTTCACGTCACAACAGAGCGACATAATGCAGTTTTTTTTGTTGCGCAGTTAGGTGAGAGGCTGGAGAGTGACATAGGCTTAAAACATATTTTTCCCATAGGAAATCTGATATTTGTTTCGCATGAGAATATATTCGTGTTACGTACATAGATGGATATCATGCAGCGATATCATGCAGTTTTTTTGGGTGTGCATTTAGATAAAAGGCTGGAGAGTAAAATATACTACTTTTAATCCCGAAAAAAACAGCTGTTCCCGTCGTAAAACCTGTTCTATTCTATCAGGGAAGTGAATCATTTCAGCGTAATATCGTTTGCGTATCGTTGAATAGTGATTTTAGTGCCTTCCCAGTTGTTCGCCTTACGTGTCATTTAGAATACGCAACTCATTATTAAATCCCTATGAGAACGCGGGCGAAGTCCGCGGGTAACAGCTAGTTTTCCATAAAAATGGCAAAAATATTACGTTTAGCCTACCGTCACTTTGTATTATTTCCAAAATTTCAATTAAAATCAATAGCAAAAATGCTCCCATGATTTTCAGAACCACCTAGGGTCAGGCGGGGTAATTATGAAACAAAAATATGAACTTTACAAATTTAAATAAAATAAAGCGCCTTTATACATCTGCAAAAGCATTCATATTATGAAATGCCGCACTATCTATCTGGCATTACTGTCAGTTTGTCACTATGCGCACTAATTAATATAGTTTGTCCACAAAATGGGTGTCTCATTTTTTTCCGCCTCTATGGGGAAAAAATGAGACACCTAAGTTTAAAAATAAGACAGCGAACAACTTCTATAGTTTAAACATTTTTAAAGCGGCTGGGTAAATTTAAGACGTAGTGGGAAAATATGATACAATGTGTATAAGTAAGTTTCAAATATCTTTTACTATGACATTTTTTTTTTCAAAAAATCAAAACTTGAACATTATGCTTAATATTCTATTAGTCTTTGGAATGCATTTTTTAGGAAATAGCATATTATAAAAAAAAAACAAACTAGATACATATACGACTACGTTATTGAGGTCACAATTATTAATAGGAACTAGAAAATTGACAAGAAAGTTTTAATAAAATCAAAATTTTTCAAATGCGGTCAATTATAAGACATTAAAAATCTATTTTTTAATATACTTTTCAAGGTCTAAATCGAACATTAGGGCACCTCTTTTATTTTTTTGCATCGGTGATGGCAACTTCATGACGATTTCGTCATTGTGTACTGAAAAAATAATGTGATTATCAGGATAGACGGAGAAGATCTTTTTGTTCGCTTCAAGTAAATAACTGACAAATTTTCTTCATCATCTGATCCTTCTATTCATGCTATATAATAGTTTTGTTTCTTTTTAATTGTATTAACCACAATAATGAAATCACTGATTCCAAATTCGAGAGCAACTACCGGTTTCTTTACTTAATTCCGAGGTATTATGATAAATTCATTTCACTAGTCTGTCTTATTTTTACACTGTGAGGTGACTTATATTTTCCCGAAGAGGCGTCTCATATTTTCCCAAAAATTTGAAACGTCTGTTCCGTGCTCTAGCGCATACGAGACAGAAATGGCGGCGCGAACACGGGAGTATCATCCCAGCCGCGAGCGCCGGACGGTAGGTAGCGCGCGCATGACGCGTGGGCGAGATACGAGGTCAAAAGTTTGTTGACCCTAACCGAAAGTTTTCGCGCCAAAAATTGCAAGCAAAAATGAAATGTACTGAAATTTTTACATAACAATCAGATAATGTAATATAAATTTTGTACCTTCTTGTACAAACACTAAGGCTTGTTTTTGTGTGCAAAGAAACAAATTATTGATTATTTTTAATGGAGATTTTTAAGTGTCTTATTTTTACCCAAAATATCAGGTGTCTCATTTTTACCCCACTTGACCCTATCAAATATTTTGATACTGTTTCTTTTTTTAACAGTATTCATGCAAGGCATGGCTGGTATATTCAAGAAGCTTTACAATGTTCGTTCATCTAATCGCTCCAAAGGTATGTTGATGTATTGCAGTTAATTATTATGCACAACTTACACTTCAGAGCTAAACAAAGAGCGGTAACAGCTCAGCTGATGTATTTACTGAATTTTATTTCCTGAATTTTTGAGGCTAATACAAATTGTTATCTCTACTTTATGACTTTGGGTTTTTGGTTTTACTGTGGCCATTAGTTCTATACCTAAGTCACCTACTCGAATTAGGTACCTACATTATACACTTTATAAACATGACCTGTAAAATTCATTTTCAGTGGTGTTTCCCCCTACGTATGAAAACGTACGCGATGGATTTGTAGTGATGGTAGAAGGGTATTCATTTGGTACTATGATTATATCATTAGCGGCGAATGTTCAAGCATCACAATCGTTGAAACACTTAAGCCTACTGCACGCTCCGTTCTACACGACTGCATACAGATGGGGCATGAGGCATTTGCTACTGTAAGTTCTACTTTTATAGACACCTCAGTTTGCCAAGCAGGGATCTTTTGAGGGTTTCGTAGTCTACTAGACCTTATCATATCGTCAAGTCAGTCTGTCTGTCTGTATGCCGCGCCCTCATATCTTCGTCAGTTTTAAAGATATCGACATGTTTGGTGAGAATATAGATCGTGTTGTCCCAAATATAGAAATGTAGAGAAAAAATTATCCTTCCCAAATGGGAGGCAAAAAAAAATTCGCCTGTGATATTGAATAGGGTATCGTTGAATAGATCTTTTAAAACTAAGGGAAGGTTTCTTTGAAACAAACTTACTATATAAAACTTTTCGGGGCGCTTTTGACTCATAATTTGTTCCAGCCGTAACTTCTAAAGTATAAACGCTAAAAAGAAATGGAATTAGTTTACAATCTGAAGTTACCATGAAAACTTTAACGGATACTGTACCACTAAAGAGTTCAGAAAAATTAAATATTTTCAATTTACGGTTGGTAACCATACAGCTGCAAACAAACCAGCACCAAAATAAAGTTTATTACGCTGAAAAACCTGATATTTAAACGTTGACTACGAAACATTATTCGTGGGCGTGTCTGACACGCTTTTGGTCAGTTTTTTTTATGAAAGGTGTTAGTACAACCATTTTTTTTTAATTATCGTTTTTATTACAAATTCAAAAAATACTCAATGAAACTTATTTTTTGTAGGTGGCCGAATTATGTCAGAGGCACTAGCTCATACACGGATACTCACAAAGTCTGGAGTCGGCGCTATTACTTCATGGATGAGTTCATTCCTGCCTGGATGAGAGTTTTAATACCCTGGGTTTCAAAAAAAGAATGGGAACAAGAGCAAAATGAATATAAGCGATACGTACGCTATGCAGAACCCGCTTTTGGCAAACATTATAGGTATCCTAAAATAGAATTTCACGACTTTGCTTCAGAAATAATTACAGGCGAATCGATAGACGAAATGTATACAAAAGAAAATCAACCATATTAGATATTTATTATAGTACATTTATTTATACGTCACAAAAAACGCCTAAAACTTAGTACTTACTTAACCGCCCCGTCTCAATTCCGCACGCGGTTATGCAACCATAAATTTACAGGTTAGTATTGGTTAAATAGCCGTTAGTAACCGTAAATTTTACGACTATATTAAGTATACTGTAGAATAAATCATTTGATTTTCTGAAAACAAAGATTGTTTCGTGCATCTGAGGGCATAACGTGCCCCAGTCCCG
The DNA here is from genome assembly GCA_024500475.1 of Phthorimaea operculella. Classification (NCBI taxonomy): domain Eukaryota; kingdom Metazoa; phylum Arthropoda; class Insecta; order Lepidoptera; family Gelechiidae; genus Phthorimaea; species Phthorimaea operculella. The sequence continues at coordinate 3,409,822 of JANFCV010000035.1, read as the reverse complement.
GCTGCTGTCTATGATTAATGACGTATCTAGAGACGGCGGTCTTTGCTCAGCCATAACCAGAGGACTACTATTTGTAGTAGGAGATTGAAGTTTGTGCCTCTAGACGGTGTGCGGTCTACCTCGGTGCGAAGTATAAATAAAAGGTGTATAGGTAATCGTCAAATGTTGTCGCATACGCCAGGATCCCTGCAAGTGCGACAAAGAGGCGCATATTTCAGGGTGGTCATAAACTCGCGCGTGCACTGTACCTATATAGATGGTATTATGTGATAGTAATAAGAACTTCTAACAGAAACTGTACAACTTTTTAGTGGTACGGTACATAAGTGTTTCTTGTATATAGTAAGACATGATTTCATGACATAATTTTTATAATAATAAAATAACAATGCTCGGATTTTTTTAAAGATGAAATGTTTGTTATTCTATGAAATTTATGATTTCAGTCGGTAGGTATTGCTGTACGTATTAGTTGTATAAAAATAATGATGTACCTACCTTTTATTTAGTTTGAAAAGTTTTATTGCTAATTAAACAAAGTTGAAATTTAATTTCTCTCTCTCTTTGTGTGGGACACTGAGTCGTCCAACGACCCGACGAACCCAGACGGTGCCAGAGTTTTACAATTAAATTGAAATTCTTATTTGGTTATAATGTTTTGGTCGTTTTCAGTCCTTTCTTTTAGAATTTTTATTTTTTCTATAACAACTCAGTGACTATCAAGAACACGCGTTGTTTTGAAAGTGTTTGAGTACTTCTAAGATGTCAACACAACGTCTAAGCAGTTTTAAAAGTTTGTAACTACTTATGGCGTGCTTATACAGGGAGTAACAGAAAAGGTATAACAAGCCGAAAGGAGGTCAAGGTTCTCATGAAACTGAACAACTTTCGCCATGGAACATGGGTCGAAATATAAAAAAAAATTTGGACCTCCCATACAAAATCGGCGATCAGCTGATTGATTTACTATGGGAGGTCCAATTTTTATTTTCATTTTTCGACGCATGTTCCATGGGGAATGTTGTTCAGTTTCATGAGTATCTTGACCTCCTTTCGGCTTGTTATACCCTTTCTGTTACTCCCGGTATAGACATGTTATAACCAACTGTGCCTACTGGTGGTAAATAAAAATATAATGGACACGGATGACGTCGCGGGAACCAGCTAGACAGGCATATTGATATATTCAATTTGAACAGAGATTGCTTCTCTCCACAACGTGTACGCCGTTGATATACTGCTTCAATATCTTCAAAGACGAGCGAACCTACAACAAATACAGGGTGACCCAAATAGTAACGTCAAAAGAAAAAAAAAACTGTTTATACTCACTCATGTGGTGAGTATCCAAATCACCCCCAACTACTATGTTCCGTGATTTTTCGTGCTTAGTTTCCGAGTTATTCAATTGGTAAAATTGTAAATTACAAATCTCACATATCAAATTTGGGCCAATCGTGTCCTTCTTTTTTTTAAAAACATCCGCTTAAAAACACCTTACTCATACAAAAGTAACTTTAAAAGGTGAATAACTTGGAACTGCCAAAAGTTGTTGAACATACCTAAATTATGAGGGTGATTCAGATACCTCACTCAGCATAAGGAATTTAAAGTCTCCTGACGTCACAGTTTAGTCCACCCTGTGTTTTCCACACGAGCATGCAGGTATCGCAGATTTTCCACATTTTTCTTAAATCTATCTGTAAAATAAACGACGATGCGGGGTTTCGCAACATAATATTTTGTAAACATTGTGTCGGTGTATTGTTGTGTTCTATCATAAATAGAATTTTGCAGCATCGCCAAACAAAGATCAAGTCCCAAGTCCCTTATCTACTCTGAAATAGGTAAGGGGTAATTTTTTTTTTAAATATTTACTAGAAACGTCACGTCATACAAACTTTACGATGTACTTTGCAGAGAACTTCTTTTATAATAGCTTCTCCACAATAAAATCAAACGTCCTTACTGCAGCATTAGCTCCATTATTCACGAAATGTGGCGAACATAGAATTCTTTTTTAAGACTTTGCGAAAATACTATGTAAACAGTTTTATAATTAGAATTTTTCTTCTTTATAGACTGAAGTCCATGTATTCGAATCATCCTACCTTTAGAGCATTGTAGGTAACTAAAGGCGTTAAAATAAGTTTAATTCAAAATGTTGGTAATTATGAGTAGCACAATAGATATCTATTATTACATCCTAATTTCTCTATCCTTCATCAGGATAATAATTATGATCGAAAGCTGTCCTACGACGATGAAAATACCTTCAGTAGGTACAAATAAGTGTAGGTATGTGAGCTAATGTGGTAATCAATAATTCAGTGAGATACCTCTATCACCCTTAAGAGCGATCCCTAGAGACAAGTTTTCATACAAACGTATTCCCTTGTTTTTTTTTCTGAAATATTGTTTTTTTATTTCATTAAGTCCTATTATAGGCACACACGGTAGACGGCGCACGGAACGCTAAAGCCAATGCCCATTTTTTAAAAATATTACCTACCTACGAGAAGAAATTAAATAAATAGAAAATAAAAATTGCTTTATTTTCCAAAATTTATTATTAATTAAGTATTCGAAAAAATAAAAAGAGAACATTATACCTCTACATGCATTACTCGGGAAGATAACAGGGGAAATAGGTCGTAATGAAAATTCGGAAAACTGGCATCACTCGGGTATCCTATTAAGTGGTTACGAAGCGTCACATAAATTAAACATACGGTAGGTAGGTACATCTATTTTGATTTTGATGGAAACAAATTTAGGTATAGGTAGAGTTTTAGTACCTATAGGTACGGCTTCATAGGCGACTAACACTCTTAACATCCATTTACGCGTTATTTTCGCGAAACGCTATCGCATGCGTGTATTTCTCGCCAATGATGAAAACAGATGATAAAAATAATACTTACATAGAACAATATGTAATTTAAGTTTCTAATATAAGTTACGCAGTCCTTTAAAAATATCCGCAGACAATGTAAAGCAGTGCCTTTACCTAACCTTAACCTCGACGGATCATAACTCTTAGCGGAGAGGTTAGCGTCAAAAAAGAACCTCAACTTTGCAAATCGAGATAGAAAGCTAAAATTCAGTATGAAGATACTTCTTTACCTACTGATCAAAATTGAGGGTGTTGCCAAGTGGGCCTTAATTTTTCACGGTTTTGATCAGTAAGTCAATAAAAGTACTTGCATGCCAAATTTCACTTTTATTCCATGTGCAAAGGTTGAGGACGCTAACCTCCCTACTATGGGCCAGCCCTGCCAACTGCCAGGGGCAGGGTCCCTTCACAACAATGAACCACCTCGGACTCGAACACACAACTTTTTGAATGACTTTACTTCACAAGGCCGCGCCTCCGTACTACGGCAAAGGTAGACCTCTTTAATTATTCACCCGCGATATTTTAATAAGGGCTAGGTGCGAATACTTATAATTTGTTTTTTTTTTGTAGCGATACAGTTAAAAAAAAACTGACTCGCCTTTTGATTGCTTTAACGATGTTGTTACTTAGTTCTTCTGTTTTGGTGTACTCATACCGATAAATGAACGGGATTCTTTCAAGATAAATCTCTTATTTTTTTTTATTATGTAAGGGATATTTTATTGGTCGTGTTCTTAGAAAAGTTACACAGGGTGTAAGGGACGGTGTAGCAAAAGCTTTGCAGGCGAGCTCAGACCATGAAACTGAACAGCTTTTCCCATGAAACATATGGTGGTAAACGAAAAAAAAAACGACTTCCCATAAAAAGTCAGTGACCTGATCGAGAAATTTGTATAGGACCGGACGTCGGATACACATTCTCTTAAACCACGTATATCTAATTTAAAAGCTCTCGTTTCATAGTAGCATCTTTTAGTAGCTAAATCTTTTGTTTGTCAACACTCCATCTCTGTTTCGTAACGCATCATCATAATGTGATGCAGTGTTGACGTATATCCAGTGGTGTGGTTAAAATATATGACCCAAATAACATGATTTTGGGTATTCATGCTTCTTTCTCTTCTATTCGAGTGAGACACCGAGTCGTCCAACAACCAAAAGAACTCTACCTACTAACTATGAACTCATCAGAATATTTAAAAGTTTCCATTACATAAGGAGTGTTTGCGATCAGGAATTCCAAAATAAAGGTAGTACAAGATTATAGACAACTGCAAAGAGTCTTCAGTAGCAAGTAGAAGTAGTTCCACGGTCATCTGCACGTGATGTACTAAGTATTAACTAAAGAAATCTAAGGGAACTTTTAAAAATGTTAACATGTTTTCGCACTCAGCCATTTTTTACCTACTTCGCCCGAAAGCGTTTGATCTGAAAATCAATTTAGTGTGCCACAATGTGTGCGGAATAACCGCATTTGACGTTAAACAGTTTATGGCACGGGCGGCGGTGCCACAAAATAGAGAACAATAGAGAATTTACAGAAGGACAGCTCGCCCCTTTTTCAGCTCATTTACACCTACCCTACTCCCTAGGGCCACTATTTGTGAATTTCTGAAATGAGTTAACTGAAATATACTTAGCTACATTACTTACATTATCACACTTACACAATAACACACTACAAAAATATTTGCACTTGCGAGTCGCTGTTTTGCCGTTCGCCCTCACCAAACGCTGTTGATACTTAACTAAGTCCTAGCCGGTGCGCGACGGTTTGGTCTCCTGCGTAAAAGACAGCCGTGTAGATATCTGTGTGAGAGTAGTGACGTTTCCTTGACTGTAACCGTCTCTCTGGTCTTCAAGCAACCGTCGTCCCCGCCGGCGGCGACGCGGAGGTCCCTCATTTGTGTCCTTCTTTGGCAACTACCGGCATAGACACAGTCCGATCCGTTCTTCCCAGAACAACTCGTAAGCCCAGTCAAGCCCCATGGGCGTGATTGGGCTGGTTGTTTGAACAACCACCCACACACATTCGGGTGAGCCCTCGCTCCCCACCAAGTAGTTAGGTGTAGTTATTGGGGGTCCCGGGACGGATTAACATAGAGACCATTATAAAAAAAATATACGTCTCTCTGTATTGGGCGCCCGCAAATACTAACTGTGTGGCGGTGGTGCTAAAGCGATATCACTCACCTGAACTGAACGTGAACATGGGCCGAGGTTAATACACTTCATATCTCATCACGTGAACACGAGGTGCCTGAGTATACTACCTATATTCATTCATTACTAAGTATGTATATGGGCTCAAAAGTTTGCTAACTTGAATTGGAATAGAAGAGCCCACCGGATCCACAATCGAGTATAAGTAAAAGGCAATTATTTAACACGGTGACTGAAATCCTTTTCAGGGAACTGTCTATTAAGTCACAAAAAAACTAGCTTGGCAGTGATTATATATCTTAGTAACTATTAAACTATACAAGCAACAAAATGCTAGGGTCAAAAAAACTAAAAAACGGCTGCTACTGTAAGGTATCAAATATATCAAGCGGGGTCAGTGTAAAACTGGTTGGGGTATTAAAAAGCCTAGTGTGGCGACTAATTTTTCCGAGGGGATATGAAACATTCTTTATTGGCGACTATTGGCTTTCATTATAAAAATACACATTTGGCAGCGATTGTTAGGTAGCTTTAAAACTAAAAATGGGTATTATAATAATGCATTTGGATATTAGAATATTGTTTGCAGAGTCGTAAATTCTTGAAAAAGGCGCCAAATGCGATCGTTTGTCTGAGCAGTGTGGGGGCTGCGGAGCGGGGGGTTGAGCGCGTTTCTTGCCAATAGCAAGCGGCAGATGCACCTGCCCTCAATTGTTCAAAGTTTACATTTGCAAGCATATACTGGGGCTAGCCATCCGACAAAACTTACCAGTTTACCACCCCGCCTATCGAGGCAAAGTCAATACCGATCGGATTAAAAAGAAAGAAAGGACGCCCTACCAAGTCATAGCCTGCATTAATAATGCAATAGGTAGATTTTTATATTTCTTTAAAACTTTTTTGTGACTAAGTTAACTACATATTTTGAGTATTCAAGGAAAATTAATAAAAAAGGACAATGAATCAAATTTTATGCCTTTTATTGCACGCTATTTAAATTAATAAAACAGAACTAGAAAAAATGAACCTACCTACTTTGAGTACCTATCTATATTTACAAACAATGCTTATGTTTGAGTTCTTACGTAATTATTGTAGGCAACTCTAGTTACTCAAATTACGTAGGTTCATTTAAAGTTCATTTAAAGAGGGAAATTTATAATAAATGAAATAGTCAAGAAAAAAATAGACCAAGAATAGTTTTTTAGTATGCCAGAATTTGGTTTATTTAGATCCCTATAAATGTAGCCAAAAGTATTTTTTTTAATATCTTGTTTGTATTTATTACAAACAAGATAACTTGGTCAAGTTTATAAACAACCCCATTTCAGAAATTATGAAAGCCTATTTTAACTTAATTATCCGCCAATAATTTGTCGCCTTAGAAGAAATTCAATTGCCACAAAAGAAAATCACTGCCAGATAAAATTGAAATAAAACCTCAAAACTCATTTAAAGGTCGCCGCTTTCTTGTTAAGATGCTACCTCAAATTAGTCGCCAAAGTAGTCTTTTTACTACCCATTTTCAGTTTTTTTAAGACTCGGAATGGTATCAATTTGTCGCCGCGTTAAATACATGCCTAAGTAAAATACCTAAAGTATTAATTTACCATAAGTTAAAGTAAGAAAAAAATATACCATTTTAAATGCACTCAGAATCCGGATGTGGGAGCACAGGAACAGATCCGAATGGTTTTTTTCTGGTGCACGATAGCCCGCGTTTGCTCCATCCGCCTGCTCCATCGATATCCACTGTGCACGAGTCTTTTATTTTCAAAATCCGTAGAGAACCTAGTACGGAGTGAACTGTAGGTACCACTGTTCCTCCGTCCGGAAGATCGGATCCGTCACGCACGCCGCATGCCATAAACCCGCACGTTAATGCGGTCCAGTGTATGGTACAGTCTCTCCCGCTCACTGATGAACAATCCAAAATGAAAGGTTACGATTTTTTCAAACTGTAATATTTAACAGCAATAATTACTTTCTTAGACGCAGCACCGTTTATTGAATCGTACAACATCGTCTGTCGACGACCGATTTGTCGGTATCAATCACAAGAAAATCGAAACCTTAAAAACGAATTAGTTCATGAATAAGCGTGAGTGAGTTTTGGTTTTTTGAGATTTTACAACCAAAGGAGCGGGGTCGGGGTCGTTTAATACATTCGACAGACCTTACCAAATATACTAACAGAGATTTAACTTAACGATAGGTAATGATCAAAGCTTCTCAGTTTTAACTATATGGGATCATCCCTAAATCTCCTGCTATATCTACTATTTATGCCACTATTATACGAAGGTGTATTGTAATAATAAATAGATAATTGGCTCTTTGGGACGAAATCGGATTATAATTAGCAAGCCTATTTTGAATTATTATGAGAATACACGCATGCATGTTAATATAATTACCACTATGGCGAGTAATGTCGATTTGTGCGTAGCGCTGCCGTATGCGTTAGAAAATGCGGTTTACCACCTTACTTTTATACGAAATGTCAATAGGTTTGACAGACGCCTACGCCGGTTCATAACGCATGCGTTACGCAACGCAAAAATAACTTACAAATAGACGTTACGTGTGTTTCTCGCTTATTATTATACTGTTCCTAATACCTGTAAAAGCAACAGTATCAATATCAATCTAATACACACGCGCGTATTGTAATGCGGCACGAGGATATAATTTAACCTGAGATATACTAATTTTGGGGGTAATTAAATGGCGATTATCTAAACCTAATTAATGTGAAGTCCCCAAATGCCGAATGGCTCTAAGGTGTTTGGATAGAAAATTCGGTTGTGGTAATACAGTTAAGGGCGTTGCACACGTGAAGATATGCAAGGATATACGTTACCTATTATACAGGATGTAAAAAATTCAACTTCAAGGATTACATTACCTACTTATTATACAAGTTGTAAAAATGTAAAAATAACTTTAAATATTTTAAGGGGTGAATGAGTCCGTAAAACTGAACAATTTTCCCTAAGGGACATAGGTCATAATATAAAAATATCATTCAGAGCCGAACTATTCAGCTTGTATGGTAGGTCCAATATTTTCTTCACATTTCGACCTATGTTCCTTGGGGAAAGTTGTTTAGTTTCATGGGTCGATTCACCCCTTAAAATATTTTCAGATGATTTTTTTACGCCTTAGGTATATTATCACAATCAAGGTATCACTAACGGCTTAGATACGATAATATGTTTTTAATTTTTACTCGTATTTACTCTTTAAACACTGCCTAAAAGAAAGCTACTATTACTACTAACTGTATATTTTGGACCTTTAGATAAATCGCTTGACATCTTCAGATGAGTTAATCCCGCATCGCTCGATATCTTACAATAGGTACTGTAAAAAGAAAATGTAGTGATGGTTCATACAAATTGTATGGTGAGCGATATTTTATCTAAAATATTATCGCATCTCCACCGTGTGTGACGCGTTTTACAGTTAATCCAGGTATTTTGGGACTGTCGAGTTCTAAATTTAGCATATAGTCTAAGCGGGTACGGTCAAATTTCACCCGAAAGCTGTTTTGCCGGCACAGTTGATGCCGCTTTGCTCAGTGATACTAGGGACCATTGTGAATGATTCCATCCGAGGAAATGAAAAATCCATCCACTGGATTTCAAGATGGCGGACCTTCGTTTTTTTATATGGCACTAAAAAAATAATTCTGCTGGAGCCCATCGTGTGGGGTATCAAATGAATGGGCTAGACGAGACAATTTCAAAAATATAACGTTTTACTATATTTCAGTTGCCGACTTAGAAAAAAATCAAGTTACATTTTCAAAAGTAGTCAAAACATGCCAAGTTTGAGGTCCAGTAGATACAAAATGGCTAACATATAGTTTCTTAAAAGTATGCCAAATGATCCACCATATCCTGAACTCTAATATGACGAAAGGAATTTCGAAAATAATAAGATTTAATGTATATTTTGCAATGGAAAGTAGATCATTGGGAACTGCAGTAGGTTATTAAGAACTGCTTGTGCGCCTCCATTAATGTTTAAGATGCAATGCTTCTCACGATTGCTTTTACACTTAAAGATAGATTATGATGTGCCGGATCATTTAGAATCTGCGGGCACGGTTGTGCCCCCGCCAAGTCGAGTAAAAAGCGGATTTGCCATAGGTACCATGTTGATCTACTCATGAATGTTATCTCACTTTAGTAGACCTGCTGTAAGAAAACAAATCATTTTAGAAATACTAAGTAGTGCCTGCTGTGAAGTTTTTATTTTTGTCTTATATTTGTTTCAGTGTACAATAAATGATTAAATAAAATAAAAATGTTTCTCTCGAAACAGTTCAAGCCAATTTTGACACGGAACAACGATATTTTGCATAACATGTGTTTCAAGAACCCAAATATTGAATATTTCAAAACTTCATTTAATTCCATTATTAAAGCACTTTTAGATGACATGTAGGTACCTACATGAATGAAGTGAGATAAAAAAGCCTTACGTAAAGATATAAGATACCTACTATCAAAACACAACTAAAAAAAAAGCAAGTCTCACCACTAATTACATCTACCACAAAAAAATTAGAGTTTTCGTACATAAAATATTGACTTAGAGTACGGTCGTTCCAATAGGCCATATTTGACAGCCCATACTAAAAAGACACATCATCAAAGAAAAACAGCCTTATATCTCAAAGTTGTCAAATATGGCCTATTTGAGCGACCGTAATTAAATAATTACAAAAACAAACAATCTTATACTTACTACTTGCAAGATATATTTTGTTAAAGACAGCCAAGTCCGCCACTCCACCAGAAAAGTTGTGTAATCTACGAGTCCACGACGTTTTATACACTAACATGATTGTACAATAAAAACTCGACGGCCGGTGTGGCGCAGTGGTTAGTATGACTGCCGTGTTCAATTCCACTGGGTGGGGTCACTCGCAAAGTTGATATTTATTACTTTTTGAATTTGTTCCCAGTCTGGTAAGGACATTGCAGGCTGAACAACCTGATTGTCCGAAAAGTAAGATGGTTTCGTGCTTCGGGTGGGCACGTTAAGCCGTCGGTCCCGGTTGCTGTCTATCATGGCGGTCGTTATACAACCATGTCAGAGACCTGCTTCTTGCAGTAGGCGGTTGAAAAACTCTGACACCAGGGTTCATCGGGGGACATCGGGTCGTTGAACAACTCGTTGTCCCACACGAACAGACAGAGAGAGAGACAATTAAAACTGAAATGAATGCTGTTTCGCTGTAAATTTAAAATGTATTTACACAGAATCACATAGTTAAATGTTTTTTTTTATATTCTTAAACTTAACTCTTAAGTATTTTACTCCATTTAGAGCATTCTATATCTGCTAAATGACATATGTCAATTTTTATCCAACATATCGTTAAACGGTCTCAACTTTGGCCGAAACTTATGGTACGGCAAAGCCTCTTTTTACTCGACTTGGCGGGGGCACAACCGTGCCCGCAGATTCAAAATGATCCGGCACATCATAATCTAGCTTTAAGTGTAAAAGCAATCATGAGAAGAATTGCATCTTAAACATTTATGGAGGCGCACAAGCAGTTCTTGCTAACCTACTGCAATTCCCAATGATCTACTTTGCATTGCAAAATATACATTAAATCTTATTATTTTCAAAATTCCTTTCGTCAGGTTAGAGTTAAGGATATGGTGGATCATTTGACATACTTTTAAGAAACTATATGTCAGCCAATTTGTGCCTACTGGACCTCAAACTTGGCATGTTTTGACTACTTTTAAAAATGTAACTTGATTTTTTTCTAAGAGGGAAACTGAAATTTTGTAAAACGATATATTTTTGAAATCGTCTTGTCTAGCCCTTTCATTTGATACCCCACACGTTGGGCTCAAGAAGAATTATTTTTTTAGTGCCATACAAAAAAACGAAGGTCCGCCATCTTGAAATCCAGTGGATGGATTTTTCATTTCCTCGGATGGAATCATTCACAATAGTCCCTAGTATCACTGAGCAAAGCGGCATCAACTGTGCCGGCAAAATAGTATTTTTTTGCTAAGGACCATGACTAAATAGATTCGGCTTAATGCACAATAATGGTTGGTGCAATGTTTTATTTCGAGATGGGATTTATCTACTGATGGATCAGCGGTCAGTTGGTAATATAACTTTGCTTGTACTTACTAATAATATCTCATGCTAATGCTAAACCCACCACCAAATAAAAATAAAAACTTTACTCAAGTACTTTCTCAACGTTAATTTATTTTGTTTTTGAAAGTATTACCTAGTTGATACCTAGTTGACCGAGATTCCTCGGTTTTTCAATAGAAAGCGTTGTTTTTCGAACGTTTTTTTTTTAAATGATACATATCTAGATAAATTTATCGCCTCCGAAAAACCCTAGATACGACATTTCCAGAAAATCGTTGGCACCGTTTCCGGGATTTCGAATACAATTCTTGCTCGTTTAAAGGTATTAGATAGATTATCAGTGTAGGTACCTATGTAGTCTTACGCTACACACAAGTCTATCAATAATCGAGTAGATTAATCTACTAAACGAATTATATCATTATTTACTTAGTGGATTATTAAAGTTTCCTGTTTGCTTAACAAACTTGGCAAATGAGCCCCTCACCACCATTCATCATAATTAATTTGCGAAATAATTGGGGCACGATTAATTTGGTCTCAAAGTCTTGGCCCATCCGAAGGGAAAGAGGGGCTTATTGTTTTCGTATCTACCTAACAACTGAACCCCCTTTCGGGTAGAACCTTCTTTAAAAATAGGATTGCAGGTGACAGGCTGGTGGTGAAAAGGATTGTGGGACCAAGTCAAGAACAGTTGAAATTACAAAGGACGAAAAAAGGATAGACAAAATTACCTATCTCAAAAACTTTCTTTCTAAATGGGACATGATGAATTTTACGACTAACATTCCTTTCGATATTAAAAGCAGCTTACACACGAACCTTCGTAATTGAAGATCTGCAATTGTTTGATTTCCTGTGAAGGCATGATTTTTGTTGCTATAGATGCTTATTTATTGTAATGTGTTTCATTTAACTATAACGTGATTCGTTTTTCACTCTGTGTTACAACTTTATATACCTACCTAAGGCCATTCCGGTAGCTCAAATAGCAAAGTGATGGAACGGTACTTTACTGTCTCGGGTTTAAATACGGCCGATGTCGTATTTTTTTTCGATATATATCTTTGATTTATGGAAACGTGATTCGATATCTTAAGATACATCTTGTGCTCTGCGAACGAAGCTGCGGGCCACAGATAGAGATGAAATTGGAAGGAACCTTTGATTGATTTGCCTAATGTTTCTTCAAAGCCATTGTTCTCGTGAAAATGAATCCATTTTATTTTGTCATCGGCATTGAATAATTCAGTTCCCCAGAAATTATAAAGGAATGAATAATATTTCTGGCTGCGATTCCCCTTTTATCGCCATGGAATTATGAATCTTTTGTTTATTTTGCGCCTTTCAATGGAAATTCGAATAAATCCTTTTCTAGCCATTCGCTTGATAAGGTTTTGAGAAATAGAACTGGATTGCTTATTGAATTCTTAATAAGTACTTAGTATTTCCCCTAGAAAGTAAAATAAATATCTACCTACCTTACGAAGGTACTAAGTAATTACACTTCTCTACTATTGCTATGCTTGAAATTGAAATAGTTATTTTATAGGATAAAGCAAATATAAAATTAATATACTTATACGTAGGTACCTAGGTACCTTGTTAAGAAATAAGTACTAAATAGGTACAACTGCACCTACCTACTTACCTACATTTATAAAAAGTAATTTATTAGCATGTTGCTAATATAAATAACAAGTTACTAATGTTGACATACCTACCTATTTTTAAAAACATGCATTAGCATAAGTATAATTTATTACAAGATTGCGTGCATTTGTTAATTAACTGCCTGCAACTGTAACTGTCAAAATAAAGACCGAGCGCGGCGGCGTCGTAGTGCGCCGTTAACGTGACAGAGTCGTACGGAGGGCGCGCCGTCTGCCATCACCAATTCCCCGCCAAACCAGTACAAACCAGTCATACTATGAACGACGCTTTCACGTTGAAGGCACTCTACGACGCCGCTGCGCTCGGTCTTTATTTTGACCTTTACTGTAAAAAAAATACATGTCTGAAAATGGAGTGCGAGTTTTACACAATACCTTTTTTATCTTAACAAAATGGAACGCATGAGTACATACACGTCTGGGTACTTAGAAGGGCTGAAAAGTGACAAGGGACCCCTAACTTCCGGTAGACCCGCATAATGTTCGCAGGAAATACAAATATAGGGAAGGCGGGAACGAAAGGCGGAAAGCCTATTTACAGTGTGTCAGTGTTACGTGCCCGCTCGTGAAACTGAAAAAAAGAATGTATTGGAATTTTTAATGCACTCACAGCGCTATATTATTCTCATAAATTAAATAATGAGAAAATTGAAAAATTCCCAACTAAATACACAAAAAAAAAATTACAGCTAAATAGTTGCTTAGTCGTCGCTTCGAGACGAGCATCAAGATGTTAAGAAATTCACCAGGTTCCGCTAGGTGCCCGTAGCTCAGTCGGTAGAGCGGTGGAAGTCCCGGCGGTCGCTAGTGAATTTTTCAATTTTAATTAAATAATGAGTATTTAATTTATGAAAAAAAGAACCCTGATATGTACAATTACACCAACTATACACGCCTATGCCTACACTAACATGTGATAGGATATTTGGGAAGTGTAAGTATTATCTAATGGTAGGCGAGCAGAGACAGGCTCATTATGTTTAAACTGGTATGTGTGTGGGTGTTTAATTTTTCAATTCCATATATGCACTTATTTCGTTGTCTTTTAACCACTTGTTAACTCAGTATTTTAGTTATGACCAGCTATTTGTCACCGTTTAAAAACTTATTTTATCAAAGCTTCTTGTGCTTGCGTTAATAACTATTATCTAATGTGTTTGTGCCTTTTAATCATGAAAGGTTCTTACTTTTTAAAGTTTGCTACCTGTAAATATGTCGTGTGGGTATGTTTATGTTGTTCAGGTTCTAGTGCGTTTGTTGCGGTATAATACCTACCTAGGCTCAAACCTATCACACAAGTGGTTTGCGAGCAGATGCGGAGCGGAGCGGACGCCCGACGGATGTAGCGAATTAGCCGCATCCGTTCGCAAACCGCTGGTGTGATAATTTTTTGGGATACCTGTGTCTTTTAAATAACTTTCAACACATTAGAAATAACATCACGCAAAACGCTCACGGAAAAACTCTCATAAGTAAAAATGTTGTAAGTGGGTGATGATATTAACAAAGTCTTCACATCACTGATCATACGAGAATATTAAACACAAATAAACACTGCACTGCAAATGCGTCGTCTGCATAGATCTGTTCAAATAAACAGTTATTTCTTATGATGTTGCGAACTTACGAATAGTTTCACCTAGTTAGTTATTTTAGGGATTCTGTGTAAAATTGTTCAAGCTCTACGACTGGAAATACTTATAGGTACCTAGATGACGCAATTGGTTGTGTCAACAATTACGTAAATGGTAATAGACAGAGGAACATTGTTAGATATAAAGTTGATAGAATTTAGTTTCGAAATGAAAATATGAAAGTTCTTTACAATAAATCCTGACATGTCTTTTTAATTTTACGGTGATGTAACGGACGGTGTAGCAAAAACTTTGCAGGCGTGCTCAGACCATGAACTTGAACAACTTTTTCCATGGAACATATGGTGGTAAACGAAAAGTAATTTTCAATTTTCCATACAAAGTCAGTCAGTTTATCGTGATTTTTGTATGGGAGATCGGATTTTTTTTCTCGTTTCCCACCATTGGCTCCATTGTAAAAGTTTTGCAGTTTCAAACATGCAAAGTTTTCGGGACACCGTCCCTTAAACCCTGTATAACTGTTTTCTTTTCTGAAAATCCGAGGACAAAGTGTCACCTACGTATCATTTATTCAAGTATGTAACCTGTTTTTGCAACATATTTTACATCTATAAAATTAATAATGTCCAGTTTTTCATCACAATAACACACGTTATATGAACTCTGTTCAGTAAATTAATCACTTCGGAAAATGATACCTTTCCAAATTATTAATTTATGAACCTGTCTACGCAATACCATTTTTCTTTTTTTATGTCCTCGAAAACAGCTTAAATATGCAGTTGTGAGGGGTAATAAATTTGTTGGATAATAAAAGTGATCAACTCCTCCGGCCATCAGTGATACGAGTAGGTATCTGAAGTATGACCAACTGTGAAACGATCAGATTTGTAACAGAAAAAAATATTCTTTTCAGTTTGGTATAAATTTATAACCGACGAAAAAACAAAAGATGAGAAGGTTCTCACTTTTCACGCGATAATTTTTACTCATAACAACTGTTATCAAATTGTCCGGTCGAAATAAATGAAAGGGATAGGTACCAAATTGCCAAAATTTGTTGTTTACCAGAATTACATGTAGGATCACCCATCGCGAGTTCGCGAGTATAATATTATGAGAAGTATGAAATAAATAAACTAATGAAATATCAAGGTTTGATATCACAAGAATGTTGTAAGTACCTATATTTTGGCGAAATCCGAAATGAAGAAGTACGAAATTCTGACGAGAAAAACAAGTCAGAAAAGAAAATTTCTAAGATGCGTAAAACGACGATTCCGCAAGCGTCATTTTGTCACCAGCGAGTTTGGTAACAATGAATCCTTGGGGCCTTGCAGGTAAAAAGTTTATGTATGAAAGCTTTCAGTTTACACCAATGAGGCCTCTGGCGGCCCTTAAAATGGCAGCTTTTCAGGACAATCTTTTCTACCTTAATAAACGGCAGAACACTGCTACGAGCCTATTGGGGACCACGGTTTATTAAAAAGAAAGGTGGGTAGGTAGAATATAAAGACATTTTTCCACCTGAGTGTCGTAGCACTGAAGACCAACGTCTTTCATAGATATTTTAAATTCAACTTATTTTCTTCTAAATCTTTTAATGTATGAGTGGTAAAATATTTATTGACTTGGCAACCCAACAAGGGGACTGCTTATACCAAGACGCTATCGGAAGCAATATTTTTCGGTGACAATAGCCCCGGCCGGCCGACGACTCAGAACAGAGGGGCTACAAACTCTTAAGTGGATTAAACGTCATACAAAGACGGTTTATTAAGCGTAGTTACTCCCTGCGCGCCGCGTCACGACCACTCACTCTTTGTTAAGGTGCTTCGTCTCACTGCCACCTGTGACACTATCGTCACTTTGTTAAATTAATATGGCTTGAATACCATAAAGTACTTCCAGTGTCATGCATATTTTTTTTTGAAAACTTGCAGTAGGTATATAGCGTGATTTTTCAAATAAAGACGTAACGTAGCAAAAAACAGGCCGACTTTACAGTAGACTACACCTATAATATCATAAAACCAAATGAACTTTTATCCACGCTTTTTCCTATGTTATTAAACAATCATCTGTAGAATCATCAAGATCAAGTACCTTCATATTTTTGAGAACTCTAAACAGAAACATACTAAATTACATTCCTACACTTCTTCTGAAGAATTCTGAATGAAAATGTTACTGATAGAGAACTAATTGGCCACCTTCTTTTTAAAGTCGGTCAAATACTCATTTTGTCAAAAATTTGTTTCCCAAATTCACCAGGATTCGTTAAATTTAAACGTGCCCTTTTTAGCTAAAGTGTTCTCTGATGGCTATTTTAATTGGGGTTCTCTGTGTTGTGAAACCGAGCCAAACTTTTGACAACTAACGACCGACATTTTGTTTTTCAAATGGAGTTAGTGTAGCGAGTAGCTTCAGGACAAACCACCTTAATATATCACTTGCTATTGTTAGTCCAGACACTATCTTACCTACCTTGTAAAGTTTGCTTTTATAGACCAGACCGAAACCCTAAGCATAATTAACTTTTATACCTATCCCTTTTTAAAATATAAGGTTGACATATTTTTATACAAACACAAACGAGCTTAATTTAAAACTGTCGCTCACTTGTCTTTTTATGTTAAAAATAGATATTAAAAATTATATTAAAACATAAATAATAGATCTTGATCTTGATACACTGTTAATTTTTATTTCGTCCGCCAAATGCATTGTATCACAAACACAGCGAAAATACCTAGATGCAGCTATTTTCAAAATTTTACATCGTACCGACCGACGGACTACGCTACGGTTACTTGATGTAAAATCCTCTCTACGATTAAAGTTTGGACTTGAATGTATGGGTAGAGTAATGCGATCAGGAAGTCGGAACATTACTTTAATGGGATACGATACAAACTTTCGCCTTTTCAACTTCGAAATCTATCGTTGCCATTTATACCCAACTTATCGAATGAATAGGGGTTTGTGAAGATAGATGAAAGGTTCCTCATTGAATTCCAGCTTAGAGATGAAAAGCTCGAGGCGGTCGGTCGGTTGGTCGGTTGTAAGCTAGATTTCGGAGGTTTCGCGGTGACGTCATTGTGCGAGGGGGTGCGGGGGGGAGTGGCGCGCGCCGTTGCCGACCCCGCCCGCCGCGCGGTGCCGCCGCTGCCGCCGCCGACCGCCGTCGCTGGTCTGTGTCTGTTGCCCTGTTGCGCGCCGCGCGGCGTCCACGCGCCACGCTTGAGTCCCCGACGCTCGCCCGCTTCACGCGCCCGCGACCTACGCTACGCGTAAACAAATCGCTACTCATCTTACTACCGCACTTATTTAACTCCTTGACCGTGGAAACTTTTTCTGATCTCAGGAACTAGTTACAAAATTTTGTGTTTGTTATCAAGTGACTTTTATTGACACTCAAAAGTGCAATAGACGAAGGACACCGGCCGGGGTAAACGGCCCGTCTGCCGCCCACGGAGCGTAGTACTACTGTAATCCCTGCACTGCCGCCCACCGGGTATGCAAACAGCTATCGCTTCCGCTAATAAGGTAGGTATGTCACGCTTTCGCCACAAATTATGTCACAATTTATATTCAAAGATAGGAAACTCATGTAGGAGTAGGTATAGGCAAAGCAGTTAGTTATATCGACTGCAAGCCTCTCTAAATTTTGATGTGTGGTAAGGATAGTGTGGGCTCTACGCGATTTTCATTATAATTTCGGTAAGTTTACAAAATGCAAAAGGCATGCGGTCAATTGCCGAAATTGTTGTGAATGCAAATACTATATTACAATTGAAAATATTTATCAAGAATTTATCAATAGTAAACTGATGCCAGCACTTTGATTCAGGTACTTTTAGACATAAATTTTACAGATGAAAAATAATCAAATATATAAATTATTTTCATCTTTATAGATTATTTTCATCTTTGGGCAGGATTGGCTCTGGATGAGATAGGCATTTCTGCAGTCGGCTCTCCCACTATAATGACAATCAATGGGTTGTATTTTGAAAATTCTATTTGAATAAACAATTACACGTCTAAACGATTTGCAGTAAACCAAAGTATTATACCTAATTATAACATAAGGTGCCATTCTTCTTCTTTTCGAGTGGTACACCGAGCCATTCAACGACCCGATGAACCCTGGTGTCAGAGTTGCCGTTTAGCCAGGTAGTTAGTATCTTTCGGCGAGATAACAAAAAAGAAAAATGTACCGACCTACACGAGCGCTCTTTGAATTTCACGGAAAATATTAGCACCACTAATTCATAGTCGTAAGTAGGCAATTATTTCGAAACTGAGTATAAAGGATTCAATCAGAGCCGACCATCTGCTTAATGTAAGAAAGGATTAGGGTGATCTGGCGCGGCTGGCCTCGATTTGAGAACCACTAACGAATATCGGGTTTCTTTCCTTGCCTTCACTAAGTAGCTAGTATACGGGGTGTTAGGGACAGTGAAACGAAAACTTTGCAGGCGAGCCCAGACCATGAAACTGAACAACTTTTACTATGGAGTCAATATGGTGGGAAACGAAAAAAAAATCCGACCTCCCATACAAAGTCAGTCAGCTGATCGTGAATTTTGTATGCGAGGCTGAAAAAATTCTCCACCATTGGCTCCATAGTAAAAGTTGTTCAGTTTGATGGTCTGATCATGCTTGCAAAGTTTTCGGTACACCGTCCCTAACACACCCTGTACGCACAGTGTGCTATCGGCAAGCATGCATTTATTAAAACTGGGTGATTCTAGGTGTACTTAATGAACATCTTTTACTATGAGACGTCTGCAGAGTCACAAAAATGTAGCTGTTCCATAGAAGAACCTAATATCTTTTTTCGTGAATTTGCATAGAATCACCAGTTTGAATAAAATATGTCCGCTTGCTCGTAGCACACTGTAGACTGATGTTATGTAGGTATGTACCTACATACCTAATGGTTATGTTACTATAATAAGTATAATGTGACACCATGCGAATAGACATATTTGTATAGATCTATACTTATATTCCATCTGTCCGTTAGATATATTAGACAAAGGCCTGCTACTTGTAGTGGGCGGTTAAAAAACTCTGACACCAGGGTTCATCGGATCGTTGAACTACTCGTTTTCCCACACGAAGTGAGAGAGAGAGAGTTAGACAGCGGACATACCTAATGGTTAAACGAGGAACATTCAGTAGGTATAAGGAATTTAAATTATCTCTTTTAACGTCACTGTCTGGTCCACCCTGTATAAGAAATTATAGTAAGACTGACGGATATAGGTAATGTAATGGTTATAATACGACATCTTGTGAATAGAAATATAACACCGCTATGATGTAAGATAATGCTTGCGATGAGTGATGACTAGAGATGTCTATGCTTTGTCTGTATCGAATAGTCTTGTAGAGTTTTACATCATCGCGACAAAAAAAGAAAAACTACTTAACATACGTGATTACTTACTCATTTGTTTATTCATAAAAATATCAGTGCCGAAATAACATTACAGCTCTAATCTCGTCTTTATATTGAAAATAATTTTACTTACCTATATAAAAATTTATTATGAGTATACAGGGAGGTATACAGAGTAGAATAGCACCACCCCCTCTCTTCCCGTGGGGGTCGTAAGAGGCGACCAAGGGATAAACCCGATCCATACAGCTAGGGCCAACCGTATGGTGGTGTTTAATCCACCACAAAAGCTTTCCCAAGGAGGGTTGACGTCAGGGAGGCGGCCGGTCGTAAAATTAAGCCAAATCCTTTTGCAACACGATTTTGTGTTCAACAAAACGTGTTGCGCCGACCCCAAGTAATTGGGATAAGGGCAGGAAGATGATGAGGGAGGCCCAACGAGTGTCGTCCAAAGACATTTCTCGAGCGGTTATTCTTTTTTGCATAACATTCATGATACGTACCTACTTGTATTTTCGATAGATACATTCCATTTCCATTCATTTTCCGTACAACTTTATTGGTTGAATAACTCGGAAACTACAAAAAATCGAGGAACATACATCATCTTCCTGCCATTATCCCAATCACTTGGGGTCTGCGCAACACGTTTTGTTGATCACAAAATCGTGTTGCAAAAGATTTGGCTTAATTTTACAACCGGCCGCCTACCAGACGTCAACCCTCCTTGGGAATGCTCATAATCGAGGAACATACATAGGGTTGATTACTTGATTAGGATACCTCTCAGTATAAGGGATTTAATTTTAGTCTTTGGATGTCACTCCTTGGACCACCCTGTATCCTACTAATCCTACTATCCTTCCTACTAATATTATAAAGGCGGATGTTTGTGTGTGTGTTTGTTACGACATCACGCAAAAACGGCTGATTAGATTGACATGAAACTTTGCAGAAATATAAAAGGGCATCTGGAATAACACATAGGATACTTTTTACCACGGAAAAATGTCTCATTCCCACGGGATCACGCATTTTCCAATATTTTTGAAATAGGTGGCGTGACTGAGCCGATTCGCGTTTTAAACGTTTTCGCCGAAAACTAACAGCGACATCTCTTGGCGAATAATGCTTTTATTCACGCGGAATAATAGGTTGCAGCGGGTGAAACCGCTGACGGGCAGCTAGTATAATATAGTTTTATATTTATTCGTTTGTGTGTGCTTTAGCCAAATGATTTTTTTCTCAGAAGTACCTTCTTGAAGATAACAACTACGTTAAAAGTTATTATGTGAATTCGAACTCTACCAAACGATAAAAAATTCTCCACAGATAATGATGCCCACAATTCCTTTCAAGAGCAGTACCAGGAAAATTTTCTACAGCAAATATCTCTCTCTTTAAAAATGAGGCGCGAAGACTTCAAGCAATTTAATTAAAAATTGGAACGTAGAAAAATAGTAGTTGGAAAATCGCTAGGAACATTCTGGAGGCGGACAAACGGTTTTAACTCCATATTTCAGAGGTATCCGGCGCGGCGGCGGCGGCTAGAAACTACGGAAATAGTATTTCACAGGCAATCTCTTAGAATGGGAAATCTAATTGGAATCTGTATACGGTGAAAATGGGAGTAGGTAGGCGCTCAGGCTGTGACAGAAATATAACCCTGTTGTAGCCTGCAAATATGCAGGAGGTAGAAAATAAACCTGAAAATAAGTATTTCAACGGGTAAGCAGCCCATGACACTAAACTACTTGCAGGTCCCAAAACTCTGGCTCGGGCTCGGAAAGTTTTTGTACCTACAAACGGTCAAAAGTATATTTTACTTTTTGATTTTTGTATTTCTGGGAGAAAGTAACTTATTCTTGTGCCCATGAAACATGTACAGACCTTTTAACCCATTTATCGTTTTTTTTTTATTTCGGGGAACGTTGGCTATATTGTACCCCCTAATTTCTATTTTGTTTTGCGAGAAAACTATTAACGTTATCCTTGTGATGTTTTGCTTTTTAGTTAGTTTATTTAATTAACTCTGATGTACCAGAATCGTTTTTTGAAATAAGTTAGTAGTTTCGTCACAAAATAGTTTACAAAAAAAAAATTGCTATCGGTACGATTTAGAGACCGGTACGTTTATTCGTACCACGAGGTTTTTATATCGTACTTTGAAAATTGCTATACAAATTGTGAAAATAAAATATTGCAAATTTCTTTTATAACAAAGCCATTAAAAAAAGTGTCAATGTTGTATTACCATCTCCACACTTTTAACAACTAATCACACCTCTCAGATTAGAGATCCATTATGTTAGGACTAAAACTGAAATATCTTAGTAACAATTCTTTGGTACGATTTAGAAACTACGGGTCGGTACGATTTCAAGAACAAGCTACATTTTACAAAAAATAAATTTCAATTCAAATCCTCAAATGATTGCGTTGGTTCATTAAATTAGGTCAAAAGGATAATAACCATGTAACAATGTAATCAAATTGCAACTTTTAATAGCTTGCCGTTCTTTCGTAAAACCTTAGGTGCCACACCTTAAAATCAGTACCGGGGTCAACTCAAACCTGTTATATTTTATTGAATGTATAGTCTCATTTGCAGTGCTGTCACAAACCGTCATCGTTTATTGGGTGTTGTGAACTATCATTTAATGTTGCCAAAGTAAATAAAAACGTACGGTTAGTGCAAAATGTGTGGGTGGTACGATTAATCTACTGGTACAATATGTCCAACTTTCCCCTAAATATAAGCATCGTAAGCGGATTCTAATTGCTTATTTTATTTTAGTATGGTAGGTTAGTTTTTTTTATGTTTAAGATCTACTTAATTTGTTACTAATTATAATTACCTACTTTAGACGTAGTACTTGCATACTTACGTAGGATTCATTTACAAAAATAAATAATATATTATTCTTATTTTTTTTGTGTGGTACACCGAGTCGTCCAAGTCATGATAATGAAATGGAAATTTTAAACAAATCAATCCATCGTCTTATCGACAGCATTTTCTTATGAGGCATCTCAGGGGGATCAAAACAGTGCTTATTGGCAGCAAATCTAAATAGCTCTATCTATCTTTATTTACTTGGAAGAGCATCCCGTAGCGACTTCTATTTTCGTGACGTCTGTTCCCACGTGAGATAGTCCAGTATGGCTGGCATTAGTCAAGGGAGTACCTTACAAACATTATTAAGCCGCTTATTTTTTATACGATTTATTAATACAATCTCTGACATTTTCAACGCCTGCGTAAATATTCGATTTATTGTACCTACCTAATGGCAGGTAATTTTTAAAATGATTTCTGTGTCTATACTACAATGAAATTAATAAGTACAAAATATACCAGTTTTGTTTATGTGACAGTTAACACAGTGTAACAACTCAGTTTGAGTTGTTTTTATCCTCTGCACACGATAGTATGTTAGCATAAACCTAAAATGACACAAAATAATAAATTGGGTACGGCCAATAGTCCAAAAACTACTAGCCAAAAATAAACGACTTAAATATTTTTGAAACAAGAAAAGCTAGCAATACTGGGCTAAGATCTTTATACGTGTCAGCGTAATTTTCGGTTCGATTCGTCTATCTCCTCCCTCGTGGCACATATTTTCAGGACATTATCTTCGGGCTACATGCGAATTCGGGCTCAACCCCTACGTCTGTAAGACGTTATCGTCATCTTGATCGGTCTTGGGCCAACCCTCGTCTTGGTGTGCCCATTCTGTAGTAGTTAACTTACTTCGAAATAACCAACCTACCCTTTTATTGGTTAAACCAATGTTTTATTCTTCATCTACCTCGAGTTAAAATTCAAGGAAACAAAGTAGATCAGATGAGCTACTTTTAAGACGACCAAAGTTTGAAACATTTTGTATGAAATCATATCTATTTCAATATTTTGTATGGGATCAAAACAATATCTTTTATACGGGGTGTTAGGGACGGTGTAACGAAAACTTTGCAGGCGTGCTCAGATCATGAAACTGAACAACTTTTACTATGGCGCCAAATGGTGGGAAACGAAAAAAATTTTCCAACCTCCCATACAAAGTCAGTCATCTGATCGTGAATTTTGTATGGGAGATCGGATTTTTTTTTTCGTTTCCCACCATTGGCTCCATAGTAAAAGTTGTTCAGTTTGATGGTCTGATCATGCCTGCAAAGTTTTCGGTACACCGTCCCTAACACCCTGTATACTTTTTGTTTTTCATAATTCATTGTGTTTAAAAAAGATTGGCCTTCCCATAGCAAATCATCAGCTAATCGGCGATTTTGTATGGGAGGACCAAATTGGAAAAATATTTTTCATATTTCTACCCATGTTCCATGGGGAAAGTGGCTCAATTTCAAGTACCTTGACTTCCTTTCAGCTTGTTATACCCTTTATGTTACTCCCGTTATCTACAGTTGGCTGGGTAGGAACTGTCTATAAGTTTAAATTGAAATGTTAATTATCTGATTATCTAAACCACGTAAAGATCGTGATAACAGTAATCAATTAGAATATCAGAGATAACCTTGATTGGTGCAAATTACATCATTTAACATTTAACAGGAAAAACTAGTTGTTTACATTGTGAGTGATAGATAGGTATATGCATATGGAAATAAATAGAAATGTTTATGAAATGAATTATCTACACTCATTAGGAAGCGAGACCGGTTTAATGCTAATTAACTTATGCCGCTTCATGAAAGACCAAATGCACAGAATAAAATAAGTATACCTACAGGGTTAAAATTGAATAAAATACGAAAAAAAAACAGGGTCTGTTCTATTTATAAAACTGATCAAACGTACGCAGTCACTGTTTTCGAAATAATTTTGAAAAAATATCAATTGGAATCTCTCTTACAAACAAGTTGAAAAAGTGAGTCATTCTATGTATTTGCAAAATTCGAAAAAAATCTTCATAAAAGTTGTTTAGTTTTGTGAGAAATCCTGCAAATATTTGTACCTAATTAAATTTAAACTTATACGTAGGTAGTTAAAGTAGGTAGTAGGCAGATTTTAAAGAAATCATTTTTTCTTTTATGTAGGAACGTAATTATTTGCGAAACAACCGAATGAAGAAATCACCGATTTAAAAATTTCCTTCGCCATTAGAAAACTTAATTATTTTTAAGCATAAGTATATAATTTTTTACTGCGAGAAAGGGCATTATTTTAAATAGGAAAACGGCTGGCAGCGGTTAACCCGCTAGGCGGCACTCTAGTAATAAATAATACAGTTTACAATTATAGAATACAATTATCACAAAGGCAGAGCTAAATGTGGATTATCCCATAATTTTCTAATAAGAGTTAATGCCGCCTAAGTTGAGGCCAATGAAGCTTATAGTAAGGTAAACAGGAGAATCAGGACAGTAGTATTAGAAGATTTCCTTATGCCCGACGGATCTTATCGTGAGCTTTATCTAATAGTAAAAGATAGGGATTTTATAAGTAAATCTTTTTCTCATTTCTGTAAGCAAAAAAGAAATGCTATTGTGTATGTTTCTCATCTGGTTTTGATAATAATTATGCTCAATTGCCTCGTTGCGTTCCGTAGTTTGAGTCGGCGTACTTGTCATCATCATTGTTCTGATACGTCTGTGACAGACGATTTATTCAGTGTCTGAGGCAAGATTGTTCATGACTGTATAAGCCGATACGGGAGCGGCATGACTTTCCGCACGCTCTACAAATGAAGGTGGAATTGGAGACTGGCACATGCATGCTTAGATGTATGCGGTAAAAACCAAGTAAAACTTGCGTGGCAGGCCCAATTATTTACTGTGACGAATGTATTTTGGGGAAAGTTCTTGCTTATCAGCAGTTCATTCTGATCGTTTGATATCGGTCAGTAGGTAGTTAATTAATATATTTAAACCTATTATTCCTATAGGTAGCGTCTAAGAATACTCACATCCTTAGCCCACTGCTTCTTTCCTTAGCTTAATATCTGTTGACTATGGTCAACAGCAGGGGGGCAGTGATACCACATACAAAAGCATTCCCAATACCTACAAGAGGTTTGACGTCAGGCAGGCGGCCGGTCATAAAACATTGCCAAATAATGCGTATAAAGAAGGCATGATATAGTTTATAGTGAAGCCAGAAGCCAATACCCAGCAGCTGCTACGCTGTTGCTTACTCAAGCGCAGTGACGCGGCAATGATCTGAGATACCTCACTTACTTCACCTTCAAACCACAAAGCCGCTATGTATAAGTAGTTATTTAATAAGTAGAAAACAAGGCTACAGGTCTACGAGATAGAGAGTTTACAGAAGGTTCACTCGACCCTATTTAAAGATTTTCGCGATTTTCATTTGTTACATAGCCAGGGTTCCTACTGTCAAAAATCTCACTCAACGTAGGTATAAGCACAAATTAGGAAAACGGCGTACCTATAAGTATACCAAAACAGCACAATTTTATACTAGAACGTCATATTAGGTATGATTCTGAAAAGAAATATGACGTTGATGGCAACAATCTACCTCGAGTTCCCCTGAGATTCCAGTTATTTCCAAATAAAGTCAGTAAGCGTCAAAATCGTCGGTAGCACCTACTAAATGAGCGATCTGTGTAGTTCGAGCCGCTAAGACTATTGTATTGGTAGGTGCCCAATCCCTCATTCTGACTTGATTTGATGTTTTTTTTTACCCGACTGCCTCAGAAGGAAGGTTATGTTTTTGGAGAGTGAGTATGTATGTATGTATGTATGTAAGTATGTATGTATGTGGACAAGAAAATTCTTTTTCACGGGCTACAGCCCAAACGGATAGTTGGATTTTGACATATATGAGGTGTCGTTAGGTTTGTCTCAGCAGCGCGAGTGACACTGGCTATATTGAAAAATTTATAGTCTCAAGATGGTGAATTTTTACAGCAAAATACTACTTCAAAATTACCGCAGTCGGGTTTGTGTTTTTAACACATCTACTTGTTTCGCTAAGTCACTATGAACAAAGTTACAATCACATTGGTATTTGTAGTAAAATTCACTGTTCCCGGGCGTTGGTTATTTATAATTATAATATACCTACGAGCACATCTAGTAACCCACATCTTGATTTGTGGTTTAGGTAATAATTATTTACTGGAGCAGCGGTGAGGGTTGCGTCACTGAATGGGAGACTAACGAACCATAAAGCCGGAAATAAAATCGGTTCAGTGTGTTTTCAACATCTGTACACGAGTATATTAAGGGTTAATAACTAAAACAATTAAACTACAAATGTTGGTCTAAGGGGCAAACTTTACAGAATAGACGAGCGGCACGACGCGCATCGTGGCATCTGTCAGACAAGCGATCGTCAGCCGTTATCGATG
Organism: Phthorimaea operculella; assembly: GCA_024500475.1. Lineage (NCBI taxonomy): Eukaryota > Metazoa > Arthropoda > Insecta > Lepidoptera > Gelechiidae > Phthorimaea > Phthorimaea operculella. The sequence goes on along the minus strand of JANFCV010000035.1, from coordinate 3,382,598 downwards.
CAACTGTAAAAGTTAAGTTACGGTCATTAGCAAAATACGTCTCAATATATGAAGCCATTTAACAAAAAAAAACAATGCCACATGCTTCTGAGGTGTGTAGCTTTGTCACTTCTGTTTCAAAAAATTTATAGGTACATATAGAAACAGTTTCAAGCGTTGCGATATCGCACGTCTCACGTCCGACGATCACTTGTTTGACAGATGCCACCTCGCGTCTCACGTCTACTCTGTGTAGCTTGCGCCTATGGTATGCTACATTCTTCATATTATCACTTTTCATGTTTTAATAGTTATAAGTTATAACGTAGGTACAATGCCTCCCTATCCACCTACCAACTAGGAACTACTTTCTGTGAATCTTTAAACGATGTAAACGCTAAAGGCGATGCAACCGCAAAAGTTGTGGCAAACATGTCATTTCTGATGTATTTATGAGCCATGCTGAGCTGAGCTGACACTAAATCAATTCATACCATAGTTTCATATATTTTCATTGTGGTAAATTAATTTCAATCTGTCGCTCAATGCCATTTGTTTTGCCTATATTTTGAATATTGAATGTTATTCAGTTCCTAATTTAACATTATTATTTTGTGTTGAACAATATTGGCACAACAGTATTCATTGTGATTATGCAGGGAGTAACAGAAAGGGTATTACCGAAAGGAGGTGAAGGTACTCATAAAACTGCACAACTTTCCCCATGGAACAAGAGCCTAAAATGTGACAAAAAAAAAATGGACCGCCCATAAACACAGTAAATAAGTCAGCTGATCGACGATTTTGTATGTTTCATATTTCGACCCATGTTCCATGGAGAAAGTTGTTCAGTTTCATGAGTACCTTCACGTCCTTTAGGCTTGTAATACCCTTTCTGTTACTCCCGGTATATTTTTAACAGGAAGGTGTTTTTTTTTATTAGTTTTGACCTATATTGTACTACTGTTGGGCAAAGGAATCCCTGAAAAACGCTTTGTAATAAATTAATTAAACAATGCCAGCCAACCGAGAACGTTTTAACTTCGTCATTCTTTAAAATAAGCTTTTCCGCGTTTGTGAAAAACACGTCGTGAATCTGCATAAAGTTTGTAATTTTAACACAAACTGAATTTTCGTCCCGATTCTTTCTCTCACCCTTGTTGTTGACCGTTAGAATTCACTTTAAAAACAAACTCTTTAAGAAATAAACAAATATTTAGGTACTTTTAAAATATATTTTTTTAACTGACAGATGGTAAGTTTTTTGTGTTTATTGTCTGATTGCGAATGATAGGTATGGTTAACACTGTTAGCAGTGTGCAGTGTTAACTTAACACTGCTTTGACATCTATAATGAACAACTTTTACTATGGGAAAAGAAAAATCTTTATTTTTGAGATTTTTCATAATATTTTGCAGATGACCCCATAGTAAAAGTTGTTCATATACCTACTTACTTAGATGCCAAATATCTCTCACACGCCGTTGATCCATTATTAACGGGAGACCCCGGATGTATAAGTTTGTGGTATACTTGCCTACCTAAGTCATATCATAGGCATTACTTAGCTAAGTACCTACCTAGTAGGTAGTATCTGGTAGGTACGCACAAGGTTTTCAAGAAACTCTTACGTCAGTTTATCGGGTCGTTCGTCAACTCAGTGTCTCATACGCTAAGATGAAGAAGTTCCTCTCTAAAACAAGGACAGTTTGCATAAAACATAGTCGCATGAAAGTTTTGATAGAATTACATTTCATTTTCATAGCCTTCGCTTCTCTCGTAAGTGCAGCTGTCTCGCACTAAAGGTGATATTTTCTCAACCCGCGAAGCTAATGCCATCCCAACCCGGCTTTAGCTCTATTGATTTTAAGACAAGCTTTGTACGGCTGAAACTTTTCCAGTAAAACAAATCTTGTGTAACTGTTTTGTTGGGCCAATATCTACGTAATTTGATTTGGTTAGTAAATAAATACTCGTTTTAGATGAGGGCAATAGAGTAAAACTGCTTTCTTTTTGTTTTTGCTTTCTAAATAAGAAAAGTTTAGGTTTGCGAATTAAAATTATAAGAAGAATAAACTCTGACCGATAAATAAACATAGGTACCTACCTAGGTATGTAAACACTAATAGTATACCTGCATGCATGTTTATATCCTGTCTTCATTGCATAACAGATAAACACAACATATACAGTTACTGTGGAATCCTCAAGGTCGAATGGGTATGTAAACCTGATTGTCATGTAATATAAAGTATAGTTTGGTATAATGTAGGTAATTGTATACTAGTGTAATAATCATTGATAACATGACCGCTATTTATAGTTCTACTCCTAGCTTATTTATCAAATAAACTACGTAATAATAAACTACGTACTAGCTTCCTTGTTAAACTGCTAGCAATAACTTTAAATCATGAAAATAGTTTATTCCTTGTTACAAATGTTCAGCCAGCACTTAACTAGTAAATGAATGCTTGTTCACTATGGCGGCTTCCACACTTGACGTCCGTTGCTGCGCAGTTTTAGCGCATCGGTAACGCATCTGTATACCTATCCGTAATGTACTTAAGTATATCCACGTTATCGCCAGAGCAACTCACACCTAAAAAGAAAGCTTCACAGATGATGCGCGACGCGACGCAAAATGACATATCTGTCAGACAAGCGATCGTTAGACGTGACATACCTACGCATACATGACGCGACATCGCGACGCTTGAAAATGTTCCTATAATTATACCTAAGTAACAGAATATATCCGTCAAACGACCAAAGCAAACGCACCCACGGACAACCGACGTAGATTATCACTGATGACATACAACACGCGCACTTTAAGGACCGACGAGAAGCTCGCCGAGCTGGAAGAAGAGATAGGCAGGCTGAACTGGGATATCATAGGGTTATCTGAAGTCCGAAGAGAGGGGGAGGACACGATAACCCTCAAATCCGGTCACCTGTTCTATTACCGGGAGGGCGATCAACAGTCCCAAGGTGGTGTCGGGTTTATCGTGCACAAGTCCCTCGTCAACAATATCATCTCTATTACAAGCATATCAAGCAGGGTGGCGTACCTGATACTCAGAATATCTAAAAGATATTCGCTGAAGGTCATACAGGTTTACGCACCGACCTCGAAACACCCTGACGATGAAGTAGAAGTTTTGTATGAGGACATCTCACAAGCCATACATGCTTCAAAGTCGCACTAGAGTGTTGTAATGGGGGACTTCAACGCAAAGTTGGGCGAGAGAAGCGGTGATGAGTTGGGGGTGGGGCCATTTGGATATGGAGATCGGAACTGAGGGGCCAGAGGCTGGCCGATTTCCTGGAGAAGGAGGAACTCTACATGATGAACTCGTTCTTCAGAAAGCCGCCTCATAGGAAATGGACCTGGTTGAGCCCCGACGGTTCTACCAGAAATGAGATAGACTTCATTATGGCCACAAAGAGACAAATTTTCAATGATGTCTCCGTGATCAACAGGGTTAAAACCGGAAGCGATCACCGAATGGTCAGAGGCACATTGAACATAAACGTCAAACTAGAACGGTCTCGCCTAGTGAAGTCTACGCACCGACCATCTGCGACCCATATTCAAAACCCGGAAAGCTTCCAACTGGAACTTACAAATCGCTTTGCTTGCCTAGATTGCGATACCGTGGACGGTATAAATAACAGTTTGGTGGAAACTGTCCACACAGTCGGCTCCAAGTTCTTTAAGCCCTGTCGTAAAAATAGACCTCAAAACTAACCGATCGAACTCTGAACCTCATGGCTGAAAGGCGTTCTATGACGCTGCAATCCTCTGATGACACGGAGTCATATCGGCGGCTCAACAGACAGATATGCCAGTCCCTGCGGAGCGATATTCGAGACTTTTATACTAAAAATATTAAAGAAACGATTGAGCGAAACAAGGGCATCAAAGTTTTCGCCAGGGACCAGTCTATTGGGCAGAGCCAGCTGACAAAGCTGAAGACGGAGGACGGCAGTGTAGCGTCCACGAGGCCAGAGGTACTGAGGGAGATCGAACGGTTCTATGGACAGCTGTACACTTCAGTTGCAAAACCTGTTAATAGCTCAACAGACCCTAGAGCAAAACTTACCTGACACTATACCGAAGATATCCCGGACATCAGCTTGTATGAGATTAGGATGGCCCTTAAACAGCTCAAAAACAACAAGGCGCCGGGCGAGGACGGAATCACATCAGAGCTACTGAAAGCGGGTGGAACACCAGTACTTAAAGTCCTTCAGAAGCTCTTTAATTCAGTCTTGTTCGAAGGTGTGACGCCAGAAGCATGGAACAGAAGCGTGGTGGTGCTTTTCTTTAAGAAGGGTGATAAGACTCTCCTTAAGAATTATAGGCCCATCTCGCTTCTGAGTCATGTTTACAAGCTGTTTTCGAGGGTTATTACGAACCGTCTGGCTCGCAGGTTTGATGACTTCCAGCCTCCCGAACAAGCCGGCTTCCGAAAAGGGTACAGTACCATAGATCACATTTTTACGCTGCGGCAGATTGTACAGAAGACCGAGGAGTACAATTTGCCACTATGCTTAGCGTTTGTGGACTATGAGAGGGCCTTTGATTCTATCGAGACGTGGGCAGTGCTGCAGGCTCTACAGCGGTGCCACATTGACTACAGGTATATTGAAGTGTTGAAGTATTTATATAGAAACGCCACAATGTCAGTTCGAATACAAGATCAGACCACGGCGGCTATTCCATTGCAGAGGGGTGTAAGACAAGGAGATGTATTATCTCCGAAGCTCTTCACCAATGCAATGGAAGATGCCTTCAAGCTCCTGGAATGGGAAGAACTTGGCATCAATATCAATGGCGAATACATCACTCACCTTCGGTTTGCTGACGATATCGTGGTCATGGCAGAGTCATTCGAAGACCTCAGCAAAATGCTACAAGACCTCAATCGGGTTTCCCAACAAGTGGGACTCAAGATGAATATGGACAAGACGAAAGTCATGGCCAACTCTCATGTAGCGCCCACCCCAATATCGGTAGGGAACTCGATACTCGAAGTGGTGGACAAATACGTCTATCTAGGACAAACAGTCCCACTAAGAAGATCTAACTTTGAGAAGGAGGTCACTCGGCGAATCCAGCTCGGCTGGGCAGCATTCGGGAAGTTACGCAGCGTCTTCACGTCCAAAATTCCTCAGTGTCTCAAGACGAAAGTGTTTGAACAGTGTGTTATGCCAGTGATGACCTACGGTGCCGAGACGTGGTCTCTAACTGTCGGCCTCCTAAATAGACTAGGAGTCACTCAGCGAGCTATGGAGAGAGCTATGCTCGGTGTTTCCTTACGTGATCGAATCAGAAACGAGGAGATCCGTAAACGAACCAAGGTAACCGACATAGCTAAGAGAGTCAGTAAGCTGAAGTGGCAATGGGCAGGCCACATTGCTCGAAGGACGGATAATCGGTGGAGCAGGAGAGTTCTCGAGTGGAGACCACGTACCGGCAGGCGCAGCGTAGGACGGCCCCCCGCGAGATGGACAGACGATCTGGTCAAGTCCGCGGGGAAATGCTGGATGCAGGCCGCTTCTAATCGGACAAGGTGGAAACATTTGGGGGAGGCCTATGTTCAGCAGTGGACGTCCTATGGCTGATATGATGATGATGATGAACAGAATATATGAAACAGAAGAGACAAAACTACACTCGTGAAACGCGCGTCGCATCGATGACGGCCGACGATCACTTGTCTGACAGATATCATCCCACGCGTCGTGTCGCACGTCTTCTCAGTGGAGCTTGCGCTTGTCTTTGACAGATGCCTCTGTTACTGCTATGCTTAATGGTAGATGAAATTTATGCCTATCTCTTTCGCACCAACGGACGTTACGTGTGTTTCTCGTCTATTGTCTTCAATAAATCCAATGATGACTGCCTAGTTCTTTTATGACCGTTTAACAAGCCAATCTAGAATACTAAAAATACTACCTACCTGCTGTCATGTGCTGCCAGTGTATTGAGTTAGTTGGCCAGCATTGCAAAATATCAGGTTTAGCTTTTGTTTATTCATTCTTGTTTTTGTTTATTGTTATTTCAACTGATAAACATAACATAACCAAGAAAACTGGTTTGACAGATGCATCCGTAAACGCACTGTTGGGCATGCGTCCACAAATTAGGGGAACGGTGCGCGGGGCGCCTATACAGATGGCTCACTCAGTACAAGCGACGATTTTGACGGCTACTGACTTTAAGGCGAGGAACACACGCAACGTCGGTTTGTGCGTCGTTTATTCGATTTTCCACCTTATTTTTATACGAATACGGTTTATGTCAAACAATTTGACAGACAACGCAGCGTTGTGCGATGCCGTTTGACACAAACCGTACCTATTCATATGCAGGTAGGGTGGAGAATCGAATGAACGACGCACAAACCGACGTTGCGTGTGTTCCTCGCCTAGCTGGAAATAACCGGAATATCAGGGGAAGTCGAGAAAACTAAGAAAGTGGTTGACATGAACGTCAAATTTCTTGGATTTAAAATTGGCTTAGAATCTTGGCAAGACTTTCTATATCAGATTTTGTAAACTCAATTTAATTATTTATTAATACAAAAATTACATAAAAAAAACAATACACGAATTAAAATTAAAACTACAAATATTCATTATAAATAAAAAAAACCCTCCAGCGCATCTCCGCGCGGCAAAGTGCCCAAAAGGCTGGCAGCATTAGATTTTGTTGTTTTGATATTTTTATAGTTTGATATTTTTGACAGTAGCAACCCTTGCTCTGTAATAAATGCCAATCGCGAAAATCCGAAATAGGGCCGAGTGAACTTTCTGCAAACTCTCTATTTTGTGATGCGTCGTCGTATTTATATGGGGGTGGAAATTCGCATTTTTCTAACGCTGCGATAGCGCAAATCGAAACGAACGTCATGTGTGTAAAGCGCCTTATTTACAATTCTCCCACAGTTGTAAATACGTATTAATTTTTATCCATTCCATTGAAGTAGCATTTATATCATCATAAGACGGTTCATCATAATATTTATATTTGTATTATAAAAACTTTCCTATGTAGAGGTATGTATGGGTAGGTTTGACGAATTTCAATCACGATATCAATAGGTACTCTGAATTGATCAAAGAGCTCCGAAAATAAACCGTTTTTCATGAATCAAACTGACGATACATTTAAATAATTTTGCATTGATATGTGAAATCACATTGAAGAGAAGAAGATTTGTAAAAAATTTTGTAATGTTCGATAAGGTATTTATTTCATGTGACACATAGATAAGTAGTAGGTTATGCAATAGTCTAAGCGGTTACGGTCAAATATCACCCGAAAGCTGTTTTGCCGGCACAGTTGATGCCGCTTTGCTCAGCTATACTAGGGACCATTATAAATGATTCCATCCGAGGAAATGAAAAATCCATCCACAGGATTTCAAGATGGCGGACCTTCGTTTTTTTGTATGGCACTAAAAAAATAATTCTTCTGGAGCCGATCGTGTGGGGTATCAAATGAAAGCGCTACATGAGACGATTTCAAAAATATATCGTTGTAATACATTTTAGTTACCCTTTTCGAAAAAAATCAAGTTATATTTTTAAAAGTAGTCAAAACATGCCAAGTTTGAGGTCCAGTAGGTACAAAATGGCTGACATAAAGTTTGTTAAAAGTATGCCAAATGATCCACCATATCCTCAAAACTAACGTCACTAAAGGAATTTCGAAAATAATAAGATTTAATGTATATTTTGCAATAGAAAGTAGATCATTGTGGACTGCAGTAGGTTAGTAAGAACTGCTTGTGCGCCTCCAAAAATTTTTTAGATCCAATTCTTCTCATGAATGCTTTTATACTCAAAGCTAGATTTTGATGTGTCGGATCATTTTGAATCTGCAGTTGCACGGTTGTTCCCTCGCCAAGTCGAGTAAAACCGGGTTTGACACAAGTATTTACCTTGTTTTTCTCTACTCATTAATGCTATCTCACTTCTTTAGGTGCTGTAACAAATGTCTTGTTAGAAATACGTAGTGCTTGTTGTGTCATTTTTATTTTTGTATTTGTTCTGTGATTCTGTGTTTGCGTTTATGTACCTACGATGAATGGTTAACTTGAATAAAAATGTTTCTCTCGAAACAGTTTAGGCCAATTTCAACACCTGTATAATGATATTTTTGATAACATTTGAATCCTCAGTTTTGAAAACCCAAACAGACAATAAATAAACATATATTAACATATATTTCAAATTTCATTAAATTCCTTTGAATCTGTTGCTCATTAGACCGACCATCAAACTTGTAAAGCACTTTAAGAAGACATGTATCTACCGGGAGTAACGGAAAGGGTATAACAAGCCGAAAGGAAGTCAAGGTACTCATGAAATTGAACAACTTTCCGTATGGAACATGGATCAAAATATGAAAAATAAATTGACCTCCCATAGTGTATCGATCAGCTAATCGGCAATTTTGTATGGGAGGTCCATTTTTGTTTTCATATTTCGACCCATGTTCCATAGGGAAAGTTGTTCAGTTTCATAAGTACCTTGACCTCCTTACGGCTTGTTATACCCTTTCCGTTACTCCGGGTATATGAATGAAGTGATTTCAAAAAGCGACGTATGTAAATATATGAGATACCATCAAAACATAATAACTGAAAAAAAAGTGTTACCACTTATTACCTCTACCGTAAAAAAATGTGAGATTTTCGTAAATAAAATATTGAGCTAGAGTACTGTCGTTCCAATAGGTCAGACTTAACAGCTTTCAAACCCATACTAAAAGATTTTAATAGCAAAATTTGTTACAGCAGGCCTACAGAAGCGAGATTTCACGATTTTACGAGTAGAGAAAAACATGGTAAATACCTATGGCAAATCCGCTTTTTACTCGACTTGGCGGGGCCACAACCGTGCCCGCAGATTCATAAAGATCCAGCACATCATTATCTAGCTTTGAGTATAAAAGCAATCATGAGAAGAATTGGTTCTAAAACATTTTTGGAGGCACACAAGCAGTTCTTACTAACCTACTGCAGTTCCCAATGATCTACTTTCTATTGCAAAATATACATTAAATCTTATTATTTTCGAAATTCCTTTCGTGACGTTAGTTTTGAGGATATGTTGGATCATTTGGCATACTTTTAACAAACTTTACGTCAGCCATTTTGTATCTACTGGACCTCAAACTTGGCATGTTTTGACTACTTTTAAAAATATAACTTGATTTTTTTCGAAAAGGGTAACTAAAATGTATTACAACGATATATTTTTGAAATCGTCTCATGTAGCGCTTTCATTTGATACCCACACACGATCGGATCCAGAAGAATAATTTTTTTAGTGCCATACAAAAAAACGAAGGTCCGCCATCTTGAAATCCAGTGGATGGATTTTTCATTTCCTCGGATGGAATCATTTATAATGGTCCCTAGTATCGCTGAGCAAAGCGGCATCAACTGTGCCGGCAAAACAGTATTTTTTTGCTAAGGACCATGACTACAACGCGCTATAGTTGAAAAGACCACTCGCGTATGGCGGTCGTACCTAGGTATTACAAATAAGGATCACTCGACCAGGATTTTTGCGATTGTCACTTGTTACATAGCCGGGGTAGCTACTGTCAAAAATCTTAAAGTATCCTACTATTCCTACTATAATATTATAAAGGCGGATGTTTGTGTGTGTGTTTGTTACGACATCACGCAAAAACGGCTGATTAGATTGACATGAAACTTTGCAGAAATATAAAAGGGCATCTGGAATAACACATAGGATACTTTTTACCACGGAAAAATGTCTCATTCCCACGGGATCACGCATTTTCCAATATTTTTGAAATAGGTGGCGTGACTGAGCCGATTCGCGTTTTAAACGTTTTCGCGGAAAACTAACAGCGACATCTCTTGGCGAATAATGCTTTTTTCCCGCGGAATAATAGGTTGCAGCGGGTGACACCGCTGACGGGCAGCTAGTAAGTAATAAATCAAAACCAATCAAAACAGCAAAGTCTGACAAAGAAAGAATTATGATTCTGAGCCAATTTTAATCTAAAAAAATGACGTTTTTGGCATCCATCTTCTTAGATACCTTGAGTTCCTCGGAGACCCCAGCTTATTTCAGTAAGCGTCAAAATCGACGCTAGTACAGAATGAGCTATCTTATAGCGCCCCGCGCGCCGTCTCTCTAATAATTTGTGCCCAGCATATCCATCAACTTATACTACTTTTGAAGCATTTGTATAAAAAACCAGTACAAAGTTGTCCTTTCCATTTAAAGGACAAGGAAAGGTAGGTAGATTTTCTGGCTATAGTACAGGAAAAGCTGAAGGCGTAAGTAGGTGTAACGTAGGATGTAACAGCATTTTTTCTGAATATTTGGGTTATCTAATTAGGTGCTAGGGGACTCCGGATTCGGAGATGCTAAAAATAAGTATAATTTCCTTCTCCAATTCGTTTGGTGTCTATGTAATTTAATAGGTAGGTAGGTACATCCAGTACAAACAGAGGTTTAGGTATGTAAGCTTGCTTATTAGTAAGTTTGTATGCTTTTCGAACTTTCAGAACTAAATTATTCTTTAAAAGTGAATATAGACTTGGACTTGTATCGCACACGATAATGAACTACTTACGTGCATTTTGAATACCAAGTTTTAAAACACTTCTCGTGTTAGGTATACAATTTTTGGAAACCTTGCAAAATTTTTCCAAGTTTTCCAATAATTGGAATTCTTGCCTGCGGTGGAAAATTTTGCAAGTTTTCCGAAAAAACGTGCATTTTTTTACGAGTAGTACAGCACTTTTATATCCACACTGTGTACAAATATTTACATATAGATAAATAAAAAAATATTTAATATTATAACCATAACTGATACCATTATCATCATAAATTATGATTCATAATTTATGAAGTATATTATTCGTTATTGCGTAGGTACAGCCACTCTGGTTTTTCTGTCCTGTCTAACATAGCTGACACGAGGAGGTCCAAATTAATGGCCTGTCTCCTGTCTGTCTAGCTGGTTCTGAAATCATTTACTTGTTCTTACGTTTTACTTACCTACTTATATGTTTTTTTTTCTTAGAACGTCTGTTTCTAGAAAAAATGAAAGAAAAGTGTAAAAGCTAGTGGTGGCTGTGCATTTTTAAAACTTAATTTAGTAAAGTGCTCTTGTATTCTATATTTGCTTGTAAATTCTTGTAACAAGGAAAAAATACACTAGTAAAGGCAATTAAACTTAAAAGTATGAAGCAACAACAGATTTAATTTTTCTACCTATCTTTAGCCAGTGGTACCTACCCATCTCAGCCTCTGGATCGAAAGCTAAGTTGTGGTATACGAGTACGCGACCCGAGCTTCTACTGGCTTTGTTTCAGTAAGAAAACATGAATTTTCACGAGAAAGTCTATAAACACACAAACGAGTAAGAAAACTCTACCTATAAAGCAGAAATAAAGAGAAAGAGAAAGAGAAGAGAAATAAAGAAAGACGGCGCGTGGTGTTACAAGGTAGTTCACAAAGATAAGATAAATTTTCTTGACAAAGTCTAATTTTAAATACCTCCTCTGGGGAAGGTAGCGAGCGGAGCGACACAAAGCCATCCCTTCAGTATACAATATTACGGGTATTTCACGCAGGTAATTCAATAAGGCGTCTTACAGGCGAGATTGGAGACGATCGCGAATATCGACCATCAGCGGAATTCTATTATGCATGAGATATTCCGCTCGCGAAACCTCCGCAGAATATAAGAGACGGGAGATTCTCTCAGTCACTGGCTTATAAAAGACACATTTTATAGGTACTGTAGGCTTATGATATTATGCACCGCGAAGTTAGATTTTCACATGTCTTTTAGTATGGGTTTAATAGCTGTGCGTGCTTTGGATGGACACGTTAAGCCGTCGGTCCCGGTTGCTGTCTATGATGGCGGTCGTTACATAACTATGTCAGAGGCCTGCTACTTGCAGTAGGCGGTTGAAAAACTCTGACACCAGGGTTCATCGAGTCGATGAACGACTCGGTGTCCCATACGAAAAGAAGAGAAGAAGCTGTCACATATGCCCTATTTGAACGGCCGTACTTTAATAGCCTACTGGGATACTATATCCATTTCTATTTTCTATCCTACAGGATATCTACATCTAACTATCGTGACATGATATGAATACTGATTCTATAATTATCTACCCTTTGAATGTCGATAGGTAGCATATCATGTCAAATAAATATTATTGACATACATGTAGTATAAGATAACAGTATTAATTATTCCTGTATCTATTTCCAGGTTTATAATCAGTATATTAATAAAATTTCACACAGTTATTTCGGTTTATTCGTATGGCATTTTACGTAAAAGTTAGGCGTTACAGACTTGGCCACTGACTTGTGGCAGGACTTCATCTCCAGGATAGGTACCTACCTAGTCTTTTAACCAAGTTGTTTGCTGTTTTTCCTTATTTTGGCGACTTGTAAAGGCGTGATGTAAATTTACGTTTAAAAAATATGCTTAATTTCATAAGCACTAATTAAACAGTACGTAAAAAGTAAAAAAAAATTATGATATTTAGTCTGAGCATTTGAGATTTTAAGCTTAAAAAGACAATATCCATACATAGTATAATCTATGCAAATCATATGCAAATATACGTCTCCAAACAGTGTATCACTCTGATAAGACAATCCGTTGTTAATCTTGTTGTTTCTAACATGACATTATTGTTGGATATAATAATTACTGTTACAGACTAATTTATGATAATCGGAAAATCTACCCGGATTTGGAGCTTTGTGTACCTATAGAATGTAGTTATAAGTCACTTTGCTGTTCTATTAGATATTATACCACGTTATAACTACCCATGAAACCGCTTTTGAAAGATGGTTTATTTTTTAAAAGTACTAATACAATAAGTTACGTAAGTTTCAGGATGAAGTACTTCAATATTTTAAATACTTCATTATTTTTAATGGTGTTAGGATATTTTTAAACATAGGAAATTTATTTATAATTACATATTTGATAAATTACGATAATATTAAGTAACTACTAATATTAAGTAAGAAGATAATCAGTTTCAAGTCCAGCCGTTATCCATAAATCATACGTGCACTTTATCAAGAATCACACAGTCACAGTATTAGCCAATACTTACTTTGTGGTATAGGTACACAACACACACAACCAAAATTTGCTTTGGTTTGAATGAATAGCAAGTACTAAGGTATAAATTTCTGTACCTACGGTAGGTAAGTAAGTAGGTACCTCTTCGCTTTCAGTCTTGTATGATAGAATTAATATTTACTGTAGCACTCCTAATCAGAAGCAGAAGGAACTCGCACTGAAGAAGTTTTTTAATATGTAATTAGATAAATTCTCTGTCGCACCATGTAACAATGTTATGTTCCTGTCCTAATTTCTACATGAGTGGAGTGCCATATATATAATTAATTCATAAAGCGACACCTTTTTAACGTAATCAGTCTGATGTATCTAATTTAATTCGTTGAAATCCCGTCAGTTGTCAAGTCTAATGAAAATAATTACATATGAAAATTAAGGCCCCAGGGAAGCGTAACGTTATGAATAATGTATCTCCTGGTTCAATCTTATAATGTGACTTAATAACTTGTAATCCTGTCTCAGAATTCATTAGCTTAAGTACGAGTTTGAAGGCATGTTTACTATGTTCTGCGAATTAGAGATTTCACGCCTGAAGTCAAATTAGATACATTACAAAGTTTACACTACCGATATAGTATATTCATAGTGGCACGTGGCACGTAAGTACGTTTTCGAAGGAGAAGACAACGGCTTAACTGATACCTTGTCAAAACATCTTTTGTATTCAGAATTTTACAGCATTGGCAGATAGGTAGGTACCTATACCATTTATTTTTGTAATTTAAAATGTCTTTTTCCCCGATCGCAGCAAAGACACTACGATACAATATTTTGCTTTAATGTAAAGTACTGAAAAATTAACTTAGGTACTTTTTAAATTAATTTCGTTGTTATATGTAAATTTCTCTAAAACTTAAGATCAGCGCATTTGTGGTGGTGTTTTTGCGCATTGCGCATGCGTCGCTACGCATGGATTTCATACCATATGCACCATATACACTCTGATTTACTCGTATGACATATCGTAAAAGATTTGAATCAATGTGGATGAAATACATAGAGGGCAATTAAAATGGTAGTCTATATCGATGTGGTCGCGGCTCAGCTAGCGCGGAAGGCAGAACCAATTAGTGTTGGCGAACTATCGAAAATACTGCTATCTATAGTTTCCATAGTTCAAACTGTAGAAATACCATCGAAAAGGTGCACTCGAAAAAATAATCGATAGTATCGACACTAATAATAATATTAATAATCTGGTATCTAAAACGCTTATTTTCGACAGCTTTTTGCCGGCTTGTTTTGCATGGAAATCCATTCCGCAGGCCTTTCGTTCCGGTTTCGTCCCTGTCTGAGCCGAATTCAGCTACTGCGACTGCTGGACAGTTTCTCAGCAGCTGGCGTCTCATTTGGCCGAGCGATCGTGTGCTCGCATGTGGCTGCAGTTGCCAATTTTGTCCTTAAAGGTCCATGAGCACTTCGGACAAGTGAGTGCGCCACCACTAGTGTGGTATGTTACAGCCATTGCTGGTCTGGCTTTTAACTCGTGTCTTTTGGCGACTAGTTCGCCTCTCTCTCTCTCTTCGTGTGGGACAGCGGGTCGTTCAACGACCCGATGAACCCTGGTGTCAGAGTTTTTCAACCGCCTACTGCAAGTAGCAGGCCTCTGAGATGGTTGTGTAACGACCGCCATCATAGACAGCAACCGGGACCGACGGCTTAACGTGCCCATCCGAAGCACGGAACCATCTTACTTGCGGACAATCAGGTGGTTCAGCCTGCAATAACTTTGTGAGTGACCCCACCGGGAATTGAACCCTTGAACCCTTTGTGTGGCAGGCAGGCATACTAACCACTGCGCCACATCGGCTGTAGTTCGCCTGGGCGCGGTTTTTCAAAGGCGTCGATATTTTGCGCTGAACCAATGTCGGCGACGCTTGGTGACAAGAGCGGAACAGGCCTGGATCGATAGTAAGGCAACATTTTGAACTATCGATACTATCTATAGTTTTTCGATAGTCTACCTATCGATGTCCACCATCGAGCAGCAACTCTAGAGCACATATCGAATATCGAAGGCGGAATCAATTACAATACAGTACCATTCGTCTATTTAATTGGCGGTTAAGTTTGTCTATTTGAATGGTTATATACAAATAGTGATACACGATTTCCTTGAAATGGCTCTTATATAATAAATTGTTACACGTGGCGATAACAATCGTAAGTATTTTAATGCTGTTGACGCTCAGCCTACCCCGCATGCTTGGCGTAGACATTTAGTACCTATGTACAAATGCTATTATTACAAAAACCCGGCTGTACTAAGGTATTTGTGAATTGATGTATGATTAAAAATTTAGGCGACAGGTTGACAACCTGTCACTATGATGATACACAGTCTTATGAAAACTTTAGTCAGACGTGGTTTAAACGGCCGTTTTTGGCCCTGCGCTAAATTATTATAGATGTGCACTGACCCTGGAGGCTATCCCTCGCCTCACCTGTTCCCTTGCACTGGGATATTAACGCTTCGAAAAGTTTCTTAACCCGTTTAAACGAGAAATGTCGTTTTCACGGAGTTCTTAGGAATTCAATCTATCTGAAGTTTGTTAAATTATATTTCGTTAGCGTTTAAACTTAGCGGGTTCAATTTTAAATCAATTTTAACTTAGTTGGTTGGAAAAGTCAACCTTTAAATAAATTTTCTTGTAGGATCCAATTTTACTTTAACACGCAAATGATACCTTTTCGTAGCTGTCTCTTTAATTTTAAGACATCTTAGGAAATGACACAGACAGACTCTCCATTCTAAAATGAGGAGAGGATATTATGTACCGGTCGGTAGGTCTCTTTCTCTTATTACTTTTGAAAGTATCTAACACAAGATTTTCTTTTTTTCAGGTCAGTAATTATGTGGAGTGAATTCTGTTAAGCAAGGAAAGTAGGTAAGTAGACAAATGAGAAGAGTGTAAACTACATAATATCCAAACACCTAGCTAGGTATATATGTACATCTATGCTTTACCCTACTACTTCCCCATCTCTACAGTCGAATCAGCTTGACTAAACTAAAGTTCATACGGGGTGTAGGAGACTGCTCTTCAAATACAGATTAGGTGCATGCCGACCATGAAACTGAACAACTTTTTCCTTCGAACGTAATTTCAAGAAACAATAAAAAACAAGCTGACTAGATACAGTGACTGGACAATCAACTGAGTGCATTTAATATTGAAAGTCAGAAACAACGTTTCCTGAATATTTATCAACTAGGTAATTTAATTCCATGAACTGCATGAATGAATACCCATATCTATGACATACTCGAAGAGCTATCTCTTACGCCCTGTGTAGGTACATTATTTCGCGCCATGTTTCTTGGCAAATGTTAATGGATAAAGGATATAATCAATTGGCCATACCAGTGGCGAAGGGTGACATTTTTACGAAGGTAAGCCGGAGCAAAAAAACACTTACCTACCCTGAGCTGCAATGCTAGGAACTCTTATTGTCTTCAGAAGAATAAGGCCCCACTTTCACCATACATGAAAGTACTGATGACTTGATTAACAGTAGTATTCAAGTATGATAAAAGTGGCTTTGAAAAAAGCCTTTCGTGACGTGCGCCAAATCCACACTTGCATGCTTGTTAGAGTAAGCGGCAGCCAAATAGGTATTAAACTATAAATTAAATACAAAAGCAAAACAAAAAGTAAGTAATTATTCGCGGCGGCGGCATGCACCAACACCGATTCTTGACCGAAAACATGAAAATACGTAATCAAATAAAAGTAGGTATACTAAATTATTATTTATATTCCAAAGCAATGCGTCGGTTCTTTTTTACAAAGTGAGATAAGATGTTATTATAAAAATTCTGATCTTTTTTCATTTTGATAAGCAAATGCTTTTCAATGGACATTAAAGCCAAATCAGACAGTCTTTGTTCTTTTTGGCTGTTTCGTACGTATGAATACGTTTCAGAGCTGAGAATGACCGTTCAGCTGAAGCTACTGAAATTGGAAGTGATAGCAACAAACTGCAAAGTGTCAAAACTTGAGGAAAAATGTCACTTAGGCATGAGTTCTTGAGGTGTAAATATAACTCATACAAGTCAAATTTGTTTAGCGATTGTGATTCAAATAAGACTTTAAGTTCGTTTTTCAAAATAGTGAAATCGAAAATTCCTGGAAAATTCGTCATTAAGCATGAAACTTTATCAGAGGGAAATGACTGTTTGTACAAAATGTACTTTGTTTTATTGAGTAGATCGATAAATGAAAGCTGTGTAAATGATCTGTATCTTTGAGCTATCTGGACTTTAATTTTATCAATGATCGCGGTAAAAATTCGTTTGAATTCGGTCTTCGGATCGGTGTCTGCGCTGCGACGGCAACGTCGCCGTGGTGGCTCAGATATAAGTTCGACTTGTTCAAAAATTGAATCGAAGGAATTAATAAATTGATTAGAAATCCATTTTTCAAAAGACTCTATTTCCCGTTTGGCAACTTCGATATCTACTTGTTTGCTCTGAAGCAGAGCGAAAAGGATGTCGGTTTTTCCAAAGATTTCTGAGAAAACATGTAGCAGAAAGCTAAATTGCATATCTGTCAATTTTTGTACAAGGCATTCAGACATTGAAACCGATTCGCTGTCCCATGTGTCCGGTGATTCCAAAATTGAATTTAATGTTTCAATCATGTCCGGTCTGCAATTGCAAATAACATTTATTATCCGCGAATGATAATGCCATCTGGTTTCCGCAACTCCAGGCAGGCGGCGATCAGCAACTTCTTTGAGAAGATTCGATCGCTTCGAAGATTTATTAAAAAAGCGAACGATGCTATTAATATGGCCAAAAAAGGCTTTCAATTCCGGGACAAGTTCTAATGAACGACTCAAGACCAAATTTAAAACGTGAGCGTAACATGGGACGAATACCGCCATCGGTCAAGTTTCGCGTACTTTTGCCTGTACTCCCCCGTGCTCTCCGGACATAACAGCGGCGCCATCGTAGGACTGACCGATTAATTTTTCTTTGCAAGAGTACTCATCGAGAATATTTAGTAGCAAACTGGATAAAATGTCGGCATTGCGTCCACTACTAACGTCATAAAACCCCAAAAAACGTTCTTCTATTCCGCTGCTGGACAAATACCTCAATATGACAGTTAATTGTTCCCTATGACTGACATCCGGTGTTTCGTCAATCATAGCGGCGACGAATTTGGCAGCATTTATTTCAGATTTGATCTCGTCGCGCATGGCTGAAGCGATACAGTGGATAAGATCATTTTGAATATCGCTTGAGAGACCAGAAAAAACTGGATTTTGCGAGGAGGAACACTGCTCCAAATGTGAATCGAGAACTGAATCGTACTTGCACAAATAGTTCAGTGTTTCAATATAGTTGCCTCGGTTGTCTGATTCTGGTCCCTCATTGTGACCGCGAAACGGCAATTCTTGTTTTCCCAAAAGAATAATCGTGTCAATGAGCCGTTTCATCAACTCGCGATTACGGTCAACTTTTCTGTTGTGAACTTCGAAAGTATTTGAAAGTAAAGTTTCAATTCTAGTTTTCCCGAAATCATGAAGTAACAAGCAGCTGCGAATGTGCTTTTCAGTCTGTACGATCCACAGGGATCGTATTGATGATTGACTTGACAGGAGTTGGTTCGGCAGCGCACGTCCGCTCATGGACACGATCGGGAATAGACTGCCTGGGCAGACATTGCCCCCACCCCACCGTAGCGGCGTATGCGCACGAAACACTGACAGTCAATACACTTACTCAGTGTACTACAATAGTCAATAGACTTACTGAATACACTACATCCCTTTCTTGTTTTAGTTTTGCTATGGTCTTCTCGATTACATTTGATCCAATAAATAATATTTTCTAAAAGCCTTTTGAAATAATTATTACTTTTTCTGACATTATATTAAACTGAGTTGCACATTTTCATAATATTCAATCGTTTACTTTACTAGTGGAAAATAGATTAGTTTAAACATACATACAAGTAGGTTTCCTTAATTTCAGTTATGTTACGCATAAATAAATAAACTATAAATTCATTACATCTAAACAGACTTAGTATTTTGTCTACCTATTACCTTTACCTCCTTCGTTTTAAGTTTTTTTTTTCATGTTTCAACTATTTTGGTATTTTAACTAGTGAGCGACTAAGAAAAATAGATTTCAATATATTAATTTACCCGATATAATGTTGCTTGGGTAAAGAAAATAAGTCCTTATTCTCCTTGAATTAGGGACATGCTATTTTGCTTGACTCAATCGGCAGTCATTGAGATCTGTAGGGGATTAATGCTTAGATACTTTTTATCGTCGACAAAAAGATACGTATCGTCAAATATTTTGTACTTGCATAAGGCATTATTGACTAGTTCTATTGTTATGATTTTGCAGCCTAGTTCAACTTACAGTGATAATATTATGATAATTCGGTATTGTATTGTACATGAACTGGTGAAATTGACACTGAATTAAACCAGTTGAATATTGAAAGTAATTCATATTTTGTTTTTTTTTTTTTTTACGTACTGATGCAACAAATGCGAAAACCGAAGATAAGTTAGATACGTACTTAAATAAATAGGCACTATCCACTAAAGAGGAAATTGAAATTTATCAATTTCGTAGGTATTTCATTTCAAAATGAAATTTAAAATAAAATAAACTTTGCGTTCCATTAGAATAGTTGCAATTAAACATGTATAATTATTAACAGAACAAAATTTATAAAAAGAAATAAGTAGGTAAGTACACTCATGTATGATATTGACATAACTTACAACCAAATATTAAATTATTTGCCAGTGCTGATTGATGATGTAATTATCTCCATAAGTCAGCAAAGGTAGTCTACGTTTATGAAACTTATTATATAACTCACCAAACATTATACAAGTCTTTACAAGTTGCTAATGCAGCCACTGAACTCGCCTTAAATTACTTACATTTTATTTATATTTACACTATAAACCAGCTTCCTTTATTATCCCTGAGTAAAGATCCGACAGTCTAAACCTGTAGTTTAGAAATTACTTACACATGTACTTAAACACTGGAAGTTGTCAGTTCATAGTTCTCGGTGGTAGACTGTAACCCACAAAAGGTATGTGCTTACACTGGATAGGTATATCGGGGCACAAAACTGCATAATAAGATTTTTTTTAGTATAGGTAGTGCAAGCTTACCCTCAATTTGCTGACGATTTCCAACGCAGTCACCGTTGCATAGTCTCTGTACCTGTAGCAGATTAACTACATAGCAATGTAATTATTATAATGTAATGTAGGTATTTAAGTGTACGCCATCTGACTGTTATCGCCGCATGAGGTCCACCTTTTTTCCTTTTTATTTTTCGACTACAACATGAATCCAAACTGCACGAATCGAAAAAAAACATACATGGTTTCTTATTTATTCTGAACGAAAAATCTATGAATATTGTAGGAAGGTAACCAGATTTCTACCCCAGCAAACTTACTTGAAATTACCAAGCGAAGAGATACACCTTAAAACAGAGTCAATAAACAGTAAAAGATACCTATAAACAACGAAAATATCCACGGGAATTGAACCCGCGACGAAAATCAAAGCATGGCAACTTCGCGGTCACACACTATGCGATATATTAATCCCACCAAAAACATTTACTTGTAAAAAGAACCAAGTCTCGCCTCTCAGTTCATCTACTGTAAAAAGTTGTGAGATCCATGTGATGCCAAGTCGGTTATTGATTAATTCAAGGACTACTTCAGGGAACTTTCATCTTAAGCTATTGCGTAATTAGGTAACAGACATCATCTTACAGTAACTATATCGATATTTAAAAACTTTTATATTTACAATAACTAGATTGACCCGGCCATCGCACTAGACCATCGTATCTCACAAGCAAATAGTGTGCGATTGCCAAGTCATTCTAGTTATTGTAAATATAAAAGTTTTTAAATATCGATATATTTACTGTAAGATGATGTCTGTTACCAAATTACGCAATAGCTTAAGATGAAAGTTCCCTGAAGTAGTCCTTGAATTAATCAATAACCGACTTGGCATCACATGGATCTCACAACTTTTTACAGTAGATGAACTGAGAGGCGAGACTTGGTTCTTTTTACAAGTAAATGTTTTTGGTGGGATCTCATTCCTTTTTGTAGATAGTCTTCCTCTTTCTCTTATCTGGAACTACTTCTTGAGCCTCAGCTACAGATTTCCTCAAAGCTCATCCGCAAAGTTAACTTTGTAATCCTCTACATTTGTATGGAAATACAAAGTTAGTTATGCGGTTGCAACCGAATTTGCAGAATGTTATAGTTTTCCCTTTATTCATACACTAAATACAAGGTGTATTCTAAATTTCAAGCTCCTCGGTCTGCTAGAAGTACCTTAGAATTTTGATGATCGGTCAGTCAGTCAGGCAGAAAATTAAGAAACTTTGACTAACTATAACTTCTAAACTACTGGTCCAAATTAAATGAAATTTGAAATGTATCGTGTCTACGCAGTGCTTGATAAGATATGTTAAAATGAGGGTCCTAAACGTATCGACAAGGGAGTTATGGGGGGGTCAAAAATGGCCTGAACTGGTTCGAGAAAAGGATGGTATGGCCGTGCCGCTTTCAGCTCGACTTGGTGGGGGCACTGCCGTGCCCCCAGATATTGGTAGGTATCATGATTCACACACCTACCTGTATTACGTCATAATATCCTGAGTGAAAAACATAGGTACCTACAATACTACAGATATCATTGATCCAAAATGTCGTTTGAATTGATATTTTATATACTGCATTATTTCGTAATAGGTACATCTTATCATTCAGACCCACTTGTTTCATCCTCCACAAATACACTATTGAAGAATAGGTAACTCATCATATTTTAATAACTAAGGTTGGAACCCCGGTTTCATCCGCGGCTGTATTTCGATGTTCCCCTGAGAATTACTTACATAATTTCCTGTTGCAAAAAGTAGCCTTTGTCACCATCCTGCTCCGCAAGTCACTAGGTTTACATAAAATAATATTTAAACCTGCTTTGATGTGACGGGAAAGAAGGACAAACAAACACCGTTCTCCGTTGTGATTTATCACATAAGTACCTAATTAATTGGGTGTCCATCAACTCGGTCCCACACGATAGAAGAAGAAGTATGAATTATCATTGTAGTCCTCGTCCACCTTACGCTGTTCACACATACAATATTTATGTATATTAAATGATCAGTTTTTCGCTTTTGTAACTTTACCATTCATCAATTAAATGATCAGTCGTACCTGTTTGCCCAACCAAATAGGTACCAATTTAACTGCTATGAGAATACTTCGATTTTCTATTGATTTCAATCAAGTCTTACCTTTTCTTATCGATTAAACGATCAGGTTATACCAATACCTGCAGGCATGGATTGAACGATCAGGTTATAACCATACCTGCTTTTATCGATTTAACGATCAGGTCTTTACCTGCTACCATCAATTAAATGATCAGGTTATAAACATACGTGCTTTTATCGATTTAACGATCAGGTCTTTACCTGCTGCCATCGATTGAACGATCAGGTTATAACTATACCTGCTTTTATCGATTTAACGATCAGATCTGTACCTGCTGCCATCGATTGAACGATCAGGTTATAACTATACCTGCTTTTATCGATTTAACGATCAGATCTGTACCTGCTGCTATCGATTGAACGATCAGGTTATAACTATACCTGCTTGTATCGATTTAACGATCAGGGCTTTACCTGTTATCATCAATTAAATGATGAGGTAATACTTATACCTGCTACCATCGATTTAACGATCAGGTTATACCTGCTACCAAATGAACGACACAAGCAGAAACCTTTCTTCAAATATCTACTTTTAAGTATTTATATTATAATATAAAATATTTACAAATGCATTGTACTTTGCACTATATTGAACTGATTTGCAATTTTGTTAATAATACACTAAAGTGTAGGCAGCTACCACTGTTTAAATATTAGTAATAAATTTTACCATACAATTTAAAATAAATAAAGCCTGTTTTAGGTTTAAATACACAGTACACTGAAATTATTTTGCCTATGATTCAACTAATTTTTTGCGTGTAGGTATATGTACCTAGTTTTCACTCAGGTACATACTTGGATGTATTTGGTGGGACACATTTTTATTCACTCATTACTAAAAATAGTTGTTTGAGTAAAATTCAGAACTTTGGAGACATACACATCAAAATATTAAACTTTTTATACTTAATTGAGACATGAATATAAGCAGTGAATCCCACGTGAATCCTCATAGCAAATAGTTTATATCAAAATATAGTTTGGTATAGTTTTCTTTGTATTTTGCTTTTGATCTAAATAAATCTTATGCTATGTTTGGTCAATAAAATTTTTCAATTACTTATGTGTTAAACTAACAACAGGATCATTTTTATTTTAAATATTATTTATTACGACTGTACTTGCCTATAAAGTTATAAAGGAAAATGACCATTTCTTGTCCAAGAAAATGTCTCGCATTAAAATGAAAATTAAAGCAATATGTAATATCCCTCATTCTAATGTAGAATAGCCACTACAATTGTTGTACAAAACAAGGAATATAATTCTTAAAGGTCATATTATCATTAGGTATTTTTACCAACAATTTACTGTGGTAAGAACCTTTTTTTTGCACTGTTTGCTTCGGTATAGCTAACGATAACGATTTAAGAACAAAATACTCGATGTACAACTAGGTACTGTCATAATTAAAATTATTTTCAGTTACAAAATGTTAAGCAACAATTAGACTTTATAATTATTTAACTTTGGCTTTGATGCGAGGCCTGCAAGTAGTGAGGCAAGCAGTGGACGAATATCCATACTAGAGTGGGCATGATCCCTTTTTTTTATATTTTCCGATAGAATAACATTTCATAATTAGTAGTATTTTAGTATAAGAAGGCGCTGTTTAAAACTATTAAGTGCAGTACAAATAAAGTTGCAAATATTCCTTTGAGTAAACATGATTTTTTTTCTTTTTCCTTTATATACTAAGAACAGGTGGGCATGAACTAGAAGATTATTCTGTATGCCACATAAACATGAACGTAGAATCTAATAATGTCGCTGTACAGTAGACACTCGGCCAGTAGGTAGATCTACAACGTGAGGTAGCAACTCCGTTTAAAACACGTCATACATACAACATTGGTTGTACAGTTGTAGGTATATAACTAAATAGTGACGTTCCGAAAAGGTAGGTTAAAGTACGGACTAAATAATTATACCTACCGCTGTGCTCACTATGTAACTTATGAATGAGATCTCAATCGTAAGTTCGTAAGTAATATGATAGTAACATAATCTGTCACATACCTGAACATTTCTCCGCTTCTAGCACATAAACATGATCCAATTGTCATTTTAGTGTAACTGAATGCTCTGAATAGTTATTCGTTTAATCTATCTGAACTGTGTCTGCTTCGGCGCCTCACTTTAACCCCTTTTTTCCGCACTTTTCGCTTTCGCTATCAGAATTCTCATGAAACCGCTACAAATATCACAATTTTAACTTTATTCGACAGAGAATGTGTAAGATAATGCGCGATACAAAACTTTTATGGAATACCTACATTTAAAAAGTGATTATAACAAATATTGATAACTGTATTTTTTTATAGCTTTGGCTACGGGGCCTTTAAGCGCTGTATGGTGCTGTGGGTATGCTAAATGATTATTTTGCTGGATGTTTTTAGACAGGCGTTTTAGACTTAGCATTATTTTGCTGGATAGTTTCAGACAGGCGTTTTAGACTAAGCTTTATTTTGCTGTATAATTTCAGACAGGCGTCTTAGACTAAACAGTATTATTACGGATTTTTCTGAATTTTGATAATATATCAGATACCATGAAAACTTACAAGAGTTTGTTAACTTTACTAAGCGTATTTTAGTCAAGTTTTCGATATGTAACGTAAGTAGTACTCAGAACACAGTTAAAATTTGGCTTTTCGCCAATCGTTCCAATGTCAATGACTTCCATCTAAGTAGGACATAAAACAAATTCTTATAGCTTATAGCTGAAGATAGATGGTTCATCGCTCCTGAAGTAACAGACAACAGTTATAGCTATAGCAGAAATATTATTACTATTAGTGTTTTTGTAGGAAATTTTCCATTAAAGAATTACTTTTTGTACGTTCAATATTTTTTGAATTTTAATTATTATTTTGACTCCCTAGCCTTTCCCTCCCTTTTCAAAAGGGAAAAATATTGCACTTTACTCACGGTTTTTCTGATTTATCCTCGTCGCCAAATGTACGATCCACAGGGATCGTATTGATGATTGACTTGACAGGAGTTGGTTCGGCAGCGCACGTCCGCTCATGGACACGATCGGGAATAGACTGCCTGGGCAGACATTGCCCCCACCCCACCGTAGCGGCGTATGCGCACGAAACACTGACAGTCAATACACTTACTCAGTGTACTACAATAGTCAATAGACTTACTGAATACACTACACAGTCGAAACATGTTTTTTAGCTGAGTTTGACAAGTTGTTGATGTCTGAAAAACCTGTGTTGCTCCAGACTGAGTTGGAATCTGAAAATAGTAAACACGGAAAACAAAACATTTTGTTCCGTTTGCAACTGCCTGTCATCCAAGTATATTTTTCATAAAAAGACGTATGAAAATGTTTGAAAAAGCCATCCCTACGCTTGCAATCGATAGTCATGTTTGGGAGAGCACGGCCTGACTGAATAATCTGCTTTTTGTTTTCAAATGAAAGTTTGGAAAACGAAGTTTCTTACTGCAACAAGTAGTCTGTCGAACAGCACTCTACGTGGATTAACGCCATTATGGCCAATGAAACTTACCGCGAATCTGAGCACCACGCACTAAATTATCGGTTTATTAACACAAACACTCGAAACAATCAATAAATATGAAATTATCACTGAAAACTTTATAAAATTTCAAGCACACACTTGCAAACCGAGAGCGCGACGCCATATATAAACAAAATTCCGCCCGCGCCACCAAACCAATAAGAAATTCTGCGGTACAAAAATGGTAATTGTGCCCAAAAGCTATTACAATAAAGTCTTAAATCGTCTGATTCTATGCGACGACAGCGCCGCGTCGCGGACCTTTCACATACTAAACCATTCTCGTAACAGTTTGCATAGACTGTCAACTTGCAGTTCCATTGCTGCTTTACGGGCGCGCGGACATCTTGTGTCTCGCTCACGCGTTTAGGTTAGACAGAGAAAGGATTTGCCTCTGTCCGCCTTGCAGTAGCTTACCGTCGCTAATACGCATGCGCGAAGGACTGAAAAGGCGTTATATGGCACCATTATGTGCGTAAAAAACATAGAATGTTTGTTGTCAAAACGCAAGTATCGCGTATTGGCCGACTACTGAAAAGGGGAAACCGGTGGAGTTCGGCCTATAGTGACTATTGCAATTGTATAAGGTTGAAGATTGAAGAAATAAAATGTTATTTATTTTGCGTTTGTTCAACTGCTTTCTGATATTTGGCAGGCGTTACGCAAAAATGTACTAAATGAAAATAGATCAACCTGGAAGTGTGGATCCATGGTGTGGATTTGTGAATTTCTGAAAGGGAAGCCGGTGGGAATCGGCATGTATGGACCCTTCCATACAAGTTTAGGCCCCTCACAAATGCCTCGTAAATCAAAATGTATATTGTATGGTCATGAAACTCGTAGTACAAATTCCTTGTACTACCTAGATTATGCTGGTATAACTACTTTTAAATTATGTAACGTGAAACTGATAAAACGACGCAAAATACAACATAACCTAAAATTACATAGGCAATCTAAAAATAACCGTTTTGATAGCATTTTGCTCCAATGTGAATTAGTATTGATATTTAAACACATAATATCACACCTACAGCCTTTATGGTGTAGGCAGAGCGTCATCATCATCATTGGCCTCATACGTCTGTGACAGACGATTTATACAGTGTCTGAGGCAAGATTTTTATCCGCGTGACGCGGGTGAAGTTTCCTCTTCACAGACACTGCGTTGCCTGGGACGCAATTATGGAAACGCAGGGCTGCCCAGGACCTGCGCCACCCTCTCGGCCTTCCTGGCTGATTCCACAGGAACGACGGGTCGATACGTGCGGAGCCAGGTCGGCTGCAGGAGTCTGCTGTACGATATATTACCAGTCACTCGCGCCTGACGGAGACCCCGTTCCGGGTTTGTGTGTGGAGTTTTCCTTCTCCAGGACCCTGATTCGCTTGGGTCGGATTTATCTCTCGGTCGCCTCTTACGACCCCCACGGAAAGAGAAGGGGTGGTGCTATTCTACTCAGCCGGCACCACAGGCAGAGCGTCAATGGCCCTATAAATAACAATGCTTGCCACATTTCATAACATAGAAAATAACTTTTAATTTTGAATTTGGGATTTCCGTTACGTATAAAGATAAAATTAGCAAAATTCGAAATTTTATTAAGTGGATGGTACAAAAGGAGATTAAGCTAACTTAACTAAGGTACATCGGGGGTGTAAGGCCCCCAGTCTTCGAAGGCCCAAACGCAGAAAACCGTTTAAAATACGTTCGGTTGGTGCCAAATTCATAGCAGGCGTAAAATGAACCAATAGGAACGCAGGGACGCGGGAGCGAGCCGCGTGCGGCCGCTATTTTGCCAGTGACGGCTGGTTGTTCGGTGACCTCGGGCACGGGCAGTGTTTTTGCTATTTTGCACTCCCACTAAACAGTAGTTTTCAATAGTTAATACTGCAATTTATTAGTAGATTATTGTTGAATGTGTTTATTTATTTATCATTCCATTGATATTCGTGTAGGTATGTCTGGTTTTAACGCTATTTTATTCATAAATTGTGAAAACGGGTTGCAAGGCCCCGATCGGTTAGGAAGGCCCCACAGGGTAGTTGCTTGGGCCTTACAAGCCCTGTTGGGGCCTCTCTACACTGTTGCTGTCTTATAAGGCCCATAAATTTTTGGAATTGAAATTAACTTTACATGTACTTATGTTATTAATAAAAATAAATTTTGACACCACATTTTTATTTTGGGCCTTGCAACCCGCAATCGGGGCTATCCAAACCATATTCATATTCATATTCGTTTATTGTATTCACGGGTTTTATAAAGGTCTTAAATATATACATAGCTCCATGCGTGAACCCTGGTAGGGCACTACAATTTTCTTTTAAAGTAGGTATACTAAATCTATATTGACACAGTTTAATCCTATTTGGCTAATTTAGAGACTTATATAAATTAATTACAATGTATTCTCTTAACTGGAAAATTCAGATATTTAGCTTATTTTAACATTTATGTAAGTAGAGCTATAGGTACATTTTATTCTATCCTAAACTTAAATACCTATATCAAACAAAGATTTAACTTAATTAATGATGTAAAGTATTATCAAAGTACTCTTGGAGTGTATAGAAAGATTTTTGAATTAAGTAGGTCTTGAGCCTAGAGTTAAATACTGTGTCTTTTTCTTCGGATTTAATCATACTAGGAATGTTGTTATAGATTTTTATTACCGGTAATAAAGCCCAATGTATGAAAAATTAAAATCAAGGCATTTTAAAAATTTATACCTTTTTCTAGGCTAAACAAAAATACTTTTGGGATGAATGGCATTTTTTTTGCACTTAGCTCCTGAAATTTCGATTGCCAGGCTGTTTTCTTCCTCACTGAGAAAGTGAAGTCTTTTTGGAAAATATTGATGATTTCACAACTTTTTGCTTTTATTTAGGTTCAATAATATGTAAACATTCATATAAGTGTAATTTTTTTTGTAATTAACGCTTACTTTAACTCCAAACGTAATAAAATTGGCAGGGGCTTTATAACACATGCCCAGTTTAGGAAGGCCAAAAATCTATGTTTTAAAAAATGATCAAAATTGTAACTTTTTATTGTCAAAATCATAAAAAAATCATATAGGTCAATTAATAGTAAATTTTGCTACACGTTGCAAACGTTGTTTTACCTGAGGGTGATAAAATAAAGGTTTTATTTCGGTTTATTGTTAGGTGGGCCTTATTACCCGGGTCTACCTTATATATTGCATGCATTGCATAAATTTGCAAAATTGTGATAAAAAAATCGATCATAATTTTTAGTTTTAGTAAGAATTTCATAGAATACCGTTTTCGGAATTGATTATCACATTTATCCTCTAAGAAAAATCGTCTTTTTCCCTACTCATTGATCACGATAGAACTAGGTATATTATGGCTGTTATATTGCCTGTGCCCTCTCGACGCGGTCAGTAGATCCGGCGCGGCGCCCGGCCACTCGACCGCAGACTGAAACCTAAAACCTCTACCTACTTAATGTTCGCCCATAGACCTGCTAATCAATAATAGAACTGACATGCCGAATGATGCCGGCCTAGATTAGCATCACCACATGTACTTCCCGCTCACGTAACTTTTTACACGACTGCCCACAAAAAAAGGAGTGTAATGTTTTTAGGGTTCATGTATGTACTCGTATGTACGTGCATTACTTTAAACCACTGTAACTCTTTAACCACTCCACTCTCCTCTCCTCAATCCTTACATTATCCCGATTGTCATAGACTATGTTTTGTATAGGAAAATTGATTTTCCACAAAATCAGGCGTGTTTTTAAATTATAAAGTTATAGGCGATGTGTAACAGACTGACAACTTTTCAACCACTCGACCCTGAGTGAGTTACTCTAGTTTCTAAGAAAAGTTTGAGGAGATTTACATTTTTGTGTTGAATTAGATATCAATATCAGAATCTCATCGGCTGACAAAGACTGAAATCTGGAACGGCAAGCCAGGCATCTTATCCTAACAATCCCCTAACTAAAATTTGAAAAGCGATTGACTACTAACCATTGTCTATGAATAGGTAAACCTACGGTATAAAGTCGACAAGTTGGACTCTCAAACTGCTAAACTACAGACAGGCAGTTAAATATAACGCCCGCCATGTTGTGAAACTAGCGGGGAGCTACACAATAGTGGTTTAATGTACCGTGTAGCGTGTGATAATTTCTCTGATGCGTGACAATTTTCGCTTGCTTTCATTTTTCTCTCCGTTTTGTGGATCCGCTGTCATTTTATGTACGTAAGCACAAACATTTTGGTTTGTATGTAGATCAAAGACCATTATAGCAATACTTAGGAAGCCATGTTAGTAAGTGTAGAAAGCTGAAGTGGCAGTTAGGCTGCATGGTCACATCTGTCGTATCGTTGGACAGTAGAGTTAGCGGGTTTTTTCTCCGGTCAGATGGACCGATGACTTAAGGGTGCTACACACCGGGCCAGTATACGTGACATGCACGTAGTTACGGTGTTACTACGCGCGTAGAGATGACGTTGTATCGTATGGGATTGTATGAGAGGCTACACACCGCGCTACGCGCGTGATTACGCCGTGGTTACGCGTACGCATGCGTATTCGGTGTGCAGCCTCTCATACAGTCCCATACGATACAATGTCATCGCTACGCGCGTGATGACGTGCACGTCACGCATACGCGCCCGGTGTGTAGCACCCTTTGAAGAGAGCGGATGCGGATGGTAGCGGATGGTGAAAACGGGAATTCATGCCTTCTTGTGGCGTAAACCTAGCAGTGGACTGCTGACTGGACTAATGGGCAGATGTGATCTAACACATGCAGATGAGTACCTACTTAGAATCTTTTTTGTTTAGTATTATTTGATCGTTTAAAACGGGAAATCCAGGTGCTGCCGATAGCATAATGCGATGTAATAACTTTTTTTATCAGCTATAAACCCACCGATAAGAGCATATTGGTTTCATTATCTTTCTAATGGCGTTTCTGTGGTACGGCGCCACATTAAATATGTCGATTTTCTCACTCCCCCTCTAATGGCTATGGGATACCATTTTGTTTGTATTGCTCGTACGTAGGTAAGTAAGTACATACCTGTGGTACGCAACTTATCAACAAATTTTTATACTACATACACATATATAGGATGCAATTTTATTAGTGGCGTATCCATTAAGGGTGTGTTCTGCCCATGAAACTAAACAACTTTCCCCAAGGAACATAGGCCGAAATACGAAAAAAAATTTTGGTCTTCCCATACTAAGTGTGTTGGCCGGCCCGATCAATTTGTATGGGAGGCCCAATATTTTTTCACATTTCGACCTATGTTCTTTGGGGAAAGTTGTTTAGTTTCATTGACAGAACACACCCTTAACGGATCCGCCACTAATAAAATTGCACCCTATATATCCCTTGCGGGTTAGACTGAGCGTAAACGGTTGTAAAAACAGCCATTTATACCTACCACGTTTGACAAGTTTAAGTCATTCAGAAGTCTATGTGTGTGTCAAACTAAACTAAACTAAACTAATATTTATATCCCTTTAACTATAAGTACCTAGATACCTAACTAGTTCATATTATTGCGAAGGCCTGGTAAGCTGTAGTGATAATTCCCCAATACCTCGCTTTGATAGCGAAATGCCTTTGTAGAGCTAGATGCGGTATGCATATTTACTTGCTATTTAATTATTTCGTTATTTGCCTGAAAATTTATCTATTAAGCATGGTGAAGTTAAATTCACCTAACCTAGGTACGCAAAACGTTAATGTGATTGAATCCAGTACATAGATATTAACATACAAATTAATCATTGAATTTTACATGCGGATGTTGTTTTGCCGGGAATTTCACATAACAATGGTGTTCAAGTTCTGAATGATACAAAATATATATTTATTTCACTCCCTACATATTGTGATATATTCTATTTGGCGAAAATAGTAGATATTCTTTTCAATCGCGAGGCGTACCTAAGCGGGCACAGATACCTTTCTGTTAAACTAAGTTTTACCTCATCTCTAAAATACCTCCAGTCGCAAAGAGATCGATTTATGCCGGTCCAAACTCAACCGCTCTCAATCGCTTTCAACTTTCCCTCCATTTTCGTTCCTTCCTCACATTTATGAACGCTGTCCAAAAGCATTATCGTTATTTGAGCTACCCTCGTTTCTCAAGATTATGCTTATCTTCGGTAAAATACAGCCAAGTCATTCCGGGGAATGAGTTTGTAAAAGGGTTCACCTGAAGGAATCATTACTTTAGTTGGGCTTACACCTTCACCCGTTTAATATTTTATTCTATTCTAAAATCTTTTGAAGCTTCAGGGATTTAATATTAAAATTATGTATTTTAAAGCAATTTCTTAGCAGGTTTCTGAATTTCAATGACATTCATTTCCACTGAAGTAAAGAAATGCCTTGATCGTTATGAAACAGCATTTACAAGGTAATAATATATTTCACGAGGATCCAGTTAGCATACCGATTCATTGTTTAAAACAACACCAACTAGTTATGATAACTGCTTGAGATTTAAGCACATCTATAGTAGAGTTGATACTTTTGATAGTATCGATAGTTCAAAATGCAGCAATACTATCGATACTATAGTTTCTCAAGACTGAAAAACTATCAATAGTATCGATTCAGGCAGCGCTATCCATCGATGATTTTATTATCTAGGTAGTACCACCTTTTTTATTAGCTGTCCAAAAGGCCTCATACTATCGATAATATCAATTGTTTTTAAATCGATACTATCGGTTATTGATAGTATTATACCTTTTCGATAGTATTGCTACAGTTTGAACTATCAATACTGTCGCTTGACCTATTAATGGAATAGGGTTTTTCAAATGAAAATTATCGACAACACTACTTTCGATAGCACTAACCTCAGCAACACTAACTTATAGGTACTACATACCTTGAAACCTATGGGGTGGGAAACGTCGGAGTTATGAACAAAGTTGAGAATAATAAAGAGGAAGTCGATGTCAGTGGCGGAAGTAGAGGGAAGTGAGGTGGCTTCCGTAACTTCCGCTCCAATGTTTAGTTAGAGACTAGAGGTAGATAACCAGGTGCGCCGGATACGCCCCACGCTTAGTTGTTTGAAACAAATATTAATTCGTGTAATAGTTGAAATTGAAGCGCTTATTACTATAGTTTTTCAAGACTGAAAAACTATCGATTGTATCAATTCAGGCAGCGCTATCTATCGATGATTTTATTACCTAGTTAGTACCAGCTTTTTAATAGCTGTCCAAAAGGCCGCATACTATCGATTGTTTTTAAATCGATACTATCAGTTATTGATAGTTTTGTACCTTTTCGATAGTATTACTACAGTTTGAACTATCGATACTGTCGCTTGACCTATCGATGGAATAGTGTTTTTCAAATGAAAATTATCGACAGCAGTACTTTCGATAGCACTAACCTTAGCAACACTAACTAATAATGTAGGTACCACAAATTAGGAAAACGGCGCGTGGGCGCCTTTACCAGATGGCTCACTCAGTACTAGCGACGATTTTGACGCTTACTGACGAAAACTGGAAAAAACCGGAATCTCAGGGGAAGTCAACGTTTTTATAATTAGAGATTTTTGACAGTAGCAACCCTGGCTGTGTAACAAATGCCAATCGCGAAAATCCGAAATAGGCCCGAGTGAACCTTCTGCAAACTCTCCATTTTGTGTAGGTACCTACTACATACCTTGAAACTTATGGTGTAGGAAACGTCGGAGTTATGAACAAAGTTCAGAATAATAAAGAGGAAGGCGATGTCAGCGGCGGAAGTAGAGGGAAGTGAGGTGGCTTCCGTAACTTCCGCTCCAATGTTTAGTTAGAGACTAGAGGTAGATAACCAGGTGCGCCGGATACACCCCACGTTTAGTTGTTTTTAAACATTTGATAGTATTAATAGTTCAAAATGCAGCAAAACTATAGTTTCTTAAGACTGAAAAACTATCGATGGTATCTATTCAGGCAGCGCTATCTATCAATGATTTTATCACCTAGTTAGTACCATCTTTTTTAATAGCTGTCCAAAAGGCTTCATACTATCGATACTATCGGTTATTGATGGTTTTGTACCTTTTCGATAGTATTGCTACAGTTTGAACTATTGATACTGTCAGTTGACTTATCGATGGTATAGGGTTTTACGAATGAAAATTATCGACAGCAGAACTTTCGATAGCACTAACCTCAGCAACACTAACTTATAGGTACTGCATACCTTAAAACCTATGGGGTAGGAAACGTGGGAGTTATGAACAAAGTTGAGAATAATAAAGAGGAAGGCGATGTCAGTGGCGGAATTAGAGGGAAGTGAGGTGGCTTCCGTAACTTCCGCTCCAATGTTTAGTTAGGGACTAGAGGTAGATAACCAGGTGCGCCGGATACCTACGCCCCACGCTTAGTTGTTTGAAATAAATATAATTTCGTATAATAGAGAAATTGAAGCGCTTTAATGCAAACCAAACAACTTTTCACAAGGACCAAAAAGGCCAAAGTCTAAAAAAATTGGACCCCCCATACAGGCTAACTTATTATGTAAGCAGCATTGTTACTGAATGAACTTGTATACCTACCTATGGAATTCTTCCGAAATAAATGTTGTTATTATTATTATAGGCCATTCTGTTGGGAACCTATAGCAAACATTGATTCGCAAAAGGTGGGGCGGATTATGTTTTTGCATAATCTTGTAAAGGTATCAAGGACAAATAAAACCCCAAGTTTTCGACCTCGAGACTCCCAGGCTCCAGCCGCCATCTTGAATTAAAAGTTCTAAAAACAGGTATTTGCGAATAACTTGTTAACAATTGATTTTATGACAAAAGTATGTATGAAAAGAATAAAGAAAATATTATTTCCCAAATTTCATTCATACATGTATACTAGCTAAGTCTAACAGGTAAAAAGATATAGGCAAAAACAAACATATTTTTATTAAAAAGTTAAGTACACCGAACAAAATAGAGGTAGAAAAAAATATGCGTGAATTTTTCATTTTTTTATATGTTCTCTCTCCCGCCACTGTACAGAAGATCTCCTGGACGTAGATATAGACGAAATCGGGGCGGCTCTCAGACAGCTTAAGAATGGAAAGGCTCCCGGGGAAGACGGAGTGGCCTCTGAGCTACTTAAGGCCGGTGGAAAACCTGTCCTCGAGGAGCTGAAAAGGCTTTTCAACTCTGTAATAGCCAATGGGACAACCCCGAAGGCGTGGAGCAGAGGTGTAGTGGCATTGTTTTTCAAAAAAGGAGACAAAACGCTTCTCAAAAACTTTAGGCCGATCACACTTCTGAGCCACGTCTATAAGCTGTTCTCGAGAGTCGTCACGAATCGTCTGGCATCAAGATTTGACGCCTTTCAGCCACCGGAACAGGCCGGGTTTCGTAAAGGCTTCAGTACCGTAGATCACATCCATACTGTAAGGCAGGTTATACAGAAGACAGAGGAGTACATCCAACCACTGTGTATGGCTTTTGTGGACTACGAAAAAGCCTTCGACTCTATCGAAACCTGGGCTATTTTGGAGTCCTTGCAGCGGTGTCAAGTCGACTGGCGGTATGTGGAGGTGCTGAGAAGCCTTTATCAAATGGCTACGATGTCCGTTCAAGTACAAAACCACAATACAAGACCCATCCAACTGCTCCGTGGTGTAAGACAGGGTGACGTTATATCCCCAAAACTCTTCACCAACGCATAAGAGGATGTCTTCAAAACGCTACAGTGGTATGGACTGGGCATCAACGTCAACGGCACAAATCTCACGCATCTCCGCTTTGCCGACGACATAGTCATAATGGCCGAATCGCTGCTGGACCTGCAAAAAATGCTATCTAGTCTCAACTCTGCCTCGAGACGTGTTGGACTTGGGATAAACTTGGATAAGACGAAGGTCATGTTCAATCAACACATTATCCCCGAGCCCGTCCAGAAATATGTGTACCTTGGGCAAACTTTGCCGATGGGAAGAGACAACTTTGAGGCTGAAATCACCAGAAGAGTACAGTTTGACTGGGTAGCATTTGGAAAGCTGCGTCACATTCTCGAATCATCTTTGCCACAATGCCTCAAGACCAAGGTGTTCGATCAATGCGACCTACCAGTCATGACCTACGGAGCCGAGACGTGGAACTTGACAGTAAAACTGGCCCACCGGCTACATGTCACTCAGAGAGCTATGGAAAGGTCTATGCTTGGTATCTCTATAATGGATAAAGTCCGGAATGAGGCCATCCGAAAGAAGACCAAAGTGACGGACATAGTCTGGAAGTGTAGCAAGCTGAAGTGGCAGTGGGCTGGCCACATTTGTCGTAGAACCGACGGACGGTGGAGTGAGCGAGTTCTCGAGTGGAGGTCACGCCTCGGCAAGCGTAGCGTTGGACGCCCTCCGGCCAGATGGACCGATGACTTAAAAAAGGCGGCTGGTAGCGACTGGATGGCAAAAACGGGAGATCGTGCTTTATGGCGTTCCCTGGGGGAGGCATACGTCCAGCAGTGGACTGCAATAGGCTGAAATAGAATAGATAGAATAGTTACGTGTTATGGTGTATTTAAAAAAATATGTGACGGGTGAACACTTTCTATGTCTAGTTTCGGAGATAATGGCGTTTATGATAAACGACATGACAGTCAATAAAAAATAATGAAAAAAAGCATTGTATATCTAGTTTTTATGGTATATGAGTTTGAATGTATGTATGGACGACTAGCAAAATATACTTTTAATTTGAATAACAAAAACACTAGACGTAGAATGTTTTTTTTATTTCATCATTTTTTTGTAAATGTCATGTCGTTTATCGAATGAAAAAATAAAAAATAAAATCTCGACTCATTTCAAAAATAACTCAGGTTAACCTATTTTTTTCCCCAAAAATATTGACGTTGTGCGAAATATCATAGAAACCATAAGCCAGCCAGGATATCTTTGTATAGAAAAAATGTCGCGAAACAATCTGTTAATAAATTTCAAAAGTAAAAAATAACAGTTTTTATTATACAAAGGTGAGAAAATCGACTTATTTGAAAACTGGCGAATTTTACCATTTGTATGATGGGAAGTCGTCCACATAATAGAAAGTGTTCACCCGTCACATATTTTTTTTAAATACACCATAATACGTAACATATCAAAAAAAAGAAAAATTCACGCATTTTTTTTTCTGCCCCCATTTCGCGCGGTGTACTTAACTTTTTAATAAAAATATGTTTGTTTTTGCCTATATCTTTTTATCTGTTAGACTTAGCTAGTATACATGTATGAATGAAATTTGGGAAATAATATTTTCTTTATTCTTTTCATACATCGTTTTGTCATAAAATCAATTGTTAACAAGTTATTCGCAAAAAACCTGCTTTTAGAACTTGCAATTCAAGATGGCGGCTGGAGCCTGGGAGTCTCGAGGTCGAAAACTTGGGGTTTTATTTGTCCTTGATACCTTTACAAGATTATGCAAAAACATAATCCGCCCCACCTTTTGTAGGCGAAATATCCCTACAGATTGTACTATTAAGTATATTACCTATACAGAAAAAATGCTTTGTAAACAATTTTCTATATGAGGTTCAATTCGAAAGTAAACATTGCTGTAGGTTAAAAGTTGGTTGTGTACAAACTTTCAAGATGCGTGAATTTGTAGATAATTTTATCTTACACCAAATTACGCATTTGAATTGAATATAATGTAAATATGTAGCTGAAGAAAACCAATACTCAATCACTATTGTAAACATTTTGGGATACGTAATGAATGTAATGATAGTTGCAAACCACTTTAATGTAGATAAATTACCTCTTCGTTCCCAGAAATTGTGTTTCACAACGCAGATGTGGAGTAGGTATGTGCTCAAACTAATGGATGCTATTACCAAAACTATTACTCATATGACTTATGACAAGTTGTGACAGAGATTTAACGATATTGAACAGTATTTTGTTGGTCGATGTACCTATGAGTAACAAAAATCTGAATTGTTTAAATCTCTTGCCGCGTTTCTGAATTTTGTCAATCGAATACTTATTTACTAATATACCGGGAGTAACGGAAAGGGTACAAGCCGAAAGGAGGTCAAGGTACTCATGAAACTGAACAACTTTCCCCATGGAACATGGGTCGAAATATGAAAAAAAAATTTGGACCTCCCATAGTAAAATCAATTAGCTCATCGGCGATTTTGTATGGGAGGTCCAAATTTTTTTTTTCATATTTCGACCCATGTTCCATTGGGAAAGTTGTTCAGTTTCATGAGTACCTTGACCTCCTTTCGGCTTGTTATACCCTTTCTGTTACTCCCTGTATAAGCAATTTAATGAGATGTAATTTATAACTACCTAATGTTAATAAAAGAAGAGTTGATATAGGAGTACAACGAGATTTTTGTTCACGACTTATAAATTGAAAAGTATTGCTTGTAGAAGGGCTGTTTATGTTGTTGTTTTAAATGGCTATTTTTATTTATTTATTTAACTGTTTATACGACCGTACCGTATAGACACATAGTTACAAAAATTGATTATGCTTATTACAAAACCATTAATAAAAACTAATTGTCAGAGGCCTGCTGCTTGCAGTAAGCGGTTGAATAATTTTGCCTACAGGGTTCATCGGGTCGTTAGACGACTCGGTGTCACACACGAAGGGATTGATAGAGAGTGGGCTTCTTAGTGCTCTACGATTTGCATTCAAGCTTCTAGTTGACCCACTAGGATATGCCCTCGTTACGATCAAGTATCTAACAATTACCTATTAAAACTAGAAAATGGACGCACAATAAAAAAATTCATTAGAATATGTAGGTAAATAATTTTTCAATGCCTAAAGAAATCAAACTGTTATTTATAATTCTTGCCAAAAGTATCCTGAAGAAATTGCAAACTTGCTACCAAGTAAAAGTGTAAGTTTTCTTATATTTTTCTTGAACGCTGCTGGGGCAAAACTTTGCACTACACAAATTTTGAAGCTAGAATTTTCAAATTTCCCGAGACAATTTATCCGGTGTTGCAGAGAATATTGTTGAACTTAATACCTACTGGGTGTTGCCATTGATGAGCATAGCTTAGAGATGCAAAATTTATCTAGCGATATCGATATATTATGTCGAGTTCAGCCAATAATATAGGTACATACGGGTTGTTAGGGACGGTGAAACGAAAACTTTGCAGGCGTGCTCAGACCATGAAACTGAACAACTTTTACTATGGAGCCAATGGTGGGAAACGAAAAAAAAATTCCGACCTCCCATACAAAGTCAGTCAGCTGATCGTGAATTTTGTATGGGAGGTCGGATTTTTTTTCGTTTCCCACCATTGGCTCCATAGTAAAAGTTGTTCAGTTTGATGGTCTGATCATGCCTGCAGAGTATTCGGTACACCGTCCCTAACACCCTGTATATTGACCCAGCACACCGATATGGTATCAATATCAAAATTATCAAAAGTTAATATGACATTTCTCAAAATTCTGTAACATGACAATACACCTATAGTTCGACAACTTCGTGCGCGACCTTCCTGCGGGGTACAGACGGTGGAAGGGCGAGGAAGCACGTCATTTTAATATAACGTGCGGCGCGGATGCGCGCGTCTCCTTTCCCGCTACACCTCCCGCTGCTACCCGCTGACATATCCCCTCCCAACGTCTGTTACCCCTAGGAAAGGTCGCGCACGAACTTGTCGGACTATAGCTATCACGTTCTTTTTATTCAACACAAACCAGTATCATAATTTTACCCACTTTTGCGGATGTGCTGAGATGAGCCTTTCATTCGATATTTGGTTTCGATATAATATCTATTGAGAATTTTCAATATCCATCTGTTTAACTCGATAATTTTCTTAATCAAATTTCGATAATATAATTGCATCCCTAGCAGAGCTGAACCTTATCGCTTGGAGATAGAAGTGTGTGGTGCACGAGGCAAGAGGGCAACTGCCCATTCAATAGCATACAGGGACAAAGGCGACTCTGTGCATGGGGATGGGGGAGGACAGTTTCCACCGAATGAGCGACAAATGCGAGACAAACAACCTATTGTACCAAGAGTCATAATCGTAATTCTCATCATGTGTTAGCGCTTCAGGAGCTGAAGTCTACTAAATAAAAATATGTAGTTTCAGTTGTGTTGACAGTATGTCAGTTGGATGGTTTCATGGTCTGCTGTCAGTTTAAAGTATAGTGAACTAGCGGCCCGTCAGCGGTTTCACCCGCAGCAAATTTATTTTCCTGCGGATGGTCTGATTTTTCCCAACTCATTATACCATGATCATGTAACTAGATCAAAATATCAAACATAATAACAAAATATAGCGAAAATAATCCCGTTCCAATACTTATTTTAGTCATTCTTTTGATTTATTTGCGTGCTTCTCAAGTAGTCAGTTACATTATTGCTGCACTTAATAAAATAAACTAACAATACAATATAAAATAACTACATTCAAAGAAAAATATGAGACTAACAAAGCTAACACAGGCTTAACGCTGAGCGAATTTTCTTTCAGTGCTAGCTATTGACGTAGATAAAGGATTTCTTAAAAGCTTTTATATTAAAAACATTGCAAAACCGAGTCAATAGCAAGAAATTACTTATGAGGAGCTGCAGTTTATAGAAATTTTATTTACTTTGCAATTGTTTTTAATTAATTGTTTAGTAGTAAACATAATAAATACATTTTTGTAAGTATGTGTCTATACGGTACGGTCGGGGTAAAAATGGATCAAAATATCTCTTGAACTAAATTATTTTAGTAATTTTTTTCTTTTGTGGTCTATGCAGCTAGCTAAAGTATATTTATAAAAGTAAAAACACAATGTAGGTATACCATGGGAATAAAATTTTTTTTTGAACAATTTGAGGAGGTCTATTCTAGGTATACTCTTTTGACCCAGACTGTATCCGAAGCATGAAACCTTCTTTCTTTTCTGACAATCAGGTGCATCGGCCTGCAATGTCCTAACGGGATGTCCCAATGGGACTAAATTCACAAAGTATATTTCATATCAACTTTGT
Source organism: Phthorimaea operculella (assembly GCA_024500475.1). Classification (NCBI taxonomy): domain Eukaryota; kingdom Metazoa; phylum Arthropoda; class Insecta; order Lepidoptera; family Gelechiidae; genus Phthorimaea; species Phthorimaea operculella. The sequence goes on along the minus strand of JANFCV010000035.1, from coordinate 3,341,565 downwards.
AGGGACCAACCGAAAATCGAACCCGAAACCTTTTGCATTGCAGGCAGTCGCACTATTACTGCGCAACATCGGCCGTCGTAGCACTAAGACTACACTAATAAGCGTACCAGTACCAAGAAAGTAATGTGGGTAAGACTGTGTATGCCTACGTAAGAGCCCTTCCACACGAGCGTTTTCTCCGGAGATTTCTCGGTGAGGGCGATATTTTTTTTTTATCGCAGCGATGTCGCCGCGTTTTTTGAGAGACTTGTTGTCCCACTCGAAGAAGAAGAAGAAGCGACTACGCGGCGATCTCACTTTGGTAATGTTCATAGACGCCGCGACAACTGGAGAAAATCGCTAGTGTGCAAGGGCTCTAATATCATGCAAGCAAAGCAAGCACAGAATCTCGCGACCTACTTCTTCGTGCTTAGTAAAGGCTGCGCTTACGATTTTTCTCCCGGATTTAAGCAAACATTTCATATTTTCCTTTTCAAGTAGCGTTTGCATGGTAAGATGCTTTACATATCTTATTGTATGATAGGATGCTATATTTTTTAGTTATAAAATAATATTTTTTACACCTGATGCCTAAGAAATGACATGCTGTGAACGAATAATAAAAAAAGCGGCCAAGAGCGTATCAGACACGCTCACAAATAGGGTTTCGTAGTCAACGTTTAAGTATCAGGTCTTTCAGCGTTACAAAGTTAATTTTGTTGCTGGTTTGTTTGCAGCTGTAGGATTACCAACCGCAAATTGAAAAACTTTAATATTTCCTTAATCTTAAGTGGTACAGTATTTGTTATAGTTTTCATTTCATTTCATATTAAGAACTATATTCCATATTTTTTTCAAATTTTTAGCTTGCATACTTTAGAAGTTACAGCTGGAACAAAAAAAAACGGTTCTTTTAAAAGCAAATATCAGAACATTTTAGAGACTTTGTTTAAAAAAAAACTCCCCTTAGTTTTAAAAGACCTATTCAACAATACCCTACTCAATATTACAGGTGAAAAAAAAAATTTGCCCCCCTTTCACATGTATGGGGAGGGGGTCCAAAAAACATTTGATATATTTTTTTCTCAACGTTTCTAAATTTGGGTCAACACGATCTATCTTCACTTCACACCAAATTTGATGTCGATAGATCCAAAACTGACGAAGTTATGAGGGCGCGGCATACAGACAGACAGACAGACAGACAGACAGACAGACTTGACGAAACTATAAGGGTTTCTAGTAGACTACGAAACCCTAAAAATGATATGATAGGTAGGTTTATGTTAATTGAAATAACTGCAAAATCCATCCATCATCATTTCAATAAATCCCAAGTAACATATTTATATGTCGTACGCATAGTAGTAGGTAGGTACATAAGCTTAAATTGGTATCAAAAAGGTTTTGTATTTATAACGTAGGATTAAGTTGAGTATTACGTTTTACTTGGGTCACGGTTTTGGTATATTGTCTTGGTTTACAAAGCATTATTTTGTACTAAATAAAATATTGTCAGTAGGTAGGTTTGGTAGGTATATTTTCAATGACAGATCATCGCATTACATAAAGATACCTATATTCTTAGATAAATGATTGCCGCGCTGCTCTTGGTAGATCGAGCACTATCCAAAGGCACTGTTATAAAAAACAAAGCCAAAAATTTATAATCCGTTTATTTGCAATATGTACTTCAAACTTTGAATTTTGACAGCTAGAGATACATTTTTAAAATAGTTGGATAACTGTCTGATGTATGAAGATAAGACGATTCCGTCTTTGTTTGATTGCTCCATTTTACAAGTACGCCCACTCAATCTACCAAGCGCAGCGAGGCAATCATTTATCTAAGCCTATATTATACTACATAGATTGGTGTACTACGTATCTATCGGTTCAATATCAAAATATATTTATCACCTGCCTGATCAGTATCAGATTAAATAATAAAAGGTAATAAATACTAACCTTAAGAATTTTTCCGAGAAGAAAAATTTATCATCAAGTTAAGTAAGTTTCCGTCGACAGGAATCCGTAAAATGTCAAAGGAGTCCGATAACTTACAATGAATAAAATATCGCTTGAAAAAAGGCGAGAGCGAGTTTAAGTTTAGGTAGGTAGGTATTCAACTGATTTTTTTTGGGTCTTTGGGCCTTTTTGCCATCTTTGCCGAAATCATGGGCTAAAATTTAGTCTAGTAATATCATTTAATGAAAATATATCGTCATTTAATTCACCATTCAGTCACCTTGCCCCAGTGCGTTTGCTACACGGTCACTAAACATTAGTCATCTACTCTCTCTATTGATACCTCAAACACCACAAACACAAATAAGGGTGACGGCGCGCGGGGCGCCCATACAGATGGCTCACTCAGTACAAGCGACGATTTTGACGCCTACTGATTTTAACTGAAAATTACCGGAATCTCAGGGGAAGTCAAGGCAACTAAGAAGGTGGTTTACACGAACGTCATAATTCTTGGATTTAAAATTGGCTCTGAATCATACGACGTTCTTTGACAGATTTTGCCGTTTTGATATTTTTATACTTAGATTTTTGACAGTTGCACCCTGGCTATGAAAAAAGTGCCAATTCCAAATATCCGTAATAGGGCCGAGTAAACCTTCTATAAACTCTGTTTTTGGTGCCTCTATTATCATAATCGTAAAAAGAAATGTTTATGTCATTCTCATGCATGTTATATACCTAGGCGTTGCCTGCTCCACCAAAATGTATACGGAACAGCACATTTTAAAGATGACCCTACAGTAAAATTTGTTTGTAACTAACTATAACTATAACACCTTGCAATGTTTTCGAACTGACTGAAAAGATAATCCAGTATAACAGATTAACTATCGCTCCATGCTTGCGGGAAAATTAATTGGCCTGGAAACCTACACGAAATGAAAGCCTGGCCAGTTAAAGTGCTTTGATTCCTCTTTGGTCAGTAGTTTCCAGGTATCAGCTGTACGATACTATGAAAGTATCACACATTATTTGCGGGTAAAAATTATTTGCGGGTAAAAATAATTGGTCTGGATAACCCACATGAAATGAAAGCCTGGATAGTTAAAGTGCTTTGATTCCTTTTTGGTCGGTAGTTTCGAGGTATTAACTGTACGATAGTACAGTAGGATGAAACATAGTAGCGCAGCCGCGGGCCTACTGAATGGCTGAATGCCTCAATGCATTCTGTACACGGTCATCGGATTTCGATGCATGGGGTTTACGATGCAAGGATAGAGCAAATAAGATTAAAGGCAACTAAAAGTGCTTTGATTTCTCGTTAGTCGATAGTTTCTAGGTACCTATTAACGATATGTAGGTAAATTCGGTGTATATTAGTACCAGTAGTAGGCTACTATGACTATGTGTGGTACAGAAGCGCAACCGTTTTCGGCCGGCCGACTGAAACACTGAATGGCCGAATGCCCCAATGCATTCTGTACACGGTCATCGGATTTCGATGCTTGCTACATACCTCGAATCAACGATGCTAAGATAGAGCAAATAAAATTAAAGATAAGGTATGTACTTTCTGCAATAAAAATATCTCTTAAAACTTGTTCTTACATTATAATTTGTAGAAAATTGTAAGGACATAACATAAATGTTAATAAACATTTTGTTTCTTTTAAAAGATCTTTGATTGACTTACCTAATATTATGCGTTTTGCACCATTTTGTAACTATTTGAAGGGATAAAAGCGTGTTATACATATCGACAATGAAGAACTATAATCTCCTATCTTATGTGTTAATCATATGAAAATAGGAGGTTCTAATACTTCATTGTCGATATGTAGTAGACTGTATGTATGTATGTTTTTCATGATGGTGGATGTCTCAATCATAAATGAATTAATTAGGCTCACAATTTAGTTAGGTATAGCTAAAACAAACTTCAAAACCCATGAAGAGATACCATTTTATCGTTTTCATTGCGCGTTCATCATGAATCTATGTTCTCTACATTCCACGGAGCACCAACACTCCAACATCCTTCAAGCAAGGTTGCGATGTGATGTAACACAGTAGATGTAATTTAAAAGAAGCACTCAAACGTAGGTATAGCAAGCTTAGGCTGGGATGGACACATTTTACTATTTAAACATTTTTCTGTTATTTTATTTTTATTCACATTTTATGTGCTCAGCAATTACAGCTAACAGGAGGTTCAAACCCCGTACAAACTTGCTAGCTTTTCCAGAAAATTTGCATTACGGTGGTTGGCATGAAGGAAGTGTACCTATTTGAATTACCTTGGGGTTGTTTACTATAAAAATCACAACTGTTCACTGCTGGACGTGGGCCATTGCCATGCCACGACTCGTTTCAGATATTCACAGGAAATGCTACTGCCTATTCTCTAGATTCATCCCTTAGTCGTCTATTATGACAGGTACGGGTAGGGTGCTATTCTAAACCGGCATCACACATCAAAGCCTACTGAAGCTTTTAGTTACTGTAACAGTACCTACTAGTTCTCTGCCGGAGCGTACACTCGGCTCAATACTAGCCTTAGAGTATAATAGGTATATAAGCAAGCTATAGAGTGCGCCTAAAAAGTTAGAACTGTCGGCAGTATTTAGAACACAACTTCTCTGTCCATCAGTATCAAACGCCAGTGACAGCACTATTGAACCTCTATGACTTCTCATACAGTTGACCTTTATCTAGGGAGCAACTGCTTACGCTTTGACAGTACGGCCACAAAGTAAGTATTGGCTTCTATTTTGTGGTACGACGCGGACCGATATGCGCTCTCTACGGGGTGTAAAGTGCTTATTACACCTGACTAAATTCAGTCGCCTAAATTAGGATTCAGAAAAGGAACAAAATTAGAAGCTTCTGATCACACTGTTCTAAATTTAGTTACTAAATCAGTTGCCTGCTGAAACTCAACGAAGGCGGACGTTTACTAAATGGCACCAGTATTGTCCAAACATCAAAAAATTAGCCTCGCTGTGGCCCTGGCCATTTGGTTAATCAAAATAAAGAAAAGAAAAAGAAATACGTGGGTGAAGGAATATTTGTTACTTCGCGAAAAGTTATCAAGTATGAATATAATTTATGTTTTAGAACCGGTTATTCATGTAATTTTTATCACTTTTATTGCAAAGATATGGCATTTCTTTATAAAGTTCTAATAAAGAGCCTAAAATTTATTTTTCTTTAGTCGACATCTCTATTACCTGTGGAGAAAACGAGCAACACATCCACTCTCGCGAAGTGCTGGACACCGACTGAAAGTCTGAAACGACTAAACGCGATCACACCTTCCTAAATTCGATTCTAATTAGTTTCTAATTGATTTAGTGAGTCAGTAGCCGTACTTTTTCCTAAATTTAGAAACCTACCTGGGACAGCCCTCCGAATACTGAAAGGGCGCATTCAGATCATGAAACTGAACAACTTCTCATAGAAATAAATTTCAGGAAACGAAAAAAAATTTCGACTTCCCATACAAAATCACTATCAACTGGTTGCATTTACTCTGGGACGTCAAAAATTTTTTTACGTTTCCTGAAATTTATTTCTATGGGAAGTTGTTCAGTTTCATGGTCTGAAAGCACCCTTTCAGTATTCGGAGAGCTGTCCCTTACAGCATGTATAGCTTGCTATAGGTATATACTCTAAGATGCGAGCGCTCGTGCTGACTCTCGACCCAGCATTAACTACATCCAATGTTCAACTCAGCGAACGCTGCTTAAACGGTAACTTTGCCACTTGAAACCTGACAAACTCGTATAAAGCTCGTAAGTACGGAGAATATTAGATTTCCAAGGAAAAATGCTGCAAGTTTTTTAAATACGTATTTTCTTCAGTTTAAATGTAGGCCAGAGGTTACACGCAGACGATAAAAGAGGGTTTTCTCCGATCAAAACCATCTAAAGCACTCAGTGCTTCGAAAGATTCCAAGGTAAAAAAAATTAAAACAAACATTCGACAGTAACTGTAAAATGAGACACCTACGTTTACAGCCCGTTTGTATTTTTTAAGTAGGGACGTAGTAAAAATCCTGTGATAGCACTGTTTCTGGGTCAAGCATCCATCGATTGTTCTACTTACATTTTTGATCAATCTGAATCTTGGAAATCCCCGTTCAAGAGAAATTTGAATTTAAATCGTGAGATGTTTCCTAATGATAATTGAGCATTATTTGATTGTGAATAAAAAGTCTTCAGCAATTTTATTTTTCTTCGAGTGGAACGAAGGACCCGTTGAGCCTTGGTGTTATAAGTTTTTCAATCGCCTACTGCAAGTAGCAAGCCTCTGACAGGGTTGTGAAACGAACCCCATCAGCAAACGGGACCGACAGCTTAACGTGCCCGCCGAAGCACGGAATTATCTTCCTTTTCAGACATTCAGGTGGTTTCAGGAATTCACAAAGTGATATATATCAACTATGTGAGTGGCCCCACCGGTAATTGAACCAGGAACCTAATGAGTCACAGCTAGTCGTGCGTCCTAATCACAGGTCCTAATAACTGCGCCACGTCGGCTGTCTTCAGCAATCAACAAATAGGATGTGTAAGGTAAAATCGTTATATAATGTTACATCAATAGTTTCAGTTTATTTGTGAGTAAATTGCATAAAAATGATAAATTACTTGCGTAGCAGGTCTCTTTAGGGTTTCACGTTTCTTAGATCGCAGAAATAAAATAGCAATAGAATTGCTATAAAATACGACGGCACGCTCGTTTTGAGTTTCCTCGTATTAGAGTAGTAAATCTGAAGTAAAAACCTATCTAATGCAGCTCTACTAGTGCGGAGAGTGTTTTTAGTTGGCATGCACTTTTTGTACAATTTTACCTACCATAGGTACTTCATAAAACATGCATTTTAGAGTGTAGATTTAGAGAAGCACTTTTCTCTCTCCTCGTGTGGGACACCAAATTGTCCGCATCGACCCGATGAACTCTGGTGTCAATGCTTAAACGTTCCTAAAATACATAACAGTGAGTAAATTACTATAGTAAGTACCTAAAACATAATGTACAGTACATTTTATCGGCAACGGTGCAGCATTGGGGATACCTATTGGGGATTGTAGGCTTAGCTAAGCCTCTAACATATTATGGGGTTAGAGGCTTTTACCTGCCTCTACTATAAATTTATTTATGTCAACATTGAAATATACCTTACTTACTGAAATGGTTCAAGTATATACCTAGTATAACTAGCAGCCCGTTAGCGGTTTCATCCGCTGCAACTCATTTTCCTGTGGGAAAGAGGCATGTTTCTGCAATGTATTTATTACCTTTACCTACATACCTACAAACTTTTTTCTTGAATCGCTCTATCTATTACAATGAACAGCATCAAAATACATTGAGTAGTTTAGGAGGACGACTTCATTTTATACTATGTACCTATTGATAAAAAAATAACTACTATGAAGCATTTCACGAACATGTTGCTTACATTACGTCCTGATTTCTAATATTTTCGTGTAAGTCACAAAGATTTCGTAAATGCAGAATTGATTTACCTGCACTTAACAGCTTCAAGTACTACACAACCAGTAGTTTTGTATCATACATAGTCGTAAGTAGGTGCTACCATAGTGTCGTGGAGTTTATTTGAAATTCTGTGAGCAGTGAAGCAATAGTTGTTCAGTTTATTGACCATACTTACGAAATGTTACTTTTCTAACACCTTGTTTAGCTTTGCCATTCCTACGTCTATCGAAAACAGCTGTGCCAACATACATAGGTAGATAAATGCGACTCTTTTATACCAGATGAATTCCCTCATTGCACAGTCAATTTTATAAAGCCACGCGCTGCATGTAAAAATTAAAACGACCAAAGCCTTTTTTAACTGAATTTTGTACACAATTGCTGTTCGAGGCGCCATTCAACACGCCCAAAAATTGCTATTGAAATAACACATTTTTGTAAGCTTTTCATATAAAGCTTTTGATAAATTATTCTCAACTTCCATAATTTATAATGCTTCACAAATAAGTCCCTTGCCTCTTTTTATACCCATTATTTTACACCTATAGTGGTATGATAGCATTACATAGATCCGAAGTTTTAGACGTCTAGACTAGACTAGATGTTATCAATAAAATGAATGACCTACTTACAGTGCATGAGATATGTAATTAAGTCCAAGATCCAAATCAGTCGTAAAATATTCATATTCTAGTACCAGTTGGCTCTACCTATCGACCTATTATCATTAAAATGAAGACTTAAATCAATTTTATTGATATAATCAAACGGCTATTAGTCTAATGGACTAAAAGAAACAAAACATGTTTTGTTATTTGTAAACAAACTACGTGACTGTCGCGTGACACGCAACGAAATGTTGTATTCCTATCTAGTCCAGTATGGCTAGCTTTCATGTTTCAAAAATAGTTAAGTCGTTTATTTTTGGTTAATAGTTTATGGACCATTAGCCGAACCCAATTTATTATTATGTACGTGTAATTTTAGATATATGCTATCTATCATACTTTCGTTTTGAATGTAAATCGAACTAGGCTATTGCACTGTGTAAACTGTCATATAGACAATACTGGTAAATTGTCTAGTATAGATTTAACTTAAACATTTAATTTAATTTATTAGCTGTCATACATTTTACCCAAAATTTACGTGACCGTAAAAAATGGCACAAAATGTAATATGTGCTTTAAAGACACACATAACATACACAGTCGTCGTTCAAATGTTGCGACTTTAGAATTTTTGTAAGTTAAGCCCTCAAATAATGCCAGCCATATTAGACTAATAACAATTATACCAATTATGTATCTTTCGCATTTATCAGAATGACGCTTGCCACGTTATACGTTGTTTCAAATTATTTATAATCGTCGTCGGGTCTCTACGCACCGCGATGATAGAATAATGGTTCAATTGTGTTTTTCCGGATCCAAAGTATTTAGGTACGAAAATAATTTACGAAATCCCATATCTACATATACCGGATACCATGAAACGTCGATCCATCAAACTGGTTATCAATTTAATGCTACTTGTACTTACCTATAGTTACAGAAGGATCGCTTGACCTTATTTAGGATTTTCTCGATTGTCACATTGTTACATAGCCAGGGTTTCTACGAAATACAGCACTAAATCTGATTCAAAACGCCATATGATTTTGAGCCAATTTAAATGCAAGAAATATGACGTTCGTGGCAACCATCTTCTTACCTCTGAGATTCCAGTTCATTCCAGTATTCGTCAGTAAGCGTCAAAATCGTCGCTAGTACTGAGTAAGCCATCTGTAAAGGTGTACCGCGCGCCGTCTCCCTAATTTGTACAATGTACATTCATAATGAACTTTGACATGGACTTTATGGCACTTTTGGTTTAGGCACTTTGTTTTGCTGGTCTATTTGGGCGGAAAATGGAAACCCAAATAAACTTTTAAATAAACAATGCAGCGGCTGCCTTGGCCTTCGAAGTCTGAACTCGAATGCTTCTGAATCTATGCTTACTTTAATAAACAATAATAACCCGCGATTCAACGTAAAAATAATCCTGAATGTTTTATTTTTACGTAACGGTTTACGGTATATTGACAGTTATAAAGAGTAGAGGCCAGGCGATGAAATCAGTTCAAAGCGATTAGAAATAAACCAAAAACCAATAGATTTTCTCATTGAAGTATTGACGTAAATAAAAAAATAAATAAGTATTGACGATTTGACGAAGAGAATAACGAGTTGCGCGTAGAGTAAGGGTAGATAATAATTAGGCCAATTTTAAATATTTTACAAGTCTCAACGATTTCATTGTCCTAAAATAAATATCTCCTACAATTAGCAGTACTTTTGATAGGTACCTCAAAGGCTCTAAATCTGTATGATCCGTAACAAAATAGGAAAAGCTAGAATATTTCTTTATATCTCGATCCCTCAATAGGTCGAGGTGCTGCTGATAGTACCTACGTAATAAACTTTGTTTACAATAACAGTTTGTGTCGGTTTGTGTTAAGGTCACATTCTTGATAATGAATTAATTTTCTCACCTACAATTAAAACATTAGTTCCGCTACAAAGTTTAATCGCTAGTTTTTATAAAGCTTCAATTAAAGCAATAAAATAACAAATAATATCTCAAAAACTTTTGCGAGCTACATGCTAGATGAGCTTTACAAGTGTTTTCAATTAAAGCATTCTGTTCTCGTAAACTACGAAACAGGGCGGTAGATTTTCGTACAATGCCCGTCAGTCGGACGTTGTTCGACTATTCAAATGCATATTTCAGAATCCTGTCGAGATCTAACGTAGGGAATTATTTCAATAGCCTGTCAAGTGCTGGAATAACTCGCTTCAGAACGTTTAGAACCAAAACGTTTGCTTTGCTTTTGGATTAGTTGAGTCAAGAGGTGCCACTCGGGAATTTGCGGTATTTTTCATAATTTAAAGAACATTATGCGGTTCACTACGAAACAGGGCGTTGAATTTTTGCCTAATGCCTATCAGTCGGGCCATGTTTGACGAGGCACATCCCTATCACAGAATCCTTCCGAGATCTAATGTAGGTATTACTATAGTAGCCTGTCAAGTGCTCGCTGGAATAATACGCTTGTAGTCTAGTAACTAACGTCAATAGCTGGTTATAACTATTTGGATTGACCCATGAAGCTGAAAATCGGCATGTAGGTACTTCTTGACCTCCTGATCAAAATTAGACATGGAGCCCAGCGGGCACTACCCCCCTTAACCTTTTACCGCCCTCCCCCCTCCTTTACAAGGCGCAACTTTTGAAGTAATTGACTTGGAGGGTAGTTTTTATTTCATATCATGCGTGACATCTCACTTGAAGCTTATTGTGCTCTAAAAATTACCCTTTAAGCCCCCCGGGGGCCCAAAAGCCCCAAGAGTAGGGTGTCTTGTCCTTGTATGAGATTTTCTTATTTTCAAGCTATCGATTCCCAAGCGGTATCAAAAGTTGCGGAATTAGACACAGATTGCAAAAAACCTAAAATATCTTTAAATAATATTTATCTATGGCTATGCCGAACATTAAAAAACAATAATATGGTGGTTTCGTAGTCACAACACTTTAACGATCGATAAAGCCCTAAAGATAAATGTTATTTAAAGATATATTAGATTTTTTGCAATCTGTGTCTAATTACGCAACTTTTGATACCTCTTGGGAATCGATAGCTTGAAAATAAGAAAATCTCATATAAGAACGAGACACCCCACTTTCCGGGCTTTTGGCCCCCCTGGGGGCCTAAAGTGTAATTTTGATGGCACGATAAGCTTCAAGTAAGATGTCACGCACGATACGAAATAAAAACTACCCTCCAAGTCAATTACTTCAAGAGTTACGCCTTGTAAAGGAGGGGGGGTGGTAAAAGGTTAAGGGGGGTGGTGCCCGCTGGGCTCCATGTCTAATTTTGATCAAGAGGTCAAGAAGTACCTACATGCCGATTTTCAGCTTCATGGGTCAATCCGAATAGCTGTGACGTTAGTTACTAGACTATTGTGAACGTTTAGAACCAACAACGTTTGCTTTTGCACTGGCCCATTTCCAGGTTAGTTATATTATTGTTGAAACTATGAAACAGAATTAAACACGTTCAACTAAGTAATTTTCACTATTTGAAGAATTTGAAGAACGAACATCATGGTTATTACGAAACAGGGCGTTAGATTTTCGCACAATAGCCATCAGTCGAGCTGCGTTCGAACCATGCATATTTCAGTGGCGCGCGCGGATGAGGCTGCATCCTTCCACGATCAAACTTTGGGATTATCGCAATAGCCTGTCAAATGCTCGATGGAATCATTCATGTTCAATTGCTTTTAGAGCTCGCAAATTGCCTTGAAATAAAAAACATATTTTCACTATTTACAGAATATTCTGCGGTTCTTATGGAACAGAGCGTTGGATTTTCGCACAATAGCCATCAGTCGGGCTGCGTTCGAATATTCACATGCATATTTCAGAGGCGCGCGTGGACGGAGCTGAATCCTTCCACGATCAAACGTAGAGAATTATTACAACAGCCTGTCAAGTGTTCGATGGAATCTTCCATGTTCAATTGCTTTTAGAGCCAAGAGGTTTTACTTTCACTCGCGAATTTCCTTGAAACAAAAAACATATTTTCTCAATTTACAAAGCATTCTGCGGTTCCTACGGAACAGAGCGATGGATTTTCGCACAATAGTCCTCAGTCAGGCCGGTGTTAGTTAGTCTATTCACATGCATATTTCAGTGGCGCGTGCGTTGGTGAATCTAGCCTGTCAAATGCTCGATGGAATCATTCATGTTCAATTGCTTTTAGAGCCAAGAGGTTTCATTTTCACTCGCAAATTGCCTTGAAACAAAACACGTATTTTCTCTATTTACAGAACATTCTGCGGTTCTTACGGAACAGAGCGTTGGATTTTCGCACAATAGCCATCAGTCGAACTGTGTTCGACTATTCACATGCATATTTCATTGGCCTGCGTGGACGTGGCTGATTCCTTCCGCGATCAAACTTTGGGATTATCATAATAGCCTGTCAAATGCTCGAACGCATCATTCATGTTCAATTTGCTTTTAGAGCCAAGAGGATTTATTTTCACTCGCAAATTTGCCTTGAAACAAAACACATATTTTCTCTATTTACAGAATATTCTGTGGTTCCTACGGAACAGAGTGGTGGATTTTCGCACAATAGCCCTCAGTCGGGCCGTGTTAGTTGGTCTATTCACATGCATATTTCAGTGGCGCGCGCGCGTGGCTGAATCCTTCCGCGATCAAACGTAGGGAATTAAGTATTACAATTACAAGTCAAGGGTTCGATTGAATGACGTTTAGTTGCTTTTGATTTGAATTATGTAGAAAGAAAAGGATACACTTGCAAATTTCTTAAAACAAACCACGTTAAAACACGTTATATTCACTGTTTGGAGAACGAACGTGATTGTTCACTACGAAACAGGGCGTTGTATTTTCGCACAATGGGCATAACTAATGCATATTTCAGTGCCGTGCGGACGTGGCCAAATCCTTCCGCAATCAAACGTAAGTAGGGAATTGTTAAAATAGCCTGTCAAGTGCTTGCTGGAACGTTCACTTTAAAACTGACCTATATAAACCAATGTCTTTGGCGCAAGGTCCACAGAGGAGACGTGAGGCGTGCGACATCATGACGCTTGAAACCGTTTCCATAAAAGATGTATGAAACATAAGAGACAAAGCTACACACGTGACACGCGCGTTGCATCGATGACAGCAGACGATCACTTGTCTGACATATGCCAAACCACGCGTCACGTCGCACGTCTTCTCTGTGGAGCTTGCGCTTTTGGATTACACAGAGGTAAGAGGTATCACGCACGAATTTTCATGTAGGGTTTCCGCGCATCTAGCTAGATATTTGATTTTTTGTGAAAATTAATTCAATATATTTTGATCATTTACCACGTGTACGTAGGTTAAAACTTTGCTATGAAACTACATAGTGCGAGTAAAACTTGTTACCATTAACCATATTAAATTACATGCTCATAAACTTGCATTTTGACTACACCTACTACAATTTACTACCAACGTAAAACTTCTTGTTCTAATGCATCATGCAAGAAGGATTAAGTAATAAACACTCATTTCTTCTCTTTTACGTCCTTAGGGAACTTAATTATTTATTTCTTATTCTTTATACGACAACCAATTAACTAATCTATGTAATCCCGATGTCTATTCGACTAGCTTAACTAAAAATAGTCCAGTCACTTCGCGATAAATAGATTAGGAAAGGAAAGTAGACTATTTTAGTCATGTCAAGATTTACAAAATCCTATTCGGATACATAATACAGTATAAATCATTATATATAATAAAACTAAGTTGATAAAATGTGCGTGCCGATAAAACTTAAAAACGATTCCCGGTACGATAAAGGGACTTAAGTACAAACTGACATAAATTTTTCACATTTTTGTATGGGAGGTCCAAAATATTTTTTCATATTACGATAAAATGTTACTAAGAAAAGTTGTTCAGTTTTACGAGTAGAACACACCGGACACCCTGTAAATATTTGCAGTGAATTTAATAGGACCCTATATAGTGCTATAGCCCTTTCTTTATCCCCTCTCGAACAAGAAAGTTCCCGTTTAAATGAAAGGGCGTATTTTTAAAGAAAGGGCTTTTCCAACCCTTCAACTTGAAAATTAAGTGAAGTAGTGGCGCCATCTGTTGTCGTATAGTTGAACACCATTCTGAAAGATTATTTAAGATGCGTTTTGAAATGCAATTTCAAACTTTTTTTATTAGACCAAACAGCTAAATACCGCGAGTGAAACTGCGGGCGGAAAGCTAGTATATTATAAAGACTACAGTATAAATTAAATACTGGGTTATTTTTTAGTCAGTGCGCAAACTTTGCAGGGTGTTTTTACTCGTGATTCTGAACATTCATACCTACTCGGCAAAAATGTATGGAACAACCAAAAATTTTTTTTGATTTCGCAGGTGGCCCCATAGTAAAAGTTGTTCACAATCACGAGTAGAAACATCCTGCAAAGTTTGCGCACTGACTAAAAAATAACCCTGTATAATAAACATAATAAACTTAAATTCATCCAAACAAATCCAAAATAATAATTATTTATGTATAGTTTCTCTATAAATATTACTCCAATTAATTTCATATCGCGATAATTTTCAACTACGCCCATTCACTCACCTGAAACGCATTGACCGAATTGTGAATGGGGCTTTTATGGACGATTACACTTCGGTTCGTTAATCGACCTGTCAGATACACCGCCGCAACACGAATTGCGATATTGTGGCCGTAGGTACAGTCACCAGAAGGTTCACTCGACCCTGTTCAGGATTTTCGCGATTGTCACTTGTTACATAGCTAGAGTTGCTACTGTTAAAAATCATAAAGTCTGAAAGTAGTAAGAATACCAAAACAGCAAAATATGCCAAGGACGTCATATAATTCTGAGCCAAAGTTCGTAGCAACCATCTTCTAAGTTACCTACTTTGAGACCGCCTGAGATTCCATTTTTTTCCGGTTAAAGTCAGTAAGCGTCAAAATCATCGCCAGTACTGAGTGAATCATCAGGTTAGGCGACCTGCGCGCTGTTTCCCTAATTTGTGTATCAGAACTAGCGACGCTTTTTGAGACGCTTACTGACATTTAAGCCTACAACTCGTATTATTACGGAAAACTGTTCCCAAGTTGTTTCTATACACGTAAAGGAAAGATTGAGCTGTCTGATGCACAACTTCAATTCGTTGCTTCCTACAACTTCAAATTTTCATTCTTTGGCTACTTCACGTAGTAGATACGTATGTTACGTGGCAGTGCTGTACTGTAGCAATCTTATTGCCTTGCTATTTATCATGCAAATTGCCTGTCTACCCCATTCATAGTTTGCCGCGAAGTCGGAATGCTAGAGCGATTTATTTGAAAGTAAGATAGCTTCAGAAACGAGAAACAGTGGAGTTTAAACTTGTTTGTTTTTATCTCTCGTCTCGGTGCTCGTTATATCAATAGTTGGGAAATTATTATTAAATTGTTTATGAGTATAGATTTTCTACTAGACTAGCGGCTCCGTTGCAACTCATTTTCCCTCGGGAAATATGCATTTTCTTGGACGTTATTATAAACTTTCATCTAGAATCATCCTATTTATTTCAAAAACCGGATAAAAATCCGTTGCGTTGTTAAGGAGGAGTTACCGAATTCCACGACAGACAGACAGATAAATGCAAAAAGCAACTTTATTTTAATAATTTGTATTGTTTTTTTGTAATAAATGGTTCATAGGTACATACAATTAAATGGTTCATAGGTACATACAATAGAATTTGAATTGATAGATAACCTTTTCTTTTGAAGTCGGTTGCAAGTGTCGTCGGTCAAGTGAGCTTTGGAACATTGAAACACACCACTTTTCGCTAGTCTTTGTTAAATTACATATTTAGTAGCAAGGGATTGCATTAAAAATGCAAGTGGTATACTGGGCGGCACGGAAACCCGCATGAGGGTTTTATTTACTTTTAACCTACATATAAAAAGAGTTTTCATAATCAGCAGGTTCTCAATTTGTGCCATTAAATAATATTTTAATTAGTAGGGCTCAGAGTAGTTTTTCGACAGAATCTAATAATAATGTGTTGCTTCTGGCTAAAATAAAAAGAGACTGGGCAAATAAAAAATCTACTTCTACTTTTTCAAACTTTGGTAAAAAAAGAGAAATAAATACAGCAAAAATATTATAACAAGTATTTATATTTTCTATGGTTACCATCTTTATAAGTATCTTATTTCGTACGTAAGTAAGCCATTCTATTGTAATGTGTACGGACTCCGAGTCTAATCTTGTTTCTTTCAGTCGATCCGTCAATGGCAACTCCAATTTGTCTGTGAATAATTAGAGACGGGAATTAGCCGTGTCAATCCGTCTGTTCCTTTAACAAAAGGCACCAATATACACTTTGTTGTGATGTGTCTCTGTGTGCAGCTACCTGCAAATAGGGTTGTCACTTAGATTATTATACAGGATGTAAGGGACAAGCTCTTCTTATACTGATATGGTGCAACCAGGCCATGAAACTAGTAATTAGGATCATTTTACGAAATGCAAAAAAAATGTTGACTTCCCATAGTAGATTCAGTAAGCTGATCGTAATTTTTTATAGAAAACCAAATTATATCCACTGAAATTAATCGGAAAGCTGTCTCTTCCAAGCCTTTACAAAGCAAGCTACAGAGTGCACCTAACCAGGTATGAACAAGTGGCACGAGTATGATCACAACCTCTCTGCCTATCAGTAGCACATTAAATAACGACAGTGATCATTGTACGTACATCTAGGTACTAATATTTTTCCTTTGACGTCATTTTCTATAGAACTTTTACTTACACTAGAAACAAGGCCCGGAGCGAGACGCGCACTCTTTAGCTTGCTTATGTATACTCCAAGGGTTGTCATCTATAATAGGAAATCCGGACTGCCCAATAGATTATCCCAACTTTTATGTGTCACAGCTTATCTCCCTGGGACACTCATACATGAGAATTTTTCAAACCAGTTATTCCAAAAAACTACGCGAAAAATAGCTGTCAATTGAGCAAGAAATGTTATTTATTAAACATTTATGTTATTAAACATCGTATCATTTTGGTAGTAGGTTTATCGGGTTCATCGGGTCGTTGGACGATTCGGTGTACGACACGAAGCGAAGAAGTAGAAGTTGTTACCATGCATAAAATATCTAATGACTGGATCTCCAAAGTATGGCTATGCATTTCTTTTGAAAATGGCAACCCTATTCCGAATGTTTAAATTAGGAACAGCAGCTACAATAGAAAATCAGCTTATTATTTTATGAATGTGCTACGATAAGATTTTGTCATGCTAATTGCTGTTTTTGAAAAATATCTTTAAAAAATAGAACATTGAAACAAGAATGACAATAAATAATATTTTAAATATTTTGAAGGGTTTTGTGTTTTCACGGCAAACAGCACTCAGTTGTTGCTAGACACGAGACTTGCAAGAATTAATAAGAAGTGACTTAGTCCACAGAATTAATAAAAGGGTAATTTAATTAAAAGATTGATCTAGTAAATCTTTCTTTTCCCTCAGACTTGCCTGGTTGACAAACGACCTGATGTTAATCCATCGAAGTAGGTAGGATACCTAATTTTTTTGCGTTGCTATAACGTGGTTCCTGACCTTTTATTAGGGAAATGATTTTTCTTATTACATGTTATAATAATACTTAAATAGAACGTATTAGTACCTAATTATACAATGTACATGACACAGCGTCATTTCGAGTGCGCCTTAACCAAATTTTCTTTATATCAAATCTTTTGTAACAATATAAAGTATGTATTGGAATTTAATTTATGGGAATATAAAGTATGTTTACAATAAGTCATAACAGTTCTTTTTGTAGGTACATAATACCTAATAGGTATGTGAGGACGAATGAACATTGTCTTTTATCCAGGAAAATGTTCTTTTAGGTAGCTACCTAACTTATCTACCTACTTAATACTGTATTTTATGTATCATCGTGAATACAAAATTGATCACCCTTTCCCTGCGTGATTGAATCTCGAGACGCGATTTCTAAATAAAGACAGGGGGGAGCCTGATCGCACATTTGGTATCTTTATTATAACAACCCATCCTGTGTTATTTATTCAGAGAGAGAAAGAGAGAGAAAGATCAATGAAGACGTGTACATACCTACCTAACTACAGAAAAAATATGCATTGACCACCATGCGTGACATTCATTTGTTTCATGTTTTGACATTCAATTTAAGATTGTGTTTTGTCTTGCGTCTCAACTATTATTGAGTCTTGTACATTTTCAGAAATGAAAATAATTAATGCATCGGCCGGGGCTCGAACCCAGGTAAAGTTCTAAATAGGCAACTTCTATGGACGTCGCCAGATCATCGCTTGGAGAAGAGCATCAAGAGGTTGAAAATTTGATTTGCTCATCGATCGGTGCATCGATAACTCAGTGGTTAAGTGGTAGGGTAGTTGACTCAAGCGACCTGGGATCGAGCACTGGTCGATGCATGAAATATGTTCAATATCTTATTTCATTCATGGGAATAGCACTGTGAGTGCATTAAAACCAAAACAGACTGTGAATCAGTGTTGTAAATCGAATCCTGTAAAAAAGACTACTTACTTAGACAAAAACAATCGCAAAAGTACTCCATCGATTACCGTAACAAGCAATCACATTCCGCCAGTTCATCGAAATTACGATAGGCACATGAAAAATTAAAAAGGTTGACAAACTCACTGAACAAAAGCCGCTTGATTGATGAAAGCAAAAAGTAGGTTGAGTGCGGTTTTAGCTTGGGGAACGGGGGAAAACGGATTGCAATCCGGTCCGGAGGATTCACGGTTTCAGCAGATCCGGTGCCTTTTCGGGCTCTACCGGATCCGGCTGGGTTTGTGTCAATCTGGTGAATTCCGACCGGATTGAGAATCAGTTCGGATTGCCATCGCTAGCCGGCAAGGAACTTAGGCCTTTGCTCATTATAATTTGATATGTTCGTGAATCAGATTTCGTAATATTTAAATAACCTATGATTACTAAATACAGGGTACGGAACAGCTCTCCAAATACCTACTGATAGGGTGCATTCAGGCCATGAAACTGAATAACTACGCTTAAGGTGGTTCGTTACGTCATACAAACGAAAAACTGCACTTCAGTCGGGTTACACATGAGCTGTAGAGTTTCTTTTTAAAGAAACTTTATTCTGAATGATGAAGGCACACGTAAATTTGTCGCAAAACTACTTATAGTTAAAAGATAATCAGTATTTTCTGCACAATAAAATTAAACGTATTTATTGCAGCAGTAGCTCCATCTATTTTCGTAAAGTGGCGACTCGCTTTTTACGGGGAAATCTGATGATTTAAAAATTCTTTTTAGTGTTTTGCGACAATCTTATATACCCCACGGGACTCCCCATCAAGTTTTTAAACCGACTCTTGTCTCCTTTACATACATAACTCCATTGAACTTTTGTATGGAAAACGGAACGCCTTAAGAAAATATTTTAGGAGACGTAATTTTAATTTGACTTCCCACTTCCCTAAATAAAAGCAGTCAGCTGATTGTAACTTTGTGTGGGTTAAACTTTTTCTTACGTCTCCTGAAATATTTTCTTTTTAGAAGTTGTTCAGTTTCATTGTCTGAATGCACACTTTGATTATTTGGAGAGCGGTCCCCTACACCCTGTATGTGTGATTGTCAGGAGTTTCACTCATTACGTTCAATTTAAGGTAGTTTTGTGAAAAGTAGATGTAAAGAGAGATAGGTATAAGTTGTAGGAACAAGTACTTAGACAAAAGAGCATACAAAATGTAAGTAGGTAATAAAAAATATATGTAGGTAGTAAAGAAAGTAGGTCAATAAACTTACTCATGAAACAGAACTCGCCAAGAAACATGTAGGTCATATTTATATCTTGTAGATTATACAATTATGATGCTGTGTTGCTAAGTTCCAGTGTACTTAGGCTAAGTACTTACCTTTATTTAGGAACTAAGGTATTTTCCATTAGGTAACTTTACTGTAGGGAAAATTATCTGGTAAAGATTATTGGCAAATAATCTTCTGTGAGTCTGGTGCAATAATATGTTCATACCTAGGTATATCCGTAGAATATGGGGCGTAAAGATCACAAACGGAAAAAGTATGTCAACCCATTGAATTGTGAACTCATGCAAGCATGAAACTCTGGACTCCTATACGGGCAGAGCACGCTGCCCTTCAATCGGCTTTGTTAATTGCCTTATAATAAGAGGCTTTAGGATGTGAGTGTCCGTTTATCACACGAGGCGCAGCCGAGTGTGATAATAGTTTCACACGAGCATTCTAAAGCCTAATTATATTGCAATTGCATACACTATTTTATCTACACTTTACAAGAAAAACTATGAAAAATAATTCATACCTCCGCACTTCACTATGGCGATTGCAAGCATATCTACTGAACCAACAACTGAACGACTTTTATACATAAGTAACTTTTTAACTAAACGTCAAAATGGAAGCTCATAAAAATGGAACAACTTTTAAAATTAAAAAGCATTAATCGGTAAATTTTAATTCGGAAAATGATTTGAAGCAAAGAATAATAAATAAGTCCTCATAATTTCAAGTGTCGTCCCATTCTTTGATTGTGTCGTGACATTTGTTTTTTTTTTTATTATATTACTGCTAAATGTCGATATCATAAAGTCAGAAAAAAGTACTTTATGACATCGACATTTTACTTTATGATATCGACATTTTTTTTTAAAGGCTGAATGGCTGTAAAGCAGTTGCTTATACATTTGCTTTCGAATTTGTAATAGGGACATTATGTATGAAGTGTAGATAAACACCTTTACCTACAGAGTTGCTCAAAGTTGTTTGGCTCCGGCTACCCTCCCGGTCCTCATTACCGTTTGTAGGTAAGAAAAAGTTATGAGACAGAATGAGACAGATACATTACAAAGTGTACGTGTCTCAACGGGATGTGTATATTAATTTATCCACACAAACGAGCCGCTTGGTTTTTGTGTTTCCGTCGGGGATGTATTGTTGTTACAAATTGTAGGCCATTTACTCTGATTACTTAACGTTATATAACATCTTAATGTTTCAGCTTAGTCAGCCGTTATGATGAAAAAATTGTGTTTGATGGTGCATGCCATTTTTGTACGTTTTCATAATAAAGACGCAAATCAGGAATGTAAACGTGAAAGCTATCGGTATTTATTATCTTTTCACGGCGAACGAGAACCAATCTTGTTGAAGGTAATTTGGCACGCAGAGACCTACCTATAGATACAATGGGAACGAATAATAAGTACCTACTTTCTAAGGCGGAAAATATCTCATTTTGACAGGAACATCTGATCAAATATGAGCCGAGGCGGAGCAGAGCCACGGAGCCGGCTGGTCTTGAATAAACAGGAGGTCTTGCAATTAGTTTCATGTTCGTTCAAACTTGTCTGTCTTCGTAGGAACCTAGTAGAGCTGCATTTTGAAGAATCAACGCATTTACTTACTACTTTTAAACTTGGTTTTTCTATAATGCCGATCGTCGCCTCGGTATCCAACTCGAAAAGAAGAAGACTGAGAAACAAAATCAAGAGATGCGACCATAGCTAGGATTAGAACCTGGGACCTATGATACTACTATATCCATCGTTCAGGTAGTTCAGCTCACAGCAATGGACTGGAATTAAATAGGTTCTGGGTTCAAGTACTGTACTGAGTTGGATCACGTTTTGTACTAAGTGACTGCAAAAATTAATAAGATTTTGTTTTGTTTCAGATTGTAGCGTGAGCAACATTGCGAGGCATCATGGTGGCGGGGGCGGCAGGCGCGCTGTTCTGGAACTACAATACAGACAGTGAGTATTAAAATCATTGTATTAGGAGTTTCTTCTTCTTTCCTCTCTTCCTGTGGGGGTCGTAAGAGGCGACCGAGGGATAAATCCGACCCAAGCTGATCAGGGTCCTGGAGAAGGAAAACTCCACACACAAACCCGGAACGGGGTCTCCGTCAGGCACGAGTGACTGGTAATAAATCGTGCGGCAGACTCCTGCAGCCGACCTGGCTCCGCACGTATCGACTCGTCGTTCCTGTGGAGTCAGCCAGGAAGGCCGAGAGGGTGGCGCAGGTCCTGGGCAGCCCTGCGTTTTCCATAATTGCCCATTGCAACGCAGTGTCTGTAGAGAGCGTGCAAAAAGCCATGCCGCTCCCGCATCGGCTTATACAGCCATGAAAAATCTTGCCTCAGACACTGAATAAATCGACTGTCACAGACGTTTGAGGCCAATGATGATGATTAGGAGTTTTCACCTGCCTTCTTGTTCGAGTGGGACACCAAGGCGTCAAACGACCCGGTGTACCCCGGTGTCAGAGTTTTTCAACCGCCTACTGCAAGTAGCAGGCCTCTGACATGGTTGTGTATCGACCGCCGTTTACTTGCCAATAACATTAAAAATATACCATGCTAACCAAATATAGCCTAAAAGTTTAAAAACACAAATCAGAACAGAAAATAAAGCTTAAGCTTATAAAAGTTAGGAAAGTATTTATACCAAACACAGCCGAAATCCAATCTTTATATTTCGGCGACCGACTCTTCCCCTGTAAAAATAAATTCACTAGACACTTCTAAAATAAAAAGCTGCTGCACTCGGCAGTTGAAGTTCGATATTCGTGAATCCAGTGGAAGTTTTTTGCATTGCTTCAAAAATCTATACCTACAAAAAAAATACAAAGAGAAACGAAGAAATATTTCTTTTTCATACTTCTCTTTGAAACGTCCTTGAAACAACTAAATGGGCACAAGCAGAAGGCTCTTTTTTTAAAACGTATAAAAAACGTTCTTCAGCTTCAGAAGAGCTTTTGTTCCACAGCCGTCCCGTGTTTTCGCCCGCTGCTAAATCATTTTGCATGTGGTAACAAGATGTTATGCCACAGTGTTGAGAGTAACGCAGAAAGAATTTACTAGGAACTGTAATAGAAAATCCACCTATCTATTTGAGGAATCAATATATTCTATTTTTTCACAAAAGTGTACGAAAAAACTAGTATAAGGTGGTCCCTTAAATGGGTAGGTGGATTTGCTGGTGGTATCTACCTACCAATTATAATCGTAATAGTTTTCCTCATATTCCATAATGCAAAACAAAATCATGTAATCTTCGTTAATATTTATGTGCATGTTTGCTCCCAAACTACCAACTTAAGTTAACCGGTTTTTTCTTTCTGCTCGTTCTTTTGACCTATGACTTTTACAAGTCCGATACTCGTTGAATATAAAGTTATCCACTTACTTACTTATTCACTGTTTAGGAATATAGCCTATGTCCCGTAGTAACTAAAATTAGTTTATCGGCAATTTTGTATGAGAGTTCCAATTGTTTTTTTCGTATTTCGACCTATGTTTCTTGGGAAAAGTTGCTCCTTATCATTAGCCGGTTCTAAATTTTCGCTATCGGTCCCTAGTAAAATTTTATCCAGTATATGGCTGGTAGCATGTTTGTTGCTCAAAAACCAACTTAAACTCGTAATTTTCAAGCAAAGTAAAGTGCAATCGGCATAATTAGATTTAATTCCAGAGATTAGCACTAACAGCTGTCGCTAAGTCTATAGCTTCTTTTTAAAATTATTCCAGTCTGAATATTCGTTTCACGATCCCAAGTAATTTTTAACGAGCTTTTTTGTATAATTTTCTACCAACAAGCATCTTGTTTCCAATCCGCAAGCAAAGTTGCGGCGGACTTCATAATTTTCAAGAACGTTCTTGCATAAAGAGGCATTGTTATGAACTTCCAAGTCCTTGGCCTGTGGTCATCGTTCAGGAACTTGGACAACGCTTATTATAAAAGCAACTGGAATCCCCAATAACTCTAGATCTAGTTCGCCATTGTAGGCAAACTCTAGTCCTAATTATGAATGGATTTCCATCTTGAATCTATTATTGAATATTGACGGCCCTAAACTTAACTCTTCAAGGAATTCTGGCTATGATTCATCGACGTTGATTTCAAGAATGAACTCTATTAGTGAAGTGTACATAAATAGGATTAGAAATATTTCTCGATTTAATCTAGGGCCAGTCGTTTCTAAGGCTTCTTTTTTGTTTATCCGTCTAAGGTTTTTGTAGAGTCAAACCACTGCTACAGTGTAGCGAGTGTAGCAAGTTGCTACGACGGGAACAGGTGCTCCAGATTTTACTCATCTCTAAACTCCTTTGTTCCAGTAGTAAAAGAAGTGACGACGCGGTGAGGCGAGATGGAGGGCGCGGACGGCGACGAGCTGCTGGACTGGGAGACGCTGTACGTGCGGCTGGCCCCGGCGAACGGCAGCCAGTGGAACGCCAGCGAGTGGTTCAACGCCACCGGGCCCCCCAACGCGACCTGGTGGGACGCCGCCGCGCCCTTCGATACCCCGGCAGCGCTCGTGCGCGCCGCCGTCAAAGCCGTCGTGCTTGGCCTCCTCATTCTCGCTACTGTAGTCGGTAAGGGATTATTGCAATCTTTACTATACCTATTTCTTGTTAAGTTTAAGAAATTCTTTTAAGACCAGCCAGTCTTTTTCCTTTTTAATCATTATGTAAAAAATGTATTACCTATAACGGGTACCACCTTCCAGCATTCAAAACGTAGTTTGGAGCAACTATTGAAACTTCTATTCCATTATAATATTCCTTCATCTACACTAATATAATAAAGAGGAAAACTTTGTTTGTTTTTTTGTTTGTTTGTATGTAATCGATAAACTCCGAAACTACCGGACCGATTTCCAAAATTCTTTCACTATTAGAAAGCTACAACATCCCTGAGTAACATAGGCTACTTTTTACCACGGGAAAATTCCTCATTCCTACGGGAAAACGGTTAGCAGCAGGAAAACGGGGAAATAAAGCAGATATTACCCAAATTAGCCAAACCGCATTACCGATCCTCGCGAATTTTGGCACTGATATTACTATCATATAAAAGACGGACATGGTCAGCCCTCGAGGATCTAGAGTACCTGATGAAGACCACCAGCATCCCATATAAACTATAAGAGATACGGTCATGGCTTCATAGAAAAAGTTGTTCACCATGACGGGCCGCTTCTGCTGGCACATGGTCATCGAGGATCTGGAGTACCTGATGTAGACCACAAGCATCCCATCTAAACTAGGTATAAGAGATAGGGTAATGGTTTCAAAGTAAAAGTTATTCAGCACGACAGGCCGCCTCTGCTGGCACATGGTCATGATGAGTAACTTCTGCTAGAATGGATTAATGGACTTTTTACTACGGGCAAAGATCCCATTTCTACGGGAAAACAGGTAAGTAGCAGCGAGTGAAACCGCTGGGCGGGCCGCTAGTTCTATATATTTCATCAGGGAAATGGCAGAGCCCGACGGAAATAGTTCCTGCCGCTTTTGAAAACTTTTTGAGAGTTTCACGTCAACGTAAAGGTTGAATGTAAATACATAATACACGTACCTAAATGAAAGGGCAGGATACCAACCTGCGACCTTTGCTTTCACACGAGGAGCGGGACTCTTTGACCTTTGAGGGAATCGCGACGTTTTTCGTCTGTCTGATTGAACAGGCTTCTTAATTTGATGACAAAATGAATACCAAAGCCCAAAGCGCTGATAAGAAAAAGAAACCCTAATATTGAAGTAAATTAACAGACTTCAGTGGTTTGTTTCTCCTATATTATTCACAACTTGTAAAAATGATGAAAGTACACGTATACGTACTTTAGGAGGAAAACCGGCCTTTCAGAACATTTCAAAGAAAAATATATTTTGTATGGTTTCGAAATTACATTGCAAGCATTCATGGCAATTCTTGTGAATAAAGTTGTGTACGCACACAAGGGCTAGGTTCAAATTGATGTTATGTTTAACAAAGCACAACTATTAACAATTCAATGGAGCGGAGAGGAATATCATTAAACTTTGAGCAATAGATACCTATCGTATTCATCACAAGCAATTTGTATTCACTATTCAAAGTTCCGGTTGATGTTATCAGTTTTACCTACAAGAATTTTTATTTTTTTGTTGGACTAGAAATTGTTTAACTACTTAGATGTAGGTAATTTGCTTTGTTCCTAAATTTTTGATTATTTGATTTAGCTTAAATTGCATTAGCCGCCACAACCGTAATAGCCCCAACAGTCCACTGCTGGACATGGGTTTTAGCCTATCGGAGGGTATTGCTGCGATACACTACGCTTGGCAGGCTGATTGGCGAGCGCAGAGCAATAATGAACGTTGCTGCTCGTTCCCAGGATGATTATCCCTAAGTCACTACACCAACGGGTAGAATTTCGGTGATGCTATTCTAAGTCGGCATCACACGGCTGTAGTTGGATGTTGTCATGGTTTTATCATATTTTTTCTTTCTGCAGGTAATGTATTCGTGATAGCAGCAATACTCCTGGAGAGACACCTGCGCAGCGCGGCGAATCAGCTGATCCTGTCTCTGGCCGTGGCGGACCTGCTGGTGGCGTGCCTGGTGATGCCGCTGGGGGCCGTGTACGAGGTGGCGCAGAGGTGGACCCTCGGCCCGGAGCTCTGCGACATGTGGACCTCAGGAGACGTGCTCTGCTGTACCGCTTCCATACTGCACTTGGTCGCCATTGCGCTCGATAGGTAGGTGGCTTTGAAAACTATTTTTCAACCATTTTTACCAACTTGTTATGTCATAGATTAAGGAGTGCTTATTTCTCTTGTTCCAGATACTGGGCTGTGACAAATATAGATTATATTCATGCAAGAACTGCCAAGCGAGTTGGTCTTATGATAGCATGCGTCTGGGTCGTCAGTTTCCTAGTATGCATCGCTCCGCTGCTCGGCTGGAAAGACCCTGAATGGAACCGACGCGTCACAGAAGAGCTACGCTGCATCGTCAGCCAAGACGTTGGATATCAAATATTTGCGACGGCGTCATCATTTTATGTACCAGTACTGGTAATCTTAATACTGTACTGGCGAATATACCAAACTGCAAGGAAAAGAATACGTCGGCGTCGGGCGGCAACGGCGCGCGGCGGGCCCCCGCCAGTGCCGTCGGGGGGAGCGCTGGTCGCTGCCGGCGGGAGCGGAGGCATCGCGGCGGCAGTCGTCGCGGTCATCGGCCGCCCGCTGCCCACCATGTCTGACGCGACGACGACGACAGGCTTCACTAACGTGTCCTCAAACAACACGAGTCCCGAGAAACAATCGTGCGCGAACGGCCTCGAGAATGACCCGCCCACCACGGGCTACGGAGCCGTCGCCGCCGCCTACTACCCGACACTCGTGCGACGAAAACCGAAAGAGAATGCTGATTCTAAAAGAGAGAGAAAAGCGGCAAAAACATTGGCAATAATAACCGGTGCGTTCGTAGCGTGCTGGCTTCCATTCTTCGTGTTAGCGATCCTCGTCCCGACGTGCAACTGCGAGGTGAGCCCGGTGCTGACCTCGTTCTCGCTGTGGCTGGGCTACTTCAACTCGACGCTGAACCCGGTGATCTACACGGTGTTCAGCCCCGAGTTCCGGCACGCGTTCCAGCGGCTGCTGTGCGGCCGCCGCGCGCGCCGCCGCCGCGCCCCCCCGTAGCTCCCACCCCCCTCTCCCACTCCCTGACTGACCTCGTCTAGTTCGTCACGTTATGTTACCTTGTTACATTTTCAGAGATATATTTACACCCCTTTATTTTTTGTACGTGATAAATGTGAATATGATTACCTGTCTAGTAAATAAATCACAAAGTCTCTCTGTGTCGTTTTATTCACATCATTCTGAAATTAATCGATTAATTGGTCGTTTGTATAAATTTTGTTCCATTCAATTCGAATTTGAACAGTTTGTCATTTAAATTTCAAATTAATCAGCTGCGAACGTTGCCGCAGATCAGATTTGATTAAATATGGTTCATTTATCTGAAGTGTCTTGAATAATCTAACTATTTCTAACTACCTGAAAAAGACTGAATCAATCACAGCCAGACGGATTCACTAGCTAGAGTAAAATTAGTTATCTACAAAACTGGCATGTTTATTACTTTTATAAGCTAGATTATCTGTCCATCCATTATTAACTTAATTGTTTATTTGACGCTCTTTCAAACCTTCATAACTAAATACATGGAAGAATTTTGTGTCTGGCGTTAAGCCCACAATACCTATTATCAGCCCCTAACCATCCTTAACTACGAAACTAATCGAATTTTAACTCGCCTGTCTTAGAAGGAGGGTTAGTGAACAATTTTGTTACATAATTAGTTTATCTGCCTTAATTATTGCAAGTAAATATCTTACAAATCTAATTTCTTAGCAAAAATGAATTGTGGTATTAGAATTTCTGATGGCATGCTACGACTAAACAAATTTTTTCTTGGAAAAAAGGTAAAACACTATTAAAATGGTTTTGAATAATTGAAAATCTAATATCGTTTTAGGTTGTAAAGTTTTCTTATTAGGCATTAAATAGAGTGAATGCATAAAATTGCTATCTAAAGCCATGAATAAAAAAGTGTCACTTATCTTTGTAAAACAGAATAATAACTTTTGAAATAACATTTTAACATTATTATGCTAAGTTTTTTAGTATCAAAACACGGCTAACTTTCAAAAAATAATCAGAGGAAGCACAAAAAACTCTAAGCAACTGACAGACAATACAATGTGTTACCGGTTACCCGGGCATTTATTCAAACAAGTAATTCAAAGCATGTGTATTAATATGAGATCATTTGTAAAACTACAAAAAAGCTGTTCTATTTTGATAGAGTAGATGTTAGATATTCTGTGGGACACCTGATATTTTATTCGTGATTTCGGAGATAGCCCCATTATAAAAGCAGTTCATATAAATGCCTATAATCACCAGTTTAAACAAATGGCCGCCTGACGGTAACACACTGTTTATCAAGCGCTGTAACCTTACCCAAGTAGCTATTTCTAATAAAAAAACGACCATATAACAATAAACTAGCTAGACCATTAACTCCCGTGTCGTTTGGTGGTAAAATGTCCATATCTTTAATGTGCCATTAGATTGCCATTCTCTTGAAACACGGCGTCATTAAAGTTGGGTTGGGGAAAATTCCGCTCTTGAGATATCAGTAAAAACAGGTAAACAAGATGATAACTTTTATTCTTAGTGAAATGGTGTTTCAGGGGCTCTATTTTTGAAAATACGCATGCGTAAGTCTGTTCTTGTATCACACTTTCTACTACACAAACCCATTCACACGTCACGTGCTCTAATATATTCCATAAATCCTTGATATTAATAAATTCAAGTAGTAGAAAGTGTAATACGAGTGGTAAGGTTAGTCTTTGCGGTCTTCTGTGCACGATTTCAGAAATCACCCCTTCAGAATTAAGGCTCCTGGTAAGTAAGTACAGCCATAATAAAAAGTGCATATAGTCACGCTGAAGTTATGCACTTTTAAAATCGCTTACACGCCTTACTCACACACTTGCAAAACAACGCGTGCTCCTCGATACTCACTCTTAATAGAACCGCTTTAAATTCAAAAGCACAGAACAATCGCTACGATAACGGGTAATGTCAATGCTATATGTCGCAGCGACGTTAATAAAACCAGGTTTTTGACCAAATACCAAAGACCAGTAGATAACAACATTAAAACTCTATTTTATCATAAGCCTTAATTAATTTTAGGATTTTGATTGACAACCTATAACAATATATTGGTTTCCGATCATGAACCTAAACTAGTTTAGGATTAAGTATGATAAGAAGATTAAGATGAAGTTATTGCCAAAAACATATAATGTAGTCATATCCCGGTCTCTGATTAAGAACCTGAATTGGTTTAGGTTTATGATTAAAAGTCATGGCAAAACATAAGTTAAAATTTTGTCATATCAAGTGCCTAGCTTTTTGGACAAAAACACAGTTTTGTCATGAACCTACGACATGGAATGACGCTGAACGCTGCACGCTGCTGACCATTCCCTGGATTGATTCCTTAGTTGCCTTTTACGATACCCACGGGTAGATAGAAATGGGGTGATGCTATTCTAAGCCGTGAAAATAACATTATTTCATAATAAATATATAATACTTAGCTACTTAAAATGTAAAAGAAACATAGATAATTCTCAGAGGTTAAGTTAAAATTACGTCATCTCAAAAGCCTAGCTTTTTGGACAAAAACCCAGCTTTTTGGACAAAAACCCAGTTTTGTCATAAACCTACGACATAGAATGACTCTGAACGCTGCACGCTTTTGACCATTCCCTGGAGTCATCCCTTAGTAGCTTTTTACGATATCCACGAGTAAAAATAGGGTGATGCTATTCTAAGCCGTGAAAAAAACATTATTAAAAAAAATCAGTTACTTAAAATGTAAAAAAGAACATAGAATATCCTCAGAGGTCAATCATAATATTATATAGTCAATAGTCAAGGTGAAAATTCTACATATCACTTGCCTTTACTTTCGTTTATTTACGATAAAAATTCTTAAAGCTAAAAGTAAAAATAAAAAGTAGTCCATCCATGAAGATACGAACAATAACATCCGTGATTGCTATTCCGCTATCATAACCAATCCGCCACTCGAGCAATTAACACTGAGTGCGAAATTTTGTAACCCATTTTACTATTAGTCATTAATAGAACGTGTTTGATTAGTCATCTTATTCTTTTGCTACACTCCTGTTACTACGCGTTTCTTTATATGTGTGAGTAGGTTTTTGCGTCAAACAACTTTGGAATCAAAGAACGTGTGCATGCATAACTTTGTAATGTCTATATGGAGTTTCGTCAGTGATAGTACTTATTAGGATCTTATTGAAAAAATAAAGGCTTTAAGGAGCATCTTTAAGTATATAGGATTTTTATCTATAGGGAATTATCTTTAAGTATATAGGATTTTTAGCATACTTCGTTTGCATAATGTATTAATTCTAATACTTTAAACAAGCAAAAATCGAGTTCTCGGTAACGACTCCAACGATTTTTTTGTTATTTTTTAAAACTAACAACCCAATCCATTGAAGAGAATCTAAAACCGAGTGAGCTCGGTACATCAACTAGTTCTAAGCTAATTGTATGGAAAATTATTTATTGGTAACTATAAAATCATCATCATCAGGATCAGCAATTTGGAAAGCAGAATTGCTTCATTGTGTGTTTGAACAATAAATAACAACAATAGGTAATCAAACCGTTTGATCTCTAACTAATTACTAGAGTCCAGCTTTTTATTTATTTTTACCGTCATTGTACTAAGTAACTTAGTAGTCCACGTGTAAAGTTATCTGATTTAAAGATCTTTTAATGAGTAGGTACCTATTATTTATGTGAGTCATCTGATCATCCACCTACCTACCAATAATTTTTTATTATACCGGGAGTAACAGAAATGGTATAATAAGTCGAAAGGAGGTCAAGGTACTCATGAAACTGAACAACTTTTCCTATGGATCATGGGTCGAAATATGAAAAATAATTTGGACCTCCCATACAAAAATGCCGATCAGCTGATTGATTTACTATGGGAGGCCCAATTTTTTTTTCATATTTCGACATATGTTACATATACATAGGGAAAGTTGTTTAGTTTCATGAGTACCTTGAACTCCTTTCGGCTTGTTATACCTACCCTTTCTGTTACCCCATGTATTTTATCATCGGAGCGACAACGTCAGAATGACATCAGTTTCAACTTGTTACGAGTACAAATTAGGGAAACGGCGTGCGGGGTGCTACGAGATTGCTACGAGTTTTGAATTGCTACAATAGAAAGGCTTCATTGGCTACGGATTGCCGACTGGAAGGATAGGTAGGTATGTCCGGTATGTCACAAAAACGCATATGCAATTACATAGAGTTTTGGAAGTAGATAGTAAAACGTTCTTAATACTTTCTTTTCTAATACTTAGGTAGAGTACAAAACTAAATTGCAAATACTTATCAAAATATAGAGTTACAAAAACACAAGTGTTCGTTTTCATAATTATGGTCAGATAGGTTTTATTTGAAAGGACCAAATGATTTGCATACATTAATTTTGCATGCGCTATATGAAAGTGAACCTAATAAACTTACTTACTTACTACGCCGGCTCGAGGACCCAAAGTGAGTCTTGGCCTCCGATACGAGATTTCGCCACTTGTCTCGGTCTTGAGTGGTCTCCCGCCAATCGCTCGCCAGAAGCTCGCGAAGATCCGCTTCCACCACATCACACCAGCGGTACCGGGGGCGCCCAACCGGTCTTCGGCCAGACGGACGACCCATATACGCTTTTTGACTCCTCGATCTTCACCCATTCTCTCTATGTGACCCAGCCAGCGAAGTCTATGGGCTTTGGTTTCTCCAAGGATATTTGCGTCAGCTAACAGTTCCTCGATCTCAGCGTTCTTCAGGAGTCTCCAAGTTCCATCCAGCCTCTGTCTTGGACCAAAGATTTTGCGGAGAATCTTTCTCTCGGCCACTAGAAGTTTACTTTCCTCTTTAAGCGTCAGTGTCCAAGCCTCACATCCGTACATAAGAATTGGTCTAATAACGGTCTTATAAATACGTTTCTTGGTGTTTCTGCTGAGAAGCTTGGACACTAACACTTTATGCAGAGCAGCGCTACAACGCAGGGCGTTTTGAATGCGGATGTCGATCTCCTCGTCCCGAGTATTAGTTTCTGTGATGGTACAGCCCAGGTATTTGAATTTTGCCACTCCGTTGTAATGAGTATCTCCAACATTTAAGCCTTGACGATTTGGGCGAGGAATTTTGAATCGTCTCATGTGAAGATACTCAGTTTTTCCGTGGTTGATCCTTAGGCCGACCTTCAGTGCTTCATTTTCCAGGACTCTGGCGGATTCTTGAAGGTCCTTACGGTTCTCTCCCAGCAGCGCTAGGTCGTCAGCATAGCCTATCACTTTGTGTCTACCATTTAATTGCACTCCAACATCTAGTGACATCACTTTTCTAAGAGCATATTCCAGCACTAAGTTGAAGAGCATTGGCGACAAGGCGTCACCTTGCTTAAGACCTGTACTGACGGAGAATTCATCCGTCAAGTCCCCTTCTACTCGGACTCTCATCCTGCTATCCATTGTGGCTACCTGAATCATGTCCACTAACTTTTTCGGAATGTTGAAGTTCCTCAGTATTGTGAACAGCGCACTACGGTCTATGCTGTCGTAAGCTTTGGCGAAATCTACGAAAAGTATATGAATGCTCTGGGCGTATTCCCACCTCTTCTCCATCAGCTGTTTAAGGAGAAAGATCTGGTCAATAGTACTGCGGTTTGGTCGGAATCCGCACTGGTAATCGCTTATGATATTTTCTGCGTATGGCTCCAGTCTCTTGAGCAGTACATAAGACAGTATTTTGTACGCTGTAGGTAGTAAGGCGATTCCACGATAGTTTGAGCACTTTTGTTTAGATCCCTTCTTATGGACAGGACATATGACGCCAACATTCCACTCCCCTGGCTGTCGTTCCGTTTCCCAGATTTTAAGTACCAGCTCATACACTCTGGATTGAACTGTGCCACCGCCGTACTTCCACAATTCGGATGGTAATCCATCTATACCAGGGGCTTTGTTGTTTTTAAGCCTCATAATGGCTTTTCTGACTTCTGCGAAGGACGGTGGGTCAACATCGTCTACATTGTCCTCGGTCGAGCGGGGTACAGCTACTTCAAGCGGTGGGCAATTGAGCAGTTCCTGAAAGTAATTGCACCATTGGAACCTAATAAAAGTCTCATAAATTATGGTTATGCTTTTACTTTTACGAGAGATATTTTTAATTTATGCTCATAATAGTGCTTAATAATCAGCGTGCAAACGCTACGCTCAGAATATTGAAAAGCATGTTTACAAAAAGTCCTGAATTCACAGTTTATATTAAAATAATATTTGGAACTACTTGCT
This sequence comes from Phthorimaea operculella, assembly GCA_024500475.1. NCBI lineage: Eukaryota > Metazoa > Arthropoda > Insecta > Lepidoptera > Gelechiidae > Phthorimaea > Phthorimaea operculella. The sequence continues at coordinate 3,307,670 of JANFCV010000035.1, read as the reverse complement.
AATAAACTGAAATATTTTGTTTAAATTAAACAATGTTTTTTATCTTAAATCAATATCAATACATAGTACAAAATGAAGTCGCTTTTTGCGTTTCTTTTTCTGTCGTGGAATTCGCTCATCATCTTCCTGCCCTTATCCCAATTAGGTACTTGGGGTCGGCGCAACACGTTTCGTTGAACACAAAATCGTGTTGCAAAGGATTTGGCTTAATTTTACGACCGGCCGCCTACCATACGTCAACCCTCCTTGGGAATGCTTTTGTGGTGGATTAACCGCCACCATACGGTTGGCCCTGGCTGTTTGGGTCGGGTTTATCCTTCGGTCGCCTCTTACGACCCCCACGGGAAGAGAGGGGTGGTGCTATTCTACTCTGCCGGCACCACACGGCATATTTCGACCCATGTTCCATAGGGAAAGTTGTTCAGTATCATGAGTACCTTGACCTCCTTTCGGCTTGTTATACTCTTTCCGTTACTCCCGGTATAATAATGATACTAGGTATATGTACCTACCTAAAGTATTAGAACCATTTGTTTTCATTGTTTGCTCATAAAATGTTAACCTCGAAAGTGGAACTCGACAAATAAAAGAAACCTTCTACAAACTTTGTTACAATAACGAAGTTAGTTACGAACATAACGTAAAAATATTTCCAGTAGAATTTATTATTAGCTTCGCAGGCAGTTTAGTTTGCTATGTTGGTGACATTGGTAAATGAACGACAGTCTTCCAATATTGGGGCAATCTTATTAAGTTACGGGTAAGTAACTCCTAAATGCTGAAGGCATTGTCAATAACATTACATCACATACTCTATCTACCTACTTACTTACTTATTTGGGGAGGCACGGCTTTATCTCATTTCAAAGACTCGGCAGAATCGCGTAATACTGAATAATATAGCTAAATAGGTAGGTATGTATTTTGTGTATTCAATTTACTTGTGACGCGATCACAGAATCTGGAGTTTGCCAAATGTCAGACAGCATAACCTTCGGCGCAATACCTATACAAATAAGATTAAGCGCCTTTGTGAATTCATCAAATCAAGAAGCAAATATGTACAGTTTGTGTAGGGAAAAGGAATACGTAGAATCAGTTAAGTGGTAATATATGGGGTGAATTGGGGTGTAAGGAACAGCTCTCCGAATACTGAAATGGAATGCATCCGCATTCAGACTAAAAAACTGAACAACTTTCCATAAGTAAATAATTCTGGAGTCGTAAAAATGTTTGACTTTCCCTACAAAATCACGATCTGTGAACTGCATTTACTACGGGGAGTAAAAACATTTTTCTTATGGGAAGTTGTTCAGCTACATGGGCTAAAGGAATACGTAGAATCGGTTAAGTGCTATATATGGGATGTAAAGAACAGCTCTCCGAATACTGAAATAGAATACATTCGCATTCAGACTAAAAAACTGAACAACTTACCATAAGTTAATAATTCAGGAGACGTAAATATGTTTGCATTGACTGCATTTACTACGGGGAGTAAAAAAAATTTTCTTATTTGAAGTTGTTTAGTTATATGGGCTAAACCGTTCCGTATTCGGAGAGTTGTCCCTTACACCCTGTATAATGTACTTAAATGTACCACACCATTCTCCTATGGCGGTAAGTAACAAGCTAAAAGTTTAAGGGCACCTCGTTCTCGAGCAAATTGGATGAAATTGATGACGTCTTTTGTGAGACTAATGAAATTCTGTGAAGAAATGAAGAGTCATCGTTAAAGGTTACATTTGGCGATGGATAAAGTGATTTTTCATAACACCCACAGATTTGTCAAGACTCTACATATAACCCAACACCATATTTGTACATGTAACCTTCTAGTTCTATTAAAGGTTTGTGATCAAGTCTTTTAAAGATCTATTGGGAAAAGCCCTAGCTTTATTAAGGTCTGAGGCCGTAGCAGACTAATGCTGTATTAGCAAAGGGTTAAGGAACCTACACTACAAGTTATTTTATTTCCTAAAATTGTTGTAATGTTATTACAATTATTTCCTAAAATTGTTGTAAAATTGTATACATAATGCCTATATGGACACTCACCTACTTTAAGTGGTTCTGTGAATGTTTTTCTGTCAGGTATACAGGGAGTAACAAAAAGGGTATAACAAGCCGAAAAGAGGTCAAGGTACTCATGAAACTGAACAACTTTTCCCATTGAACATGGGTCAAAATATCAAAATTGTCGATCAGTTGATTGATTTACTATGGGAGGTTCATTTTTGTTTTCATGTTTTATGTGGAAAGTTGTTCAATTTCATGAGTACCTTGACCTCCTTTCGGCTTGTTATACCCTTTTTGTTACTCCCTGTAGATAGCACCACAGATGGAACCTACCTAAAGTATACACCTACCCTAACACCTACCTATCTCGCCTGCTACTCTCGCGTCCTTCCGAAGTTCGTGTACTTATTACGACTCTGCCGGCAATAATATTATTTCATCTAACAGATAAAACTTTGTCATGACTGATTCAATGAGCCGTGCTGACTTCTCGCAAGGGACAGGGCGGGAGTAGGCGTGGCCCCTTAATGTCAAGCCACATCAGTGGAAAAATTTGCGACGATAAAAAATGTACATATTATATCACTCACTGTGAGCATAAACAGCTGTGAAAACGACCATTTACACGACTTATGTCAAAAGTTTGACAGTTATTAAGAAGACTATATATCACTATTACAGTTTGTCAGCATTTTGCCTAAAATAGCCTCGTGGCGCCCAGGGATTTTCTGCGTTTTCATTAACAACGGCCCGAATGCCTTCTCAAAGTACATAATTGTTATAGTCATAAACGCCCATGGACTTTGCGCCATCATTTGATTTCGTATTTTTTTTCCTAAGAGACTTCCGTAAGGACGATAGCCAATGGTAGCATACCGGAAATGATTTCCTAAACTTTCGTTAAAAATTCACAAGATAATATTATTTTACCCGCGAAATTGCAAAAATCGTTAAACTTTTTTTCAATATCAGGCGGTAACTGTACGATACTCCGAAAATAATCTGGGCTGGAGTCGCCATGTTTATTTTGGGTTTTCTAAAGGCGCGTGGGCGCTACGAGGACAGTCATACACATCAACTCTCAAATACCTTAGTCGCTTCTTACTTACGACACTTACGGGAAAGATATGGTGTGATTCTATTCTAAGCTTGGCAAAAATAAATGTAGATTATAAATAAATGTAGTGGGATTTATTTTCTTACAGTGCTATATTACTTTAATATAAAAAGAAATTTGTTATTATAGAAACAGTGTATGCCTATCGCGTTCATTAGGTATAAAGCGCGTTTTAAGCAGTACCTAATTTTTTATTTTAAAACTATAGCTCCACTATAATGATTTTGACACTATACCTAAAGTGTCTGAGCTTTTAGATGCTGAGTTTTCAGCCGAAACTTCTGCGTTGTAAATTACGTAGGTGTGGCTATACTTCGTCCCGGGTGACTTTGTGGGAATTAGTTAGGTACAGTTGGCGTATAAATTGGAACTCCTTGGTCCAGTGCTGTACAAATTGTTCGTTTCGATAAATACCTATATCAACATGAGTCGAAGCATTCGCATTCGGTAAGGATAGCATGATATAAGTCGAGGATAGTGCATCAAAAGTACGGTCGTTCGAAATGATTGTTACCTTCGTTACCTTAAGGTGGATCGTTTTCCATACAAAATTTAAATGGAGTTACGTCTTTAAATGAGACAAAATTATGATTAAAAAACTTGATGGGAAGTCCCGTGCTTTTATAACATTTTCGCAAAATAAAACAAATAATTTTTAAACCATCAGATTTCTCTGTAAAAACCGTGTCGCCACTTAATGAACATAGATGGAGCAATGAAATAATGAACATACTGCTGCAATAAACACGTTTAATTTTTTTGTGGAGAAAATACTTGATATTTTTTTACGTTAAGCAGTTTTGCGACATATTTACGTATGCCTTCCTCATCTCACATAAAGATTTTTTGATAAAATTGTTGGTTAGCTCATGTGTAACTCGGTTGAAGTTCAGATTTTAGTTTGTATGACGTAACGATTCCCCTTAATAGTAGTCTAAGCTCCCGTCGACCAAGTCTTACCTCATAGGTCTACCGCACGGACGTATACTGTAGCGATAGATAACACTTAGGAGGTCAGGAAAATACTGGGTTGCCATCTGCTAACCTGGAGGAAACTTTTTTATTCGAGTTGGAAAATGCAAAAAAAGTCCAAAAATTACCTCACATTTCTACCGCTCCAAACGTTTACCTACCTAAAGAGACTCCTTTTGAGATGAGAATGCGCTAGGGTTGCCAGCTCCAAACCTGGCAGGTTCCAAGGTCAGCCACATTTTATGAGGCCCAAAAATGGAGTTTTTTACCTCATCTTTCTACCGGACGAAATTAGTGTCAATCGATAGCTCTAAGCATGCAATTGACAAATATATAGGGTTGCCTGCTATCAGCCTGGCAGGAACTCTGGTAAACCCCCTCAAAGAAACGACGGTAAAATCTTCAAACAAAGAAAAAGTCATGAAAACCACTAAAATTCCAGCAAAACTTAATGTAAACTGCGTCATAGAGTTACATTCTGTCGTGTGGGACACTGCGTCGACGAACGACCCGACGGAACCTGGTGTTTTCAAAGCATATATAATTAGGAAGTACAAAGCAGGCCACTGACAGGCCTTACCTTTCTTGCAACCATACAAAATTTATGCCAATCGATAGCCCTAGGTATGCCATTTATGAATATATAGGGTTGCCTGCTATCAGCCAGGTAGCATCCCTGGTAGACCCCGTCAAATGAACGCAGGTAAAATGTTCAAACCCATAAATACTTGTGTTACACTGCTAAGATGTCTTGCTACCAAACTAAATTAGTGCCAATCGATAACCCTAGACATGACATTGATGAATATATAGGGTTGCCTGCTATCAGCCTGGCAGTATCCCTGGTATACCTCCTCAAACAAACGTTGGTTTAATCTTCAAACCAAGAAAAACTTACGTAAAACTGCCAAGATATTTTGCTACCGAACAAAATTAGTGTCAATCGATAGCCCTAGGAATGCCATTGATGAAAATATAGGGTTGCCTGCTATCAGCTTGGAAGTTTTCCCGGTATACCCCTCAAACGAACGCTGGTAAAATCCTCAAACCAAGAAAAACTTATGTAAAACTACTAAGATATCTTGCTACCGAACAAAATTGGTGCCGATCGATAGCACTAGGTATGCCGTTTATGAATTTATAGGGTTGCCTGCTATCAGCCTGGCAGTTTCCCTGGTAGACTCCGTCAAATGAACGCAGGTAAAATGTTCAAACCCAGAAAAACTCGTGTAAAACTGCTAAGATGTCTTGCTACCAAACAAAATTAGTGCTAATCGATAGTCCTAGACATGTCATTGATGAATATATAGGGTTGCCTGCTATCAGCTTGGCAGTATCCCTGGTATACCCCCTGGTATCCCCTCAAACGAACGTTGGTTGAATCTTGCGTTCGTTTGAGGGTGTATACCAAGGATACTGCCAAGCTGATAGCAGGCAACCCTATGTATTCATCAATGACATGTCTAGGACTATAGATTAACACTAATTTTGTTTGGTAGCAAGATCTCTTAGCAGCTTTACACAAGTTTTTCTGGGTTTCAACATTTTACCTGCGTTCATTTGACAGAGTCTACCAGGGAAACTGCCAGGCTGATAGCAGGCAACCCTATAAATTCATAAACGGCATACCTAGTGCTATCGATCGGCACCAATTTTGTTCGGTAGCAAGATATCTTAGCAGATTTACATAAGTTTTTCTTGGTTTGAAGATTTTACCAGCGTTCGTTTGAGGGGGTATACCGGGAAAACTTCCAAGCTGATAGCAGGCAACCCTATATTTTCATCAGTGGCATTCCTAGGGCTATCGATTGACACTAATTTTGTTCTGTAGCAAAATATCTTGGCAGTTTTACGTAAGTTTTTCTTGGTTTGAAGATTAAACCAACGTTTGTTTGAGGAGGTATACCAGGGATACTGCCAGGCTGATAGCAGGCAACCCTATATATTCATTAATGTCATGTGTAGGGTTATCGATTGGCACTAATTTAGTTTGGTAGCAAGACATCTTAGCAGTGTAACACAAGTATTTATGGGTTTGAACATTTTACCTGCGTTCATTTGACGGGGTCTACCAGGGATGCTACCTGGCTGATAGCAGGCAACCCTATATATTCATAAATGGCATACCTAGGGCTATCGATTGGCATAAATTTTGTTTGGTTGCAAGAAAGGTAAGGCCTGTCAGTGGCCTGCTTTGTACTTCCTAATTATATATGCTTTGAAAACACCAGGTTCCGTCGGGTCGTTCGTCGACGCAGTGTCCCACACGACAGAATGTAACTCTATGACGCAGTTTACATTAAGTTTTGCTGGAATTTTAGTGGTTTTCATGACTTTTTCTTTGTTTGAAGATTTTACCGTCGTTTCTTTGAGGGGGTTTACCAGAGTTCCTGCCAGGCTGATAGCAGGCAACCCTATATATTTGTCAATGGCATGCTTAGAGCTATCGATTGACACTAATTTCGTCCGGTAGAAAGATGAGGTAAAAAACTCCATTTTTGGGCCTCATAAAATGTGGCTGACCTTGGAACCTGCCAGGTTTGGAGCTGGCAACCCTAGCGCATTCTCATCTCAAAAGGAGTCTCTTTAGGTAGGTAAACGTTTGGAGCGGTAGAAATGTGAGGTAATTTTTGGACTTTTTTTGCATTTTCCAACTCGAATAAAAAAGTTTCCTCCAGGTTAGCAGATGGCAACCCAGTATTTTCCTGACCTCCTAAGTGTTATCTATCGCTACAGTATACGTCCGTGCGGTAGACCTATGAGGTAAGACTTGGTCGACGGGAGCTTAGACTATAGGTATCTAGTAGTTTACATACATCGAGAAAACTTGGATTAAATTTTTCAGTAGAATAAACTAACCAGGTCATCAAAACGGTGTGCCTAATGATAATGACAAAAACAACAGTATAAACTAGAAACAAATAATATGTTATGTAATGCATGTATATCATGGCCATTGATGCGTGGCGTCGGCAGTACAAATGCCAAAAGTTGCAGGTTCAAATCTTTAACGTTTTAATTTGATAAGATTTTTGAAGTTGTGCACTTTCACGTCTAAAAAAAGGTGGTCTTTTTTAAACAGGGTGTAGTAGTATGGGTATAACAATTATGTATGTATACGTACTTTACCGTATGTACGGAATATCTCGTTAACCCGTTATCTTTACGGGAACCTTCCACTCCAAACACGCAGACCCGAAATATTTTAAAACGGGCGTTACCCGCAGCTGCCCCTTCCGTGCTCGATGCAAATCGCAAGCACCCTTGTAATTCACTCGCAAATGGTTCTTTTCGGACTACGGACCTGAAACATAGGGTGATAAGGCGGCAGTTCTTTTAGCTGTCTTTCGTTTTGATTGGGACACCGAGTCGTCCAAAAACCCGATGAATCCCGACTCGATGTCAGAGTTTTTCAACCGCCTACTACAAGTAGCAGGCCCCTGACATGGTTTTGTAACGACCGCCGCCGTCTAAGTAGTCATAGACAGCAACCGTTACCGATGGCCTAACGTGCCCTCCAAAGCACGGAACCATTTTACTATTCGTATAATCAGGTGGTTCAGTCTGCAATGTCCTACCCAGACTGGGAACAAATTCACAAATACCAACTTTTTGATTGACCCACTAGGAATTTGTACCGCATCGGCTTTAGTGGCGAGGCGATGCCAATCATCTTAGCAGAAGTGCGAATGGGGTTCAGACATTTCCAGTGTTGCTATGAAACTGAAATACTTTTTCAGAGAACAACGTATTAAAACGAAATGTGCATCGATTTTCTTTTTCGGTTTTTCAAATTTATGGGTAATTTTATAACACCTTATTAGCAGGTAGTTACAAGAGAATAATTTTAATAATATTTTTATTCTCGGTCCTCAACTTGTAATTGTGTTTCCACTATTATAATTTTCATTTAATACTGCTCCTTAATCAAGTCTACGGTACAAGTAGGTAGTTACAGTATTTAGTTACAGCCAAAGTATGCAAAATGTCGGCTTAATATGCCCATACGTACTTAGATAGCAACAATTTGTGGTCTTGGCATATGGTTCATTTAAAACGGCAAACGGGTAATAAAGAGATGGGGCCCTCACTGAATATTTTATTTGTACAGGGAGGTACTGGAAGGACCCACTTTTCCCAAGGACCAAAGGTTAAAGAATAATATTTTAGACCCCCCATAGAAAAATTAAAACAACTGACCGAGCATTTTGCTCTAGAAGGTATTTATTTTTTAATGTTTAGGCCTATGTCTTTTTCGGAAGAAAACAATCGTTCGCATAAACCAGGGAGTCCCATACCACCCTGTACGTAGGTTAGAACGATTTCGTTCGTGAGATGGGAAATTATGCCTAAGCAGAAAATGTGCTTTATATGATTTTTGAAAAAAGAAATAGCATTGGCGTTTATAAATATGATTCATGTCTACTTACCAGTGAACTCGTGGATCATATCGAATCAAGTGATAAATGGTAAGTATTGTTATGTTAACTCCCAAAGAACCGTAGAAAGGCCTGACTATGAGAGGTTTTGTGCTATTTTAAAGCACTGTATCGATTGCCAGTCAGGAAAGATTCTCCAATTACACAAGAAAGAAAAATATCGAATCGTTCTTACTTTCGAGTGGGATATCGATTCGTCCACCGACCCGATGAACGCTGGTGTCAGAGTTTTTCAACCGTTTACTACAATCAACAGGCCTCGACAAATATCAAATCCTGAAATCCGAGGTATCAATTTAATTTGAAAACCACGTCTGCAACGACCCGGGCCTAAACTCATTCACTGAGCAATCATGTTTTCACGTCAACCTGAATAAAATTCTGATTTTGTTTGTATCGATTTTCACAAGTTGATACAGAGAAAGGCATACATACACGCTTATATCTTGCGAGGTAGGCAAAGTAGTAAACATAGTTAGTTATTAAACGAACAAGGATAACTCATATTTAAGGAGACTCGATAAGCCTCGATTTAAAACAACAAGGTTAGTCCTGATAAACATTAAATATGGTATACATAGTGTGAATAAAGATCTTTTAAAGACGTGACTTCAGTTTCCACGTTTGACCATTGGGCAATGCGATTTATTGGCGGACTGCTTTAGCGGCTGGAATGAGGGACGCCTTATCTGTGGTTCCCAATTTTGGGAAACAGAGCAAAAACCCACTTTCGTGTATAGCATTACACGACCCAAAAGAAAAGGAACACATCACAAGTATGGCTTTGTTGCGATTTCAAATCTCAAACATCAAGTTGTACCTACCAATATGTTCACCAATGTATATTTTTTTTATCAACCCGTAATCTGTCAAGTCAGCATTCCCACAGTTTCTGGTTAAGCCCTCCAGCACCACTCCATCACAGCTAACTGCTCGTACATCGAAAAAGTCGGCTGTTTTCTGTCGACTCGGTCAAAGTGAAGTCTTTATTGCTCGGCCACTTACGCTGGTGCAGTTTATGGGCTCGTCTGTCTTTGGTCGCAACTTGTGAACTTGTGATAGCCGATGTGGACAGTTGTCGTTTTTCAACCATGTCAGGGGCCTGCTACTTGTAATAGCCGGTTGAAAAACTCTGACACCAGGGTTTATCGGGTTATTAGACGACTCGGTGTCCCATTTAAAAAAAAAGACTTGTGACGGCCTGCGTTTTAGGGCTGTAAGTTATGTACCTATGAGTTTGATCATATTCTAACTTAATTATCGCCATTGTCTTGTATGGAACCTTCACGTCTACAATAGGCCAAAGCTGGACACACTCATCACGCTTTCACGACACCCACGGTCAGAATCAAGGTAGAATTGAGGTGATGATAGGTATCTTATGATTAAAGAACTATATTATAAACAGGTATACCTACTACGCTCTTATCAAAGTCATCAAAATTGGCATAAGAAGACACTAAAGAAACTTGGAAAAATGTGATAGCACCATTCATCGTTCATCGTTCCAGATTCCCGCTTCTTTCCAAAATATACCCAGCTAATAAGTGTGTAATGCAAACATTTCCGCTGCCAAGAAGACTTCGTTTGATAAAAACTACTCCTTAAAATACGGCTAGGTGTAGTGCAACGCTAAAGTCTGGCTCGGAGCCAGAAGTGGCAAAGCGATTTATCAAACATCGGGGAATCGGCGACATCAACGAAAATATTAATAATAAAAATTTATTACACTTTAGTTTTTCGCGTTAAAAATATCGCCACCTGGATATTTATTGGAAAAATAATCTAGACTGCTTTTCTGAAAGCTTTTTTCAGTGCCAGCAATGGATATCCGTTAAATACTTTCTTTAGCTAACACGTTCAGAAGTATTTTAAAGTTTTCTTTGTCAGGCTGCAGCATCCTTCGGAACAGGAGATTTTCTTAAAAAACGTGACGGATTTGAAGGGCTTTTCTAAAGTGGCGTCGTAGAGTTTAGCATACTGATGTGATGGTAGTAAAATGCAGTATAAGTAGTAAAATGCAAATTTTACCTATTTGAGTTTCACTGAAATATTGCTCGGTCACCGACCGTCAAGCAACAGGTTACCTCTGATCAGTCGATGTCGATGATCAAGAAACATTAATCAAGTTGACACCGGTGCGATTGTGAGCACGTCACGGCAAAGGATCACGGGACAGGACGGGACACCGACCGCCCGGCCCTTCACTTGTCCCTTTACAGAAAAGGTCATATAGGTCAGGTACTTATGCTATTTGTAAACACACTTGCCAATTCTGTTTACAAACTAGAAACGGAAATGACAGATCAGAAAATATGGAGAAACTTTAATAAAAAGCGCGGAGAGAGCTGCACTTTATTCCTGTTTTCGCTCAACGCAGAAAGCGGACATGATAACTGAACAAACAACATCAAATGTCCGCCTCAGTGGAAATGCGCTATCACCCTCATGCTCTCAATGCCCTATTTATCTGGTGAGCGAGCTCGCAGTCATCTATCAGGGTGACGTCATGTGGCTGTCACCACGAGATAGATCACGCAAGCATTCCAGAAAAAGCGGAATTCTGCGGGATTTGTTTGCATACGAATGGGATTTACACACTGACATGTTAGTTCGAGAGCCCAGGGGATGAGTGGCTATCTCATAAGGTACCACGATAGGCTAGGTTTGGATCGTTAACCAAGACTTAAACAAGTCGTATGACCCAGGTCTGCCAGAGCCAATCCTGCCGAAACATAAAAATAATCGATATTTTTCAGAGTCATTTTTTCGTAAAAAATATGTCATAAGGTACCACAATGAAAGTGCTGGCATCAGTTAACCATTGAAAAATTATGTAAAAAAAGCTTGGTCTGCCACTGCGCACCCTGCCGGAAGTGCTTGCCAGACCTCTCCAAAGATGCCCTTCCGACACCCCTAAACTATCTCATCGGGTACCACGACGCGACCACCACAACATAATAGCCAAGATCACTCTGACAATAGATCACAAGGTCTGCCAGGCCTAAACTTGCCGCATCCTAGTGTTTCAGATATTTGAAGTTGTAGGTCCAGTGTATGAAAAATGACCTATATCTTTTTCCCCCCGTGTTTGATTTTGATGGTGCATTAATACGATATGCTCTCCATAATAAGGAGCTTCGAGTCATATAGGGCAGTTGGGTGGAGGGTTTCAGTATTGAACGCAATCCTGTCAAAAAGTTTGAAATGGAGAATTGGTCTATGAAAACTGGCCTATATCTTATTCCCCCCGGGTTTGATTTTGATGGCGCCTTAATATGAAATGCTCTCCATAACTAGGAGCTTTGAGTCATATAGGTCAGTGAGGAGGAGGGTCTCTGTATTGTACACAATCCTGTCAAAAAGTGTGAAATTGTAGGTAAAGTGTATGAAAACTGGCCTATATCTTTTCCCCCACTGGTTTGATTTCGATGGTGCCTTGGTATGAAATGCTCGTAATGATTAGGAGATTCGATTTGTATAGGTCAATTGGATAGAAGGTCTCTGTTCTGTGCACAATCCTCCTAAATATGAAAATATTCGATAACTTCTGCAGATTTTATCAGTTAAAATTGTCATATCATAAGGAACTCGAAGAAAAGTGCTTGCATCACCTTACTTTTGACAAATTATATTTAAAAAACTTGGTCTGCCACTGCCCACTCTGCTGGAAGTCCTTAGATGAGATAGGTTAGGGGTGTCGGAAGGGTATATTTGGAGGGTCTCCCAGGACTTCTGGCAGAGTGCGCAATGGCAGACCAAGTTTTCTTAACTCAATTTATCAATGGTAGCTGATGCCGGCACTGTCATTCGGTTACCTTATGAAATAACAATGTTAACGGAAAAATCTCAATCCTGCTAAACATGAAAATATTGGATATGTTCTGCAGATTTTTGCCGTTAATATTGTCATATCATAAGGTACCCGAAAAAAAGTGCCGGCATCAGCTTACCATTGATAAATTGAGTTAAGAAAACTTGGTCTGCCATTGCGCACTCTGCCGGAAGTCCTTGTCAGACCCCTCCGAATATGCACTTCCGACACCTAACCTATCTCACCCCTACCTAACCACTGGTTTGATTTTGATGGTGCCTTGGTATGAAATGCTCGTAATGATTAGGAGATTCGATTTGTATAGGTCAATTGGATAGAAGGTCTCTGTTCTGTGCACAATCCTCCTAAATATGAAAATATTCGATAACTTCTGCAGATTTTATCAGTTAAAATTGTCATATCATAAGGAACTCGAATAAAAGTGCTTGCATCAGCTTACCATTGACAAATTATGTTAAAAAAACTTGGTCTGCCATTGCGCACTCTGCCAGAAGTCCTTGGGAGACCCCTCCAAATATACCCTTCCGACACCCCTAACCTATCTCATCTAAGGACTTCCGGTTGAGTGCGCAGTGGCAGACCAAGTTTTTTTAACATAAATTGTCAAAGGTAAGGTGATGCAAGCACTTTTATTCGAGTTCCTTATGATATGACAATTTTAACTGATAAAATCCGCAGAAGTTATCGAATATTTTCATATTTAGGAGGATTGTGCACAGAACAGAGACCTTCTATCCAATTGACCTATACAAATCGAATCTCCTAATCATTACGAGCATTTCATACCAAGGCACCATCGAAATCAAACCAGTGGGGGAAAAGATATAGGCCAGTTTTCATACACTTTACCTACAATTTCACACTTTTTGACAGGATTGTGTACAATACAGAGACCCTCCTCCTCACTGACCTATATGACTCAAAGCTCCTAGTTATGGAGAGCATTTCATATTAAGGCGCCATCAAAATCAAACCCAGGGGGAATAAGATATAGGCCAGTTTTCATAGACCAATTCTCCATTTCAAACTTTTTGACAGGATTGCGTTCAATACTGAAACCCTCCACCCAACTGCCCTATATGACTCGAAGCTCCTTATTATGGAGAGCATATCGTATTAATGCACCATCAAAATCAAACACGGGGGGAAAAAGATATAGGTCATTTTTCATACACTGGACCTACAACTTCAAATATCTGAAACACTAGGATGCGGCAAGTTTAGGCCTGGCAGACCTTGTGATCTATTGTCAGAGTGATCTTGGCTATTATGTTGTGGTGGTCGCGTCGTGGTACCCGATGAGATAGTTTAGGGGTGTCGGAAGGGCATCTTTGGAGAGGTCTGGCAAGCACTTCCGGCAGGGTGCGCAGTGGCAGACCAAGCTTTTTTTACATAATTTTTCAATGGTTAACTGATGCCAGCACTTTCATTGTGGTACCTTATGACATATTTTTTACGAAAAAATGACTCTGAAAAATATCGATTATTTTTATGTTTCGGCAGGATTGGCTCTGGCAGACCTGGGTCATACGACTTGTTTAAGTCTTGGTTAACGATCCAAACCTAGCCTATCGTGGTACCTTATGAGATAGCCATTTACCCCCTGGGCTCTCGAACTATGTCACATTACTTGTGCATGCAATCATTTAGAGTGAATTAATATCGCATTGTGCCAGTTTTAGGGTGCCATCACTCAAAGGGAGAAAATGGAACCCTATTCTTATTACCTTCTCTTCGCTGTCTGTCCGTCTGTCCGTACGTCTGTTACCAAGCTGTATTTCAAAACCGTAATAGCTAGAGAGTTGAAATGTGCACAAATGCCGTATATCTGTTGCCACTATAGCATAAAACTTAAAACGGGCTTCCATAACAGACGTGATTTTTATTAAAAATTGCACGTGCGCGAGCCCGATTCAGACATGGTCGATTTTTTATTATAAATGTGTGTGTGAGCCGTTACGATTATATCAGGATAAAGTTTGAAAACTTTTATTTTAGATCCTTTTCTCAGATTGCCTCGGGCCAAGATTGAGGTCAGGAGCAAATCCATTCCATCTTCTAAACAGAATATTGCACTTGTCTTGGGAGAGTGGCTTCAGCTGGAAACGAAAGTATGAAGGAACAAGAAATAGGGTCTAAGATGAGCTGTGAAAAGATCTCATTTTCCACTGAAAGAGCTCTATCTATCTTGAAGTTGAAGGATGACAACAGCATTTCACGACAGCGCAGCGACTGCATTGCTAAGCGTTTACAAAAAGAACAAGGTCAGCTATCTACCATGCAAATATACCCCTATAGGTAAACATATGCCGCACTATCTTACTAGTAATTTATTTTATTTTAGTATCATTCACCTGTGCTGTGTTTGTGTAGTAACAATTAAAAGAAATACTTTTTATCTCAACTAATGCTAATATTTAATTCGGTACTTAAAAATTGAAGATTATTATTATTATCATTGCAAAAGCTACACACAATTACAAATGTGCTACCGTAACACCGACTTTTCCAACTCTGGAAGTTCAATCAAGTCCGTCGGTCTCGCAAAAGGCGCACGGTCGACGGACAGCGCCAAGACGACTCTGAAAAGACTTTAATTGCGAAACAGCTCGCCTCTTTCCTCCATTCGAGAATTCTTAATTTGCATTTCTAATGACAAAGCAGCTGGTTTTATCATCGCCTCGTCTCACTTTCAGCGTTCCCACGCTTTGTTTCTTGTTGAAAGAAAAGTTTAATCAAAGGATATTGTCAATTTTATTATTAATCCTGTGACAGAAAATGATTCAAGGAAAATAGTTTCCAAAACTATTACGATTTATGCTTCGGCGTTTACGAAGGGAATATGAAAATCTTATATTCACACTCTACTTAATTTAATAATTGACTGCAATTCCTGATTACAATACTTTGCACTGCACTCGTCAATCCACCTGTCATATTGTAAGTATGGTAAACACCTTCGAATTGGGGGATGTCCATGTCCAGCAGTGGACTGCTGTGGCTGTTGAAGAATTTGAATGAGTAATAGTTATAACTTTCTATGCACTGGCATCACCCCATATCTTTCCTATGGGTGTCGTACGAAGTGACTAGGAGATTTGGGTTGGGAGTTGTAGTTTGTAGTGTATTGCAATTTTAGACGACTGTCACTATGATAATAGGTATACACACACGTTGGGTACAGTCTTCTGTATGACTCACAAACTTTAGTAAGGTGTGGTTTAAATGGTCGTTTTTTGCAGCCATTTACTCTCTCTCTACCTACTACGCAAGGCGCATGTAAGTGTGATATATATGTCGTATGTGGGTCCAGATTATAACATCGAAGTATGTATGTTATGAAAAAATGCGCAATATAAACAGGGAAATATTAAACCCACACCATTAGCAAAGGGCAATCATATGTATGTGCTACTGAGCTGCGAAGTGAACTCAAGTTAGGTGTTGTGCAAAGCGCCGCACAATCCACACGGCCATTAGTTAATGGAGCCAGGGCGATAAATGGCAAACCCAGTCGACTGTTCCATAAAGGCTTCATATTATCATGAGCAATGCAAGAAGTTGAATTGAAACGAATAAGTAGTTAGAATTTTATTAGTTGAATTTTAAAAATGTGAGTATTGTTTTTGTGGAATAAGTAACGTTCATTGATTAAAAAAGGTTCACATGGTTCTGCTAGGTAAGGAGATAAATGTTAAACTCAGGCGTTCTGTGCCATATTTTCATAGGCTGTGATACAAGTAATTTAGGTATGCCAAGAAATAGAAAAAAAAGTATTAAGTATTATAAATATATGTAGTTTTTTATTTTGTGGAACGATAAAAGGCAAACCCAGCTGTCTGTTTCCCATTTAGTAGGTATCTTAAGCAGAGTTGATTATGTAGGGTATAGAAGTTGGTACGTTTGTATTTGTTCGATCTAAAACATACTTATCTTCATGAAGTTGATTAATATTCATTAACATTTATCAGTTTGTATTTACAAACAAGCAGATTTGTATTAATAAAAAACAAAAAGTAATGATTGCGGTAATTTCTAAATTGTATTTTGCGATAAAAATCCGCCACTTTAAATTTATGAATTTTCTAACGATAACTCATATGTCAAAATCCAACTATCCGTTTGGGCTGTAGCCCGTGAAAAGAATTTTCTTGTCCACATACCTACATACAAACGTACATACTCTCGAAAAACATAACCCTGCTTCTGAGGCAGTCGGGTTAGTACTTGAAGGAAGGCTAGGTATGGAGACGCCATACGAAGAACTTCCCCTCTGTCACGGCCTTTGCCCAAGGGGGCTTATCTTATTACAAAAACCAGTTGCTGTCAGATCTTTTACTAGAACGAGTCCAGTCGCGCATGTCAAATGAGCTCCGATATAAAACCGAATTGTAGAGCTAATAATGCCTAAAAAAATATGTAAAAATACAAATTTACAACAGAACAATATCACTTTTCATCTGAAAGTATTCCTCTAGTACAATATCACTAAATAATATATAAAATTAGCGATTGAAAATTGTACGTAAGTGTTGCCAGTAAGTCGTACAAAATGTCTGATTTGGTTTTTTTTTAGGTGGATCTACAATAAAATTATTGTATTTGGTTCCTATTTTTATTATTTTGTGTCGAACAATGGTGTTAATCATAGTATCGTTAATTTACAAATAAAGATTATAATATTCCACCATATAATGGGTAACAATTAACGATCTCAGTTTATTGATGCCTTTATTAACAGTAAATAGCTTGCTAAGTAAGATTAGAATGTTAGTTTGGGATTGTTCTACTTATTCAATGATGTTCATTTCCAGTCGATATTCAATGAAAAAACGATAATTTTAACTTGAAGTATTGAGCCACACTGAACCCAAGCCAGTGCAGTGACTCAACTAATACAAAACGTCGATACTTTTTCTATCGCCACAGTTACAAACCTATACTATTTAAAGACGGTCTGTACTGAAAACTTTGCAGGCATGATCAGTTTATGAAATTGAACAACTTTTACTATGGATTTTGGGAAACCCTGATTTTGTTCGAGTTTCATTGAAAATTAATGTCAGTCTCAGCCGATCGGGTGACATCGGATGTCAGCCGACGTGGCGCAGTGGCTAGTCTGACTGCCTGTTGTTCAATTCCTTTCGCTCACAAAGTTGATATTTATCACTTTGTGTAGGTATATGTTCCTAGACTGGTCAGGACACAGGACACAGGCTGAACCACCTGATTGTCTGAGAAGCAAGATGGTTCCGTGCTTTGGAGCCACGTTCAGCCGTCGGTCCCGGTTGCTGTCTATGGTCACTTAGACGGCTGTCGTTACACAACCATTTCAAAGGCCTGCTTCATGCAGTAGGTGGTTGAAAAGCTCTAGCACCAGGGTTCATCAGATCGTTGGACGACTTGGTGTCCTTTAAATTGTTTAAACTTAAGTGCGACATTGTAACTTTAATTATATATATAAAAAGGATTTCGCACTTACCTACTTCTTATTACATCGCGGTTTCGCGACCGTTTCGGTCCAGTCGGTGACCTTTGTCAGCCGGAGTGCTCAGATAAAACACGAATATTTGAAAATTTACTTTATAAATATTTGTGTCTGGTGGAAATCGAACCCACGAGCCTCGGCGTAGAAGACAGGGGTACTAACCACAACGTCATCGGGATAGTCGAAGTTATTATGTATGACTTGTTGTGCAGATGGTTTTTTAGTAAATTCCCTTACATAATATCCTATGATACTTAATTATCAGTAAATAGTAGGTAGGTATTGCTTTAATTGTACCTACATAATTGAATTATCTGGTCTTTGGGGAAAGAAATTAATATTTTGGTTAATTTAGGGTAACTTATGCAATATTTAAAATGATGTTATTGCGCCAATATTTCTATTTACTACAAAATCCTATTCTCGAGAACTAAGTTGCTTTTGAAAATGCAATAATATGACACAATATTGAGTAGACTGATGTAATTAATCGAAAGGTTAAGTATCGATATTGTCGATTCCAACACTAGCTTGATTTGACAGCTTTACCTCTCCCCCCCGCAAAAAATGGCAGAAATATTTGTATAGAGTAAAGTAGCTATACCCACTCCCTTCCAGGCCGGAACGGGACGGAAGATGAGTTGCTCGAAGGGTTAGTATGAATTCCTGTTTAAAATTATGACCGTTCGAAAATTTAGGTAAGAAATTTTACGAGAAAACAATAAATTTCTCGTTTATGCAGTACTTATTAACAATTGAAAACGCAGCAGCTGTTTATAATGGTGATTTAGTAAATTGACTTTTTCACATAAAAAGCATTAAATTTTTCCATTTTCCATTGAGCAGAACTCGAGGGAGACATTCATTCGAATTCTTCTTTACAATGTTACTTCTTACGTTTAAAAATTTAAGTAATTTTGTTCCTCAGGCAAAAACATACCGTACAATGATACTACTACGTCTAA
Organism: Phthorimaea operculella; assembly: GCA_024500475.1. Classification (NCBI taxonomy): domain Eukaryota; kingdom Metazoa; phylum Arthropoda; class Insecta; order Lepidoptera; family Gelechiidae; genus Phthorimaea; species Phthorimaea operculella. The sequence goes on along the minus strand of JANFCV010000035.1, from coordinate 3,288,835 downwards.
GAAAGAATTTTTCCATTTTGACGAGACTTTGAGCTTTCAACTCAAGTGCCTGTTAAAAGTTAGACAGCAGATATGTTGCTACTTCGTAGGTACATTTCTGGAGGGGTGATTTCTGAATTTTTGGAAAACTTGCAAAATTTTCCACCGCAGGCAGGATTTGAACCTGCGACCTTCGGCATCAGTACTGCCAACGCCCTCACCAACTGGGCTACCGCGGTTCTTATCGAGCCTGCGAATTAAGCAAGTATATCTTGTCCTCATTTTTTATTTTATTTTATCTTGTCCACTAAATTGTTTACCTAACACGAGAAGTGTTTTAAAATGTGATTTCTGAAATCATTCACGGAAGTCCGCAACGACTAGTCTAAAGTTACAATACAGAGAGTCTACAAAAGGATCACTCGACCCTATTTTGAATTTTCTCGATTGTCACTTGTTACATAGCCAGGGTTGCTGGATTCAATACGAGGCCGAAATACAGCTCTAAATATGATACAAGAACTAATATAATTCTGAGCTAATTTGAATGCAAAAAATATGTCATTCATTCAACCATCTTCTTCGTTAGGTATCTTGATTATCTCTGAGATTAAACTTCATTCCAGTAAATGTCAGTAAGCGTCAAAATCTTTGCTAGTACTGAGAGGGCCATCTGTAAAGGTGCTCCGCGCGCCGTCTCCCAAATTTGTTCTAATGTATTTACTGACATACATACACTGCAAGTTAAATAAAAGCTTTAAAATAGAGCTCTTGATCCCGGACCTAGAAAGACAATTTCGATCGTGACCTGTTCTTGACAGTCCCTTTAGTCTTAGGTTAGATTAGAAAGGATTATGTTTCAGATTGCTTTAGTTTTGTTATTTGTACTATTCCCGAAAGACTTCTAGGGCAAACTATAAAAGTTGTAGTCGTTACAAAGCCCGTAGTTATAAATTGCAAGTTTGTGATATTCTTCCCAAACATCAAGTACACCTTCTTATTTGCCAACCGAATAACTTCCTTATTAATAATCAGGTCAATAACTGAAATTAGAATTTATGCAGTAGTATGAAGTCAACAACGTCTAGAACAAAATACTAACCTATATACAGCGGTGGTTCAGTATTTTTAGTAACTAACTCCGCTGACTCAGCGACCCAAAGAGGATCTTGGCATCCGAAACGAGCTCTCTCCACTGATCCCTGTCCTGTATGATCTCTTGCCAGTTGCTAATTTGTATTATTCTTCTTTAATTTCATCTGAAAATACATAACAAAGATGGACCAATATTCCAGTATTTTTTTAATTATTGAATACTCAAAGCCATCAACAAATTTACCTACTTCGAAAAGTGTACCCTCGAATTTTCACGAAGTTCTTCTAAAAAAAGTTAAATCTGTTTTGCATAAGCACAAGGCTCTTTCGTCACGACCCTTCCCGTATCGAGCAAACATCCTCTTTCGCCGGTGTACTTGAATGTGAGTACTCGTACATATTTAGTACATGCTTACTACAACGTGTCAAGAGCAAAATACTCCAGTACAGTGGAAGCATTTTTTAGGGTTGAGTAGTCTACACTAGAAACCAAGTCTGTATGCCGCGCCCTCATAACTTCGTCAGTTTTGGAGCTATCGTCATGAAATTTGTTAAGAAAATAGACTGTGTTGACCCAAATATAATTAAACCATACAAGTGAAAGGGAGGCAAATACTTCATTAGAATAGAGTATCATTGAATAGGTTTTCTAAAACTAAGAGGAGGTTTCTTTGAAATAAAATCACTAAAATGTATCTGTCTCAAGAAGGGGCGTTTTTGAGCCATAATTTGTTCGAACCAACTGTACTTAACTTCTAAAGTATAAACGCTAAAAATTTGAATAAATATGGAATATAGCTTACAATCCAAAGTTACAATGAACACTTCAACGGATACTGTAGGTACCCCTAAACGATTCAGGAAAATTAGATTTTCTATTTGAGGTTGGTAAACATACAGCTGCTAACAAACCAGCAACAAAATTAAGTTTGTCACGCTGAAAAACCTGAAATTTTTAAATGTTGGCTACGAAACCCTATTTGTGGGCGTGTGTGACACGCTCTTGGCCGGTTTTTTTTATTAATTGTCTCAATAATAATATCTATAACTATAAACTACACAGAAGCGTTTCAGATTCAATGTAAAATATTCCACGTTCTTCTCTCTCTTCTTTACCGCGTGACGCAGATTATACGCCGGATAGTTTCAGACGGCTTTATTTTATCGACAAAGGAATTATTGTCAGGGTGAGTCTCTTCGCGGCCTGGACTAAAAGCCCTTTAAAGGCAGTCGAACAAGTAACTTTGTGAACATTGACACGGGAACACAGTAAGCTGTTCCCAATTTCCCTAAGCACTCTTACTACGACTTGGTAATACTTTGGAAACGGTTCGGGAATGGTTATCTACTTCACTTGCCTTTCTGTTACGAGTCGGTAGAAATCTAAGATCTATATAGGGTGTAATTTTATTAGTGGCGGATCCGTTAAGGGTGTGTTCTGTCAATGAAACTGAACAACTTTCCCCAAGGAACATAGGCCGAAATACGAAAAAACCACAAAAGTCACAACCTAAGCCACTGTCAAAGCCACTGTCAAAGCCACTATCAAAGTTACTATCAAAGTCACTATCAAATTCAAAGTTACAACCCGATGAACCCTTTCGACCCGATAAACCCTTACGAGCCGATGAACCTTTATGACCCGATGAACTCTTAAGACCCGATGAACCATTCACCAGACGAGGGAACATTCAATACAGATTATACGATATAGAAACATTCGACATGGCGACCTTCAATGTAATACACATTCGATGTGGCAGCCTTTCGATGTAGTGACATTTCGATGTGGCGACCATTCGATGTGGCCGCCTTTTGATGTAGAGACCTTTCGATGTGGCGACTATTCGATGTGGCGACCATTCGATGTAGCGACCTTTCGGTGCAGCGTTGTCGATGTTGCGACATTCCATGTAACGACCTTCGATGTTATAATCTGGACCCGAAATATATAGTGTTCTAACTGTCGTTTTCCTACTGATTCATCAGGCTCAGCCAGGCACCTGTAGCTCAGTTAGCAGAACAGTGGGACGGTTCCCCATGGTCCCGGGTTCAAGTCCCGGCGGTCGCTAATGAATATTCTTATTTTCAATTTATGAGAATAGTACAGCACTGTGAGTGCATTAAAAATTCCAATACATGATCATACTAACCAGTCAATGTAACTAAAGATCGTTCCCCAAGCAATAAAATAAGCGCGTCGAAGTGTGATAAAAATGTTGACTTTTCATATTTCGTCTGACTCGAATCAGGTCTTGTTTTGAGGGGTCTAAATAAACTATCCTAGATCTAGTCTAATAACACTATAGACCTCTTTTTACTCACTTATATTCTGATCTTTAGATCTACCATCTCAATAAAAAGAGTCCGTCTGCCCTAGGGAATATTACATTGCAGCCAAATATGTAATAACCTCATAACCATAAGGACATCTGATATGTCGAGGGATCTTGCTATAAAATGTCCTGTATACGACGAAGGACTCAAGTAAAGTGATAGTAAAATTACTGAACCTACTATATTGCGGTCGCTTCATACCAAAAAGAAAACATTCATCATAAATTACGAAACGTAACATGCCTCTTTTTCTTCTTTACGAGCCGCGGCGAATTAAATGTTATTTTCCCAATATGTTGCCGCACGAACGGCATTTGGAGTGGCTGCACATAGTTCTTCTAGCGTGCAGGTGTCGATGCATGCAGGGCAATTTAGGAGATGCGACATGTTTTGTGGGACAGCACCGCATGGGCACTGTTTGGAATCCCTGTAGCCCCACCGACACAGATTCCTCCTTACCCCCTAGCATGCATAAATATTATATTAGCATTGGAAGTAGCCCAACGATCGATTTCTCGAAAGTATGAAAAGATAGGTGTTACCATACAAAAAAAATTGCTGACTCATCAATTTTGTATGGGAGGATACGGTCTTTGGCAACAGTACAGTGCTTGTACAGTTTGTCCTGTTGAACTTAGGGTTTTCAAGAAAGTCGGTCTCTCGGCACCCCGACCATACTTATTGCCTAAAGGGTAGGTACCGTTGAATACCAACTGTGTAAAATTTTCCTAACTTCCGAATTTCAAATTGGTCAGCGTAAAATATTACTGAAGTTGGTACGAAATTAACATCCGCAAATAATTCAACTGGATTTGGCGTGAAGTTATAGAAAACTCAAATCCAGACGAAGTTCAATTTTCATATTTTATGTTTGTGATAACTTTTGATTTTGATTAGCATGTATAGCATTATTATGGGTTATAGCAATGATATTATATGTAGGGGTAATAGCCTACAAGTCTAAGATAACACGCATGTAATAGGTACGTTCCCAAAAACCATTTTATTTAGCTATCGCGTCATTCATTACATTACCCCAGAAAATAGGTACCAATCTACCACATTCACGTCTTGATTTTGGGACACATCTGACGGGTAATTAAATTATATTTATTACATTAATTAAGGGACGCGTAAATAAAGAGCCTTTTAGGTTCAATCGTACGTGTAGAGTCGGGGTACATTTCTATGACATTATTATGCTGACGATTTACCAAGTCTTTGTCATGTTGAAACTCATAAGCAATCGTGAAGAGCCAGTTACGTATGATAATTTAATGAACGTTAATTTAACTAGTAAATCCACAATTTACTAGCATTAATAGTTCATTGAACTTCTTGTTCCTTTAACTAATTAGTGTATGAATATGTAAATAGGTTAAAATTTAAATAAAACACAGTGTGCTGTTTTAAATCCTACTTCGGTCACGAAATGCGGTGTACGTTGAAAAATTTCGCCGTGTCCACCGTCTAACATTCTATGTAAATTCTGTACTAAAATTTGCAATTCAGCGACATCATTACATGTATAAGGTATAAGGATAACCAGAGGGGAAGTAAACAGGCTCAGTTTAGCCAATCGACCGAAATAAGTTATAAAAATTTCTGCTCGTGCGAGCACGTGGGCTACAGATTAGGATGCTTACTGGTCCTTAAGTAAGTCGCTCGTAAAATTAGGTTTCTAAATTACAAAACGCTTTTATAAAACATTCTAGGAAATTCAGATTATCAATGGTATCATCTTTTACATAGGAAAATATGAGCTCGTTTTGTACATCGTTGTATTGAAATGGCAGAGTCGATGCGATAAGCTAGGTTTAAAAAATTCACTGGGCAAGAAGGGCTCAGTCCATTGAAGACATCGATCCCATGAATCTGGCGACAACTTAGGCTTTGACAAAGTTATTAAGTAGAGGTAGAAGACTGGGTGAGAGAGGGCGCCATCCCAATACTTATACTATTAAAACTTCCATAATTATTTAGAAATGAGTGGCAGACAGTCAAGTGTATAATTATTGTAATTACAACTGTCTGAACGGGAACGGGCTTCATCTGAAGTTGTTTGAAAGCTAATTTAATTACGTGCATGTTCCATTAAGGATTATGGGTCTATTACATTACAATTAATACCATACAAAACGCCAAGAGAATTCACAACCCATGCTGAGCACTAAACTTGTGCGTAGTTGGATTAAATACTGCTCTATTCTTAGTCACTAACCACATACCTATATATTTCAGACAAAAACAAAAATCTAAGTTTTTCAGACCTTATGCTGGAATCAGGTAAAAACTTTTTGGTGTCCACTTAGGAAAATCAAAGAGTACTGTATCTTCTACCCATACATCATGTTCGTAATACACACGTACGTGATAATAATAAATAAGTGTAGAGTTATAAGCTTATATTTTCTTAAGTGACATTGTATATACCTAATATACTAATGTATAATATCATATCTTACTAGTATTTGCTAGTATAGTCGAGTTTAGCTCTGTAAGTGTGTAACTTGCTTTTTTAAAAGCTTTTATTTAACTTGCAGTGTATGTATGTATGTAAGTAAAAATGTTTGTTCGGGGCAAATCTTGCAACTCAATTTAGAAGCAGATATCTTCAACCGATTGAGCTGAAATTTTGTATACACGTTTAGTTCGGATGATAATGCATGGCTAGTTATATGACGTCATTCTAAATCTATCATGGCGGAATATCCAAGATGGCCGACAAGTAATTTTTGACGCACTCCTACAATATGGGTGTCAAATGAAAGGTCTTGCTGAGTACAATTCAGAAAATAATATGGCGGACATCTAAAGATGGCCTTTTAAGATAATTTACAATATGAGTGTCAGATGAAAGGTATTGCTGAGAATTACCTATTCGAATTATAAGTTGACGTCATTCTAAATTAACTATTGTTGACTTCTTAAGATGGCAGAATATCATTTTTATGCTTTTTTTACAATATGGATGTCAAATGAAAGGAATTTTTCAGAATAACTCGAAAAATAAAGTGACGTTTACGTCATTCATAATCATAACAAAACCTGATATGGCGAACTAAAGATTAGATGGCGTATTAAGTTTATTATGTTTTCTTACTAAGTGGGTGACAAATACAGAAAAATTACAGGTAAATAAATACTAGTGTGAGCTAAATGACGTCGCTTTGCAAGATTTTTAGATTTGAGTAGTTATTGTGTTGGGGTTTTTAGTCTTCTGTTCATGGCACTGTCAATGAAGAATTTTGTCAATTTATACCTTTTAGGTTCGTGAATGCAATAAGTAGGTAGGTTCTATCGCACAACGTACTTAATCAACTATGGCATAACAGATTTGTTTTCCAGAGATTACTAAAAAGTAAAAAATAAATTATAAGTAAAAAACATTTTTAAAACAAGCTTTTATTTGGATGCGCTAAAAAGCATAAAATAATCTATTTACTAAAACTTTTACTTGTTATTTATAATGGCATTAAATCTACGTCTTCATAATTTATACGATATAAAAGCTTGTCGCGAGATTTAACCTGTGTATATATTAATAAATAAATTAGGTAACCAGTGTAAATGATCTTGGACAAACTTTTAACCTAACCCCACACGAGTACCTACTTAAATGTCGCGACAAGCTTTTATATCGTATAAATTATGAAGACGTAGATTTAATGCCATTATAAATAACAAGTAAAAGTTTTAGTAAATAGATTATTTTATGCTTTTTAGCGCATCCAAATAAAAGCTTGTTTTAAAAATGTTTTTTACTTATAATTTATTTAAACTTCTACTGCCTCTTGCGGAATCGCATAGAATATTTAAGGAAAGCTTAGCTTTACTGTACGTACGATCTACGTGTTACGAGTAGTAATAAGCTTTAATTTTCCCATGGTAAATCATACACATAAGGGAAAAAACGTTGTTCACAGAAAAGCTAGATGAGCTTCACCTAATAATGTGGGTGACATAAGAACAGATATGGCTATAATCAGCGCTATAATAAAAGATTATGGTTACAATGCTACGCGCTTTCTACGCTACAGCTACGACCGTAGCATCTCCCTTAGTGTTTTTTTATATGCTCGGAATGAAATACTTTACCTACGACAATAATAAGATACTACACTTTTTACATGTGGCACACCGAGTCGACGAATAACCCGATCAACCCTTGTGTCAAAGTTTTCAACCGCCTACTACTACCTGTCCCGTTGGTCTATGAAATGTTTTTGTAACGACCACTGTTTAAATAATAATAGAGAGAAACCGAACAACCACTGTCTAAATAATAATAGAGAGCAACCGAGACCGACAGTTTAACGTGCCCTCCGAAGCTTGGAGTTATCTTTCTTTCCGGACAATCAGGTAGTTCAGCCTACAATATCCTAACCAGACTGGGAACGAATTTACAAAGTATTAAATGCCCGCTTATTCTCACCAAGGATCCGGAACTGCGATGCGTCGTAGACAGTCGCACTACCATTGCGCCACATAGGATGCTATAGATAAAGTGTACGTTTAAAATATCATCGTAGTAAATTAGGTTACTCAGCATCTGAGACGTGGAGATCGCTCGATAGTGCGACGGCGCCGCGACGCAAGACGTGCCAGATTGCCAGGAGAGGCTAGTAGCTGCCAACTACTCTTTCTTAGCCGAGTACTTAATACTTTATTGTTTATAGTTCACATTTTTTTTAAGATTCTCACGAGACCCCAAGACAACATGGGAAACAATTTATATTTGCACGATAACAATTCATGTTTACTTAGTTAAGTACCTACCTATTAAGTCATCATCATCATTATTGGCCTCATACGTCTGTGTCAGACGATTTATTCAGTGTCTGAGGCAATATTTTTCATGGCTGTATAAGCCTATACGGGAGCGGCATGTCTTTTTGCACGCTCTCCACAGACACTGCATTGCCTGGGACGCAATTATGGAAAACGCAGGGCTGCCCAGGATTAAGTAAACTTGTAGTAAAATACCATTTGTTTTTGGAAAAACAATTAAACGCCCTGCGCACCGTCTCCCCAATTTGCGGTGTAACTAACAAAGTACACATTAAGTGATAATATACTAAGGGCCTGAAAACTCACTAGACAACCAATTCTATCGTCCAGATACATTACGAAAAAAGCCCCAGCCTCAATTTATTTGTTAGGATTGTATCAAATCAGGGCTGGCCGCTGGTTTCGCTGTTGATTTCATTCAATTACAAGCCTCACGTCGGCTGACTAGGGTGCCCTAATCAGTTTATTTGTAAGGTCAACGTTTTTTGCTCTTTTCGTGTATGTACTATCATCAGCACTCCAACATGCCCATTTAAGAGATCAACTTATACCGGGTTTTCTTAGTATTTTTATGAAAAACCAGTATACGTTGGTCCCTTAAATGGGTATGTTAATGTGCTTGCGACACTATATCTACAATCAAATAAAAAAACGAGACCACTAGCCTATACCAAACCGGCATTGCCCTTTTCATCTCTGAAACAGATAAAAAAATAACTTAAACTTCTTGACCTTAGTCAGCATGTAGTTTTGTTTGGGGGAAAGATGCTGAAATGAAGATTGATACTTGTTTTTGCTACAAATGAAATAGGTTTTCAGGATATAGCAAAATGGATTACGAGCCCCTCCAAAAATAGAACAATATTTTAATACGAAAGTTGTCATCTCATTCAACTAAAAATAGACGATTTACAGCGCCTTTGAATTAAAGATCAAATGGCGGATTTGCTCAGTAACTAGCTTCTCGTAGAATGGTGTCGTATTTAATTAGATACGAATAAATTCTCTTTCCTTGAGACCTCGCCCCGTGTTTAATAGCCCGTGTCTCCAGGATAATGCGGCTGCAGGGTTCATTCACAGAGTCGCCGGCTTATTACCCTCGATTAGCTTCGTAACACATTATGTGGATGCCGAATTCGCACAGTAACGGGGACTGTCGTACCTTAATGGATCACTTTTCCGTGACTAGCACGGGGATTTCGCGACACGGTGTGTAATTGCCTATGTTTTCTCGGAAAAGGGATTACCTCTGTTACTACATAGGCATACGGCAATTTTTGTGTTTGCTGATCTCGTATATGTGGATTGTTTTTTCATCATACCTAAATTACGCAGCATTTATGGTAGAGCCGCAGCTGCAGGCATTGGTCATGGTTACTCAGCTTTTACTCAGTATTGATTTATCACTGAGATTAATTACGTAACCTAACATACGCACACACCCTACACGTGACTTTTCTAGACAGTAAAGCAAAATAAGTAGCGTAACTTTATCGCTTATACTACCGCTCAAAACACTTTGACACTATTTTTTCCGTTCAGAAGCAAATCAGATTTCTACTGATTCAAAAATACACCTCCAAAGCACTACACAAAGAGACTATTATCTACTTTACAAACATACCTACGAATTAGCATGGAGATTATATGAAAAGCGCTGAATGAAACAAATGCAAATTACTCACACATGTTGAACAAGCTGACATCCTTATTAAAAAGTTGCTTTATGCATAAATGTGAAATGAAAAATATGCAGTGTGTATTTGCAAGATGAACAGTTTTCCACTTTGAGCCGAATGAAAAAGTTTGTCGCTTTTTCACAGTCTTCTGATTTATATTTTTGACGCTATACAAATTTGCAAAAAATATGTTTTGGAAATTTGTTCCTACAAAGAACTTACAAAGATCTCTGTTAACGAAAAAAATATTTGCCAATGTAATTTAAGAAAGTTAAAGATACTATCGTCGTATTTACAATAAGTATAAAATAAAGTTGTTTTACCTTTCTCTGTCTGTCTGTCTGTCGTGGAATTCGTTAACTTCGTTTTTTGTAATAATGTTTATATGTATAACACATGCCGGGAAAATCATTGTCAGCATGTGAAACCGCTAACAAGCCGCTAGTTTAGAATACAATATATACGAGCAGATTGACCGTCTCTTGAAAGTAAATGATAACTTTGGACCACGCGTCGATGCAGTAGATAAAGTGTCGTCAAGATCAGTCATACGCACGTCTACAAGAGAGGTTCAGTGGAGGCTTTCTAATACCTACATATTTAATTAGGTATTGATACAAATATATAGAAGTAAGGTCACCCATTGGGGGTCAGGTATGTCTGCACGTTACTGTACTACTCTTGACTTCACATCGTTCGCTGTAACGACAACGTGACGTCCGAACTCAATTTCAACCTTTAGGGTCACTCGGGAAAGTTTTAAGTGTCCGCAAGCAGCAACGGCCAAAACAGGAAAACCTCACGACATTTCCTACTTATTTGAATTACAAATAGAGTATATTAGGCAGAGGACTCTTGGAGGAAAGCTGGGGTATGGAGACGCTATACGAAGAACTTCCCCTCTGTCACGGCCTTTGCCCAAGGGGGCATAGCTTATTACAAAAACCAGCTGCTGTCAGATCTTTTACTAGAACGAGTCCAGTCGCGCATGTCAAATGAGCTCCGATAAAAAGCCGAATTGTAAAGCTAATAATGCCTAAAAAAATATGTAAAAATACCAATTCACAAGAGAACAATATCACTTTTCATCTGAAAGCATTCCTCGAGTACAATATCACTAAATAATATATAAAATAAGCGATTGAAAATTGTACATAAGTGTTGCCAGTAAGTCGTACAAAATGACTGATTTGGAGTTTTTTTTAGGTGGATCTACAATAAAATAATTGTATTTTGTTCCTTTTGTTATTATTTTGTGTCGAGCAATAGTGTTCATCATAGTATCGTTTATTTTTCAAAAAAAGAATGTTAATATTCCACCATACAATGGGTAACAATTAACGATCTTTGTTTATCGATGCCTTTATTAACAGTTAATAGCTTGCTAAGTAAGATTAGAATGTTAGTTTGGGATTGTTCTACTTATTCAATGATGTTCATTTCCAGTCGATATGTAATGAAAAAACGATAATTTTAACTCGAAGTATCGAGCCACACTGAACCCAAGCTAGTGCAGTGATCCAACTAATACAAAACGTCGATACTTTTTCTATCGCCATAGTTTCAAACCTATACTATGTAAAGACGGTCTGTACCGAAAACTTTGCGGGCATGATCAGATTATGAAATTGTACAACTTTTACTATGGATTTTGGGAAATCCTGATTTTGTTCGAGTTTCATTGAAAATTAATGTCAGTCTCAGCTGATCGGGTGACATCGGATGCCAGCCAATGTGTCGTAGTGGCTAGTCCGACTGCCTGCGACGCAGAAGGTTCCGGGTTCTATTCCTTTCGCTCACAAAGTTGACATTTATCTATACAAATACAAAAAAAAATACAAAAAGCTTTATTTGCAAAATATGTTAACAAACATGGTTGAGTCTCCCCGGTAAGTAATGAAACTTGTGTTGGGAATGACTCCTCTCTCCTTATGTCTAAAAGCTATAAGCTATAGTAGTTAATTAACGCTTTATCTCTTTGTGAATATGTTCCTAGACTGGTCAGGACACCACACAAGCTGAACCACCTGATTGTCCGAGAAGCAAGATGGTTCCGTGCTTTGGAGCCACGTTTAGCCGTCGGTCCCGGTTGCGTCTTTCCGTTTCCGTGTTCAGTAGGAGGCATTTCCGGAAACGGAAAGACGCGTCCCGGTTGCTTCTTGCAGTAGGTGGTTGACAAACTCTGGTACAATTACCAGGGTTCATCAGGTCGTTGGACGACTTGGTGTGCTATAAATTGGTTAAACTCAAGTGCGACATTTTAACTTTAATTATTATGTATAGGTATAAAAAGGATTTCGCACTTACCTACTTCTTATTACATCGCGATTTCACGACCGTTTCGGTCCAGTCGGTGATCCTTTATCAGGCAGAGTGCTCAGACAAAACACGAATATTTGATTGTGTCCGGTGGAAATCGAACCCACGAGCCACGGCGTAGAAGACAGGCGTACTAACCACTACGTCATCGGGACAGTCGAAGTTATTATGTATGATTTGTTGTATAGGTGTTTTTTTTAGTAAATTCCCTTACATAATATCCTATGATACTTAATTATCAGTAAATAGTAGGTATTGCATTGATTGTACCTACATAATTGTATTATCTGGTCTTTGGAGTAAGAAATTAATATTTTGGTTAATTTAGGGTACCTTATGCAATATTTAAAATGATGTTATTGCGCCAATATTTCTATTTACTAAAAATCCTATTCTTGTAAACTAAGTTGCTTTTAAAAATTCAATAATATGATACAATTTTGAGTAGACTGTTATAATTAATCGAAAGGTCAAGTATCGATATTGTCGATTTCAACACTAGCTTGATTTGACAGCTTTACCTCTCCCCCCGCAAAAAATGACAGAAATATTTGTATAGAGTAAAGTAACTATACCGTCTCCCACGGGGCCGGAACGGGACGGAAATGCTCGAAGCAGAGGACTCCTCATCTTGACATTTGCTCCGACCTAGCAGACCATCTTGGATCTGTTTTGTTATTTTTACAACATAATGTAACCTCTATTAGAATTTCATTTACCTACAATGTTTTTAAGTTTTAAGTGCGACGACCTGCATTTCAAAAATATACACCTGCCGTATTTGCCTTTTGCGTGCACATTCTCAACGATATAGATAAGTAATACCTTTTCACAAACTTGACAAAATAATTAACCAAACTAAAGTAGCTGTTTTACCGTTAACAAAAATACTGAATCGATGTTATACCTCGCCTTCTTCACATATTCTGAAGCACGAAAGTGCATCACAATGAAATTTCTGACAATAACAATTCTATTCACAAAAATGATTGAATTTCCGAACGTACAACGATATGGAGTAATAAAAATAAAAGGAAATAGAGTAACAAAACGAAGCACGTAACGCGAAAACCAATATTGCTCGATGTCATCCGGATTTACGATCTGGGCCATGTAAATAATCAACATAGACTACAACAAAATATAAGAAGAAGGTACTACAAGGTCAATAAACTATATTTGAAAATACCTAATTTAACGTTGAATTAGCGTAACGATTATTCTATCTACATTACCTCCAAGTCGAAATTGGCCCGCTGACCTAACTAAAGAAACATATCGACGCTCCAGTCAAAACCATTTGCAGTTTGGTGCTGGCTTAAAATATCATCACCCCAATTTTACTCGCGGGTAACCGACTAAAGTATATTCATCCAGGGAACGGGCAGCAGTGTTCTCTGTGATGTGAATGATCTTGCACTGCGCTCGCCTGCCAAGCGTGGTGAGTACCTATATGGTATCACCACCCGGAACAGAGAGGCCCATGTCCGGCAGTTGACTGCAGTGTAGTTATAGCCAAAACCATTAAATTAAACTAAAATCATTCGAAACAAGCGCTTCAAGTTGTATGAAGTGTAAACACAAAATAAATTATACTTACTTAACTTACTTAAAGTTAATTTATAAAGGTACAATTTTAAATCGTAAATACAAAAAAGTAGACAGCTCAGAAATGAAAAACACGACTTCCCTGTAATGTTTGTTGTACATGAACCTTGGAGAGCATTACTTACTTGAAACTGTCTTGAAAATGAAAATGATAAACTACCAGAACTTACTTATTTTTCATGTCGCACGCCACAAAAAGCAGCGGACTTTTGCAAAGGGACTTACTTTTATAAAAGAAGTTTCCTTTATAAATCTAGTCAAGCCACAAAACCCTGAATAAAAACAGCCTATAAAAACATATTTCCGTATTAAATATATCCTCCTCACGTAACTTTATTACACCGACGCGACGTATGGTAAGGCCACCTTATATAGGAGGAAACAGAATAAAGTGCCTGTTATGAATAGATTTACTGTCTTATGATAACGTAATTTTTTCTATCTTTACTAGAACTTAGGTAAAAGTTAAGAGTAGGTAAATAAAGAAAAATTACAAAACCATACTTACCTACTACAAAATTGATAATTAATTGCTTCTTTATTTTTGTTTTCACCTGATTTGATTATACCAAATAGAAAAAGATATCACTCTTGCACTAGTATTAATTTTTTATGTGTAGAATTATATTATTAATCATAGGTAAATACTAAAATTTTAGCTCATAATTATCGGTTTTGTTCATATAATGTGACGTGATTAAACCTATCTACATACCTGTCCTGTAATGTGACTTTACAGTGAGAACAGTACCTACCATATAATAACATCGTGAAGTGCTGTTATAAAGATAACCACCTCAACAAAAAGGTGAAACATAAAAAGCTGAATTCAGTCGGTTATCTCGATCCAAGTTTTTTCTTGTTTCGAACTGTGGCCCTTGGGGAAAGTTAGGTTTCATGACCTGTTCACCACTTGACAGGATTATGACAAAAACTACCAAGAACCCTGTATACATATACCTATTGAATTTTAATACAGACTGTCAAAACCTTCCCTTTGTTTTTTACCATAGTCGGCTAAAAACTGTAAACAATGAGAACCTGCTGGACACAAAAAACCCCCCGAAAATGCAAAAGGAAAGCTGTAGGTATTCATTCGGCGTCGGCAATCTCTTTTACTAGATGGTGATGCGGCTTAGAATGTTAATATCCATTCCGATTGATCGGTATTCAGAATACTGATACCGATAAAAGCCATTGCTATGACGCTGGTAAACATATATTAATGGATACGTTTTAGTAACCGCTAATAAGGTGTTGCCTAGGTAATAGCGGTATACATCCATTATCGTTATTATTGCTCTCTGTATCCATGTCAGCGGATTTTTAGTATTAGTGCGACTTGATATCCCACTCGAAGAAGAAGTAGTACTAGGCGGTTGAAAAACTCTGATACCAGGGTTAATTAGGTTGGTCAACTCAGTGTCCCACACGAAAAGAAAGAAAATTTATATCAAATACATTGGTTGTTTATTCTGTAACTTGTAACACTATGGAAAAGAATATGTTAGCTTATTCCTTAATTTGGGGTGCTGCTGTTAACACCTCGTAAAGAATACTCAGCAAACAAGCAGATTTATTAAAAAACAAAAACCCGACTGCGGTAATTTCAAAGTTGTATTTTTCGATAAAAATCCGCCATCTAAAATTTATGATTTTTTAATACTATTTTAGTGTCTCTCACACTGCTAAGACGAATCAAAAAACACCTCACATGCCAAGATCCGCTCAGCTGTTTGGACTGTATCCCGTGAAAAGGATTTTCTGGATACTTTCATATACATACATACATACTTTCGAAAAACATAACCGTCCTGAGGCAGTAGGGTAAAAATCAGTATATAATATTTCTTTTCATTCGCAATAGGCGCGTCATCAATCATTTTCGGTATAATTTTGTTCCAAGAGCGGTTTCGTACAGAGACGGGTACCTACCTATAAACTTTCTTATTTCTATGCTAATAGGCAATTTAACTCACACATTGTATCAACACACTCTCTCAACAAGCGCTAATGGGTGTATTTTTACCCGACTGCCTAGGTGGGTTATGTTTTTCAAGAGTATGTATGTATTTATGTGGGTATGTATGTATGTACACTCGCGATCATAAGAGCATACCTACCGTAAGGTTCATAATCCTGTGAAGTAGCTCATGTTCCTCAACCGTGGTAGTTCGTAAAATGTAAATGAGATGGCATTAGTTCCATTAATACTGTCAGCAGCAACAAAATACAAATTCCATTTGTCAATCACTACAGGTTTTCTATCATTACTCTACTCACTATTTCACATGTCACTTCAATGACTGCGTGGTGTAACGGTTATACACAGTGCCTTCTGAGCGCGTATAACTGGGTTCAAATCCTTACACTGTATACAACTATTTTATGCTATTTCAAATAGTTTTTTTATTTTAAATGGATAATTTAATATATTTTTATTAATAAATAAAAATAAGTAATATTTTATAAATGACTTATAAAACATAATGTCTACTTTCTTAAGAACTTTATTTTCTTATAATGAAAACAAAACAGAGATACTGCTTTTTTTTTTTCTTATTATACTAAGTAATATTAAATAATAACAAAATCCAGTTATAAATATATATTTTTCGATAGCAGGTTTACGCTTAAGTATTCGTTTTCAATAATATTTGAAAAGAGGATTGAAACGTAACCTGCTTTTCTTAGCAACAGCAAATTAAGGTTCCTACACACTGTGCTGACGGAAGATCCAAAGCATTTTTAATAACAATACGATACGAGTAACAAATAAGCGATAGACGGCAGCACGGGCGCCTCGCGCAAAGGTGTTATGCGCTTTATAACTTGGCCGCCAGTATAGTGTGCAGGAAGCTTTATATTATAGAAATAAATAATTATACAAAATTTGTCTTAGTATGCAATAAAGTAATATCTGTTTATAATAAATGCCCGAAAAACTTTAAAATTAATATACCGTTGGGTAATTACGCCTTGCATTCATTGATAAAACCAGTTATTTATTAATATTGAAATCACAAATATTTTCCTGTCTTCAATATTTCTTCTGTCTTCTTATTTCTCTTATAACATCTTGAGACCTTCAAGTTCCATAAGTTTTCGTTGTGATTTATTACCAGTGCTCAAAGCTACTAAATCATTTTCACGTCAACTCCTTGACGACCTATGATCGGTGAATATGACGCCTTCAGTGCAACTGGATATTATTAAAAGCACTAAATTCTCCCAGGCAATGATCACCAAAGCATACAGCGATATATTTTGTGGGTTTTTGGAACTTAGACTTATAGTTTCATAGTGTCGATCTAAAACAAAATGTTCGTTAAAATTTCACCGTTTGTTATACTATTTATTGATTCAAAACAAAAATTAAACTGTATTCACTTCACTTACCGTTATTCTTTGCATTTAGATATTTCCGAACAATGTTTATATTGGCTGTGAAATGCAACTATTTCTTATTGTCAAGAAGCACTGATATTGCACAAATAATTCGTTATTGTAAACAACCAACGTTGTTAGATTATAAACACAACCAAATGATTCTTACAATGTCTTTATACACCAAAATAATGAATAATAAATTTGAGCTCGAACCGTATGATAATTATACTATACTACCCTCTTTTGGCCTTATTACCTACAGTCATATTTTGCAAGACTTACGGCAATGATGACGATGAATCGGCTTATTATATTGACGTTTTTCAACATGAGTCACTAAGCAGTCATAGCCCAGCGGTTATAGGTTGACGCTTTTAATCTGGTGAGGTCTGGGTTCGTATCTTACCTGGACCACTGCTTTTTATGATTGGCAAAATCAAAACCATAACGAAAACGTGTTGTGTGAGATACCAAGTTGTTAACCGTACTAAAATTTGCCATATTAAGTATCTCCGGGTGAACGGTTAGAATAAATAAGAACTTATTTTTTTCAATTGGGAACTGATTGCAGCGCCATCTAGAGATATAATTAGTATCAAGATGTGTCTGTGCAGTTACAGAGGTGATACTATTAATAACAGCAAGATGGCGTTAAATTTCTTGCCATAGAACTAAAAATCCCAACTAGGTATGCTCTTTTGGCCCCGACTGTACCTATATAGACAAGAAATTCGTTTCCACGGGCTACACGGAACAGCCCAAACGGCTGGGACAGTCTTGATCGTAAGGTGTCGTTAGATTCATCTCAAGCGCGAGTGACACTGGATAGGTATTTTAAAAACGGTTTTTTATCGTAAAATACAATCTTTATATTACCGCAGTCGGGTTTTTGTTTCTTTTTTTATATACATCTGCTTGTAGAGAAAGCCATTCTTGTGTCCTTGGCTATATAAGGTGTAAAAAAATGAATTGCAAATATTTAAGGGGTGAACCAGCCCATGAAATTGTCTCGGTTTGCGGAAGCGGATAAATTTTGCATGGGAGGATTAATTCTTTTTTCGTATTTCGAACCTATTTTCCTTGGGGAAAGTTGTTCAGTATTATGGGCTACTCCTAGGCTACTCCATCCTCTAAAACATTAACAGTTATTTTTACACATTACCTACATACCCAATTTATTGTTCTTAGTTAACTTAAATAATTAAATACTTCACCTAACATTGACTTCAAAAAATTAATGCAGTTTGATGATTTCAGTTAATCGAAAACAATAAAGTATAAAACCTTTTTTTTTAGAACAAAATAGTTCTGTTTTACCTTCTCAAGAACTTTGTATCGAAGGCTTGCTATTTGTAAATAGCTGTTACCTACTCGTACGGAACACTGAGGTGGTTCAATGGGCTACGGTAGTTGAGAATTTGCAGCTCGGAACAAATTCGGTGCTGGCTCATTGACGCAACCAACTTAGCAGAAACAAGGCGTTGAGACGAGAAAATATTATCCAACCAAGATCCAACCTCATTCTTAATCATCTAATGAAGAAAAATGGAACCAAGTCAATCCTAATTTTCGTAGCACAAATGCTACGGCGTAGCTAGCCTCGCGTTTGAAGTTATTCGTCGTTGTAAGCTATTTAATTGTGGCAATGTGTGCAAGATACCTATGAAAATAAATCATTCTTTGTTTAAAGTACAAAAAGTTGCTTTCATCATTTTAATACTAAAGCGCGTGTCACAAGAAAGGATATTACAGTTTTAACAAAAATGTAATACCGGGAACGCTTATTTGGTTGAGTATTGTTTATTCAATTATTTTGTATCCTGTTTACATTTTTTTTCATTTTGTGTATAACGTATTTTTTCTCGTATTTACATTATCTCATTCGTGATAAATTACATCGGAAAGGGGTGAACCTCTTTGGAGGGTGGTTCACAAATGCGAGGGTTGCGTGATCTTCAGTATTACTTCCTATAGACCACCCTTGATTGATATGAGGAACCGATAAACACGCACAGAAACTGGAAAAGATATGTTTGAAGTGCAAAAGAAATTTTATAGTGTTTCTGTTATCCATTTATAGGAAGAGTTTATCTTAAAATTTCGCTTTCTGAAGCCATGTGCTATCGAGCCGATGAATTTTAACTACAAAATTATTAAGAAAACCTACTTTTGATTTAATTATGACTCTACGTTGTTAATTTATAGTAAAGGCAATAAAATTACTTAGTTGGGTACGGTAACATAGATTTTGTAGCAGATTTTATGGTCATTATGTAGGCACAATGTTTTCACTAAGAACTGAGGATCCCTCATGGCAACTACCTGTTAGTTTGGCCTGGCTTTTTGAGACGGATACAACTATATGCCATTCAAATAAATGCTTTTTGAGACGCCTACAATTTGAGACGCATACAACTACATCCAAATAATTTGAAACTATCAAACCAATAAAATCTAGAATCAAAATATCCAACTAGTCGCGTTTATTCTATGAAATTCTTACTTCAGTGGAGGCGCATGAAGTGAATTCCCTTCCCTTGCGTCGACCTTATTGGTTGACCTTATTGTGACCTTATATGGTCAACTTACAAGCCAAGGTCAGTGAGCCAGTGTCAAGGAAGTTTAGACACGGCATTATCCAGGTGGAGAACATCCATCAAGTAGCGATGTGAAGCACTTTGGGAAAGCATCGTTTGGTAATAAATTACCACATAATAACAATGCTTTCAGATTGATTTGGATTACCACACACGCAAGGAAAAAGGAAATAATTCAAGACAATGATTTATGATTTTGATGATGTAAACAGAACTATTTATTGCTGCTGGCATACAGTAACAAACTGTTTAGTTGTTTATAATTATAATATAACATGTGTGCATGTTATTTTTATGCACCACTATACTTTTATATCCGCTAATTTACTAACTGTATGTACTATTTTATTTAGAAATAAATTATCTTTATATTTATCTTATTTAAATAAAAACACAATATGGACTGCAAAACGTAAAAGGAATCTTACTGAGACATTAGCGAGTACAAGGTTTTATTTGTACAATTTCCGGTATTTATTACATTTTCATGCGATTTTGATACAAGTAAAATTTAATACAAATAGTGCCAAACCTAAAACTGTATCAAACTACTAAAACCACAAATGTAGGTCAAACTTAGCGCATTCGCCCAAATCTCATTCATTATGTTTACTACGCTAAGCATTCGCGTATACCCATTTTCAGACCACATTAATGTAATTTAAATTGCCGACCTGAATTATACAAGAGTAAATTAAATTTAGAACAGGCTCGCGAATACCTGGAAAGGTTATTAGCATGTTTGTACGCAGAGAGTTTTGCAAAAAATACCTACCTACCGAGCGGAACAGATTTTTTATAGCTGGTTATATCATTTAATTTCACGTGTTGTTAAAGTTCCCAAGAACCACAGGAAAGGTGTCCGATTTCAAGTTCTAGTTCACTTTTTTCATACAAACAGAAAAAATAAATTGCGGATTAAATCGAAAAATGAATTACAAATTAGGTACATTAGATAAGTCATTTAATTTTTACTGGCTTCGACCAACACGACCTGCCCCTGTAGATCTATGTTCCACCAAGTTTACTGGTAACATAATAATATACTTCAAAACAAAAGCTAGCAGTATGTGCCAATCGTAGCTTGTAACGATATGTAACATTCTCTCTTATCTGTTCTCTTGTTTAATACCTATACGCAGATTATCTCCACCGACTGTCTGCATGTGACGCTGACACCCCTGACACCGTATCATCCGGCATCTCGAGACGAAGAACAACAACGAACAGTGCCATGGATGAAGATACCAGGGGCTTTATTCTTGAATTTTATGGTGCGAAAATCTACTACTGATTGTGCTCGTATCACACGTTCTACTAAACTTATAAAATCAGACATCCCTTAACCTTAAAGTATCGAGTAATAGAAATTAAGATACGTGTGGTTAGTACAGTCGTTACGGACTTCAGTGCGCGGAATGGAATTACGACTGTTCAAAAATTGAGCCACCAGCTTTGTTTACGAGAGACAATGCGAAGGCTTCGGTGGGTGACTCTGAAGGTATCTTTCCGATAAGTCCACTGGCATCCATTATGTTGTAAGGCTGGCTATGTTATCTTGGGTGAAAATCTTTTTAGTCGTACAAATTGAATTTAAATTCTCGGTTATCTTACGTTTTGTGTACAGGCTAAGTCCTGATATTTTTCTTTGTTAACTTATAAAAGGTAAACACAAAATTCTGACCTTTACTGTAGAGATTTTTGCTATGAACCTCCCTAGCAATAAAGTAAGGTTAAAATGAGTGGCAAAACAAAACTACGAGTCTTCATTTCTTAAGATGAGAAACTGTTTTTGACGATCCCGTGACGGTGCTTTATTTGTTACAAAAGTAAATAAACTACAATAAAACTGACCTTGCATTTGACCTTATAAATATAAAATCGTAGTTCGGTATAGAAGTTTCAAGGTAAGCTGACCAATCATATTGCTTAAAATAGCCATCGTCGGTCAAGAGCAGAGTAGGCCTGCACTGATTACCCATAATGGTAGGAAATTGATCACGCCACCATTATTGTAATGTGATTTCTTCAATAAATACCATTTTCTAATTTTCCATAGATATTACATTAGATAATAAAAATATCAATGCTTTGTAAGACATTGTTTATTCTGTAAGCTTCGGCTATGTTTCCAGAAATACCTACTAGAAACGTTGGCACGATCCCTTCCTTAAAAAGGAACAGACAGTCAAACATGAAAATATAAAAAGACAACTGTATAGGTTTTAAAGTAAATATTCTATTATTATTGTTACAGTCCCTATTTTTTGCAAATTCACTTCACATATGCCTGCACACAGTCCATGAACGTATTAACGTGAGACAGGTACAAGCGTCCGATGCATTTAATGCATGTCAGGCTTCAGTTACGAGCGAAGAATCCGTGTGATGCAACTTGAAGGCTGATCCTACAATAAGAATGTGAAAGTGAAACTATACGCTTTTCAAAACACTGTCAAAAGTCTCGGATTGAACATGTACAAATCTATAGTTCCGGTGCTGAATGTTATAAGTTCGACTCCCATTTGTATCTTTTGGTTTTTCTTTAAGTTTTTTTTATTAAATTTCTAGTGTATGGGTAAGTATAAGAAGTGGCTTGGTGAGTAAAAAGTCGTTTGGTGGGTGGGTAATAAGATTTGGCAATGCTTTGAAAAATAATGTAATTTACTTACCAAGCCACTTGCCGTGTGATGCCGGCTTAGAATGTCATAACTCCATACCTTTCCCGTGGGCATCGTAACAGGCGACTAAGGGATAAATTCATCCAGGGGTTCAATCCCTGGATGAATTTCGCAATCGCATTGCAACATCTTGCATTGCGCTCACCAACCCGCCTGCCAAGCGTGGTGAGTATGGCAAATACCCCCCAAGCAGGGGGAGGCCCATGTTCAGCAGTGGACTTTATTGTGGCTGTTATGAAGATGATGACTTACCAAGTATAAAAGTTACTCGCCGGGGCATGAATGTCCTTGATCCTGAGCTGGACACGGCGATGCTGGTCCTTGCCTTGTCTTAGATGCCATCGTTGGACACTTTTAACAAAAACTTAATATTAGTCATATACCACGGTAGGAATTTTTAATTGTAGAAGAATCTTTAGTTGTGCTTGACCTTACTCTTCTTCCACTTATCCCATAACACTAAATGATGTAACAAAAGGATTTGCCTATGTTTTTTGACCGGCCGCCTGCTTGACGTCAAACCTCTTTGAGAATGCTATTGTAGGTAGTATCACCGCCACCCATGCAGTTGACCATAGTTGACAGATATTCAGCCGAAGTCAAAAACTCTACGTCGCCTTTTACGAAATACCCTGAGTGGACTAGGGGTGGCAGTGCTTGACCTTACTAAACGTTGAAATTTACTTAGCGATACTAAGTTTTGCACTGCATATAAGATGTAGTAGGGATAGGTAGAGGGTAAATAACCGTACAAAAAGAATATCATACATCTAGTGTTTGTACATAAGGCTTACCTCCACGGCCCCAATTTCAATCTTGGCCCCGGGACCAGCGTCTTCATTCTGAGTGCACCTGCATAGTGTCCGTACGGCGCCCCGCAGGTTGCCTCTTTCCTCCATGTCGCACTCCTTGTATGTCGTAGTCGCACAATGGCATGCTTTTATTACCACTAGAAAAATAAATAAGTATTTAAAAATATTGTTCTTCTTGTTGTGTCGATGTCGAGTCGATGCACGACCGTTGTCAAGTTTTTCAACCGCATAAAAGTTTCTGACATGGTCATGTAAAGACCGCCATCTTGTAATCATACGTAGCAAATAGGACTTACGAGCCCTCAGAAGCACGGAACTCTTTTACACCATCGAACATCATCTGCTTTGGATGAATTTTACACATGTTTGAAAGCAATAAATTTATTGGATGGCCTATTGTTTATTGAGATACTGATAAAAAAAGTATTAGATGAACTTACGTGGTTCTGTGAAGACGTAGGCTAAAAAGTTGCTTGCTTCTTCAACAACAGCTGAAATGAAAAAAGCATTTTCAGAAATAAAAAGTTGCAATATACTATTTCAACAGGAATAATAATAGAAATGCATTACTATTCATAATGGGCCTATGCTTGCTAGGGAAGTCTTTACAGATATCAGTAATCTTTACTTCGATCTTTCTGGCCACAATTTGGTTTGACGGTGGGATTTTTCTCAGAACATCCGCGTTCACTCCATGCAACCTGTAAATTAGAGGAAAGTACTTTTAATCGGAGTAACACATTTATAATTATTAACTCATATTAATAACTTTATAATTTAAAAACGCACCTGCTTTTCAGGAAAACCATTTTTTCTATACAAAACATAGCCTATGACAATCGGGATAATGTTAGGATTCTTCTCATATAATTCCCAATCGAATCTGTTCAGTAGTTAAGGAGTTACAGTGGTTTAAAGTTACGATTTTTCTGATGGGAAGTGTATGTACACTTCCCATCAGAAAAATCGAGACACTTAGCAAGTTTACGTTTTGTACGAATCAGATTATCTGCGATACATGTTTATTTAGAAACAAATGTCTAATATCATTTAATAGTGTGTATTACAAGGTTTCTAAATAATAATGTCTATGATCTAAATTCAACTTATATTAACATAGATTTCATAGTTTGTTTAACTATGAAACCGAAAGTGTCTCGATTTTTTTGATGGGAAGTATATATGATGAACCTTAAACACATTACATTCCTTTTTTTGGGGGCAGACGTGTAAAAAAACTTATTGTAATAAATCCTTTTGAAATAAATAAATAACACTTACAAAAATGAGGCGTCGGAACACGTTTTTCTAACATCACCATGGTATAAGATAGTCAGATCTCCTTGTTCATTCAAACAGTCCAACAATTCTTCAAGCGCCTCGGTTTTATCCCCTATTAAAAAAAATACTTACTTAACGCTTTACGTAGTTATATCAAAATGAGTACCTACTGCTAGCAGTACCTACTGCTACAAGAAAATTGTTAATAATAAATTAATGGTGTCATAATCATTTTGTTACAGATACTATTAAACACGCAATGAGTGTTTAACGGACGTTTTGTGGATAACTGCTAATTTAATGTAGGTCTTAATTGACTCAGTACAGTACATTTTGATCTATTTCTTTGTAACGTGAAGCTTTTTTAGTTTTTCAAAGTTTCCCTTGACCGCAGCAGTCACAAGACTCGGGTTTCGTTAATATCTTAAGGGAGCTGCTGAACAACCGAAGGTTTCAAGTGTCTCTCAACAACGTAAAAAGTAGGTGGCGTTGCCAAAAGAATGGGCTTCCACAGGGGAGTGTGCTGGCACCAGCATTATTTAATGCCTACACAAATGACCAGCCGTTAACACCTAATACCAAACACTTTCTTTACGCCGACGACCTCGCTCGCGCTCGCTGCTCAGGAACCTAGCTACGAAAAAGCCGAAAAATCACTCAAGGTCGCGCTGGACGCACTTGATGGGTATTATGACGCGAATGCCTTACGGCCAAATCCGTCCAAAACCCAATCATGTGCGTTTCACCTGCGAAACCGCGAGGCGAATCGTGCTCTTAAACTTTCGTGGCGAGGTGTCAATATCGAGCACAGTCCCAATCCTAAGTACCTGGGTATCACTCTCGACAGAACATTAACCTTTAAAACCCACTGCATTTATACGAAACAGAAAGTCGGTGCCAGAAACAATCTGCTGCGGCGGCTAACATCTTCAGCCTGGGGAGCAGCACCAGATGTTCTAAGAACTACAGGACTCGCGCTCTCCTACTCCGCGGGCGAATATGCATGCCCGGTATGGCACCGATCTTCCCATGCAAAACAGGTTGATGTAGCCCTGAACGAGACGTGTCGCATCATAACGGGGTGCCTTAAACCTACGCCCTTGAACATGCTGTACCCTCTAGCAGGCATAGCGCCACCGGACGTTCGGCGAGAAGTAGCTTGTGCAGTGGAGAAACAGAAGCAAGAATTAGACACTCGACACCCACTATACAACTACTCTATCCCTCACGCTCGTCTGAAAAGCCGCAAAAGTTTCATGAGGAAATCAGCTGCCACAGATAATGCGCAACTAGCCAAGGAACAATTGTGGCATGCCCGTTGGCCTCCTCCTGTGGGGTTCATATCACCATCAGAGACATTACCACCTGGGCATAAACTGCAGTGGCCAACCTGGAGATCATTAAACCGCCTGCGCACCCAGGTTGGCCGATGCAGAGAGAATATGGCTAAGTGGGGCTTCACGGATGTAACGCGGACCAATTGCGACTGTGGAGCCCCATCCCAATCAATGGCTCACCTGATGACATGCCCTCTTCTGCCCAACACCTGCACCGTGGAGGACCTAAACTTGGCGACAGAGAGTGCCGTGACCATTGCTAAATACTGGCAAAAGTTTATTTAATTACTAGTTTTGAGTCATTGACACGAAGAAGAAGAAGAAGAAGCAGTCACTTAACTACCTCTAAAATCGATGAAATATAATTATGTACGTAAAAGCTAAAGTTTTGTAATTACAGGTAATTATTGTTGTGTAAAGCAAACAACGCTTTACAAATGCGTAGGCTACGACAGCTAGTAATATTTACATCATTGTGTGTATTGTAAGTACCTAATTGCCGTGTGGTGCCGGCAGAGTAAAATAGCACCACCCCCTCTCTGCCCGTGGGGGTCGTAAGAGGCGACCGAGGGATAATCCCGACCCAAACAGCCAGGGCCAACCGTATGGTGGCGGTTAATCCGCCACAAAAGCATTCACAAGGAGGGTTGACGTCTGGTAGGCGGCTGGTCGTAAAATTAAGCCAAATCCTTTGTAACACGATTTTGTGTTCAACAAAACGTGTTGCGCCGACCCCAAGTAATTGGGATAAGGACAGGAAGATGATGATGATGTGTGTATAGTAAGTATTGTTGTAGGTACGTACTTTGTTGTAATAAGAAAGACGTCAATATTTGCGTTTGTTCGTTTATGACCTCTGAAAAAAATAACGAAGTTGTTGTAATTGAAACAGGAAATAAGGGTATCTCGTTTACCTGACCTTATCTTACGTTAACAGACACAAAAGTCCACTGCTAGTAATGGGCTTCCCCCTATCGTTCAAAATCAAGAAATATTTAGAAATAAAGCACAAGCAATAATTAAAACTTACGATTCATAACAGCTAGATCGTATCCTGAACAAGGCTCATGCTCAACTATATTCTGTAATTTCGTACGAATGATGTTAGAGACTGAAGTATCCGACTTCCTAATCTCATCTTGGGCTGATATGAAGGACTTCAAGCTGAAACATTGTAGGTCCGTTTTCGGTTAAGGTAAAATTTTGCATTATTAAAGGGTTTACATTATTAGTTTTGGTAACATTAAATATCATATCACTACAGAAAATCATGTAGATACATTTGCAGCACGTAGCAAAAACTACTGTTTTGAAGGTGGTTGATACTCTGCCTACTCCGCAAGGGTTAATAGCTTATATAAATATATATTATCTATTATCTTTGATAATGTGTGTCCTTGAAGTGTCTAAATGCCTAACATATTTTTAGTCTTCGAGCATTTCCGTCCCGTTCCGGCCCCGGGGGAGTGGGTATAGCTACTTTACGCTATACAAAAATTTCTGTCATTTTTTGCGGGGGGAGAGGTAAAGCTGTCAAATCAAGCTAGTACTGGAATCGACAATATCAATACTTGACCTTTCGGTTAATCATAACAGTCTACTCAAAATTGTGTCATATTATTGCATTTTTAAAAGCAACTTAGTTTACAAGAATAGGATTTTTAGTAAATAGAAATATTGGCGCAATAACATCATTTTAAATATTGCATAAGGTACCCTAAATTAACCAAAATATTAGTTTCTTACTCCAAAGACCAGATAATACAATAATGTAGGTACAATCAATGCAATACCTACTATTTACTGATAATTAAGTATCATAGGATATTATGTAAGGGAATTTACTAAAAAACCACCTATACAACAAATCATACATACATCGACTACACATACTTCGACTGTCCCGATGACGTAGTGGTTAGTAACCCTGTCTTCTACGCCGAGGCTCGTGGGTTCGATTTCCACCGGACACAAATATTTTTAAAGTAAATTTCCAAATATTCGTGTTTTGTCTGAGCACTCTGCCTGATAAAGGACCACCGACTGGACCGAAACGGTCGTGAAATCGCGATGTAATAAGAAGCAGGTAAGTGCGAAATCCTTTTTACATACATAACTAGCTGCCCGTCAGCGGTTTCACCCGCTGCAACCAATCTTTTACCCCTTTAAAGGGTTAAAATCGAAAATCCCTGAAATACATACTAAATTTTTTTAGCTGTTTGATCTAATTGCAAATTTTGAACCGATCGCATTTAAAGATCATGTTTTTTCATACAAACTTTTAACCCCTAATTATTACCCCTTTAGGGGTTAAAAATCGAAAATCCCTGAAACACGTATTTAATTATTTTAGCTCTTTGATCTAATCACAAATTTTGAAACAGATCGCATTTAAAAATAATGATTTTCCATACAAACTTTCACCCCTTTTTTACCCCTTTGGGGGTTAAAATTTGAGGTAAAGAATATTTAGAAACCTGCCCCTTAACTTACTCTATAAAATAAAAAAAAAACGCATCAAAATCCGTTGAGGGGTTTTAAAGATATAAGGAAACATACATACAGACACGGGAAGAGACTTTACTTTATACTATGTAATGATAATTAAAGTTAAAATGTCGCACTTGAGTTTAACCAATTTATTGTACACCAAGTCGTCCAACGACCTAATGAACCCTGGTAAACGTACCAGAGTTTGTCAACCACCTACTCGAACAAAATCAGGATTTCCCAAAATCCATAGTAAAAGTTGTTCAATTTCATAATTTGATCATGCCTGCAAAGTTTTCGGTACAGACCGTCTTTACATAGTATAGGTTTGAAACTATGGCGATAGAAAAAGTATCGACGTTTTGTATTAGTTGGATCACTGCACTAGCTTGGGTTCAGTGTGGCTCGATACTTCAAGTTAAAATTATCGTTTTTTCATTACATATCGACTGGAAATGAACATCATTGAATAAGTAGAACAATCCCAAATTAACATTCTAATCTTACTTAACAAGCTATTAACTGTTAATAAAGGCATCGATAAACTAAGATCGTTAATTGTTACCCATTGTATGGTGGAAAATTATAATCTTTTTTTGAAAAATAAACGGTACTATGATGAACACTATTGTTCGACACAAAATAATAACAAAAGGAACAAAATACAATTCTTTTATTGTAGATCCACCTAAAAAAAACTCCAAATCAGTCATTTTGTACGACTTACTGGCAACACTTATGTACAATTTTCAATTGCTTATTTTAAATATTATTTAGTGATATTGTACTGGAGGAATGCTTTCAGATGAAAAGTGATATTGTTTTGTTGTTAATTGCTATTTTTACATATTTTTTTAGGCATTATTAGCTTTACAATTCGGCTTTTTATCGGAGCTCATTTGACATGCGCGACTGGACTCGTTCTAGGAAATAATCTGACAGCAACTGGTTTTTGTACTAAGAAAAGCCCCCGTGGGCAAAGGCCGTGACAGAGGGGAAGTGCTTCGTATGGCGTCTCCCCCGACGGGACGGACGGAAATGCTCGAAGTTTTTAGTAGGTAGGTAAAACTTATTTCTATAAAAATAATTGAATGACCTCCATTATTGTTTGATATTTTAAGTTTTATAGTTACGTTTCTTACCATAATTTTTATGATCACGTATATAAACTTACTCTGCAGCAGCATCTTTATAAGTCTTTTTGATTTTCTCTAACTTGCTGGTTTCTATCAACAATCTGTTACCCCTATCTTCCATCAACTGTAACAGTTTTACATAGGCGTCGATCTCTGGTACTAGAACAAACAATTGTACTAAATATTGTACTAAAAAACAAAAACCTGACTGCGGTAATTACAAAATTCTATTTTGCTATAAAAATCCGCCATCTTGAATCTATGATTTTTTTTAATATATAGCCAGTGTCACTCACGGTTTTGAGATGAATCAAACGACACATCACATGTCAAGCCGTCTATCCGCTTGGGCTGTAGCCCGTGAAAACGAATTTCCGGAAATTACATACATAATCTCGAAAAGCATAACCCTCGTGAGGCAGTTAAGTAAAAAGACGATGTTTTTGGCTTCATATTATGAGGATTTTTATATCAAAAATAGCACCAACCTGGTAGTAACACACGTTCTGATAAATAATCAGCTATGTATTTGATATCCGCTGGAACATAAGAAGCAATATTATCTTTAACTATTTATGTATGAGCTTTTAGAGATATTTATTATTACCTTCGAGCGGTTATTAAGAAAAATAATGTTTTTTGTTTGCTTGCTCTAAAGATTGCGCCGAGTTTTTTATGGTTTCATTTTGTTTGTTAGTAAGCTTCATTCTGAAGCGTCACCACACAACAAAAAAAAACTTACCTCTAACAGCTGAATTTGCTTTAAAAGCCACTATCGGACAAAACTTGGATATTACAACCAGTTTGTCAAGCAGTTGTTGTGATAATATGTTGCACGGATCAGACGAGGTCAGATTTTTTGCCAGTTTTAACCTGGGGAAGGTGTTTTAATCTATATAGGTAAGGTGTAGAGAAAATACTGCCACCCATGAAAATGAACAACTTTCCCTTAAGAAAATAGGGTGAAATATAAAAAGAAATATTGGACTTTCCATGTATAACTAGTTTTGATTGGATAATACCAAGATAATACATATTGTATGGGAGGTCCTAATTTTTATTCATATTTTTACCTCTGTTTCTTGGAAAACTTGTTTAGTTTCATGGGCTGGTTCATCTCTTAAATATTGCAGTTTTTTTTACATTCTGTATAACTTGAGATTTTATAGATTTTATTGACGGGCGACGATGGCTAAGAATACCATCACCAAATTTGTTTCCTGCGGGTGTCGTGAGAGGCAAATAAAAGTCACGAGTGCCCTATTAGTGCTTTAGTACAGGAACGCTATTTTAGTTTTTTT
Organism: Phthorimaea operculella; assembly: GCA_024500475.1. NCBI lineage: Eukaryota > Metazoa > Arthropoda > Insecta > Lepidoptera > Gelechiidae > Phthorimaea > Phthorimaea operculella. Next base: position 3,258,002 of record JANFCV010000035.1, on the reverse strand, counting down.
TTCGCATGCAGGCGTCTGCTAATAACAAATAGTGATTGTATCACACGTGCACATTTATATTCACAAAACGGTTGACAAAAAATCGAGTAGTCCAGCGTGTGCGAATGATTACATCAGTCGAGATTCTGATACTTCTAAACAATCAAAACCAGCAAAATATATTGAATTTTGTCATACCTTTGTGCAGCGTAAAAATATGATTCTGTTTTGCCGTTTTTCTCTACGAGAACCTCATCTCCTTTATATTGCATTTCCCTGATCAGATACTCTAACATTAATTCATCATTGCTTTTATCTTAAACATAAAACAACAACATGTTATAAAAAGCTTTCAATAACAAGTTGCATAACACTATAAATACCACTGCACTGTAGCTAAGCTACACAGAAAAACCATGGTATAATAAGATACTCCGCCTGGTATTTCTTTCCGAGACTCGTGAACCACGTGACCAACACATGACTACGTCATCATGCTTGTGGGTTACCAGAATTACCCACTCTTGTGATGTTTTTTGTAAATCATTTATGATACTGTTAACTAATAAATACAATTGAAGTGTTGTTGTAAAGTTCAAGTTAATACACACGTAAATCTAAATAAAAGAAATATTTTAACCCATTGTTCTGGGATTGAATTTACCCCATAACGTATTTTATTGAAATAAAGTGGCAATACTAAGTGACGTTGTCTTGTGTTTCTCTGGGAAGGAAAGACCATGTTTTATTAGACTATGAGAAAAACCTATTAGCTGAAGTCAACTTCTTGCGTTTACCTACAGGTACCGACTATCATGGTTTGAAAAACGATTTTTTTCAAGATACATACTTGGTCCATTAGTGGAAAATTGTTCAATAAGCTTTTTCTTTTCTTGTGGGACACTGAGCAAAGGCGGTTGGCATTTGCAGTAACTGGATGGCGAATAAGGGAGATTGTGGTCCCTATGCCAATGTGTCTTTTACCTTACCTTTACAGCCACAACAGTCCACTGCTGGACATGGGCCTCCCCCGTATTGGGAGTATTGCCATACTCACCACGCTTGGCAGATGGATTGGCGAGCGCAGTGCAAGATGTTTATTTCACGGGGAACGCTGCTGCCCATTCCCTCTATAATTATCCCTTAGTCGCTTTTTACGACCACCACGGGTAGAATTGGGGTGATGCTATTCTAAGCTGACATCACACGCCAACGTGTCTAATTTAATGAATTTGCTTCGAAACACGTTAGCTTCACCTCTACTCTGTTTACTATCGTTACCCCTATCCCCATTTTCGTTACTCCGCCAGGCGGAATCGTGACAGACATTGTTGCAAATTTTCACAAATTTCTCCGAATTTTATTGGATTTTAGTTTATTTCCATTTGCGGTTTGACCTTGTCCGCCTGGCGACACGCGACATACAAGAAGTTAGGTTAGGATTTTGAACACTCACTTTCCTTTGGTTTGTTTTCTTCAAGGTCATTATTTCCGAATAAATACTGCAACTTAAATGAAAAAGAAATATGAAATAGTAACTTGAATAAAAGGGAAGTGAAGAAGGCAACGAGATGAACAGTAAACACTCAAAGAAACCTAGAGGGGATTTAAAATATGTAAGCGAGGGTAAGTCTGAAGAACAAGAAAATTTACCATTGTTTTAGTTATTAGTTCAAGTTTTAATTGTGTTTAATATATTCCGTGTTAACTTATTTCTGGCTATATTATGCAGCTTTTCATTTTTGTTATCTTGTTTTGTTCAAAACATTTCTAAAGTTTTTGTATGTTTTGTTGTGGATTTGGATTGGGTGGGTGAGTTTCACTGATATTTTTCTAAATGACACTTATCAGATCAAAATGACAAACATTAGCCAAATCTTCTAGAAGCAAATGAATATAGTTAGATTCAGCCAAGAGTAAAGAGATTACAGGGAGTTACAACCATTTATACCGGGAGTAACGGAAAGGGTATAACAAGCCGAAAGGAGGTCAAGGTACTCATGAAACTGAACAACTTTCCCCATGGAACATGGGTCAAAATATAAAAAAAAAATATTGGACCTCCCATACAAAATCGCCGATCAGCCAATTGATTTACTATGGAAGGTCCAAATTTTTTTTTCACATTTCGACCCATGTTCCATGGGGAAAGTTGTTCAGTTTCATGAGTACCTTGACCTCCTTTCAGCTTGTTATACCCTTTGCGTTACTCCCTGTATATATAAGTCTATGGTTACAACCATTTTTTAGGGTTTCGTAGTCTACTAGAAACCCTTATAGTTTCGTCATGTCTGTCTGTCTGTCTGTCTGTCTGTCTGTCTGTCTGTCTGTATGCCGCGCCCTCATATCTTCGTCAGTTTTAGAGCTATCGACATGAAATTTGGTGAAAAGATAGATCGTGTTGACCCAAATATAGAAATGTTAAGAAAAAAATATTTTAAATGTTTTTTGGACCCCCTCCCATACAAGTGAAAGGGGGGCAAAAAAATTTTTTTTCTTCTGTTATATTGAGTAGGGTATCGTTGAATAGGTCTTTTAAAACTAAGGTGAGGTTTCTTTGAAACAAAGTCACTAAAATGTTTCTGTCATGAGATATTTGCTTTTAAAAAGGGCGTTTTTGACCCATAATTTGTTCCAGCTGTAACTTCTAAAGTATAAACGCAAAAAATTTGAAATAAATATGGAATATAGCTTACAATCTGAAGCTACAATAAAAACTATAACGGATATCGTACCCTTAAAGGTTTCAGAAAAAATTGAGTTTTTCTATTTGCGGTTGGTCATCATACTGCTGCTAACAAACCAGCAACAAAATTAAGTTTGTAATGCTGAAAAACCTGATATTTAAACGTTGACTACGAAACCCTATTTGTGGGCGTGTCTGACACGCTCTTGGCCGGTTTTTTTCTTTTTAGATACTTTGGTAGTTCGGCCCACAATGTCATAACTTCTAGACTGAAAAGAAATTCACAAAATGATAATATCAACTTTGTGAATTAAATGACCCACCGACAATCGAACCCGGCAGGCAGTCGCAATATCATAGCGCAACATCGGCCGTCCGTTAATCTACGTACAGAGCCGAATAAAAACAGAATTCTAGTTCACCCTGCACATCCAGCACAGAACTCGTACGACTGTATATTTATTTACATCGCAAAGAAAATATGAGAACATTTGAAAGCGAAAAATAACGCACTATTTCTATGTTCGTCTATTTGCAGAACCAACAGACAGCTTTAGCCTGTCTGTCGCTGTTGGTTCATAACTCAGCAATCTCTGTTAAGGTTTTAAATTAAATGGAAATGAGTACAACAAGGGGAATACTAAATGAACTGAGTTATTTGAAACAATGTTGGGACTACAACTAAATTAGTTTGGTATTGCAAGTGTCCGTGGTTGAACTTTGGTTGGGCGATGGCAAGTAAATACAGTCAAACAGGTTTTTGTCCCTACAGCCATCTGTTACTAATTTCCAAGTCTCCTGGGGCTTAAACGTGTTGCGGGTTTATTGTGATCCGATCCCCTTAAATTTCGGCTTGGATTAAATTGCATCGAAACTTCATAAGCCTTATATTAGCAGAGCTGTGTATGCCAAGTTATGAGATGAATTACGTATATACAAGATAAAATATACAGAAATATACAGTTGTTCAGTTTCATGGTCTGAACACGCCTGCAAAGTTTTTGTTACACCGTCCCTTACACACCGTAAGGGACTTTTAGACGTTATATTTTGTTGGATTTGTCTTTAGACTTCACTCAAGGGACACCCTGTGATTCTTTACTATCTGTAATATTATCCAGCTCATCTCAAGTTTTTTATGACCTGGACATGTGGCATCGTTAAAACTCTGTTGATTAGTTCCATTTACCTCTCCTATGAATCAAAAGTTTTTACGACCAATTGCCATTAATACCTAATCCATTCTAATAAAATACGTTCGTATGTGTGTTTGTTTAGAACAGGTATAACATAGAACGTAGGTCACTTTTCATAGCAGAAAAACTGGAAAGCAATTTCGGTCGAAATTGCAATTCGGTACCTATGTAATATAAAAATCAAAGGTCCCATCAAAATAAAACACTTAGATTAGCTTTGATTTCTGTCCTGATAGTTCGTAGCGGTTTGCTACAAACAACAACGTCATTATTGCTACGGACGCTAGGACGTATAGTATTGTAGTAGTAAATTATGCTAACCAATGCTGCACTGCAAAGACTAGCTTTCGTTTAGCTTCAAAATCTTCAATGACACCTACTAGGTAAGTAAACAATCAACTTATAGCTCGAGAGCCCAGGGGGTAAGTGGCTATCTCATAAGGTACCACGATAGGGTAGGTTTGGATCGTTAACCAAGACTTAAACAAGTCGTATGACCCAGGTCTGCCAGAGCCAATCCTGCCGAAACATAAAAATTATCGATATTTTTCAGAGTCATTTTTTCGTAAAAAATATGTCATAAGGTACCACAATGAAAGTACTGGCATCAGTTAACCATTGAAAAATTATGTAAAAAGCTTGGTCTGCCACTGCACCCTGCCGGAAGTGCTTGCAGACCTCTCCAAAGATGCCCTTCCGACACCCCTAAACTATCTCATCGGGTACCACGACGCGACCACCACAACATAATAGCCAAGATCACTCTGACAATAGATCACAAGGTCTGCCAGGCCTAAACTTGCCGCATCCTAGTGTTTCAGACATTTGAAGTTGTAGGTCCAGTGTATGAAAATGACCTATATCTTTTCCCCGTGTTTGATTTTGATGGTGCCTTAATACGAAATGCTCTCCATAATAAGGAGCTTCGAGTCATATAGGACAGTTGGGTGGAGGTTTCAGTATTGAACGCAATCCTGTCAAAAGTTTGAAATGGAGGTTTGGTCTATGAAAACTGGCTATATCTTATTCCCCGGGTTTGATTTTGATGGCACCTTAATATGAAATGCTCTCCATAACTAGGAGCTTTGAGTCATATAGGTCAGTGAAGAAGAGGGTCTCTGTATTGTACACAATCCTGTCAAAAAGTGTGAAATTGTAGGTAAAGTGTATGAAAACTGGCCTATATCTTTTCCCCCACTGGTTTGATTTTGATGGTTCCTTGGTATGAAATGCTCGTAATGATTAGGAGATTCGATTTGTATAGGTCAATTGGATAGAAGGTCTCTGTTCTGTGCACAATCCTCCTAAATATGAAAATATTCGATAACTTCTGCAGATTTTATCAGTTAAAATTGTCATATCATAAGGAACTCGAATAAAAGTGCTTGCATCAGCTTCCCATTGACAAATTATGTTAAAAAACCTTGGTCTGCCACTGCACACTCAGCTGGAAGTCCTTAGATGAGATAGGTTAGGGGTGTCGGAAGGGTATATTTGGATGGGTCTCCCAAGGACTTCTGGCAGAGTGCGCAATGGCAGACCAAGTTTTTTTAACATAATTTGTCAATGGGAAGCTGATGCAAGCACTTTTATTCGAGTTCCTTATGATATGACAATTTTAACTGATAAAATCTGCAGAAGTTATCGAATATTTTCATATTTAGGAGGATTGTGCACAGAACAGAGACCTTCTATCCAATTGACCTATACAAATCGAATCTCCTAATCATTACGAGCATTTCATACCAAGGCACCATCAAAATCAAACCAGTGGGGGAAAAGATATAGGCCAGTTTTCATACACTTTACCTACAATTTCACACTTTTTGACAGGATTGTGTACAATACAGAGACCCTCTTCTTCACTGACCTATATGACTCAAAGCTCCTAGTTATGGAGAGCATTTCATATTAAGGCGCCATCAAAATCAAACCCGGGGGGAATAAGATATAGGCCAGTTTTCATAGACCAAACCTCCATTTCAAACTTTTTGACAGGATTGCGTTCAATACTGAAACCCTCCACCCAACTGTCCTATATGACTCGAAGCTCCTTATTATGGAGAGCATTTCGTATTAAGGCACCATCAAAATCAAACACGGGGGGAAAAGATATAGGTCATTTTTCATACACTGGACCTACAACTTCAAATGTCTGAAACACTAGGATGCGGCAAGTTTAGGCCTGGCAGACCTTGTGATCTATTGTCAGAGTGATCTTGGCTATTATGTTGTGGTGGTCGCGTCGTGGTACCCGATGAGATAGTTTAGGGGTGTCGGAAGGGCATCTTTGGAGAGGTCTGGCAAGCACTTCCGGCAGGGTGCGCAGTGGCAGACCAAGCTTTTTTTACATCATTTTTCAATGGTTAACTGATGCCAGCACTTTTTACGAAAAAATGACTCTGAAAAATATCGAGTATTTTTATGTTTCGGCAGGATTGGTTTTGGCAGACCTGGGTCATACGACTTGTTTAAGTCTTGGTTAACGATCCAAACCTAGCCTATCGTGGTACCTTATGAGATAGCCACTTACCCCCTGGGCTCTCGAACTATTAGCTTAGAATAAAAACACCTCTCCTTTACAAAATAAAATAAAAATCTTCGTCAACCATCAACGTTTCCCATTCTTATCGGCTGCCTTTGTCATCGCATCATATCAATTCTTTGATAATATAACAAAAAACTCATATTATTTGTAAAATGGTGTTGGAAAACCGTGTTGCTCGATATTTGTAATTTCTGGTCTGATACCTTTAAATGATCAAAAACATAGGTGCCTAAACACCGTGTTCCGGAGGACATAAATTAAATCGGAGACGTCGTGTAGGCCATTAGTGTACTTATAGCGTCCTTGTAGACACTCAGATGATAAGACTTCAGTATGGAGTGGCTCTCCGGCGCACCATCACACAGCTGCTCATAGCTACGGTTTGGCGTAGACCCGAGGCGTAGACCAAAGACCTTGGCGTAGACTGACCATGGATTGCTTAATATATATGTCCCTAATAGACTGACTGACAGGCCAGAATCCCTATCCCTGCCCTACCGTATGTGCTCGAGACATTGACAGTCAATACACTACGATATATTATTCCGATTATTCCATACACTTACTCTGTAGAGCATAGTAATGCCCTACTGAATAATTTTCATTATGGGGTCAAGTTCTAAAATTCTTTTATTTACAAGTAAAATTAACTAATTCAAATAGCAAAATTTAATTGTGTGTGACATTATGAAAAGGCCTATATCCCAGATCACTTATATATATGTCCCCCTATATTAATGTCATGTTGCCGTCTTGGAAAAACTTTTTGAGTTGCCATCACAACTGTCGCCGGTCAAGGTCAAAATGTCTAGTTAGTCTAAAACTGACACTAGGTATAGACATTACAGGGTCTTATGATTCTCTCTCTTTGTCTTTACGTCTCTGAAGAGCTCTACGCCAAAAGGAGTAGTTTGAGGCGGTCCCAAGCTCCACAGAGAGGACTAGGAAGGGACATAGGGCGTAGGGCATGACGCTTGACGTTTGACATCGCGACGTTTCCATACAATATGTACGAAAAGTATTGACAAAGGCACACACAAGCGTCGCCAAAGCGTCGCCAAAGCGTCGCATCCATGACAGCTAGCGTCAAAAACTAAGAAGAATATTTGACGATCACTTGTCTGTCAACTGTCATTCTTACGTCCTATGCCCTCGTCTTTTTGGTGGAGTTTGCGCCTTATGTGGCACGAACGCTGAGACTTTTGAAAAAGGACCATTTTATTTTTATGACAGTTGTGTTTTCGATTCAGATAAAAAATCTCTTCTTTGATGTCTTACGTCTCCAATTTAATGTATTTCCTGTGCAACACGGTGTATAAATACAAAAAATATAAATCATAGTCTCAATAGAAAAAGTTGCACAGTTAAAGTCTGATCTTGCCTGCAAGGTGTTCGGTACATCCCTTCGATTATATTTATTGCTTCGTAAACGTGAGTAGATGGATATAATGGGATCAATTACAAAGTTTTGTACGTTTCACCATGACCTCGAGAACTTTTATTACAAAGCCGTGTACAAAGTGTGAAGTCGATCACTTATTCACACTACCTTTGACAGTTTTCAGTCACTTTATTCCTCACAGGCTTCACTTTCTAAGTGATTGATGACTTCAATCCATAAAAAGTTGTGTACAATCTATTATTTTATTATAAAAAGGGAAAGATTACTTTGTTTTTGTTTGTTTATTGAGTTCTCGAGCCAAATGAGAAAGAATGTAAACTCTGAAACAAATTGATTCTAGAAATCTTTTTGAATTTGTTACTACAAGATTGTAGGTATATTTTCTGACTGATACGGCATCAATTATTAAAAATCTATTTTGTTTTCAAACCGGTGGATTAAATTTTGTTGGTATAACGGGGACTTATGTTCATCTACTTATTTATTTTAAATTAATAGTTATCAAACTTTTAAGAATTATTTGTTCAAAAATAAGCAACGACGTATTTTAATGCGTTATATTATAATGATAAAAGTTAGCGACGAATTGTGAACATCCTCCCCTTTTGTTTTTTCGTCGGTTAAAAAATAGCCACATAAAAATGTTTTACTTATCTTACTTAACCTCTCATCAATATCGTGTCTACCATACATAAAGCGAAGGTTAAAGTGGCAAAGCTCCAAAGACGTAAGCAAGAACTAAAACGAGGATTCACGCAAAAATTGCAGGGGTTAATGTCAAATGACACGCGGAGGCATTACTCGGGAGACAGCTGAGTGATTGGGCAATTTAACATCGCGCGGTGACACCGCACGGCTCCATCTATCACGCGTAACGAGCCCGCTACATGACGCCGCGCGCCAGCTTTCTTGTATTCCCAATCCCTTGTCCATTTGAGACGTTTGACATTTTCTTACCCTGTTCATATCGTGAAACCTTTTGAAACGAAACTCGAGGTGCCTTCAGAAAACCGCCCGAAGCCATTTAGCGAAGAAAAGGAACACGTAACGCGATCCGCACTTCGTTGTCTTTCTTCTGTCCATCAACTTGATTGAAAATAGAATTCTGAAAGTGACGCTTTTCTTAGATCTTGTCTTGTAACATATTTCTTAATACCTTTATTACTTTTCAAGCATATGTGAGCTATCAACAGCTTGGCACGTACCACGTTTTATAAGTTGTTCGTATTAACATTCATGCAAAGTGTATTGTTGTATCTTTTGGCATCATGTAAGCAAATAATCTAACCCAGATGGGCAATGAAGCAGAAATCCTTCCATTTGCCAAGTACGAGGTTATTTGTTGGAAATCAGTGAAAAAGCCTTCCTTGATCGTACGTTTTGCTTTTAGCAACATGCCATTTTTATACCTTTATCGGATGTCGAATCTTATCAACTGGTTGGTAGGCTTCGAGATAAAATACGGTCGTAAGTGATTGATCATGTAATATGTGAATCGAAACTACTCGAGCGTTGTAATGTATCGTTCTCTCGTCCTATTACAATAGTTGACTGAAAGTTACTTGGTACCTAATAGAGAATGCAAAACTGTATCATGTGGCTGCATATTTCACGACAAAATTTTACGATAGAAACGCTGTGTGAAAGGTTCCGTAGCGTCGAGGTCTAGCCAAATATTCTTAAGCTACGACAGCGTTTTAAGCGCATAGTTTCAGCGGAACAATCCGTAGCAGATTGTTTTTTTTCTGAGGTGTGAGCCAGCTAATGAAATAAGGAACCCTGGTCAAAGAACTTAAGCTTCAGAGTTTTTCCACCACCTAGCTGGTTACTACTCGGTTATTTCAAGGAACTCTAACGGTAAAAGTCAAAGTGCACCGGAATAAAAACCTGACCGGGTATAGTTACAGGAAAACGTTGTTATTTGAGTCCCTCGGGCGCAGTCATGGACTGTAAGGCGCCATTTCATTCTTTAATTCAATACAACAATGTTTACAGGGACAACTTTGCTTTATCTTCTTATTATTAACTGCAATAATAAACACATTGCATAGGTACCTACTGTCACATTAGAAAAGATTTAATTTGGGAGTATGACAAAGATCAATTTACACGTATTATACAAATTTACAAATCCATACAAATAGAATAATTTGATCATGTAGGTAAGCCATTTTACGAAGTATCATTCTATACCTCCTAGTAGCGTTGCCACGCCGTGCGGTATGCATGATAGTATTTATCGGTATGTGTCAGTTTGAGCAAGCCGATCGATCGGAATAGATATTAACATTCCATGGCGCGACCCCGCATCGTAAAAGAGATTGCCGACGCGCATTGAATATGTACCTACGGCTCGTTATTTTTTTTAGAGATCGTATAGGTACTTCGCCTGAAAGCTCGGCCTGAAAGGAGCATGTAAAAATAAAAAAAAAACAGCTGAGAAACACACCCTTTGCCCTATGATATTTACATTTAGAAAATATTTATGGCGCTATTGTGATTTTTGGTGAAATACGTAAAAGTAGGTACACAATAATACTTACTTGAATAATCTTTACTTTACGAGAGAGCATTAGTGTAAAATACAACGAAGACTCTGCCTACATGCTACGGTAAAGAAACTTAGATACCAAAGGTGTAAGGTATGAATTTACAAAAATGAATTTTTACCTGACTGCCTCAGGAGGGTTCATGTGTTTCGAGAGTATGTATGTATTGTATTGTAAATCGTTTTCACGGAATACAGTCTAAACGACTGAGCGGTTCTTGACATGTGAGGTGTCGTTAGATTTGTCTCAATAGCGCAGCGTTAGTGAGTCGCATATGACAGTGACAGTGGCTAAGTGGCTATATTAAAAAGCGGCCAAGAGCGTGTCAGACACGCTCACAAATAGGGTTTCGTAGTCAACGTTTAAATATCAAGTCTTTCAGCGTTACAAAGTTAATTTTGTTGCTGGTTTGTTTGCAGCTGTAAGGTTACCAACCGCAAATTGTTTTTTTTTATATTTCCTTAGTCTTAAGTGGTACAGTATTTGTTATAGTTTTCATGGTAAGTTCATATTAAGAAATATATTCCATATTTTTTTCAAATTTTTCATCATGCATTCTTTAGAAGTTACAGCTGGAACAAATTATAGCTCATAAACACCCCTTTGAATAGCAAATATCTCAAGACGGAAACATTTTAGAGAATTTGTTTCAAAGAAACCTCCCCTTAGTTTTAAACGACCTATTTAACGATACCCTACTCAATATTACAGGAGAAAAAAAAAATTGCCCCCCTTTTACATGTATGGGAAGGGGGTCCCAAAACCAATTAAAATATTTTTTCTCATCATTTCTAAATTTGGGTCAACACGATCTATCTTCACACAAAATATGATGTCGATAGCTTTAAAACTGACGAAGATATGAGGGCGCGGCATACAGACAGACAGAGAGACAGACTTGACGAAATGATAAGGGTTTCTAGTAGACTACGAAACCCAAAAAAATCTTAAATTAATGATTACGACGAATATTTACAGCAAAATTCAACTTTGAAATAGCCGCAGTCGGGCTTTTGTTGTTTCTGCTTGTGTCTTTTCATCGCCACGTGAATTCCTCGGATCAACAATGTTGCTTATCTCATTTATAAAATAAACAGCTGGAAGAAAGGGAGCATTTTTACTGCAGTAAATCCTGTTTTCTCGCTAATAGGCACTTACATTATTTCTACTTCGCCGACGCCATACGTTAGCGTAATAAAGTTACATGAGGAGGATATACTTCACACAAAATAAAGTTTTTCATACTTTGTTTTGTTTATCTTTTCGTACGTAATTCAGGCTCTTTTTGGTAGAAATTTACGAATGAAACACACTTTTATTTTATGTAACTAACAATGATTTGTGCAGAATAAACACTTTTGGTGATGAATGTTTACTCTATTTCTTAAAGTGCTATTATTCTTTTTTTAGTTCAAATAAATAGCCAAGAGGTCAGGACAAAGACCAGACCAACATTTTCGCTCGGAATTTTACTTTCAACATTAAATAAGTTTCACAGGCGAACTCCGAACTCAGGCCATAGAGCGAAAGGTCACGAATTCAATTTCCCAACGCGACACATAGTTGCTAGTTACAGAAAATCTGGTAGGTCCCACGTAGGTCGTCCTTTATCACGCAAGTACCTACTTTGCGCTCTTAGAATGATATCTTGGCAGCATACGTATTTTACTATCAAGGATATACGCGTAAACTACTTACGAACAAATACTACTACGTAAAATGAACTTATACCTAATATTAACTAATTTCATTGCTTCACGTCTTTGTTACCTATAACCGCATAACGCAACATTAACATTTTCCAAGAAAGTAATTATTAAACATGTTTAAAATCTTAAACATGAATAGTACTTAAAAAAATACCGAGCAACAAGTTTGTTTATTCGTAAAGGTGGGCTTAAAAACCAAGCGACGCGACAACGACACGCGTGGGTGGTCGCCGTCAAATTTTGACGGCGCCGTTGTCGCTGCGGTCTTGTAGAAAAACCCGACCGCATCAACTGACAGCGACACGCAGCAGATCCCAAGTAGCATTACGAATGTTAGTAAATTCTTACTAGTCTTTTATAAGAGTAAAGATTGATTTAGCTAAAACAAAAAGTTTTCTTTTATAATTTTATTTATAAAACGGCACAAAATTTAAGCATTTGATAGACGAATCCCAAATCGACTTTTAGCAATTTTTGCGAACGTCTTTGTTGATACCTGCATTAAGTTTAGGATAAATATAGATGCATAATAGTGTTGCCACTGGCGTTTTACTACTGATGAACAAAGGTTGTTTTCGTACCAGTGCCAACCGTTCATACCCAGTAAGGCGCACCCTATAGCTTGTGTTATTAATTTATCTCCTGATATTATGATATTTATTTTTGGATATGTATTTTCATAATATTTTCTTTTGTTTGTACAACTATCACTCATAATTAAAACAACTTCAACGGATTTCAGATGATCAGTCATCTGTGACCACGGGCACTGCAAAGTGTCCGAAACGTCGGGTTAATTACAATCCTAAATAAAATACAACTAAAATCCGTTGAAGTTGTTTTAATTATATGTATTTTCATAGGCACTTCGTTGAAAATAATACATTATTACGATAAAGTTGACTAAAACAACTCTTTTAAAACATGCTTCTAGTAAGTTGTATGGTAGAACCCTCTGTCCTTGTGCACGACAAATTAACGTATTTCTTCAGCTGCTTTTTTTCCTGCTTATGATGATACCTACATTCTATAAATATAAACTCATAATTTTTTGTTACATTTGTTCTTTTGTACAAATTAATTTCGTTTTTGGTTTTGCGTGGCATATGATTAATTTGGTAGAGCATAATATACTGCATAATATGGAAATAAATGTAAAGGATGATTGACTCATAAGAGATAAATACATCCGCTCGATTTATCTTTTCGCTCTACTGTTTGATAAATATCGTATATTTTCGAACCCTGCTCACTGAGACCATCTTTTTGCGCCCTAAGAGTCAGTTTCTACTGAAAGCGACGAGGTGAGACGATACGCGACGCTGCAATGTCAGTTCAAAGCGACATCAAGATGCAACGCGCGATGCCACTCGATGCATCTTGAAGCCGCACGAAACCGAGACGAGAAGAGACGCGACGCTGCAATGTCTGTTCTGGCGACGTCACCTTCGGCTGCCTGTCAGTTTGATTTCCACGCTCAGTGTTGCGGTGATAAAAAAGAACTTACTACTCTTAGGAACACGATAGGAAATAGATTAGGAAAGTAACTTGGTTCTACTTGGTACCTACTATGCAGGGTAGGTGGTTGTTATTGTACTTAAAAAAGACCAAGGGCTTGTCAGACTCGTCCATTCCAGAGTTCTGTAGTCATCCATTTCAGTGTTCTCTAGTGGATAAATGCCCGCATGGCATGCGTCTGTTACACTCCTCGACCCCGGTCATACAGGCTATGCGTATCAGTTTTCTTAGGGAAGTTGTCAGCTATACAAGATCTAATATACAAATGTAATTTGTTGATTGTTAAATCTTAGATTTTTGTTGTGCTGTGGCCGAAATAAATTTAATTTCTTTCTTTCTTACATTAGAGATAACAGCTGTAAAATTAAAAACTATATCTTGGTAACTATGCATGCTAGGCTATCAGTTTTATTGGGTAAAATGTAGACCTTGATAGACCTTCATTTGAAGTGACAGCTGACAAACTAAAAACTCGTTTATCTATTTACTTATGCATGCAAGACTATCAATTTATCTGTAAAAAGTGAAGGCCTTGATAAGATGAGCATTTCCAATGACGGCTGTCAAACAAAAAACTTCTGTTTATTCTGGAAGTTATGCATGCTAGACTATCAGTTTGTTTGTAAAAGTTGTAGACCTTGATGATACCTATATTTGAGGTGACAGGTGTCAAACGAAAACTCGTTTATCTAGGTAATTATGCATGCTAGAATATCGTTTTTGGGAAAGATGTAGGCCTTGATGATACTTTTATTTTATGTGACAGCTCTCAAACTAAAAACTCATTTATCTCGGCAATTATTCACGCTAGACTTAGTTTCTTTGGTAAAGTTGTATCACATGATGAGACCTTTATTTTATATGACAGCTGTCAAACAAAAAACTCGTTTATTTCGGCTTATGCTAGACTGTCAATTGAAAAAGGTAATAACTTTCCCAAACAAACTGATAGTATTGCATGAATTATTGCCGCTATAAACGAGTATTTAGTTTGGCCTACAACTTTCCCAAACAAACATAATATTGTCTAGCATGAAAATTTGCCGAGATAAATGAGTTTTAAGTTTGACAGCTGTCACATTAAATAAAGGTCTCATTAAGGCCTACAACTTTCCCAAACAATCTAGTAATCTAGCTTGAATGATTGCCGAGATAAACGAGTTTTTAGTTTGAAATTGTCACATAAAATGAAGATCTCATCAAAGCCTACAACTTTCCCAAACAAACATAATATTGTCTAGCATGAAAATTTGCCGAGATAAATGAGTTTTAAGTTTGACAGCTGTCACATTAAATAAAGGTCTCATCAAGGCCTACAACTTTCCCAAATAATCTAGTAATCTAGCTTGAATGATTGCCGAGATAAACGAGTTTTTAGTTTGAAATTGTCACATAAAACGAAGATCTCATCAAAGCCTACAACTTTCCCAAACAAACATAATATTGTCTAGCATGAAAATTTGCCGAGATAAATGAGTTTTAAGTTTGACAGCTGTCACATTAAATAAAGGTCTCATCAAGGCCTACAACTTTCCCAAACAATCTAGTAATCTAGCTTGAATGATTGCCGAGATAAACGAGTTTTTAGTTTGAAATTGTCACATAAAATGAAGATCTCATCAAAGCCTACAACTTTCCCAAGCAAACTTATTGTCTAGTGTGAAAATTTGCCGATATAAACGAGTTTAAAGATTGGCTGCTGTCACATAAAATGAAGGTCTCACCGAGACCTACAACTTTCCCAAACAAACCGGTAGTCTAGCTTGAATGATTTCCGGGATAAACGAGTTTTTAGTTTGACAGCTACCACATAAAATAAAGGCCTCAAAGCAAGGCCTACAAATTTCCAAAACAAACTTATTTTCGAGCATGAATAATTGCCGAGGTAATAATAGTTTATGCAACTGTCTTATAACGGAAGGCTTTAGAACGCGAGTGTCTGTTTATCACACTAGGCGCAGCCGATTGTGATAATAGTTTGACACGAGCATACTAAAGCCTAATTTTATGCATTTTATGTCAGCCGATGTGGCGCAGTGGTTAGTATGCCTGCCTGCCACGCAAAGGTTCCGGGTTCAATTCCCGGTGGGGTCACTCACAAAGTTGATATTTATCACTTTGTGAATTTGTTCCCAGTCTGGTTAGGACATTGCAGGCTGAACCACCTGATTGTCCGCAAGTAAGATGGTTCCGTGCTTCGGATGGGCACGTTAAGCCGTCGATCCCGGTTGCTGTCTATGATGGCGGTCGTTACACAACCATGTCAGAGGCCTGCTACTTGTAGTAGGCGGTTGAAAAACTCTAACACCAGGGTTCATCGGGTCGTTGAACGACTCGGTGTCCCACACGAAAAAGAAGAAAGATGCAGTTGCATACACTATTTTATCTACACTCTACAAAAAAAAACTATGAGAAATAATTCTAAGCTCTCCGCACTGCACTATGGCGATTGCAAGCCTATCAACTGAACCACAAACTAAACGACTAAATATTTAAATGGAGGTTCAGAAATCGAAACAACTTTTAAAATCAAAAGGTATTTTTAGGTAATTTTTTATTCGAAAAATGATTAATTGAAATAAAGATTTAATAATAAATATGTCCTCATTATTTCAAGGCTCATCCCGCCCGGGTGACATTTGTATTTTTTTTATTGGGTTACTTTTGGCACTGGAATTAAAAAAGTTGCATAATCATTTAATTTTTTTGAAGCACACTTGGTATTGAGTTAATTTATGTAGCTAGTGGTGATAAGATTTTATTAAGGTTGCATTTTTTTAAAGGAGTTCATAACGAAACTGCATTCGATTATATAAAACCAACATTACTAAACAAGTGTTGATAAACGTGTTTATAGTTTGACAGCTGTCGTTTGATAGATCTCGCCAAGGCTTACCATTTTTTCTAAGAAATTGGTAGTCTAAGATTTATAGTTTCCGACATAAACGAATCTTATTCTTGACAACTGTCATCTAAAAGATCTGAAATGCATTCTAGTTACTTACAATACCCGTATTTGCAATATCATTGTATATTACCTACACGGAATTACTAGAAACCAGAGGGTTTTGTCCGGGAAATTTTTACAGAATGCTCCTATAAGGGTTTTATAACAAGTTTTGTTTAAGGCAACTGTTTGCTACTTGGGACATGGATCTCACTCAAGCAAAATTCACTCTTAACACATTTGACATTCATCTCAATTTACTATGAATTGTTGATGTCAGATACGTCGTTTAGGATGTAACTCGGCTTCTAAAACCCTGTCAAAAATTATGTCATTCGCACGGAAAGGTACTGATGACAAAAAAGGTATACGAGTGCTGATAAGGGTTTCTAGTTGGAAAATCCTGAATCACAAATTTTTCGGTGGAACTTTGTTTGGGCTATTAGGTAGACAAACATATTAAAACACGTCACCTCTCAGAGGCTGGGTGCCTTGGAGAAATTACATAGAGTCCTAGTTTTTGATCTGTATAACTAATACAACAATACTGCTTACGATATTATATTGCATCGTATGCAATACTATTATTGTATTAGTTTATGAAAGCTTAAGAAATGTTATAAATATTTAGTTTGACAGTTTTTACTAGTGATGGGCCGAACATAGGTTTCACCGAATCCGAATATTTGGCCGAATGTTCGGTAAAAAGTTTGCCGAACCGAATATTCGGCCAAATAATTCGGCAGGAATCGATGTCCATATAAAATAATTATAATTATCACTTGTTTACGAATAACGCGCTGATTCGTACCAGACCACTCCGCTCCGCTCTTTACCCTTTAACTTGTTACATTGGAAACGTCGGCAACAAATTAAAATAAACCTGCTTCACTGTTTGTATTAACATAACAATTTACAATACAATATATATAAAAAGGATACGTTTTTATTCGGCCAAATATTCGGCAAAGTTCACCGAACATTCGGCCGAAACCGAATATTCGGTAAATATGCCGAACATGCCGAATACCGAACATAAACCGAATATTCGGCCCATCTCTAGTTTTTACTCATTCCCAATCGTTTTCCAGGTATGAGCTCTAAACAATTTTGGAAATTCCAACCCATATAGCTATGCCATATAACATAGATTTAGTAAAAGCTATCAAGACTCAATGTTAGAAAATTTTATTAGAATAAATTTTTTAGAATAACAACATTCTGTACGATGTATCGTTTTCGAGTGATAAGCCGATAATCGAAATTCTCTTGTCCTGTCCTGTGTCACCGACTTACTGCCAACCTGGATGAGTACTAACCCGTAAGCTAGCTTCAGGAGTGGATACTCAACCATGGATCACATTCACGCCGTCAAGCAGCCAACGGAGAAGTGCAAAGTGTACAACCGGCCCTTGTGTTTCACCTTCGTTGACTATGAAAAGCTTAATGAAAAGGCATTCGACTGTTCGTCATCTGACAAACAATCAAAATGTATTGTCAGTGTTTCACTCTCTGCATCGCTGCGGTATTGACAGGTGATGTGTGGATGTCCTCCGGGAGTCAAACGGGTAAACCTTTGACCAACGTACTAGAAGATATCATGAAGACTTTAGATTGGAGCGAGAAAGGAGACAATTTCAATGGAATACGCATGTCGCACCTGAGATTTTCAGATGCCGAACGTTTCTTATTGCCGAACGTTTTCTGGGTCTCCAGCAAAATATCACATCTGCATGATGCCTCCCTGAAGGTCGGTCTCAGGATGAACATGTCCAAAACCAAACGTCGAAAGTCGACGTAAAACCAAAGTCAAAAATATAGGTAAGCGAGTGACGAGGTTAAGGTGGAGATGGGCAGGACACTTGTAAGACGAAGTGACGATCAGTGGAAAAAAGCAGCCACGAAGCGGTGGCCAAGATTAGTGAAAAGGTCAGTGGGCAGACCACCTGCTCGATAGTCCGACGATATCATCAAGCTTATAATATGACCTCACTGGCACAGGCTGGCACGGGACCATGAGGGCTGGCTTAGTAGAGAGGAAGCCTATACCCCGCAGTGGGTGGATGGCTGAGGATGATGATGATGAACCAAAATTCTGACCTTCTATGCGCTTCCGTGAGATATTTTAATATTTTTGTTTCCTTCATAGCCCATACAAAGTTCCGTCGTTAATTTTGTAGTTCAGGATTTTCCAACTAGAACCATTCATTCATTTACCTACCACTCTAATGCGGATGGAGCGTTTTACATTGGAAGCAAAGAATAATTTTGCGACAGTAACCAGAATTGAAAAATTTATCTACTTATTTTATGGTTCCAGTCTTGGATCTTCCAGTTTTTTTGCAATCCATACCCGCATACTACTGGTCGCACGAAAAAAGGGCGTAACTAGTTTCTTTAAACTTTACAGCAGAACATGGTTTGACTTGTACTGCCATGTTTATTTAGGGGGGTTGGATCGTCACCCGCCACGCTGATCCAGTGCGGGTTGGCGGGTTGCCATTGCCTCGTCCGTTGACCAGCAGGGCGCACCAGGGGCAGGTAAGGTTGGCTTGGGCCCCGAAGGTGTTGGTAAGGCCCCTTACACCCATATCTTTAATAGTCACTATAATTACACTATCTTTAATAGTTTCCGAGAAGAATAAAGATAACTGAAATTTGGGACATATAAATGGGGTAAAGGAGGAAAGCATGGGGGTCCAACTTGCTTCCCTTCTTTTCCTGAAGCTTACATATTATATAAGCTACACACATGCCAAATTTCATGCTTTCTGCCGAATGGGACCATACCCCCATACAAGCTATGAAGTCGTATTATTAGATATTATTCGATTAGAATAATGAGTTATAGTAGGATTTTTATACAGTTGCTACGTTTTTGTATTTTAAAGTAATAATTACATAGTGTTGTACCCAAATGACCAAGTTATGTGAATCAAAGATTGTGATTTGAATCTTTATGAAAATAAATTTAGTTTATTTCAATTTTCAAAATTAAATTGGCCTATAAGACAAACATAGGTACTACTATTGTGTGTAACAAATTATTTCCTGTCTGATGAAATGTTTATTTGAAAGCTAATGAGAACATAACTAGTAACAGTCAGATATCATTAATGTGAATTTATTCAACATTACATTTTAAATTTCAATATTATTCATTTTTGCTTTCTATAAACCAAACGAAAACTTTGCGTATAAACGTAAAGTATACCTACGCGTAACGTATACTCTTTTACGTAACGTAAAGTATGTACGTAATATATACGCAAGTATTTATTGAGCATATTTATTTACTAAAACAAATACATCGAGGAATCATGTGACAACAGTGCAATGATTATAATGAATGAGTCAAACCACAACACTAGCCTGATGCTTGCAACATTTTAAAAACAAAAGGCCGATCTTAGCTGTCAGTTTAGTCTATCTGAATGAAAATCCTACTATAGTAGATAGCCCACCGTGACACATATCAAAATCCAAGTCAGGCATGTCAGTGCCAATAATGTCATCAACACCACTCCATTCGTTCACAAACCCTTTCCAACCAAAAAGATTCGAAAATTCGAATACAATCAGCACTACAGATTGCAGTATTGAAGATTATCTAAACAAATATTAACGAAACAATAACTGAAATTATTAGGCCAAAATAAAATAAACTTAGCTCTTCTTAGCTACTCTTAAGTCACGCGCCGTCAATCGTCATATATTATTTAAATGACGATAAAGACTATTCGTGATAAAAAATACCTACGTCTCCTAGGACAAAAGTTCAGACAAAGCGTGTTGTGGTGTGGATTAAGCTAAAAAATATAATATTAGAATTCCATTGTCATGGTGTATCAAACTAAAAATTTATATTTTTTGGTTACATCACTTCGTGATACGACCAACGGTGAAGACAAGAGAATATCTGAATGTCACTAATTTACAGTGTTGCCGGGTCTTTGCTATAGTTTGCTCTAAATTTTTTTATTTTTATTAGTAGGTTTTCCTATATAAATACTAAAACTCGAACTTTTGGGGTTGTTTATACTCTTGTTTCTTGGTCATATTTTATCGATCTGCTTAACGTAGATGAACAGCTAATCGGCACCACCGCACCACATCAATTGTTACCTCATCTCACCAACCACCAAATGCATGAGCCCCTGTCGTGTGATGATGTTGTTACTGCCATCAGACATTACTGCCCTGTGATAACTAAAACGCCGTTATCCCCAAAATCAAAATTTTGAGTTACGCGGGTTTAAAGTTAAAAACGTTGCTGTTTGATAAATACAAAAGTTATTTGAAATTTGAAGATATTATTGAAATGGTAATTTTTTATACTTTACGCTGCTTTTAGTTTTATTACGCTAAGTGAAAGGGTTACAGAAATATATTGAAAAATGTGTTGCCGTTAAGTATTATTTTTTTAATTGCTTTGTAATGTAGCCCGGACTAGCTAGCAGCGGGAAGCGCTGGACTACATGGACATTAAATGAGCTCGGGTGTGAGTGTGCGGGATCAGACAGGAATGATACACAGAGTTACACAAATACAGGTTTTATTACAAATAAAAGCTTCGTACAAATTACAAGTTGACTGAAATTACAAGTGATATAACGATACCGGGGAGGTAGTTTCAAGGGGCCCGGGCGGTCGTAGCGGGAGCGGGCAGCTGGGCTGAGTCCTGACGGAAGACGGCGGCGGTGACGGCGGCGGTAGCGGTGATGTTCCCTGGGGAGAGAGACCGAGTTAGAGCAAGCGTTATGATGGGTGCTTGGGGCCCCTACCGTAGGCAAGGTAGGGGTGTTGATGGTGGTTGAACAATGAGTGCAGTAAAGCGGCAGGGATGGCTATCCCTCGGGTTGATCGTGCTGGATCGAGTTACGGTTCGGGTCCTGTGGGAGTGTATCCACACTCTACAGGAATAGCGGGTGCACTCAGCGACGGGCCCTCGGCAATATGGGGCTAGCGGGGTGCAGTGAATGACGGTATGGGGTGTATTTCGGTGCGTGCTAAGCGTGGGGTAAGCAAGCGACTTAGGGATGTTGCCTACGGATGCGTGGGTACGCAAAAGGGTGTCCCGGCAGCGCGCGTCGCGCCTACAGGAGCGCGGATCGCTTGGTTGATGTTGTGTCGCGCCTGCAAGAGCGCGGATCACGGGCAGGGATTGTGTCGCGCCTACATGAGCGCGGACCACGAAGGCTGGGGTGGTGTCGCGCCTACAAGAGCGCGGATCACGGAGGCTGGGATTGTGTCGCGCCTACAGGAGCGCGGACCACGGGGTAGTAATAGTGGAAAGCTTAGATAATGGTCGCACAGCAGAACTTTAGCACTTAAATGAATAGCCACAGAATAAAAGTAGAGTAAGGGTATCTTACGTTTGATCAACCAGCTGCCGGGACGGTACGGACGGTCTCAATCTCTCCCAGGTTGACGGCTCGATGTCCTCTCGGCGAGATGGTTGCGCAGGATTCGAGAAGGCCGATATAAATTAAATACTCAGCTTTCAATATCCAGCGGTGAGCGGAGGCCGGAGGTGGACGAGTGACTCGGTTGGGCTTGCGGTGCAGACGACTAGTTCTTTCGAGGCGGAGGCACGGACTGCCTCTCCGGGCAGCGCGCAGCTGGTTTTGTAGGGCGTGCGCCGGCGGTCGGTGGCGGTCGGCTGCGGTCGGCTGCGCTCGCTTGCGTAGAGTGCCCGCCGGGCTCTTCCCGCTTGCACCCGCTCCGGACTCCATCACACTCCCTCCCCGGATGATGAGCTTTCTGCCTGGAAGGGAGAAAGCAGCGGAAGAAAAGCATATTCATCCAAAATTCCTGTCTCGGGTGTCCATTCCTAGGTAAAACCTCTGATAAACTTCCATTTCAAAATACTTGAGGGATCTAACCTCAATAAATAAAACATGGTCAGGTTACAATCATAGTACTAAATAAAGGTATTTCTGCTCCTCTTGTCCTAGGTTCCCATATTTACAATCCTATTTCCAAACTGGGGTAAACTATTCCATTCACTAGTAAAACAGTCTTTGTATTATAAAATATTTTCAAAATAAAATTACAGGATGACAGTTTTTGTCAATTACATCTTATCCGGTGCATTGCTGGTGTGTAACCACCCCTGGTTGTCCCTAGGGCATGGTACATGGTTTGTTGACCCGGACGGTATCACTTTCAGGGAGAATTTGGTACAACAAAAATGTAGGTACACCAGCACTGTCAAATTCAAAATGACTTGCAAAACATACAAAAACTAACTCCTCTGGATAAAACAAAACTACAACAAAAGAAATCCCCATGAAAGGTAAATAAACCCGGTATACTTCACTGTTTCATAGGGTGCCACGGGGTGTGGAATGCACTCGCGGTTGCGTCCGCGGCGTCGATTCCCAGCTACCCCCCGTGGCGTGTGATGTGGTGCTTCTGCCACACGGTGTGTCGGGTTACTCGGGTTGCGTCATGAGGGTGTCGGCAACTCTAGGCCGGCGCGGAGACGGCGGCTCTGCACGGCTTTGTGGCGGCGGGTTGGCAGCGGTTTGGCGGCGGGTTGGCACGGCTGGATGGCGTCTTGGGTTTCTGCGGCTCATCACGCCTGGGGGTCGCGGCCTGCGCCCCGGCGTCTTGCGTCGCGGTGTGGCGTGTCATTGTGGCAGGATTCGGGGCTGTCCATCTTCCAGTCTTCGTTGTCTTCAGTTTCGCGAGCAAAATGGATGAGCGGCGGTGGTGACTATCCTCGGCTGGTTGTCAAACTGACGTTTGATAAAGTCGTTCCGGTCTTGTCGGTTCCGAGTCCATTGCTGGGCTAGTATGAAGCTTGGTTGTGAAATCATTCGTTCCTAGAAATTAAGACTATTAAAATTTTGTCTATGGTCACATATCCGGTCTCTCTCCTCTCCCCGCTCGCCCCTGCCCGCCCGGGTAGCGTAAAATAGTTTTGCTACTTCATACTAGATGGCGGTTATTCTAATTTACGCGGTAAATTTAAAATGCGGATGGGAAATAAATTACTAGTAAATTGTGCGAAACCGATTCATAACTTAATCTACGTACCTCTATGACTGATGAACTATGCGGTGAACTGTTTTCGTGTGTTATTTGCATCTCGTAGATTAGAAATAACCAGCTTTCTCTGTCCTGTGTCTTTGAACGGGTCCACGTATTTGGGTGCTAATCTCGCCCCGAAATTCTTACCTGCATTAGAGAATGGGGAGTGTCTTAGCAAGACCGTGTCGCCCACGGCTGGGCTCCAAACTCTATTCTGCTTGTCGTAGGGTTTCTCCTGCGACTTCTCCTTCCTGGGACGGCCGGGGCCGGTACGGTACTCACCATTGGCCTTCTTAGCCCGGGTGGCACGGAATATACGGGAACTATAGGGTCCTGGTGGCAATCCGTCGGGCCCTTACCTTGTTGTGCCTTATTGTCGCGGTGATGCTTACCGGTTTCACACGGTAGCTCGGGTAGTTGTCTGGGTAAAAGATGACCACTTTCCTGTTTTGTCTGGTGTTTTGTTCCGGTAGTTTCTTTCGGTCTGCTTTTATTTTCGTTGGGTTCTCCAGTCTGGGAAGCCCTCGGCTTTACGGTTGCGTGTTGGCTCTCTGCGTTTATCTTCACGGTTTTACTAACCTGGATCGGTCGGTCTTTTGCTGCGACTCTTTCTTGTGTGATTGCCGATACCACACCTGTTACTGGCGGTTTTTGGGGCGGTTCGTGAAATCCCCGGGCGGCTGACCATAGCTTATTAAAGCCTATGTAATTAATTAGGTCCATACCTATTACGATTACGTGTGACGACGGTAAGACGGCCAAATTGTGATTCACTTGTACCCCTGCGATTGCCATCGACAGCGGTACGCTCCTCGTCAGACTGACTTTCGTACCGTCTGCGAGGCGAATCTGTCGGTTGATCCTGGTCTCCTGGGCTCCATTTCGTCTGCACCACTTGTAAATTCTATCGTCAATGAAAGATGTGTTCGAACCGGTGTCCAGTAGAGCCTTAAAATACTTACCGTACCTATAGCTTTACATCAAGGAACGGTCGGTTTTCCTCGTAGTCGTTGTCGTCTGCCGTGCACGCGTTCCCAGGACTATTCCTGCTCGTCCTAGGTTCTCCAGGTCGGCAGCAATTCCTACTGAGCACTCCTAACTTACCACAGCCACTGCAAAACAGCCTTCTTTGCCTCTTGCAGTCTGGATTAGTGTGCCCCGGGTAGCCGCAGCTCCAGCAACATGAATTCCTGTCGTAATTATGAATGTATTTCGGGTCTCTACCTCTCGGTTCCTCCTTTCTTCCGGTCGCGGTTCTGTTGCTGTAAGGTAGTTCCGGTGACTCGCTCTTGTCAAAATTTCTGTAACGCTCCTCGGTCACTGCCTCGTAATCCGAGCACAGACGGATTAACTCCGGTAAACTATCAAAATCCTGGTACTTGATATAGAGTTTATAGTTTGCGTGCATATTTTCGTAAACTCTCTTCAACTGCTCGTTGTCGCTCAGCATCCCGTACCTCCTCATAAGCGTCTGGATGTCGGTCAGGTACTCTATAAAACTCTCCTTGTAGGCCTGTTTCCGTGCTATAATCTGTTCCTGTAGCCTACCTTCATAGTCCCTGGGGTAGAAATACAACTTGAAGTCGTCCGCAAACAGCTTCCATGTACTCCAGTTATATTTATTGTTCCTGTACCACAGGTTGGCTCTACCCCTGAAAAATCTGGGGAGTAACGGGATAAGTTTCTCGTTCTCTACCCCACAGGTTGTGACTAGTTCGTCTAACCTCTCTAGAAACTCTACCGGGTCGTTTGTCGTGTCAAACGAAATATCCCAATTCTTTACAATGCTATAAAGATTCGGGTCGTAGGAGGGCTCACCTTTAGTCGACATTTTTTTGGTTGACTTCCCGTTCGGCGGTTGCTCTGAAATTATAATTGGCTTACCCTTCGGACCGTCGATGACTGAGTTGACTGAATCGTCTTCGCTGTCCGACGGAATTTCTTCTATGTCCGTGAGAGTAAGATCCTCCTCTGCCGGTGGCTCTCTCTGTCCCTCCAAGTACTTACTTAGACTCTCCTTTAATTGTGCTACGGTGAATTCCTTCTCCGTAACCGGGTCTGCAACGGGAAGGCCTCTCTGCTCCGCGAGCGCGATAAGGTCCTTCTTTTTAAGCTTTCTAAGCTTAGCGGGATCAGGCATACGTACCTGAAGACTGTGTCCGTTCCCGGACGACTACCTGAAAATTCCTGTTTTATACCACACCACCCTGGAGCTTTAAAAAGTGGATTTTTTAGTTGGGCGCCAAATGTAATGTAGCCCGGACTAGCTAGCAGCGGGAAGCGCTGGACTACATGGACATTAAATGAGCTCGGGTGTGAGTGTGCGGGATCAGACAGGAATGATACACAGAGTTACACAAATACAGGTTTTATTACAAATAAAAGCTTCGTACAAATTACAAGTTGACTGAAATTACAAGTGATATAACGATACCGGGGAGGTAGTTTCAAGGGGCCCGGGCGGTCGTAGCGGGAGCGGGCAGCTGGGCTGAGTCCTGACGGAAGACGGCGGCGGTGACGGCGGCGGTAGCGGTGATGTTCCCTGGGGAGAGAGACCGAGTTAGAGCAAGCGTTATGATGGGTGCTTGGGGCCCCTACCGTAGGCAAGGTAGGGGTGTTGATGGTGGTTGAACAATGAGTGCAGTAAAGCGGCAGGGATGGCTATCCCTCGGGTTGATCGTGCTGGATCGAGTTACGGTTCGGGTCCTGTGGGAGTGTATCCACACTCTACAGGAATAGCGGGTGCACTCAGCGACGGGCCCTCGGCAATATGGGGCTAGCGGGGTGCAGTGAATGACGGTATGGGGTGTATTTCGGTGCGTGCTAAGCGTGGGGTAAGCAAGCGACTTAGGGATGTTGCCTACGGATGCGTGGGTACGCAAAAGGGTGTCCCGGCAGCGCGCGTCGCGCCTACAGGAGCGCGGATCGCTTGGTTGATGTTGTGTCGCGCCTGCAAGAGCGCGGATCACGGGCAGGAGTTGTGTCGCGCCTACAGGAGCGCGGACCACGAAGGCTGGTGGTGTCGCGCCTACAAGAGCGCGGATCACGGAGGCTGGGATTGTGTCGCGCCTACAGGAGCGCGGACCACGGGGTAGTAATAGTGGAAAGCTTAGATAATGGTCGCACAGCAGAACTTTAGCACTTAAATGAATAGCCACAGAATAAAAGTAGAGTAAGGGTATCTTACGTTTGATCAACCAGCTGCCGGGACGGTACGGACGGTCTCAATCTCTCCCAGGTTGACGGCTCGATGTCCTCTCGGCGAGATGGTTGCGCAGGATTCGAGAAGGCCGATATAAATTAAATACTCAGCTTTCAATATCCAGCGGTGAGCGGAGGCCGGAGGTGGACGAGTGACTCGGTTGGGCTTGCGGTGCAGACGACTAGTTCTTTCGAGGCGGAGGCACGGACTGCCTCTCCGGGCAGCGCGCAGCTGGTTTTGTAGGGCGTGCGCCGGCGGTCGGTGGCGGTCGGCTGCGGTCGGCTGCGCTCGCTTGCGTAGAGTGCCCGCCGGGCTCTTCCCGCTTGCACCCGCTCCGGACTCCATCACAGCTTTATCAAAACACTACTTAAATGCCGCTAAGGTTACCTTACCGGCATTTTAGTGCTTGGTTTTGCACTAATTTCATTGCCTTGTAAAATACAAGAATTGTATCTATAAATACTTCTCTACAATGTCGTCACGGTCCTTTAGCGGCATTTTAGCGAAGCTTTATACCTCAATTTAGTATCTTGTATTGGTTTTTCAAGTCCTTTACAACGCATAATTGCAGCTAAGTTACAAACCTTTCACCATAACGGCAATTTAGCTTACTAATCATTATAAGAAAATTGAAAGATTCCCTTGAAATGTTAGTTTGAAGCAGAATAAAAAGGACCGAATCTTTAACTTTTAATGCTATATTTCTATTAAACAATAAACTTTTGAGGCACTGTTGAGTGTCTTTTACAACACTGCATTATAAATTTAATATTTTGCTTCATTTTTTTGCTCGAATTGCAAATGTTGAGTGCTTACATAAAAACCTGATTTAATATGACGTCTTGGATAATATTTATTATTTATACATACATACATACATCACGCCTTTATCCCTTGCGGGGTAGGCAGAGCGTCAACGGCCGTAAAAGTACGGTCGTTATCGTCACGTCTGACACATATTTGAGAGCCGTTTTAGCTATTGTCGTGTATCGCTATAGTGACAGGTTGTCAGCCTGTCGCCTAAAATTGCATTTATTATTTATAATTTACTTAATTGGTATTTTCTTTCTTTCTTTCTAATTCACCCTAATTAGTTTTATATCTCAAATATTTTAATAGTTTCTAATTCGATTCGATCGATCGATTTTGTATTTTACAAAAATATTGTTTTTACATTAGGTTACCACCATCAAATCATGGATAAATAACACTTAAACCTTTCGAAATTCTGGGTCAATGGTAAAATTCAACTAGGAATGTTGTAGAATAATTTTGTACCTAACCCAATGAAGTAAGTGTAACTAAAGAACATTTTAGACCTCTGGAGCAGTGATATAAGCTTTTGTGAAAAGCATCAGGTGCAGAGAAATACAACTTAAGTATTTGGCACTGGTTTTTTTAGGTAGTAACCAATTCATTAACCTCTTTATACAATTCTAGTGGACAAACCCGTTTAGCGTTTTACCCGCTGCAACAGTTTTTTTGTGTAAATAGATGTTCCAGATCCCGCAATTTATGAGGTTACTTGTGTTACAGAAAACAGAACTTGGTCTCTATTATAATATTGCATATCTGTGTCTCGCACAGTTTAGCTTGGCTTCTAGTTTTACACACTAGGCAGTTCAAATCCTCGATATCTATATTTTAACAAAAGCAGCCTATCATGCTCGATATCTTTTGCTATGAGGTCATTTCCGTTTCTCTTTATAAAGTATTGTATAGCTGGGTTTTGAGTTCCACGTCAGATTTTCCAAACTCTTGCTATGGAGGCGTTTCTGTCTTTCTAATGATAACCAGAGCTCCTGATTCTCTATAACCATGTACCCACTTCAGCTTTTGACGTCTACGTGTCAGAAGGAGTGGCCCATCATGCTGTTTTTTTTTTTCTATGGAGGCATTTCCGTTTGTCTCATAGTCAAGATAGGCTCTTTAATGCCTACATCAGGTATTTTAGAAGCTCCATGTCGACTGATATGCTAATCAACTTTTGTAATGCAGCATTTCCGGAATGTCTTATAAGTAGTATAGCGGAATCTTTGTGTTACAAAATCTAGGGGCTCCAGACGGTCGAGTGTTCATAAAAATTACGCTATTTTCATCTCCTATTTTTTAACAGTTTTTACTAAATTTCATGAAGATCAGTAAAGGAGTTTGGTCGTAAAATATAGCGACAAGACCGGTTATGCCCACTTCTTACCATTTTCCCACAGTAATGAAATATTATCTACGGTAAAAAGTTACCATTTACTTAGTATATCTACTCAAGCTACAACACGTAACTATCTAGTGGTGAAAGATTTATTCAAATAGGTTAAGTAGTTTCGGAGTTATTCGGTTAAATACAAACGAAAGAAGCAAATCTTTCTTATTTTCTGCAGATTTTATATGAATCATCCTAATATCATCCAAAACGCCGCGCCAAAGCGAGAAAAGTTAACGGCATTTTAGAGCAGTATTGTGGGATAGCGGCATTAATAAATGTAACTTGTATAAATCATACAAAGGAAATAAAAATGTACATTGCCGTTAAAATCCTTAAACGACATTTTAGCGCTGCAATTTTCACATAACGGCATCTTAATCCAGAAATTAGTTTTTACACGTTTAAAACTTGACTTAACTATAATACAGTTAAAGTATTTTAGCTGCAATATTGTTTGGAAAAATTTAGTAACGGCAATTATGTTATGGATTTTGGGTATAAAATTGTGAAAAAAGTCAACGTTTTTCAAGTTTCCCGAGTTTTAAAGGCATTTTAGCTATGTTTGTGTAGATAGCGACCTTATAGCCCTGTTTGGGTGCCCAAAACTGTCACTTAGCGGCAATTTTATATTTTGTATCTCCGGAACTAAAAAAGATAGAGAAAAATGAGTCAGATGGTTCGAAAGAGAATCGTTTCCTTACAATTACAATGCCGTTAAAAGGTGAAAATTGAAAAATTGAGGGTTAACGGCATTTTAGTTATCCCAGGGCAGATTAGCATTGACCTTACATCAGGCGATATACTCAAATGTGGCGGAGTGGAGCTAAACTCGTTGTTATGGAAACTTTTTGTTTGAATGTGAGAGAAAGAGCTATTTCCGGGTGGTTTTAAAGTTTCTCGCATTAGTGCCCTCTCAAAAACAAAGGTGACCTTTCTGACTGCAAGTCATACCGCGGTATTCCGTAATAATCGCTCCCCGACAGACACCGTAAGAGCAGAATGTACCACTGGACGCTCTAGAGGCCCAAGAAATCCAATGCCTGCGATCTTTAAGTCTTTAGTGTTTCCGGCGCTTTCCAAGCCCGCCAGGGCATCCGACGTTACCTCTCACTCTCCGTCCTGCCTCTCAGGGTATATGCCGCCACCTCTTACCCTCCAGGAATGTCCTGGACGACAAGAGGGGAACGTCGGAAACCCAGGAAAACCAACGCCCGCCACTTTTTATCCTCCAGAGTGTCCTACGTCGACCACACCCTCCAGGGCGTCCAACGCTAACATAACGCTAACATAACGCTAACATAACGCTAACATAACATAATGTTTCGCTATGCGCCGAGCAATGCACACGTATTTGCCGACTTAATTATTTTAATTTAAAATAGTGAAATAATTCGTCAGCGTAGCACTGGCTGCGTTCGACTTGGTCCAAGATGGATACATCTTTCTTGGCCAACGATGTCCTCACGTTCCTTGAAGATAAACTAACCATCACAAACGAGGCCTCCATTATCTAGCTGTGTTCGACCTATTTCACGGTGGACGACATATGCAAGGCGAAGGCGCTGCTGAGTGAGTGGCTCAAGCTGAACGTGAAGTGTGTGCCCCATCGCACAGGGGACAAAAATTGCAAGAAAAGTCTGCAAGATATTATGAATATCCTGAAGGGGACGGATCACCAAAAAGTGCCAATATTCTTGAGGGCTACTCATAAAAAACTTCCCAACGAGCTCGACCAGCAGGATGTTACCCGGCTGCTAAGGGACGTCAAGACCTTGGAAATTAAGCTGGAAGAATTTCAACGTAAACTCGAACGCTCAGGAAAAACTATTGTTGACTTGCGTGCCGAAATGGATTTGTTGCTAAAGTCAGCAACTAGATCAGCTGAGACTTCCAGTCCTGCTGACAACCAAAATCGAGGTATGCGTGCCGCCGATGAATCATATACATCGGCTACAAGCGCCTCATCAGCAAATTCGCCCAACAACCGAACCGACCAGCATGCGCGCGCGCCCGCCGCCGCCGCGCCGCTCGACCCGCCCGGCGCCGCTGCGCCTGGCAAGATTGACACTGCTGACAAGGGTAAACATCGACGCCGGAACAACGCTAACCGGCCTCCTAAGCCGCTCGCTGCGTCAGCGACAAACAATAAGGGTATGGCTAAACTACCACTCGTTGAGCCAACCCTTAACAAGCCCTGTAACCAAGTAGATGCGGATGGGTATACTATGGTTCAGAAGTAAGTACAGAGAAAAAGCGGGGTTGTGAAACTATTTATGTATTACATAAACATGATATACATACATTCTATTACTCAAATACTTCAACTCTGATAAACTACTACACATACTTATTAATAGGCTAATACATATTATATTATGCAGATAAGAAAGAACACATCATTTTATAGTTCCAGATAGTTTAAAGGAGTGTTAGACAGTTAAGGAGATATATGAAGAAGTAGAGTAAGTAGAGGCGTAGAACTTAGACATACTTTGTAACACAGTAGTAGGCCCGACGCTACCCTTATCGTCTATGACGTCTCTGGAGGGTTGGAAATAGCATCAGTTACCTCGTATGGCATAAAGTAGCGTTGGACGTCCTGTAGGGTGGGAGGTAGAGTCGGACGCCCTGGAGTTAGCAATTAAAGAGAGATGCATAACTCACTTTTCCACTCCTTGTTCCTCGTCGGGAATGAAAAAAAAAGCCATAATACTAAACAAATCTAGGATTTCGCCGAAAATGCTAGGATTTTGGCCAAACATTGGATCAGCTTGGGACGAAGGCCGAAGGAAGTCTACAATTTTGCCATAATATGCCAGCTTTTGACATCGCACTGCGACATGTATACCGATGACCTATGCTTTCTTGCAGAATGCGCAGATGGCCTGCAACAACTGAAGACCGTTTCTCCCCAAGCATGCTGCAAATTCGATCTGAAGATCAGTGTCAAAAGATAGTATTCTTCTTCTTCTTATTCGAGTAGTACACCAAGTCGTTCAACAATTTGATGAAACCTAGAGTCAGAGTTTTCCAACCGCCTACTATAAGTAGCAGGCCTCTGACATTATTGTGTAACGACCGCCGTCTTAGTGATCAGATCATTCACAAAAGTGATTTCAATGGAAATACAAGGTCGTGAGATACTGAAAATTAAGTTTGGTGAACATATGATGACACAAGTTGAGAAGTTTCGATATTTAATGTGACCTTGATAATGAGATGAATAGCAGAATCAGTGTGGCAGCTGCAGTATTTAGGAAGCTGCTGATCAGAATTAAAAGTGGTCGGCATGGCCGAAATCAGCCGGAGAGAACATCATCCCTGTTGGTGACTATGGAATGGTTTTATTTCAAGTTGATATCTTAACGCGATCCCGAAAAAAGGGGTCTTGACAGACGCATAACCAAGTGACAAGTAATATAATATAATTCATAATATAACTATTCGTGTAGAATAGTTCATGGGTGTAGTTCAGTTTTTCCTTATAATGTATAACAACAAATACAACAGAACTTTTAGCACCGCAAAACGCAAAATGAGGTTTACAAATATACATTACATTTTCTTTTGCAAATTCTGCTCAGGCATCAATGTTGTCGGAATACATACATACATATATCACGCCTTTATCTCTTGTGGGGTAGGCAGAGCTTGTCAGAATTCAGCGTGTAATTTGTGAAAATTTGATAAACTGTAACATAAAAAGCATGTGTTTAGAATATTGTTGCCACTCGAAAGTGGACTATCGATTGTAAAACGATAGACAATCGATAGTATCGATATCCTGAACTATCGATACTATCGATAGTATTATCGTCAACAGTATTGCTTTATTTTGAATTATCAATACTTTTATTAGGCCTACCGATTGTATAGGCCTGAATAAATGAAAACTATCGATAGTAAAACCATCGGTAGTACGGCAACAATAGTTCAGAATTTACATAAAGCTTGTTCTATATTTTTTACTACATTTACCTTGCTGTTAAATATGTCTAAATAGCAGTAATTCTGTTTATCCGGCAACACTGGCCTGGTGAGCCTCTCAGCGCGCTGTCAACGTGACGGCGTCGTGGCGCGCCGCAACGACGCCGACGCTCGGTTTATCTGGTTCCCCATACAAACCCATACAAACCAGTCATTTGACAGCGACAACGACGCGCGTCGTTGTCGCTGTCGCTTGGTTTTTAAGCCCACCCTAAAACAACAACTACTTACCTACAAAGAAATAAAGAACAAAGAACAGTGCTTTTCCTTTGTTGAAGTTCTGCATCGCATGGCATGAAAATGTCGTAAATCGAATAACAATCATAGCAAACAATGCATGGCATGGAAATGTCATAAATCTGAATAACACCCAAACAATACGACTCAGTTACGGTTTGCCACAGTCCCGATTCGTCATTAAAAACTTCGTCCATACATACCGGGAGTAACAGAAAGGGTATAACAAGCCGAAAAGAGGTCAAAAAAAAATTGGACCTCCCATATTAAATCAATCAGCTGATCGGATGGGCACGTTAAACCGTCGGTCCCGGTTGCTGTCTATGATAGCGGTCGTTACACAACCATGTCAGAGGCCTGCTACTCAATAGGCGGTTGAAAAACTCTGACACCAGGGTTCATCGGGTCGTTGAACGACTCGGTGTCCCACACGAAAAAGAAAGAAAAAGCTGATCGGCGATTATGTATGGAAGGTCCAATCTCTTTTTCATATTTCGACCCATGTTCCATGGGGAAAGTTGTTCAGTTTCATGAGTACCTTGACCTCCTTTCGACTTGGTATAATGAGTCTCCGATTGGTCAATCTCAATAAATTCAGTTCGATGCTAAACGTAGTCGTCCCCCATTATACACCATAGGACAGGATCCATCATAGGACAGGCAGGATCACCATTATACAACATAGGACAGGATCTTACGTTTTAGCCATCTCGTCACCACCTTATTTAAGTAATCGGTCCATATGGCCATGTAACGCTACGCTTCCCGCGGCGCCTCATCACCGGCACGGTAATTCAATAAAAATTAAATCACAAGAAAAAATAAAAATTAGGTCACAGTCTTAAAATTTGTTTAGTTATTATGTTATCATGATTTTTTCTGTTTGTACTTATAAGCATTGGGTAAAATTGTCACAAATTGAGGACAAGATTTGTGAAAATAATAACTTTATTTTAACAGACTTCTGTAAAGTAGACAAAAGTGTGCTTTAAAATTTGATGAGAAGTCTCGTGGTTCTAAAATTTTTGCAAAATATTAATAAATAATGTTAACCTTAGGATTTCCCTGTCAGAACCAATTTACCACTTTACAACAACAGAAAGAGCTACTGCTGTAATTGATACGTTTGATTTTATCGTAGAGAAAATACTCATTACCATTAAAATTTAACCATATGTAGTTTAGCGACAAATTTACGTGTGTACCCATCATTACACTTCTTTTTTTAAAGAATGCTTTGTTACTCTTGTTTAAGTTGATTGAATTTAAGTTTTTCGTTTGTATGACGTTACGTTTCACCTTACTGTGTGGCAAACCGGCGCAGTGTCAATTCGGGACTACCTCAACAATACAATATTGGTCCTCACGTTCCACGTTTCATTACTTCCTTTCCCTCGCTGTTTCTCTCTGTTGTCTCCGAGTATGAAGAGTAATTATTTTTCTCGCTCGTATTTCTGCTTGTAGTTTTTCTATATCAACATAACAGCTAATTTATGTCTTTGTTTCTATCTATTGTAAACTTGGCGGAACGTCGGGCCGGAACGAGACGAAAGATGCGTCGGTCGAAGATTGTAAATTACTTATGTTATTTTATTTTATTACTGTAAGGCTGATGTCTGTTCTCTCTCGCTAATACTCTCTTCTCTTTTCGTGTGGGACACCGAGTCGTTCAACGACCCGATGGACCCTGGTGTCAGAGTTTTTCAACCGCCTATTGCAAGCAGCAGGCCTCTGACGTGGTTGTGTAACGACCGCCATCATAGACAGCAACCGGGACCGACGGCTTAACGTGCCCATCCGAAGCACGGAACCATCTTACTTGCGGACAATCAGGTGGTTCAGCCTGCAATGTCCTAACCAGACTGGGAACAAATTCACAAAGTGATAAATATCAACTTTGTGAGTGACCCCACCGGGAATTGAACCCGGAACCTTTGCGTGGCAGGCAGGCATACTACCCAAGCAGCAAAAAAGTCGAATAAGAATTGGTTTACTCAGCTTTTAATCGTATAAAAGCCGAGTAACCGTTCTCAAAACACCCATTTATCGTATAATAGCAGTTATCTCGACTATTTGGCAATATTTGCTAATGTGTGCTATAAGGACGTCGAATAAACGTTTATAACACTATGTTATAGCACTTTTACTCCACCTTTTATCAGATGCTGAATTAAAGTGGCTATAATACTCGTTATTCGACCGATTGATCTATAACAGTCGTGTAATAGCAGTAGAATAGCTGATTCTCTGAATAGGGCGCTTTTATACAGCCGTTATTCAGCATTCTTTTATGTATCTATAAAAGCTCTATAAATGCAATCGAATTGCTTATAGCAACATGGCTGCTGTTATTGCACGCTTATAGAGTAACTCGTATAATAGAAATCAAAATGTTTTTATAGGATCTGTAGTCATTTTAAGAGCTATTATACGATATTCACTCAGCTTAAAGTAGAATTGTAGAGTTTTGGGAAACATTAATAGCACAAGTCCGTCCATTTTGTCGGTCGATATCTTGAAGACGTTTTTCGTACAATTTTACTATCAAAATGGATAAAAACAAATGGAAAAAGTTGAAAAGAAGCGGCCATTTTCGAAAGAAAGTTAAAAAAACGTTGGAGCAGATGAAATATTCTGTAAAACTAATGCAGCCCAATTTAATTTCTGCTAGTAATGCTAGTGCACATCCAAGCGCGAGTCCGCCAGTTTTAAGTGGTTCCGTAGACGCAAGCAATGAAATCGTGATCGTGGACAGCATGGCATGAGCCGAGCTGGCTGGCCACCATGATCACGCGTGACATTGCAAACGTCTTGCATAAAGTTCGTACACTCACCAAAGGGTTGTAAAAATATTTAGTTACAGTAATAACACTCATCATTAGTAAAATGATCATAAACAGCAAAGTAAGAACAACCGCGACACCAAAAGATATTTATACATGCTTTATTTTATTTTCAGGTAGAACAAAGTGAAATCTTTTTCCGATTGAGTTATCGTTTGTACTAAGGCCACATCCGTTACATTTATCTGATAATATAATATATATAATGCGTTTCCTTCCAAGGCCAGCGCAATTGGCCAAGTTGTTTTAAATCATCTTTGTTAAGAAAGGTATCAACATCCAAGAATTCTGGCATTGTTTTATGAAATAAAATGTTCCTTGAAAATAAAAAATAAAATTTCATTTGTTTTTTGGTCTTGTACCAAAGGAACCCTAAATATTATCATGGCGACACCTTGTGCTATAAATGTGGTGACAAAGCACTCTTATTCGACTTTTAACGGAATAAGTGAGCTGTAACTGCAACTAGACTACCAATATGGACATTAGCTTATACAATTATTATTTAATATATATTTAATTTAATAAATTCGTCGTCAAATTTAAGAAAACAGGCGGCGCATGAATGTTTATGTAAAAATGCCTTTAGGTTTGTCAATAAAGCTTTTTGCGCATGATGTTTTGGAGTAACTACACGAATATTAAAAATCGACACATGTACTGGTGAATAACTAAATAAAATGACCTTTGAAACTTATTTAGTTTGCTTTACAAATATTTTTATACACCACAGCCTCGATCGTTGAGGAGATGAAAATGATCAGTAACTAGTTGTAAAAAAGCCTCCCTAAGATCTTTTACTGCACTTATTAGTCGAGTAAAAGCATTATGTTTGCTGTCATAGCACTAAAAAGGCGAATAAAAGCAATTCAGCTGCTATTATAGCACATTTAATCTGTATAAAGGCAAATCAATTGCGTTTATAGAACTAAATATCCCATATACGCATTTTGGTTGCTCTTATAGCACTCTTAGTGTTTTTTACCACGTTTACTCAACTCTTACAGCACCTTTTTGCTGCTTACTCAGCGCTTATTCTTCTTTTATAGGACTTTAGTCTGAATAATTTGCGCCTTTTTCGCGTCGAGTAAACGTTTACAGCGCTTTTACTCGACTGTTTTTAGAACTTTTATAGAACTTAAAGAGAAATAAGGAACGTGCTCTCGACCATTATAGCACGTCCAGTTGCTGCTTGGGTAACCACTGCGCCACATCGGCTGTCGCTAATACTTAAAAATGGATAATTTTATTTTTCCTTACAAAAAAGGTACGCCAACATCCTTTAAATGTAATATTACAACTTCTTAATTGTTAAAACATCAAACTCTGTTAAAACGACTCAAAAAAAATATTAAATTAAGGAGTTAACAATTTATGATAAGTAACTAAATGGTTCTTCGGATCATACATTTTTCGATATTTTATAAAAGAATACTTGGATTCCCGTTAATATTTGTACAATAAAAATGCGCCAAAGATCTGATAACACAGCTGGGGACATCGAGCAACTACCGTAGGCTGAGGAAAACCTAAATAACGATTTAAAAATAACTCAAACTTATTCATTAAAATCTATTTCCGTCTGCTTCACTTTTGACTAGAGCCCGGCAATTCCGGTGTGGGAAGTGGGCAAAACGGGTAATCTGTTTGTAATTACCAGCTCTCAAAGGCTCCCAGCGCGTGGCGGCGCGAGCAAGTGAAGAGGTGTCGCCGCCAGGAGGTAATTACCGAATTTGTAATTTAAACGAGTACTGAGTTTGTCACGGCTTTTCCTGTTTATGGGTTTGTGGGTAAAGAGCAATTTCCCTGGAAAAACAGGCTGCATATTCTTCCTCAGTTCAGCCACAGGATGTTAAAAAGTAACCTCAAATATTTTGAGGGTTGTAAAGTCCATCAAATTGAAGAATTATTTTTTGTTTTAATTAGAGACATGAAAAAACATTACATTTATATTCTTCATATTCCGAATCCAATTGTAAATTATTATTCTTTTACGTTTCTTTGTGAGTTTTAAAATGATCGTGACATATTACCTTACCAGTAACCTTGACAGCCGATGTGGCGCAGTGGTTAGTATGCCTGCCTGCCACGCAAAGGTTCCGGGTTCAATTCCCGGTGGGGTCACTCACAAAGTTGATATTTATCACTTTGTGAATTTGTTCCCAGTCTGGTTAGGACATTGCAGGCTGAACCACCTGATTGTCCGCAAGTAAGATGGTTCCGTGCTTCGGATGGGCACGTTAAGCCGTCGGTCCCGGTTGCTGTCTATGATGGTGGTCGTTACACAACCACGTCAGAGGCCTGCTGCTTGCAGTAGGAGGTTGAAAAACTCTGACACCAGGGTTCATCGGGTCGTTGAACGACTCGGTGTCCCACACGAAAAAAAAAAGAAACCAGTAACCCTGTACAATTAATACGAAGTATTTAGTAA
This sequence comes from Phthorimaea operculella, assembly GCA_024500475.1. Classification (NCBI taxonomy): domain Eukaryota; kingdom Metazoa; phylum Arthropoda; class Insecta; order Lepidoptera; family Gelechiidae; genus Phthorimaea; species Phthorimaea operculella. The sequence continues at coordinate 3,219,527 of JANFCV010000035.1, read as the reverse complement.
ACACTGCTCCGTGTGAATATTTGAAATGTAGCACAATACCTACAAAATCTACTTAGGTAAATCTAAATTCTAGTCTGGATTATCCGATATCCATTCGAAACCTCGCAAGGATAGAGCATATCAAGTACCTACATAGGTATCTGTATTTTGGAATTCTATCTAGGCCGAATATTGCATGATGTTGGGAGGTATACAGTCATAAAGGTACAGTGCTATTATGTGAATTTGAAAATAGCGAAATGTTTTTTTACTTAATTTATCAATGGTAAATTGATGCCAGCACTTTAATTCGGGTACTTTTAGACATAAATTTTACATATTATGAAAAATATCGATTATTTTCATCTTTTGGCAGGATTGGCTCTGGTAGACCTACGTCTTTCGACTTGTTTACGTGTCAGTTAACGTTCTCAAGTTAGCCTATTGTGGTACCTATAAGATAGATAGGCATTTCTGCAGTTGGCTTCTATTAATTGTAGGCCGTTTGAAATTAGCTGTAAAATTACTTATGTACGTTGGCTGAAGATTTGCCAGACCAGTATATAAAGAAGTTGCACAAACAAAGTGTAAATGGAGAGAATATTTGCAGAGAAGAACATTTTATGCCGTGTGGTGCCGGCTTAGAAAAGCATCACCCCATATCTTACCCGTGAGTGTCGTAAGAAGCAATTAAGGGATATTGCAATTATATTGTACTTCTAAAAAAATTACGAAACCTGGAATATTTTCTTAGGAAGTTGATCAGTTTCATAGTCTGAATACACCCTACAAGTATTCGGAGAGCTATCCCCTTCACCCTGTATTATTCCACCCTGTTAATTACTTGCCCAAAAAAACCTATTATTAAACCGTTTATTGTACACACGAAAAACACATAGGACAAATACATAAAGAACAATTGACAACAGGTCTACTTATTTCTAAAAAGAAATCTCTTCTAGTAGACCTAGGGTAGTGAGATGGCATAGAGTGAGGCAGATAAGGCGTGCACAATCAAATCAAATAAAATTTACTTTTATATAAACTACATACCTACATACAATACCTATCAATAATATATATAACTACATAGACCTACATAAACTAAATATATAGATACATATATATATACTTAAATGGATTACTAAGGAAGAGATAGGTAGTGCTCTTTAACTCGTCTTTTGAACACAGAGATAGTCGGACTATCGCGCACAGTGTGCGGAAGAGAGTTCCACAGCCTGGCTGCATGCACAGTAAATGAATAGGTATAGAAATCCGAATGATGAAGAGGAATAGTGAGAATCGTCCTGACATGGGAGCGACATGGCTTATCCAGGGGTCGTGAGAAGTGAAAGAGTTCCTTAAGATACGAAGGAGAAGAAGGGCTATTTAGAATATTAAAGAGAGAAGAAAGTACATGAGAGTTTCTTCGAAGTCTGATCGGAAGCCACTTGAGCTGTCTACGAAACTCAGAAACATGATCGTACTTGCGTAAACCAAATACGAAGCGGATGCATAAGTTTTGTAGACGCTCAAGTTTGTTCAGCAGTTCTTCGGTAACGTCTAAATAACAGCTATCTGCGTAGTCGAAAATAGGGAAGAGCAGTGTTTGAGCCAGAGTAATTTTAGTTTTCAAGGGCAGAAAGTTTTGGAGACGCTTAAGGGAATGGAAAGCGTAGAATACTCGTCTGCTGACATCATTGACCTGAGCCGTCCAGTTCAGGTTGCAGTCAAGTAGGACGCCAAGATTCTTTGCAGTTTTGGTGAAAGCAATAGATGTCCCATTGTAACGAATAGGTGGAATTGTAGTGTCATCTATTTGCCCGCGCATGTACGGGCTACCGATGATCATCAGCTGAGATTTGTTGGGGTTGACTACAAGCCCAAATGAATCCGCCCAGTCAGCTATATTCTGAAGGTCCCTATTAATGGCTTCCGTAGCGCTACCGATGTCAGCTACATTGAAATGTCGGTACTTAGGTTTCAATTCAATTCAATTTAATTTCGTTTGATTGATAGCCTAGATACTTTGTTTTATCTTCAAAAAGCTTTCGACAATAGAACGCATCCAGATACTTTTTTTATTATCTACAAAACAAAAAGAGAAAGACTGCATTATAGTAATTAAAAAGATTCTACTATAATCATAATCAACATTAATTTAATGAAAAATACTCGACCTAATCACAATTCAATAGCAAATCAAAGTTTAAAACTCTGACATCTGTTACGCATCATAACAAAATTGCATGAATCCACTTGCAAAATACTAAACTAAAAACATAATTTGGAAGATCTCATGCAGTTTAATCAGAGTATAGAAAAGTTTAGATGGAACCTTATGAACGACCAGGGCATAAGCAACATAAAATGATTGTTGCTAAAACTGCTAGCTCAAGTGTAACTAAATTCAGCTATGCACAGTACAGACAATTTAATTTATGTTTGTTATAATAATTCATTCAAGAAAAATGAGATTCAATTTGCCGAAAGCTTCGTTTCCATCTGAAATTAGTTTTTGTTGCTTCCTAAGTTGCTTCAGTCTAGATGTTACTAGCATTACCTCCATAAATAGTTTTTCTTGCATAGATCGCGCTGCATTAATTAGTTCAGTGCCTACACCTGTGCTACGCTACGATTGCTACGAGCTTCAGCTACGGCTACGACTCGTAGCACGTCTACGAATAGTTTTAATTATGCCCGCTAATTTCAGTATTTTCGTAGTTTACGTAGGCGCTATCTCCACTCGTGAGACGGTAGATGTGAGACGTCGTGAGACATGAGACTGTGACGTGGGACGACGCGACGTTCGTAACCGTTTCCATATAAAAAATATGAAACAGAAGAGACGCCCTGTATGTTTCGATGCCCAGCTGTAGAGCGGTGGACTGTGATGATTTTTAGGTTGCAGCTGGTCTCGATGTCGCTAAAACTACTAAATTAAACGAAGTTCTTGAAATTGATACGCCATTTATTTGCGTAGCCCATGGAATGAATACAGACAAACATAGATACATACACCCGTGAGACGCGCGTCATCGTCGAAAGTTGACGTTACCGTTATATCTTACAGTTCATATCTTACGTCTCATATATGATAATGAAAATAGGTAGTGCCATATAGGCCACGTTTTTATTCGGTGAAGGTGATTTCTTTAAGCTGTCATAAACGTGAGAATTTATCTTATTTAATTACTATTTATAAAATAAAGGATAGTAATCTGGTAAATCTACAGCTTCATAATAATTCTGTGAAAGATATACAAATACAACTATACCTACTCTTTTATGAGTATTAACGCAGGGTAAACTAGTCACAAAGATAATACAACTGTTTCAAAAGAAACTACATACGCGCGTGTCACATAATAAGTAAATGCATATGTTAACTGCATATTAACGTTGACATAAAATAAGCTACAAAGTTTATATTGCAGTCGTAAAGTTCGCCGTAATGAAGTATATCTTGGCAGTGGAAGTTGCACGTGGGTTGGAAATATAAAGGTGGCTTACACACATACCGAACAGTTTTGCGATTTCAGTTTTATTGGCAAAACTCTAGAAAACAAACAACGTAATTTATAAAAAAAAAACTAATTGATAATTTCAAATTTACATTTTGCGTATTAACGCCATTTGGCGCATTAGCGCCATTTTAAATTCACAATTCATTTTATAACAACGCCTCATCATATGTTAATATCCGTTTAGCCGGGGTTTAGCAATTGAGCCTGTGGCTAAAGGCGACCCGCGCTTTTGATTTTGTGCTATAGCCCTGTGGATTTATCTACTTGTCTACATACTTTCGATAAATTTCTAAGACTTGCGGGTATTAAAAATGCCGCATATCATAGCTGTCAGACATAGTCCGTCATTTAATTGCGAAAACCGGAACATCGAGCAGCATGTGTGCAATCCTCCTAAATAGGAGCTAGGAAAGTATAGCGATGATTAATATCGCAGCAGCGCAGTGAATATCTAAGTAGACGTATTATTACAAACTAGAAAACTTTCTTGTAATATAAATTATACTTAACTGAGACGATAGGCAGATGATTAAGAACCCCAGGAACACCTAGAAATGATAAACAAACGTCTTTTTGAAAGCTTGTTAGGAAAACTTAAAACAAGATATACCTATGTTAGGTTGACCCTCGATACTCTACAGGTTCGTTTTTTTTTTATTAAATATTATTCAGTGACACAGGTATCAGGAAACTCGCGGATTCATTATCAAATTCCTGTTTTAAGTAACATAAAGAAAAACAAAAAAGGAATCGGATAAGAAAGAACTTGGATAAAAAAAAAGATGAAACCTTAAATAAATTGACTCTTCTTGATAGTCTAAGCGGTTACGGTCAAATATCACCCGGAAGCTGTTTTGCCGGCACAGTTGTGTAGCGCTTTCATTTGATACCCCACACGATAGGCTCCAAAAGAATTATTTTTTTAGTGCCATACAAAAAAACGAAGGTCCGCCATCTTGAAATCCAGTGGATGAATTTTTCATTTCCTCGGATTTCACATTCACAATGGTCCCTAGTATCGCTGAGCAAAGCGGCATCAACTGTGCCGGCAAAACAGTATTTTTTTGCTAAGGACCATGAATATGAGATAAAAACCAATTTCCTTTAAAATATAATAAGTAGTACCTAGATAGGTACGCAATAAATAAGCAGATCTTTTAAAAAACAAAAACCCGACTGCGGTAATTTCAAAGTTTTATTTTGTGATAAAAATCCGCCATCTTGAATTAATATTTTTTTTATACAGCCAGTGTCACTTGCGTTTCGGCTGGATGGAACCCTACAGCATAATATACAGGGTGTTAATTTAAATTCGTGCCATAACTTCAGGGTAGGTTAAGTATCGATTAAGGATGCCGTAAAAAATATTGAAAATAATCCCAGTCAATTTTTTTTTATTTAGGTAAACCTTTTTTTTTCTGAAAAAATATTTTTGACACTGTTGTTGTTAAGAAAGTGCCCATACAAGTACTTTCGTCTAAACAACTTTGATATTGAACGAATTTCGGCTGAGATATCTATAGGCATTTGAATCAAATGTCCGCCAATAAAAAAAAATGTGGTTGGGATTTTTTTCAGTATTTTTTACGGCATCCTTTATCGCTACTAAACCTACCCTAAAGCTATGGCACGCATTTAAATTAACACCCTGTATAAACATCCTTTAGTGTCTCGACACACTACGACCGAAATAACGCGACGGAATTTGGCGCAATTACGCCAGCATTGTTATTTGCATTACGGATGACACACTTCAGTCGAAATACGTATAGTATGTCAATCCGAAGTAATTCAGCGTGATAATATGTACGTAATTTCGGCGCGTCCTCCCAACCGAAAAAACCGAATACTGACGGAACGGAATTCAGCCGCCGAATTTCGGTCGCGTAATTATGGTCGTCGTGTGTCTTGTCTACACACATAGGCTCCGCGGCGTACTGTAAAAACGTAAGCAGTGCTCCCTAGATACAGACGTCAAAGTATTCAACAGCGCTGTCACTAGCGTTTTGCTACTGATAGACAGAGGTTTTGTGCAGACTACTGAAAACTGTTCTAACTTTTTATATAAAGCTTGCGTATATAGGATGGAATTTTATTAGTGGCGGATCCATTAAGGGTGTGTTCTGTCCATGAAACTGAACAACTTTCCCCAAGGAACATAGGTCGAAATACGAAAAAAAAATTGGTCTTCCCATACTAAGTGTGTTGGCCGGCCTGGTCAATTTTGTATGGGAGGCCCAATTTGTTTTTTCATATTTCGACCTATGTTCCTTGGGAAAAGTTGTTCAGTTTCATTGACAGAACACACCCTTAACGGATCCGCCACTGATAAAATTGCACCCTATATATACCCTAAGATACATACCCACATCTATACAAACATACATACTGCCAAAAATCATAACCGTCCTTCTGAGGCAGTCGGTTAAAAATAGGATGAATCCCTTAATAAATTGGCACTTCTTGAAATTCTAATAATGAAAACTCTTGAGATAAAAACCAATTTTCTTTAAAAAGAGTGAGTAGTAGGTAGATACGAAATAAATAAATGCCACTTGAAATGTTGTTTGTTGACTTTAATTTGTATTTCCACTTTAAAACATTTTCGTGAATATTTATCACTGTTACTTAAAGTACACCTATCACAATTTATTATTGTTTCTTAGTCGTACCCGAGTCGTACTAAGTACGTTGTGCCTAATGGAAAGTAACTTGACTCTCTTTGTCTTGAGCTAGATAGCTATTAAGAAACATTAACATAGAGCTATATATTGTGAGCTCGTCATCCACAAGTTTCTATTTATACTTTTTACACTCATTTAATTACGAAAAATAATTTTTGGTATTTTTTTCATTCCAAATAAACGATGTCCATTTATTTACTTCTTCTGCTGATTTCGTGCCAGCAGTTTATTATATTTTTTTACCATCCGGCTAATCAGTAACGAACTCCAGTCGGCGGCGTTGGTTGTTTTCTCCTCAACTACGTGATTCGAATGTCCAAAGTTCAGGAATGCTATTTTCGGAAGCGCTCTTTGCTGACTAGATCCTGGTTTGTTTACTGTTTACATAGGTTAATAGTGAAAAATTATGTGTTGTCATGTCAGTCCTACAGACTTCATAAAAAATATTGTGTTAATTGTCAATCATTCCTGTAACAATAAAACGTAAAAATGCATGTTCAGTCTAACAACATTAAATGGTTTATACCTTGTATTCGTAGGCCTAACATTTCAGCCAAAGTTCTGACAACATGGAAAGTTCAAAAAGCCCGATAACGTGAACGTTTGTTCTGTAAGTAAAGTTGGAGTCACACAAGACTGCTAACTATTTGAGCGGGAGCATCCAGCGGTACGCCGCTGTACCCCGCCCATTACGAATTTCGTAGCCGCGAGTTTGACATAGTTTACAACAGCTTCAGCTCAACCTATAGAGATACCTATCTACCAAAACACCGATGAAATTTTTCATTTAAGTAGATATTGCTCCTAATTTTGGACACCCACGTAGGTAGGTAACAACTGAAATGGCAGTGCCAAATACGTTGTTGCAAATACACTATACAAAAACTGAAAATGTTTTTAAATTAGGTACAAACTTAACTTTGATTTAAACATGGAGTAACAAACTAAACAACTTTCCACATGGACCACGTCGAAATATGAAAAAAAAAACAGGCCTCTAAAAAAAAACGCCGATCGGCTGATTGGTTTTAGCTATGCTATGAGAAGTCCAAATTTTTATTTTCCTATTTCGACCCACTTTTAGTTTCTCCCTAGGTATAGATTTTGTATCCAAGGCTACTAGTAAATCAAACTGTTAAAATATGGCATACGCTACTCATGACTCAATACTGAAACCTATTTGGCGTGAGTGCCTATTTTGCATATTTGGTAAGCAGATTGTGCTGGAGCGGAATTAATCGAGAATAGGATTAGCTTCATTTGAAAGTCAGTGGGCATTACGGAACCATCCGTTTCAGACCGAATTTGAATTTAATATTATCTTATGAAGAGGTATTTTTAAAATATCGAGGGCTGTTTTTCCTTTTTATTAAAATATTTTGTACCTAAGAGATACAGAAAAATGTTTTGTACCTAATTATTTTTGGTCATATAAAGTAGGTAAAGTCAGTCTATTCTTAATCAGCTGTGTGGTGCCGGCTTAGTATGGCATTACCCCATATATTTCCACCGGGTGTCGTCAAAAGCACCTTAGGGATCCTGTCACTATGGTGATATACAGTCAGATATACAGAACGACTCTCTAACTTTTGTCGGACGACGAGGTGAAACAGCCGTTTTTACAGCCGTTAGCGCTCTGCCTACCCCGCAAGGGATATAGGCGTGATATATGTAAATGTATGTATCGTCTTAATCATCATCAATCATACATTTTCATTAAAAGACAAGAAGTTTTCTCGCAATGTTGAGTATGCAATATCTATATATATGTCGCAGTACGATGGCAGAATCAGGTTTTTGGCCAAAAACCTAGGTTTTTGGCCAAAAGCCGGCATATGGCAAAATCGTAGACTTCGTTCGGCCATCGTCCTAAACTAATCCAGGTTTTTGGCCAAAAACCTAGGATTTTGGCCAAAAAACTAATCCAGGTTTTTGGCCGAAATCCTAGATTTATTTAGTATCATGGCTTTTTTTGCATTTCGGGGGAACTTCTTCTTCTACGAGTGGTACACCAAGTCGCCCAACGACCCGATGAACCCCGGTGTTAGAGTTTTTAAACCGCCTACTGCAAGAAGCAGGCCTCTAATAAGGTTGTGTACCTAACGACCGCCGTCTAAGTGATCATAAAGAGCAATCGGGACCGACGGCTTAACGTGCCCGTGTAGTTCGGGCATACACCTCTAAAGGCAGGAGGTAGCATTGGACGTTCTGGAGGGCGTGGGTAGCGTCGGACACTCTGGAGGATATAAGATGACGAGCGTTGGATTTTCTGGGGGTCCGACGCTACCTCCTGGTCTCCAGGGCGTCCAACGCTACCACCAATCCTCTAGAGCGTTCAGTGGTACGTCTTGCACTTATGGTGTCTGATGCTCCCCCCTGTCCTTCAGGGAATCCGAGGCAATCCTGCTGTTCAGATTGTCTGATGTTACCCCCCGTCCTTCAGGAAGTCCATTTACGGTGTCCAAGTCTACCCTCAAAATTTCAGAGGGAGGTGCATAAATTACCTCTCCACTCCTCGTTCCCCCGAACCACACGGGCACGGTAAGCCGTAGGTCCCGATTGCTCTCTATGATCACTTAGACGGCGGTCGTTACACAACCATGTTAGAGGCCTGCTACTTGCAGTAGGCGGTTGAAAACTCTGACACCAGGGTCCATCGGCTCGTTAGGTGACTTGGTGTACCACTCGAAGACGAAGAAGTTCCCCCGAAATGCAAAAAAAGCCATAATACTAAACAAATCTAGGATTTCGGCCAAAATCCTAGTTTTTTGGCCAAAATCCTAGGTTTTTGGCCAAAAACCTGGATAAGCTTAGGACGATGACCGAAGGAAGTCTACCATTCTGCCATATGCCGGCTTTTGGCCAAAAACCTAGGTTTTTGGCCAAAAACCTAATTCTGCCATCGTACTGCGACATATACATATAATAAAGTTGTAGAGGGTCGAAAGTCTGTACATAGAAGATTTTCGAAAAAAAACTGTTTGGTGATACTTAAAATTGATAACAGAACACGTTTCAGCAATTTTTAGATTTTTTTTCTGTTTATCTGTTTATTTGTTTATTTGTTTATCTGTTTGTATGTGAAAGCATCACGCAAAAACGACTGAACCGATTTTGATGCAAATTATACCAAAAAGTCGGGAAAATTACCGACCAGGTTATAGACTAAAAAAATTCGACCCCTAAAAGGGGGGGTTGCCACTATACTTGAAATAAGTTTGCACGTAAATCGATATTGCGTGCGTTGCGTGCGGTAGAGGAATAAGTTACTATAAGATGTAAAAAAAACTACTCAAACTATTCCAAGGGGTGAACCAGTCCATGAAACTGAACAACTTTCCCCAAGGAACATAGGTCAAATAATGAAAAAAAAATTCCTTCCCTTCCCTACAAATTTAACTTGGTCGGCTATCGAGACGGCTGGAGCATTTTGTATGGGAGGTCCAATTATTTTTTCCTACAGTAGGTAAAAAAATAACTGCACGTATTTTACGACTAAGCCAGTCCATGAAACTGAACAACTTTTCCTAAGAAACATAGGTCGAAATACGAATAAAAATTTGGCCCTCCCATTCAAACTGAACCTTCCGGCCAGAACATGTTGTATAGGAGGTCCAAATTCTTTTTTCATATTTCGACCTATGTTCCCTGGGGAAAGTTGTTCAGTTTCATGGACTGGTTCACTCCTTAAAATATTTGCAGTAAATTTTTTTACTCCTTATACAGGGTGTTAGGGACGGTGTGACGAAAACTTTGCTGGCATGATCAGACCATCAAACTGAACAACTTTTACTATGGAGCCAATGGTGGGAAACGAAAATAATTTTTCGACCTCCCATACAAAGTCAGACAGCTGATCGTAAATTTTGTATGGGAGGTCAGAAAATTTTTTCGTTTTCCACCATTGGCTCCATAGTTGTTCAGTTTGATGGCCTGAGCACGCCTGCTAAGTTTTCGTTACACCGTCCCTAACACCCCGTATTTTGAACTACCTATGTTTCTTGGGGAAAGTTGTTTTCATCCTATCTATTCGAAAAGAACGCGCCGCAAAGTTCTTTTATTTGCACTTTTTAAATAAAGAACTCAACAAATGCGAATAAAACAACTTTGAATTTAGAACATCTTGATGTTTAGTCAGCGCCAAAGAAATAGAACGCAAATATTGTTCGAATAAAGGCTGTATGGGACGACGGCCCATAGTCGCGCGTCCCCAATAAAACTAAAAAAAAGATACGCGCGAATTACAGTCCGTAATTTTCACCAAAAATTACACGTATGTTAGAATTTTATTTAACTTTTTGAAAAATTAGTTTAAGTGACAGTGAAAGTATAACATTGCAATAAAATATGAGTCGCCTTTTATTTTCTCATAGAGGGTGATGAAAAGTAGAGTGAATTACTCGGACGCAAAATATATTTTGGCTTCGGGGAATCTACTCTAGAATCCCTTACTTCGCTCTGAATTCAAAAAAGCGCCCTCGCCGTAGAAGTGTTGTTTTGCGCCCTTATGATATCTACTAAAAGTTTCTTGAACTGGTTCACCCCTTACAATATATTTGCAGTTTTTTTTTACTCCCATATTGGAGTTGAGATTCGAACACGTACCAACATAATAGTAAAGCAAAATAAAAAACCAGCCAAGAGCGTGTCAGACACGCCCACAAATAGGGTTTGTAGTCAATGTTAAATATCAGCGTTACGAAGTTACCTAATTTCGTTGCTGGTTTGTTTGCAGTAGTAAGTATGCTTACGAACCACAAATTAAAAAACTTTTATTTTGCTTAAAACTTGCGTGGATACAGTATCCGATATAGTTTTTATGGTAACTTCAGACTAAGAAATATTTTTCGATCGATTGAAAATGACGAAGTTATGAGGGCGGAGCGTACAGTTAGTTTGTGTCTTAAATGGGTAGGTGGATTTGCTGGCGATAGTACAGAAATCTGTATATGTACATGTATTAAAACTGTTACAGGTCGGTGTCAAGTACCCCTGCAATAGTTTTCAAAAGAACATTTCGATAGCGTGTCTTAGAAACAGCTACAAAAAAATATGTACAGCTTGATGGGCCGCTCCTGCAGGCCTATCACTTTTGGTAGGTAGTAGTAGGACCTAAATAAATATCAAGTATACATACCTATTACCTACACAACTATTTAATAAGAAAACAAAAACAGAAGTGAAATAAGTAAGTAGAAGAAATAGAAAGAAACAAGCATCCTTCGACATGGGTCAACTCGGATTTGCTCCTTCACATAAAAATAATAAAAGAACACCGGTGTTGGTACTGTAGCCAACTACCTATATCATCAAGATGTACCTAACTCAGGCGCTCAGACTTTTAAACAGGAGGGATCGAAGTGGGCTTTCCCCTTCAAAGTCAAGTAACAAACTCACATCGGCGGAAGTCTGGGGTTTCTTCAGGTTATTCCATCATCATCGTCATCACCATTATCTTTGCATGCCCTAATCGTACAAATCACGCATAAAATAATAACCATGAGACAAACATCGAAAATGAAAACGTACCATTATGTGTAAAAATTGTGCATGAATAACTCAAAAATTAAGCGATGTTTTTAGATGTTTGGTATGGTGGAAGATAAACGTTCTGATCATATTTTATGATTAGTGAGAACCTTTATCAGCACTGGAGGTACTCTCTGTCTACCTACGTGACGGAACACCATGAACTCGGCAAAATATTAAAGGGCGCCACACACCACCCACCCGTATGCGTGACGTGCAAGTTATCACGAGCATAGAGATGACGTTGTATCGTCTGGGATTGTATGAGGCATCGCACACCGTGCTACTCGCGTGATTACGTGCACGCATACATAGGCAGGCCTCTCATACAATCCCATACGATACAACGTCATCTCTACGCGCGTGATGACGTGCACGTCAAGCATACGCGCCCTGTGTGTGACGCCCTTAAGAGATACGAAAATGTCTGTATTGAAAAATTTGTTTAGCATGATGTGCCGCTTCTGTCGGCCCAAAAACTTCTCTTGGCGAAACGAAGTTTGCGGGCACCAGCTAGTAGCTAATAATCATATAAAAAGATCTTAAACTCCCTAAGATCAAAGCTAGGAAAACCAAATTGAATTCTGAAAAATAGATACCTTAGATAAGTATGAATAGCTTTTATATACAGAAATATAATGTTTGATGTGTCTGGAAAGATGGACCAACACCATATTTTCCACAAAAAACATAACACCGCAAATAAGGAAAAACGATACAACATAAATATTATTTATGGGATAACGTTCTTTTGAGTCCATTTACAACGACATGGAATAGCACTGAACACATTATGAGGAAAGAAATGGTTGCAATTCATATTCTTACATCATTTTAAAACGAATCACACTGTTCTAAACCTTCTAAAGTATCTTTTTACCTTCTATTGAAATTATGTAGATGTTAGTAGATTAAATTGAAGAAAGTACTAGAAGTGTACTTACAAACAATTAAGGAACAACACAAGTAGGTAAATAAATTACTGGTATCATCAATTGAATTGCACTACTACCTACACTACACCATTGCCGTGTATAGCATCACCCATATCTTTCCCGTGGGTGTTGTGAGAAAAGAAGCAACTAGAGTGCCGTCATCCGAATAGGCCATATTTGACGTCTGTCAAAATCATATTAATGCTATGACATAAGGTCTATTTTTCTTTGTTGACATGTTTCCTAGTATGGGTTTGACAGACGTCAAATATGGCCTATTCGGATGACGGCACTCTAAGGGATTTGAGAGTTGATGTTTATTGCAATTTTAGGCGACATGCTGACCTGTCACTGTTGTGTACACAGTCATATGTTATGATGAATGACTCTCAAAATTTTGTCAGACGTGGTGTGAATGACCGACCGTATTTACAGCCGTTTACGCTTTGCCTACCCCGCAAGGGGTATAGGCGTGATATATGTATGTACTACCTACACGGCCTCTAAGATCGTATGGCATTATGTAGGTAAAGCTTTAATGAAAATTTCAAGCTAGAGTTTATACTTGCAATTGTCGGCGCTTGGTGAAACTCCATTGTTATGATTTTTGCGAAACCGGTTTCGGGAAACCGGTTGGGACCAAATATAATTTTGTGAAACGAGTACGAGCTAGGTTTACCAAAACTTTACCACTGCAAGTTTAGCACTCAAATTGAAATGAAACTCACTTGTCGTCTCTCGCGCCATCTATGTAAAAAGAGAATTAATAGGTACAAGTAGGTACTACCGGGAGTAACGGAAAGGGTATAACAAGCCGAAAGGAGGTCAAGGTACTCATGAAACTGAACAACTTTCCCCATGGAACATGGGTCGAAATATAAAAAAAATTTGGACCTCCCATACAAAATCGCCGATTAGCTAATTGATTTACTTGCTAAAAATAATTGGACCTCCCATAGCAAGTAAATCAATTAGCTAATCGGCGATTTTGTATGGGAGGTCCAAATTTTTTTTATATTTCGACCCATGTTCCATGGGGAAAGTTGTTCAGTTTCATGAGTACCTTGACCTCCTTTCGACTTGTTATACCCTTTCTGTTACTCCCGGTAGTATATGTAAAAGGCCACATCGGCCGGTGTCCATTAACTAATGGCACCTCGGTCTACAAACAGCCTCTTGAGCTTGATAGTCTAGTAACTAACGTCAATAGCTGGTTATAACTATTCGGATTGACCCATGAAGCTGAAAATCGGCATGTAGGTACTTCTTGACCTCCTGATCAAAATTAGACATGGAGCCCAGCGGGCAACACCCCCCTTAACCTTTTACCGCCCCCCCTCTTTTACAAGGCGCAACTTTTGAAGTAATGGACTTGGAGGGTAGTTTTTAATTTATATCGTGCGTGACATCTCACTTGAAGCTTATTGTGCACTCAAAATTACCCTTTAAGCACCCCGGGGGGCCCAAAAGCCCCAAAAGTGGGGTGTCCCGTCCTTGTATGAGATTTTCTTATTTTCAAGCCATCGATCCCCAAGCGGTATCAAAAGTTGCGGAATTAGACACAGATTGCAAAAAACTTAAAATATCTTTAAATAATATTTATCTTTAGGGCTTTGCCGAACATTAAAAAACAATAATATGTTGGTTTCGTAGTCACAACACTTTAACGATCGATAGAGCCCTAAAGATAAATATTATTTAAAGATATATTAGGTTTTTTACAATCTGTGTCTAATTACGCAACTTTTGATACCTCTTGGGAGACGATAGCTTGAAAATAAAAAAATCTCATATAAGAACGGGACACCCCAATTTTCGGGCTTTTGGGCCCCCCGGGGGGCCCAAAGGGTAATTTTGAGGGCACAATAAGCTTCAAGTGAGATGTCACGCACGATACGAAATAAAAACTACCCTCCAAGTCAAATACTTCAAAAGTTACGCCTTGTAAAGGAGGGGGGGTGGTAAAAGGTTAAGGGGTGTGGTGCCCGCATGGCTCCATGTCAAATTTTGATCAGGAGGTCAAGAAGTACCTACATGCCGATTTTCAGCTTCATGAATCAATCCGAATAGCTGTGACGTTAGTTACTAGACTATGACACGCAGCTTCTCTTTACATCACAAGTTTCACAGTTTTGTTTTAGAGCTTAGACAGTTCCACGGCTGAACTGAAAAATCTTTGATGATAAGGTTAACATGGAGATTCATTACTAATTGAATCACCTTATTCATGTAGTTTTACCCAACTGCCCAACTGCCCGACGGAGCGTTATGTTTTTCGAGAGTACGTAGATTATGTATGTATAATTCAAGAGTGAAGACAATGTATAACATGTGGCTGCCATCATATTGCGCGCGGACATTATGTATGTATATATGTGGACCAATATTTTCTTTTTCACGGGCTACAGCCTAAACTGCTTGACGGATCTCAACATCCGTGTGTGAGGGTTTTGTCTTAGCGGCACCAGTGCAGTGACACCATTTTTATAAAAATTATAAGCAGGGGATTTTAAACGTAAAATATAACTTTGAAATTAATGCACTCGGGTTTCTGTCTTAAGTTTTTTTTTTGTTATTTCTCAGTTTTTTATACTTTGAATTATTTTTGTGATCCAAAGAAGTAAAAACCTAAGTACAGGTACCTACATAAAGGGTACTAAAGGTTTCACTACAACTACAATAAAACACCCAAAAATACGATAATCTGACCTTGTTATTTACGTTTCGGGTCGGGTTACCGCGTTGCTCTGAAAAGCTTAAATTATTAATTAATGTATACTCTTTGATCTTTTAAGGGCTGTAGAACAATTATCTAATATTGTTTCATTTTGTCTAAAATCCTCTTCTCTCAAGACAAACCTCTGTAAGTGACGTTTCAATATGAAGGTATCTATTTTGAGAGTAATATCTTATCCATTTTATTTAATTGATTAAATTCATACCTTCTTCTCTTCACTCAATGAAAACCAATAATGGTCTCACATTATTTTGTAGGCGCAAAAGATGGCGTGTGATGCCGGCTTAGAATAGTATTGCCCCATTTGCTTCCTGTGGGTGTCGTAAGAAGCGACTAATGGACTCGAGGGTTTCATGTGAATTGCAATTTTAAGCGACAGGCTACCAACATGTCGCTATAGTGATACATGAATACAGCTAAAACTGCCCTCAACTATTTGTCAGACGTGGCGATAACGACTGTATTTTTACGAAGTTGACGCTCTGCCTACCCCGCGAGGGAGGCTTGAGTTATGTATGTATGTAAAACAGAGATCGTATTATATGTACCTGTCTAGTGTGTACTATACTATCGGCATAGTAAGGTCGGTAAAAACAAAACAGATAGAGCAATATGAAATACTACTACACACGAGAGATGCATGGAAGCCAGACAATAATTCACGAGTGCTAGCACCAGTAGCGGGCTATTGAATTTGTCAGCGATACAAACAAAAAAACTGAAACTAGATTTATCGAGAGCAACTGAAACGAGTTTTGATTGGCATCGAGTTTCCTCCATCGCTGTGATCGGATTAGGCCCGCACGAGTGGAAGCGTTGCTTTGCTGCGAAAATACGATGAAATCGGCCTAAGATATATAAGTACTTGTGTTTGTTGGTGTTTTTGACCTCGTTCGTGTTTAGTGAGTAAGCCGTAAAGCAAGTAGACCGTAATTCAGGCCGGTTTTCCGCAGCAAAAAAGGGATTGCGCTTCTGGTTTACAATTTTAGGTGTGCATATCTAGTTATGCGCTCGCCAACCTACCTGCGATACTCCAATAAAGGTTTCCCATTACCAGCAGTTGAGTTGCATATTGGAGTTGATGATAAAAAACACAAGCAGAAAATGTTCCTAAATTCAATCATACAAATTCGTGTCACGATAGATTGTTTTTGGTATCCAGAAGTTTGCACACTGAGATAAAATTATATTACCTTGCAGAAGTGCCTAGACTAAGTATTATCAACTTGTATTTACTGTGAGTGTGCACTGTAAACGAATTCATAAAACATTATTGCTTTAAGGGTATACTCACGGCACACCTTATTAAATTACCTCGCTTGCTTTTACCTAATGCTTTCATGTTGGTATACGTATCTCAACATAAATAGAACTATTGAGGTAAATTGTGTTGAGGCAGAATATTCGTCGGAAAATCGTAGTAGATTTTTATATTGTTACGCAAATATGATAGGGCTTTTAGCGAGTAAGCAAATCAAGTTTATTTTTTAAACACAATCATCCTTATAGTCGTTTAAAAAGACATCAAAATAAAATAAAATATATATAAAAAAAGGGCTCACTAGATCTATATTTAGGTATGGCTTTCCCCGCAAAAAGATATCAGATCTCGAGTTTCTAATTCTAACTATATTTACACTTCTTTACTTTTCCTATCCATCTTTCACTAACTCTACGTCTCAATAAAAATGTTCGGCTTGGTCGGTTCGCTAGGGTATGAAATCACTTTGGTATCATTATCACTTTAAACGCCAAAGCTTTCCTTTACCAAGATACCACACCTTTCCTTTTATGATAAAAACATATATCTGCTATGTTCTGTTATCCACGGCTTCTGTTCTGTACAGCGAGCGTAGTAATCTCAATTCTCGAAGTTTGAAGTAAACGTTTAGATAGGACCTCGCTCGGAAGATGTACTGTGCACTTGGTCTGGCTTCGTCTTGCCATCTAATCAAAACACCCGCCAAGTTTGCAGATTGAATTCTGCGTTGTTTGAAGAAATAGTAACCTCAGTCCGAAGTCGAATAAACCTACCACAATCCAGAAAAGTTCCCGCGTAAGCCATACAAATTTTCAAAAAAGAGAGAGAATGCCGCGCGATTTTGGCATTAAGTAATTCAATTGCATAATTTCGCAGACAACGATTCAACCACGGTAGCAGAGTTGGTAGAGGTGTCGAAACTAATAGCGAAAGTTCAAAATTTTGCAATTTTTCTACATAATTTTAACCTAGTAAGTCTTTTTTGAAACAGAACCTACTTTTGAAACGAGCTTATACTCTTCAAGAGGTACTAAAGATATTACATCCTGTAATGTATTCTTTTCCCAATAATTCCATATATTTTTGCTCATGTTACAGTCAAATGTGGAAAGCATAATGGAATTCAATTTTGTAGCAGATGGTAGGTAATGATATTGTTTGCATCACAGCAAAATATGTAAAGTGGAGTTGTCTACCTGAAACATTGCTCGTTTTGTGTTCTGATAGTAACGGCGAATATTCCCGTGTAGACTTCCATTACAGTTTCTCTTCCACTGACATATTTTAAGCGTGTTTAAAATCAGCAATGGATTAGCGATACCCACGAAGTTACTTCATGTTTCCTGCTGCCGCGAGTTACATGGTTCAGCACATGATAGATGCAGTTTCGTTCAATGTATGTGTATTGTATATGCACCACCCGTATCAGTGATTCTATTACCTACACGTGTCACTGAATATAAATAGGGCCTTGTTGAACAATACGGTGGCTTTACTGTAACATTTTAGACTACGTTTTAGCTTTAACTGCTGTTTGTCACGCTAACTTCCTTTCAACCTGCAGACCAGGAATTTAGAGTACCTGAGCCTAGTTTTTTGCAGCCTATAAGAATTCGCCTAGCTAAGAATATCTTATTAAAATACAGTAAATACTTAGCAAGTACAACAGGCTTGCAAATGCTATCTATTTTTAATTCAGCTAACACGTAAGGAATTTAAAACCAAAAGGCCACATGAATATGGCTCTGAATAAGAATATCTTCATCCAAGGATAGATCATAATAAAATGATGTAACTGTTTATATAGCAGAAATATGCTACGGTAGGTATACCGAGAGAGCGAAAGGGAACAGAACAATTTGAATTGTAAATTGGATGACGTCGCAGTCAAGAACCTACACCAAAGACCTACACATACAATAAAAAAAATATATTTTTATTTATGCCTCAACGATTTCAATTTCTGTATTTCAGTATCGTTTGTATTTTCATCGCCGTATTATTTGTTATGATGACTTGTTTTCTTTTTGATTTTTATATGTACTTACCTATTTGCAAAACTATTACTTCTTATTATTACAATCTTTAGAGCTCCTTCTGTCCATCATATGTCGTATTCAACATCATATCCATCATGCCAGGATCGCATTTGAGTGCTAACACTTTAAAATAAGTACCTACCTTCTTACTTATTTATTATTTTATGAGAAGCATTTTAGGCCAAATATGTAAAGTTTTAAGATTAACACAAAATGTATTCGTTTCAAAATACGTTCTAATGTATCGTTTAACCTCTGCTTTCAGTCATTCTCATCTTCATGTTCGGTTTGCAAACAGTAGGTACTCCGAAAGCTTGTCAGATAGGTACAGTGATAGTTATAAGCGGATATAGGCACGCTGAAGTTATGCACTTTTAAAATCGTTTACGCGTTGTGTTTACATCTTATACACACACATGCAAAACAATGCGCGCTCCTCGATACTCACTCTTAATACAACCGCTTTAAATTCAAAACCACAGAACAATCGCTACAATAACCGGTGGCGTTAATGCTATATGTCGCAGCGATGTTAATCAAACCAGGTTTTTGACCAAAAACCAAAGACCAGTAGATAACAAAGGTAAAATTCAATTTTATCATAAACATTAATTTGTTTTAGGATTTTGATCAAAAATCTATAACAATATAGGTTTCTGATGATGAACCTGAAGTAGTTTCGGATTAAATATGGTAAAGTTATTGCCAAAAACATTAATATAATGTAGTCATAATAATATGCTGGTCTTTGATTAAGAACTTGATTAGGATTATGATAAAAAATTTGGCAAAACTTATGTTAAAATTTTATTATCTCAAGCGTCTAGCTTTTTGGACAAAAACCTAGTTTTATCAAAAACTACGACATAGAATGACGCTGAACGCTGCACAATGCTGCCCATTCCCTGGATTCGGCCCTTGGATACCCTCGGGTAGAAATAGAGTGATGTTATTTTAAGCCGTGAAAGTAACATAATTTCAAAATAAAAAATAAAAATAATTAAAATGTTTAAAGAAAGCTTAAAAATCCTCAGAGGTCAATCATTATTTTATATAGTGGAAGGTCAAGGTG
Source organism: Phthorimaea operculella (assembly GCA_024500475.1). Taxonomy (NCBI): domain Eukaryota; kingdom Metazoa; phylum Arthropoda; class Insecta; order Lepidoptera; family Gelechiidae; genus Phthorimaea; species Phthorimaea operculella. The sequence goes on along the minus strand of JANFCV010000035.1, from coordinate 3,199,764 downwards.
GAAAATTTCACATAACACGTGTCTTTAGTTTAATTACGATAAAAATACTTAAAAAAAGTTCAAATAAAAAAGAATCTACCCATGAGGATACGAACCATGACATCCCTGATTGTTAGGCCACTGTCTTTACCAATGCGCTATCCGTACATTTAACACGGAGTGCGAAATTTTGTTACCCATTTCACTATTAGTCATTATTGGAACGTGCTTGATTAGTCATCTTATTCTTTTGCTCTCTCTTTTCGTGTGGGACACCGAGTCGTTCAACGACCCGATGAACCCTGGTGTCAGAGTTTTTCAACCGCCTACCGCAAAGCAGGCCTCTGACATGGTTGTTTAACGACCGCCATCATAGACAGCAACCGGGACCGACGGCTTAACGTGCCCATCCGAAGCACGGAACCATCTTACTTGCGGACAATCAGGTGGTTCAGCCTGCAATGTCCTAACCAGACTGGGAACAAATTCACAGAGTGATAAATATCAACTTTGTGAGTGACCCCACCGGGAATTGAACCCGGAACCTTTGCGTGGCAGGCAGGCATACTAACCACTGCGCCACATCGGCTGTCACTGCGCCACATCTTTTGCTACAATCGGTTTACTACGCGCTTCTTTGTATGTGTGAGTGGAGTTTGGCTTCAAACGACTTTAGAATTAAAGTTCATGTGCATGTCTCTGTAAAGTCTATATGGAATTCTGTAAATGGCTGTACGAGTACATTATATCAACATTATGCATAATACTCGGAGTTCCAACAATATTTGCTTTTCAAATTGGCTTTCTCAGCGTATTCAATATCATGACAACATTTACGTATTCGCTACTTTGCACCCAAATCCGATCAGCGGTATTTACATTCTATTGGAAATGATAATATTTCACCAAAACCTTTTTGGTCCCTCGTTACCAGCGGACTTGTAAACATGTCACTTCAGAGCTTAGGTACCTACCATGATGTAGTAAGTTCGAAGAAAACTGAAAAAAATTATAGAGTTCCTCGTAGCCAAATCAGTTAGGCGAAATAGTTTGGCTATGTGGAAGAGGGGGGTCTAAAACTAAACTACAAACAAAGTATATACCTCACCGGCACAACTAATCAGCCACCAATCTGTAATGGTATATTTCATGTTGATTAGAAATATAAATATAAAAATATTTATTTATCTAATAAAATACGAAATGTAAATAGTAATAGATAATAATATAAATTAACTAATTTACAACTTATATTAACTGTAATTATCAATGTTATAAATATTAAAAAGTATTTCATGCTAATGCAGGTGGCCGATTAGTTGTGCCGGTGAGTATATAATATACTTCTTCAAATCTTTTATTTCGTAATTAAATGGTAAATAGATAGAATCACAATTTTATTGCACGATACATGGTACTTTTTAAGAATGTTCTTATCTCAACAGCTGATCGTGGTCTATGTGAGTGTGAGCATCTGCGTCTGTCGCATGATGTGCATGCGCCCCTGTCGCGCGGCCAGCTCGCTGCGCGCGCGCATCTTGTCGCGCAGCAGCCGCAGTGTTGAACAGCTGATCGTGGTCTATGTGAGTGTGAGCATCTGTGTCTGTCGCGTGACGTGCATGCGCCCCTGTCGCGCGGCCAGCTCGCTGCGCGCGCGCATCTTGTCGCGCAGCAGCCGCAGTGTTGAACAGCTGATCGTGGTCTATGTGAGTGTGAGCATCTGCGTCTGTCGCGTGATGTGCATGCGCCCCTGTCGCGCGGCCAGCTCGCTGCGCGCGCGCATCTTATCGCGCAGCAGCCGCAGTGTTGAACAGCTGATCGTGTCTATGTGAGTGTGAGCATCTGCGTCTGTCGCGTGATGTGCATGCGCCCCTGTCGCGCGGCCAGCTCGCTGCGCGCGCGCATCTTATCGCGCAGCAGCCGCAGTGTTGAACAGCTGATCGTGTCTATGTGAGTGTGAGCATCTGCGTCTGTCGCGTGATGTGCATGCGCCCCTGTCGCGCGGCCGGCTCGCTGCGCGCGCGCATCTTGTCGCGCAGCAGCCGCAGTGTTGAACAGCTGATCGTGTCTATGTGAGTGTGAGCATCTGCGTCTGTCGCGTGATGTGCATGCGGCCCTGTCGCGCGGCCGGCTCGCTGCGCGCGCGCATCTTGTCGTGCAGCAGCCGCAGTGTTGAACAGCTGATCGTGTCTATGTGAGTGTGAGCATCTGCGTCTGTCGCGTGATGTGCATGCGTCCCTGTCGCGCAGCAGCCACAGTGTTGAACAGCTGATCGTAGTCTATGTGAGTGTGAGCATCTGCGTCTGTCGCGTGATGTGCATGCGCCCCTGTCGCGCGGCCAGCTCGCTGCGCGCGCGCATCTTATCGCGCAGCAGCCGCAGTGTTGAACAGCTGATCGTGGTCTATGTGAGTGTGAGCATCTGCGTCTGTCGCGTGATGTGCATGCGTCCCTGTCGCGCAGCAGCCACAGTGTTGAACAGCTTATTGAATATGTGTCCTGTGTGACTATCTATGTGTTAGGGTTGCATCAGAAGGATGGTGTTCAGTGAAATACGGAAATGCGGTTCACGAAAGTTTCGCTTATATTTTGCACAGTATTACAAGTACATGTTACGTGACATGAGTGACTAGCAAGGCTCGCGGGGAACGACTGGCGAGATCCCGCAGCGCTAGGTATATCAAACTGTAACGTAAGCTCATTCAAGTACATGTGTCCCTACATCACACCCCTCCTAAAATTTGGTACGAAAAAAGGAAATTATACAATCCAAATTTTAAAAACTTATCTCCTGACTCTAAATTTATAATACAAAGTTTCAATCAAACGTAATGCTACTCGACATAAGTCGACGTAGTTATGCATCCCATATCTGTAGTGTAAGAAACGTTGTTACGTTGATGTCAAGGGCATGGTGATAGGTATGTGGCCGACACGGCGAGTGTCAGACTACAAGAGGTGCCTGAGAACTGATAAGAGCGTGGGACGCGGGATGTTTTTAGACGCTTAAATAAATAAGCTTAAAGTTTATTTGTGTTTTTAAATAAGTTCCTCACGTTACGTTCCCGACATTTGACTACGTCTTATACAATAACAATAACATCTGTGTAACTTAATAACTTGTTTTGACCTAGCGAGGTGTGTGTTCTTCTATGAATTATACATTATACAATCTTGCTGAATGCTGCTCAATGGATCAGTTGGTAGTGACTAACAATATTCTAGGTTCGATTCCTGGTGAAAATTTACTTTACATATTATATTATTAAATGTCACTCATGTCACAAATAAAAAATTACATAATTACAATTTTACTGTAGGTACATACAACAGATAGTGATGATATCAATTGCTGAAAATGCTTATGAAAGTTATTTATTATGCTGAATTACAATGAAATATTTTAGTTTTGACAATGAACAAATTGATTATACAAAAATATGTTACTATTTCTCGAAAAAAAAATACTTGTGAAAAATATCCAAATAATGCGATAAAATTAACAATGCAATTTTGATGATATCAATTTACATATAATCAAATACATAGTATGTCTGCCAAAAAAGTCTTTTTATTAAATGACGATACTGACGATACTAACATGAACCATTCTAACCTACGAAAAAATTAATTGCTTACCTAGACTTAACCTACTTACATGTTATAAAAATCGCACTGGCGCTTTAATTGTGCGTCCACTGCGTGTTTGTTTCGGCAAACTGCTGCCGTCGGCGCTGTTGCGTACATTGCTCTGTTCCGAACACTTACCCGTCGGTTTCGTGACCGATACGAACTTTGTATTTAGCGACTCATTAGTTTCTTCGTTTAAAAGATACGCGGGTTTTAATCTATCGATTGAAACTGTTACCCTTCTATTAGGTAATTGCAGTTCGAAGGTCTTTGAACCCCTTTTGATGACCTTATAAGGCCCGTCATACGGTGTTTTCAATGGCTTTCGAACTGTGTCGTCTCTTAAAAAGACATGTGTGCATGTTTGCAAATCCTTGTGCACAAACACGTTGCGGTTACATTGCTGCGCTGTCGATATAGGTTTAAGCTTTTTAATCGCATTTTGAATGTTTCTGATCACGCTATTTGAGTCGCTAAGTACATCTTTCGTCGTTGGCTCGAAAAAATCGCCTGGCAACCGAATTGTCTTACCAAACGTGTATTCGGCTGCGCTTACCCCATTTTCACTGCGGCCTACTGCGCGTAAACCTAGAAGGACTGTGGATAACTCGTCAACCCATGCCCGTGTTTTCAGTCGAGCCATGAGCGCTGCTTTCATCGCGCGGTGCCATCGCTCGACCAAACCGTTGGCCTGAGGATGATAGCTGGTAGTTCTTACCCTTTTTACACCAAGGTATTTCAGCAGCTCCGTAAACAGCTCACTTTCGAACTGTCGCCCTTGATCAGTTGTAATTCTAACTGGACAACCGTAACGCGATATCCAGTTGTCGTAGATTACTTTAGCTACCGTTTCCGCTGTGATATCCTTAATCGGGCATGCCTCGATCCAACGAGTTCCTCTGTCGATCATTGTGACACAGTACCTGTAACCATCTTCCGATATCGGTAATGGACCAACGATGTCGACGTGGAGATGTTCATGCCTTCGAGCCTCTTGAAAACAACCATATTCTGCCGATGTGTGCCTACTGACTTTTGCCTTTTGACAACTAACGCATGTTTTCGCCCACTTTCCAATGTCGGCATTCATGCCTGGCCAAAAATATCTATCAGTTACCATCTTTCGAGTTGTGCGAATGCCTGGATGGCTAAGATTATGCAAACTGTCAAAAACTTCGCGCCTGAATTGTTTTGGCAAATACGGCCTCGCTTTTGCTGTTGACATTTCACAATAAATGTGACGGTTGCAAGTTGGCAAAAACATGCGCTTAATACTTACTTTGTTACACTCGTTATCGCTTGACGCTAGGTATTGAGCAATGTAGTCGTCACGTTCCTGCGACTCAGCTAGTTGTTCGTAGTCGAGCGCTGTTGGACACGATATTGTAGCTACTCTCGATAAGGCGTCGGCTACAACATTGTCCTTACCTTGAATGTGTCGTATGTCGGACGTGAATTCACTGATGAAAAGCAGTTGTCTTGCTCGTCGCGGCGTCTCTGAATTAGTACCAATTTTTGAAAAGGCATGGACTAAAGGTCGATGATCTGTATAAACAGTCAGTGGCCTACCTTCGAATAACTTGCGAAAGTGTTTGATTGCCAAATAGATTGCCAAAAGCTCTCTATCATACGTGCTATATCGCTGTTGGGTCGGAGTCAAAGCTTTAGAAAAGTATCCTAATGGTTTCCACTCACCTTTTTCAAACTGTTGTAGAACGGCCCCAACTCGAGTATTGCTAGCGTCAGCTATAAGACCTAGAGTCGCGTTCATGCTCGGATATGTCAACATGACTGCGTTTTCTAATTGCTTCTTACATTCGCAGAAAGCTGACTCTGCATCCGGTGTCCACGCTATGGGTGTTCGATCATTTTTCTTTGCGTTGTGTATGTGTTTTAATAAAACAGCTTGACTTTTGATTGCCTGAGGAATATGGTTGCGATAAAAATTAATCATACCTAGAAAACGACGAAGTTCGTTGACATCCTTCGGTTTTGGGTAGTTGATGATCGCTTGTACCTTGTTGTCAATTGGTCGAATTCCTTCGGATGTAATGTGATATCCTACGAAATCTAACTCTGATGCCCCAAAACAGCTTTTTGACAAATTAATCGTTATACCGTACCTGTTCAAACGTTCAAACAGTAGACGCAGATGTTCCTTATGCTGCTCTTCGTTGTCGCTCGCGATGATTATGTCATCAATGTAACTGAAGAGAAAATCTAAGCCCTCTAAAACGGTATGATGCATAAAGCGCTGGAATGTTTGCGCTGCATTCCTTAGTCCAAACGTCATTCTCGTGAACTCGTACAATCCGAACGGCGTGATGATCGCTGTCTTTTCGACGTCATCTGGGTGTATTGGTATGAAATGGTAAGCTCTGTTAACATCTACGCTTGAAAATATTTTTTTACCTGATAAGATGTAAGTGAAGTCCTGTAAGCGAGGAATAGGATACCTATCTGGCTTGGTGATCGCATTTAGTTGTCGGTAATCGCCACACGGTCGAATTTCTCCATTTTTCTTGGGAACTACATGTAGTGGACTCGCCCACATGCTCTTAGAAGGCCTGCATATCCCTAATTCCTGCATGTGCTTGAACTCTTCTCTTACCTTTTTATAACGATCGGGCGGTAGTGGTCTCGCTCTCGCAAAAACTGGTGGCCCGGTCGTCTCGATGTGGTGCTGAATCGTGTGCTGCGGCGGTTCCTTGAAGTTGATTGGCTTAGTGATATCTGGAAATTCATTAAGTAAATCGCGATATGGATGTGCTTCATCAACAAATTTGACAGACATTTCATTACATCGTATAACAATAGCGTTAATAGATAGGTCAGTTACCGAATCAATCAACTTTTTTTCCTTCAGGTGAACAAGCAAACCATAATGGCTTAATAAATCTGCTCCTATTATAGGTTGCTTGACTCCTGCGATGATAAAAGTCCACTTGAACGCTCTCCTTAGGCCTAAATCCAGTGTCATCGTATGAGTACCATAGGTGTCAATTTTTGTACCATTCGCGGCGTATAGCGTGTACTCACTCCGTTCACACCCTACTCTATGTCGCACTGCGCTAAGTGGTAATACCGAAACGTTCGCACCTGTATCTATTAGAAAGTTTAGGTTACTTGCTTTATCACGGACACTAAGGCGACGGTTGACGTTCCCGATGCAGTGTCCCGTCGTCGACTGCACGGAATCTAGTTTCCCTGACCAGATTTCCAGCTGCACGGGTCCCTGCACTTCCTGGCACGCTCACGGAAACGGAAGTGAAAGAAGTATGGTCCACCTTCGGATTGCTGCCACACACGCCGCCTCGACTTGCTCCGGCTCTGGCTATGATAACGGTACGCGTTTCCACTGCTCGATCCGTCACGACGTTGACGCGGTCGCCCTCTGCGCAGCTCTGCCACTTCCAGGGTCAGCTTCTCTATTGCCGCTGCTAGACTGTTGCCGTCCTGTCCTGAAATTGCTGCGACGTCCACCGGCCTGCTCGTCTCCATCACCTTGTCGGCCACCGCGGCCAACTTCTCGGAGTCTTTCAACGAAGACGCTGCTAACACCGTCCTTACGGAGACTGGCAGATGGTTCTGCCATAGGACGAGTAACGTTTCACCTGTCACCGCCGTTCCTGCTAAAGTCTTCATCTTCCTGAGCAATTCTGATGGTCGCTGATCTCCTAGTTGCATGTCTCCTATCAGCTTCTGGATGCGTCGATTCTCAGAATCCTCGTAGGCTTGCAGTAAACGCGCCTTCAAACTGTCGTATTTCCCAGTTTCCGGGGGCGTTGCGAGGAGATCTGCCACTTGTTGTATGACCTGCTTCCCCAGCTTGGCGATCAAGAGCTGGAATTTGGCGTTATCACCCGCATTCTGTGGTGCCACTGCAGCTTCGAATTGAATGAACCATAGTTTAGGTTGGTCCACCCAAAATTCAGGAATCCGACTGCTCACGGAAATTAGTACGAGGTCCGGTTTTTCTTCAGTCATTGTGGTTATGGGCACGTGGTCCGCGAAGCGCGTGCAGTTAAAAAGGTAAAAACCTTATGCGTCACCTTGCTAGTCGTGAAGTTGAGCCGTTCCCTATCACGCGATTTCGATAAGTCCGCACCACTATAATTTCACTAAAAGGGCGTCACCACTATTGAATATGTGTCCTGTGTGACTATCTATGTGTTAGGGTTGCATCAGAAGGATGGTGTTCAGTGAAATACGGAAATGCGGTTCACGAAAGTTTCGCTTATATTTTGCACAGTATTACAAGTACATGTTACGTGACATGAGTGACTAGCAAGGCTCGCGGGGAACGACTGGCGAGATCCCGCAGCGCTAGGTATATCAAACTGTAACGTAAGCTCATTCAAGTACATGTGTCCCTACAAGCTGATCGTAGTCTATGTGAGTGTGAGCATCTGCGTCTGTCGCGTGATGTGCATGCGCCCCTGTCGCACGGCCAGCTCGCTGCGCGCGCGCATCTTGTCACGCAGCAGCTGCAGTGTTGAACAGCTGATCGTGTCTATGTGAGTGTGAGCATCTGCGTCTGTCGCGTGATGTGCATGCGCCCCTGTCGCGCGGCCGGCTCGCTGCGCGCGCGCATCTTGTCGCGCAGCAGCCGCAGTGTTGAACAGCTGATCGTGTCTATGTGAGTGTGAGCATCTGCGTCTGTCGCGTGATGTGCATGCGGCCCTGTCGCGCGGCCGGCTCGCTGCGCGCGCGCATCTTGTCGTGCAGCAGCCGCAGTGTTGAACAGCTGATCGTGTCTATGTGAGTCTGAGCATCTGCGTCTGTCGCGTGAAGTGCATGCGTCCCTGTCGTGCAGCAGCCGCAGTGTTGAACAGCTGATCGTGGTCTATGTGAGTGTGAGCATCTGCGTCTGTCGCGTGATGTGCATGCGCCCCTGTCGCGCGGCCGGCTCGCTGCGCGCGCGCATCTTGTCGCGGATGAGTCGCAGCGTGTTCTCCCATAGCTTCGTTTGCTCCTCCACCACGCCTTGACGAGAGCTGATCGTGCGTTGCTCCTAGAAACACAAGTTTTATTTTTATTAGAAGTAAGCTCAATATTTGGCAGATGTGGCGCGTGGCGATACAGACATTTTATGGTGATTCCCGGTCTACCTACCCCGTAAGAGATACTTACGTGATGTATTTATATGTTATAAAGTTTTATTTTTAAGTACTTTTCAAGCAGTCTTAATAAATGTTCTAATATGAACTACCTACGCTTGAAGCTAGTATTAGGCTATTAATTTAGCCAGGATAATCCTCATTATAATCTAAATTAGTGTTGCCGCTCGATAGTGGACTATCGATTGTAAAACGATAGACAATCGATAGTTTTCACTATCGTTCAACTATCGATAGGCCTTAATGAATGAAAACTATCGATAGTTCGGCAACACTAATCTGAATACCTCGTAAACTATCCAGGTAATAAATACAATTATTCAAATTACCTGGTAATTAATTGAAAATCAGCAAATTATAGTTTTAGTGCAATTTATGTATTAGGAATAGTCTGTAGCATCATTTTATGTTAATTAGATTGACAAAAACAAATCGCATTGAATTACAACTTTTCAAGCAAATTTTTACGCAAATTAATGTTATTTTATAACCCACTTTAAAAGCCGATGAAATAAATAAGAATATTATCGACACTGAAATTGTAATAAATTAACCATTATTTTGTTTGCCTCGTGAAAGCTTTATGGACAAACAATTTACCATAATTCAATTTTATCTTAAATGAACTGACCATTATATTGTGTGCATGTCACTATAATTATATTCCTGATTGGTACTGCTCTACATAAAATTAACTTTGTAATAAAAATGGTTTTGATTTAAAATAGTAGTTTATGCAACTGCCTAATAATGAGAGGCTTTAGGATGTGAGTGTCTGTTTAGTTTGATAGATAATAGTTTGACACGAGCATTCTAAAGCCTAATTATATGCAGTTGCATACACTATTTTATCTACACTCTACAAGAAAAACTATGAAAAATAATTCAAACCTCCGCACTGCACTATGGCGATTGCAAGCCTATTTACCGAACCACCAACTGAACGACTTTTGTACATAAGTAACTTTTTAACTAAACGTTAAAATGGAGGCTCATAAAAACTGAACAACTTTTAAAATTAAAAAGCATTTATCGGTGAATTTTAATTCGGAAAATGATTTGAAACAAAGATTTAATAATAAATAAGTCCTCATAATTTCAAGTGTCGTCCCGCCCGGGTGACACTTGTTTTTTTTTTCATTTGACTTACTGTTGGCCAGTATCAAATTGGAACAGATTACAATTTGGTACGCGGGTCAATTCGTTTAATTTTTTTCAAATACTAGAAATCGAGTTACTTTATGTAGTATGAAAGTTTTTTTAAAGGCTGTATATTCGTAATGCAGTTCTTTACGTTCGTACTTTCGATTCTGTAAAACGAATATTACGAAATGAGTGTAGATAAAATATAACAAATATAACAAATTTTAATATGATAAGTGCTTTTGGACTCTGAGTGTACAATAGTAGTGGATGTATAGGTGTTCCACTCAAAAATAAGAAGAAGAAGTATTACGAACTGAGTTTAAATAAAATATCATAAAACCCAAATATCTCTGGAATTAAGAAAACTAGCCTTATAAAATAAATTGAGTAATTCATTGCTCTCGAGTGTATGTATTTTTTACCACAATACTCCTATCAAATGCAACTGCCACTCAGCATACAAAACTTTATCTTATTGTATGCTAATATTAATAAATAAGTAGGTATTGAAAAAACGTACCTCTTCTAAATTCTTGATGACTATTTCTACTTCCGCAACTTTAGCCTTTAGCGCCTCCATCTTGGACGGTTTACGCGGAGACTGCATAGAGTTCTTCATCTCAGTCATCACAATTTCTTGCAAATTCTCCGCTTTTGTTATCTTTTGCCTCAGATTCTTCCATTCCTCTTCCTTGCTGTTCAGCTGATCGGTTAAGTCCTTCACTTTGTTTTTGAGTGGCTCCATTTGAGAAGTGATGTTGATCGAAGTTGATTCGTAAACTCGCTTCTTCTGTTCGTATTGTTGTTGCACAGTTTGGAACTCCTCTTTTATTGGTTTAATTTTGTCAGCGAGCGGTTGTATTTCTTGGCGCACTTGTGAAAGATTCTGAGCTGTTTGTGCGACCAGCTAAAAGAGTCGTTGTTTTCGATTAAAAATACGTGTAAAAGAGAAATTAAAACTTTCAGGAATTTCAATCATAAGCACAGAAAACCGAAACAAACAGACGCATGTCCAAAACAATAATTTGTCATAATCATAATCCCATAATTTACCCATGTCGAATATCCCATATTGAATATTCGAATACTATGATACAAATTTAAAGTAGGTACCTATGTAACTATAAACATAATAAATAAATTAACTTATTATTGTGTGACTGTCAAAAATAGCAATTTAACTTATAACAGTTGTAGCTTTTAGCAAAATAGGCTTAGAAATGGATTGTACCTAGATATCACAAAGCATTTTCGCACCTTTTCTTCTACGTCGAAATTTTGCACATTTTCTTCTATGCTTAGTTTAATTGCCGCTTTATTTGACAGATAACGCGTAAAACTGTGCGCTTTCTATGTTGCTGTACCCTAACTAACAGGGTGTCATTTGTACCATCTTTGTATGTAAAGAATCATGCCCAGTCTATTATGGATGTTCGTCTATCGCTTGCCTCACTACTTGCAGGCCTCGCATCAAAGCCAAAGTTAAATAATTATGAAGTCTAATTATTGCTTAACATTTTGTAACTGAAAATAATTTAATTATTACAGGAGTTCTGAAGTTATTGAATGTTAAAGTTGGGTATCGGAAGAGACAAAAGTTCTGAAGTTTGGCTGTATATCGAGTATTTTGTTCTTAAATCGTTATCGTTAGCTATACCGAAGTAAACAGTGCAAAAAAGATTCACACCACAATCAAATCTTTGAGAAAAATACCTAACGGTAGAAAGACCTTTAACAGTTAAGTTAGTTTCCCTGTTTTGTACAACAATTGCCGTAGCTATTCTTCATTAGAATGAGGGATATTACATATTGCTTTAATTTTCGTTTTGAGGCGAGACAATTTCTTAGACCGAAAATGGGCAACTCCTTTGACCATGCAATAAAAACTTGAAACTTGAAAATTCGTAAAATCTTAGACAATTTAGTTGAAGCCATCTCTTATTCCTTCTAAGCCTATTTTACTAAAAGTGACACCGCTATCTTAAAATTGCTATTTGCAACAGTCACATGGAATAGAGAACAATACCTGAGATAGATCGTGTAGAGACTTTTTCTTCAGATCGTCAGTTTTATTTAGTTCCTTCTCAGTGTCTTCGTCCTCGATTTTCAGTTTCTTGTGATTGACTAACGCCATCTCCACTGTAGGATCATTGGTGCTTATTATATGGAGGGTTCTCGCTAAAATTCCCGCTTCGACCTGGGTAAATGAATGAATTACATTAAATCTTAGAGTAATCTTAAAACAAGCTATAGAGTGCGCATATCGCCCCACGCCGTACTCCCTACAGTACGCAAACGAGTTCATGACCATTTTGGAATATGCGCCTTCTTGTCATACTCGCAGTGATACGGTGATACTGGCGTGTGCGACAAGGAAGAACTCGTTCGCGTACTGTAGATATATGCGTCAAATGTATGAGAAGTGATAGTATCAATCAAGAATAGTGTTGTCACTGGCGTTTTGCTACTGTTGGACAGAGAGGTTGTGTTCTGACTACCGCCAACTGTTCTAACTTTTTAGGAGCCCTCTATAGCTTGCTTATACAACGTGTTACAAAACAACCAATAAAGCTGAAAGGGTGGGGAAAGGTCCGTTGCAAAGAGTCAATTAACAAAAAATTAGAGCCGTAGTATCGTTTTTGAAAACTATGAAAAAAAATTTTTTTATTAAATTACACTTATTTTTAATCGTGGCATCGCAGCACTAATTTTGAGAGCTCAAAGTTCAAATGAAGTTACCGACACGGCGAAGCGCAGTTCGGTCTACATTGCTGGCTATTACATGAATGTCAACAATACAAGAAACTAAGTCAACCAGCAATGTATGCCGAAGCGGACTTTGTTCGCCAGGTAGTGTAGCACCTGACCTAGACTAGTGATGTGATTATTTTATCGACTGATGATAATAAAAAATATTCTTTTTTTTGGTTAGTTGTGTAACAGGTTGTATACCTATCCTCTAGACATTAAATTAATAAAGACAATACTTAGTTAACATTACCATCTACAGGTAATTAATACCTGAGATGATATTTACTTAGTTTAAAATAACAGAATAGTTATGATGGAATTTACCGTTTATTATGCTTCTTGCACTGTATACAGGGTGTTAGGCAGAACGTTGGACATACGAAAAAGAGTGTTTCTAATCATGATTCTGAACAACTTTTACTATGAGGCCACATGCGAATTAGCATAAAAAATTTTAGGTGTTCCATACATCTTTGCCGACTAGGTATGAATTTTTCTATGGAAAATTAAAATTTTTTTTTGCGAATTCGCAGGTAGCGCCATAGTAAAAGTTGTTCAGAATCACGAGTATTAACACCCTTTTCCGTATGTTCAACGTTCTGCCGAACACCCTATATTTATCTAGGTGCAAATCGTTTTAAAGAACCCCTGCTGGTATCCTTCATATGAATATTATTTTACTAGGTACACCACATTTAACAAAATATTGGAAATTGGATTGTACAAGGTGGTACCGAATGCTCAACAGGTCGAACTAAATAACGTTCGCAAACGTTCTTTAAAAATTGCTAGGTCAGCTGTTTTTTGTATGGGAGGTAAAAAAATATAATTACTTAGTTTGATCTTTGTTCCTTGGGTTCCTTGGGGATTACAAAAGCGGAGAATTTGCAATTGATTGCATTGCATATTGATGATATAGATGAAGAATTCTATGCAATCTCCGAAAACCATCCAAGATGGAAGCGCTAAAGGCTAAGGTTGCGGATGTAGAAATAGTGATCAAGAATTTAGAAGAGGTAAGTTTTTCTATATACCTACCAACCTATTAATTATTAGGAAGTTAAAATTTTGTACTGTCTGACTGGCAGTTGCATATGATACAAGTATTTTGGCAAAACACACATTGTTCAATTTGACATGTTGAACTTAATTTTTTCGACAAAGTCTATCGTTCGGTACCACCCTGTAAGTAAGTATACCGATAGTAACGGAAAGGGTATAACAAGCCGAACGGAGGTCAAGGTACTTATGAAACTGAACAACTTTCCCCATGGAACATGGCTCGAAATATGAAAAAAAAAATTGGACCTCCCATAGTAGGTAAGTCAATTAGCTAATCGGCGATTTTGTATGACAAGTCAATTTTATTTTTCATATTTTGACCCATGTTCCATGAGTACCTTAAGGTGGTTCGTTACGTCATACAAACGAAAAACTGCACTTCAGTCGGGTTACACATGAGCTGTAGAGTTTCTTTTTGAAGAAACTTTATTCTGAATGATGAAGGCACACGTAAATTTGTCGCAAAACTACTTATAGTTAAAAGATAATCAGTATTTTCTGTACAATAAAATTAAACGTATTTATTGCAGCAGTAGCTCCATCTATTTTCGTAAAGTGGCGACTCGCTTTTTACGGGGAAATCTGATGATTTAAAAATTCTTTTTAGTGTTTTGCGACAATTTTATATACCCACGGGACTCCCCATCAAGTTTTTTAAACCGACTCTTGTCTCCTTTACATACATAACTCCATTGAATTTTTGTATGGAAAACGGAACGCCTTAAGGCTCAACGTTAGCGACACTAGCGCCACTCAGTGAAAAAAATTCACTGACTGAATACGCAAGTGATTGAGAAACCACATTATGAATTACCGACAATAACTAACGACAAAGAATTTTTAAAATCAGTAAAACCTTGGAAAAACTGTGCACTTTAGTTATGTAAGCCGAAATTGCTAAAAGTGGCCACTTTTAGCAATTTCGGCTTACATAACTCATGGATACCAATTTCTATACATTTTATTAGATTTATTTATTCTTTGTGGTTAGTTATTGTCGGCAATTCATAAATTGGGCTCCAGATGACCAGCGTGTTCAGCCAGGGATTTTTTTCCTGTTTGGGGGCGCCACTAGTCTGACGTTTAGCCTTAACGTCCTTTCGGCTTGTTATACCCTTCCCGTTACTCCCGGTATATTTAGGTATAAGTGAGTACCTTAAAAGATGACAGGTTCGCTCTCTGTCGTTTGTAGACGGTGCTCTTAGTTCGTAAAGTATTGACGTACTTCTTCAACTCCTCACCTCGCAACACTGTGTCGCCTAAAAGCTGTTTCACCTGTCAGAAATAAACGACAAAACTTTATTTTACAGCTCGTTGAAAAGAAAGTACAGTACGCGCGCGACCTGATTGCAGTCGGGGTATGAGGAGCAGGGGGTCGACTCGCCACTGTCACCTTCGTCAGTAACAAGGTAATGTGAATAGTTGTTTCCTCAGAGCTGCAGATCGCGCGCGTACCTGCACATAGTTATGAATTTCCCTACCAATACAAATGTATGAAAATTAACGGCTGCAATTGAGGTGAAAAGGTCCTATTTCGTAAGCGAATAACTTGACAACATTTTAACTTTTCAAAGGTAATCTAAACAAATTAATCTACCTAATCTAATTCTAAACCAAAGTGGAAGTTGCAATTTTTTCGAAATAAATAACACGATTTATAATAAATATTAAATTATACCGCTAAGCCTCAGCTGTGGCGTTTCTTTTGCGAAGAATTTAACATTTACGAAAAGTTTTGAAAATACCTTAATCCACGAGGAAAACCATCAATCTCAAAGGAAATGGCGTATTATCTGAGTTAAAATCTCCGCTTTCGGACATAATGACCGATTATATAAAATAAGATGAGAGAGTTGTCTACCTCGATTCAGTCCGGGCTTTGCAACGAAGATAGATTTCAATTAACTCGCTCGATTCAATTCAGTTTCAGTCCTGAGTCTCTATCGGAATTTTATGAAATTATCTACTGAGTTGAATGTAGTGGAAAAATTGGAATATTTATTTCATAACAGGCGACGATAAAAACTGAGATTTTATTTCCGGAAAGCTCTATTCTTTTCATCCTCTTTCATTTTCTGTTGATTTTTAGAATATTAAATAGCTGTTTGCTGGCTTCCATATTGCGACTGATTCTTTTCTTTTTCGTGTGGGACACCGAGTCGTTCAACGGCCCGATGAACCCTGGTGTCAGAGTTTTTCAACCGCCTACTGAAAGTAGCAGGCCTCTGACATGGTTGTGTAACGACCGCCATCATAGACAGCAACCGGGACCGACGGCTTAACGTGCCCATCCGAAGCACGGAACTATCTTACTTGCGGACAATCAGGTGGTTCAGCCTACAATGTCCTAACCAGACTGGGAACAAATTCACAAAGTGATAAATATCAACTTTGTGAGTGACCCCACCGGGAATTGAACCCGGAACCTTTGCGTGGCAGGCAGGCATACTAACCACTGCGCCACATCGGTTGTCATGCGTGTGCGTCATTGCGACTGATGAATGATGATGGTGGCTTGCTGACGGAACAGAGCCAGCTTGTCCTCTTGAGGACCTGAACCATTTAGCTTCCTCAGAATGACGTGCTCTAGTTTACTGAATGATTGACAATTATACTAAGACCACAAAATAGAGAATTTACAGAAGGCCAGCTCGCCCCTTCTTTCGATCACTTATGCCTACTCTTTAGGGTTGCTACTTTTTGAACAGGGATTCAAGCCATTATGAAAGTAAACGTACCGTCACTAGTCAGTCGCACACAGATTACCTACCTACCAATGTATTGACAGGCGGGCGATACGCGCTGGGAACGGTAGGTAGGTAGGTTGGTATCTTCCTATCATGACATGAACATGATGACATGACAAACGTACCTACTTGTACGTACGTACCTAAAACGCTAAAGCACTTATTACGAACTAAATAAGATTTTTAAAAAGAAATCCCTCCATTTCTAGTGTTTTGAAGTAGGTATCTATATATTTATCAAATAAAAGATTTCTACTTACTTTTCACTATAGCGTGGGTAACTGAAAAATGATAACCCACAATTTTCAGTGGTGTTATTACACCCAAATACATATAAAAATATTTTTTTTTACTCGCCATTCCGTCCGCCCGCACCGAACGCGCCGTTCACACTCAACCACTGGCCGGTTCGACACGGTTCCACGGAGCGCGTAAACGACTCGTGTGGATGTCTGAGTGAGTTTAGCCGCGTTTGCTCGAAGCCGACTCTCTGGATTGCGCTAGCCAATACTTACTTTGTGCTAAGACTGTAGATCAGCGAGTGTGGCCTCATGTTCCTTGAGCGTGGCTGCTAGCTTGTGGACCCTGGCTGCGCTGGTTTCACGATTCCCGATGGTGGCCTGATGGTGGCCTGTTGACGGAACGGTGTCCGCTTGCCATCCTGATGACCTGCAGCTGCTAGCTTCCTTAGGATGACGTGCTCTAGTTTACTGTATGATTGATAATTCACCTGTGACTGAAGATCAGCGAGTGTGGCCTCATGTTCCTTGAGCGTGGCTGCGAGCTCGTGGGCCCTGGCTGCGCTAAAAGGTTGCGTCTGATGATAGTAGCCTGCTGTCGGAATGGAGCCAGCATTTCCTCCTGAAGACCTGAAGCTGGTATCTTCCGCTGAACCAGGTGCTGTATGTTACTGTTTACTGTTGCTATTTATAAGAGAGATAGACAACTTTACCTGTGACTGAAGATCAGCGAGTGTGGCCTCATGTTCCTTGAGCGTGGCTGCAAGCTCGTGGACCCTGGCTGCGCTGGCTTCCTTGTTGCGTCTGATGATGGTGGCCTGCTGACGGAACGGAGCCAGCTTGTCTTCCTGATGACCTGAAGTTGATAGCTTCCGCAGTATACCGTGCTATAGTTTAGCATTTGATTGACAACTTGACCTGTGACCTTCCTTATTACTGATGGTGGCCTGCTGACCGAACGAAGTAAGCTTGTCCTCCTGTGGACCTGCAGCTAGTAGCTTCTTCAATATACCGTTCTCTAATTTACTGTATAATTGTTAATTGACCTGCGACTGTAGATCAGCGAGTGTGACCTCATGTTTTTTGAGTGTGGCCCTGGTTGCGCTGGTTTTCTGATTCCTGATGGTGGTCTACTGGCGGAACGGGGCCAGCTTGTCCTCCTGAGGACCTGAAGCTGCCCTCAGTATACCGTGCTCCAAGACCGTGCTATAGTTTACTATATGATTGTCAAATGACCTGCGACTGTAAATCAGCGAGTGTGGCCTCATGTTCCTTGAGCGTGGCTGCGAGCTCGTGGACCCGGTAGCTTGCTGACGGAATGGAGCCAGCATTTCCTCCTGAAGACCTAAAGCTGCTAGTCTCCTCAGGATGATGTGCACTAGATCACTGTCTGATTGTCAAAGTACCTGTGACTGAAGATCAGCTAGTGTGGCCTCATGTTCCTTGAGCGTGGCTGATAGCTCGTGGACCCTGGCTGCGCTGGCTTCCTTGTTGCGCCTGATGATGGTAGCCTGCTGACGGAACGGGGCCAGCTTGTCCTCCTGAGGACCTGAAGCTGCTATTTTCGCTGAACTAGGTGCTGTAGTTTACTGTTTACCGTTGCTATTTAAGAGTGATAGACAACTTTACCTGCGGCTGTAGATCAGCGAGTGTGGCCTCATGTTCCTTGAGCGTGGCTGCAAGCTCGTGGACCCTGGCTGCACTGGCTTCCTTGTTGCGTCTGATGATGGTGGCTTGCTGTCGGAACGGAGCCAGCTTGTCCTCCTGAGGACCTGAAGCTGCTAGCTTCCCTCGGTATACCGAGCTCTAGTTTACTGTATGATTGTCAAAGTACCTGTGACTGCAGATCAGCGAGTGTGGCCTCATGTTCCTTGAGCGTGGCTGCGAGCTCATGGACCCTGGCTGCGCTGGCTTCCTTGTTGCGTCTGATGATGGTGGCCTGCTGTCGGAATGGAGCCAGCTTGTTCTCTTAAGGACCTCTGGGTGACGTGGTCTAGTTTACTGTGTAATTGTCAATTCACCTGTGACTGAAGATCAGCGAGTGTGGCCTCATCTTCTTTGAGCGTGACTGCGAGCTCGTGGACCCTAGCTGCGCTGGCTCCCTTGTTGCGTCTTATGATGGTGGCCTGCTGACGGAACGGGGCCAACTTGTCTTCCTGAGGACATGCAGCTGCTATACTCTTCTCAACCAGGTGCTGTATGTTACTGTTTACTGTTGCTATTTATAAGAGAGATAGACAACTTTACCTGTGACTGAAGATCAGCGAGTGTGGCCTCATGTTCCTTGAGCGTGGCTGCAAGCTCGTGGACCCTGGCTGCGCTGGCTTCCTTGTTGCGTCTGATGATGGTGGCCTGCTGACGGAACGGAGCCAGCTTGTCTTCCTGATGACCTGAAGTTGATAGCTTCCGCAGTATACCGTGCTATAGTTTAGCATTTGATTAACAACTTGACCTGTGACCTTCCTTATTACTGATGGTGGCCTGCTGACCGAACGAAGTAAGCTTGTCCTCCTGAGGACCTGAAGCTGCTAGCTTCCTCAGGATGACCTGCTCTAGTTTACTGTTATGTTATGATTGTCAATTCACCTGCGACTGTAGATCAGCGAGTGTGGCCTCATGTTCCTTGAGCGTGGCTGCGAGCTCGTGGACCCTGGCTGCGCTGGCTTCCTTGTTCCGCCTGATGATGGTGGCTTGCTGTCGGGATGGTGCCAGCTTGTCCTTCTGATGACCTGAAGCTGCCCTCAGTATACCGTGCTATAATTTACTGTATGATTGTCAATTCACCTGTGACTGAAGATCAGCGAGTGTGGCCTCATGTTCCTTGAGCGTGGCTGCCAGCTCGTGGACTCTGGCTGCGCTTGCTTCCTTGTTCCAGGTGATCGTGGCCTGCTGACGGAACGTAGCCAGCTTGTCCTCCTGATGACCTGAAGCTGCTATACTCCGCTCAACTAGGAGTTGTAGTTTACTGTTTACTGTTGCTATTTAAGAGTGATAAGCAACTTTGCCTGGGACTGTAGATCAGCGAGTGTGGCCTCATGTTCCTTGAGCGTGGCTGCTAGCTCGTGGACCCTGGCTGCGCTGGCTTCCTTGTTGCGTCTGATGATGGTGGCCTGCTGACGGAACGGAGCCAGCTTGTCCTCTTGAAGACCTGAAGCTGCTAGCTTTCTTAGGATGACGTGCTCTAGTTGACTGTATGATTGTCAATTCACCTGAGACTGTAGATCAGCGAGTGTGGCCTCATGTTCCTTCAGCGTGGCTGCCAGCTCGTGGACCCTGGCTGCGCTGGCTTCCTTGTTCCGTCTGATGATGGTGGCCTGCTGACGGAACGGAGCCAGCTTGTCCTCCTGTGGACCTGCAGCTAGTAGCTTCCTCAATATACCGTTCTCTACTCTAGTTTACTGAATGATTGTCAACTGACCTGTGATTGAAGATCAGCAAGGGTGGCCTCATGTTCCTTGAGCGTGGCTGCCAGCTCGTGGACCCTGGCTGCGCTGGCTTCCTTGTTGCGCCTGATGATGGTGGCTTGCTGACGGAACGGAGCCAGCTTGTCCTCCTGTGGACCTGCAGCTAGTAGCTTCCTCAATATACCGTTCTCTACTCTAGTTTACTGAATGATTGTCAACTGACCTGTGATTGAAGATCAGCAAGGGTGGCCTCATGTTCCTTGAGCGTGGCTGCTAGTTCATGGACCCTGGCTGCGCTGGCTTCCTTGTTCCGCCTGATGATGGTGGCCTGCTGTCGGAACGGAGCCAGCTTGTCCTCCTGAGGACCTGAAGCTGCTATCTTCCTCAGTAGACCGTGCTCTAGTTTACTGTATGATTGTCAACTGACCTGCGACTGTAGATCAGCGAGTGTGGCCTCATATTCCTTGAGCGTAGCTGCAAGCTCGTGGACTCTAGCCGCGCAGGCTTCCTTGTTCCGTCTGATGATCGTAGCTTGCTGTGGAATGGTGCCAGCTATTCTTCTTGAGGACCTGAAGCTGCTAGCTTCCTCAGAATGACGTGCTCTAGTTTACTGTGTGATTGTCAATACACCTATTACTATAGATCAGCGAGTGTGGCCTCATGTTCCTTGAGCGTGGCTGCGAGCTCGTGGACCCTGGCTGCGCTGGCTTCCTTGTTGCGCCTGATGATGGTGGCCTGCTGATAGAACGGAGCCAGCTTGTCCTCCTGAGGACCTGCAGCTGCTATCTTTCGCTGAATTAGGTGCTGTAGTTTACTGTTGCTATGTATTACTAAATGATAGACAACTTTACCTGTGACTGAAGATCAGCGAGTGTGGCCTCATGTTCCTTGAGCGTGGCTGCCAGCTCATGGACCCTGGCTGCGCTGGCTTCCTTGTTGCGCCTGATAATGGTAGCTTGCTGACGGAATGGAGCCAGCATTTCCTCCTGAAGACCTGAAGCTGATAGTTTCCTCAAGACCTGCTCTAGTTTACTGTATGATTGACAATTCACCTGTGACTGAAGATCAGCGAGTGTGGCCTCATGTTCTTTGAGCGTGGCTGCGAGCTCGTGGACCCTGGCTGCGCTGGCTTCCTTGTTCCGCCTGATGATGGTGGCTTGTTGACGGAACGGAGCCAGCTTGTCCTCCTGAGGACCTGCAGCTGCTAGCTTTCGCTGGACCAGGTGCTCTAGCTCACTGTTTACGGCTGCTATCTGTAAATAAAGTTCTTGCAATAATAGTGACAATATTCCATCTATGTATTTTGTTTCTTTTTTTTTAGATTGTTTTATTATGCGATCTCTATCAGAGAATATTTTAACAATACCAACATCCATTTACTTATGCCATTATTTTGGAGTTTCGTTTTTATTTAAAAACAATAAGCTATGGAATATATTTGTATTCACATCATATAGTTATTTGCGCATTTTTATAGTACTTGTTCCGAAATTAATAATGATAGCAATCGGAAACCGTGCTCGTAATTTATAACTCGTGGCCATTAATTTCCGAAACATAATATTTGCGAATAGAAGCTTGTTCCTGCTCGTTCATTAAAAATATTATATTTTTTGGATTACCGCGATCAAAATAAAGAATTATTGTTTTTGTCTCTGTTCCATTCAAAATGGATATCAGTTCGATCACAAATGTAATGATGAATTGTAATAAATAAGTAGAACAAGCTCGGATGACCGGTATTATCGTTTTCTATTTTGGTGACGTTTTTAGACTAAGTTGTTCATATTATTTGTGTGTATTTAAGCCGTCGATCCCAGTGAGATAAGGACTAACTACTGAGATGGCGGTGATTCACTATCGGACAACCATATCAGAGGTCTTCTAGTAGTAGCAGGTGGTTGAAGAACACTGACACCAGAGTTCAACGGGTCGTCCTACTCGGTGTCCCATACGATAGAAGCAGAAATGAAATTTGAAAGTTTAAAAACAAGTGTTCAACATTAATACCTTATCCTGCACAGCAATGAGATCTGCTCGCGTCGGATGCTGTTCTGCTGCAATGTTCTGCATGATGGTCAGCTCCTGCTGCAGGTTATTTGTCTCCTGCGGCAGCTTCTCCTTTACAAGGTAGGTGTTCAGCTGTAAAGGAAGGAGTATTTTTTCATAGAGGGTCTACTGTCTCTACACGGGTGACACCTAAGTACTGAGAAAGTTCACTTCCTGAAATACCTAATATAAAAGAAAAAACAGAATCAAGCTTTTATATACATATAAGTGGCGTATAAAAACATTTAAATTTTTTATTTAATAAGGAATCAAACAACACATAAAAGAATCAAATTCTGTCTGTTTTCTTTTGCTTAAGTATTTAAGGAAGCGACAAAACAGGAAAAAAGATGAGTTGTTCACAATATATAACAATTCCCGCCAGCATTCAGTGTCTCTCACTTTTCAGCGATAAATAGGATAATGTAATTCCTATAATGTCGTAGTAAAAATTAAAAATGTCGCGAAACAAAAGTGTTGGAAACTGTAAATACACTCCCTGTTAGAATAGAACAAATAGTTGCTACTTAAATCTAACTTCAAAATTACACTAACAAAACCTTTGCTATTGTGAATATTGTACAACATTACCTGCCTTTCTGCTTGCCTACTTTCAGTAGGTACCTTGTTGGCCTCAAGAGCACTTACAGTAAACAGAGTAAAAAGTTATAGGTACTACATTTCCTAAGCAATTGCTTTGCTTACTCTAAATGCTCTCCACAAAGTCATATATTTCGAAGAAATGTAGCTCTAACACACACTTTTACGATATGGAGCTGTAAAAGCCTGTGTTCATGAGGCTAGACAACATTCAGGGGTATAAACTGAACATGAAAAGATGGCCGTATAAATAAACGGGAAGGTAGGTTCTTTATGAACTTACGGCGGGGAGTATAGTCTCTAGAGATGTAAAAATACACATTTTGCATTTACGAGACGTGCAGCACTGCAATATGCTGTGTGATGCCAGCTTAGAACAGCATCACCCCATATCTTTCTCGCGGTTGTCGTAAGAGGCGACTACGGGATTCTATGGTCTCAGGTATATTACAAATTTTGGTGACTGGCTCACAACCTGTCACTTTAGTGATTAAGATAAATGATATTTCTAAAACAGACCTCAAATATTCGTAAGATGTGGCGAAAGCACAGGTATATTTATGGCCTTTAGGGCTCTGACTGCCCCGTAAGGTATAAAGACGTGATATATGCGTGTACGTATGTGCAGCAGTATATCAAAGTATTACGTTTTAAACATAAACGTACTTATCTGTATTTAATTGATGAACATCTACAAGTAAAATGGATCCTGTTAAAAATATCTGACCTGTATCTCCTCCTGTAAATGTTTGATGACGTCGCTGGCAGATTTAGGCGTAGCGCTCTGCCCGTGTATTACGTTCAAATACCTCTTCAGCTGATCGGATGAAGTTTTCAATTGATTCTGCTGAGTCTCGAACTGAAAAAATATTTTGCTACATTTTGCTACGACGTAGTAAGTGTAACAATTTGCTACGGATTATACGTTCGAGAGTTTACACATTTCAATCTACACGTTTTTCATAGCATACGTACGTATTTCATTGCTCTGATTACCTGGTTTTCTAATTCTTTCGCCTTTTCTTGCTGCAGTCTCAAAGCTTTACTCGTATTGAGTAATTCCTCTTTTTCGTATACATCCACAAGGTTCACTTGAACGTTTTCCAATCTTTTTATTACTGTAATAAAAAGGTTACAATAAAAATCTTTTATTTGAAGGAAAAAGCTTTGCTCTTAAATCTGCAAGACAAAGCTCAAGTACAGAGATAAAAAGCTTTGACTTAAGGTTTTGTAGTGCCCTTTTGTGAAATAAATAATTGGACGAGTCCATAGTTAATACTGTGCAGTGTATTACTACTTAGTACCAATAATCTTCAATGATAATCTTTAAGTTTATAAAGAATGAGTATCCCCAAACATGCAAGATCCATACCATACCTACATTAACTATAAAAATCCCCAAATGTGTTTAATATTGTCAGCTTGATATAAAAAATCGTAAAGATACAAAAAGGATTCACCCCACTTTTGCTCAAAATGAGGATAACTTGTTAACCGACGAAAAAACATACTACTATTTGCCGAGTGGTGCGTGGTTAGAATAGCATCGCCCCATATCTTTTCATAAGCGACTAAGTGATTTGAGAGGTAATGTGTATTTTTAGGCGACAAGCTGACAACCAGTCACTATGCAAGTACGCAGCTTTCTGAATGACTCTCAAACTTTGGTCAGACGTGGTGTAAACGGCAGTTTTTTACAGTCATTTACGCTCTGCCTAGCCCACAAGGCGTGATATAATACTATGATATATGTACTACTATGATCTGTACTCCTACGTCATTTCAAGTGATGCTCGCTTCCAGGAGACCCGAAAACTTTGATGAACTTCGTCAAAGTCCGATGTCCTTTTAAAGTTTGAAATACCAACCGGTATTCGCCAACTGAGTGATCAAATATTTGAAGTACCTAACTAGTTTACCGGAATAAATTATCTTCATCCTGTTTTGGATTGACTTTCAATTTGTGGTCGTGTCAGGACGATCTCCAGCACCCTCTATTTTAAATCAATACGCAAAGTTTGCATGGCTACGCTCTACTTCGATAGATGTTCCAAGTACTAAAAACAGAATCTTCGCGTTGTGTTTCTGCGCAAGAAGACTGTGTATCACCATAGTGACAATTTGTCAGCCTGTCCCCAAAAATTGCAACACGTCAACTCCTAAATCCATTCGTCGCTTCTTACCACACCCAAGGGAAAGATATACATATAGGTGATGCTATTTTAAGCCCGCACGAAACTAATCTAAGCCAACACCACACGACATCTAAACCGGCACTATACGGAATCATCCTGCACCATAAGGCATTTCTAAGCCGCCGGCAACACGATGTGTAACATGTCATGTTATTCTTTCCTCACCGATATCTCTCTCCACAGCCATCTCCTTGATATCATTGATGATCTCCGAAGAGTTCTCCTTCTCCAGCAGCCTGGTCCTCTTGTGGACCTCCTTGAACTCGTCCATCAGGTTCTGGTAGAGGTCCAGCAGGTCTTGGATGGTGTTATTGCGGGCCACGTCGCTTGGGATGTCGGGGACTTTCAGGTATCTGCAAATGAGTATCTCATCTAATATTAACTAGCCAACATTGTTCAATTGCTGGGCAAAGGCAGATGCTTTACTTCTCAAAATAAGTATGATCTAATATATTTTTGGAATTTTATGTAAAATATCCAGCCCATGGTAGAATCGATGCGCTTTGTATCCTTGCAAGAAATAGGCTTATCGGTTAGGTTTATGGACATTACGTTATTTTTAATGTAAAATATAAATGCTTGTTTTTAAATTCTGTTCTGCAGTCTCGATTCAATGTTTTAAACAAAGTTTTTGAACCCGGATGCTGAAGAAGTTGCGTCAACGCTGCAACTAGTTAAATAGGTATCACGACAGGTAAGTAAGTCTATATTTCATTATTTATCTTAATATTTCTTATCTAAAAATTTAATTTAAATTTTCTAGGTATTTATCTCGAAATAAGATACCTAGATGTTTATACTGTAGTGCTCAGCTGATTTAAAAACATTATTTAATAACAAAAAGCAATCTGCAGACGAAAACGTAAATTCTTCTCGGAAGTGTTTAATCGCAAAAGTATAGCCAAGCGAGCGAAAATCACGATAACACATTTTTCCTACAAGTATCGTAGCATCGCGTAGCACTTATAAGAAACGTCAGCAGCTAAGCTACGGCTTTACTACGCCGTAGCAATATTGGATTCGCTGTAAACGCCGTCGCGTTGGGAATGCTGTGGAATGAAAGAAAGAGTGTGGCCTGAATAGCAAAAATGTGGCTCTGTGGCTATACCACAGCTACATCAATAAAAGGCATATGGGTAAAAGCGAAAAATGTTTGAAAATTAAACTAAAATACGACATAACTTTTAAGCAATTGCGATAATTTTTACATTTTGAACAAATTTTTGATACTTGTATATTGAAGTACCTAAAAACTATGATAGATTCCGGTTGAAATAAAACAGTGTTAGCCACAAAACGGATCCTCTCTTCTTGTTGAGCAGACACGAAAGCTTTTTTAAGGGACAAGACAACCTAATCTGCTGCCTTTTTCCTTTGAAACGAAAGCGAAATAGGGGATAGCATTACTTCTTTACCGCTGAGTGCTTGTCTCCAATTCGCCTTCACACTTCTCATCTAATACCCTGAAATGCCAGAATCAGACTGAAGTTTCCGTAAACAACATCTTAGGCCCAATAAGGATACCCCTCGTCAGACTTTATTTATTTATCGGGAATACGTATAAATTACTCAATACCTTTTTCTTTTCGGCGGAAAAGGCGCAAATTCTCTCGGACCTTACGGCAAGATATTTTTTTTGTCTTACGGATTTTACAAAATATTATACAAGAATTTTGCAAATAGGTAATCAAGCTAAGAGAAATCTACAAAAATCTTGACATTTTCTTAAGTCGTAGAGCAAACTTTGTTCCAGTTTCATAAGTTTACTTTAAACTCACAGGGGGTTTTGTGCTATTTTCTTAACAGGTGTATACATACAGAATGTCCCAAAAATATAAGACACTTAAAAAATAGACCCTTAAAAATCTTAATAAACCTCGCTTACCTGCCTCTTTTATTATGAGACCCACATGTCGAAAAATCATGCAGAGAGCTCAGTTAGTCTATTTTAGGGATGACTTTTTTTGGATAGTCCATTTTCGGATGAACCATCGATTGATCTCCAATTGAACGTACACTTTCTAATCAACGTTTTTTTTATACATCCAACGATTCCTTGTGAAAAATGCTAAAAATATGCGTAAAGCAAAAAGTTGTGGCCGCTTCCCTAAAAACAATAAGTTTTAGCAAAACAACTTACCAACATAGAAAAAACTACTTATGGTTCAACCTGTAACATTTCTGGGCGTATTGCGTTGGACGTATTTCATTCATTATTAAGTTGTAGTACTTACTTTGATTAAGGTTTGTTAATGCTGGCTGGGTACGCAGTGAGTGAGATGGTAATTTAAAATGCTTCAGACAGGATTGTCAGAGATAATCTTAAATGATAAATTACGCCAGTTAAAATGGAACTCTTGGCCGCTATATTTTATATTTATTGCATTATTTTGCATTTGATTTGACAGCCAAGTTTAAAATTATAATTAACTCCAATGTTAATAGCCTTTTATACTTTTAATAACAATAATTAAGTCCATCAGTTACGTACGATTTAAAATATGAAAATGAATACATCTCTTTTTAGTATCATTGGTAGAGATTAATATAGATATGATTTATAAATATACGTTTATCTATCCATTAATAGGTAATGTGTTAGTTATAACTGCGAAAATTCAGAAACAACTTTACAAAACTTGTGCCTTATGGTGGCGGCTTAGAATAGCTTCACCCCATTATGTTCTTTGTAAGTGTAAAGAAGCAACTAAACGATTTAAGGGGTTGATAAGTTTTGCAATATTAGGAGACAGGCTGAAAACCTGTCACGATGGTGACACACAGTCTTCTAAATGACTCGCTAACTTTTGTCAGACGGCCGTTTTTCAGCTGTTTACGCTCTGACTACCCCGCAAGGGATATAGGCGTGATATATGTATGTAACTTTACAAAACATTTTTCCATGCTTCCACACATGGTCTGGCCAAGATATAGTCGTTGGGAGACATGTTTACATTGTTATGACAAAAAAAACGTATGCGTATATATACTTAAATGCTTGGATATGTAATGTAGGCAGGTATATTAGTGTATCGGGCGCGTAAAAAGCCCCAGTAAGCTCGCTAGGCCAGCATAAAAGTTCCCGGCACGTGCCGCGACGCGCCGCCCCGGTCTTAGTTAATTAGGACGACGCACAACACGCTACTAATACTTCTTCTAACAGTTTGCTGCTCTCTTACTTATTGACAATTTCATCAATACATTAATATATATCTTTAGTGGCATCAATGTTTGTGTATGTAACGTACGTACCTATATTAGTGTATCGGGCGCGTACAAAGCCCCACTAAGCTCGCTAGGCCAGCATAAAAGTTCCCGGCACGTGCCGCGACGCGCCGCCCCGGTCTTAGTTAATTAGGACGACGCACAACACGCTACTAATACTTCTTCTAACAGTTTGCTGTTCTCTTATTTATTGACGATTTCATCAATATAATTAACAGGTCATAATAATATGTCTTTCCTGCCAACAACCTTAAGCCGAATAAATAGGGTAGGAGTGACCTCTATTAATTTTTACGTATTTAATGCTTGTACCATTTTATTAAAACTCTTTTATTAACATAACATGCTTTTATTGACTGTGGCAGTCAATGTTAATGATAATACAAAAATTTTACAGATATTAATAATTCAGGATCCCATCACATGAGTTCCTTTGGATTATAATCATTATTTTATTATAATTGAAATTAATGCAGCAGTATAACATTTATATAAAGTCATCGTTGCTATTTATTTTATATCACTGACCTGGAAAAAAGTTTGTAGGTGTTTACCTATTAATTTATAACCTTACCTAGAAAAACACACATAAACATGATTTACGATTCTATTTTCGTAACTTTGTTAATAAGTTCGGTTCAATGGTCTCTATCAAAGAAATTAGAAGTAGGTAAGTACATCATGAACAAGCAGATGTTTTAAAAACCGAACACCCAACTGCGGTAATTTCAAAGTTGTTTTTGCGATTAAAATCCGCTATTTTGAATTCAATATTTTTTAATATAGCCAGTGTCACTCGCGCTGCTGAGACGAATCTAACGACGACTCATGTGCCAAAATCCAACTAGGTATCCGTTTGAGCTGTAGCCCGTGAAAAAGAATTTTCTTGTCCACATACATATGTCGCAGTACGATGGCAGAATCAGGTTTTTGGCCAAAAACCTAGGTTTTTGGCCAAAAGCCGGCATATGGCAAAATCGTAGACTTCCTTCGGCCATCGTCCTAAGCTGATCCAGGTTTTTGGCCAAAAACCTAGGATTTTGGCCAAAAAACTAGGATTTTGGCCGAAATCCTAGATTTGTTTAGTATTATGGCTTTTTTTACCTTTCGGGGGAACTTCTTCTTCTTTGAATGGTACACCAAGTCACCCAACGACCCGATGAACCCTGGTGTTAGAGTTTTAAAACCGCCTACTGCAAGGAACAGGCTTCTGACAAGGTTGTGTAACGACCGCCGTCTAAGTGATCATAATGAGCAATCGGAGCCGACGGCTTAACGTGCCCGTGTAGTTCGGGCATACACCTCAAAAGGCAGGAGATAGCATTGGACGTTCTGGAGGGTGGGAGGTAGCGTCAGACGTTCTGGAGGGCGTGGGTAGCGTCGGACACTCTGGAGGATGTAAGATGACGGGCGTTGGATTTTCTGGGAGTCCGACGCTACCTCCTGGTCTCCAGGGCATCCAACGCTACCACCAATCCTCTAGAACGTTCAGTGGTACGTCCTGCCCTTATGGTGTCTGATGCTCCCCCCTGTCCTTCAGGGAATCCGAGGCAATCCTGCTGTTCAGACTGTCTGATGTTACCCCCCGTCCTTCAGGGTGTCCATTTACGGTGTCCAAGTATACCCTCAAAAGATCAGAGGGAGGTGCATAAAGTACCTCTCCACTCCTCGTTCCCCCGAACCACACGGGCACGGTGAGCCGTCTGTCCCGATTGCTCTCTATGATCACTTAGACGGCGGTCGTTACACAACCATGTTAGAGGCCTGTTGCAGTAGGCGGTTGAAAACTCTGATACCAGGGTCCATCGGCTCGTTGGGCGACTTGGTGTACCACTCCAAGACGAAGAAGTTCCCCCGAAATGCAAAAAAAGCCATAATACTAAACAAATCTAGGATTTCGGCCTAAATCCTAGTTTTTTCGCCAAAATCCTAGGTTTTTGGCCAAAAACCTGGATCAGCTTAGGACGATGGCCGAAGGAAGTCTACGATTCTGCCATATGCCGGCTTTTGGCCAAAAACCTAGGTTTTTGGCCAAAAACCTGATTCTGCCATCGTACTGCGACACATACATACATACATACTCTCGAAAAACATAACCCTCCTTCTGAGGCAGTCGGGTAACAAGTAGGTGTGTTAAAAAACAAAAACCTGACTGCCGTAATTTTGAAGTAGTATTTTGCTGTAAAAATCCCCCATCTTGAATCTATATTTTTTTAATATAGCCAGTGTCACTCGCGCTGCTGAGACGAATCTAATCACACCTCATATGTCAAAATCCAACTATCTGTTTGGGCTGTAGCCCGTGAAAAAGAATTTTCTTGTCCACATACATACATCATACATACTCTCGAAAAACATAACCCTCCGTCAGAGGCAGTCGGGTAAAAATACGAAAATACCAATGCTGGTTCAAGGGCTCGATATTCTTCATGCGGCTTACAAGTCATCTAATAGAATATTTTACTTGTAAGGCCTCTTATTGAAATGGTAGAATAATCCTATTAGTGACATTTAAGCACGAAGAAAAGAAGCTTATGAGTCCTGAAAGTGCACCATCTGCCAACAAAGTTGAAATAAGGTAGACCCGGGTAATAAGGCCCACCTAACAATGAACCGAAATAAAACCTTTATTTTATCACCCTCAGGTAAAACAACGTTTGCAACGTATAGCAAAATTTACTATTAATTGACCTATATGATTTTTTTATGATTTTGACTATAAAAAGTTTCAATTTTGATCATTTTTCAAAACATCGATTTTTGGCCTTCCTAAACTGGGCATGTGTTATAAGGCCCCTGCCAATTTTATTACGTTTGGAGTAAAAGTAAGCGTTAATTACAAAAAAAGGTATACTTACATGAATGTTTACCTATTATTGTACCTAAATAAAAGCATAATGTTGCGAAATCATCTATATATTCCAAAAAGACTTCACTTTCTTAGCAGGGAAGAAAACAGCCTGGATATCGAAATTTCAGGAGCTAAGTGCAAAAAAATTGCCATTAATCCCAACAGTATTTTTGTTTAGCTTAGAAAAAGGTATTTATTTATAAAATTACTTGATTTTAAATTTTCATACATTGGGCCTTATTACCGGTATTTGGTTTGGATAGCCCCGATAGCGGGTTACAAGGCCCAAAATAAAAATGTATTGTCAAAATTTATTTTTATTTATAACATGAGTGGATGTAAAAATTTTTTAAATTCCAAAAATTTATGGGCCTTATAAGACAGCAACAGTGTAGTGAAGCCCCGACAGGGGTTGTAAGGCCCAAGCAACAACACTGTGGGGCCTTCCTAACCGATCGGGGCCCTGCAACCCGTATTCACAATTTATGAATAAAATAGCGTTAAAACCAGGAAAACCTGCACGAATATCAATGGAATTATAAATAAATAAACACATTCAACAATAATCTACTAATAAATTGCAGTATTAATTATTGAAAACTACCGTTTAGTGGGAGCGCAAAATAGCAAAAACACTGGCCGTGCCCGAGGTCACCGAACAACCAGCCGTCATTGGCAAAATAGCCGCCGCACGCGGCCCGCTCCTGCGTCCCTGGGTTTCTATTGGTTCATTTAACGCTTGCTATGAATTTGGCGCCAACCGAACGTATTTTAAACGGTTTTCTGCGTTTGGGCCTTCGAAGACCAAGGGCCTTACACCCCCGATGTACCTTACTTATTTTCTACTAAGTAGAAGATGGGTGAAATAAACTAAGTTGCATCAATAAAGCTGACGCTATTTTATTGCTGATACTGAAAACTTCACTCCATTCGTGCCATTTATGTGCAACAAAATATATTTTATTTTGTTACGGGGAATGATTTTCTTTGTTAGTCTTCCAATTTTTACTTTTAAACAATTTGGTAATCGCAAAATGGAATTTTCTAGACTAAAGAACAAAGAAAAAGTTAAATGAAGTATGAATAAACGGTAAACAGTGTAACTTTTAAAGCACTCGCGATTACTTTCACACATAATGATTACTTTAACGGGTCTTATCGCGATAGTTTTTTAGGTAAATAAGCGATTTACCTGGACTGGTGAAACCCAGTCGAAACGTCGAGTTTCCAGGTAAATCGCTTATTTACCTAAAAAACTATCGCGATAAGACCCATTAAAGTAATCATTATGTGGTAAACAGTGTTTTAAAGTCTCTATTGATTACTTACACCCAAATAAGAATCAATAAAAATTTAAATTATTGCGAGCTGGTACTTATATAATAGCGATCGGACCCATTTGAAACGTCGGGCCATTGGTTAAATATAGATATGATGTTGTTTACCAAAAATATCGCAAGTGACCCAGAATCAAAATAATTAGAGTGCCGTCATCCGAATAGGCCATATTTGACGTCTGTCAAACCCATACTAGGAAACGTCAACAAAGAAAAATAGACCTTATGTCATAGCATTAATATGATTTTGACAGACGTCAAATATGGCCTATTCGGATGACGGCACTTTAACAACAAGCCACGGATATTTTTGGTACCAAGTAAAAATAACTCGTAGCAACAAGCTACGCCGTAGCCTTATACTTCGTCGATAACAATCGTTATCGTCTTCAGTTTAAAACAGCGTACTACGACTGGTAATGGTAATGGTTAAACGGGCTGTTTTCCGCAACTCGACGTCTACATGCGCCTTTTTTGCGTGGTTGTACTACAACTGGCAGACGCAGTGATTCATCGCTACTTTTTCTTCTATCGTGCGGGATACACAGTCAACGAACGACTTTATAAACCCTAGCTATGATTTAGGTTAGGAACTCACTTGGCAAGATACGCCGTGTTCTTAACCTGCTCCTTATTGGTCAGCAGCCAGTGTATGACGTGGTGCACCGTCCTTGCATCTCCATCTAGCAGCTGGGCGCGAAACCTGGAAGGCTCCACACCTACAGGAGCGCGGCACTTCAAGTTAACCAGGATCTTTAGAAAACGGAGTATATTCTGGCTGATATGGACTTACTTGGCAAGATACGCCGTGTTCTTAACCTGCTCCTTATTGGCCAGCAGCAAGTGTATGACGTGGTGCACTGTCCTTGCATCTCCAGCTAGCAGCTGTGCGCGAAACCTAGAAGGCTCCACGCCTGCTGGAGGCCGGTACTTCAAACTAACCAGGATCTTTAGAAAAGGGAGCGATTTCTGGTTGATATCGACTTACTTGGCAAGATACGCCGTGTTCTTAACCTGCTCCTTATTGGTCAGCAGCCAGTGTATGACGTGGTGCACCGTCCTTGCGTCTCCAGCTAGCAGCTGGGCGCGGAACCTGGAAGGCTCTACGCCTACTGGAGCGCGGCACTTCAAGCTAACCAGGATCTTTAGAAAACGGAGTATATTCTGGCTGATATCGACTTACTTGGCAAGATACGCCGTGTTCTTAACCTGCTCCTTATTGGTCAGCAGCCAGTGTATGACGTGGTGCACCGTCCTTGCATCTCCAGCTAGCAGCTGGGCGCGGAACCTGGAAGGCTCCACGCCTGCTGGAGGCCGGTACTTCACACTGGCCAGCATTTCAAGTAGACGCACTGATACTGTCTCCGTATCGTCCTCGCGAATGTCTAGCTGTGAAAAATAAGGAGTAATAGGTAGAATCAACACTTATAATAACTATGAGTAAAATAAACCAATTTCGGTAGTTTTGTTGATTTGTTTACTTAAATTTTTTAAAGCTTTCTAAGTACTTGAAGCTTTTACATTGGTAGCTTACTTCTAGCCTACTGTCCTATGCGGTACTTGCGAATTCTTATTAAGCTTATCGTAAATCTTAATTTTTGATGCGAATGGTTTATTTACGCTACATAAAAAGTCCAAAAATAACTTTAACTGAAACGAGTGTATTTTTCGTTTTTATACACCTGTTTACGTAAAAAAATTGTTTATATCGATGGTATAGCTCTTCAGACCCTTACAGGGGTACGTGAAATCCTTGTTGCGTGTACAAAATGTAGCGACTCTTATGTAACATTTTTTCTCGGATTTATTGCGGATAAGTCGTTGGAAAACGTGGGCGAAAGCGAAAGGCTTACGTGGTCCAAATAAATTTCATATCAACGTAGGCCACTAAATCAGGATTGAAGTACCTTGAATCACTGTTCAGCAGATTTGTGAGAGGTGTGCCGAGCTTTACGGCTTGAATCTAGCTAGACGATAGAGATATATCATAGAAATTGATATAATAAAGTTGGTACGCTCTCATGGTTCATACATAATGAAAAAGCTGGATATGAAAGGAATAAAGGTTGGTAGAATAGAGAATATGGCACCCCTAGACCCCTACGCAAAGTAGGTAAGTAACCAACAGATCTATTCAAACGATTGATTTTCATGTAGGGTACCTAAGTACGTAAGATATCCATGGTCTCCATTGTAAATTACATTTCACTAGTGATCTAACATGAAAATAATTATACAAGGAAGGCCTAAATCTAATGAAACATACCCCTAAATCTAACGAAAAGCCAAAGTATAATACCTACCGGTATACAAAACTTACCATAATTCTCTAATTTAGGTCTTAGGCCAACTGACCCGTAAAGCCCATGTTTAGAATAGGTTATAATAGGAATGCCTAACTTCCTACACATTCTACCTGCAACTATATAGGACAGACATACGCATCATCGCTCAATCGGGGCACCTACGTTGTATATCTTGCAGAAGATTAAAAGTGGTTGTTAGATGACGGGTAAAATGGTACTTACCAATGATATTATAATTATGTAGGTTGTAGGTTGGTACTTACCCTCTCTCCAGCATTAAAGCTGACCAGCAGGTCAGCCAGCAGCTGCAGTAGCTGCTTCTCATCCAGAGCGTCGAACTTGATAAGGTCGTAGTTTCGACCCAGAATCGCGTTCAACTCTTTTACTATGAACTTCATTTGCTCCGTCATTTTTAGGCCTTTATCTTAGATTAGAAAAAGCGAAACTCTTATAAATATCAGCCAAATAAATGCTGAAATTGCTATAAATTGTTTGTTGGTTCTTGCTTGACAACCGACGACAACTAAACGACAGCTCCTTGTTGACAAAAACTGTTGCTATGGAAATGATATTTATTGAGTCGAAGTTTGCATCTCAGAGTTTGTTTGCATAGTTATCATGCGGGTCTTGACTTGCGGGGTAGGTAGAGCGTCAACATCAATCGTTATAACATCATCGACTTATATTAAGAAGTTGTTAGACCATCACGTAATATGCTAAGATAATAGGATGCTAATGCTGTGGTATTCAGTAGTACTTTTGATGAAAATTTGCTCGCTGCGCTTAGGCGCAAGCGCTAAATCTTGAAGGCTGTACCGCCGTTTCACTTTGTTAGGCCCTATTATCTGATGTCTTTTTTCACACAAGTTTCAGGGCAACTGCCATTTTTCACCTGAGACATTTTGCGCCGCCTATACCTCCCGCCTACAGATGAATTTCTAGATAAATCATTCTCGTATTTTGTATTTTTTTTTTATTGTATGACTATTGTGTAGTAAGGATAACGGTTAAAATATATTAAAAATCAAACACTGTTTTAATTTGAATAAATTATATTTTTATTTCTGTTATTTTATGATACAATCATATTTACTTTGTTGCAATCGTCAAATCTCAACAAGATACCCTACGATTTGTGCCTAAGTCACTGAATTATAGACCTGATACCGGCAACGCATTCCTCGTCTCGCATCCATCGCCTCACAGCCTTACATTGTTGACTAACTCCAAAGATCTCCTTCGCATATCGTCATATTAGGCGGATTTTGTTAAGACCACTTTACGTAAAGGACTAGCTTATAATAGTGTAAAGCCAAGATCTTACGGTCAAGCGATACGTGAACCGTTCACTATAAAACGCACGCATGCTGCCGAGTTTAAATTGCGTTCAGACTTTCATTTGTTACATGATAGGTAATTTCTTCTTTTTGTGTAAAAACACCGAGTCAGCAAATGATAATTTTGTTATTAAACAACTGTACGTCCTATAACCATACTTAACATGAGAGTAGCAACTCATCTATACCTACAGCTACGATCGCACTATCTGTCCTTGCTCGTGATTGGTTGCTCCCACCTCCCCGCTCCTCACTCCGACGGCAGGGCGGGGCGAGTCGGCCCGCTTGGCTTCATTGGCGATTTTTCTGTGCTAACGCACGGTCGCGCACAGAAAATAATTTTTTGAATTTCGCCAAAGTTTTATAATTCATAAATTATAAACTTTAATAAATTATTTTAATTTAACTATTTCAATTTCTTGTTTTTATGGCGTTTTCGAAAAATTATTTTCTTTTAAATTTTTAATTAATAACGGTTTTACACCGTTCGTTTTTTAAATATTATAATTATCTGTCCTTTTAAAAATGTAAATTCAGTGAGTGTACAAGATTGGGTAAGTCCTTTCTATTTTATTGAGCATGCACTTGAAAATCAAATTTCTGAAGGCGGTTTCCGTCGAACACTACTTTGCAATTATTATTTTTTACGACTGTTCATAATTTAGACCAAGCTCAGTCTAAAGTCCGTTTACGAGTAAATAAATTGTTCAGGAAGGCCGCCGAGCCAGTGAACTAAATAGAACTATTTCAGGGAAGTAAGATCCTAATTAAATAAGCAAAGTGTGTTAAAGAAATTTGGTTGGTATCGAAGTAATAAATTCGTCCTCTTCTCTTGAGGACAATCAAATGAAAATCCAGTAATCATAGTGCCTTTCATAAGCCTTGAGTGACAAGATTTAAATATTTGCAACACAAAAAGCTGATCCGTTGAGATAGATATCTGTAGGTTATACATTTTGCCTCAGGATATATTTTTAGTTATAATTATTATCCGTTCGAAATATTTGTAGATGTCCTCCGTGTACGCCACGGAGTGAAGTAAGGTCACTGATTGATTTATGGATTTTCATTAACAAATATATTATTTAATTTAAAAAACTTCAGTCTGTAATCAGACACGTGGTTTTTAAGTTTGTGTTTTGTTTGACACGTCGCAACGTGTTCGACGCTATAAACACGTGGTCCTCACTTTTCAAAATTGTTGATTCACATATTCAAAATCTACCTTCAAAGTTCTTTTCTTTGAGGTGTTTCTTTAAAATTAAAGAATTTTACTAAAAGGGTGTCGCTGTGACCCCGTATAATGCAGTGGGAGTTTACGGCACACATAGTCCGTAGAACGTCCTACAAAATAGAACAAATTAAATCTCCGCAAGGATATTTTGTAAGGTATATACCTCATTTTATTCTATTGCAATGATAATTGATATTATATGGCTTAGCGAACTAGGCCATGTTCCCTTGTTTTTTATATGTTACCTCTGCGCAATGCAAGGTATACCCTATTTTATAACATCATTAGGAGTACGTTGGCCGTCAGCGCATGGCGAGCCCTTTGACTCCTACATCCCCGCGCAGGGTTGTGCTTTTGATGTCATGCAGATTGCTCTCGCCTGCACTTGCAGGAGGGCCTTAATTTTCGTCCTAGTGCCTTTCGTATACGTGACGAACTGATATTTTGTAATGCGAGACAAATATCGCAAAAAATAGTGATAAGTATATTGTTGCGTTTCGGTACTACATACTCCTCAAAAGGACGGGGTCATCGTGGACCCAAAAGTTTCGAAACGTACCTACATATTATTTAATACCTCGCGCAGAAAGAGTCGGCCAGCGCCTTTGATAAAACTCTGTGGCTTAAAATATAAACTGTACTGTATTAGGTATTACTCTTATACCTATCCCATATCAAACAGCCGAAAGTCGGCGCATGCACGATATGTCTTATCTACAAAATAAAGGATTCTCCTTTTACTAATTTCGAATTATTCTATAAAAACAAATAGTACATCGTCAGGGCCTTGCCTCAGACGAAATTAACGAGTGTAACGAAGGGTAGTGTGTGTAATAGTGAATCTCGCAGGTTCGAATCCTGCATGTGGCATTTTATTAAAATAAGTATTCTAATTGAATACCTACCCAACACGGTTTTGTTTACAAAGTCCATAATCGGATGGACGCATCTGAGATAATTATTTTCAATGAAAGTTTCTGTGAAATGACTGTTATAATTTCTTGTAAAAGAAGTTTACATCTTAGCGTATGTAGAGGCATTCCAAGAAAATGTTTTGAGGCTTCTAATATTTCCGTGTAAGAGATTTGATATTAACATAAAAGTTTTAAAATTTCACATACAGTAGCTTTGTATCATACAAAACATAAGCGTAAAGTAGATGCTAAACGTCACGTAAGCGACAAGAAGTTGATGTTTTCGTGGAATGCCCCTGCGTAGCTTTGAGCTAGTTAGAAACACCTACGCAAGGAGATTGTCAATAAGGACATTACCATAACCTCAGGTTATGCTGAAGGCTAAAGTTCCGGCAGGTTAATGTCTTAAACAGTTTCACTTTGTGATCATTACAGTGGCTCACTGGGCCCTGCAATGAGAAATAAGTTACAACATTGTTCTTGTAATGGAACGACCATTTATGCATTTCCTTGCTCACTGTCATAGGTAGCAAGAAATCAGGTCTATGAAATAGTATTCTCTTACTACTGTGTCCCCTAAAAATATAATACGTTAATACTAAGGTCATGCTAAGGGATATCCCTTACGCTTGTCATTCGTTTACTTCTTTGAACTGTGGTCAAAAAGTGTCATGAAAGTACCTACTGCAAATAGGTACTTGCTGTATTTTTGGCAGCAATCAACCCCGGAGGAAATATGTACAATCTAAGCTCTCTGAAGAGTTAAGTTAAAATTTACATGTTTTAGCGAGATTTTAAGCAACATGAAAACAAACAAAAGTGGGGAGAGAAGGAGGCCGTATTGTAATGGCCTCATCTCAAATCGGATAAGTAAATAACTACCTACCTACCCATTCAATAAATGTCACACCTAAACTATGAAAAGATTTTGCTTTTTCAATTTATCGAGAGAAAAGTGTGTTTGGGATACAGATTTATATAATGTACCTAGGTGATTTACTTAATCCATCATGTTGCAAATTTATAACTACATTCTGTTGTAGATTCACAAGCTATGAAACATCAAAACTGGTGGTAAATTGTCTTAACAAGTCTAGCTAAGGTCTAGCTACTGAAAACTAGTAATGTCTACATGTCATATCATAACATAAGTTAGGTATACTTGAAGTACCTACCTCCTAGGTTGCCATGACCTTGGACATGATATACGTAATGTTACTTTAGAAAGTTTGCCTACCCCGCAAAGGTTTAGGCGTGATATATACGTATATGTATGTATCTAGGATGTTTTCATACTTACTACGATAGGTAGTAATACACTCAAAGTGTTATGATATGAATTACATGCTTATTACGTAATGTGTCTAACCAACTGCACTAGAGATAAAAAGTTGTAAAAGTTGTAAATTTTTTCTAAGACGAAGCAGTTAGAATATTCTACTGTAATTTTTTTTTCACTGTAATTTCTTTTAATTTAACGTCGAGCCGTTTTTCGGCTATTACCATTAATGTTTTTTTTTCTCAAACTTAGCTAGGGTAGCTTAGGGATTACAAAAATTGTAAATTTTAGAATAGGAGCACTTCTGGGCAGGTTTTTGGGGGGTTTTCCTGTCCAGGAGGTCCGACTAACAATACGCATGTAACGCCTTTTTAAAATCTTGACCGAATTTTGTTTTCACTTACTGGTCGTTGAGGCATAAAGTTACATGCCGTGTGGTTAGCCTGGCCAGCCCCGAGGCAGTGCCTTTATTTTTATTTTTTTATCCCGCCTGAGCCGCGTTTATACTAGGAATAAAAAATTGTTATAAAAAGGAGAAAATTGTGCCTTGCAAATTTCTCCTTTTTACAATGACTAATCCATTTCTGTGTAATATTGACTATCAATAAGTAATATTTTATATTCTATATTGAATAAAGAATTTTGTATTTGTATTTGTATTTGTATCTATCAAGTATAATATTTTGCAAAACAGATAGCGGAAATGCCATTTCGACCTGCCTACGAAGGTACGATGGTAGTTTATAATTGTACAGATACATTGTGAACTAACGGTGACTGTTGCACTATGCGGACACAGGTGCACTCTGAGTTGGATATCAATCTATTACCAATTAAGAGATTTACAATGAGTTGTTTATGCTGACTACCTATGTCAGCAGGCAGATACCTACATTTTTGTTTTCCGCGGTAAGTGGGCTATGTTATATGTACGTTATACAGACAAGTTCATGCGCTTTTAATAAATTTTAACGGTTACTTGGGCTTTCCAAGGGACGGTCAGAGGTAGATAGTCTGTTATTAATAATAATTTTATTCACCTCGTTAGTTGTTCTAAGAAGATTATATCAATAGATTCATACAATGAAGTTTCTGTGACAGCCAGAGTGATTGTGTTTTTATGAAGCTTGACCGTTACTCCGACTAGACTAGACAGACTTAAACAAGGTTAGTTTTGATTATTATTTGCTAATCTTATAAATATTAGGGTAAGCCCAAATTACGTATCAGAAAGTCGTATGAAGATATGATTTTTGCAATTATTATTATATTAAGAAAGTTTATTTTATTGGAATTAAGGTATTTGATGGCCAGGTTTTCTATCTGCCATTGCCTAGTTAGGACAATGCATACCTTAAGATTTACCGTTGATCTTTTAGTAAGGGATTCAGGTTACACTATTACATTACCTACAGCTTGTATGTTTTTCTGTGTACATAATGGTTGCTGATTTACTTACTATCTTAGTACATAGGTAGTTAGAATGGAAGATTATATAAATATTACCTATTTTGCCTATCCTACCGCTAACGGTGGTTACCTTCCTCTTTTCTTTATTGTTGCGTTTTAAGAAAAAGGTACCTATTATATTTTTGTTGATTTTTTCGGAAAACTGCAATTGTGTTTCCGTGTACTAATTCACTATTTATTCACAATGGATTAGGTAATGTAAGTCTGTAATTTGTGAATTTGATTTCAGATACGAGGAAAACTTTTGAAAGGCATTATGTCATGTGTTAAATACTCTAGTATTTATCATTATTCTAATATGCTTGACTAGAATGCCATAATACAGTAAATCAGATTTGTAATAACATTTATATTTTAATAATTTACGCTTATTAATCGTCAAGAGTGAGCGTCTGGTATGACAGAATTTTGTATTTTGTATATCCTTAGATGATTGTTTAATTGATTAATATAGTGGACCAATATAACGGAATTTAACAGATTCTATATTATAAATTATTTAACAATATTTGAATTTTTTATAGTTTATCACATTGGCGATAGCTCCCACTCCTCCAGGCGATAGGAAACATGTCTCATGTTAAGTATGGTTATAGGACGTACAGTTGTTTAATGACAGCATTTTACCTACCAATAAAATGCTTATTAAACTACTTACCTCCTATAACCATACATTTTTAATTCTGCCTGGGATATTTTGTAAAAAATTAAAAATATTTTCTACAAAATAATTATAATATTCTAAATAGAATATTATTGTGAGACGCAATGAAGCCAAGCGGGCCGACTCGCCCCGCCCTGCCGTCGGAGTGAGGAGCGGGGAGGTGGGAGCAACCAATCACGAGCAAGGACAGATAGTGCGATCGTAGCTGTAGGTATAGATGAGTTGCTACTCTCATGTTAAGTATGGTTATAGGAGGTAAGTAGTTTAATAAGCATTTTATTGGTAGGTAAAATGCTGTCATTTAAAATAGAGCATTATTTCATTAATTTGTATCTTCTGTATCTTTGCCACCGGCGTGAATTTTTTCCACTTGTTTCGTTTGTATTAACAATAATATCAATATCTAGTGTTTGATTAAAACACCAAGTATTCGAAATTACTATCTTGTTGAAAATTTCTACAAGATAGTAAAACATTCTTCTGTATCTTCTTTATTCTGCCTAATATGACGCTACGCTAACAAATTTTACGATACTACTGATAGAACAAAACACCAGTAAACAATGAATAGTAGAGCAATTTTAAATCAATAATTTCGCGTGTGATGTAACTTTGCACACATTTGTGATCTCAACATATCACTGGGTTGTAAACTTAGCACCGATTTCAATAACCTAAACAATTAGTAACATGAATTCAAAGTGCAACCAACGAAAAAACGTGCCTCATATCTGTAAAGCTGTATCAGTTTTTTTGTGATTCATGAGAGATCCATAAGACTGCCTGGCTTTGTTGGTTTTTATGAAAATAGTAAGGAGACTATTGTTTATTGGAGTTACACGACTCTGAAAAATAAATATACTAGCACAACAACTTAGAGCACTAAATAATTAAAATATAAGGCTGTTTCTGTTTACGATTGCTTATTATGTATTTTTTAACACTTACGAGATGTATGAATCTGTTTTTCAGAGTCGTGTATTCAACATTTACATTTGTTAACAGTTGTAACGTTTCGTAAGGAACCCATTATGCCATTTCAATCACTTCAGTACTACTTATCCTATGTGGCATGCACCATTATTTTATTCAGACCCTATATTAGTAACAAATTTACCAAAAACTATTAACAAACTTTAAGCATCAATACTTGAAGAGCACTCGCTCCTATAAGGATTTATTTTTCTATTTACATTTGAATAAATGGATTGATGTGATGAACATAATACACATAACATTTCTCATACAAAACAATTTATGAATTTGACTACCTGAAGCAATGTTGCTTATATTCCGATTAACATAATAATTTGTACTCTTCTAAATTAATGGAAAATCATTATTTACAATGATACATACATACATTATGTCACAGGAAATAATCAATAACATGACACTATTAGAGACAATGATTCCGAAATACAATATTACAGCGGCTAATTAAGTGTTAAGTCTCACTATTTACCTAAGAAATAAATATTACAACCCCTAGGAATACTATGACGGACCGCTCAGCATCGGGATATTTCCCTAATTATTAAACAATTCGCTAATTATTAAATAAAATCGATACAGTCATTAAGTAACTAAAGTAAACATAAGAAATCGATTAATTCGTTTGATGCTTACTGGTTTCTCTCGATCGTATAAATCAATTTTGGTATCATAAGATTCAGCGGGGTTGGTGTAAGCCTCGTTCCTCTCTGCTGATCATCATTGAGCTCTTCACTAGGAATGTTTGAGAGAAAAATGCCATTTCGTCATTTAGACACCATCGTTTCGTGAAAATAAATACAAAAAAAAACAGCTGCCCTTAAATCTTATCCCTCGATCAGTCGGATAAATGCAGCAAAAATTCGCTACAAACTCACATTACAAAAACAATTAGCTAAGAAAAAAAGACACGTCACAAGAAATAAAATTGAATAATTCACAATATCAATTCAAATCGTAAAAATCATCTAAGAAACATAAGACCGTCGTTCCTCCCTACGCCTATACAATAGGTACCACGTAGAAAAGAAACACACTAAAAAATAACTACATCTAAATCACAAGTAGCGAAGTAAAGAAATGAGTCGTCGGTGGGGACCGACGAACGTTCATTAGGAAAACGGTTTCCTGTATTGTGGGGGTTCACTCCGCGAGCGTCGCGGCGTCGGCCCTTCGTCTCACAGCAGGCCGCCCTTGCGACCGAACAGGATATTACTGAGGGTGCCCAGAGGGGACTGGTACGTAGGGTTGGGTACGGGAAGCGAGGGGGGCGGCGCGCCGACAGTACCGAGATCCGACCGCGGCCGAGGAGCTCGCGCTCTCTGCCGCCTCGCGCCGGGAGCCAGCGCCGCCTCTAAAGCGCCTTCGCCAGGATGCGCCGGGACTCCTAGAGGCGCTTCGGAAGAATCGCTCCGTTCCGGCGGCGCGGCGGGGGATCTCAGCGTGCGCTTGAGATACGTGAGTTGCTCCATGGGGCTGCGGTGCACGAGCCCCATGTATAGAGAGCCGGGGGTTTGTAGCGCGATGGGCGCGGGCGACCCGTCTGCCGCGGGCGATGCCAAGTGTCGCCTTCTCAGCATCGACGCGCCACTCGCTATCAACGCCTGTAAGGTCGGCGGGGCGTCTCCATTCGGCGGCGTACCGGGAGGCGTCGTTTCCGGCGATCCTAGGAGCGGACTGTTAGCGGGGGTCGCTGTGGGCGAGAAGTGCGACCTCGACGGCGGCACGACCATGGAATCCCTTCTTGAATGTACCGGAGAGACTGCGGCGGACGACCGACGTGAGGTTAATCTTGAGCTCCACGCGCTGCCTAGGACTGAGGATGATAGACTGCTCATACCGCTGCTGCAGACGCTTGACACGCTGCTGCCGACTATGCTTCCGTCGTTGGGATGCAGCACGGTGCTGTTGGTGAAGGTGTAGACGTGCGAGGAGTGAGGGAGACGGGGCATGTCGTCGTCCTCCTCTACGTCGGAGAGTCGGTACACTCGCAGTCCGAGGCCGGCGGCGGAGCGCGCGCCTCGCACGCCCACGCCCTCTTGGTCTTCTAGTAAACCTGTAATGTAAAGCATATTGAAACTTTAGCACATGATAAGAACCTTCCCAATAGTAGTTTATGCAACTGCCTAATAATGAGAGGCTTTAGGATGTAAGTGTCTGTGCCGAGTGTGATAATAGTTTGACACGAGCATTCTAAAGCCTAATTATATGCAGTTGC
The DNA here is from genome assembly GCA_024500475.1 of Phthorimaea operculella. NCBI lineage: Eukaryota > Metazoa > Arthropoda > Insecta > Lepidoptera > Gelechiidae > Phthorimaea > Phthorimaea operculella. The sequence continues at coordinate 3,155,016 of JANFCV010000035.1, read as the reverse complement.
ATACACTATTTTATCTACACTCTACAATAAAAACTATGAAAAATAATTCAAACCTCCGCACTGCACTATGGCGATTGCAAGCCTATCTACTGAACCACCACCAACTGAACGACTTTTGTACTTAAGTAACTTTTTAACTAAACGTTAAAATGGAGGCTCATAAAAACTGAACAACTTTTAAAATTACAAAGCATTTATCGGTGAATTTTAATTCGAAAAATGATTTGAAGCAAAGATTTAATAATAAATAAGTCCTCATAATAACAAGTGTCGTCCCGCCCGGGTGACACTTGTATTTTTTTTCATTTGACTTACTGTTGGCCAGTGTCAAATTGGAACAGATTACAATTTGGTACGCGGGTCAATTCGTTTAATTTTTTTTCAAATACTAGAAAGAGTTACTTTATGTAGCTGCCAGTAGTATGAAAGTTTTTTTTAAAGGCTGTATATTCGTAATGCAGTTCATTACGTTCGTACTTTCGATTCTGTAAAACGAATATTACGAAATGAGTGTAGATAAAATAAGTTTAATTAGCAAGATCCTACATCATTTAAAATTTTCGTGTCTGTCTCAGTACGCTGCCTAGCATCGTTAAGTCGCCAGCCAACCCTATTGTCCAACCCTATTGACAAAAAGGGCGTAAGGCTGGGTTAGACAGTTTGAACTTTGGACTATTCTTACGTTGCTCGCATAAGACTTACCTACATTAGTGATTCGCGTGTCTAACCGCACGTGAGCTCGACTGCACCTCTTCTATCACGTTCAGATCAAGTAAAATGGACCTTATGTATCACCATAAGCACTAGCAATATCTTACCGGACATGGTGGGTTTGGCGAGCTGCGCCCAAGTATGTAAAGTAAGCGAGCCTTCCATCGGTTTGACGATCTGCAGTTTGTGCGGTGCGCGGAACTGTGCGAGACCGCCCGCCGCGCCCGCGCCCCATACCGCGCTTTCTTCGCTGTTTTCGCGTTCTGTGGGAAAAGACAGTATTTTTATAAAAAGAAAGAATAAGAAACACTTAGCAAATATGCATGTGCCTTCGATGTTATAATCTGGACTGGATGAATCGCCTCCCTAAAAATAATGCCGCCGCCTGATTGTCATAGCCACAATATTACATATCTTTCCGTGCTATCGGCTCGTTCGCAACTAAAAACATGTTTCGGAGCCATACGAATCGGAATATTGTTTGACCTTGATACCTTCAAGTCAAACACAAAAGGTTCCAAACAGTTTTCAAACTAAGGTACGTACGAAGTGGATTGTTTCTTATAGTCATCTAACTTTTAATCTCTTTAATAAATCTCGTTCTACTAAAGACTCTCGCCGTCTTGCCACATGTATCTCGCTCGCTAGCAACTAGGGTTCTTGTGGTCGACTGTCAACACGGTTTTTCCATTGCCAACCCACCTGCATTCCTCCTATTGTATCTGAGCACATGCGAAGCCGCCAGCGAAGCCCGACGGGAGTTGATCTCTTGCGGCGTGAGGCGACGAATGGTATGAATTGTTTAGTCGCATCGCCAACCCACCTGCATTCCTCCTATTATATCTCAGCACATGCGAAGCCGCCAGCGAAGCCCGACGGGAGTTAATCTCTTGCGGCGTGAGGCGACGAATGATATGAATTGTTTAGTCTCATCCCCAACCCACCTGCATTCCTCCTATTGTATCTGAGCACATGCGAGGCCGCCAGCGAAGCCCGACGGGAGTTGATCTCTTGCGGCGTGAGGCGACGAATGGTATGAATTGTTTATTTCATCCCCAACCCACCTGCATTCCTCCTATTGTATCTGAGCACATGCGAGGCCGCCAGCGAAGCCCGACGGGAGTTGATCTCTTGCGGCGTGAGGCGACGTATGGTATAAATTGTTTATTTCATTCCCAACCCACCTGCATTCCTCCTATTGTATCTCAGCACATGCGAAGCCGCCAGCGAAGCCCGACGGGAGTTGATCTCTTGCGGCGTGAGGCGACGTATGGTATGAATTGTTTAGTTCAACGCCAACCCACCTGCATTCCTCCTATTGTATCTCAGCACATGCGAGGCCGCCAGCGAAGCCCGACGGGAGTTGATCTCTTGCGGCGTGAGGCGACGTATGGTATGAATTGTTTATTTCATCGCCAACCCACCTGCATTCCTCCTATTGTATCTCAGCACATGCGAAGCCGCCAGCGAAGCCCGACGCGAGTTGATCTCTTGCGGCGTGAGGCGACGTAACGCAGCGGCCAGCTCAGCCGCGCCCGGCGCCCCGGGGACTCCCACTCCTGACCCGCCACTGGAAATAAACAGATTATCCTTAGTAAGAAGGGATAAAATAAAGTAATCGTTATTCAGGAAACTTAAATATTGATAGGTAAACTTATACTTAGAATAGCATAACCTCATACCCGTGGGTCGTAAAAAGCGACTAAGGGATTTGAGAATTTATGTTTATTACAATTTTAAGCGACAGGCTGAAAACCTGTCACTATTGTGATACACAGTCTTCTGAATGACTCTCGAACTTTTGTCAGACGTGGTGTCAATGGTTGTTTTTGCAGCTGTTTGCCCTCTGCCTACCCCGCAAGGGATGTAGACGTCATATATGTATGTATGTTTGTTATCTTATTAACTTGAACATCATCAAATGAAAAGTTAATTATTTGACACCATGCTCGAATAACTTCGAGCAACACGGCTGCCATTCTGGGACGGAACAGGACTGAAAATCCGCATTACTCTATAAGATATCACTTGGGTCAAGACGGTTAGTTTTTTCGACGAGTCGATTAAAATAAATAAAAAGAAATATTGCCTTGGGCATCTAACATGGTTAATTTTTCAGGCGTCAAAAAGCAGTAACAATAATCATCAACAAAATCTGTAAGACGTCATCAATACATAGTAAATTACCGGGTCTTATCGCGATAGTTTTTTAGGTAAATAAGCTAATTTGACTAACGGTAAAGTAACTATTATGTGTGAAAGTAGTCGCGAGTGCTTAAAAAGTTATACATCCATGGACTTCGATTTTAGGACGATTGTATCTAGCGGTTACCCTCACCGTTAAGATCAGCGCGGTGCACCTAAACCTTATCATGTCAACAGATATATCTTAACAACTCAGATTTGTTATTATCAGATTTTTGAGACGACCTGATCGCCCTTGCTTTCGCAGATCAAACACTGGAGTAAGACAGGTGGAAATATCCATAGTGACAATGCAATATCATTTTTTTTAACAACTAAAGATATCAACGGCAATAAACTTGATGTTATTATTAGGCCTTTTGGCACTGCTACTCGATTGTTTTTCATTTGTACACGACTGACTCAGAAGGATTGTTGTTTTTCGAGAGTAAGTATGTATGTATGTATGGGCGGATCTGCCCAAATGGCTGGGCGGATCTGGGCATGTGAGGTTTCGTTAGATTCATCTCAGCAGCGCAAGTGACACAGGCTAAATAAAAAAATTATAAATTCGATAGAGTCAATAGATGACGGATTTTTATCGTAAAATACAACTTTGAAATTACAGCAGTCGGTTTTTGTTTTTAATACATCTGCTTGTTATTGCACTAATACACTATTTTCCGCTATTAATCCCGAGTATTAAATCATCGTCACTTTTTAATACACATTGATGAAAATATTCACTGATATTATGATAAGGCTAGACTAAAGATCTATCAACTGCACGAATCAACTATTACAATTCATGTATATTTGAATAGGCACTTGAACAAAATAACAAATAAAAACACCTTATTTCTTCGTAGGTCATTGTCATTGCCTATTCGATATGGCACCGATCTCGTTACTGCCCGACTTCTCTTTAGGAACACAGATTTGAAAGATAAGTAAAGACGTAACTAACGATAAGGATTTTTGTGATAGATAAGATAGCAGAGATTTGTAAACATTGACAATCTCTCAAACCATCACTGTGAAATCCCTTTTTCGGAAATGATTGCAAGGAGTGAATTTGCGAACTAAACAGCAAACTTCGGACTTACTAAAATATTTTTCGGAACAATGATACAGCAAGAAAATTATACATCACTTCAACCACAAACTTTATCACAGATTCTACGAAAAAATATGAAATCGCAGAGTGAAGATAAACCATGGTTTTCTCATTAGTAAGTAGTAATTATAGAGAACGTAATACACGACAAAGTAATCAGTCGAATGCCTGGAACTGACTGGGAGCGCCTAAAAACAATGCATACTCTTGCGTAAACTTCCGCACGTTATATCGCGGGAAAAACTGAGTATCTATCTACTGAAGTAGGTACCTACCCACAGTAGATAGATACCTACCTAGTCAGCATTTGAGGTGTAGCGATGAGTACCAAAATACCGATAGCAAAAGGTCCAGGTTATGTCATATTCATTTCCGATCATCAGGTACTAGTACTAGGTACCTACCTATGGTAGTCCAAATGGACTATTACGATCCTGGATATTTTTTCATTATTTCGTCACGGCAGCTGGTGACCTTCGAAACTATAGTAGGTAAATAGGTACTTATACTTCGAAACTAAGGTAGGTACCTACCAACTTACACCTACAGATACAGCTTCAGATTTTTTTCCGGGGGCGCGTCCCTGCGTTTTTCATGTCGTCATGTTCATGTCATGATAGGTACCTACCAACCTACCTACCTACCGTTCCCAGCGCGTATCGCCCGCCAACGCCAATACATTGGTAGGTAGGTAATCTGTGTGCGACTGACTACTGACGGTATATGGCAAGATAGGTATTTTTTTGGGCCTTTCTTTAGATAGATAGGTACACTTGTTTTCCGTGGAAAACACCGACGAACGACGTGAGGAACCCTTTTTCGTGTCGGTCATCGCCGCCGGCTGGTCCTCTACCTACCTACTACCTACTTACCTACCTGCCTACCTCGCTATGCTCACCACCTAGTCTCGTGACCCAAACCCATTGCCTATCTACCAATGTAGGTGGGGACCTACTTATTTCCTATTAGAAATATGACTTTCTACTCAGGTAAGTAAGTACCTACTTCCATAAGGTAAAAAAAAAATCATATCGGCCAGGTAATTTCGGAGTTTATCAATTGCAATTACCTAATTCATACTTACAAACGATAAGTAACTTCATAAAAAACAGAAAGTAAAAGTAGCAACCCTAAAGAGTAGGCATACGTGATCGAAAAAAGGGGCGAGCTGGCCTTCTGTAAATTCTCTATTTTGTGTAAGTGGTAGGTACCTGGCTGACCGAGATTCCTCGGTTTTTGAATGAAGTTGTAAGTTTACAAAAAACAAGCAAAAAAAAGGGTGAAGCAACGGGTTTTGAAAATTGAAACCTAGATCGATTTACCGGCCCCGAAAACGCCTGTGTACGAAATTTCGTAAAAATCGTTGGAGCCGTTGCGTAGATCCCGATTAAAGGTATAAGATACAATTGTAATTGGCATTTGTTTATGTACTTAATTAAATATGTTTTTTAGGCTGTAAGCTCCCCAAATAAAATAAATAAAATAAATGGAATAAAAAAAAAGTAGATAAAATAAATAAAACAAATAAAACAAATTAAACTAATAAAATAAATAAAGTAAATAAAATAAATAAAATAAATAAAATAAATAAAATAAATAAAATAAATAAAATAAATAAAATAAATAAAATAAATAAAATAAATAAAATAAATAAAATAAATAAAATAAATAAAATAAATAAAATAAATAAAATAAATGAAATATTTAAACTAAATAAAATAATAAAAGAAAACAGAAACAGGCACTCACGGGTACAGGTCGTCGGATTCAATGTCCGAGCAGTCATCCAGCAAGGAGTCGCTGGGCGGGCGGGGCGGAGGCCTGAGCGCGCTCGCAGTCACACTGGAGTGCACGGAGGGCGCTCTCGGGCCGTCGAGCAAGTCCGAGCCGCTGAGAGAGGCGCCGGACCACCGCGACGCGCATTGCACCGTCTCAAATACTTTCTGCATGCTTGAGCTGGAAAGAGTGAATAGTTTTTTAACGAATATTTCTAACATACACATTTGAAAGAATCGAGCAAGTGTAAGACTCGGTTTTACTGTCTAAACTAAATTTATGCGAAACAAATCAATATGATCAGACATAAATAAGGTCCTTTAACGACTCGGAGGGATAAATCAGACGCAGAAATATCAGTATAATCCATCCATCAGTATAAACATTCGTCCATTCATGGGATCAGTCTACAACTTCAATAGGCAACGGGTATCAGGAAAAAGAACGGAAGCAAGTCGAACTTGATATGTAATAAAAATGACGGGATAAAAAGTTTGAAGGGGCATAAAGCCGTGTGTATACTGACTGTGCAAGCGGGTCGCCGATGCCGGAGTCCAAACTGAGCTCGGAGTACACTGACGAATGCATCTCTCTATGTAGCGAGGCTGGCAGCAGCCCGGCGGCCGCTGCCACGCTCGGCATGAGCCCTCGCGCCGGCTCGCCGCGCTTCCGAAGCGCAGTTGTATGAGGGTATGTTGCTATAGTGTAGTATGTATACTGACTGTGCAAGCGGGTCGCCGATGCCCGAGTCCAGACTGTGCTCGGAGTACACTGAGGAGTGCATCTCTCTATGCAACGAGGCTGGCAGCAGCCCGGCAGCCGCTGCCACGCTCGGCATGAGGCCTCGCGCCGGCTCGCCGCGCTTCCGAAGCTGACGTAGTTGTATGAGGGTATGTTGCTATAGTGTAGTATGAGGGTATACTGATTACTGACTGTGCAAGCGGGTCGCCGATACCCGAGTCCAAACTGAGCTCGGAGTACACTGAGGAGTGCATCTCTCTATGTAGCGAGGCTGGTAGCAGCCCGGCAGCTGCTGCCACGCTCGGCATGTACTGTGATGTTGCTGTAGTGTAGTATGAGGGTATACTGACTGTGCAAGCGGGTCGCCGATGCCCGAGTCCAAACTGAGCTCGGAGTACACTGAGGAGTGCATCTCTCTATGTAGCGAGGCTGGTAGCAGCCCGGCAGCTGCTGCCACGCTCGGCATGTACTGTGATGTTGCTGTAGTGTAGTATGAGGGTATACTGACTGTGCAAGCGGGTCGCCGATGCCCGAGTCCAAACTGAGCTCGGAGTACACTGAGGAGTGCATCTCCCTATGTAGCGAGGCTGGCAGCAGCCCGGCGGCCGCTGCCACGCTCGGCATGAGCCCTCGCGCCGGCTCGCCGCGCTTACGAAGCTGACTTAGTTGTATGAGGGTATGTTGCTATAGTGTAGTATGAGGGTATACTGACTGTGCAAGCGGGTCGCCGATGCCCGAGTCCAGACTGAGCTCGGAGTACACTGAGGAGTGCATCTCCCTATGTAGCGAGGCTGGCAGCAGCCCGGCGGCCGCTGCCACGCTCGGCATGAGGCCTCGCGCCGGCTCGCCGCGCTTTCGAAGCTGACGTAGTTGTATGAGGGTATGTTGCTATAGTGTAGTATGAGGGTATACTGACTGTGCAAGCGGGTCGCCGATGCCCGAGTCCAGACTGAGCTCGGAGTACACTGAGGAGTGCATCTCTCTATGTAGCGAGGCTGGTAGCAGCCCGGCGGCCGCTGCCACGCTCGGCATGAGGCCTCGCGCCGGCTCGCCGCGCTTTCGAAGCTGACGCAGCTGCTCTTGGGCCTCGGATAGGTGCGCCGCGATCTCGGCATACCGCTCCTGTTTGGAAAAAGAAGTACAAATATTTACATGGTCATGTGTGATAATGACATCGAATTGTGGTATGACTAAAGCCCTGTTGAAACTACAGCGGAATCCAGATAAGTACATTAGTAGCGAAAATGAATCTCTAGACAATAAGCAAATAGCGCGTATCTACGTACAACGCCAGTTCCGCTGAGGTTTGAATAAGTGATTAAGCGGCTTAAGCTGGTTATAGATCAAATATCCCAGTGACGTTTCAGTCGCATTTCCACACGCTGGCTTCTCATACATGCCGTGAAATCAAGTTATAGTGCTCGCCGAGTTATTCGTTCTACAACCAACGTGAGCTGAACCACTTTTACTGTGAACTCTTACACACATGCCGTGAAATCAAGCACTATTACTGCTCTTTTAGAGCACTATTACTGCTCTTCGAATTATTTGTTCTACAACTAACGTGAGCCGAGCCACTTTTATCTTGAACTCCAAAAATATTCATATGCTGACCCAAACACGGTCAGAATTTGAAATTAAAGCTCTGTTTTATATTGGTTGATCGCCAGTTCGGAAAGTTTGTATTTAGAGTATTTGTGTATACTCTTTTTATTAATATCAAACAAAATACAAGTCTCTGGCTTTGCTCCATGTTGTAACAAGTGTCATGATGTCCGACATTAACCACTAAATAATATCTTCAGAGTTGGCAAACAAATGAATGTGATTTATCTTTGTAATAAATAACAAAAACAACTACTTCCTGCCATGATATAATCAGTGAATTGTCACTATAATTATAGGTATAAGTAAAGCAGCAAAACTCTATGCATAACTGTCTACAAGAGCATAGGTAGAAATATAGGTAAAAAAGGACTCAGCCGGCCGACACATTTTGTATCGTCCAAATTTATTTTCTTACTAGCTGCCCGTCAGCGGTTTCACCCGCTGCAACCTATTATTCCGCGGGAAAAATGCATTACTCGCCAAGAGATGTCGCTGTTAGTTTTCGGCGAAAACATTTAAAACGCGAATCGGCTCAGTCACGCCACCTTTGCAAAAATATTGGAATATGCGTGATCCTATACATATGATATATGCGGAATAAGACATTTTCCCGTGGTAAAAAGTAGCCTATGTGTTGTTCTAGATACTCTTCTATATTTTGTGCAAAATTTTATGTTAATCTATTCAGCCGTTTTAGCGTGATGTCGTAACAAACACACACACAAACATCCGCCTTTATAATATTAATAGGATTTATTTCTGTTTTAAGTCACTAGACATTGAAATATTTACGGATAAATTTTTTTACACAAATTTATTTATTTAAAACGAGGGGAGGCTTTTGCCCAGTAGTGGGACACGGAACAGGCAACATAAAAAAAAATCTTACCTTAGCGTCAGCCAATTCTGCCGCGAGTGCATTTTGGTTCTCCTTGGTGATCTCTAGGATTCGCAGCGTGTGCTCGTGTTCCGCGGTTAGCTGCAAACAATACAATAGAATTGAATAAACTTTATTCATAATGCGTATAGCACAATGATAGTCCATATACTAAGTAATTTAATACATACATACATATATTATCACGTCTATATCCCTTGCGGGGTAGGCAGAGCGTAAATGGTTACTATAAACGGCCATTTACACACCACGTGTAACAAAATTTTGATAGTTATTCAGGAGACTGTGTATCACAGATTGTCAGCCTGTCGCCCAAAATTGCAATGCACATCATCTCCTTACTACACCCACTGGAAAGATATGGGTTGATGCTATTCTAAGCCAGCACCTCTGCACTTAATGTACCTAACATAATACAGGCAATAACATAAAACAATCGAACCGCATTATAGGCTTCACTTCACCTTCCTTAATAAGAAAGAACTGTCGTATTGTTTCGACTTGGGAAGCCAGGTAATGCCGGGTACTTTAAGTTTACTCTATAATCTCATTGGAAGTAGATGAAGTAGTTTTTACGCAACCTATTGAAGGCAGCTAGACGAAATATAGAAATATTTGAATTGAACTTGAATCGGTAACGTTAAAAGCAATATAGCAAGCTGTCCTTATATTGCTAATTTGCCGTGTGATGCCGGCTTAGAATAGCACCACCCCATTTCTTTCCTGTGGTTGTCGTAAGAAGTGACTAAGGGACTCGATGTCTCATGTGTAGTTATTGCAATTTTAGGCGACAAGCTGACAGCCTGTCACTATAGTGATACACGACAATAGCTAAGACGACCCTCAAATATTTGTCAGACGTAACGATAACGACTGATTTTTACGACCGTTGACGCTCTGCCTACCTCGCAAGGGATAAAGGCGTGTTGAATGTATGTATGTATGTCCTTATAGGGTAATTTCGTTTCATGATCCTTTAACAAATCACGCGAACAGTGAATTAGTAACGTGCACGAAAAAATTAAGGGAAATTGAAGTAATGCAGCCAAACCAGAATTTTAAGTTTTTTTGCCAGATTTCATGAACTAGTTACCCGGTTGCACAAATTCATGTCTGATAAACTAGCCGGTACAATAGCCACTGCTATTCAAAATAGCTACCGAAGCAAGGCTTAACTTGATAAGATTTACGTCCAAGCTACTTAAATATCTAAGCCATGTAATTTTTGTATTGGAATTTTTAATGCACTCACAGTGCTATATTATTCTCATAAATTAAATAATGAGAAAATTGAAAAATTCAATAGCGACCGCCGGGACTTGAACCCGGGACTGTGGATCACCGTTCCACCGCTCTACCGACTGAGCTACGGGCGCCTAGCGGATGCTGTTGAACTTTTCAACCTCTTGATGCTCGTTTTGAAGCGACGATTAAGCGACATCTAGTAGTAGTTTTTACAACTAAATACTTTGGTTAGTCCACGTTGCAGTAGGAATTCAAACCATATGATGAAGCTTTTTGCTTAAACCAATGTATTGGAATTTTTAATGCACTCACAGTGCTATATTATTCTCATAAATTAAATAATGAGAAAATTGAAAAATTCAATAGCGACCGCCGGGACTTGAACCCGGGACTGTGGATCACCGTTCCACCGCTCTACCGACTGAGCTACGGGCGCCTCCACAGTCCCGGGTTCAAGTCCCGGCGGTCGCTATTGAATTTTTCAATTTTCTCATTATTTAATTTATGAGAATAATATAGCACTGTGAGTGCATTAAAAATTCCAATACATTGGTTTAAGCAAAAAGCTTCATCATATGGTTTGAATTCCTACTGCAACGTGGACTAACCAAAGTATTTAGTTGTAAAAACTACTACTAGATGTCGCTTAATCGTCGCTTCAAGACGAGCATCAAGAGGTTGAAAAGTTAAACAGCATCCGCTAGGCGCCCGTAGCTCAGTCGGTAGAGCGGTGGAACGGTGATCCACAGTCCCGGGTTCAAGTCCCGGCGGTCGCTATTGAATTTTTCAATTTTCTCATTATTTAATTCATGTAATTTTTTTCGTTTGGTTTCAATGAATGCGACAAATAATATTGTTCAGAAAACTCCAGCAGAAAAATCATCTGAAAAATTGTTATTCAGGCAAGGTATACAGAATTGAACCAAAGTTAAGTATCCAGGGCAGTCACCCATGACCAGAAACTGCCAAGCACTGAAACCTATGTTGGCATTGGAAGGTAATACAGGAAGTAGGTGAAATTACGTTAATGCCTCGGCCCTGAAATACATCTAGGCGGCAGCAACCGTTTGTTACCCGCCGCCACGCTTGTTTCGGGTTTCGGTTTATCTAAATACACGCAAGATCCCGCCGCTGCAGCAGCCGACTTGCTGTACTTTAGTACCGCGGCAACTCTCTGTGTCTCGCTCGCTCACCTGCTTATTTAATTAGTCGTATAGCTTTCACAGTTCTTACCGACTTAAATTAAGAGATTTGAGCCGCTCGCTCACCTGCTGGTAGTTGCGCTCGGTGGCCGCCAGCCGAGCGTTGACCAAGTCGAACTGCTGCTGCAGCTCGGCCGAGCGCTGCCGCTCCTCCACCAGCTCATTGCCGAGCACCGCCGCCTCTGACTACTGCTGCTTGTATAGCACTGTCTCGCTCGCTCACCTGCTGGTAGTTGCGCTCGGTGGCCGCCAGCCGAGCGTTGACCAAGTCGAACTGCTGCTGCAGCTCGGCCGAGCGCTGCCGCTCCTCCATCAGCTCATTGCCGAGCACCGCCGCCTCTGACTACTGCTGCTTGTATAACACTGTCTCGCTCGCTCACCTGCTGGTAGTTGCGCTCGGTGGCCGCCAGCCGAGCGTTGACCAAGTCGAACTGCTGCTGCAGCTCGGCCGAGCGCTGCCGCTCCTCCACCAGCTCATTGCCGAGCACCGCCGCCTCTGACTACTGCTGCTTGTATAACACTGTCTCGCTCGCTCACCTGCTGGTAGTTGCGCTCGGTGGCCGCCAGCCGAGCGTTGACCAAGTCGATCTGCTGCTGCAGCTCGGCCGAGCGCTGCCGCTCCTCCATCAGCTCATTGCCGAGCACCGCCGCCTCTGACTACTGCTGCTTGTATAACACTGTCTCGCTCGCTCACCTGCTGGTAGTTGCGCTCGGTGGCCGCCAGCCGAGCGTTGACCAAGTCGAACTGCTGCTGCAGCTCGGCCGAGCGCTGCCGCTCCTCCATCAGCTCATTGCCGAGCACCGCCGCCTCTGACTACTGCTGCTTGTATAACACTGTCTCGCTCGCTCACCTGCTGGTAGTTGCGCTCGGTGGCCGCCAGCCGAGCGTTGACCAAGTCGAACTGCTGCTGCAGCTCGGCCGAGCGCTGCCGCTCCTCCATCAGCTCATTGCCGAGCACCGCCGCCTCTGACTACTGCTGCTTGTATAACACTGTCTCGCTCGCTCACCTGCTGGTAGTTGCGCTCGGTGGCCGCCAGCCGAGCGTTGACCAAGTCGAACTGCTGCTGCAGCTCGGCCGAGCGCTGCCGCTCCTCCACCAGCTCATTGCCGAGCACCGCCGCCTCTGACTACTGCTGCTTGTATAACACTGTCTCGCTCGCTCACCTGCTGGTAGTTGCGCTCGGTGGCCGCCAGCCGAGCGTTGACCAAGTCGAACTGCTGCTGCAGCTCGGCCGAGCGCTGCCGCTCCTCCACCAGCTCATTGCCGAGCACCGCCGCCTCTGACTACTGCTGCTTGTATAACACTGTCTCGCTCGCTCACCTGCTGGTAGTTGCGCTCGGTGGCCGCCAGCCGAGCGTTGACCAAGTCGAACTGCTGCTGCAGCTCGGCCGAGCGCTGCCGCTCCTCCATCAGCTCATTGCCGAGCACCGCCGCCTCTGACTACTGCTGCTTGTATAACACTGTCTCGCTCGCTCACCTGCTGGTAGTTGCGCTCGGTGGCCGCCAGCCGAGCGTTGACCAAGTCGAACTGCTGCTGCAGCTCGGCCGAGCGCTGCCGCTCCTCCATCAGCTCATTGCCGAGCACCGCCGCCTCTGACTACTGCTGCTTGTATAACACTGTCTCGCTCGCTCACCTGCTGGTAGTTGCGCTCGGTGGCCGCCAGCCGAGCGTTGACCAAGTCGAACTGCTGCTGCAGCTCGGCCGAGCGCTGCCGCTCCTCCATCAGCTCATTGCCGAGCACCGCCGCCTCTGACTACTGCTGCTTGTATAACACTGTCTCGCTCGCTCACCTGCTGGTAGTTGCGCTCGGTGGCCGCCAGCCGAGCGTTGACCAAGTCGAACTGCTGCTGCAGCTCGGCCGAGCGCTGCCGCTCCTCCACCAGCTCATTGCCGAGCACCGCCGCCTCTGACTACTGCTGCTTGTATAACACTGTCTCGCTCGCTCACCTGCTGGTAGTTGCGCTCGGTGGCCGCCAGCCGAGCGTTGACCAAGTCGAACTGCTGCTGCAGCTCGGCCGAGCGCTGCCGCTCCTCCACCAGCTCATTGCCGAGCACCGCCGCCTCTGACTACTGCTGCTTGTATAACACTGTCTCGCTCGCTCACCTGCTGGTAGTTGCGCTCGGTGGCCGCCAGCCGAGCGTTGACCAAGTCGAACTGCTGCTGCAGCTCGGCCGAGCGCTGCCGCTCCTCCACCAGCTCATTGCCGAGCACCGCCGCCTCTGACTACTGCTGCTTGTATAACACTGTCTCGCTCGCTCACCTGCTGGTAGTTGCGCTCGGTGGCCGCCAGCCGAGCGTTGACCAAGTCGAACTGCTGCTGCAGCTCGGCCGAGCGCTGCCGCTCCTCCACCAGCTCATTGCCGAGCACCGCCGCCTCTGACTACTGCTGCTTGTATAACACTGTCTCGCTCGCTCACCTGCTGGTAGTTGCGCTCGGTGGCCGCCAGCCGAGCGTTGACCAAGTCGAACTGCTGCTGCAGCTCGGCCGAGCGCTGCCGCTCCTCCACCAGCTCATTGCCGAGCACCGCCGCCTCTGACTACTGCTGCTTGTATAACACTGTCTCGCTCGCTCACCTGCTGGTAGTTGCGCTCGGTGGCCGCCAGCCGAGCGTTGACCAAGTCGAACTGCTGCTGCAGCTCGGCCGAGCGCTGCCGCTCCTCCACCAGCTCATTGCCGAGCACCGACGCCTCGGAGTTGGCGCTCGCTGCAAATATACAACACGTGTTAGGATACGGCTCAAAACGCCTACTTTTTCTGTGGGATTGAGTAGTGGGGTATTGAGTTACGAATTGTTTTGGATTTTAGAATCCTGGACTACAAAAACACATTTTTCTAACACTTTTTTATGGCCCAATAAGTCGCAACTTCACAAAAATGGACATGGCAACTGAACGCCGAAAACTGGTCCCTTTTACACTATTCTTCTTCTTCTTCTTTTCGTGTCGATGGCAAAAGTTAAATTTTGCGCGCCTGTAGCCTCCACAATGGCCTTATTTAAATGCTACACTCAAGATTGATGTAGACTATGGAGGCGCATACTTAGAAGAAACATTTTCACTTCAATGAAACTACAGCACGCGTGACTGTGAAGTGGTTCACTTTACTATGATTTTGTTGTCAGTGTCCCACAGGGTTGCTAATCATAAAGACATGTTATCCTCAATTCACTTAGAACTATGCCGACTGAGTCATCTGACTAACAAGTAACTAACTCAAAACAAACTTCGTAATGAAAATAGGTTTGACAGAAATTTTATCGAATTGGTTATATCAAAACGCAGAATGTTTTTATGCACTTTTATTCTTTTCTAAAGAGCATTCATAGCAGCACAGCTTATAGGTGACGGAAGCTAGCTTAACGTGATCGATATAACGTCGATCTAAGCAATTTTCCCACTATACACACCGTCAGACCCTCTCTCTCTTTTCGTGTGATAGGACGACCCTAATAGATTGTTATCCGATAGGATGGATTTCCTTTTGTAAATAAAACAATAAAACATGTGAAAACTAAAATCCGGCTGCTTTTTTTGCAGCTGGTGATAAGGAACGACTTTCCCAAGGAACATAGGCAGATACACGAAAAAATAAAATTGAACCTGCCACAGAAAATTGCCAAATAGCCAATTTCAGTTACTATGGGAGGTAGGTTTTTTTTTTACATTTCGACCTATGTTCCTTGAGGAAAGTTGTTGCTTATCACCAGGCGGTTCTGACTTTTCTATAAAATTTCACCCTATATAAGTTGGGATAAGGCCAGGCAGATGATGATTACATCTTCCTTCATAAGTCTTCGTCTTCTTTCTTCGTAAGTTTGATGCACACGGGTACGTTGGAACAAGTATGGTCTGACAGGGTGCAAACCTTAGATGAAAACACGCTGCTAGGCCACCTTGTGCCACCGTACCCAGTTTCTTCAACATTTTCTCTTCATTATCTCTTCGTGTAGGACACCGAGTCGTCCAACGACCCGATGAACATTTTCCTCACCTTCTGCTTTTCATCTGCATATCGTTGGGCGTCCTTTTGATACATATTACATTTTTACGCATAAGTATTATTCTATTATAACTAATAATATAATATATTGTCATAAAAGATAGATTTTTGGGCTTCTATGTACTTGTGTGATACCGATCAATACAACGAACCTAGTGTTTATTTTCACTAAAATATTTCTGAAAGGAATCATTAGATATCTAAATGGAATAGACAGATTATAAACACGTGTGTATAAAGTTTGAGAGTATCGATAGGGCTCGATAATCACCGCAAAGTTATTTGCTATCAGGATATTATCAGTAAATAAAGGATCAATTTAGATACCACACTAAGTAGAGATATTTCGTTTGTTTACAGGTACTTTACCGGCTTTATAAACATTAACTATCGGTTATGATTACAATAACAACTTTCTTTTATTATAGGTACTTCACCTATATCAGCATAACATAATAGTAGTTTTTATAACAAGGGAATAAAGTGATATATTTAGGGCGAGGGCGCTATTATGAATCATGAGCTGAACGAGGGATTCTAGAGTAAAATCCCGAGCGTAGCGAGGGATTTTAAAGTAGAATCGTGAGTGAAGCGAGGGATTCAATGTAAGTTGCCCGAGACTAAATAACTTTATACCCGAGTGATACATACTACTTTTCATTCCCCTCTATGAGAAAAACAATAAATACCTACTTAAAATATGTAGTTCTTTAAATATTGCTTGCTGTAGTCCATTATTTTACAATACGTCTTTTAAATTGCGTTATAAACATCCAATTATTACAAAACATCACTAATTTCATTTCATATTATTGCAATATAATTGTGAGGATTTATATTGTTGTTGCCCATTGCTGGCCAGTTATCGCGCAAAAAGAAAAATAAAATTTGACACATTACTTTTTAATTTCAAATTTATCTAGGAATTAGGTCTTTTATGAACTAAATACTACGTGTAAAATACTCAATAAAATAGCAGATAACAGGTAGTGTTGCAGAGAAAAAACCTATTTGTAGTAAAATTTCTATTGATTGGCTGCAAATATTTGTATTCCAAATTCAAATGAATTTTAATCCCTTGGGATTAAATAACCTATTTTAATCCCACTTATGTGCGACCAAAGCGTAGTTTTTTGAATAGAGGGGATGAAAAACAAATTATTTTACTACTCTAGTGTTATCGATTAAAACCCGTATTTATAAAATCTAAATAATATTTAAACACAGTATCAACCGCATCTTTCAGAGAATCAAGATGCTATTTATAGTACACACACAGTATATCTCTGAAAAAAATGTACAAAAATAAGAAATGACAATGGTATCAACGGTGTAGTATGTATTGGGTATATGATATCTACATACAATGAGCAAAATATCGGCATTTTAACTATGAAAACTGAGAAACAATCATGTAGTTACGTGAAAACAAAAAGATTGCAAACACATTACATGTTTTATCGGCTCACCGCACAATGCACTTGCAGTTTGAGAACTTAAATTAAAATTCCTCTTTGATCTGAGATAAGGTAGACTTTATTTCTCATAACAATAAAGGTGATTTTAGAGTTTCAAGTTTTATTCATCGACTCAAACTTTTATTTACGTTATGATAGAATTCGAATAATTTTTCTAAGTAAAATCGAGATTACATTCTTATACGGATATCAGTTTCTTCTATAGTTTAGCTACGAAGTTAGTACTAAAATACACGAAAAAAAATTTAAAACAATACACGGTGGTTCCGGCCTAGGTCAAAACTCATTAGAACTCATAGTAACTTTTCAATCATTGGATAATGGGAAATTGTTGAGTAATGTCTGCACTACAATGTGGTATACTAGTAGGGTCTGTGACTTTTGGAAATGTATGGAAAGGTGACAATTTTTGTTTAAGTGAAATTTCTATATGGGGCCGTGTAGAGGACCTCAATCTAAGGTTTTTGAGCCCGGTTACCAAACTCCAGCACGTAGTGGGGGGGAGGCGTTCAAACTTTCGCGTTACCGCGCTTCAGTAAAAAAAATATGTGGCGTTGGCTTTACATACAATTTTGATTTTGGTATCAATTTCTTATAAATCGAGGATGTACCTTTCATTTTTTGTATCAAAATACCTATATTTCTTACGAGAAATATGAAAAAAATTTAAATAAATGAAAAAAATCTGCAAAGATAAGTAATTTTTTTCATTTGACAGGCTATATCTTTAAAAATATATATGAATAAGTCATAAATAAAAAATATTATCAGTTAGTCTTATTATTAAAACTTATGAAATCACTCACAGTAATGCCAATATTCGTAGAAAAAACTCCCAAAAAAAATAAGAACCGTGCCTACTGCAATGTGTACCCGTACGTACCTACTGCTATGTTTACCGTATAACATTTTTCATTTTCCTGAAAAAGCTTTACAGAGTTATTATTTGTAATGTCATTTATTATAATAAATAAAGTAGACGTATCTACACTAATATAATAAAGAGGAAAGTTTTGTTTTTTGTATGTATGTATGTAATCGATAAACTCCGGAACTACAGAACTAAATTAAAAAATTCTTTCACCATTAAAAAGCTACAATATTTCAGAGTAACATAAGCTACTTTATACCACGCGAAAATATCTTATTCTCACGGGAAAACGGTTAGCAGCGGGAAAACCGTTAAATTTAGCTGATATTACCCAAATTATCCAAAGCACTTGACCGATCTTCGCGAAATTCATCACTGATCTGATATTGCTAGCATATCAAAAAAGAGCATGGACTACGTTTTGTCAGAACTTGAGGATCTGGAGTACCTGATGGAGGGCACAAGGAGCACTGCTATATACTATATGAATACAAAATGGCAAGAAAGTATTTTTTATCTAGTTATTGTTATTAACTCAAGTTATTTGTTCTTGAAAGGGAGACTTTGAATAAAGTTCATCATTGCATAGATCATCATTTATTAGGCAATACCATAGGATAATAAAATCATTTTTATAACAAACTAGCGGCCCGCCCAGCGGTTTCACCCGCTGCTACTTACATGTTTTCCCGTAGAAATTGGATCTTTGCCCGTAGTAAAAAGTCCATTACTCCGTTCCAGCAAAGGTAAATGTGCCAGCAGAAGCGGCCCGTCATGCTGAATAACTTTTACTTTGTAGCCATAACCGTATCTCTTATAGTTTAGATGGGATGCTGGTGGTCGTCATCAGGTACTCAAGATCCTCGATGATCATGTACCAGCAGAAGTGGCCCGTCATGATAAACAACTTTTTCTATCAAGCCATGACCGTATCTCTTATAGTTTAGATGGGATGCTGGTGGTCTTCATAAGGTACTCCAGACCTTAAATGACAATGTGCCAGCAGAAGCATCCCGTCATACTAAACAACTTTTACTTTGTATCCGTTACCAAATTCATCAGATCCTCCAGACCCTCGATGACCATGTGCCAGCAGAAGCAGCCCGACGTGCTGAACAACTTTTACTTCGAAGCCTTTACCGTATTTCTTATTGTTTGGATGAGATGCTGGTCATCTACATCAAGTACTCCAGACCCTCGATGACCATGTGCCAGCAGAAGCAGACCATTATGCATAGCAAGGTCTGACAAAACGTAGTCCATGCCCTTTTTTGATATGCTAGCAATATCAGTGATGAATTTCTCGAAGATCGGTCAAGTGCTGTGGATAATTTGGGTAAAATCAGCTAAATTTAACGGTTTTCCGCTGCTAACCGTTTTCCCGTGGAATAAGATATTTTCGCGTACTATAAAGTAGCCTATGTTACTCTGAAATATTGTAGCTTTCTAATGGTGAAAGTATTTTTGAATTCAGTTCAGTAGTTCGGAGTTTATCGATTACATACGTACATACAAAAAACAAATCTTTCCTCTTTATTATATTAGTGTAGATACGTCTACTTTATATATTATAATAAATGACATTACAAATAATAACTCTGTAACGCTTTTTCAGGAAGATGAAAAATGTTATGCGGTAAACATAGCAGTAGTTCCGTACGGGTACACATTGCAGTAGGGACGGTTCTTATTTTTTTTGGGAGTTTTTTTTCGAATATTGGCATTACTGTGTATGGTTTCATAAATTTAAATAATAAGACTAACGGATAATATTTTTTATTTATGACTTATTCATATATATTTTTAAAGATATAGCCTGTCAAATGAAAAAAATTACTTATCTTTGCAGATTTTTTTCATTTATTTAATTTTTTTTCATATTTCTCGTAAGAAATATAGGTATTTTGATACAAAAAATGAAAGGTACATCCTCGATTTATAAGAAATTGATACCAAATTCAAAATTATATGTAAAGTCAACGCCACATATTTTTTTTACTGAAGCGCGGTAACGCGAAAGTTTGAACGCCCCCCCCTCCCCCCCACTACGTGCTGGAGTTTGGTAACCGGGCTCAAAAACCTTAGATTGAGGTCCTCTACACGGCCCCATATCGAAATTTCACTTAAACAAAAATTGTCACCTTTCCATACATTTCCAAAAGTCACAGACCCTACTAATACATAGTTCCGGGGATATTAATTGTTTTCATACTTTTTCTATCGGTCAAAATGTACACATCTGCCAAAACGCGCGCCGCGTTATCAGTGAGTAATTACGATTCTTTGTTCTTAATCGTTTTTGAGGTTTGAAGTGTTTGTGACTGTTATTTTGCAATGCATATTCAAGTTGCTTCAGATAAGAGCTATTGTTTTTTAATTATTTGATAAATATGTATAAATAGTTCTGGTATATATATAGGTGCTACGTAAATCACTTTTTTGGCGAGGAAAACATTTATAGACATAATTTATTTTAGACTTTTACCTGTGCTAGGACTAACTTGGAGTAATGAAATACACATTACATTAAAGCTCATGGAGTGTATGATTTGTTTTTGTAACTTTTTTTTGCTACTTCTTGCTATTTTCATGTATATAAGACTACTACGCTGCTACGCGGCTTGCTACGAAATGACGTTTTTTTATTAACCTAGATATTTTTCTTGTTTAAAGGTAACTCTTATGTCCGCTCTTGTACAAGAGAGACTTATTTGGATATTTGGTGTTCCCAGACTGGTTCAGTCGTTGATAAAAACAATTAAGTGCTACAAGTGCTGTTGAAAATGTTGCCAGAAGACTTATAAAATGTAGATGTTAATGAAATTAATTCACGTGTCTGTTACATTATTAATCATATTAGCAGGGTTTGGAAGGAGAGCTGTATGCGTGCTAAGGTGGTTTAAAAGAACTCAGCATGGTTTAGGCATAAGGAAACCGTGACTTTGTTGAGAGGTTCAGCGCTGCTAGAACACACCAATGATGGCAATACAGCACGAATGTTTTTTAAGTATGCGAGTGTGTCTTTCAAATTGACAGGTATTCCACAAGTTTTTATAGAACGTTGTGGAGTTCTTATAATATCTTATAACAAGATAAATATCGCCAGATTTGAGGTGTTTTCGTTAGAAACAGCTCATCTCGTCGTCAAAGAGTTTCCCTAATATTGTCTCCCTGCATCAGTCCACAAAGTCCTGTTTCATGGGGCGGCTATAATAATTAGGGATGTTCCACTGACTATTGACGTATTATCATTTGGAAGCAGAAGAAGCAGCAGAGCTATAAAAAAATTACATACTCGAGAAATGAGCCGCCGCGCTACAACTAGTTTAGATCTCATAAATACTGCTGCTGTTGCACTTTACTAAGCGATTCAATATTTATGTAATGTTTTATACAAATATGCAATTAATTGATTAAACTTTTTTATTTAGGTACTTTTCTTAATTTTTGTTGGCTTTTGAGTATTAAAATGTACATATTTTATCCTTTTATTATATATACTGTTTCCTACATACCCAATGTAGGAAACTTATTTTTAAGTTATATAGTAGGTTAAATTCTCTTTAATAATTTGTGTGAAGCAAGTTGCTTATTATAAATCATTTTAATGAACTTGTTCAACTTGATATTTTAGAAAAATATATACTATTATACTTACAAAAGTATTTTATTTCATGCAATAATAATAACTTAAATAAAAAATAATTTCTACCAAAAAATCATATAAACATAGGATTTATGAGTTTTGACCGATGTGCAAAGGGCGCGGAACCACCGTGCAATAGTCTATTCTATAATGCGATTAAAGTATCTTACATTGACATGGCTTCCATCGGATTTGTCGCTTACGTAATACGTTTGACTTTACATGGTTTAACAAGTAGGTATCTAATACGAAGGCTTAACAATAGAATAATAATTATCGCTATTTATGGACACAAGTCAAGAGATATTATCTACAAAAGAAGCAATCACAAACAGCCAAGACCTAAAGACCGGATTTTTACTGACAAAAGAAGCTATAATAATCTCACTTACAAAATAGGCAAAAACGGCTATACACAATAATTTTGTATGCTTACGTTACTAAACATAATAATTAGAAAACATATTTGCGAGAACGAGAGGAAACAAAAGATAAATAGATAAACCACATCACCGACAATCAAACAGTTTTAAGAGCGCATTCAATTTTTTATAGCAAATTTGCAAATATTGGCTTTATAAACATGCGAGTTTCTCGAAAACCGTTATGTAAAAATAATATGTTACTTGAACATTTAATCAAGCATATCTTCATCTAAAAAATGTACAATGTAAATATTAAGATTTTAGTTTTAAACCTGTTATAAACAGCGATATCTAAAGCGACAAAACCAAAATTCAGGAAAAGACCTCAAATCAAGCGTGAGTTTTAGAGTTTTGGTTCACTGTGAAAAAATATCAATTATACAAAAAAATAGAGTATATATTTGAGAACAAAGTCTACAGTGAACATTTTACAATTTTATTCAGAAATATAGAATAATACCACGTTTTTATATACGATTTTTTGCAAAATAATGCGCCATTATAACGGCTTCTGTATGAAAAAATAACAGTAGTAAAGATTTAAAAAATATATATGTTATTTAAGAAGATGTACTTAATCTAATTGCAGAAAAATATATTTATTTTTATTCATAATATCACTGTAAAAAATATTCAAACATCCCCATGTTTTTCACAAAATGACGCTCCGAGAGGTCTGGCAGGGAAAATTGTATGGGCTTCGTGAAAAGCTCTATAGCGGCCTTAAACATTGGTTGGTGTCTGTTAGTGTAAGGCATAAGCGTAAGAAACCTCCATAGCTAACACGCGAATGTAATAAATAAAACTAATAGGACCTACATGTCAGTAGGGCTCTCTGCATCTTTTCAAAGTGTTTAGATGCTTTATGTACTTAGATAAAGATTGGAAATATTTACCAAATCTGGGAGTGTAGCAAGCTGAAGTGGTAACGGGCTGGTCACATCGGTATACACAATGGGTCGTAGAACCGATAGACGTTGCAGTAAGCGGGACCTCGAAACTCACGTAGAGGCCACGCCTCTGTAAGCGTAGAGTCAGGCCATATGGACTGTGACTTAAAGATGGCAGCTGACTGATCGTGCTCTGGGGGAGGCCTACGTCCAGCAGTGGGCACTCACCGAGCTGGTGCGCGATGTCCCGCAGCAGCTGCTGCTCGGCCAGCTCGCACTGGTCGGCGCCGGCGGCGAGGCGCGCGGCCTCCTCTCGGTTCCCGCGCTGCGTCCAGCAGTGGGCACTCACCGAGCTGGTGCGCGATGTCCCGCAGCAGCTGCTGCTCGGCCAGCTCGCACTGGTCGGCGCCGGCGGCGAGGCGCGCGGCCTCCTCTCGCAGCGCGCGGTTCTCGCGCTCCAGGGCGCCGGTGCGCTTGCGCAGCGCCGCCGCTCCCGGGGGCTCCGGCTCCGTCGGGGTTGTGACGTCCTCTGTGTCATTTGTTAGCACCTGGTGGCAACAAATGGATATTAGAATAAGAATAATTTGAATCCAATGGATGCTGTTATATGTAAACAATGTTGATAAAGTCAACGTGTTATTTTGCTTTAGAAAGGAGGTTTCTTTTGAAGTCACCGTGTTGTTTCGCTTGATGACGTAACTGTTATACTTATAACCTGATTCGTAGAAAAAGAGACTCGAAATAGCAACATATTGTTTGCGTCTTAAATGACATTTGTGCAAGAAGTCAACAATAATGTTGCCATTTCAGGTCCCTATGAATGAGGTAGTACCTGCAGCAGCTCAGTCTTGGCGCTGAGGTCGTGTCGCAGCTGCGTGATCTGGTCGCGCGCGCTGCGCAGCTCGCCCTCGAGCGAGTTGACTGTGGCCTCGAGTCGCGCGTTCGTCGCTAGCAGTTGCTTGTCCTTCTCTTTACAAATCACTGTTACCTGCAGCAGCTCAGTCTTGGCGCTGAGGTCGTGTCGCAGCTGCGTGATCTGGTCGCGCGCGCTGCGCAGCTCGCCCTCGAGCGAGTTGACTGTGGCCTCGAGTCGCGCGTTCGTCGCCAGCAGTTGCTTGTCCTTCTCTTTACAAATCACTGTTACCTGCAGCAGCTCAGTCTTGGCGCTGAGGTCGTGTCGCAGCTGCGTGATCTGGTCGCGCGCGCTGCGCAGCTCGCCCTCGAGCGAGTTGACTGTGGCCTCGAGTCGCGCGTTCGTCGCCAGGAGTTGCTTGCCGATGCGAGCCGTCAACTCCAAGTCCTTCTCTTTCTGTACGGAAAAAAAATCACAATTTGAAATATGAACAAATAATATTGAAAAAATACAAGCAAACACGTTGAAAAATGATTTTTTATATTTCAAAGAAAAGTTTCTCATAATAGTTGTTCAGTTTTGTGAGTACAGTACGCGAATGAGTTCTTGGCCATCGGGGAATGAGGAGGCGCGCGGGGGCGGCGCGCCCCGCGGTTACCCAACTACCCGCATTCGCCCGCAGTCGAATGATGGGAAAAAAGTGTGTCACAAAGTTGTCGATATTTTGTCGTTGTGTTTTGTGTAGAAACCATAAATACTTCTTTAATATTATTCACAAACAGTGACAGTTACAGTTCGAACAAACTATGGCTAAAAAGGCCCCTTTAATAAGCAAATGTCTCGAGACATATACATTTTAGTTACTTTGTTTTAAAGAAACCTGCCCTTAGTTTATAAAGACCTATTCAACGATACCCTACCTACTCAATATTGTAGGAAAAACAACCCATTAACTAATAACTATGAGTAGTCTGAACTGAACTGTTCAGCAACAATTCTCGATATCGATATCAACATGAATTAGTCACAGCACTACCGCATTCCTCAACATGGTCATGAACTCATTCGCGTACTGTAGAACACGTCCTTAAATATTTGTACTTAATTAAACGTAACCTTATAAGTATTCTTCCGTGCTTCGGATGGGCACGTTAAGCCGTCGGTCCCGGTTGCTGTCTACGATGGCGGTCGTTACACAACCATGTCAGAGGCCTGCTACTTGCAGTAGGCGGTTGAAAAACTCTGACACCAGGGTTCATCGGGTCGTTGAACGACTCGGTGTCCCACACGAAAAGAGAGAGAGTATTCTAAGGAAATATAGGTATGTATTCTAAGGGTTGGTAAATATTCGTAGTTGCGTTATGTGATCTCACATTACTATCAAAATTATACAAGCTTCATTGCGAGTTAAGCCTTCGTGGCAAAAAGTTGCGATACCTGATCTAAGTCGAGATTTGTTATCAAAATTGGTCTGATAAAGATATATGGTACATAGGTAATTGTTACTTGATAGCAGCTGCATACCATTTTAGCATACTTAGATAACTTGTACTGCCATCGTAAACGGTAGACACACCTTTAGCCAAATACAGACATGTACAGTCCAGCAAAAAAGAGTAGACAAAAAATGAGGGCGCCACTTTGTACGAAATTTCAAAATTAAATAGCAATATTGACTATGAATAATGGCAACAATTTAGTATAAAAATTGTTAGTTCCATTTTATTTAATTTCTACTCTTTTTTGCTGGACTGTAAGACGTCTTATAATACAAAATCAGATAATTTTTAGCCTAAAATACAATAACACTTACTTCTTCTAAGAGCCGTGTTACCGCTTCGATGTCATTGTAGGTCTTTGTCATTTGGCTCACCCTGTTGCTGCATAGAACTGTGGACAAATGACAAAGGTTAAAACTTGTCGCATGAAACTATTAACACCAGAATGATACTATTCGGATGATGCCGGCTAAGAAAAGCATAATCCCAAGTTTCACCGTGGGTGTCGTAAAAAGCGACTAAGGGATAATTATCCAGGAAATGGGCAACAGCGTTTCCTGTGAATTAAACATCTTGCATTGAGCTCGCCAATTCACTTGCCAAACTTGGTGAATATGGCAATACCCCCCGATAGGGGGAGGCCCATGTCCAGCAGTGGACTTTTGTGACTGTTAAAGTAAGGTAAAATACTATTTGGATTTGAATTGAGAAGAGCTTACACATAAATGAAATAAAATAATATCGACAGCACTTTAGATTTCCCTATTCAAGTGATCAGATCAATCTCTAGCGGTTATTCTTAATTAACCTAACGGAAAACCAGTACTGAAAATACCATGCCGATTACTTGAACTCAAGGTGCTTCTTAATGGAAACGAGAAAGCCAGGGATAATAAAATACATGCTAAGTAGAAATTTATTTTATGATAGAAGTGCATGTTTATGATCAAGTTCCTACTCACGTTATAAAATAATTCTATAAATTGTGTATGGTACTGATTTATAAACCATAAAGCGAAATAAAACAACGATTAAGAAGAAACCATAATTAAAATGAAGAATTTAATTGGCTAATCGTAAAATAAAAATAAGAAAATATGCGGTAGTGTCAGTAAGAAGACGATCAATAACAATATTTTATTATGTTGTGTTGAATAATCCATAGTTTTATGAAAGGATTGTGTCATACCACAACAACACAATAGACTATTACTTATTACGTACCGATATCAGATTGTTCTAGCATTAAAGCTAAAGGCAGGTAACTGATTGCTTTAGCAAACTAAAATCTAGTCAATTTCCTTTAGTGGTTGCTCTTAGAGATGGGCACGTACCCGGGTATTTACCCAACTACCCGGTAAATACCCATACGTACCCGGTAAATACCCGTATGCACCCAAATTGGTGGGTAGATAAAATGTATGGGGAAGTTGATTTCTTTTTTCGTTTTCCATCGTAACCTACATACAAAAAATTTACCAGTTTCATGGTCCGAGCATGCCTGCAAAGTTTCGAGACAATTTTAGTGTCTGTTGGCTCGTTTGTTGGGTGGGTAGTTAGGGTTGGTTGGGTGGGTCGTTAGTGTTTGTTGGGTAGGTCGTAAGCATTTGTTGAGTGGGTCGTTGAATTTGTTGGGTCGTAAGGGTTTTTTGGTGGGTCGTTAGTGTTTGTTGGGTCGTAAGGGTTTGTTGGGTGGGTCGTTGGTGTTTGTTGGGTCGTAAGGTTTTTTTGGGTGAGCCGTTAGTGTTTGTTGGGTAATAAGGGTTTGTAGGGTGGGTCGTCAGTGTTTGTTGGGTCGTAAGGGTTTATTGGGTGGGTAGTTAGTGTTTGTTGCGTCTTAAAGGTTTATTGGGTGGGTAGTTAGTGTTTGTTGGGTCATAAGGGTTTGTTGGGTGGGTAGTTAGTGTTTGTTGGGTAGTTAGTGTTTATATGTAATGATTTTGTATTTGTATTTGTATTTTGTATTAAGGGTTTATTGGGTGGGTCGATAGTGTTTGTTGGGTCGTAAGAGTTTGTTGGGTAGGTCGTTAGTGTTTGTTAGGTGGGTCGTTAGTGTTTGTTGGGTCGTAAGGGATTATAGGGTGGTTCGTTAGTGTTTGTTGGGTCGTAAGGGTTTATTGGGTGGGTAGTTAGTTAGTGATTGTTGGGTCATAAAGGTTTGTTAGGTGGGTTGTTAGTGTTTGTTGGGTCTTAAGGGTTTATTGGGAGGGTCGATAGTGTTTGTTGAGTCGTAAGCGTTTATTGGGTAGGTCGTTAGTGTTTGTTGGGTCGTAAGGGTTTATTGGGTGGGTTGTTTGTGTTTGTTGGATCGTAAGGGTTTGGTGGGTGGGTCACAAAGGTTTGTTGGGTGGGTTGTTAGTGTTTGTTGGGTCTTAAGGGTTTATTGGGTAGGTCGATAGTGTTTGTTGGGTCGTAAGCGTTTGTTGGGTTTATCATTAGTGTTTGTTGGGGCGTAAGGGTTTGTTGGGTGGGTCGTTAGTGTTTGTTGGGTCGTAAGCGTTTGTTGGGTGGGTCGTTAGTTTTTGTTGGGTCGTTAGGGTTTGTTAGATGGGTCGTTAGTGTTTGTGGGGTCATAAGAGTTTATTGGGTGGGTCGTAAGTGTTTGTTGGGTCGTAAGGGTTTGTTGGATAGGTCGTTAGTATTTTTTGGATCGTAAGGGTTTGTTAGGTGGCTCGCTAGTGTCTAGAGACCCACCAAACTCTAAAGACTCACCCAACAAACCCTTACAAACGAACAAACACTAACGACCGACCCAACAAACTTTTACGACCCATCTAACACTAAAACCCACCCAATAAACTCTTACGACCCAACAAACACTAACGACCCACCCAACAAAGCCTTACGACCCAACAAACACTAACTAGCCTTCCAACAAACCCTTACGACCCAACAAACACTAACGACCCACCCAACAAACCCTTACGACCGAACAAACACTAACGACCCACCCAACAAAGCCTTACGACCCAACAAACACTAACTGGCCTTCCAACAAACCCTTACGACCCAACAAACACTAACTGCCACCCAACAAACCCTTACGACCCAACACACAATAACGACCCACCCAACAAACCCTTCCAACCCAACAAATTACCAACGACCCATCCAACAAACCCTTACGACCCAAACAAACACTAACGACCCACCCAACAAACCCTTACGACCCAACAAACACTAACTGCCACCCAACAAACCCTTACGATCCAACAAACAATAACGTCCCACCTAACAAACCCTTCCATCCCAACAAATTACCAACGACCCATCCAACAAACCCTTACGACCCAAACAAACACTAACGACCCACCCAACAAACCCTTAGGACCCAACAAACACTAACAAACCACCCAACAAACCCTTATGACCCAACAAACACTAACGACCCACTCAACAAACCTTTACGACCCAAGAAACACTAAAGACCCACCTAACAAACCCTTACGACCCAACAAACACTAACGACCTACCCCAACAAACCCTTACGACCCAACAAACACTAACGACCCGCCCAATAAACCCTTGCAACCCAACAAACACTAACGACCCACCCAACAAAGCCTTACGACCCAACAAACACTAACTAGCCTTCCAACAAACCCTTACGACCCAGCAAACACTAACGACCCACCCAACAATCCCTTACGACCCAACAAACACTAACGACCCACCCAACAAACCCTTACGACGCAAGATACACAATCGACCCACCCAACAAACCCTTACGAGTCAACGAACACTGACGACCCATTCAAATAACCCTCACTACCCTACAAACACCAAAGATACACATTACGACCCAACAAACACTTTGGACTCAACAGACACTTACAACCCACACTACAAACCCTGAAGACCCTACAGACACTAGCGACCCATCCTACAAACCCTTAAGACCCAAAAAACCCCAAAGACTCACCCAGCAAATCTTTGCGACTCAACAGACACTAAAAACCCACCCATCAAACACTAATGATTCAACAAACACTAAAAGTTGACTCCTTGCTCCCTTATAAATCAATTCTGTCGGCCTGTACAAGGTTTATCTATAAATTATCTTTCATAGAAGGTATCTTTTGTAACCAATCGTGATGGTTAAAATAAAAAATATCGACAATTTATACAAAGAAAGTTAATTTTTCAATCTACCCACCTAATTGGGTACGTACGGGTATTTACCCGGTAAATACCCAATTACCCAGGTAAATACCCAAATGGGTAGATTGGGTATATACCCACCGCCCATCTCTAGTTGCTCTACAGTTTCACTACACCATTACCGAGCACGATTTTGTTTGCGGAACTAATGGAAGCACTAACAGCCACTTCACTATCGAATTTTAGTATAAACAACCGTTTTATTTCGTTTTTCTCACGATAAAGCGCCACACAGGGAATCTAGATCACAAAACAATGGGAGATAATTCGGTAAATAAACTCAAACGGGCACAAATCACAGCCAGCGCCGTCCGCGACACGCTTGCTGCGAGAAACGCGCCCGAATGGTTTTTCCGCCGGTATAGATGATAAGATTATTACAATCGTGCAAAACAAAACACCTAATAAAGCAATATTGACCAGATTAAATTTCAATACCGACCCGAGATATCGTCGTCGTTTAACGCGTTCATCGAACTATCGACAACTGCGATCACAAAACACTTGGACACATTTCGGGAAACGGTCCCGATTGTTACGTCGATAAACAGTAGCAGTCTCGCCGGCGACACACACTGTATTGGGCCCTCGCCCTACTACACCGCACTACGCGCTCGCATTCCCTGTCACTCGTGGAGGGCGAGCAAAACAAACTACACCATTATACTGTGGGAAAATGCCAGCACAAAACAGAGTTAAATATGTGGACTGTTTCACTAATAGAACTGATTGCGCACCAAAATAAATGGCGGCGCTCGAGTGTTTCATTAAAACAAAATAAGGTCTTTAGAACGTTGACATGGTTGTCTAATATAATCTATTGTTTGTTTTATTTATCTTTCTATCTTATCAGAAGCGACTTATCTACCCGAGTACCCAGGTTAATGAAATGATTGATTTCGATGTGCCTTAATTGGAAACAAATTAGCTGGTACCTCAGTCAAATGACGGATTAATTGGTAGACGAACCGTGAGCGGCGAACGCGCTTTCCAACGGCACAAAAAGCTCCCTTTGTGGGAATAAAGGTATAATAGCTCCATAGAGGTATTGAATGCAGTAGATACGATGTTTTCCCAGTCTTACCTAACTTGGCGATTACAACGGATATCGATTGTATTCGCGGTTACGTCTCTCACACGCGCTGAAGACTTTCACGGTTTTTGCGCGGTTTTCCGTACGCGTCTCGCTGCAACCGTATACTAATTATCGATACGCTGCCGAGTTCATCTTAGCTGTTTGTTTACGATTAAAAATAACATTGTTAGGGAATCCTTTTGTTTGCTTGACACAGTTTTTGCAGACCTTATCTAAAAGTGTGATGAGAAGCAGCACTTCAAGGTTGCTGCTAATTAATTAAGGTAATAAATAGCTAAGTAATTAGCTTTTCGATAAGGGCCATTGTGTGAGAAGTTTAAAAATGACAGTGCACAATGAGATAAGCTTGTAAGCGAAAATAAAGCACTTAAGATGAAACCGGTTATTTATAAGATGAATAAGCATTTCCAGAATGTGAATGAAATAGCGAAATAAAACCGAGAAGGAAATGAGTTGAACTGAATAGCAGCGCGCGATGAATGATCGCCGATGACTTCCGCTAGGGTCCTCAATGCTCGTACCTCGATCAAGGAGCAATGTCCGGATGACGCGAAAGTAGAGTCGGCCGAACCTGTCCCTCGCCACGTGGTACAGGAAGTCGGGGTACTCGCCGAGGCACTCTCGTAGCTCCTCGTCGGGGAGGAAGCTCAGCTCCTCGAAGAGCTCGCGGTCGAAGCCGGGCGGCGGCGAGGCGCGCGAGTCCTCCGCGCACCCCGCGCCCGACGCACAGCCCTCCGCCGTGACGCGCCCGCCTCACGACCATCGGCCCTCCCGCCCTCCAGAGTGCCTCCCTCCACCGCACTCAAATGTCCAATGTCTCAACACTGATTGACCGAATCACACTTTACACTCCGTAAAGTCCTTCGTTGAATCATTGTGCACCAATATTTATTTTGACGTAACACCTGTAAAGTTGCTATTTGAGGATCGTGCCGGTCCACTCCGAATGAAATAGGTAGCCGCGCTAAAAACTGAACAGTACGCTCGAGTGGCCAAGCGAGCTGCTTAAATTAACTCTTATGAAATTTATAACATGTGAAACACGAAGCGCGAACCGACGGAGATACTAAATTTCAAGTTAATCAAAAGCCGCGTAGTTGTTTCCAACCCGAGGGAAATATGAATATGAAAATCTCTTTACAAGATTACGGGCTAACGAATGCGGTTATAAATATTAATGTAAACTGTTACGTTTCAGCGAACTGGATGGATATTGATCATGCAGAATGAGGGCAGTCCGCGCCCGCAGACCGTTTACGGTAACACCCACATGCAATGACAAACTGGTAACGTTCCGGACTATTTTACACGCGAACTATGTCTGTTTTAACGATGTAATAATTGTGACAATTTGTGGTTTAATATAGTAGGTATAAGAAGAAATCAGGAAGGCGCCTACGCTTTATTATGTCATTAGATTAGATATCTATCTATCATAATAAAAACTGCGGTAAGTACTATCGACCATTCGTTACTTATACCGGGAGTAACGAAAAGGGTATAACAAGCCGAAAGGAGGTCAAGGTACTCTTGAAACTGAACAACTTTCCCTTTGGAACATGGGTCGAAATATGAAAAAAAAATTTGGACCTCCCATAGTAAATCAATTAGCTGATCGGCGATTTTGTATGGGAGGTCCAATTTTTTTTTCATATTTTGACCCATGTTCCATGGGGAAAGTTGTTCAGTTTCATGAGTATCTTGACCTCCTTTCGGCTTGTTATACCCTTTCTGTTACTCCCTGTATTTTTCCTAGTTTCTAGCAAGATGAGATGAGATGCATTTCAAAGGATGAAGCACTAGACTTCACAATCCCTAAACCTCTGTAAGACTGAGCATGACGCTCAACGCCTACGCTTTCCCACTTTGAAATCTAACCCTTGACCTTTAACTGAAAGCAACCCGTGTAGTGAAAAGGTCACTGTACATAGGTATAAAGATTGCACATAGGTTTTTAATATGAACACTTTGTTATCCTTCTTTGAAACTAGGTGTAAGTAAATCATCTCTCTTCAAAAGACTATAAATTAGATTATGTTTTATAGTCGGTATGACCTCATTTTACAAGTAAAGATCTCAGAGCAACTCGTTAACATAAAACTCGTCCTATTTCATGGCCAATAATAATAGAGGAAAAAGTACCGCATTAGCAGTAATTGCTTACCTCAATGTTAACTATAACTAACGTAAAAAAACTATTATTCTCATTCAGGACACGATTCAGCGTAACACAGTTTGTCTGAAAACAATTAAGTTATTGTACGTAAACGACTGCCCATTCGAACTAATTGAGACTAAACAAAGACTAGTAATGAACATTGGACATTCACGAATAATTTCCGTGACGACATTTAACAAAGTGTTCTGCTAAATAAATATTGTAAATAATGTAAATATAGATAAGGTCAGAGTGCTGATAAGAAACGCACGACCGCGGTCAATACAATACAAAATCTGTTTGTACAAATCTGGACATTATTACGTTGTAATGAACTTTTTTTTTCAACAAAAGCTTTTGTGTATCCTCCGAACTGCAAGGAACACCTATACTAATTCCAAATTCTGAACCGAATCATTTGTAGGATAATATTTTCTAGCAACTAAATCTCTTCACATCACTCAACCAGTGATCGATCAGATTTAACACTTTTGCGGTCCATATCCGGTTTTATGGGAAAAAGCTATCAAAACAAATTGATCTGGGAAGGTTGCCTTGCACGTGATTCAGATAGCAGACGTCATAGAGCCATGCAACCTTGCTACATCTCGGCATTAAAATACAATGAGACGTCTGTTGGGACAGCCTCGTTTCGAAATCCATGAATACGAAACGAGGGATGCATGGATTTGCAAGTGAATGTTTCAATCGCGTTCAAATTGAACTGTCAGGGAGTTTTATTTGGCAACGTAGAGTCGTTGAACTTCGAAAGGGAACATTATTCATTCAATTAGGTACTCAGAACAACTTTTTGTTCAGTATTTTGTTGTTTGAAATATTTTTTACAGAATTTACGTCAGTAAGATCTTGAGAGCGAACCGGCGAGAACTTTTTTTGCCGGCAGTAAAACAACCTTGCCGGTCGGCGTTCAAAGTGCAGCGCCTCCAACCTTTCTGAATTATTAATCGACAAGGGGCTATTTATGAATGGACTGATGGTATGGCATTGGCTTTATCGTAGTTGCCATTAACTATAAATAGATTGCAATATCGAAAGTAGGTTACCGTGAAAACTGACGTAATATCGACCCTGTGCGAATAGTTCGCAAATAATCTAATGTCCGTTTCGTACCAGGCGCACTAACGCACGATTTTTACAGTAATCTAATTAGACATTTTTGAGTCATATTTGTGAACGAATTTATTCTTTACACGCGCGTACGAATCTATCGACATTATATTATGATTATGATTCATGAATGCCGTTTGCAGACGCCTTTTTAGTATGTAATGCTTACGGTGTAGTAGCCGCTAAATAATTTAAGAAATTAAAGCGATACACGTTATCAACATATCATATCGTTATCACTGAAATTAAAAATAACACATTTTTCAAATTCCGGTCATGGATGTGCACAAAATATGAAATCACATGAAGACACTTCAGCACTAAACAATCTCATTATGTTAAATTAATAGCGATTTCTTTTAGTAACGGTCCCAGTATTTGAGGCCAGTGGTAACAAACTTTCACGATCAAGTGCAAGCCAGGCGTCTGGCGCGGACGCACGCGATTAGTAAGTAAGAAAGATCACAGCACATACGAGTTAGCTACTGGTCACTTTACAAACTACCACTCAAGTTTGTCGCGGCAAGCTACGACGGCGCATACGGCGTACGGACAAACTTGCGTGGGGCACGTTGTACTTAGAAAGATTTTGCACTACGCGACGCGACTCGCGACCACTTCCGCCGATACAATGGCTTTGACTAAATAATCGGCACGCTAGTAGTACTCGCCACTTGACATGCCGAAAGCGTACTCACTACTTGCGTATCGTATCGTGTCGTGATACGAGCCAATCGAGTCTGACCGGTCCACTGTAATCATAATCATAGTGTCTGGCCTTTTAGAGGTAATTCAACTAGAGGCAACTTTCCTTTTTCCGCATTAGATATGATAAGAATTAGGTACGATTTTGCTTCAAAGATTTTGTCTTGTCCCAGGGAAATACTATATCTAATAATTTGCACAAAAGAGACGAAGCGACTGGATCAATGTAAGCACAAGATCGCATTTCGGCCTTCAAGCGAGGCCTTCAGATAAACGAACCAGGAAAATGTAAGGGGAAAACTTTCTGTGACCTTCGCGAGAAGGTTCAAAATTGCTTACATTTCTTTTCCTTTAGGTACACGATTTGTTATTGTAGGTAATTTTACCTCATTGTATAAATTATTATAATGACAATAAGCTTAACGTTTAGCAAAGGAAAATGTTCAAACGTTTTGCAAGTACCAATGCCAAGGTTAATGTTCCTAGTTGTAATAACGAATGTACAATGGCAAAATATTTCCATGTCATTGTCAAAGGCTATTGTAGCACTTTGCGAATGTAATCATTTGATTTGAACGGTCATTATGATGGTACCTACCCAAATCAAAAGTTGAATAAAACAGATTTTACCAGAGGCATCTAGCATTCGACTTACCAACCTGTTCTTTTATTGAATAAATTACTTTTTGTCATTAGAATGGTTGGTTAATAGATTAGTTTATGTTCAAAGCTATAAATTTTGACTTCCTGACTTTGTTACTAGATATTATGTAAAACCACGTAAATTATGTCACTTTTCAGAATGCGGATAATTATGTTTTTCTATCTGGAAAATGCCCCATCAAGTGCGTGTACCAGCAGAAAAATACTTCCTAAATAAGCAAAATAGGTACAGTCCAAAATGGTAATCGAGGTATCGATTTTTCAGACTAATATTTTACAGCAACGTTTATTGAATCGTACAACATAGTTCTTGTCCGGCTTGTCGGTATCAATCACAAGAAAATCGAAACCTCAAAAATGGAATTGTTCATGAGTTAGCGTGAGAGACTACCAATACAGTAGTAGTAGTACTATTTGAACACTTATCGTAATCTGCTTCACATCACATCGCAGTGATGTAATTCGGGAACATTTGCGAGATATTATTAGCGCGGACCTTCAACCGGATAATTGAACTTTGATTGTACGATGCGATGACCGACAGAATACGCTATTTCATTCAATATAGTGATTTTGGCTCGCTGTCAAGTACTAATCAATAGTACTAATTACCATATAATTGGTAATTAACTGGTATTTTATACTAAGTGTGACGGTCGCAGAATTTCATAGTAAAAAAAAGTAGGTAGTTTTAACTTTAACCTACAACAGTCCACTGCTCGATATAGGCCTTCACCATATTGGTATAAGTTTATCCCACCAAAAACATTTACTTGTAAAAAGAACCAAGTCTCGCCTCTCAGTTCATCTACTGTAAAAATTTGTGAGATCCATGTGATGCCAAGTCGGTTATTGATTTATTCAAGGATTTCTTCAGGGAACTTTCTTCTTAAGCTATTGCGTAATTATGTAACAGACATCATCTTACAGTAACTATATCGATATTTAAAAACTTTTATAAGTATTTACAATAACTAGAATGACTTGGCAATCGCACACTATTTGCTTGTGAGATACGATGGTCTAGTGCTGTTACCTAATTACGAAAAAGCTTAAGATGAAAGTTCCCTGAAGAAGTCCTTGAATAAATCAATAACCTGACTTGGCATCACATGGATCTCACAAATTTTTACAGTAGATGAACTGAGAGGCGAGACTTGGTTCTTTTTACAAGTAAATGTTTTTGGTGGGATCTCATTTCTTTTTTAGATAGTCTTCCTCTTTCTCTTATCTGGAACTACTTCTTGAGCCTCAGCTACAGATTTCCTCAAAGCCCATCCGCAAAGTTAGTTATGCGGTTGCAACCGAATTTGCAGAATGTTATAGTTTTCCCTTTATTCATACACTAAATACAAGGTGTATTCTAAGTTTCAAGCTCCTCAGTCTGCTAGAAGTACCTTAGAATTTTGATGATCGGTCAGTCAGTCAGTCAGTCAGTCAGTCAGTCAGGCAGAAAATTAAGAAACTTTGACTAACTATAACTTCTAAACTGCTGGTCCAAATTAAATGGAATTTGAAATGTATCGTGTCTATGCAGTGCTTGATAAGATATTTTAAAATGAGGGTTCTAAACTTATCGACAAGGTAGTTATGGGGGGGTCAAAAATGGCCTGAACTGGTTCGAGAAAAGGATGGTACGGCCGTGCCGCTTTCAGCTCGACTTGGTGGGGGCACTGCCGTGCCCCCAGATTTAAAGAAAGGGACCGAAAATGGCAACATTACTGTTTGTGTCTATTATTTTATATTACGATACATATTTTATTTTATTTTATTACAAACTAGCGGCCCGCCCAGCGGTTTCACCCGCTGCTACTTACCTGTTTCCCCGTAGAAATTGGATCTTTGCCATTACCGTATCTCTTATAGTTTAGATGGGATGCTGGGGGTCTACATCGGGTACTCCAGACCCTCGTGACCATGACCAGCAGAAGTGGCCCGTCATGCTGTATAACTTAGGTATACTTTGAAACCATTACCCTATCACTTATCAGATGATGGTGGTCTGCATCAGGTACTCCAGATCCTCGATAACTATGTGCCAGCAGAAGCGGCCCGTCATGGTGAACAACTTTTTCTATGAAGCCATGACCGTATCACTTATAGTTTAGATGGGATGCTGGTGGTCTTCATCAGGTACTTCAGATTCTCAATGACCATGTGCCAGCAGAAACGGCCCGTCATTGTGAACAACTTTTTCTATGAAGCCATGACCGTATCCCTTTTAGTTTAGATGGGATGCTGGTGGTCTTCATCAGGTACTCCAGATCCTCGATGACCATGTGCCAGCAGAAGCGCCCCGTCATGGTGAACAACTTTTTCTATGAAGCCATGACCGTATCTCTTATAGTTTAGATGGGATGCTGGTGGTCTTCATCAGGTATTCCAGATCCTCGATGAACATGTGCCAGCAGAAGCGGCCCGTCATGGTAAACAACTTTTTGTATGAAGCCATGACCGTATCTCCTATAGTTGAGATGGGATGCTGGTGGTCTTCATCAGGTACTCCAGATCCTCGATGACCATGTGCCAGCAGAAGCGGCCCGTCAAGGTAAACAACTTTTTGTATGAAGCCATGACCGTATCTCCTATAGTTTAGACGGGATGCTGGTGATCTTCATCAGGTTCTTCAGATCCTCGAGGGCTGTCAAAAAGTAGTCCATGTCCATCTTTAATATGCTAGTAATATTAGTGCCAAATTTCGCGAAGATCGGTAAAGAGATTTGGCTAATTTGGGTAATATCCGCTGTATTTCCCGGTTTTCCTGCTGATAACCGTTTTCCCATGGGAATGAGGAATTTTCCCGTGATAAAAAGTTGCCTATGTTACTCAGGAATGTTGTAGCTTTCTAATGGTGAAAGAATTTTGGAAATCGGTCAAGTAGTTTCGGAGTTTATCGATTACATACATACAAAAAAACAAACAAACAAACAAAAAAACAAACAAAGGTTTCCTCTTTATTATATTAGTGTAGATAGGCACGCCAACATCCTTTAAATCTAACATACAATGAGCTTAAGTTATATTAGCATTAAATCACTGATTTAAAAGACAATTACAGGCGCACACAGCGGGATGTCAACATGAAATGGCATAGTGTTGATATTTCATGTCTTTTCTTTAAATAATCATCATATATAATAAAACTAAGTTGATAAAATGTATGTGCCGATAAAAATTAAAATGAATTCCCGGTACGATAAAGGGACTTATATAGTGCAATAGCCCTTTATCCCTCCTCGAACAAAGTTCCCGTTTTAAATTAAAGGGCGTATTTTTAAAGATATAAAAGCTTTTCCAATCCCTCAACAGTGGCGCCATCTGTTGTCGAGTAGTCGAACTCCACTCCAGATCGTGATCTTTGATGCAATCTGTTTCAAAATTTTTGATTTTTAATGCAATGTATTTAAAGCTTTTTTGTTAGACCAAACATAAATACCGCGAGTGAAACTGCGGGCGGAAAGCTAGTTGGGTTATATTTCAGATTTTAATTTCAGATTCTTTTCCATGAGCACTGACTGGTGTTGTGGCGCCATCTAGTACCAGTATTAGTAAATATTATTGATTCAGATACTGTCCATCTATTCTATACATCCTGTATTTGAATCTTTGTTCTTACACTATGAATGATCAATGACCATGTGCTACATTTATTGCGTTCTGAGTAACTTATAACCTGTTTTGAGAATTTACTTTTGTAGGCGCTCACGTGAACTGCTTTTACTTTTACAAATATTATTATTATTAATCTTCATATTCAATTGAAAACATGTGAACGTAAAGATGAGTACAAATTATAGTAAGTTTGTATATAAATAACTATTCCTTTATTTTATACTCAGATAAAGTGTTTTCAGAATATGTTTTTGTACTCATTGTGAACTGCTTTTCATGTGTGAATATTATTTTAACAAGAAAACGTCTTTATTGAGAGAGAATATGTGAATAAAAATAGGTACAATAATTATGTGGTAAACAGATAACATGCAAAAAAAATACAATTTTAGCTTTCCGTCACAGTTCTTGTTCACAGGCACGATTCTTTTATTATGGGTGTTTTCTTTTACATCTAAATAAATTGCAAAATATGTTTTGAAGCAAAAGACAATTCTAAGAGTTAATAAACATGAAATCAACTCAAGTTACATTGAATTTGCTGATAAGATAAAGCGAATAACCTCTACGCTTATTAAACATCAATATTAATGAGTGGATCATTCTGACCTGGCCTAGGAGGATAGTTAAATGTGTAATTTAAATAACTAGTTTAAGATGGCAGAAGATTACGTTAGTTTAGTGTGGTAACAGTTACAAAGTATCGTTTAATTTCGTGTAGTACGAATTAAGGAGAACAATAGCTTATTATAATGTTTCTCACGGTTAAGATACCTAAGTGATCTGGTGCACAGCTGTTGCGTGGCGGTCGCGTCGTCGCAACGCGTCGCGCGTCGCCGGTCTTCCCGCGATCGATCCCGACACTATCCTACAAAGGAAGTACTGGAAGTACCCTCATCAGACAATGGCCACAGACAATGCGTCGTCGTTGTCGCGAAAAATGACACTAGTATATCGAATGCAGGTCCGGTACCGCTCGGATACCGTAAACATGCGAATCGCGGAGCTGCGAGGTCTCCGCCGGCACGTGCGTCGCGGGACGGTATGCTACTATGCTATATTGGTGCAGTTGCAGCCGCTATGTTTAGCTAGGTGGCGGCCTGCGCACGGCGGGTATCGATCGCGTCGCAGTCGGGGCGCGTGCCGCGTGGCTACCGGCGCGCCCGGCACTGGCCGCCGCCCAGTGTTGCCACATGAAGAGCATGGAAATTCCGTATTTTACCCTTACAAAATCCGTATAAAATCCGAATTTTAATTTGTGAGAGAAATTATGGGAAATAAGTCTAAATCTGAAACATTTTCGGCATTAATTATATGTGGAAAGAGCAGAGCAGCATCTACCGGAGATTAAATTTGTCTTGATGCAACTATGTCTGGACTCAAAAATTCCATTTTTATCAAAACATTGTCATTGAAGTTGTAACCCATTTTTATTTGCTTCGCTCCTTCAATATAAAAATTAAGACAGTGTAACTTGAAAGCTATGATATCATTTTGATTTAGCTCTGTGCTACTTGATGCCAGTGTAATGCCTACTTTTGCACCAATGGAGCCTGTATGGGTCTAAGATGTAATAAATCCGTATAAAAATCCGTAGATATGACTAATCCTGATTGGACTTCTAAAATCCGTATAAATACGGACAAATCCGTATATCTAGCAACACTGCCGCCGCCCGCACGCCGCGCAGGCGCCGTACGCAACCTACCCCGCATACCGACCACCCAATGCTAAATTTCGTTACGTCCGTGAACAGACTCCAAACGTATACACATAGTAGCTATACGATACTGTCTGGCCGAAGCCCTTATGAATCATGAATTATTAAAGTTGAAGAACCCTTGGACGCTGTTTTAATAAACGCTTCTTTTGCCTTGAAACTCTTCTTGAAAGATCCGCATTTACTTAGATAGGCATCTATTTATTTGTATACAAACTAGGATTCCTAAGACAGATCAATGAGATGTATAATATAATGCGTAGAAAATGAGAAATATTTCATTGCGGACACAAGTGTTTCTCTTACTAGATACATAATCTTGGTATTGTTTACACAAGTCCTTGGTAAGTAAATGATGTCATAGCTAAACAAATATTGTAATGTTTGCTATTCAATATTGAAAAGGCACTACAAGAAACATCTTCGAAGATAAAATCAATCATAACTACGTCGTCAAAAGATTCCATTATCAAATCGCTCTTTTCACTGATAGGTAGATATTTATAATCATTTCTTTTAGATAAGGTAGAAACGTGATAAGATAATACAGAATGGAAATTGTTCGATTTATTTTTGTTAAAAAGATTTGTTTCCGCTGCCATAAGCTTTTCTCACGGTAGAAAATAGCATGTTTCAAGGATATTCAGGTATTCTAATATCGAGTACGATTGTGTTTATTGAATGGCCAATTAAATCAAAATAAGAAATGTACATTCATCGTCATCATCATCAGTACGTACGTAAAAAAAAACGAAAATAACATAAGTAGCAGCTCTTATCATCAATCATTCATCATTATAGAACACGTTCACTCACAAATTACATCAACATCACCTGCTTGTAATTAGTGAGTGTAACTGTGTAATTGCTCTAAAACGTTTAGAAGGCGACTGTACTTTTACTTACCGGTTAAAGTACGGCCGTTCAAACAGGTCATATTTGACAGCTGTCAAACCCATACTTGAAATGGAATGAACCAGTTCTGATTCCGTACTCACTCATGCTATATAGTTTTTAGGATGTGTTGACTGACGATGGTGAGGCCCGCCCGTTAGCCGAGTGACGACGGAGGAGGGAAAAGGATAGCTACCCGCCTGGTCGGGGGTTGTGACCAGGGGACCGACTGGTCCATCCGAACATATTTGGAAGATGTATTTATAGCGATCGGCGTAAATACTTCAATACCGTGTTTCAGGACTGTATGGAAGTATGTGGAGCGCACAATAGAATCAATTATTCTTTAAGAAATAGGTACTCACGGAAGTAATTGAGACTCTCTGATCTGGTTAGATGTTAGTGCTAGGTCTTTGTCGCTGACTGCAAGCGTTGGCGATGGAATGAACCAGTCCTGGTTCGGTACCCATGTTATATAGTTTAGGAGGAGTTGATGATGATGATGCCAGTTAGCAGAGTGACGGCGGAGGAGGGAAAAGGGTAGCTACCCGCCTGGTCAGGCGTTGTGACCAGGGGACCGACTGGTCCATCCGCACATATTTGGAAGTTGTATTTATAGCGATCGGCGGAAACACTTCGATACCGCGTTTCAGGAGTGCATGGAAGTATGTGGAGCGTATGCGCGCAGCCACAATAGTATCTATAATTCTTTAAGAAGTAAGTACCTACTCAAGGAAGTAATTGATCTGGTCAGGCGTTAGACCTAAGTCTTTGTAGCTGACTGGAAGCGCTGACGATGGAATGACCCACTCCTGATTCGGTACTCATCTTAGAGGTACTCATGCTATATAGTTTAGGAGGAGTTGATGATGATGCGGCCAGTTGGCCGAGTGACGACGGAGGAAGGAAAAGGGTAGCTACCCGCCTGGTCGGGTGCTGTGAACAGGGAACCGACTGGTCCATCCGGACAAATTTGGAAGCTGGATTTATAGCGATCAGCGGAAACACTTCTATACCGCGTTTCAAGACGAATGCGCGCCGCCACAACAGAATCAATTATTCTTTAAGAAATAGGTACTCACGGAAGTAATTGAGAGTCTCCCTGATCTGGTCAGGTGTTAGTGCTAGGTCTTTGTCGCTGACTGGAAGCGCTGGCGATGGAATGAACCAGTCCTGGTTCTCGTACCCTGGAAACAAAGGAGTGGATTAGCAAAACATTGACAATGAAACTAAATGTCATGAAACCTATAAATTATAACATTTTATACACTTGCGATTACTTTCACACACGTAATAGTCGGTAATAGTTACTTTTACTCTTATCGCGATTTTTTTTCTAAGTAAATAAACGATTTACCTGGAAATCCGACATTTATTTACCTAAAAAAAATTCGCGATAAGACCCGGTGAAGTAACTATTATGTCTGTCGTAAATTTAGACAAGACTAGTGAAACGAACGTAAGTTTGACATGAAAACG
This sequence comes from Phthorimaea operculella, assembly GCA_024500475.1. NCBI lineage: Eukaryota > Metazoa > Arthropoda > Insecta > Lepidoptera > Gelechiidae > Phthorimaea > Phthorimaea operculella. The sequence continues at coordinate 3,112,252 of JANFCV010000035.1, read as the reverse complement.
GTCACGGAAGTTTTTTTACTAAAATTCATTAAATTAAATTGTAGTTTAAACAATTAACGAACACTGAAAAACGAAAATAATTTCGACCTCTCATACAAAATTCACTCAAATAACTTATACAAAGTATGGTCGCAAATATTTCTCATTTTTCAGCATTGGCGAATGTATTTCCTCCAAACCACGGTGTATAAGTATTATTTGCCTGAAGCCCGACAATTCAGCTCGGTTATACTTGCTGTGGCGTACGCTTTTCGGAAAACCACAAATAAAAATCCAATGAGGGAGCATTCCACGAAAATGTCACTTACGATACTCCCTGATTTCTGATATTTCCGTGTAAGACACAAAACTTTCGTAAATGCAGAATTGGTATACACTTAAAAGTTTTAGGTTCTACACAACCAGTAGCTTTGTATCATAAGCATAAGTATGTGCTACCATAGTGGCGGTCGTTACACAACCATGTCAGAGGCCTGCTACTTGCAGCAGGCGGTTGAAAAACTCTGACACCAGGGTTCATCGGGTCGCTGAACGACTCGGTGTCCCACACGAAAAGAAGAAGACCATAGTGTCACGTTGGTATCACGTAAGCGACAAAAGTTGATGTTTTCGTGGAATGTCCCGAAGGCTGAATGTTGTTCTAATATTGGAGTAAGTAGGTAGGTTAGGTGGAGGCCATAGGAAGTAAAGCACGCACAAGTACAAAGTGCGTACAGGATTGGTCCAATAAAAGCCAATTTGCGAGGGGCTCCGGCTGACGTCACGGGTGCGTGAATCATGTTTCGTTCGCGCCTAAACTGCTTTTAAACAAATTACTGGATAAAACCGACCACGCCTGTACTACTCATAATCATAACGAGTCAACACATATCGACTGTTTTAATTTCAAATGTCGTAAGGGACATTTTGTCGTAAGGGACATTAAAGGCTCAGAATATGCAGTTTTTTATTCTCTATCGATCTGTCGTATCCACGCAGCGATATCTCGAAAAATGAAGGAGTTATAAGCTAAAACACTTTGTAGTAAGTCAAGATCTTGGACAGAAAATTGTAGTAAGTTACCAAAAATATGTATACCATTTAGTGGGGGTACGCTGTAAAGGCTTTTTACAATTATGAATTACTTATACGACATAATTCTAAACAAAAACTAAAAAACTTCTGGCTGAAAGTGTCGCAATTATCAACGGATAGAAGCAGTATGTTATTTACAACATTACTTCCATAAAACATTTGAAATTATTGATGTCACTTACGACATAAATTTTGTTATTGAAACGTCCCTTACAACATTTTTACGATTTAGATCTCGGGAAAATTCCTTTACAACAACACTTTCTTGAAACACTTGGAAAATTCTGTGTCTTTTACGACATTATTTTTTTCATAAAAGAGTCCGTTACAACATTTTTACGGTTTCGATCTCAAGAAAATCCCTTTATTACACAGCTGTTATTACACACGGGATGTTCTGATGTCACTTTCCTTAAGGAGGCTGTAAATAAGTAGAAGTCTATCTCATCTAGTGATCTTCCCTTCAACACCCGCAGGGATAAGCCTTCAACTACCCATTATCCTTTTCACCATTTGGCATAACAAACTGTAACGTGCGAGTTGGACAAAGACGCGATAGAAGCATGGCATGCTCTGCCGACATTTTTTTAAATTCCCGCTATATTTTAAACGTTCTTTTGCCACTCTAGGATGGGTCAATTCAATGGGATGAAATGAACTACTTCGTAAAAGAATATCTATATTTGGACCTATTAGTGTTACGCGTCAGTGCACGACCATGCTCACCTGCTGGCAGCCTTTAAAGGAAAGCCAAAGTCTTATAACATCAGGCAAAAAAACTGTTAGTAGTAGCTTTCTTGTCTCGTTTCTTTTTGTTGTTTTCATTGAAGACTTCAAAATCACCATCTGCATGATAGCGATGGCAGTGGTACATATAAAAAACCAGACACCCAGGTCTTACCTGCCGTAGAAATGCAACTGGATGCATAAATTATAAGTCTAGCTCTTTAAAAATAAATGCTACCTATTAAAAACAATGTGTCATGACATGTTTTAAACAGCCTTTATTGAATGAATGTTTACTTAATATACAGTTTTTAAAACCATCTGCCAAGAATTTCCGACAATTTTAGGTAAGGCAGACTAATAATTATTTTCTCTACTAATAAAGCTCTAAAAGCTGCTATTAGTTTTGTAACGATGTCATATCACGTACTATATGAATACCGGACAACTCCGAATTCTGATTCTTGCTTAGCGCAACCTTCCCGACCTGCTGCCATGCGTTTTATCTTGATATCATGTGACGTAGGTAACAGCTAAGGTTTAAATAAATGCCTTGATAACTGTTTTCAATGTAAGTACATTATTCAAATTAAGTTGGTAGGTAATTCTATTATTGAACATATTTTTTACCTACTTTAAAACTCCATAACCTACATTAATTATAATTATAATGATGAATCCTATATTTGCAAATTGTGATTTGTTGTTTTTTATAAATGCTTTTTAGTATTTTTCTTCTTACTATACTAGATTGTGCTTATAAGAAAAATGTATAACACTATCTTTAAAATAAAATAATTAGCTAGTATCAACATACGCTACTAGGCTAATTATGACATGACATTGCATCATTCCGCGAGATTGTCAATGTAAGGGATCGTGAAAAACATTATTTGTGGAACGCTACTCATAGCATGCCATGATCACGCAACGTTTGTGAAAGACGTTTGTGTTTTTTTAACAATGAGAACATTTAATAAATCTAATTGTTTTAATCAAATCCTAGTTTTGAGATAATAACTAACGAGAAAGTATTAACGTATAAAAATATTATTATAATGTCATAAGCAAACCTGAGTGGGACCGCCACGGTACGTGGATAAGTAGTATTCTGATTCTTACAAAATTGTTATGCGATTAAGTACTGCTCAGTTTAGCTTAGGGATTAAGACATCTGAAATTAGTAACTCTTTGACTAACGTAAAAAGTGACTTGTTACTCACCTGTGGTCACAAAGTTACTAAATTCAGGCCTCTTGTTAAAATTTTATCAAATAGAAACAAAAATAATATCTTTTCTTTTGCAAAAATACTTAATCTTCAATTAGAATCTAAACTTAATTAAGCAACATTTTACTATAAGAAAATACCTACTTCCTACGAAAACCCTACAAATAATTAATAGTTAAATGCTAAACGGAAGGTTTTATTACAGTAATTTCTTGGCAAATTTATAAACTGTACGTGAGTTACGACAATTATCAAGTACTTATTTATAGCTTTCTTACAAATTCACGGTGCTTTACAACACACAAAAAAAAATATCAGTAAGATAGAGCCTTAGTTACTACAAAATGACTATTATTTCTGTACGTAACGCCATTGCAGTAAAAGGCATCCTTAGCACTCAAAATGTCGTAAAGGACACCTCAACAAAAAAATGGTGTCGTAAGGGACGCAATCTTTAAAACTACTGAAATAATCATTAATTAGACTATTTATTCTGAAAGATATCGTAATTTTAATACTTTTGTCTCTTGGAATCATTTAAATCGGTTGAGATTTAAAAAAGTTATATGAATTCAAATGTCGAAAATCGTTTTTTTGCTCTCCTGAAAAGTAGGGGTTTGTCCCTTACGACATTTGAAATTAAAACAGTCGATATACTTACTAAAGTACTACAACAAACTGTCACTACAGTGATACAAGATTTTTATGAAACGGCCCCTGGAATATTTGTCTTGCGTGGCGATAGCGAAAACGACGTAAACGCTCTGACTACTCGGCAAGTACCCCAACGGCGTGATATGTGTACCAAATTACCAATGCAATGTCCGTACAATGTTTTAATTTCTCAATATGTTATAATAATGAACTATAGAATGCTTTGTGTGGTGTCTTAGAATAGCATCACCCTCTTTCTACCCGCGGGCGTTGTAAAACGCTGTGATTTTTGTGTACGAGCAGCAGATTTCCTTGAGAACACAACACCTTGCACTGAACTTATTATTATGAGATGAAAGATTGATACAAACCCATCCATAGTAATAGTTGTTATTTTATTGTTATGTTATGTTAGAATGAAGTGTATAGAAATCGTAACAGAACAGTAGGTACAATATGTTATGATTAATTTAATGAGATTAATGAGTGATGAGAAAATGGATAGTGACATGTAATATTTATTTATCAATAAAGAATATTTATACCGGGAGTAACGGAAAGGGTATTACAAGCCGAAAGGAGGTGAAAGTACTCAAAAAAATTAACAACTTTCCCCATGGAACATGACTCGAAATATAAAAAAAAAACATGGGGAAAGTTGTTCAGTTTCATGACTACCTTGACCTCCTTTCGGCTTGTAATACCCTTTCTGTTACTCCCTGTATATCTTCACCTGTCAAACGACAAATTAATACTCCTTAATATTGGGGAGGCCCATGTTTAGCAGTGGACTGTTGTGGCTATTGATATTTTATGACTGTGTTATGGGAATTTTTGTGGCAGAAATGCAGAATTCACTTAAACTTCTTTGAAGCATCACCCCATTTCATTCCTGTGGGTGTCATACTAAAATTTAGTCGACAGGCTGACAAATTGACACTACCTATAGTGATACACGACAATGGCTTAAACGGCACTCAGATATTTGTCAAACGTGGAGATAACAACTACTCCTCTGCTTACCCCTCAAGTAATAAAGGCGTGATGTGTGTATGCATGTATATTATTTGCGAATTTTAAACGCAATATCTTAGCTAAAATCGTAGAAATTGTCCTAATAAAAAAAGACATTAGAAAAGCACAACCGAGGTCGAGCTGTTTAGAATGTAGAATGAAATCACGTAAAAAGTGCTACATACAATCATAATAATTAATAACAGTTTTAATGTTGCCACTGTAGTAAAAGTTTTATTTAGACGGCTGTTTTTCATACAAATTTATGAAGGCACAATTAAAGTAATAAATAAATTAAACAATTAAGTAATTATAATTAGTGTAAAAATAGTATCATTAGGTACTAGGTACGATATCCGTAGTATCAGTACTAGTTTTGCAATAGATCCAAGGTAGGTAGATAGGTAATCTTCAATTATCTAGCTACAGTACGGTCGTTCGAAATGCCATATTTGAAAGCTGTCTGCCATGTTAATGCTATGACATAAGGTCCATTGTTCTTTGTTGACATATCTTCTAGTATGAGTTTAACAGCTGTCAAATATGGCCTATTCGCATGGCCGTACTTTAGTTGAATCATAACTGATCAAACAATTACATGAATGTATTACGCTAGCCAAATATTTGTTTACTATAAACGATATAATGACTCCATAATTAGAATCTAAAATAATACCAATGTCGATCACGCATGTGGTTATACTTTCGCTTTCAGTCCAGTTTTTACTCTTATTTAAATTACCGTAAAGCATCATGTTACACGCTGATTGAAAGTGGAATTAGAAGCCATTATACCGAATATAAACCGCGGTAGCCCAATGGTTAGAGGCGTCGTTAGTACTGATTGGGAACTTGGGAAGGACGTAAGTTCGAATATTGCCTGCGCTGCAAAATTCTCATCAAAAATTGCATAACCGACTATTGTTGTTATACAGAACAGCAGATAAAATCGTCAAGCACTATCTTAAAATGTAAACAAATAATCTTATCTGGATGCAGTATCTAGACTAGAATGTTCCATATCGCCCGCAAAATTTAAAGTTCATTGACTCGCTTCAGTACATTTTACGCAATACTGCCAGAGTCCGAAAATTTTATCAGATCAGAATCGATAGTAAACTCGCAATAAATGTCCAGAAATCCTAATAGATAGTCGTCCAGTATAATCCATTCGGCCTGAATAAATGCGCCTACTCGACTTATGCAACCAGCAGCTCTGAAGCTCAAGTTGTGCGTTTAGTTTATGGAGAACAATCGTTCTGATGATGTCAGGTATTATATTTTCTTCTGTAACTGGCATGGCCATTTAACTTGCCATTTAAGCATACCTACCGACGGGAAGTCGTTTCTATTGTAACTATTTGTAACTGTTCACTGAGTGCAAGATGGCAGTATAGTTTAACGTCTTTCAGATAAAAACATACTGTGAAACTGGAGTTTTTACGTTTCTTCATTTGAAATAGGTGCATTGCAGTGGGATGCTAAACCAGTCTCCATATTTGGGATCTCATAATGAGGTGGAATTCGCCTTAAAAACGGTGTATTTAACATAGAATAAAGAACACCTGTAAACCTAATCCAACCTGTTTGTACACATCTATGCGCATCTGTGCACACATCGAGCCAGAGTGCGGCCGAGTGCAGTTGGCTGTCAACCCGTCCCGGGCAGGACGATGACTCGAGCTGAGACACCATTATTTATAGATGACTAGACGGCGCCGGCGCCGGAAACCGCGCCTCACACTACTGGAACGGAACTGCCTGCTCCAATGGACTAACCAGACATACATGGACGTAACACCAAAGGATATTGTTTCGTTTTGCTTTTGCACGTGAACAAAAGGCGAAAATTAGAACGCGTTAAGCCATTTTCCGGCGCATCCAACATAGTCCGATACGGCTAGCTTGATTTGAGGCCATAACTTACAAAAATTCTAGAGTCGCTCATTTTTGCATATAGTGGTGCAATGTGTGTCTATAAAGCACATTTGGCATTATTGTGCCATTTTTCATGCTTCCAAAATTGGCAATTCAGGGATTGGTGACACATATTTTATTTTTAACTTATAAGTATCTGTAAATATATTAAAGTTTGAAAATATGCCAGTATTGTGAATGTGACAGATTGGATAGTGTAATTTTCCATTTTGTGTAATTTTCGACCACTACAAACCATAGTAGTGTCAAAATTACATAAACGAGATCAAAAAAATATTAGAGTCAATGAAATATGCACAACTGATCTTAAAAGCATAAATAAGATCAAATCATAAAAATGTGCCTAATTGATGCAATACTTCATTCAAATATTAAAAAAATAAACTGAAATGCCTTACATAACATAGAAAAGAATATTAAAGTCATTAGAGTTCACAAATTTAATACTGTAAAGTTGTGACAATTCGGATGTATGAAGTTGTGCCACTTTATTCCATAATTTCAAGAAATATACCACATTTTCAATAAAATGCGTTCAGAGGTTAATGACCGCAGTGAAGCGGGGTCGGCGCAGCGGCGGCGGCGGCGGCGCAGTGCGTGGCGGTGGCGGCTGCGACACGGCTCAAACGGCAATACAATGCATGTGATTTCTTAGAAAAACCCCCCTTTGTTTATTTACGTAGGTACCTGTTTTTGTACATTTAATCTTTATTGTCATTTCGATTAAATCATTTTAATCTCGCGACTTTTATAAAAGCCAATATGACAGCTGTAAAAATCATACCAACGCTTTGACATGAGAGTTATCTTTCTTTGTTGACCGGTCTTCTGGTATGGATTTGGCAGCTATCAAAATGGGATTTTTAAAATGGACATACTATATTTGAGTGAATCTGAAGCATATTTGGTTAGGTGCCTGGCTACCTACTTACCTACCAACATGTTTATGGGTAGATCAGAACTGAATGATAGTAAAAAAAAAACGGCAAATCTAAATGGCTTATTTAGCTGGGGAGCCGACGATGCTACATGTGTAGTGGCTCGAGCGTCACTTCTCAGTGCTTACAAACATACATAAATTGATCTTTTCTTTTTATACCTACCCCGAAAACTTTGGGGCCAAGTCGAGCCTGGGTTGAGCGGATATGGACTTCGTATATACCTACCGCCACGATATTTGTATGGAGATTCCGTATAACGAATCGGTATCGCATATTAAGTTACGGAAGTTGTATAAATGTACCCCAGTATACTTTTCGTAGGTACTTTCATATAAATTTCGAAATTCGCATCCTCACAAAGCGCGCCGGCTGTGACCTTCAGAGGTAGTCGGCGGCAGATGAACTCTCGTGCGCAGCCATTCGGCTTATCTTTGCTTGAGCGCGTGATGGATGAGTATAGGCTAATATAAAGTAGGTATCCAAAGCCGGCGCGAGGAAAATTGTTCTTTATTATCGCGAGTAAAGTTTTCTATTTGTTGAATTGCTATGGCAGAGTATGTGTTCTGTACCTAGTACTATTATGTATTGTGTGGTAAAACTTAATAACGAGTCTTTCTATGATATGATGTAGCTACTAGCCCTGGTTGGATACTTTTTACCGCGGGAAATTCGCTCATTCCCACAAGAAATACGATATTAAACAAATATTTGTATGACAGCCCCCCTCATATTTTATTTTATTTTAATGTTTAGTATCTGTTGTTATAACGGCAACAGAAATACGACGCATGCGAAAATTTCAACTTTAGCTATCACGGTTTATAATAATAATAATGCGTAAGTCGCGAGTTGGTGTATGTTCTGGCCCTTGTCCAGGACCTCTGCGCAGAAAGCGGTGTACACCTCTCGACACCCCTCAGTCGCCCGCGCCAGTGTTGCGTCCCAGGGCACCACGCACTACGCGTAACAGCCCTTCAGTGGAGGCCCACCTAGCGGGCGGCGAGTCACCGTCTGCCGAGATTATTCAGATTGAGACTTTTGATTTGGCAGGCGTCCCGTTGTCTCAATCAATATCCCAGCAACCGGTCCAGCAATTTCCTCCCCATAGCCCTAGTATTCCGACCCTCACCTGCAATAGTCCTTGCATCATGCCGGTGCTGGCTCTGGGTGTACTTCTATGGTGCACTCAGAACGAGTACCCGCTTGATGTACACTCCACACAACTCATTATATGGTATAAAAAGGCCTCTGTGCTGTTGGCTTCGGCCCCACGCATGCCTCAAAGGACCGGGTCCCTATGGGCCCGTGATTCGAAAAGAATACCAACATAATAATAATAATAATTCTTTATTAAGGCAATAAACCCATGAAGTATATAAAATACAATAATATAAAACATAAAAATAAAATAATAATAATAATAATCCTAAAATATTTCAGTCGTCATCTACTTTCTATTTTGGTCCAAATGTACGTCCATCCAGTACCTAAACATGGGGCTGGACGTGTCCTCACACACGACCTGCAAGATGGCATTGTTGGACTTCCTTAGTCTATCCCAAAAGGACGCAATACGACTTCTAATAAGAGCGAAAAAGTCGGGCACTCTGGCTTCCGCAAACATGGTAGATGCGCTGCAGTACCTCGGTAGACGCATAAGGATGCGGAACGCATCATTGTACTGCACCCTTATGGTGCTGATCGAAGCACGCTTGAAATTGACCCACAGCTGACAGGTGTACAAACACTGACAGAATGAGTTAAAAAGCAGTGTTTTTACACCTGTGCTGCATTTGGCAAAGCGACGTGCGAGCATGTTGCATCGTACCGAGAGTGCCCGCCTTTCCCTCTCTATGTCCATGTCATCTTTGAGGTCATGTGTAAGAATATGTCCAAGATACTTAAAACGCTGCACAACTCGAACTACGGATCCGTTCAAATGAACTTCAGGCACCTCCTCCGGACCTCTTCCTGATTTAAAAACCATAACCTCCGTCTTGAGCACATTATATTTCAGCCCATGAGCATTTGCATAATGCTCACAGACTGAAAGCAGCTTTCTGAGGCCGTGGATTGAGGGGCTGAGTAACACCATGTCGTCTGCATAGCTGAGGTTATTTACACATACTCCTCCCAGGTGGCATCCGACACCGGTGCGCCTCAGCTCCCCAATCAAGTCGTTAACATAAATGTTAAAGAGGTCCGGAGATGTAAGCCCACCCTGGCGTACCCCGCAGTCCAACCTATAAGTGCTGGACGTCGTGTCGCCCCATCTCACACTATTAGTTTGGCCTCCGTACCAGTATCTCAACAGCTCAAAAATATCGTTTGGAACTTGGTAGTCGCGCAATTTTCCCCAGAGAATTTCATAATTCACTAGGTCAAATGCGCGACTCAAGTCCAGGAAACAGGCATAAACACTTGTTTCTCTACGGGTGTAGTAATTTACGGTGTGTTTAAGACTTACAATTGCTGAGTCTGTTGAGAGACCAGGACGAAAGCCAAACTGAGCGTCCTCAATTTTTACATTCTTGAGTAGTTCGGGCTGCAGCAGCCTTTCAAGTACCTTCCCCAACACAGTGCCAAGCGTTATTGGCCTGTAGTTACCGGAAGTGCTTAAATTACCAGTCTTGTTCTTTACTATAGGCACCACTATAGCTTTCATTAAAGCCTCAGGGAGATAGCCAAACCGAATGCAAAGGTTGTAAAATGCACTCAATTTGGCGTATAACAAATCTCCTGCGCACAACACATGCTCTAAACTCAAGCCGTCATGTCCAGGAGACTTGCCACGCTTCATGTGCTTAATCGCTTTTTTGACATCTTCCGGAGAAAAATGCTTTGAAGACGTGACTAAGAACTCATCAGAGTCCCTGTCAGCCCGCTCCACACTCTCCACCGGAAGTGGATTAATTTTAAAGTTCTTTGCAAAAAGTTCAGCTATCTCCCCAGGGTCCTGCACCCCATCTATAGAAATAGGCAAACTTTGTTTGTGGTTCATTTTCTTTGTGGCATTCCAAAATTTTACAAAGTTCTTCTCTTTTTTCAATGTGGCCAAAATATCCATCTTAATTTTCTCTTCATTGCGCTGACACCAACGAAGTTTATTTTTGAAGATTTTCCGACTCTCATGCATGTCGTTATAAATACGACCCGCTGGAGGCCGGCCTGCTTCTACCCAGAACTTAAAATACATCGTGGCAGCTTTATGACTGTCATGCACATGAAGGTTCCAGCCAGTTACTTTTTTAATATGTGGACGTACACTGGACCGCTGAGACGCAGTGTGAATCGCTCCTTTTTGTAGAATACTAACAATTTGGCCGTATAAGCCCTCGATAAACTCATTATGACACTTGACTAGCCGACAGGTCTTACTTAAATTACATTCTGTACATTGTAAAACGTCATTAACATGTTGTAAATAAAAATTACAATACTTATAATACTCGTCACATTGATCGGCATCACGCGTACCCCACCTTATGTTGTCGCACGACCCGGGGGTGTCGGCCGTGGCCGTTACATTACTCCCTCCTAGCACATCGCAAACAATACGCAACGGAAAGTGATCAGAGGTAAACACGCCTTGTAAAACATCCACTATCATCACAGTACTATGTGCCGATTTAGTTGTCAAGCAATGATCCAGCCACGTCCGACCACCGTTCGCGTCACTGACGAAAGTGTAAGTGTCAGAACCTACACCTAGAAATTTAATATCCGTGCACACCAGTTCCTGCTCATCACAAAAGGACATCAACTCGCGTCCAAACCTTTTTGATGGGTGCGCATTGAAGTCCCCAAGGACATACACTAGTGGCACTTCATTATCATCTATAATTGCATTAACCATGGCTAAGCAGTCTGTAAATTCAGGTAGGTTCTTTTCTATATCGTTCGGCATATACACGTTGATAACAACAAATGAACACGATGACGTAGTCACCTTAATTGCTATTATCCTATCACTTGAACAGTCTATTGTTGAAACATTTTGCAGTTTTGATTTTCTCCATAAGAGTGCTAATCCACCGTACGGTCGCAGTACACCAGCCGACGTGTCCACGGAAGACTTTGCTACACAACTAAACGCGTCATTAATTTGATGTGCAAAGTTCAGGTCGTGTGGCAGCAACCAGGTCTCCTGAAGGGCCACAATATCAGCATCAATACAAAGGTCACTAACTTGTTTCGCTGAAGTTTTAAGCGATTTACAGTTATAGGACAACATTACAAGTCTTGATGTACTATCCATTATGGTTTTTATTTACTACGTTTGTTGTTCTTTCGCGAAAACGTCGAAATATAATCCCTGAAGGCCAAAATTCTTTTTCGGGGAATATATTTAATTTGTTCTTCAAAACGACAATTTTGAACGATTTAAAGTCGACTTCTTCTCTTTGTTGCAAACTCTGCACATCAATGAAACTCTCACCCTTCTCTTGTATATACTCCTTTATATCATCCACGGTAATTGTTTTCTTTAACCTTGATAGGTATATACTGGCAGGCATATCGGCTGCTTGCAGTTTGATCGAGCCGGTTGCAGTTCCACGCATATTGGTTTTCTTTGCAGGCGGCCGCTTTTTCTTACGCTCGACCAGCGTGTAAGAACTCTCATCATTATCGCCACTGTTCGCAGGGTTCGAATCCGCTAGCGACGATGACGCGCTTTGACGAGGCAGGACCGGTCGCGAGCGTAGGCATAGATCTCGGTAGCTCGGGGTATGTTCGTCCGTAGGTGGGGACTGCGCACGCGGTGTACTATCAGTAGCATGACGTCGTGAGCCTATTGTTGTTGCCGGCCGCTTCGGAGTACGGTTGTTCGTTGAATTCTCGCCCGTATTGCATTGTTCATTAGGCTTCTGTTTCGGTCGATTTGACGTAGATGATTTACCTATTACTTGTTTGAGGTCATTTATGTCCGAGCTAATTTTCGATTGGAATTGTGTCAACTCGGTTTTAGAAATAGTATCCTGTCGTAGGATATTTAGTTCTGACTTAAGTGTGACAATATCCTTAAGAAGTCGGGTTACATCTACGTGGTCGAATGACACCGGCGGTAGACGGTTCAAGTTTTTGGCAACAAAAGTAGGCATATTGGGGTGAGTTTCCTTCAATACCTTAATGATGTCCTTTATATTCTTCTTATCCTTGTCATTGCCATTTCTTCGCAGGAGTTTTTGGCCATCCACACACTCAAAAAGCACTCCTTTGCTAATTTCAATTTCACTCGATGTAAAGTTGGTTGCACATATTTGCACGATAGACAGTTCATCGAGCACGTCGACTTTGTTTTGTACAAACGTTAAAAACTCGTCAATAATAAGTTTATCGGACATTATAATATATTTATAATGGTTTACGTCTCAACAATAGGTGGGTAACTATGCGAGCGCGCAGGTCGAACATGACGTATCAACACAACGGCTGTCAGCTGACGACTTGATACAGCCTCCTGGTTTATGAGATACAGCCTCCTGGTCATAGATGGATGGACGGACAGACAGTGAAGTATCAGTTACTGGGTACCCTTGGGGTTCAGAACCCTGAAAAATAACGGGAGGGTAAACTTCTTCTTTTCGAGTAGGTCACCGAGTCGTCCAACGACCCGATTAACCCAGGTTTTTCAACCGTCTACTCCAACTCCAAATAGCAGGCTTCTGACATGGTTATCTAACGACCGCCGTTTTATTAATCATAGGCAGCAACCGAGTCGGACGGTTTAACGTGCCTTCCAAAACACGGAACCATCTTTCTTTTTGGACAATGAGGTAGTTCAGAATGCAATGCCCTTACCAGACTGGGACTGGTAATACAATCACTAAGTGATAAAATATCAACTTAGTGTTGTGAATGTCCCATGCCGGTAATGGAACCCGGAACCTTCTGCGTCGCAGGCATTCGCACTACCATTGCATCACAGCAGCTGTCAAAATTACCTCGAATGGTGTAACTGTCACATCGGATCCAGAGATTCTCGCTGAAATTGAGGACTTCTATGGAAATCTGTATGCCTCGCATGCGAAAAAGCCTCCACCTGATGCGACCCCAGACCCAAGAGCTCCCCTCTCCCGCCCCTTTACAGAAGATCTCCCGGACGTAGATATAGACAAAATCGGGGCGGCTCTCAGACAGCTTAAGAATGGGAAGGCTCCCGGGGAAGACGGAGTGGCCTCTGAGTTATTCAAGGCCGGTAGAAAACCTGTCCTCGAGGAGCTGAAAAGGCTTTTCAACTCTGTAATAGCCAATGGGACAACCCCGAAGGCTTGGAGCAGAGGTGTAGTGGCATTGTTTTTCAAAAAAGGAGACAAAACGCTTCTCAAAAACTATAGGCCGATCACACTTCTGAGCCACGTCTATGAGCTGTTCTCGAGAGTCGTCACGAATCGTTTGGCATCAAGATTTGACGCCTTTCAACCACCGGAACAGGCCGGGTTTCGTAAGGGCTTCAGTACCGTAGACCACATCCATACTGTAAGGCAGGTTATACAGAAGACACAACCAACCACTGTGTATGGCTTTTGTGGACTACGAAAAAGCCTTCGACTCTATCGAAACCTGGGCTGTTTTGGAGTCCTTGCAGCGCTGTCAAGTCGACGGGCGGTATGTGGAGGTGCTGAGAAGCCTTTATCAAATGGCTACGATGTCCGTTCAAGTACAAAACCATAGTACAAGACCCATCCAATTGCTCCGTGGTGTAAGACAGGGTGACGTTATATCTCCGAAACTCTTCACCAACGCATTGGAAGATGTCTTCAAAACTCTACAGTGGGATGGACTGGGCATCAACGTCAACGGCGAAAGTCATAATGGCCAAATCGCTGCAAGACCTGCAAAAAATGTTATCTAGTCTTAACTCTGCCTCGAGACGTGTAGTTGTACTTGGGATGAACTTGGATAAGACGAAGGTCATGTTCAATCAACACATAATCCCCGAGCCGGTCTCCGTCGAAGGTGTAGTCCTTGAAGTTGTCCAGAAATATGTGTACCTTGGGCAAACTTTGCAGATGGGAAGAGACAACTTTGAGGCTGAAATCACCAGAAGAGTGCAACTTGGCTGGGTAGCATTTGGAAAGCTGCGTCACATCCTCGAATCATCTTTGCCACAATGCCTCAAGACCAAGGTGTTCGATCAATGCGTCCTACCAGTCATGACCTACGGAGCCGAGAAGTGGAACTTGACAGTATGGAAAGGTTCTTTGAGGCTGAAATCACCAGAAGAGTGCAGCTTGGCTGGGTAGTATTTGGAAAGCTGCGTCACATCCTCGAATCATCTTTGCCACAATGCCTCAAGACCAAGGTGTTCGATCAATGCGTCCTACCAGTCATGACCTACGGAGCCGAGACGTGGAACTTGACAAAGGAAAGGTCTATGCTTGGTATCTCTATAATGGATAAAGTCCGGAATGAGGCCATCCGACAAAAGAACAAAGTGACGGACATAGTCTGGAAGTGTAGCAAGCTGAAGTGGCAGTGGGCTGGCCACATTTGTCGTAGAACCGACGGACGGTGGAGTAAGCGGGTTCTCGAGTGGAGGCCACGCCTCGGCAAGCGTAGCGTTGGACGCCATTCAGCCAGATGGACCAATGACTTAAAAAAGGCGGCTGGTAGCGACTGGATGGCATAAACGGGAGATCGTGCCTTATGGCGTTCCCTGGGAGAGGCCTACGTCCAGCAGTGGACTGCAATGGGCTGAAATAGAATAGAATATAGCTGTCAAAATCAGTAATCGGTATACTTACACTACCATTTTTTATGATTTTGACAAACCGGTTGCGTATACCCTGTGTACCTACCAATTACATACAGGTTCACGCATAACGTTACGTCTGTTTTTGCGCTACTTTAGCGAAGCGATAACGCATGCATTGTTTTAACGTGGGTTTGGGGAATTCGAAATTTGTATGTATCTGACAGACGCATGCATTAGCGCTGCAACAGGTGTTACGTTGGGACCCCGCCATAGATTGTGCATGCATTCATATATAATGCAAAGTGCTTTGGGTAGGTAAAAAAAGTCTATGTGTGTATGTAAGCACTGAGAAGTGCGCTTTAGCCACTACACATGTAGCATCGTCGGCTTCCCAGCTATAATAGCCATTTAGATTTTGCGTTTTTCACCTTGGTTGCCGACTTTTTCAAAGTTTTTACTTAATATCTAGGATGCCATTTTGTTAGTGGCGGAGCCGTTAAGGGTGTGTTCTGTCAATGAAACTGAACAACTTTCCCAAAGGAACATAGGTCGAAATACGAAAAAAAAAATTGTCGTCCCATACTAAGTGTGTTGACCGGCCGGGTCAATTTGTATGAGAGGGCCAATTTATTTTCATATTCATATTATTACCCATGTTCCTTGGGGAAAGTTGTTCAGTTTCATTGACAGAAGACAACCTTAACGGATCTGCCACTAATAAAATTACAACCTTTAAAAGAGCCCGAATGTATAAAATACCATTTTCCGGATTTAAAATACAGTCACAGTCAAACACGCACGCTGGCAGATCCGAGCGGTCGAACCATTTCACTACATTTTCTTGTGCCCATCACGGGCATCATTTATTACAACAAAGAGTGTCTTGACCGTCCAAAAGGGACGGTCCATCACCAAAAGGAACGAGCAACCGTCCGTTTTGGAGACGGTTTGGCAACGCTGCAAACAACACGTGATCGTTACCGCGCGAGCGCCGCGTAGGCCGGCAGCCGCTTTGCCCCGCCCGCACCTCTCACACAGTTTGCCCCGCCCGCGCTGCCCAGCGCTAACCCCGCTTGCGAAATAATGTATGAAGAACATTATAATGATGATAATTAGTGGATGAAATAGGCACAAATTACAAATTGTGACTCAGTACCCCAATAAAATAATGTAAATGCAAACTCTCATAACTTTAATATTTTTTTATAGGTATACAGGTTGTCACAAGATAAAAATAATAAAAAAATGTGTGAGTGAATTGCGCACAAATTAGTATGAGCGACATATATTACTAATCCGAAATTTATAATACCTATTTAAACGACTCTAATTTTTTTTCATTAGTTGCTTTTGAGTAAGTAGCGTAAAATAGGGGGCTTAATTCAAATTCGATATTCTAGTTGAAAAAAATGGCACAAAATGCATTTGCACATCTATTACCGTTTGTTTAATACCAAGAACAATAAATTTTCATCTTTAGTTTTTTTTTCTATGAATAATGTCAAAAATCAGAAATACCTAAATATCTACCTAACGAAATACCTAAAACCGCACAAAATTATGAATTGGCTTGGAGAAATGATCTATAAACAATAAGTAAAAAAAGAAACAACTCTAATAATCTTTAAACCTAAAAAGCTATCCATACGGGTCTAACAGTGACTGACTGAGCGTTCTCAAGTGAACGATTTGTAATGTAGAGATCTTCGGATGTTTGAAATACTCCCCTTGGAAATGCTTGCGTGCAAGCAACATCTTATTTTTAAGTGTGCATATAAAAAGCATCAGCATATCTCTTTCAAACTTGGTGCAAATGAACGAGCATGAAATCTGCATAAGCGTGAGTCACACATAATAACAGGAATAAACTCATAAGCATGCGAATAACACACACAGGCCTATATTTCCTTTCTTCTACCATACAATACAGCTTGTCTCCTTTCTGTACAATAGGTAACAAACTGCCAACTTTATGTAGTGAAGCGTATGGGAAAAGTAGAAAGCGGTATTGCACATGCCAAGAAATATGGTACATGTTAAATCCAAACGACATACAATACTTTCTTGTCAGTGTGCCTAATGATGGCGCAACACGATCTATCTATGCAAATGATCTTCCATCATGTGATGTTGATGATAGGCTATAGAAAATTGGTAAAAAATGTTTCATCGTACGTACAATTAGCACGGAAACTGCGATTTCCAATCAAGCGAGAAGCCATACTGGAGAAAAAGTTGTTTACTACGTCGTGCCTCTTGCATACTACAAGCTATTTGAATTGAAACGTAAAATTTCTCGCAGAATAAATAATAGTTGGGTGTGTACACCGGTGAAAAATCGCAAAATACGGCTGATGCTTATAACAAGATTTCCTTTCTGAAGGATTAGTCCTTCTGGCGCATGAAGCCATTTTAGAAGTGGGGCCACCTCAATTTATGTAGTAATTTTTTAAGTATTATAGTCCAGTTTCTTAGGGTTTCATACAAAATGTCAACCTCTATTTTCCCATTTAGGGGGCGAATTACAAAAAACAAAATACATGTATTTCAAAGCTTGCAATGTTTAATAATTGTACAAAATTTTAGCGACATTTATCAAAGGAATAAAAAGTTACCTAGAAACTTTAATCTCCTATTTTACCCACTTTAGGGGTGAGTTTTAATGAAAATTATTTCACAAAGCTCTTTCGCACTATTTTGACATCCTCTGCGCAAAAATTCAAGTTTCTAGGTTAGGTATCTGTGCGTTGATATGTTACTATCTTCTGACCACCTATTCTTGTTTTTAATTTAGGTAAAAAAATGAATTTTAATATGTAATGACTCAAATTTTATCCCGGAATTGACTTTTTAACATGTGATTTAATCAAAAATGATACCAAACATGACTATAAACTAAATCGTTCAAAGAAAATATTAAACCTAAACTTTTGACCCCCCCTCCCCCACCTGCAGCAAAAATCCAGGTGGCCCCACTTCGAAATCCATCTTAGTAACCTAACTATTAATCGTGCCAAAGGATAAGTACCCTTCAGCCGTATAATAAGAGCTACACACGCCGCCACTATAAGTCTTCAAAGCCTGTTGATGCGTTTTGGATGAACTAAAACTAGAACTAAATGATGTGAGACCGCTCAACGTCTTTCATTTATAACTGCCTTGTCCATAACTAATAATAACTAGCATATTATTAGTCAACAATAGATACTCCTCGAGTTTACATTAATATTGCATATTGCGATTTTAACTTTCCACCATGATGGCCGCTTCGACTCGCGGAAATCGATCGGTGTCTGACAATTTGCCGAAATTGCTGAGCGTCTGAACCTTCTCGCAAGAATCCTCAAGGCCTCGCCGTTCTACTTTGCATTATCGACGCAGCTGTACTTATTGTCTCAAGAAAGACTGTGAAAAATATTCTGACTTGCACAATATTACATATTATCATTTTGCTGATATTCGTATTACGTCAGTTGAAGAAAGTCCTACACGATCAAAGACAAGGGCGCGATATAAATAGAATTCGTATGAAATAATCGATTCTCTTAAGGTTCGTTACAATTCTTCTTCTTCTGTTATAGGTATTCACTATTCGTGTGGGATACCGAGTCGTCCTAATATGAAATTCAGAACGGGTGAGTCCCGACAAAAAAGAAAGAGATCGGCCTTAAGAAAATAGTTGGTACCTACACAATATATTGATCCTGCTTTAACCAAAACATTTTTAGAAACTAGTTAACTAGAGTGCTAGCAATAAAATAACAAGGACATAGAGACAAAATCAGTAAATCGATATTTAAAGGCCCATTGTTGCGCAACATAGAGCAACCTTTCACGTTCGCGAATAGTTCAGATATTGGTAAACGGAATAACTCGCTTGTTAACGACGGAAGAACGGGTCATTACCTACATTTTTTCACTTCAACGAATACTAATTATAGTAACCTAATCCTGACAAGCCCCGCAGTACGCGACCTACATTCTGAACATTGACCTAAAGAGATTTACAACTTGCCACCAATACGAATCTGGGGCTTCGCTGCGAAAAACTGGAGTATTTTCACGAGCGATAATAATAGCAGTGTAAAAAGCTTGCCTGACTGAACATCGCGCATCTTTTGAGACGAGATTCATGTATATTCACTAGGTTTAAATTGTTCACACCTGGTAAAACTATCAATCAAATCGGTTTGCCTGAGTGCCATAATACTTCAGCCATCATCGAATTCACGCGGTATACGGCTGAACGTCATCGATCGCTTGTAACGTTTCCCGGGAAAGGTACCTACTCCCTACTCCATTGAACTTGGCCGTGGAATTATTCACAATTTACTGCACGATATTTCATACTCGATACACACGTTATGAGCTTCAGAAGTCACAATACTGTGGTGCAATATAAGAACCATTGTTCAAGAAGTGTTGACCTGACTTGTACCGGCTTTTATAAAAACCTGTCGCACGGGTCCTTTGTAGCAAACATGATGCAAGTGATCAAGTATTTCTAGTCTAATGAAAGGTGTAAATACACTTAAATATACGTTGCAACAATTGATTTTAATTACAAATGACACCCGGTATGGTAACTTAAGTATGTTGCTTTTTATGTTTTAAGAATTATGTAAGGTTGAATTGAAGTAAGCAATAAAACGTAATAATTACCTCCAAACTGTGTCAAGCTGTCGGCTCGCAGTCGATACTTCGGTATGTGTTCCTGAAGGAGGCTCACGATCTCTACCTCGGGCACCTCCTCGCTATTGCACACCTCTGTTGACAAAACACAACAAAATTACTAAGAATCTCCAATACGATTCCCATGATAGATTTCTTGGGAACTTTCTAGCCGCGGATCGCGATAAGGAATCGTTGGAAAGCAACAAGTTTGAATGGCGATGTCGTGACTGGAGGAGTAAAACTTGAGCGCAATGCGGTGCCTGGCGCTTCAGCCGAGAAAGGTGGTGCTATAGAGTGTAGGTACATCGGCTTTCCGTATTTAGTATGGAGCTTGCAGCAGACAGAATCGATAGTTGGGGTGCGGCGCGGGCGCGGGCGGCTGACCGCGCCGTCTCCCGCCGGGGGCATGCACCCTGCATTCCTGCCTCTACCCGTCTGCTGCACTATACTATGCTATGTGTAGTGTCGCACGGCGCCATTGCGCTGTTCTCTCACACTACATCTCGCGCAAATTCCTTCGCACAACGGGCCTGCGTCTCCGTTAGGGTGAATACTCGGATGCCAGGAACAAGGAAGTGTGCGCGTACCGTTACCGTATACGAACGCAAAACCAAGCAAAGCTATTGAGTTTATTCATTTCAGTAAACCTTAGCTAAGATCTATTGTTAGCAACATGACAACCGTTTCATGTGCATGCATTGCATTCTCTTAAACACTGAATACCTGAAACTTGCGAACGGAAAAAACAAATAAACATTCCCTATTGTTATTTATTATTTACTTGCTAAAAATGCAATTCAATGCAACGTTTCCAAAAGTATTATCTAACATTATAGTGAAAGTCAAAGAAATTATTTATCCCTATCGCTCTCAAGAGTTGATTAGTGTCTTACCTATAATTAGTACCTAATCCATTTCCGTAACCAATTGTTTTCTCTATGATAGGTTTAAATTAATTATTATAGTATCACGATGCATTATCTTCCATTGTGGCAGTGGATCTATCATTATTTTACAGTAATGGATGAAAAGATAGCGTTAGATATACAGTTTGTAGCAATGGGAAATAAAAGGCCTTTATATGATTGATTTACCAAGATTAATTAGTATAGATACGACACAATAGCAGGTACTTTCCTTATGTAACTCTCGGTAACAAAAATACAGTTCTTGGCAAGAGCAAGAGATATCATCATGCCAAATAATAAAAAACAGAAAAATTTTACTATGTTTTTCAGCTTCAGTAAAGATCGATATTTTCATCGTGAACATAATTTTTATTTGCGTGTTTCCGTTGGCCACTCCCCAAGAAATTTACGTGTCAAAAGGAAAAATTATGTAAAATGATGGCATTTTTAACACATTTAGCCTCAATAACCATTTAAGAAAAATAGGGCAAGTACACAAAGATAATTAACGGGTGCGATGGGGAAGGTGCCAAACAGATACTTTTTTATCCGTGTAACATCATATTGTTCAATAAAATGTTGTAACCTGCTTAAACAAATTGTATTCAGTGATAATGCAGACTTGTTAAACACAGCTGCATTTGTTATCAAATAAACTGCTAGAGTCATTGCAGATAGGTACTTCAATTTCATTTAGATTATGTAGATTTTGTTCACTAAAAAGTAGTTTGTATTCTCTTCAAGTAAGTACAATTAATATTCTGTTCAACAAGATTCCAAATTGGAAGGTAATACTAATGAACAGTTCTAGCACTGTCGTAAAGAAACTTAACATTCAACGCACGTCAATCGATTGAAGACATAAGTAGTTAATTAACTTAAAATACCTGGGCTCTTCGGTCGTCTGCACAACCGACACATCTTCCCCTTAGTCATTGTGAAGACACCAATCACATATCTTATGAGGAGAAACTAACAACTACTACTACAATTAGCTAGTTTCATAAAAACCAGGCTTCACATGAATATCACTACATGAAGAGAATGTTCAAGTTAAACAAACTCAGCTGAGATCAAAACAGCACTGACGACTATATTCGTGCTAGACCCGTGATAGCATTGATACAATCAATCAGAGTTTGCAAACGATACGTCAAGCTAAAATCAAGATTTGGAGAGTTTAAATCTTTATCTGTTAAGCATACTGCTACGTCCAAGCGCTATGTACTTAGCGGTTAGTTGCAATTCAGAAAGCGGTACGGATAGTCACCGTCGACGCTCCCTATAATCTAAGACATTCAATCATTTTAGTTGTATCGAAATCCTGGCGGAATAAATCGTAGCTTTGGATACAGCTCCTCAAATGACATCAGTATATGGACACTTTGGACACTCACCGTCGCTCCAAGCTAAGAGAACGTCCTGCTGTTTCTCGGTGAGCTCGTCTCGACGTCGCGGCGGGCGAGGCCGCGGCCACTTTCCACTCATATCTCAAACACATACACACCCCCTACAAATCCCTATTCCCTTGCTCACAGACCCAGGGGTATCACATCACAATAAACAAACACAGCTGAATCACACTGCGGACGTGCACACTGTAACGAACGCTCTTTCAGCGCTAATCGATGATTTTTCAGATACGATAATGTAAGAACGTCATAAAGCGTGATAAAATGCTCAGTGTGATGCCCCGAACGGCTAACAGAGTGCCAGACGTCATATCACATCGCAGCACATACGGTAATAGCAATAATAGAACAATATAAAGTTATAACAATGACTTTGTTTAGCGTAGGAAAACGGCTCCGTATTAAGTTCTAATTCTCAGCCTGAGAATGAAGTAGCTACTATGAGAATCGTGGCTGGTACCGCCTTACGACACGGCTGTTTTCAAACGTATGCAAAGGAGTCCTTCAGGGCATTTCTTTACAATAACAATAACTAATGTATTCATAATATGTCGTGAGTATTTTGTTCAGTATGTCAAGACATTGCACAAAAATTTAGCGGTTTGAGTAGGTCAAGGTAACATCTACAAAATGGTTTTTCAGAGGCAAATAATTTACATTACTAACTTACAGTGTTATAAGTAGATTTTAGAATAAAATTAAGATCGATTAGGTTTACTACTCTAATCCTGATTTCCTGTAAACCTATTCTTTTGTACAATAATATATGGACAGGAAAATAAACATAAGTAAACGATAAAAGGAGATAAGCTTCTGATTAATATTGATAAAAACGGTTAGCTACTAGATTGATAGAAACGTTAAAACATTGCAATCAATAAGAATAGAATCATCGATAAAGCTAAGTTCGTCTAAGCCCTACAAATAGATAGAAAGAGCACGAGGCCACACGCACAGATGAGCTGTGGGTGGAGGCATTCGGTCGACGCACTCCCTCGAACCAATAAAAATAAGGATGTCGTCAATATTTTGGCATCGCCGCCATCACGGGGTCACCTCGGCTTGCTGACGGCTCTATGGGCACCGCGTCACGCTACGGTGACTTCATGCGACCTTGGGGCAGCCCTACGGTTCAAAATTTTATAGATACAGATACGACGCACAGATAACAGCGTCTACGCATTGTTACGTAACAAACGTTATCATTACTGAAGTTACATTTACCAGTTATGAGTGTAAAATGGCAAGAGTAATGAGTTTTTCTTCACAGCACCACACAGTCTGATAGTCCGAAATATTTAAGACAGTTTTCATTTGCAAACAAAGTTACGTAAGGCGGTATGCGATTGTATGAATGAGCACAGTCATTTCATTACATTGCAGACACAGTGGCATATTATTTGCCTTGGCTGGCTGTGTGTGACGATTCACTTTTCATAATAGGTATTGTTATTTGCATTTTCTTTAAACAAAAACCTGCTTCTCGGTTATACATCGCCCAAGAAACAACATATCTACTGTAGAAAGAAGATAAATAATTATAAATATTATGGCCCGGTTATTCACGCATTCACAACGCATACGAAATATGGTACCTGAACCGAAAAATTGAAGTTAGACCAGTGGTGTTACGTGTGTATATTCACGGTACTTCACACATAAAACGTTGCAACTTTTTCAGAGATAGAGGTATCCACATAACAACATGTTGTAACATCTGTTGTAAAAAAATACTGTGAGTATTAAACGATCAAACTAAAATCCATTTCAAACTAAAGATGTAGGTTATCATGAAGAGAAGATTAAGGGAAAAGTTACTAGCATGCCACCAAGACATTTGCATGTGCGGTACCTTTCATGTCTTATTTCTTAAGGCGGTTGCCTCCCGGACCTTCTTGAGTAACGTAAACACGGATTACTAAAACATGATAATGATTGAATAGATGACGCGTTTATTTGAACTAATACTAATAATATGTTTAGTTATGATCGGGCAACAAACGACATGATTTGATATTGTCAATATTTCAGTGAATGTGACTGAGAATTTTGAAGGTACGATGTGTTATGTTACCCGAAACTAATAAAGTGTGCCAAACAGGATGAAGAAGCGATCATGAGAATAATCCAAGAATGCGGAATATAGAATGAGTTTAATGGGACTAAGCCGCGGGTTTATCGCGTGCCGGAGTGGCGCAGGCGCAGGCGACGATCGCGCAGCCGCGGCGGTACTAGCTGGATCCAGCGGGCAACCTGTGCGAAGCGTAAGCTGTAGGGATGCGCGCGCCGCCCGCCCAGAATAGCAGCCCGCTATGGCGGCCGGCCAATCCCACGCTTCGCGTTCGCACGCTGCTATGCCCCATTCATAAGCCCTTCGGTTTATAACTTGTTGTATACTAACAATCCCTCATTTCGTCGCATTTGAGAGTAAACAAACACATTGGACTGTGTGGAATTCCTTTCGTATCCTGAATTTCTATCGAATTTGGTAGGCAGGAATTTTACGTATACTGTTTCAACTCATCAATGGCCATTCCTTAATACTATTTCTTGATAAACCGAACTGACTAATTAATCTAAACCCGTATCTAACATTTTTCTTATTGATCATTTTAATCGAGCGTATTCACGATATGGTAAGATTTCACACTTCGCAAGTATATTTTTGCATAAAATATAAGTAAATAAACTTTCTTATAGAGATGGTAATCACAATGTGCAATTAATGTTATCTTAGGAGGTTAAAGTGGCAATGACATTAATAATGTGGTTATCTTAGTAGGCTAGTCATTAGCACTAATACGTAGTTAAAGAAAATCAAATTTTCTTCGAAAACTCTTACACATAATGTGTGAATGATATCATTCAGTTTAGGGAAGAAAGTGTTATTTTAAGCACACTAGGTAACACATCAAGACAACTATTTTCTTTGTTAATTATCCGGTAATCATCAGTGCCAGATGTTAAATAAAAACAATGTGTAAAATGTAAACTATTGTAAAAAAAAGATGAAAATTAGAATTATTTTCAATGATCATCATTGCGATGTTCTAAAACTCTTAGCCGATGTGGAGTAAATGACCTCATTTACAGCCGTTTACGCTCTGTCTACCCCGCAAGGGATATAGGCGTGATATGTGTAGTGTATGTGTTTATGTATAAAGAGTGGCAACTTACCAGTGAGTGTGGCGACGTTCCGGGTTGCGCGCGAAGCTAGCGAGGGCGCGCGAACCACATCCTGGAGGGCCGCCAGTTTGACAACCCCGCAAGGGATATAGGCGTGATTTATGTATGTGTTTGTATGTATAACAAGAGTGGCAACTTACCAGTGAGTGTGGCGACGTTCCGGGTTGCGCGCGAAGCTAGCGAGGGCGCGCGAACCACATCCTGGAGGGCCGCCAGTTTGACAACCCCGCAAGAGATATAGGCGTGATTTATGTATGTATTTATGTTTAAAAAGAATGACAACTTACCAGTGAGTGTGGAGACGTTCCGGGTTGCGCGCGAAGCTAGCGAGGGCGCGCGAACCACATCCTGGAGGGCCGCCAGTTTGACAACCCCGCAAGGGATATAGGCGTGATGTGTGCAGTGTATGTGTTTATGTATAAAGAGTGGCAACTTACCAGTGAGTGTGGCGACGTTCCGGGTTGCGCGCGAAGCTAGCGAGGGCGCGCGAACCACATCCTGGAGGGCCGCCAGTTTGACAACCCCGCAAGGGATATAGGCGTGATGTGTGCAGTGTATGTGTTTATGTATAAAGAGTGGCAACTTACCAGTGAGTGTGGCGACGTTCCGGGTTGCGCGCGAAGCTAGCGAGGGCGCGCGAACCACATCCTGGAGGGCCGCCAGTTTGACAACCCCGCAAGGGATATAGGCGTGATGTGTGCAGTGTATGTGTTTATGTATAAAGAGTGACAACTTACCAGTGAGTGTGGCGACGTTCCGGGTTGCGCGCGAAGCTAGCGAGGGCGCGCGAACCACATCCTGGAGGGCCGCCAGTTTGACAGACTCTTCTGCAGACAACAGAACATCACTTGATCACTTCTACCTAAGGGAGTAAACCAGGAAGATTATCCTCTAGCTTATACACAGAATTACTTTCAAGTTTCAAGTTTTTTATGTCAGTTTATGTACAAACTATGTCAGTTTTGATCTATGTATACTCTCTATACTACACTAGATCAAAAAGCCTGAAAATGTTATGTATCTACTGGGTGTTACAAAACAACCAATAAAGCTGAAAGTAGGTCAAGGTACTCGTAAAACTGAACAACTTTCCCTATGGAACATGGGTCGAAATATAAAAAAAAAAATCAAAATGAACATACTAAATGAACTCCATTTGTATGGGAGTTTTTATGGGTTGTTTTGTAACACGTTGTATAGCAGTTTGGCAGACAACACAACATCACTTGATCACTTCTACCTAGGGGAGTAAACCAGGAAAATTATCCTCTAGCTTAAACACAGAATTACTTTCCTAACACACACCAGGTCAGTTTTGATCTATGTATACTTTCTAAACTACACTAGATCAAAAAGCCTGAAAATGTTATGTTTCTATGGCAGTTTGACAGATTTTTCTGCAGACAACATAATATCCCTTAATCACTTTTACCTAGGGTAGTAATTTAGTAAAACAGGAAAATTATTTTCTAGCTAGCAAGTCACATCTATCCATGTGTACCAGTCTTTTTAAACCTTACTATGGTCACATAAAACTCAATAACTATTAAGAAAAATACATAACAATGCACAGTCATAAATTCTACACAAATAGGCCTAAATATAGCAGTTACTTCATTATATCAATTATCCAACTGGCCAGTGAGTAGAAGTGTAATACACTATCAAGTATTTCTTGAATGAAGCATAAACAATAAATTGTTAGTAAACTTTTGCTGTTGTCTTGGTCTAAATCATGTCTAAATACCTATAACACTATGTAATCCATTTGCCTATTCATACTAAACACACAGTAATATCTTCAGGAATCTTAGCAATTTTCTAGCATTGTTTTTATTATCATTAGTAGCCTGTAGCATTCTACTGCAGCAAAGGCCTCCACCCTCCTTACATTTTTTCCTGTCTCAAGCTAGCTCTATCCGGTTTGTGAAGCATCTAGTTTGTCTCTCAATCGTTTGAGACAAGCTCATTTTGTATTTAGAGAGACACAAGCACTTGCAATTTTCGCCCAAGGAATGTTTGGCACTGTTACACTGTTACTACTAAAAACAGTCCACTGTTCGACATAGGCCTCCCTCTTTGGGAATGTTACTACTTATTAAGCTAGGTATTGGGGATAAAATCCCTGATACTTTGTAAAATAGACAATGTATAATGTATATGGACAATGTCTCCAATGTGTATGCTGTTTTTCGGGAACTTTGTTCGGGAACATTATCCACATTGGGAACATTCTCCAGATACTTTGTGTCATAGACAAAGTTCCTGGGATTTTGTCCTCAATGAATACCCGCCGTTAATATTACAAAAAAAAAGTAAAAAGAAATTACTTCTCATCCCCTCAAAATAGATTGTTGATGCATTACTTTAAAATCTTTCTAACATGTCGCTCACACAAGCAGGTAATATGCAAACAAGCATAAACTGCAATTTTCGCAACACCTAAAGATTGCATAATTTAGTGTTTCGAAGAGTGCATTGAAATATCATGGTGCAGCAAACATTTAAGATTATAAGCAAAAAGTTGATACTTACAGATCAATTTTACCGGACGTCTATCACTTTGTTATTCATCCTGAGTTTTCAGAACCTATAACAAAAACTACATTTTAGAATGTAGGTGATAGATTTTTCTGTAAAGCCCTCAACTATTTGTCAGATGTGGCAATAGCAACCATACATTTATGGTCATTAACCCTCTGCCTACTCTGCAAGGGATAAGGTCGTGATTTATGTGTGTATGTATGTAATAGTAATTTTGTATGTATTTAAATAGTATATTTTTCCTCAATAAATCTTTGGAGGTGAAAATTGTAATGTACAAGGTTACATAATTAAGTACAAATACATTTAAGGATGTGTTCTACTCACAAAACTAAACAACTTTAACTAGAAACTTTTTATCCAAAATTGGATCTACCATACTAAGTGAAACACTTATTTTTACATTTTTCTATGAGAGGTCCAAATCTTTTTTAATATTTCAAAGAAAACTGTCCGACAAAAATTCCTTAGTTTCCTTATCATCAAAACTGTTTGCATGTAATTTCAATCAGTAGTACAATTAATTTTAACCTCAAACAGTTGAAATAAATTATTAATATTCTCTATTAAAACGGTATAAATACAGCTGTTGATTACAAACACAGGCAGGTAAAATTCCTTAGCTAACAAAAAACCAGCAAAATAAAAAGTTAAGTAACATTGAAGTTAACAAGTTACGGAGTCTCGAATCATACAAGGACAGTGAGTAGCAATAACTGGTTTTTTTCCTGCCAAACTAAAAGCAACTGAATAATTGGTGACATCAGAACATTTGTCTTGAATTTGGAAAGAATAGACTAATGCTATTCATTTTTATGTAAATGCATGTGCAAACTAGACAACTAACTATGAACAAACTAGACAACTATAGCATGCAATGATCTTCTGAAATGTGTAGCCTTCATGAAAAAGAATGAACTCATACCCTATGTTCATTTATGATTCATTTTAAGCCTCTCAGAGGACTTGTAAGGAGAAAAATGAGTCATAAAAGCCGTAACTCGATTCTCCGACTGAATCTACACAATTCTGTTAAAAGCTCTAAAGTATAGGCCATGAATTTATGTATTTTAGAGTAACTGTAAAGAATATGTAAATAGGCCCATGGGGCCCCCACCCGCGGCCATGCAGACCATGGGGTTCAGTGACCAATCCGTCAAATAAATAGCAAAACCAACATTATTCTTTCTATCTAAGGTTAACAGTTAGTAGATAAAACTAGATACTTACAGTGATATTTACATCAAAGGTGGAATTATTGTGAACTCTGACCTTGTGTAAAAGCCATAAGGCCCATGAATTACCACAACATAAATATCAAACCAAATTGATAGCAAATGTGATAAGTTAATTTCGGCACATGCACAAGATTCGGATAACAACTGTTTCAGTATTATTTAAATATTTCCACATTGATTTTTCAAAAGAATCGTGTTTCGATTGGGCTCGCGAGTCGTCGCGACTGCTTCTTACGACATTTCATTCATTCATTGCAACGAACGTCATTCGTTCATTCCTCCATTGTCTATGACATTATTTTCTTTCTTTTGACACGGGATGCACGGTATTTTAGCCTAGAGAGGAGGCAGAGTGTATTGAATACAAAATTAAAATACTAGCTATACTTATTTATATATTTTATTCATCCGGAATAACAAAAAAAAAACTTTAAATGATCATTTTAAATTCAATTATTCTTAAATAATATTTTTATTAATAATAAATCAGTCTGCTCGTTAATTTTCTATATTATATTTTTCACCAATACTATTAGAACGAAAACAAAACTTATGATGGTTGTGTTAGTTCCAATCACTGCAAGAGACGTCATGATGAAGAATGCTGAAAACATAAAATTAACATTACTAAAGAAGTTTAATAGTACATTGCATACGCGGGAAGAATGGAACCGATTACTAACGAGAGTGTAGTTTGAGGCCCGAAGCGCAGCTGAGGGACTCAATACACACGAGTTTGTAATCGGACTTTCTTCTATGTAATACATAGTGCTTTATACTACACCTGCGGGGTCAGTTATAACAGCGGCGGGGTTAATTGAAACAACCACAAAAAATAAACTATTAACTATACAGGTACTCATTTCCAAAGTCTCACATTGATACAGCAGCGCAATTTTTAAATTCATGCACTTTCAAAGCTGAACAACCTTTGAAACTGATTAACTTTCAAAACTGAACAACTTTTGAAACTGAACAACTTTCAAAACTGAACAACTTTTAAAACTGAACATCTTATAAAACTAGACAACGTTTGAAACTGATCAACTTTTACAACTAAACAACTTAATAAAACTGCACAACTTACGAAACTGAACAACTTACAAAACTGAACAACTTACAAAACTGAACAACTTACAAAACTGAACAACTTACAAAACTGAACAACTTACAAAACTGAAAACTTACAAAACTGAACAACTTACACAACTGAACAACTGGGATTGCATTAGAAATTCGCATCCTGATTTAAGGGTTTTTTGGGTGGTGGGGGGTGGGGGTGGAGGAGGGGGATCCTCCCCGGGGGGTCCCCCCCTGCGGAGACCCCCGTGCCTAACGGACCTATTACTGAGGCGATATTGATACTGGTTCTAAAACCCCTGCAAATAGTGACTTACAGGTCATTTGTGGGAGGGGGGGGTCGGACCCCCAAATGGGGGGTCGCCGCAGGGGGGGACCACCCGGGAAGGGCTCCCCCCTCCCACCTCCCCCC
Source organism: Phthorimaea operculella (assembly GCA_024500475.1). Taxonomy (NCBI): domain Eukaryota; kingdom Metazoa; phylum Arthropoda; class Insecta; order Lepidoptera; family Gelechiidae; genus Phthorimaea; species Phthorimaea operculella. Next base: position 3,081,523 of record JANFCV010000035.1, on the reverse strand, counting down.
CGCCATATACAGGGTGTTAGGGACGGTGTACCGAAAACTTTGCAGGCATGATCAGACTATCAAACTGAACAACTTTTACTATGGAGCCAATGGTGGGAAATGAAAAAATTTTTCCGACCTCCCATACAAAATTCACGATCAGCTGACTGACTTTGTATGGGAAGTCGGAAATTTTTTTTCGTTTCCCACCATTGGCTCCATAGTAAAAGTTGTTCAGTTTCATGGTCTGAGCACGCCTGCAAAGTTTTCGTTACACCGTCCCTAACACCCCGTATTTTTTTTAATTATTTTATGGTAGGTATTCAAAAGTCCTTCCAAATACGCTCCGTCACACGTAACTTTAAATACGTATTTAAAAAAAACTACGCGTTTCCGCGGGGTGAGGGGGGTGTCGTTTGAAAGAGCTGACCAACCCCTATAAAAATCAACCCCGAATTCGGGATGCGAATTACTAATGCCAACCCGAACAACTTACAAAACTGAACAACTTATGAAACTCTACAACTTTTTTATACTGAACAACTTTTAAAACTGAACAACTTTTGAAACTGAACATCTTTTGAAACTGTACCTACAACTTTTACACCTGAACAACTTTAAAAACTGTACAACTTATAAAACTGGACAACTTTGTAATGACAACTTCAAAACTGATCAACTTGTGTTCACCTACCCTATCAGCTGTACTAAATTCTGTAAAAATTCCCACGGGAGGAAAGTGATTTGTATGGTTAATTCCCTCCCGCTAATTTGTACGTTGAACTATGACTAACGTTCCCCCCTATAAAGTGTAAGCTATAGGTAAATTACTATGCAGGTGTAGTATAAAAGATATTTTTTTATAAAAAATCAAATAGAAAACAAATATTTTTAATAAGAAATAAAATTGTTTTGGTAATCTTACCCTGCACTAAAAATATTATAATTACAGCGCAAAATACGCCACTTAGTGTAATGAAAGATATCATTACGATTGAAAAAAGGCTGCATAAAATAAATAAAAATGCAGTTGTAGTCGCAATGGGCTTATCGAGCAACAAATCCATTATTATAAATAACCATTTTTGAATTTGAATCGCAGTGCTGTCATATGGTATCAGAAATGGCCCTGAAATGAAAACCAACTATTTAATACAAATTAAAATTAATAACTTAATTCGTAAGTATTATCTGAATACATAGTCTGAATAGTTAAATTGACGTTATACTAACGTATTTACAACCACCATTAATACTATCACAAAAAATAAAATAGAAATACAAATAAACTTCTTACGAAATGATAGTTTCACAAATAGTGGGAGCGCGTTGTCAATTGTTATTTCCATTTTTAAATTAATTAAATCAGTTCTCAATCACGTGCTTCTCGCAACCTCAAAACGTAGTAAGTTGGAGGAGGAATGTGAGGTGGTAGATTTCATTCAAAGAATATGTTGGAATGGAGGTAGTGTGAAAAATGTTTTTTTTTTCTATATCTTTTCATGAGAATATGGCAATCTTCTATTTGTTTTATATCAAACCAAACGTAAACTAATTTAATTCTTTATTTTCATGACTTACCCAAACTATTTTTTAATGACAGTAAGGTTATCTTGTAATGTTTTTATATTACTTAAATCACATTATACTTATACATTGATACCAAATACAGATAGTAACTGTTACTTCACGTAAGACACATCACTAAAATTTGACATTATTTTACGCGCGCGTTTTGACATTTGTTGATTTGTTATTATTACAAAAAATACCAGTTGCGTTATTTTTAATGATTTAAGCTGATTTTTGTGTTTTAATCTTGCTTTTAAGTAGACCAGCTACTTAATATTATCAAAATGGTAAGTGTCAATATTTATATTGTAAATTTGTTACCATCTTTATCTGTTTTCAACTGTTCTTTTGTGATTTTAGGTTGGACATTACGATGAGAACTTGTTATCAGATATGCTGCCAGTTTACTACACCAGACTGTTTCCGCAGAACATATTCTGCAGGTGGCTTGCATGTGGCAGCAGCCCACAACCTTTGGCTAACCGTGAATTATCATTTACCCTCGCTGACGATGTGTATCTGCGATACTTGTCGATAACCAATCAGAAGGAGTTACAAACTCTGTTGCAGAAGAAATGTCCGTACAAACTGGATATCGGCGCCGTCTATAACACAAAGTAAGTTCACAATTCATCTTTTGTCTTTATAAGTATAAAGCCAATTAAAGGTGGGCTTAAAAACCAAGCGACAGCGACAACGACGCGCGTCGTTGCCGCTGTCAAATGACTGGTTTGTATGGGGAACCAGAAAAACCGAGCGACGGCGTCGTTGCGGCGCGCCACGACGCCGTCACGTTGACAGCGCGCTGAGAAGCTTAGAGTTTGTATGGGATGCGGTCGGGTTTTTCTACAAGACCGCAGCGACAACGACGCCGTCATAATTTGACGGCGAGAACGACGCGCGTCGTTGTCGCGTCGCTTGGTTTTTAAGCCTATCTTAACACTTTGCACGCGGATCACGAGGACTACTCGGTATGCAGTTTTGCCGCCATTTCGCCGGCCATTTATATAACTCACACGCGTAACTCGCCGATCACGAGTACCACTCGTCACACTTTTTTTCTTAGAGACGCGGATGACGAGTAGTACTCGTGATCATATGTCATACTGTTTTTATTAAAATATCAAACACAATTCGTGATCCGCTTGATAGCAACGTATAGAGTAATGATTTAGCTACACGCACACATATAATTCTTTAGTGTAAGTGATCGGGGGTAACGTCACGATGCATCGCCCCCGCTGCCTTGCTAGTGCGCTGCCGGCTAGCGATGTGGGCGATAACTTAAAAAAAAAATTTTGAAAAAAAATTTTTTGTCGTAAATTGTGCAGTACCCTTATGTAATTATCTCGGTTTCAAAAAATTTCGCACACAAAAAGATTAACCATGTAAAATCAACAATAAAGATATGTTAGAGTTTTTCTTTTTTTCAAAATACCTGGTTCGGATACCATTATTTTATGATCGAAATTAATACATAAACACATTGTTTTATTTTTATCCTTATAAAATATAAAATAATCTTCCAAATACAAAAAGATTTACTCCTATAGATAAACTCATTATTTTTTTAAAAATCTTGCAAATTCGCTTTAAAAATCACGCGGCGTATTGCGCGTTATGGCGCGTTAGGCATAACAGCATCACGAGTGGAGCTCGTGATCCGCTGTCGCAGTGTGGCATTGTGGCATTACAATATAGCTTCGGCTGGCAAAGTGTTAAGCCAAGTATTCATTGGGGAAAGAAATCCCAGATACTTTGTTTCTTATACAATGTTCCCAATGTGAACACTTTTTCGTTGGGAACTTTGTTTTGGAACATTATTTAAAATGCATCCTCATTGGGAACATTTGTGTCTTATACAAAGTACCTGGGATTTTGTCCCCAATAAATACCTGGCTTAAAAGTGATTCTGCCTCCCATACAAAATGTATCTGCTGACTTAGTCAGTTTGTATGGCAGGTCTTGGGCAGGTCCAATATTTTATCATATATTTTGACCTTCTTTTGTTTATTAGAGAAGAGATGCTGTTCCATATCACCAGCCTGTTCTGAATTCTCAGTAAAAAGCAATCCTTTCTTTCCCTTTCAGGCCATCAATAGGAAGACATGATGCTGTTGTGCTAGCAAGAGAATTAGTGTTTGATATAGATCTTACAGATTATGATGAAGTCAGGACATGTTGTAAAGAAGCCAAAGTCTGTGAGAAATGCTGGAAGTTCATGGTTATAGCTTGCGAAATCATTGACAAGTCTTTGAGAGGTGAATATGAAACATCATCATCATCATCATCTGCCGACCCTTGTCCCAATTTCTATGGAGTTGGTCCGACATGTTACTTTCTTCCATTAAATTCATTGGAAAGTTTCTGGGACAAAGTTCAGAAACATTGCATAAATACAAAAGTTCCCCATAAATGTTCCTAATGAAGATGCATTTTAAACATTGTTCCAACGAGGGTGCATCTTCATTGGGAACTTTTATATGAAACAAAATTTCTGAGATTTTGTCCATGATAAGGGTGAGAATCCACCAGAGCTGTGCGAGGAAAATGTGTCGTACGAGGATGCGTAGCTGTGCTGTGGAAATGTGTAGGGGTTTCCACCAGAGCTGTGCGAGTAAAATGTGTCGTACGAGGATGCGTAGCGGAGCTGTCAAAATGCGCATTAATGTGCGGAGCGAGGATGCGTTGCGAAGCTGTGAAATGTGTGAGCGGGGGGAATGCGATGTAGTGGAAACCTCGCAACACATTTCTCGCAACGCATTCCTCGCTACACATTAACGCATTCCTCGCAACGCATTCCTCGCAACGCATTTCTCGCACACATTTCTCGCTTGTTTTGTATGTAGAATGGCCTCGCTTCGCTCAACCCTATTCCACCAGAGCTGAGCTGAGCGAGGCTAGGACAATGAAGTGATTCTATTGGTGGATTTTTTCCTCGCTCACCGCCTCGCTACCTCGCACAGCTCTGGTGGATTCTCACCCTAAAACCTAGCTTAAATCTCTATCAGTAGTGAAATCCTCATTTTGTATTGTAGGGCCTAATTTTCTTTTATATTCCTATCAAGGTTTGTTGGAGAAACCACTTACAGTATTTTAACCATTTCTTTCCATTATTATCTCAGTGAAAAAGTTAGAGGCAATTGATATTATTACATTACTATTTTTATCCATTACATTATTATGTTTTTTGTTTGTTTTATTTCAGAGGACTTTGGGTTCCAAAGTATCCTATGGGTATTCTCAGGCAGGCGTGGTATCCATTGCTGGGTGTCAGATTATGAAGCAAGGACCCTGGACACTCCTGGCAGAGCAGCTGTTGCAGACTACCTCTGTCTGGTGATGGGTGGAGAGAATCAGAACAAAAAAGTACACTTGGGCAGTGATAATCTACATTCCAGTATCAAGTTAGTATTAATTAATAGTAGGTTGTTGACGAGGACGGGAAATAAGACTTTGACTGACGAGTAGAGTTTGAAGTCCGAGCCGCAGGCGAGGACTTTAAAAATACGAGTCTGGCAAAGTCATTTTCCCCGAGGCTTACATAGTGCTTTTCTCAAAAAATGCTAGGAAATTATAAAGATTTTAATTTATTTTATAGTAATTTGATATAAAAAGTTGTTTTACTGATTACTAAGTCAAGATGTGGATTAGGAGTTATTCTTTTTTTATTTTGTAATTTCTGAACGATTTCGATATCGCGTCAGAAAAGTTGTATTGAAATCCATTGCTGGTGTGTAAAAAAGAAATCGTTCAGAAATTACAAAATCACAGACATTGTCAAACTTTCTGGATTGTTTTCTTGAAAGAAATTGTCATATTTCCTAGGATGTTTGAGAAAAGAACATGACTGTCCATCACATAGATCACATAAAAATTGGAAAATATAAAATATGATTTGAGTTACATGTGATTCACTCATCATATGAAGGTCTCTTGAATTTGTTAGTCACTAACGTGACTTTTAGATGGTGCACTAACACAAATCATGCTTGTGTCCCTTGCAGGGTAGGCAGAGCATGAGTGGTCGTAAAACCGATCCGCGAGCCGCGTTTAGAGTAGGAACTCAAATTGTTATAAAAAAGAGAAAATTTTGCTTTAGAAATTTTCTTTTTTTAAGATTGTATTAGAATGTGACTTTCTTTAAGAGAATCTTGTAAATTCCTACGAAGAAATAAATGATTGAAATTTGAAAAAAAATTGAAATTTGAAATGAAAATTTGAAATTTGATCATTATTGCTTTTTCCAATATTTATTAGTCCTTTCATCATGTACAAAATTCCATCTTCTTATTTCCAGGAGAGCACTTGGAGTGATTGATAAATATTTTGAAACTCTAATGGAAGATCAAGAATTCCTATCAACTCCTGACAGGCTGAAAGATTTCCTGAAAATTATACCTGATGAAACACTGAAAGCAAAAGTAGAGCAGACTTTATCAAAAATGCCAGATTCTTCTTTGGAGAGGTGGCAAACATTTGTGAATTTATATGAAACATATTTGAAAGAAGTAAGTTGAAGAAATGTAATAGTTTGAGGTGCATGAAAATATACTTCTCCTTTTTTTATCAGTGTAATTTACCTTTATCATCACTTTGTTTTAGAATGGAAGTGCAATCAGAAAGCTGAAATATCTAGTTGAGGAAATCAAGATCCAGTACTGCTATCCCAGGCTTGATGTGAATGTCACAAAAGGTTTCAACCACTTGCTGAAATCTCCCTTCAGTATTCACCCAAAGACTGGCAAGATTTGTGTGGTGTTCAAACCTGGCCAGGCAAAGAACTTCAAACTGGATGAAGTACCTGCCATTGCCAGTTTGTTGGATGACAGCTCCCCAGATAATGCTGCACACCAAGCCAATATGAGAACAGCTGTTAAAAACTTTCAAGAAGTTGTGTTTTCTTTGGAAAAATCGGAAGCTATTAGAAGACGAAATGAGCATAGTGAGTAATGTTAATTTTATAACTATACTGACGGCCGATGTGGCGCAGTGGTTAGTATGCCTGCCTGCCACGCAAAGGTTCCGGGTTCAATTCCCGGTGGGGTCACTCACAAAGTTGATATTTATCACTTTGTGAATTTGTTCCCAGTCTGGTTAGGACATTGCAGGCTACCACCTGATTGTCCGCAAGTAAGATGGTTCCGTGCTTCGGATGGGCACGTTAAGCCGTCGGTCCCGGTTGCTGTCTATGATGGCGGTCGTTACACAACCATGTCAGAGGCCTGCTACTTGCAGTAGGCGGTTGAAAAACTCTGACACCAGGGTTCATTGGGTCGTTGAACGACTCGGTGTCCCACACGAAAAAAAAAAAATAACTATACTTATTATTATTACTTCCCAAGTTGTCACTTCTATTTAGTAATTCAAACTTTTTTGTTTGTTTCAGATGTATCTCTGGAGTTTTGACCTACCTAGCTTCTTCAGTTGAATGCAATGTGATGTGATGTGACGATCAATCGAACGAACTCATTGTGTAAGGAAGGAAAATAAAATAATGCAATTAAAAAATAAAAATATTCGATTTATTTGTCATTCCCCTTAAAGTATTGATATTCTCATTTCATTAATTATGCCATCTCAAATTTTAAAGAGTGTAGGTAGGTGGGTACTGTACTGAAAACAAATAATATGAGTGTTTTGTGTCAAGGCACTGGCAAGCTACGTACGTATTGAATGTATAACGGTAGAACGCCAATCTAAATGCGTATATAGCTGAAGCCTGGAACGTCACGTCATCATAATGAGGTAGAAATAAAACTTCCGGATTTTCCTTATAAAGAGCAGCTTAGTGCGATGTTTAGAAAATCTTCGAACTGAATCGTCACGGTGCCGTTCTGCTGGGTGTCTCTTACTCTAAATGCTTCGGTGAAACGTTGAATTTGTACGCACAACACGATAAATTGGTCGACAGAGATTTTTCCCGCCTTAGGATCGTTCCGTTTCGCCAGAAAGCTGATGAAATCGGGCGAGAAGCGGAATCCCATTTGCGATAGAGCTGAAACAAGAGAATTGAATGTTTAAGTGAGTTGTAGTTTAAGTTGCACTTGGTCTGACTTGCGTTTGGTCTATAATCGTCCGTCAAGCGAGGCCGTTTTTTGGTCGTTTGCCACGCGAGGCAAGGAGCACGCGAGCAGCCTCGCTTAGTGTGGACGCGCTTATTCAACATGCCCTGAAACTAACTCCGGATTGTAATCCAGGATCTATCTGAATAACCAGACAGATGTCTGCTACCCCATGGGCCATCTCATTGATACATATCTACGGCCTTCGTATACCATAATAGGAAGTGCCCACTTGACTATTCGTCGCAATTATTTCGTCACCGAAACCGGGCAAGTAGTAAGTAAGTAAGTAAGTAAAACACTTTATTGCACAATAATAAATTAACAAGTCACAAAAACAAATTAAACTAAAATGCGCAAAGGCAGCCTTATCGCTAAAAGCGATCTCTTCCAGACAACCTTTGGGTAGAGGACAAAGAAATAGAAAACAGAGCAGTGCGAGAGCAATGGATAGATAAAAGAAGATAAATAAATAAATCGAATGTACCTAATACATACAAAAAACAACATATTACAAATACCATGCATACATACGAGTATAATATAAATAATATATAATATCAATAAATTATCAATATAATAAATTATCAATATAAAGTAGGTAGGTATCTTAATTCTTTCTCTGTACGAGCTTTATTACTCGTTTTAATTTATAAATACCATGATTATAAATGATACGAAACGAATATAAAATGTACTGCCTGGTTAAATAAATAAAGAAAGGTAATATAATGACGGCGGTTCCGTAAGTGGAAGTGGGAAAGCATGAACGTCTGGTGTATGTATTAATACGAGTGAGAAAGCATGAGCTTAGGCCGCCATTTATAGCCCCATTCTGTATTGAACCAGGTAGTAGATGGTATAACTTGCGCAGATAAAGAATGGATCATGAATTAGCAACATTATGGTTCGCCTCTCACCAATAGGTATGACATATGAGCAGGATGTCAAGTCAACCATAATGTTGCCAATTCTTTATCTAATCAAGTAATACATGGTAACTAGTTTACTACTTAGAAAATACGCATACCATTTCCAAGCTCTTTTTCCTCGATGCTGCCCGACTGGTCTTGGTCGTATGTCTTGAACACCGCCAGCCACTGGTTCACGTAGGTGTACAGCTTGTCAAATTCCTCCAGGTTGATGGTGCCGGAACGATCTTTGTCGAACATCCCTGGAAATAGGAAAACAAATGGTTTCTATAGGATAGATTTTCGTATTCAATCGTCAAAAAGTGGTAGGTTCAGGTAGGTTAGTTCGGCGCCAGCCAATACTTGGTACAATAGCTTTCGCAAATCCTAAAAAACTTCTTTTGTACCTAGGAAGCCTGGAAGAGATTGCCTGAAGTCAATAAGACCGCCTAACTGTACTCTAGTTAAATGTATTTAATTTTAAATGTCCTCTATTATATTTAAGTCCTTTTGGTGTAGGTACCTATAATAAAAATATATTGTGTTGTACTTATAGTCCTTTGTGGTTGTAAGTTGCACAAAAAGGCGGCCTTATTGCTAGTTCACACAAAAAATAATCTGAACCAGCCTAGAAATCTCAAGGAAGGGAAAGCACCCATGTTATCATATATCACGCCTATATCCCTAGCGGGGTAGGCAGTGCGTAAACGGCTGTAAAACACCGTCATTTACACCACGTTTGAGACTCATTCAGAAGACTGTATTACAATATACATTCTTGACATCACAAATGGGCGCTGCATATATAAGTACAACATTCGAAAAACTTGTACTCTATGCAGGTTTAGGTAAGTGCAGCTACTTATTTACAGTAAAAAGGAAGGTAAGTAAATAAAAAAATAAGGTAATATCTTACCTATCATCAATCTGCAAGCTGTTTCGGAGAACTTTTGCCCCTGGGCGTTGACCAGCGCCCCCTGGAGTTCCGTGGCAGATATGAACCCGGACTGGTCCTTGTCTACGGCGCGGAACCACTGTGCGACTTGAGGAGATATGGAGCCGTCTGGTCCCACGGAGGGGTATGGCCCGTGACCCATTTCAAGCCCCTGACCTGGTTGGCCATAGCCTGGCTGACCTGGTTGACCATAGCCTGGCTGACCAGGTTGACCATATCCAGGCTGGCCGGGCTGGCCAGGTTGCCCGTATCCCGGCTGCCCGTAACCTGGCTGTAAGTAGAAAGTATTTCTATTTCAAGATAGGCACACTGAAAAACAGAAACGTTTAGTTTCGAGAACATGAACACCTCTGCATACGAATGTATCAAGGGACTGTCTGTGGTGTGGCAATCAATGGCAACTAAAGTAATTTATTATTTTCTTTTGTTTTGCAATGCACTAGCGCCTTTGTTCCCAGGTGTCCTACTGATAAGTTCTACGATAGAACAGGTGGGACTACTTTTCCCACAAGTTCTAAGGTGGAACAAGTGAGCACATTATTGGTCCCACATGTTCTACTTTAAAGAAATATGAAGCAGAATTAAAAAGGGTAGCAATAAAACGAGTGACTGTAAATTACAGTTCTAAGTGTCAAAATTAATTAATTTGGGTTATAGAATTACTAAGTGAGCGACTGACTGCGAGTGACGAGAAATCAACAGAACAGCAACTTACAAACATTAATTTGAGTTACTTAAAATACACAATGAGCAGCTTCATAATATTTGAGCGACCTAATATTTGTTTGCGGGTCAACGTTACGTCCTGCATTTTTTTAAATATTTGGCAAATGTATTTTTTATACTGAGCGGCATTTTATCTTAAATGAAGTGTTTCGAATACAAAAACCACTTTGAAAAATACAGTGATGAGCAGAGTATAATGAGCTCACATTTAAAAAACAAAAATAATATGAAATAACTATTTGATGAAACACTATTCTATTAGTTGAGAAATTTTATTATCGAAATATAAGGGTAATTAAATAAAACAATGTACTCCGTAAAAATAAAGTAATATGCATGCATTTATTTCAATCAAATGAACAAAAAATAAAATAAGACGCTTCAGTCAACAAAAAAAAACTTCTTATTAATACTAAGAAACATTGATAGGTATGAGGAGCCCTACTACTCATCGTCACTGGTAAATAAGTGCTGGCTTGGACTTAGTGGGCCGGCCTCGTTTTCTTTTTTGTCCAATGGGTATCATTTTTGCTTCCAGTGGTGGTGTTGTTAGTTTGAGCCGAATTGCTAGCCCCAAAACGTGTTTGCATACATATCTATTGAAAAATTCGGGACAGTCGCACGATCCTTTTTGCCAGTCCAAATTTGGCAATGTGGTTTTCTGGAAAGCAACTGACTGCTTTTTATACTCGTCAAAAGTTTTCATTAAAAAAGCGTATCAAAATAAAAAACATAAGCCCTCAAATAGAATATCAGTAATCAATTATCATTAATAAAGCAGCTTACAAAACTTTGCTCAAAGTGAACTTTTTAGTAGTTCGCTAAGTATAACCTCACTTAGAAAAATCGAATCTATCTTAATATTGAAGTTGCCCTCTCTGTATTTCCAGTCGCTCACTTAGTAATGAAGTCGCTCGGATAAAATTTTAATATCTGAAATTGATTTATCACAATCTACTTTTTGTAAGCTCGTTCTGGATTTTATTATAAATCAATATTCGTCGTCAGTTTAGTTAATTTTTCGCTTACTCAAATTCATACCGCTCAAGTTATTAAAACAGTATGTCATCATCAGTCGCAAAGTTTTTTTTTGTTCGCTCGTTTTATAACTCCCCAATTAAAAATTCCGGAATACAAGTTTTTAGAAATAAATAAGATTTGACTTAGTCCTTGTAACTAAATCATTATAACTCTACACTAAAAATAACAAGCCAGCAGGGACACTGGAAAAAGAATGCAGGATAAGAATGACACAGAAGTTCATGTGTCACTTTCATTTAAAATCCAGGATGCATCTCAGGGACGCATATAATAAAATTATAAATTAGTTCAACATTGCAAGGTAAAATAAAGGCAAAAAAAGGAAAAAGAGCAATAATATTTTTGAGACAACTTTATTCTATAAAGTACATATAAATAGTTACAATAATTGCTTAATTTACTGTATTTACATAGTCCTGTAATAGGTATAATAGTAGAAAACTGCAAAATTAGATATATATCAATTTAATGCAAAATGCACCTCTGACCACTTGTTTGAATAGCCTAATTTAGCTGCCTTTTAATTCTACGCAAAAAATATTTTGTTTATAATATTTATACCTACAGCTGTATCTACATAATAATTTATAAGTTTGTTTGTGGTATAAAAATAAGAGTAGGTAGGTGTAGGTACAAGACCTGAAGAAGGCACATTATACCTTCTGTAAAGTGTAAACTTAATCGTCTTGGCGGGGCACTACCGTGCCGCCAGATTCAGAAGCTCTATTTTAGCTCTATTACCTTTACCAGATTACTTTCATATCCAAATTTGAGCTCATATTTTTGATAGCAAGATACATTTTTTATTTAAGTATGATGTTGTCTATAAAGCTTAGTTTAGCTGCCATGCTTTAACATATTCAATAAAATAAATAAAGCTAGTTATTTATAAGAAATATAGTATAGATATCTGCCTATCAGTTTGGTAGGTATTTAATATTACAGAATAGTAGGTATTTACAAATTATACTTCTATGCAAGACCAGACTATACAGAAAGTATGTTTAGAACACAAAAGAGAAGTGCCTTCCTTTCAAGCGCAAAAAAACATACCACTCTGTATAGTTTGATTTCAATTGGAATACTGGGACCAACTTACCAGTTACAGTAAAACTGTAACAGTTGTTACTAACAACAATGGACATCAACATTAATATTTTTTTATACTTGTAAATGAGGCACTTAATCATTATAATAATGGTTGCCAATTGCAAAAAATGCTAATAACAATTATTGTGTATAAAATTTACGTTGTACCTAGATGTAGGCATGTGTAGTATACAAAAACTTAAATTTCTTTAGGCACAATATTGCACTTGCATGAAACTTTAAAAGCAAAGTATTGATTTGAATTATTATTTTTTTGTTACTAACTCCACGATTCCATTATGCAAGTAGCATGCATGCAAGATGCAAGTTGCATGCCACTTGAGTAATAGAAAGGTAAACATGCATGCAAGTTGCAAGCGGGATGTTTCGGACTTGTAAACAAATAGCGCAACTCGCGCTTGCGTGTGCAAGTGTCATGCAAGTTACGCGCGCAAGTGCCAGTTGCCAATTGAAAACTCACGCTTGTGTGTGCAAGTTACGCGACTCAAATACTTGCATGGCAATAAAACCTTGTGTGCAAGATTTTATTGGCATGCAAGTATTTGAGTCAGACCTATGTTCAGCGTCGCTCGTTTTTAATTCGCAACTGGCACCTGCGCACGTAACTTGCATGACACTTGCACTAACGAGCGTCAGTTGCACATTTAGTTTACAAGTTCGAAACTACCTACTTGCAACTTGCATGCACGTTTACCTTTCCATTACTCAAGTGGCACGCAACTTGCACTTTGCACGCAGACTACTTGAATAAAGGAATCGGGGGTTGACATTTGACTAAGAAAGCTGTATTTCAAGGATCTACAAAAGAACCTACAATGTATACTGTGTTTAAAAAATACAATTTTTTATATTTTGTGCCCATTATTTAGCTTCTCACTCTATCCATTACCACTGTTACATATCTTAGGTAATCCAAACATTAACTATGCTACTGTTATTTTAAAACTAGATTACATTAAATTAGGAAGTCTATCATTTATTGTTACAATGTTATTTTTATTTATCATAAGTTAATTTGAAAGTCAACATTGATGTCTTGAGTTAATGAATGTAAAATTCATTGTAGGTACTTAAAGTAATTTAATTTATAATTTATGAATCTCAAATTCAATTTGTACCTAGGCAATACTTTCTAAACTTTTCACCCACAAAACATATGAATACCATATGCAGTATGCTACTGCAATAGGCTACAATCATCTACAATACAATAAAAAAACTGTAATAGAGCAAATCTTTTCTAGAAAAAACCCAGATGAATTTAACATGTACCTACTGTAAGAGATCAGTATTTATTACCTCAGAAAATTCAAGATTCCATAATTAGTGCACCTTATTTAGTGGGTTGAGCAGTAACTCTATATTATTGCCTAAGTATTACAAGAAAATAACAAAGTTCATACACATAAATGACATTCAGTCTTTTATATCAAAACCAATACTGGCAAGGTTGTTGCATTTACTTTGTACTAAACAAAAGTATAATAAATTATTTAACAGCTCTGGTTTTTCACTAAATACAAGAAACACACTTCAAAATACATGTTAAAGTTTACAAAAAACAAATAATAGAAAATATACATTAAATTCTGGTATAAAGGTATGTTCTTAACTGTACTTAGTGAAAACACATAGTGCATTAAATAATACAATATTTGAATCTGTTCTCAAGCTTAAACATTAAACATTATCACTGTGACTAGAAAAACTGTAAGTAGCTGGTGTTACAGATGTATTAACACACACTTGAATAGATGGCTTAAAAGAAGAAGGAAGAAGTTTGTGTGCTTCTGGCACTGGAGAATAACTATGACACACAGCAGTCTCAAAATGCACTTGTTCACTCCTGTCTGTAGGCACTCCATCAAAGCTCGATTGTTTAGCAGAGTCACCTGTCCCACTGTCTTTGCAGGACGAGTGCTCTGATATATTGTCTGGAAACAGTTGAGGGGACTCACTATCACTATGCACTACTTGAGTCATTTTCATGCTCTCGGTGGGAAAATTTTGCATGGCACCCCGGGCCATGCGTCTACGAGTGTGGTAGATGATTACCACCCAAATTATTGAGGTCCCTACTGCACAACACACCACAGTTATTATTATTATACCGGTCATATCTTCTTCATTAACTAAAATTGCCACTGGAGGCAAAACCCGCAACTCAATCACATCCTTTTTGGTGCCTAGTTGGTTAGTGATTTCACATTCATAATGACCTGCATCACTGGGTTCCACTCCAATGATTATCAGCAGCTGATCATCATTTATAAAGAAATACCGGTCTGTAGGCACTATAGGCGAGCCATTTTTGCGCCATTTCAACACAGGCTTAGGTGAGCCAGTTATCATACATTGTAAGACTACTGAGTCACCTTTTGTTACATCTTTGTTTTCCATGACCCTGACAAATGACGGCTCTTGCAATACTGACAGTGTGGCATTGGCTATAATAGTGCCGGCAGGGTTTTTTGCAGCACAACTATAAATACCCATATCAGAGGCTTTTGCATTCACAATGAAGAACAGATGATCTGATGGCATAACATTCATTCTTCTCTCTCTTGCTGCAGGGAAGTCATTGCCACCATCCTTTTTCCATGATATTTCTGGTGTAGGGTCTCCAGTTGCTTCACAGTTTAGGGTGACAGTCTCGCCTGTTTTCACAGTTACATTCATTGGCATCTGTTTGAAGGTTGGGAATGTGACAATGTTCACCTTTGCCTTTGTTGAATAGGTGGTACCAAAATTGTTGCTGACAACACACTGATATTTTCCAGAGTCTGCATGTGTCACATTTGGGATCACTAATACTGATGTAGCTCTAGGCTGGCCACTAGCAGATATTGTGGTGTTTTCAAAAACTGCAGGATTGCTAAGGTTGCCATTGTTTTTCTTCCATAGAAAAGTCATGTTGCTGAACGGATTTGAAGTAGCTGAACAAATAAGGTTTGCTGATCGTCCTTTTATGGCAAGATGTGTTTTAGGATTTTCCACAACTTTAGGTTTAGGAGAGTCACCACAATTGTCACCCTTCAGCTTTGAAATTGATTGTCCACTAACTTCTGATGGGTAAGCACAAGTGGCTGTCACAAACTTATGCTCAGCATTCTCTTTAATCCATTTCACAATCCATATGATATTGCAATCACACAACAGGGATGTAGAATTCAAATACAATTTCTTCAGTTTTGACATGGAATCAAATGCATGTTCCTGAATAGATGTTATATTATTTCCTCTTAAATCCAGTTCATTGAGGTTGGACAGTCCTTCAAAAGCTCTGGAGTTGATAGATTTAATGTGGTTAAAAGCCAGGCTGAAAGTCATGAGATTTTGTAGCTTAGAAAAAGGTCCGGACATATCTTCCACAGTCCAGGATATTTTATTATTATTCAGTAGCAGTGTTTGCAGTTGTGTCATGTGGCTGAATGCTTCCTGTGAGATTGAAGAAATGTTGTTGTGGCTTAAATTGAGTGTCCGCAAATTGAGCAAGTGTTGAAATGTCCGCCCTTCAATCTCCAGCAAATAGTTGTGTGATAAATCCAGGACTTCCAAATTAGTGCACAGCTCCCAGCTTCCAATGTCAATGACTGATATCAGATTGTTTGATAAGGATAAAGTTATCAGTGATTCCAAACCATACATCCAACCTTTGGAAATACTTCTTATTCTGTTATGGTCTAGTTGTAATAAGTTCATAGATTTGAATCCAAAAAAGGCTCCATCCATTATATTGTCAATGTTGTTAGATCTCATTCTTAGGGTTGTTAGACTTGATAAGCCTTGGAAAAGTAATCCATTGATCACATGAAGCTTGTTATGGTTTAGTTCTAATGTTCTCAAATTAGACTGATTCATGAATAGATGATTAGGTAGTGATTTTATTTCATTCCTATTCAATTTCAATGCTGCTAAATTGGTAAGATTGTTCAATGCTCCATCTTCGATTGTTCTAATATGATTATTGTTCAAATTCAATGTTCGCAATGAATTGTTCGCCGAGAATTTACCCGAATCTATTGAGCTGATGCTATTCCTATTCAGACTTACTTCTCTTAGCTGATAACATTGTGTAAGATTCGGGATTGCATGCATTGAGTTCTTATCCAGCTTCAATACTTGCAAATTCAATAATTTGTCAAAACCTCCGGTAACATTTTCATTCAACCGATTGTAGCTGAGATCCAAATTTTCCACCCACTTGGGAATTTTTGGCACAGTTAGGAAATTCCTCTTTGAACAGTCGACAAGTAGGTCCAGGCAATCACATTTTAGTGGGCACTGGTTGTTCTCAGCCTCTATCGATGATCGTATCAGAAGGGTTACCGTAATAAACAACAACAGTCGCGAGTCGCCCATTTTCATACATTTGGGTAGGTGCCCCATTCATTGAGTAGAAAGGTAGCGTTATTCCTTCTTACATAATTCCGGCTTTATGTATTGTAACCATTCAAACTTTTGCAGTTCATAACTTCACTTATAGGAACACAGCAGAAAACGCACATTTTACCACAAGTAATAACGGTAAAACAGAAAAACAACTCGATTTATTTATGAGAACAGAAACAGTCGCCATTTTCTTTCACCGAAGCTTGACACAGTGTGACCATTTTAAGAAAAAGTATTTTACTACCACGCCATTTACAAAACATTTTACCAGAATTTATTTGTTTTTTATCCGACTGTCACAGAAGGAAGGTTATGTTTTTTTTACGTATATATGTATGTATGAAGAAATTCTTATCACGGGCTACAGATCAAACGGCCGGGCAGATCTTGGCATCTCTGCAACCCGGGCCGCGAGTGACACAATTTTGCATTTTTAAAATCTTAGGCGTAAAATACAACTTAAAAATGACCGCAGTCGGGTTTCAGGTTTTTAACACATCTGTTGCACATCTGCTTGTTGCTAGTCGTTTGCTAGTATTAAAAACTACCATTGTTTACTATTTTTTCAAAATGGTAGCATTATTCATACCCTAGTGTTGCCATTTCATAAAATAAACACATTCCAATAGTTGGGTGGGTATCCAACCGCTCAGGTTTTAATAGGCCTTTATGTCGCGACACTTGTAAAATAAATGGGCAAGTCGGCAAGACTATTAACGTATATATAATATCTAAAGACATTCTTCCACTTTTTATCATCAGAAAAATATCAAGTAAAAATCTTTAATATCTTTATGAAATACCTACTCTGGGCTAGAGTGATTGGACCAGTAATCAGTATGCAGCTATAGTAGTAGTAGGATAGGAATTTTCTTTCGCTTCTTTAAAGAGTGCAGGTGGTAGAGCATGCAATCAATATAGCTGAGTGTTTTTAAATTACATCCATATTAATTAATTTCGAGCAACAAGGGCTTGTTGACAAGATGGCAGGCCCATGTTGCTTCAAGAAAAATACTCTTTGAAAATAAAATGACAATTTTTTTTTTCACTTTAATTATTCTGGGCATAGCATGGTGATTTGAGGGGTAGGTAGGAAGAACTGGGACATAAGAAAATGTTATGATCTATTAAATCATATGCCAATGTGCAAGTATGTGCAATTTTTTTTTCCACATGTTCTTGAGCTTGCATGTGCCGCAAAAGCCCACTCCTGCCATAAATGCAACTCTTTTTGTATGGTGAATTAGGATAATATAAAAACTGTACATGAGTTGCAATATATAGCTTGTTTATAACATGAATGGCAGAAAGAATTACCTACCTGGGTAAACAGTGAGATTATTATAATACACACACAGGAGGCAGCTGGTGCCATTATTAAAACGACCAGATCTTAGCTTGCTTGTACGATAAATAAAAGGCAGAAACAGATACCTGTGTTAGCAGTGAGATCATGATACACATGCAGGAGGGTAATTGAATGCAATTTACTCACATTATAGGCCATCCTTATTAAGTCTGACGAGGTTAGGGTTACTAACGAGCGCTGGGTCTGCAAATAAGCACAATTTTATAGTCCAATTTTGTTTAGTGCTAAAGAGAGTGTTAATTTATTAGAAAACTTGAAAACTTTCATGTATATATAGATTTTAATCAAAAGTTTCGCAACATAGAGTACTACTTACAGAAGTTATTTCTTGATGATTAAATCGCTTGCGCTATATCATATGCTTTTGCATAGAAAATACACAAAACAGTTTGTAAATTGCAAATTTTTGGAAAATCTGGTTTTATTGTTGTTGTTTTAAAAATTCATCCATCAGGATAGGCAATGGTACTAGCCATACAGCCTAGTCTTTTATTAGTTCTTTCTGTTATCTTTTCAAAAATAAGGCATTAAATGCCAATTCTTCTATAGTTCATTTCTTATTTCCAATAAAAACAAGGCAAAAATGCCATTTCTTCTATATATTCTTGTGTAATTTTCAGGTTCATAGAATTCCATGTCCGGGTTAAATCCATGTCAAAGCTCTCCAACCGTGGAGATAATAAAGTCAAATATTGGATTAAAAGTGGCAGGGTTCGATAGAAGTTCTTGAAGCGAAGGCGGGATACTGTCTTTGTAAATATCTTGCAGCTTGTCAATTAATAAAATTCGGTTAATATTTAAAGCAGGACAGTTGAAAAATATATGTTCCAGCGTTTGATTTTCATTTAGAGAGCAATCTGTACATAAAGGTGAGTTAATAATTTTCATGCGGTGTAGATGGGCTTTAAATTTACAATGACCAAATCGTAACCTGCATATTTGTGTGAAGAATCTTCTTTTATAAAGGTATTATTCTTAGCGAACCAGGGTTTCTCTCCAAGATTCTTATTGATTGCAGCATACCATGCACCTTTTTCTTGTATTATAATTTGATGTTGATTTATCCAGCTTTGTCTAATTTCCTCTTGAATCAATGGGATTAAATCTCTCCATGGAAGTGACATTCTTCTGGGTTGTCCAATTAAGCTATTGTTTATTGTTCTGGCAAGGTAGTCAGCTGTTTCATTACCTGACACACCTTTATGTGCTGGAGACCATAAAAATTCAATTGAAACATTGGCGTTGTATAGTGTTTGCCACAGCTGTTTAATTTTATAAATAATATAATTTGTACTCAGAGTGTTATTCTTTAAAGCTGATAAAACTGACATACTGTCACTAATAATAAGCCATTTAGGGAAAGAGTGATTTAAATTGTTTATATATTCTAAAGCGGCTTGAATTGCTGCAGCTTCTGCCGTAAATATACTGCAGGTTTTGGTAGTTTATATCCATTTCCTGTCTTCAAGGCACTGTGATAGTATGCAAGAGAGACACCAGTATCAGTTTTTGAGCCATCAGTGTAAATATGCTGGTATTGTGGCCATAATGATAGTTTCTCATATAGCTCTTCTCTAGTTCTAATGGAGTTATCTATAACTATATTCATATTGCAAAATTTGCTTTCAAAAGCTCCTTCGTAACATGCCAACTTGTCAGATTTGTGAATGTTATGCCTTTCATTATAAACTTTTATTTCAGAATAATCAAGCAGAATAAAGGGGAATTTAATTGAAGTAGATGCAGAGGCCAAAGTTTGATTTTCAGCGATTTTCTCTAATAAGGTGTTTGATTCCGAAGCTGATCTTAGCGCAGTGGAAGCAAATTAAAGTTATCTTAAAATCTAAAACTAAATGGTCGATCAGCCTCGGAACAACATTTGACTACGATTCGTAGTGCTCTTTACTATAGCTAAATAAAATAAATTTAATGAGAGAATTTTGTTCCGGAAAGTTTCCGGCCGAGAAATTCTTGTTTCCAAAATCTACTTAAACAGGGCCCAGCAACGAATTGCTTACCGAGCAAACGATGATGCCGTTTCTTTGTGAGTTTAAGTATGACAGGAATCAGGTATTCAGGATATTTTAGGAGCGCAGGAATAGGGAATAACCTAAACTCACAGCGCTGGAACATCCGCTCGTTCTCGAACTCCTTTCCTCCAATTTGCACTATAGTTCACAGTTCGACATCACATAATGTTTTTTAACACAAAATAACTAAAAGATTTCTCTCCGAATGAGAAATCGGCCCCGTTGGCCTCCAATCATTTATAATTAAAATACGTAGCTATCGGCAGCCACGACGCGAGCGACGACTCAAAGTGAGGTTATGTTACCGGCGACCACGTTGGCCTCAATCAAAAGCCGAAACCAAAATTCACTTGGTTCACTTCCCACCGCACAGGAAGCCATGGCTTGTGGCAAATAGCACACGAGAAAACCGCCAAAACACCTTAATTTTACACCACTTAAAACTAAAATTCGCTTCAACAACGCTAGCGTAAAGATGACAGACGGGGCGGACCGAAAAGTGTTGCCAGCACCGTCCGCTCAAAAGATACGAAACCGTTTTTGATACGAAACTAAACATTCACCCGCCCCGGACCGACACATCGGTCCGCTCTATGCATGGCAGGCGTGATAATGTAGCTACTGCTCGCTTAAGGACTGAATCCCCCACCTGAACTTCTGCAACTCGAGGAGTGCCATCACTACCCGGAAACAGGTTGAGAATGCGCCCCGGCGCCAACGCAGTGGCGGTAGGTTGGCATCCTTAACCAGAACGAGATCCCCAATGCAGGGGTTCAGTCCTGTCCGTCCACTTAAGGCGTTGCTGCAGAATGTGCAAGTACTCAAGCGACCAACGCTTCCAAAAGTTTTGAGTCATTTGCTGCAGCAACTGATAACGCGACAAACGATTGCTATTCACCTCCGTATAGGGATATTCCGGCAAGGCGTTAAGTGGGCGGCCAATTAAGAAATGCCCTGGCGTCAGGGCCTCTAAATCATTTGGGTCTGAGCTGAGCGGACACAAAGGACGTGAATTGAGTACAGCCTCAATTTTACAAAACACGGTCGCCAGCTCCTCAAAAGTCAAAATTGTTAACCCTACGACGCGCAACAAATGCGTCTTAGCGGACTTTACAACCGCTTCAAAAATACCACCCCAGTGAGGGCACGCTGGTGGATCGAACACCCAGGTAATGCCCTGACGGGAGGCCCGTGCTGATGGCTTCTTCGTTCTCCTTAAGAACGTTACAATTTCCTTCATACACCGATCAGCACCCTTAAAGTTGGTACCACAATCCGACCTGATCAGCGCTGGTCGCCCTCGTCGCGACGTAAATCTCTCCAGCGCTGCCAAAAAGGCCTCCGTAGATAGGTCGGCCACGAGCTCCAAGTGGACGGCCTTGGTGGCTAGGCACACGAACACGCACAAATACGCCTTGATAGACTTTGCGTTCCGTAGGCGTGATGCCTTTACCATGAAAGGGCCTGCAAAATCCGTTCCCACACCTGCAAACGTCCAGGCCTCCGTCACCCGGTCCGGTGGGAGATCTCCCATCTGTGGCTGCATTGTGGCTGCCTTCAAGCGGTAACAAGGCAAGCACCTAAACACAACGCTACGTACCGTTCGTCGTCCCGATAAGATCCAGAACTCGCGCTGTAGGATGGCCAATAGCGCATTACAGCCCGCGTGCGAGTTTTTCTCATGACGATCCCTGACTAAGAGCTCAACTAAGGGTCCCCTTTTGGAAGTAACAGTGGATGCCGAGCCGAAAAGGGCAGGCTAGCGTTCCGAAGTCTGCCTCCAACCCTGAGCATACCTTGCTCATCCAGGAATGGGTTGAGGCGCACAATTCCTCCCTTCAGCTTTCCACGTCCATCCCTGAGCAGCCTGACCTCCTCTTCAAAATGTTCCGCCTGGACGACTCTAACCAATGAGCATAGAGCCGCATTCCGCTCCGCAGGCGAGAGGACAGGTGTAAAGTTCCGTTCTGCTTGAGGCTTCCTGCAGTTGTTCACGAACCGCTTGATCCAACCTGTCACCCCAAGAAGTTTGTCGAGGAGCTATACCGTTCCAGCAAGAAAGCTGGGTTAGGCTTCGGTACGAGTTGCCCCACGTTCACTCGCAAACCTCGATCAGGTGGCCCAAGCGGCGCCCTGCACTCGTTGAATGGCCATTCCTGCGGCGACTCAGTCAGCCATTGAGGTCCCCACCACAGTGGGTGACTCACCAAATCAGGTGCCCTGCACCCGCGCGAAGCGCAGTCCGCTGGGTTCCATTCTCCCGGTACGTGCCTCCACACTAACGGAGTTTCCGACCCCGTAATCTGTGACACCCGATTTGCCACGAAAACCTCAAGTGTATGTACCGACGTCTGCAACCAGCACAGAACTATCCGACTGTCAGTCCACGCGTACACCGTTTCATCCAAGTTGATGGTACCACGCAGATTGCAGGTTACATGATTTAGCAAGCGCGCTAGAAGAGCTGCCCTGCCAATTCCAATTTGGGGATGGTCCATCTAGTTCTGACTGGTGCCACCTTACTTTTGGCCATAACCAGACGCACGTGCACAGTTCCCGTTGAACTTGCTGTCCGAAGGTATACAGCTGCCGCGTACCCTCGCTCCGAGGCGTCACAAAACCCATGTAGGGTAGCCTTACATCCCACCGATGGGACTAACTTGCGGGGTATCGCGATGTGCACAATCCCTGGTAAGGTGGTCACAAACTTGAGCCAATCCTTCAACAACTCTCCGGAGAGTTGGTCGTCCCATCCTAAGTTGGCTAACCACAACCTTTGTAAATAGCACTTCGCCATGAACGTAACCGGGGCGATCCATCAGCTAGGATCGAACGTTCTAGCGATTGTCGACAGTACCGACCGCTTAGTACAAGTTTTCTCAAAAGGTCGGGCTCGATCTTGTACGTGAATACGTCATGCGTTGGCCTATATTGCACCCCGAGGATGCCCAACGTGTTTGGATTGTCCGGGTTCTCAAAGAGGTGCGGGTCCTGATGGAACTCGCCTGGCAAACCGGCCAGGAGCTCTGGGCAACTGGACAACCATTTCCGCAACTCGTAACCTCCTGAACCCATGATCGCGATCAACTCGTCTCGTAGAATTAGCGCCTGCTCCACGCTATCAGCACCCGTGCAGATATCGTCCACGTAGACGTCGCGATCCAGTACTGCTGCGGCTCGAGGATATCTTACCCTTTCCTGTGCGGCCAACTCTCGCAGCGTACGTACTGCCAAATACGGACTTGGCTTAAGTCCATACGTCACCGTGTTAAGTTCGTATGTGACCATCGGCTCATCTGGGCTCTCACGCCACAAAATCAGCTGATACCGACGGTCATCCGGATGTATCATGGTTTGGCGAAACATCATTTTGACGTCTGCGACGAACGCTACCTGGTGTAACCGAAAGTCTGTGAGAATGTCCACAATGTCCCGGTTCAATTTAGGACCCGCGTGCAAACATTGGTTCACAGACACACCATTCGAGGTAGGAGCAGAACCGTCAAACACCACCCGTATTTTCGCCTCAGGTGACTTCAAGACAGCCAGGTGTGGAATGTAATAATGCTCGACACACCTCCAATCCAGGCTGGACACCGACATGTGGCCCAATTGAATATATTCCCGCATGAATTTATATACTTCTGCCGAAGTGCTGGGTCTCGCCTCATCTTCCGCTCCATTCCGAGTAGTCTCCGTTCCGCGAGCTGTCGCGAACTACCTAAAGCGGGGCGGTTTGGGAGAAAAGGTAGCCTGGTCACGAATCTGCCTGACGGGCATCTCGCAGTGTTGTATTGATAGAACAACTCGCACTCGTCATCCTCTGGCTTCCGTCTGTCCGCCGTGGGCGGCTCTTCAGACTCCCAAAACCTCTGCAGCACCTCTGACAGCACACTACCATAGAGGACCGGATCCCTTCTGGTAGGTCCTGAGGTCTCCAAACTGGGCCGAAAACAACATACCCCTGTGGTATCTACGGCCACCAAACCAGTTTCCTGGAGTACCTTCTTCCTACCGCACCATAATCTCCGAGGACGTCTGACCCGAGAAGTACGTCCACCGTACCAGGAGTATCAAAATCAGGATCAGCTAACTCCAACCCTGTGGTTAACCCTCGTACCGTTGGTGGTAACCTAACCTGAGGAGTTTCCCAACCACTTCATCCAGCACCACGGCTGAGACTTGATAGCTGACCCTGTACATGTGCTACCTAATGCGAACTCAAAGTTCGTCTGACCCCGAATGTCAGGCACATTTAGGCCCCCGATGCCTACAGCTTCATCCTCACTTGGCCGTACATTTAGGCCTAGCCTACTCACCAGCTTACTCGATACAATACATCCCTGAGCCCCTGTATCCAGTAGGGCTCTTACTTGAATGGTCCGGCCACCGTATCCCCATACCCAAATCTTAGCCGTTGGCAAAAGTACCGTGATTGGACGGGAGCCGAAGCTGATGAGTAGGCGGCGATTACCTAGCGGGAATCTAAACGCGGTGAGGCCGCGTCCCGCGGGGTATCCTCACTACCCAAACCTGTGTATGGGTCCCACTCCTGCTGGTAGGAGGTCTGCCCATAAAGGCCATGGCTGGAGTTCTATAGTACCCCGACGGCAAACGTCCGTACCGAGGTTGCGCCTGTAGCCGCGGGTACTCAGGCATAGGCGGGGCATGCGTGGGTCTTGAGACCCAACCAGGTGGCTCAAGCCCGCAGAATACTGCATGTACCCTGGTGGCTGCCTAGTGCTCCCTGACACCCGCCCGTTGAATCCCGTACCTGGGATGGGTGTCCTTGGCCACGTTCCTGTGCCGCTCTTCCCCAATCCGGCACCTGCTGCCGTGGTGGGGATTGTCCCCACGTCCTTGGGTAAGTGGGCTCCGTCTGTTGACGTCCCCCTGCCTGTCCCTGTGACCGATGCGGAGGTGGGCTCCTCCTTGGAGGGTGGGAGCGTTGCTCCCTCCCTTGGTGGGCAGGCTCCTTCGCTGATCCGATCCAGCGCTGCCCCGGCGCCTCCGGAGCGATTCATGCAGAGCAGCGGATGGTGTGCACCCTGGCAGTACCTACAGTTGGTGCTTGAAGGGCACTCGCACCTGATGCGGCCCCAGGCACCGAAAACACCAACGCCTCTGCTGTGCCACACCCCGTCTCCTCTGAACCCGCTGCGCAGCAAACTCCTGACACGCTGCCACCCCGTGGCCTGTCTCCCTGCAGTAGGCACACCCTGATTCCAATGCGGTGTTGTACCGCCTGGGTTGCCCACTGTTGCCTCCTCGCGCCGGTGCACCCGGCCGTTCCGGGTGGCGAGGGGCAGAGGTCTCCTTGCGAGGGGCTTCACCAGCCTGGACGTCCACTCGCCTGCTTTCGGCCTCGAGGAACGACTTCAGATCCTCGTAGGTCGGGAGGTGGTCCGAGGACTTGCCCCATGTAGCTGCTCGAATCGAGCGACCATTTCGCTCGGCAGGCGGCGAAGCACTGTGTGGACCAAGATATAACCGTAGCCCGCCACTGGCAAACCCTGTCGCTCTAGTGCGCTGACCGCGACACTGACTGGGTGGAAGATTTTCTCGCGGAGGTCCGTACCTCGCGTTATGGTTGGTATTGACAGCCACTGGTCTAACAGCCTGTCTACAATCAGGCGCTTGTTTCGATACCGGTCGGTAAGGATCTTCCACGCCACCTCATAATTGCTATCCGAGACAGCCAAATGCGTCAGCAATTCATGAGGCTCTCCATGTAGCCTGGACATCAGCTGAGCCATCTTGTACGCCGGCGTGATGTCCGTCCGTGTGTGGACCACACTGCTATACAGGTCCTCAAACGCCGGCCAGTCGGCGTAATCGCCTGCAAAGACTGGAACCGTAACAGGCGGAAGAGGCACCTGTAATCCTTGTCCCACTTTACCACGGAATGGCTTTTCCTTTCCGTCACGTCGCCTAGATATGTCCGCAGCTGCCTGCGCAATGTCCTGTGCCAGCTCCAAGCACTGGCTTACATCGCCCTCAACCAGCTCCTTATCTTCAGGGTTAGGAGCTTCCTCAAGGAGCATGAGGCACTCTGTGAGGTGTTCCGACACAACCCGAACCCGTTCATCTGCCTGTAGTGCACTTTTCAAGAGCGCGTCCTCCCGGTCCTCGCGGCCGATCATTGCCGCTGTGGTAGTAAACCACCTTAATTCTGTCTTTATAGCAGCCTTATACCTGGCGATCGAGGAGCCATGGTACCAACTTTTACACACTCGACTTAATAAAAACGAAAACCAATAAACAAATACCACAAAATAAATGTTAGTTGACTGGCCTAGACCTTACCGATAAGGTACCGTTCACTAGGCAAACAATACAGTCACAAAAAAACCGAAACAATATTTTCCAAAATTAATAAAATATGTGGGTAATATAAAAACACGCTTAATACTAAATTACGGCTAACTATGTTGCAATAAAGCAACCACGCTCTGCTACCAAAAAATGTTTGATTCCGAAGCTGATCTTAGCGCAGTGGAAGCAAATTAAAGTTATCTTAAAATCTAAAACTAAATGGTCGATCAGCCTCGGAACAACATTTGACTACGATTCGTAGTGCTCTTTACTATAGCTAAATAAAATAAATTTAATGAGAGAATTTTGTTCCGGAAAGTTTCCGGCCGAGAAATTCTTGTTTCCAAAATCTACTTAAACAGGGCCCAGCAACGAATTGCTTACCGAGCAAACGATGATGCCGTTTCTTTGTGAGTTTAAGTATGACAGGAATCAGGTATTCAGGATATTTTAGGAGCGCAGGAATAGGGAATAACCTAAACTCACAGCGCTGGAACATCCGCTCGTTCTCGAACTCCTTTCCTCCAATTTGCACTATAGTTCACAGTTCGACATCACATAATGTTTTTTAACACAAAATAACTAAAAGATTTCTCTCCGAATGAGAAATCGGCCCCGTTGGCCTCCAATCATTTATAATTAAAATACGTAGCTATCGGCAGCCACGACGCGAGCGACGACTCAAAGTGAGGTTATGTTACCGGCGACCACGTTGGCCTCAATCAAAAAGCCGAAACCAAAATTCACTTGGTTCACTTCCCCACCGCACAGGGAAGCCATGGCTTGTGGCAAATAGCACACGAGAAAACCGCCAAAACACCTTAATTTTACACCACTTAAAACTAAAATTCGCTTCAACAACGCTAGCGTAAAGATGACAGACGGGGCGGACCGAAAAGTGTTGCCAGCACCGTCCGCTCAAAAAGATACGAAACCGTTTTTGATACGAAACTAAACATAAGGAATGGTGAGTAAAAGAAAATAATTTTAGTAGAAATCTAAATTTGAGATATTTAAATCTTAACATCAATGGAGGTATATTGCATTCAACTTGCATAGAAACAATAGGTGTTGTTTTCATTGCACCTGTTATTAAACGTAAATTTTTATTCTGTAAAGTTTCTAACTTTTTAACCAAAATAGGATTGGAAGCATAACAAAGAAAACTATATTCAAAGTGGGAACGTACCACAGACTTATATAACATAAGTAAAACTTTAGGATCAGCCCCCCAAGATGTTCTAGCGAGGGATTTAAGAATATTAAAAGCTCTAGAAGCTCTATCTGACACATAACTTACATGCTTATTCCATGATAAATTTCTAGTAAAAATTACTCCAAGAAATTTTGCTTCATCTTCTACTGGCAATAAGCTACCATCATAATATATATGAGATATTAAAAGTCTAGATCTACTAAAGATCACAACTTTAGTTTTCTCTAGACTAACACTTAAATGTAAATAATCAAAGTATGTTTTTAATCTTTCTAATGCTAAATTTAATTTGATTTCTGTTGCTTGCATGTTAGACCCAATACAATATATAGCTAAATCATCAGCAAATTGTAAATTTCTTACTTCGGTACCCAGTATACTATTTAATTTATTAATATACAAGATGAACAGCAAAGGACTTAAAATTCCACCTTGACAAACACCTAAATATGACGATTGTGGTCCATATAAATTATTTTTAAACTTGACATATACTTGCCTACCATTTAAAAAGTTGAATATCCAACTAATTAATTTTCCAGGTAAACCTAACAACTGTAACTCCGCAGCAAGCACATGGTGATTAACATTATTATACAACAAATTTATTAAATGAGAAGGAATGATGAATGTCAAGAAAGAGATTATTCAAACTTTCGATTGCAGAGTGACCACGTCTAAAACCAAACTGATTTAGAGGTAATAACTTATTAGATTCAATAAAAAATTCCAGTCTTTGTTTTAGTATTTGTTCAAAAACTTTACCTATACAGGATGTTAATGCTATAGGTCGATAAGAATTACAATTATCCGCATCTTTACCAGGTTTCAAAACTGGAATTAAACAATCAACCTTCCATTCAGTGGGAATTATGTCATTAGACCAAAGAAAGTTAAATATGTCCAAAATCATTTTTACTTGACAATGAAAGATTTTTAATAACTTATATGGAATATGATCTAAACCAAAAACAGTATCTCTTCTAGAGCTAAGTGCACTAATAAATTCATTTAAAGTAAAAGGTGTAATTAAATAATCATTACCACCAGTAACTGGAGAGTTAACAGTAGTAGTGACAATATTTGGAGAAACGGTTGTGTACTTATTTAAAAATGCTGGTATCCAATCTGTGTTAGAAGACCGTATCACATTACATTCAGAAAAGATTTATTAAACATGCGCATTGTTTTCCATATTACAGACAGAGGTGTTTGCCGGTTAAATGTTTCACACAAAGCCATCCATGAAGCTTCTCTTTCCTTTTAATGGTAAGTTTTTAATAGCTTGTTGTTTTTAAAATAGATATAATTTTCTAATGTTGGGTCATTTTTAAATTGAATGTAAGCAGCTTTAGAATTATTTACTGCTAAAGTGCAGGCATTATTCCACCAAGGCAAACAAGGTCTTTTCCTACGTGTTAAATTTGGCTGCACTGAATTATTTCTGGTTGTGGGATTAGCCTCAAATGC
Organism: Phthorimaea operculella; assembly: GCA_024500475.1. NCBI lineage: Eukaryota > Metazoa > Arthropoda > Insecta > Lepidoptera > Gelechiidae > Phthorimaea > Phthorimaea operculella. The sequence goes on along the minus strand of JANFCV010000035.1, from coordinate 3,052,372 downwards.
ACAATTTAGTAGTAAAGAGCAGAGATTAGAATAGGATTCCTGGGGTCGTTCAAAGTCAAAGTTAAAAGTAGTTAATTTGTCACTAACTATTTCTTGATATTTTTCCAATCGACATTTGAAAAATTTGGACGGATGTAATTTCCTTGATTTAAATTGGAATTGTTAATTCTATTTACAGAACCAAGGATACTAGTAACAGTGGGAAGATGATAACTCCCCATTGGATCATCATGAACTGACCAGCTACAACGTAATGATAATGAGGAAGAAACGAGAGTAAGATCCAATGCATTTGGTTTCCACACATGTGAACCCACAGTAGTTGCTTGGCCGTCATTAAGGAGGCATAAATTATTATCATCAATCACATCTTGCAAAATTATACCACGCGCATCAGTTGACGTGCAACCCCACGAAGTACTGTGTGCATTGAAATCCCCAGCCATAATAAGAGGCCCGGTACAGATTTAATCAAACTATCAAGACGGGAATAAGTAAAGTTGGAAGGAGAAGCCAACGTGGGACTATAGAAACTAATTATTGTAATAATTTCATTGTTGAAATGTAACTGAACTGCCAAATTTTGTAATGAGTTATCAGAATGTGTGTTTAACAAATTGTAACGCAAATTATTTTGTATTAATATAGCAACACCATTGTGTTTAGTACCTATATCTAATCTTTCGATGTTAAAACCTTTAATTTTAATTTTTTTCCCTGGTTTTAACCAGGTTTCAGAAATAAGTGCTACATGAATATTATTATTATATAAAAATAAGTAAAAGCATGTAAATTACTAGACAAACTTTGAGCATTCCATTGAACAATATTTAACTGATCCATAAATTAGAATTTACTTAGTTTTATGGTCTGTGGTTTTATTGATACTGAATGAATCAAGTAAAGCGCTTTTTATACTTTGAGTAGAGATTGGGATGGGATTTTCAGCATCTTTACTAGCGGAAATAATTTTTATAATTGAAGAAATCAGAAGATTCATGAATTGTTCCGATTTAAACAATTGTTGAACTGGGTCTACTTTACTTTTAGTGGGGAAGTTTTGTTATTAAAAACTTCAGAATACGAGGCCCTGCGCATCTGAACTTTTATCTCCTCTGCTTTTGAATTTTCACTGGGCATGATTTGGCAATTGCAACATGTTTTCCTTTGCAGTGAACACAGACTGCTTCTTCTGGCCGTTTTACGCAATCTTTATAATTGTGAGAATCACCGCAGATTGAGCACCTCTGGGCGTTTTTACAGAATTTACCAATGTGCCCAAAGCGCAAGCATCGCAGGCATTGGCTCACAGGAGGCGTGTATGTCCTTACTTCGAAATACCAGCTGTTAATATCCACATAATCAGGAAGTACTGCACTAGCGAAAGTTATCGATACCGCTTGTGTTGGTACCAAGCAGGAGTTACCTTCGTCGTCTTTGGAACGTCGCATGAATCGGCGTACAGATACAACATTTCTGCAACTAGAAATTCCATCATATATTTTTTTGTTGCTCATGTATGTTGGAACGTTTGTTATTACCCCTGTCACTTCCGTTAATCTTGCTGGAATAGTCGCCCTCAACTTTAGCTCTTTTGAGACTTGAGATTATTAAGAGCTGCATTTGCTAACCCTGGTCGCTCAAATATAACCGCTATTTTGTAACGATTGATTCTTTTCAATTGCTTGATACCTTTGTTACTAAGCTTCAATGCGCTTCCCAAGCCCATCAAGTCTCTCTCACCTATCGGCGTCTTGTCGTCCGCGCTCTCGTAAATTACTATATATTCGAACTCACCGCCATCCTCCGGATACTGACGAATGTAGTTTTCAGTTTTGTATATCTTGTATTTGTCTACATCGTCGTCGCCCGCATCATCGCTCATAGCGGGGTCCTCTCCTTCGCTTACCTCTCCGCCATCGTTTCCCTTTTTACGTTTGCCTTTGCGACCCATGGCTGGGCAGCAAAGCTGTGTTGCTTTTTTATTGCACTATTAGAATATAAGTTACTAGTAATTAAATTTACTAAGAAATTATCAATTTATTCTGCAAAAAGCAATTTTAAAATTTTCTTTGAAAAATTTTCACCCTCCTGATTCAAATTCCCGCCAAAGAATCTGGAAAATCTGGTGGAGTATGTTGTCATTTGTCATTCACCTGCTTTTTCTGTAATCGATAAAATAGAAAAAGAGAAAATTATACAGGAAATACGATTTCTAGCCTTGTCTACTCTAACAACTGTAGCTTTCACACAACAATTTAGGCACGATCAATGACAGTTTCTTGCCAATTCTGATACCATGTTTGCAATTAATTTTTAATGTACATTGCGTGTTTTGAAAGCAGGATAGAGCGTACTTAATATCGATAAATGAATGATGATAATGATGATTTTGCCTTGTTAGGCTTCCATTTTTGTTTGATGTAGAAGGATTTAAGACGCCGAGTTGACAAATTGATAAAACTAATTAAATTCAGTGTCAGAGATGCAAAATCAGCTTGTTACATACGCGAAATTCAAGAATAATGATATTAATGATAATGAATCGATAGTTTATGAAAGAAGTATACTGCGCATCCCTACGCTAAGTAGAAAAAAAATTAACACGTCACGTCAATCATTTCCGAAATTTCAATAATCGTTGTTCAAGTTTTTATTAGTTTTCGTAATTTATATCACTGTAGATAACATATTTATTATTTATTCACACAAGAACCGATATATTGCGTTAAAATGGATACGTACGAAAGTGTTCTACTTGTCAAAAACGAGGTGTTTGTGTTCAAAATCCCTCCGAAAACATCGAATCGGGGGTACAGGTGAGTGTTTCACTTTCGCCTTTGTATGTAAATATAACGGGCTTAGATAACAAGCAAATGTTTTAATAATTATAGAGCAGCAGATTGGAACTTACAAGAGCCAACATGGACTGGGCGTATGAGGCTGGTGTGCAAAGGGGAAGAGCTGATCATGAAACTAGAAGATAAGGTTTCTGGGGACTTGTTTGCCAAGTGCCCTATCGACAAATACCCTGGGGTTGCGCTGGAGTCCGTCACCGACAGCTCGCGGTACTTCGTCGTCAAAATACAGGACGATAATGGTGAGGAAGCCAAACAAAATCTTTCTTTAACTTAATTTTACGAGTTTTATATTGATAAAGTAAGGTTACGCCCCCTTATTTGTAGTTTGCTGTTCATAATGACAGCGTTTTACCTATCAATAAAACGCTTATTAAATAACTTACCCTATTCGAAACATAAAACAAAATATGAGAGCGGCGATGCTTTTCCTTTTTAGGACGGTCGGTAGCGGCTATATCTGTCCCTTTCTAACACTGACATCTCTTTCTCGCATCCCCTCCGATTGCGACACGAGGCAGGCGCGCAGCGCTCTTGCCTTCATTGGATCTCATGTTTATAAAAAGAAATGTATGTTTGCATACATTTTCTTTTTATTTAATCACCAGGCAGTTGAGAAACTTTTATTTTTAAATAGGGTAAGTTATTTAATAAGCGTTTTATTGATAGGTAAAACGCTGTCATTAAACAACTGTACCGCTATTCGAAACATAAAACAAAATATGAGACCTGTTTGTTATCGCCTGGTGGAGCAATCACCAATGTGAAAGACAGATAAATAATAAAATGACCTATTTTATTAGGAGAAAGAGGAAACAATTATAAGCTTTAAGTAAGTAATATAAATATTATTATTTATATTTTATAATTTATATTTCATGAATGTGCTTTTATTTATTATAGGATAGGAAGATATGTAATACTATTACATTATTTAAAATTTGAAACAGCAATTGATATAGTGTATAGGAAAGTACACATTTGTTTTATCATTAAGATGATTTATGCAACCATATTCATTAAGTTCTTCTTACAACAGCTACACAATTGTAAATATTAGTAGGAATTGATATTTATCAAAGATAGTTGCCTTTAGCAGGGTTTTACTTAGAAGTAGGTATTAAGTTATAATTATAAAGAGAACAAGTACGATGTCATAGGGTAGTGCGCTTGGAGTGCACTCGTGCATGCTTCGGTTAAGATCACTCTACCCTACCTTGAAATATATGCTATTGAAGTCACTCCTGAACCCCCTGGGGTTGGTGAAGGGCATGACAGAAGAACAGTATTTATGTTGTCTTATCATGATAGCAATTTGAAGGATTTGCCCTTTAGTGTAACCACTTATTCTAGCTTGGTGAAGTATGGTATAATCAGGATAAACTACAGAAATATATCAGCTAGACACTAGATACCACAATTACGGTCATAAGTCGTTCATATCATAACATAGTAGTCGTTATACGATACGTGTCGTATTTGACGTATGGCAAACTTTTATTTTGTTGCATGAGACAAGAAAACAAAATTTAGACGAAGGATAATGAGATTTCAGCAGAATTACGCATAATACACTCGTAAGCAAAGTATATGTGCCTAGAAGTTTTATTTCACACGCTTATACTTAATGCATAAGCTGAGCTTTAGAGTTGATATATTTAATTTATAAAATTTTATCTCATTTCCACTTTAGGTCATCGTCATTATGAACATGATTCTGCATCCTTCTTGCAACGAAATAGGTTGAAAATATCGACAAGAACCCGAGTCGGATTAATGAATCACCAGAGACAGATTCTGATTTTAAACGTCAAATATATTTGTATTGATATTGATCCTTTATCTAAAGAATTAAGCATTTCTAAGGAATTCAGCATTTGAAGCTTTCTTTAGTGTATGTACAAGCTAACTCGACATTATTGTGAGGTCCTTTATAATAAGACTCCGTATTCGTGCGATTCATACAAACGCGCTGATCGCGCACTTATCACCATGCATTACTACTTACACTATGCAATTTACTTCAGTGTTGACATTAGACGCACTTCGGATTTGACGCCTTTCTTCATAGTGATTTCCTTCCGTATAACAACCAGCAAACCACATAAAATTAACATCAACGATATTTCTTACCCAATTGTACAATGTACGTGACATTAAAAAACGTGTGAGTTGGTACTTACCAAGTACCTACACACATATTCCATGATTATATTCCAATCATAAACATTATTGAGGGTAGATAGATTTTATACGTAACGACTCCTGTTGGAATACAGTTCGATGTTTCATATAGGTATGGATGGATGAAAGGCAATCTTCACATATCGACTAATGTTTTCATATAAATCTGTCCGTGAATAGGGTTGCCAAGCCATAGCGGTATATACGTAGAAAATCCGGGCTTACATCGTGTCGAAACCAACCAAAACCGAAAGCTCATTAACTTGCAGTTTTATACAACAGGCTGACAACCTGTCACTATGTTGATATACAGACTTCTGAATTATTCTCAAACCTTTGTCAGATATGGTGTAAATGACCGTTTTTTACAGCCTTTTACGCTCTGCCTACTTCGCAAGGGATATAGGCGTGATATACTGGGTGTTACAAAACAACCAATAAAGCTGAAAGGAGGTCAAGGTACTCATGAAACTGAACAACTTTCCCCATGGAACATGGGTCAAAATATGAAAAAAATTGGACTTCCCATACAAAATGAACTCACTTTGTATGGGAGATTTATTGGTTGTTTTGTAACACGTTGTATGTATGTATGTAAGTATGTAGGTATTAGATCTCAACACTTGTAGGCTGGTACAAAAGTACGCTGCCCGCATGTTATTTTAGCATGTATGCTTGCAACATATTTCTTTTACGAGATTGAACAACGACATGCATAGAAATATAAACACGAGCGAGTAGTATAGAAATTGATTGCACTGCACGCACTGAAATTTGCGATTGCACTTAACATATCCGTGAATTTGTGGGTTGTACATTTGTTTGAGAATGTTTCCTCAAGTGCGTGGCCTAGCTAAAAGTTCGGTCAGGCCGGACATGTCGTATTTGACCAGACATGGCTTTGTACGGTCAGACGGGGTAAAGTAGTTTGACTTGCTACAAATACTTGGCTGATAAATGTTATTCCATTTATACTATGTCCTTGTGAGCACCATGTGTATCTATAAGGATTTAAATCAATGGGTTGACCACGTGTCAACGAACGTGACGACGACATCAATGCGATTTTGTTACAATGTTCCTTGAATATTTGTTCGACTTGCCATTAAAAGTTTTTACGCTCTGCCTATCCACAGGGTAAACGGCATGATTTTATGTGATTGTGTCAAAATTATGGAACGCCTGTCAAAGGCACCATTGGTAACGGCATATATTAACGTTAAACTGAACAATTTAACTCAGTCTTGGAGGGCCACATTTCTTGTCTTGGTACCTACTTTACGCATCATATATTAGGTTGTTTAGGTACTTTGTGACCGAAATTGCCTTCAGATGCGATAATCTGAATTTCTTCGCAACCTTAGCAGTTCTGACTCTTCTGAATCGCATGTCAACTTTATGAACAAGTATTTTGCTAGTAAGATTAGTATGGAAATATTTCAGTAGCTATACCCTAGTTTTTGTCATAGTTGTCAACTCTTTGAGAATTGACTCAGTTGGTTAAGGATTGGGTAATGCAACTATGGGTAATAAGTACATATCTTGTACCCGATTTGAGTGTAAGCAATAGAGTGGTCTTCTCTTTATTGGGACCTGCATATATATAGGTATGTTAGCTTAGATATAGGTTCGTTTCGAACGCTTCGTATTATGTTTTTTGCGGGATTAGATATCTGCGCATAACTTTGAAAATGTAGTTGGTTTACCAAATTAAAGGTGACAGGACAGTGAATTATTTTGCTGTGACGTAACTAGGTACTTTCACAATATGCTCATACAGATTAATTTTGCATATCCGTTAGATTTGAGAACGGAATAGATTTGATTATCCCTCAGGATAGTTTCGAATGGCAGAGGTTTTCCGAGTACCCACGACAGGCAGGCCAATATTACCTATATTATAGCCGCTTGTAATGTTTTCCTTACCCTTTGTCTGTTTCATGTATAATGTTACATGATAAGTGCTTACGTGAGTGGGTAGTATGTGAAATATCACAGTGTATGTTCATTTTAGAACACGTGTTGACATGCAAGCAAGCACGAAATGAATCATTATTTTAGTGAATTGATTGCGCTAGTAGGTTGTACAATCATGAATCTTTTCAAATTGCCGAAGGGCATGTATAAATGTTAAGACATAGAATCAGTAATATTTGCGTTGGCTCTTAGCAACATGACGTACTGCAGGTAGAATTTCGTAGGTGAGCATTTGGACAAGTTTGGGATGACTCACCGACTTCAATTTTCGCATTTACATCTTCTTATGATTTTTATTACGTAAATGTGCGAGTATTTTAAGCAGGACTAAATCGTATCGCGCTGCCAGTAATTTTTTAGGAACATGGTTCGTGTAGGTATGGCGCGGGCCGTAGGCTCGCGTAGACGGTATTTTCGTCTGAGGCGCTGAGTTTGCAGGCGCTCTTTATGCAGTTTTGCAACTAAAATTAATTTTATTGCATCTTATTTTGCTTAGCAGCAAAAGGTATTGCAATTTTTAAATAAAATCATGCAATTTCCTTGTAGTTTAGCCTTAGACATTGTTTAAAATAATTGGAAGCTTTATAAAAGCAAGATTAGATGTTTTAGGTTTAGCACTTTTGTAGTACCAAACGGATTTGCCGTGCATTTTATAATGACGAGCTTTAACTTTAGAGAAAGTATTATAGCTGCACTGCACCACAACGCTGCTGTAGAGCTGAGCTCGTTAGGTACTTGAAGGTTAGTTTGAATTAGAAATTATGCGACCACGTCTGAGTGAGATCGCGAGTATGTCATTCTCTAGGTACATAGATACCAGAGAAAGAATAAATATTGGTGCCCAATGTGGCGAATATTTTTAAGATGAGGAATGCATCGAAATGTACTTTACATACTTATGCTGGACTTTTAGCTTCAGCATGTGAGTGACCCTGCAAAATATTTGCGAGGACAAAAGCTTAGCACCCATTAATGAGTTTTAGACACTGAAAACCTCCTTGCGCAGGAGTTGATTTCTAGGTTTTATAGAAAACCCGATACGTTAAGAACAACCCACTCGTAATATTATATTATAGGTCACACTTTCAAATTACATTGTTGCTTACCTTACGTATAATAGCTAATCATGCTACTACGGTATAGAACTTGAAAGCTATATTATAAATTTCATATTTTTGGGTCCAAGCGTTTTCAAGGGCTGTGTTCGAATGGAAGCACATTTTAAATAAGTTTTCGTCAGCTAACGAAAAACTCGTAAGATATTCAGACAATTGCATGACAATTGACTGTTATTTACGTATGAAAATTACGTGTTTTCACAAATATGGCGTAATCAAAGCACTGATTTGTCAATTTAGTATGGTATTTGACTAACCTTTTTATGTAGATTGGATCCACCTGGTATTTTTGCACATTGGCTTTTCCGTATTTCGGAAATAAGAAATGTATGTCGAGCTCGTAAGCAACAATCATTAAAAGCTGAAAAATAAAACCTGAAAGAAAACCTGGAATAAAATTACACTTAAATAAAATAAAAATTCATGAAAGGAACAGATATAGACCAATTAATATTTTCGAATAAGAAAACGATAATTTTTTCGAACGGAAAAAAACCGTTATTGAAAATAATTCAAATAAAAGATTTGAAATTATTTTCTCTTCTCACCACGACCGCTCCCGCCGGGAAACACATCACCAAATGCAGGCAAGAGCGCTGCGCGCCTGCCTCGTGTCGCAATCGGAGGGGATGCGAGAAAGAGATGTCAGTGTTAGAAAGGGACAGATATAGCCGCTACCGACCGTCCTAAAAAGGAAAAGCATCGCCGCTCTCATATTTTGTTTTATGTTTCGAATAGCGGTACAGTTGTTTAATGATTCATATTGAGGTCATAATTCACATTAATTTGTTTTTTAATGTTCTTTTTAATAAAAGCATACCTCATGTAGGTATTCATCATCTAGCTCAAGATTGGTTTTTAGTAAGTGTAAATAGTAATACCAACTAACATTTGCAATTTCAGGTCGTGCGGCGTACATTGGCCTAGGTTTTGGGGACCGTTCAGATTCATTTGACCTAAACGTTGCACTACAAGATCACTTCAAATACCTACGGAAAGAAGCAGAAGATGCTCAGCCACACCAGCAGCTTGACCTTGGTTTTAAAGAAGGGGAAACCATAAAAATCAACATGAAGATCACGGTGAGTTCTTCAATACATAGTATAAAATGAAGTTACTTTTTGCATTTCTCTGTCTCTGTCTGTTGTGGAATTTGTTAACTCCTCTTAAACCAAGCAATGGATTTCAATGCAGTTTTTTGTAATAGGAAAATGACTTGTAGAGTCTGGCTAGCGAGTCTTTGGACGTCAAATAATTCAAATATTTCAAATGGCAACATGTTAAAACTGAAAAACTACAATAAAACAATTTTGATACTTACTATTTTTTTTGTTTTCTGCTCTTTAGTTTGTGTTTAGCTTCCCTACCGGTATGTATGTATGATGTATCTACCGGGAGTAACAGAAAGGGTATAACAAGCCAAAAGGAGGTCAAGGTACTCATGAAACTGAACAACTTTCCCCATGGAACATGAGACGAAATATGAAAAAAAAATTTTACCTCTCAGAGTAAATCAGTCAGCTGATCTGCGATTTTGTAATGGAGGTCCAAATATTTTTTTCATATATCGACCCATGTTTCATGGGGAAAGTTGTTCAGTTTCATGAGTACCTTGACCTCCTTTCGGCTTGTTATACCCTTTCTGTAGGTAAACACAAACTAAAGAGCAGAAAACAAAAAAATAGTAAGTATCAAAATTGTTTTATTGTAGTTTTTCAGTGTTGACATGTGAAAGATTTTTAAAATTGGCGCCATTTCCGTGTCCAAAGACTCGCTGGCCAGACTCTAACAGGTGAAATTGTTAATGGGCCCCTAGAAAATAATAATTCCTTTACATTTAAGTGGTTTCATTGTCACATCAAAATTTTTGTCTACCTTAATTGCAGCTGATTATAATTTTATTCATTTCAATCAATATAGAAATACAGATGTTTGGCAATCTATGACTTATTTCATAAAAGCTTTAGGTAGAAAAAAGGTGTTTTAAAGATTTATTTTAGTCTTTATCCTTATTATGTTCATGATACTATTGGTAGAGCAGTCTGTGAGTTTAACAGATATTATAAATCATGTATATCAATCCTACAATGTTTAATGCACCCATTATGTTAATAGCAATGATTAACTACCAAAGATAAAATTTATTGAAATATGGAATATGTATGACCTTATTTATAGAAAAAGATGGCAGCGTAGTTAATATCAATAATGACCTTATTTATAGAAAAAAGACGGCAGCGAAGGCGGCAGAACGCGCCGCGGCGGTGGCGCCGGGGGCGGTGGTTTGTTGCCCCCTCCGCCAGGCGCCGGCGGCTCGCGCTTGCCGCCCCCGCCGTCGCCCCAGCACGCGCCCTCGCCGTCTGCAGCGGCCCCGGCGGCTAACTCTGATTGGGGAGAGTTTAATTCAGCCAGGTAAGTAAGATATGAAGAGGTAAAAATTAGCCCCAAATCGTTCATGTAACATAAGTCATATATAACACACGGTGCGGCGCGACAGTTCTTCGCTCCGGCGGTCTGTTGCCCCCCTCCGCCAGGCGCCGACGGCTCACGTTTGCCGCCCCCGCCGTCGCCCCAACACGCGCTCTCGCCGTCTGCAGCGGCCCCCGCGGCTAACTCTGACTGGGGAGAGTTCAACTCGGCCTGGTAAATTGAATAAGATATTCTAATCAAGTAATGCATAATTATAAAGGGTAATGCATAGTCCTGTGTAAAGCTTTTGTGACGAGAAAAAGGGTTACTTGCATATTGAAGGCTCCCGCAGACCAGATGCAGCACGCGTTGCGTTCTGTCTGCGTCGCGTAGATGCGCACGCTACGAATCTGGGTGTGGCAATCTTCATACAACTACGTACATTAAAACCGTTGCGTATGTATAGCAAAGCTGCATCCGGTCTGAAATGTGTCACATCTCACATTACAACCACAATGCGTGCGCGTGCGTGAGACGCGCGTGGACGTGCGTCGTGTTTGCTATCCGGTCTGCGGGAGCCTTTACTGTCTCATCTTTTACTTTTATGGTATTGACAGAATCGCAATTTTAAGAAGCATACGGAAAATAAAGGACCACAAGGTCACTTTAAGGACCATTTCTGCAAGAAGAAAACATTTTAATCTAATAGATTTACAGCAATTCACGGACTGTCTGAAAATTAATAAAGTTAGATGCTGCCTCATTAAAATTCTCAATGCTTCATGCATACGCAATTCTTAGTCCAATTAAGTAAAACACGCAGACATTTGTCCTTGGCAGTGGCTTTACACGCAAAAAGATACTAATTGCATTTTAGTACTGTCAAAATTATGTGTAGTTACTAATTAGCATAGGTTCGCGAATCACTATCTAAATTCATGCATTATCAACGAAATAAACTTGCCTGCCTATCAGAGCGCATTAGGTTTTTACACATACCTATTTACAAGCAGTCTAAAATATTTATTCGCAGATTTTGACTCTTGATGCATTCCAAATTCTACACAATTTCTGAAAAGTCGTAATTGGATTCCTCGCACGGAAATCAATTTCTTTTACTCGATGTTTAAGTTCAAGGAGATAAGCGAAAATTAGCTACTATATAATTTAGAGTTCCAGTCTTTTTGATATCCACTAAAAAATATAAGAATTTTCCTGAAATAAAAATTTCTTATTATGTACCTAACTTATTTGAAACCTAATTTAGCGCTGCATGGTGAATGAGAGCAACTGATCCGAGCGGCTCACCGGCGGCCCCCAGGCGCACGCTCCCCGCTACGCGCCGGCTACCTGCCGGCTACCTGCGGTGGTGGCGGAATGGGGAAGGGCGAAACCACGCCACCGGAGGGGTGCGAACGACTTCTAGCACGACGAAACGCGACGACTATCTCATTTGTTATGGTCCCGTCATCCGAATAGGCCATATTTGACGTCTGTCAAACCCATACTAGGAGACATGTCAACAAAGAAAAATAGACCTTATGTCATAGCATTAATATGATTTTGACAGACGTCAAATATGGCCTATTCGGATGACGGCACATTAGGTTTCAAATAAGTTAGGTACATAATAAGAAATTTTTATTTCAGGAAAAATTCTTATATTATGTAGCCTGAACTTATTTGAAACCTAACAAATGAGAGATTTGTTTATTATTGATAATACTGTTGTGCAGAGTATGAGAGATGATGCAACAGCCACGTGAAACCAACAGGACACAGTTTTCGGAGCTTGAATGAAATATATAGTTTCTTCAATGTAACTTGTATTTATTTTAATAAATACACTCACATTTACAACGATGCGGGCACAAATATTATACAATAACAAGATTTAGTTATTTAAGACGAAATTACGGGGCCGCAGCCATGACAGGAACACAGATAAGAAAAGAAAAAAAAGTGTTGCCAACAAAAACGGCTCATTCAGTGTTGCCCATGCAAAACATGCATATGTACAAGCATACCAATTATTCTAACACTCCTCCTTATGCTTTACATTTGCTTAACTCTATATCTACTACAATCCAGAAAATAGCTCTACATTTCAAAATGTCTCTACATATCAAGATGGCTCTACATTTAATATGACTCTACAATATTGAATGACTCTACAATTCAACAAGCTCTACATGATAATAGACTACAATTGAATAGACTCTACATAATATTGTTATCATATTAGTTACATATCAAAGCATATTCAATAATCCCTTACTTTACAACTATAATACATAACAAGTAGTAGGTATTTATCTTTATAATGCTACGTAGGAGAAGTGTACATAACACAAACATTACATTCATACAAATACATTTAAACCACACATTTTAAGTTCAGATCAGTCACAAAATTAAAATGTTTTTCTGTACATAACGGCTTCGTTAACACATCCGCAAGCATTTTACCTGTAGGTAAGTACTTTACATTAATTTGCCCTTTCTGTATTAAATCTTTTACATAGTGATAGCGCAAGTCAATATGTTTTGTTCTCTTATGAGAGTATTCCTTTACAAGTAGCAATTTTTGAGCACTTTGATTATCATTATACACAGTGATATTGAAAGTTTTGTCTATAATTTCCGACAAGAAATTTTTAACAAAACATATATCCTTGCAAACGTCACTAATAGCTAAATACTCAGCTTCAGTGGAGCTCAAAGCGGTGCTACGCTGTTTTCTGGCCTCCCAATTAATAACATTTTTACCTAGCTTTATAACAAAACCAGTATAAGATTTACGGTCTGATAAGTCATTAGCCCAGTCTGCATCAGCAAATGCCTCTAAATTGAAATTACTATCCTTTACAAAGAATATACCAAAATCAATAGTTCCTTTTAGGTATCTAAGAATACGCTTAGCAGCTTGCCAATGACTCTTATCAAAACAAGTTAGGTATTGACTTAATTGACTACACGCATAAGCAATATCAGGGCGTGTACAGACACTTAGATACATGAGAGAGCCTAAAAGTTGTCTGTACTGATATGTTTCATCTGACAAACATTTTTCAGATTTTTCAAGCTTGCAATTTATAGGTAATGGAGTAGCAACAGGCTTACAATCATTCATGTTGAATTTACTAAGTAAACGCTTTACATACTCTGATTGATCAAGGATGGTCATGCCCGACTTTCTAGTGACATTCATTCCTAGACAATTCTTAAGTTCGCCCAAGTGACGAATTTCAAAGTTAGCCTTTAACAGTGCAACAACACTATCAATACAGCCATTATGAAAAACATAAAAATCATCAACATACAATGCCAAAATAACATAATCATCCTTGGTCTTCTTTACATAAACGCAAGGTTCACGTTTACTTTGTAGAAAACCGTTATTACATAAAACAGTATTTATTTTTAAGTTCCAATTACGGCTTGCTTGTTTCAAGCCATACAAACCTCTTTTTAATAAACAAACCTTATTTTTGTCAACATTAAAACCTACCGGCTGTTCCATATATATACATTCATTAAGTTCACTATTTAAAAATGCAGTGGTAACATCAATGTGATCTATCTTTAAATCTAATTGAGTTGCAATACTAAACAATATTCGTAAGGTAGAGTGCCTAACGACGGGCGAAAATGTTTCGTCATAATCGATACCTTCTTTTTGGCTATAACCACAGGCAACTAGTCTAGCTTTATGCTTACAAAAGTTTCCCATAGCATCAAACTTTTTCTTGAACACCCATTTATTTTTAACAATGTTTACACCATTAGGACGATCAACCAGTTCCCAGACATTGTTTTTAATCAAGGAATCGTACTCACCTTTCATAGCAGTGTACCACTCATCACATTCAGGTGAACTCATAGCCTGTTTATAGGTCAGCGGCTCACCTAGTGAACTAGCATCAGCCAGCATTGAAGTTAAATCATAGTCTTTATATTTAGTAGGTATGTTACCTCTAGTAGTACGTACAGGGCGCGAACTAACCGCGTCAGGGCATCTGTTGCTCCTCCTTGACGTGAAGGTGCTGGCAGAGAAGACGACGAACTCGGCGACTCATCCTCATCACCAGTGTGGTAGTCATCAGACAGCGGGGACCATACAGGCGTAGGTATCTCTGCATCTGAAATTGACATAGAACCACTTTTATTTTCGGCCTCTTCAGTACTAATTTCATGACTACTTAATTCATTATTAATATTTAATTCATTATTTAATTCAATATTTAATTCATTAACAGTATCATTATTTAAAACTTCATTATTATTTTGTAAACTAATACTATCATTTTTATCACATAATCCATTATTAAAATAAATAGTATCACAGTTTATAAAGCTTTGGTTCCTGTTAGCTGCTGACTCATCATAAAATTTATCCTCCAAGAATACAACATCTCTACTGTAAACAACTTGTTGAGGATTAGACGGATCGACAAGACGGTACCCTTTGCAAGTGTCACCATACCCAACAAAAATATATTTCTTTGCCTTAGGATCGAGCTTACGTCTCTTTTAATCAGGCACATGAGCATAGGCAATACACCCAAAAACGCGCAGGTGACTAAGGTCAATAGTAGACCCGGTCCACTCACACTCAGGAATGCCCTCAGACAACGCGCTGGTAGGAGACCTATTTTTCAAATATATGGCCGTCATTACGGCTTCTCCCCAGAAACGATTACT
This sequence comes from Phthorimaea operculella, assembly GCA_024500475.1. Classification (NCBI taxonomy): domain Eukaryota; kingdom Metazoa; phylum Arthropoda; class Insecta; order Lepidoptera; family Gelechiidae; genus Phthorimaea; species Phthorimaea operculella. Next base: position 3,037,122 of record JANFCV010000035.1, on the reverse strand, counting down.
AAGTCCAGCTTCCTGCAACATTGCTCTAGCCTTTTCAAAAATAGTTCTATTGACACGCTCGGCCACCCCATTTTGCTGAGGGCAATATGGTACGGTCAATTGGTGAACAATGCCTTCCTTTTTTAAATAATTTGACAAATAATTATTACAAAATTCAGTACCATTGTCTGTCCGTAAAACTTTAATTTTTAAACCAGACTGTTTCTCTACCATGCATTTGAAAGTAATAAAATGGGAACTTACTTCTGATTTATTCTTCATAAGGAAACCAAAGGTCTTCCTCGTGTAATCGTCGGTGAACGTTAGCAAGTAGCGTGCTCCGCCCCAGCTGCTCTCTTGCGTCGGGCCACACACGTCCGCATGGATCAGCTCCAGTTGGCAAGCAGCACGTCTCCCTGCCCTGGGAAAGGTGCCATGTGCATCTTCCCAGTGAGGCATGAAACACAGCTGCGAGTACCATCTTCTTTCTGAAACAAAACACCCATGCACTGTTTCCTCCACCCAGTATAGACATACCTTTGGAGTTTAGGTGACCTAGACGCTTATGCCAAGTACTCGCTGGTACGCATGTTGCAGCATTAGCTCTCACTGTCCTCTGCCTAGATTGAAGAGGCTTGGAAAGCTCAACATCGGGAACGGGCCGTCCTTGCAACTTACACTTATATAACCCATTTACTTTCTTTGCAAACAAGACTTTATTGCCTATGATTTTACAGTCATTACTGGTATAAATATCACAACTATCATTTTTAAATACAACATAACCTTTCTCGGCCATAGTGCCGACTGACAACAAATTATTTGAAAGATCTGGCACTAAAAGAACATTATCTAAAGTTATATCTGGTGAAAGTGAAACCTTACCTATATATTCACAGTCCAGCTTATGGCCATTTGCCACCGAAATCACGCACTTCTTCTTTTGAACGTCCTCGACTAGCTTCTTATCAGAGCACATATGAGAGGAAGCCCCGCTATCAATGATGAATTCATCTGCAGTAGTTGCGGAGTAGGCGGACGCAAACATTGTGTGGTCCTCAGTCTTCTTCTTGCCTTCTTCTCGTTTGCGCTTGAAGCATCTCTTATACAAGTGTCCAGGTCGCTTGCAATAGTTGCATGTTATATTGCGTTTTTTGCTATTAACTGAATAGGCAGCAGGTGTGTCACCATTCTTACACATTTGGTCATTTCTTCTGTCATCTTCTTGCAGTAACCGCGTTCTTACCAGCTCAGTAGATAGTTTACTTGTAAGACATGCTGTTTCCAGGCTTGATACTAAAATGTCGAACTCCTGTGGTAGACCGGAAAGCATAATCTCTGCCACCTCCTCGTCATCGATTTTCCTGCCGATGTCTTCCAATTGGTGTACTATTTTCATGACACCATTAATATACTCGGGCATTGAAGAAAACTGCCCGTATTCGACGCGGTGCAGCTGGCGCAGCAACAGGACCTTCCTGTAGAGCCCCTTGCCCTCAAAGGTGTCCGCAAGCCGCTTCCAAGCATCACATGCACTCGTCGCATCACGTACATATTGGTATAATGTCGGCTCGAGTGACAGGCATATGCGCGCTAGTGCGCGGGTGTCGCGAGCAGCATCAACTGTGGCATCTTCTGCCACTTGTACACAGTCCCACAGTCCTTCAAGCGTGAGTGCCATACGCATGGCAAACTTCCAGTTTACAAAATTGTTGCCATTTAACTTGTCTAAGGTTATGTTGTAATGGTGGGCTCCCGTATTTCCAGTGCCCGAACCTCCATTTTCCGTTTCTTGAGGCATACCTTATTTTATTGTAGTGATCAGTGGCTTCTCTTTCCAAACGTGTCCTGGTTCTCTGGTCCCAGAACCTGATAATACTGTTGTGCAGAGTATGAGAGATGATGCAACAGCCACGTGAAACCAACAGGACACAGTTTTCGGAGCTTGAATGAAATATATAGTTTCTTCAATGTAACTTGTATTTATTTTAATAAATACACTCACATTTACAACGATGCGGGCACAAATATTATACAATAACAAGATTTAGTTATTTAAGACGAAATTACGGGGCCGCAGCCATGACAGGAACACAGATAAGAAAAGAAAAAAAGTGTTGCCAACAAAAACGGCTCATTCAGTGTTGCCCATGCAAAACATGCATATGTACAAGCATACCAATTATTCTAACAATTATCGCATGGTGGCGGAAGCGAAACACGCCAACTGTGATTAAATCAGAAGTATTGTAAAGGTGACTTTTAGGAAAAAATACATTATACCATAAGAAAACTTTATTGTTTGGCACACAAATTGGAGGGAACAATTCAAGCAAAATCAACTTGTACCTAATCCAATCCTAGTGATTGAATGATAACTTACTAAATGATTGTTTACATTGCATAGTAATTTACTTAAATAATAGCATAGGTATACTATTACGTTTATATATATATATATTTATATGTGGATGTAATTATAATTAATTCCTGATAGGACGAAATGAAGAAGCTACCGATGGCACATCTAAGTTAGACCGACCAATTGGCCGCGCATAGTGACGTAGGAGCGTGTTAGAGCTTAACCAATTTCCCCTTTCTAAGATATCTTGGACTGGTAGTTGATCTAGCCAATTGAGTGACGCCACAGCTGATCTAGTTGACCCAGGAGAAGCCTGAATTCCAGCACTTTTCAAAATAGTTCGAACCCAACCGCCAATGACGGTACGGCTGGCAGGCTTAGGATCACCGATGGTAGTAATGAAAAGCGGATCCAAACTACCACGACGAGCAGCCGATACCTCGAGAAGCTTTTTGATCCAAAATACTGGATCGATGTTGGTTTGTAGGCCAGAAGTCAGCTGCCAACCGGATTGTTTATGGGACAATGAATCTGTTTTAGAACCGAATAGCGGCCAAAGAGTTATTTAATCATTCTGAACCAGACAGTTTTCGGGGGCAGTTGATAATAAAGTCAAATCATGTATTCTTCGGCCTGAGGCAAGGAGTAACAGAATCGCGCATCTTCGAGAGACATCGAATAAGCTGCTGAGATCAGGGTCGTTTTCCAAAATCCAATCAACAACCACTTGAGGATTCCATACAGGTACTCTTATGGGTCTTCTATTTTGACAAGATTTATTTGCAATGCCCCGTAGAGCTTGACGGACAAGCACATGATTGCCTATTTTAGATTCTGCATCAGGTTGACAAAAATTTGAAACCACAGTCTTGTGCACAAGGATGGTTTTGTAACTAAGGCCTGAAGTTTGGTGTAAGAAAATAAGGTACTTTGCCAGGCCGTCACCACCTGGATTCTTTATGTTAATATTATTCGAGGCACACCAACTAGACCATTTTTCCCATGCTGACTTATACGTTTTGAGAGTCGATGGACGCCAACTAGATTCGATTAACTCTCTTTGTTGGGGAGACCAATTTCTTAGGAGGTCATCCCACCCCGAGTTAACCATGCCTCCAACACTAACGAATCCACTTGAGGTGGAGGGCTCATCGTCCTGGTGTCTATTAGGCAATTTTTCAGGTCCCAAATCGTGAATGGAGGACATAGTGCTCGAGCTTTCAGGTCGGATCTCCAAAATACGTTGTTCCACCTGGGGCAAATCACTGTGTAAGTGCCCCGTGCCTGATTCAGCCAAGCCAGTACTTTGTGCATAAGACTGGGTGGAGGAAATACCCACGCCAATTGAAAGTCCCATGTCTTGCTGAATGCATCTGCAAACGCAGCTTGTTGGTCCCTCAGGTCTCTCGAAACATACGTTTGTACTACATGGGCTTGCTCGGACGCAAACAGGTCTATGACTGGGATTCCCCATTTGTTGAAGATCTTCTCGCAAGCTTGGGGAAGAAGAGACTATTCTGGAGGACTTTTCCCTCTCGATAGGCTGTCTGCTAGCCTGTTCAGAGGTCCCGGTATGTAATTCGTTATTATATGAATTTCGTTGGCCGAAAGAATTTCGTAAATCCGCCGAGTGAGTTCCATCAGTTTTATCGAACGAGTTCCGCCCTGGTTTCGAAGGTAAGCCAGGGCCGTGCAATTGTCGCTCTGGATAGATACGCTATTGTGCTTGAAAAGAGAAGCCATTTTCTGCAGTACCAAGAAGATCACAAGCAACTCCTTCAAGTTCGCGTGAAGAGTTTGTTCGTTCCGAGTCCATGGACCCTGAAGATACCTCTCGTCTACGTAAGCGCCCCATCCTATCCCTGATGCGTCTGTAATGATGTAATATGAAGCTGGAGCAGGCCAAATTAGGCTTCTGCTTTGGTAATTTTGAAACCACCAGGTTAGATCGAGTAGGGCAAGTTCCGACGGAGCTGCTGGAGTCTCGGTTTTCACTACCTCTTGCATTTGTTTGAGGACGTTCCTGTGATGAAGCCTGCCATAAGGTACAACGAAGCTCGCGAAATTCAGCCAACCTACTGTCCTTTGTAGATCGAGAACTCTCCATTGCTTCGAGTGCGTTATCCTCAGAAGAAGACGACGTAGAGTCGAAAGTTTCTTGGTAGGCAAGCACTTTTCGTTGCGGCACGTATTCCAAACGATCCCTAAAAACTCTATTTGTTGAGTAGGTGTCCTTGACGACTTTTTACCCAGCCGAGGGTTCGAAGAAGGGTAGTGGCCAGACGTGCTTGGTGTGCTAGCGTCTGAGGGCATTGATTGACCAGGAGAAAGTCGTCCAGGTACAGACATTTACAGAATTCCATATAGACTTTACAGAGACATGCACATGAGCTTTAATTCTAAAGTTGTTTGAAGCCAAACTCCACTCACACATACAAAGAAGCGCGTAGTAAACCGATTGTAGCAAAAGAATAAGATGACTAATCAAGCACGTTCCAATAATGACTAATAGTGAAATGGGTAACAAAATTTCGCACTCCGTGTTAAATGTTCGGATGGCGCATTGGTAAAGACAGTGGCCTACCAATCAGGGATGTCATGGTTCGTATCCTCATGGGTCGTTTTTTTTTATTTGAACTTTTTTTCTTTAAGTATTTTTATTGTAATTAAACTAAAGACACGTGTTATGTGAAATTTTCCACCTTGACCTTTCACTATATAAAATAATGATTGACCTCTGAGGATTTTTAAGCTTTCTTTAAACATTTTAAGTATTTTTATTTTTAATTTTGAAATAATGTTACTTTCACGGCTTAAAATAGCATCACTCTATTTCTACCCGAGGGTATCCAAGGGCCGAATCCAGGGAATGGGCAGCATTGTGCAGCGTTCAGCGTCATTCTATGTCGTAGTTTTTGATAAAACTAGGTTTTTGTCCAAAAAGCTAGGCGCTTGATATAACAAAATTTTAACGTAAGTTTTGCCAATTTTTTATCATAATCCTAAACCAAATCAAGTTCTTAATCAAAGACTACATTATATTAATGTTTTTGGCAATAACTTTACCATATTTAATCCTAAACTACTTCAGGTTCATGATCGGAAACCTATATTGTTATAGATTTTCGATCAAAATCCTAAAACAAATTAATGTTTATGATAAAATTGAATTTTACCTTTGTTATCTACTGGTCTTTGGTTTTTGGTCAAAAACCTGGTTTGATTAACATCGCTGCGACATATAGCATTAACTTCACCGGTTATTGTAGCGATTGTTCTGTGGTTTTGAATTTAAAGCGGTTGTATTAAGAGTGAGTATCGAGGAGCGCGCATTGTTTTGCATGTGTGTGTATAAGATGTAAACACAACGTGTAAACGATTTTAAAAGTGCATAACTTCAGCGTGCCTATATCCACTTATTACTATCACTGTACACAAGGATACGAAGACCATCCTCCCGTAGTTTTTGGGCAACCCAATTTGTCAGTGTCGCAAATGTCTTGGGAGCACTGGACAGGCCGAAAGGCAGACACGTCATCTGTAGAATGCGTTGACCAAATGCAATTCTTAGGAAACGCCTGTGACTGGGTGCTATTGGAACATGGAGATAAGCCTGACTGAGGTCTATCTTTAGCATCCAGTCTCCTGGTTGCAAAAATTGAGGAACTTTGTACATATTGACAAGTCGAAATTTCTTTGGCTTGATGAAACGGTTGAGGTTCTTCAGATTTAGGATAGGTCTGTTCGAACCGTCTTGTTTTTGCGTGAGAAACATTGGAGATAAGAAGCCTGCGTTGTCCGGGGCTTTTTCCAGTACAGACTGGTCTATCATTTTTTGTATTTCTGCGGTCATAGCTTTGGGAACTTGTGCAGGGCAAAGGCTGGCATGTAACCTCGCTAGAGGCGGCTTCTCCACAAACGGAATGCGGTATCCTTTTATTATTTGAAGAATGTGAGAAGGAGCATCCCGCTTTTGCCATTCTTGGTAGTACATCTGCAGCTGCCCCGCACGAAAACCCTGAGAATAGTCAATTTCTCCTGTTTCGGGTAGAGGTATCATCTTTTCTACCCTGTTTGTTTCTCGTGGATGGCTGAGAGCGCTTTCCAGACGAGATTTTGTTCCTGTCAGCAAGATTTTGTGGTTTGTAATTGCTGACAGGACCGGGTTTGCGAAAAGACACCGCAGGGTCAGTGGACCGCTTTGGTGCTGCCTGCCTACCCTCTGCGGGTAGGTACGGCCTTTGAAAAACTTTGGAACCTCCGCCAAGTTTTGTTACAGCTTCGCTGAAGTCCTTAGGCTCGAACAGATGCTTCTAAGTAGGGGGCACCCGTTTCAGGATCGTACGGTTAAACTTGTCCTTCACACCTGACAGGACTTCGTTCCTCCGCTGTTCGATAACTTCTGCCCGACGTCCACAAACTACTTGCAGAATATCCTTTGAGACCTCTCTGAACTTGCTGTTACTGGAGAAAATCTCTTGAACTTTCGTGTTAACTGATGCTGAAGTTAACTTTGTTTTGCTATCTGCACTCCAAGTTAAAAGATCCTTGATACTAGATTGAAGAGCCTCGCGCTGATCTAGCAACATATTAGTAAGTGCCCCAAAAGTTCTATCTAATAAGCGAAGGGAGTACGGCTTCCTTTCGAAAGGAAGCAGCTCGTCATTCAGTTCAAGGTTAGTAAAAGCTGGTGAAGCAATATACTTTTTCTGAATATCTATGTATCGTACCTCCGACCACTCTGATGAACCGAAATGCTGCAACTTCGTGAGGTATTTCACCCTTGCTTCATCAGCTTTTTTAATATTTTCTGTGACACTAGTATCGAAACCTTCAAAATCTATAGAGAATGCGGGTGGCGAGTCCACAATCTCAGAAGAAATTGAAGCCGAGTCCTCATTAGATGTGCCTGGCGTTATATTTTCAGATTGAGTCTGAGAGCAATTACCAATGCTATTAGCAATAAAAGATCGTAAATCACTTATCTGTTGTTGCAAGAACATGAAATGGTCCAGCGAAGAACTGCGATCAGAATTTTCCTGAGGACAGGGCCGTTTCGGTGGTGGTGGATGCTCGTTGCTGGCTGCAGAAGGCCCTGGCCCTGCCTCCTCTTCCACTGGCAATCTTCTCCGCAATGAACGTCTCGGCATTCTTAAAATTTCCTCATCAGAGTCCATAGCTTTCTGCAAGATGTTCAAAATTTTAATCAACACGAACTTTAACAAAGTTATATTTAATTAGCCGAGACTTGTGGCAACAAAAACAGCGTAAGAAATTTTTTACAGAATTATCTTTTGAAAAGAAAACATTATTTTCCCAAAAAGTCTCAAGCAAATAAAACAAAATTCACTTACCAAGGCACGGACTTTAATAAAAAGTCACTCACCACTCAAAACACGCACACACAAACCACTGCGTGTAAAAACTGAAAATAATTTCACTTTATATTTTTCAAAATGGATTTTCCTTTTTGCGAACGACTAGCCACTGCGAAGCGCAAACGCCAACTGATCCGAGCGGCTCACCGGCGGCCCCCAGGCGCACGCTCCCCGCTACGCGCCGGCTACCTGCCGGCTACCTGCGGTGGTGGCGGAATGGGGAAGGGCGAAACCACGCCACCGGAGGGGTGCGAACGACTTCTAGCACGACGAAACGCGACGACTATCTCATTTGTTAGGTTTCAAATAAGTTCAGGCTACATAATAATATTTGATGTTGTTATTCTAACTAAGAACATGCATACATGCATATATCATTCATGAGGGTAAAAGACTATTTACACCACGCATGTCTGACAAAAGTTTGGGAGTCATTCAGAAGACTGCAGCATAGTGACAGGTTGTTAGCCTGTCGCCTAAAATTGCAATACACACCTACGGGTGAGTGAGGCGACTGAAAAACAGCGTAGTAGCACAGTAGAGCCTTGATTCTACTCAACAAAAAGTTGCGTCACGTCCTATTGTTTATGTAGAATTACTTATATTGACTGAAACAGCTATTCTTCAGAAAATATATATATTTATTGTATCACTTCACTTTCACAATCAATCCAGTTCTTAACACTTCCTTACTCGACCACTCTCAATCGCAGACTGCCCGTCCCTTTGGTTGATTCAGCCCCACTTCGACCCCAGGTAAGAAAAGGGGATGGTAAGTTCAAGGGCTGGATCAACCAATCACAACCGTTCTCCGATCACAGGCCACTGGCCGTACTTCGTAGTCAATACAAATACTAATTTATATAAAACGATTAGTAAATCATACAGTGTACCTTGTATAATTAAAGGAATAAATCATAAGTATTTACAATAAATTAATAATGAAGTTAACAGCTCGGCCATCCGTAAACCAGTAGGTACGTCCTCGTATGCGTAAATAAATAGTTAAGATTATCATACTATCAAAACGTACCTATATAAACGACATAAAACACTTAATTATATCAATTTTGAAGAAACTTTTTACAAAGTATATCACATAATTTGTAGAGTAAACATGCATCATAATATTATAAAAAGAATAATAAAATAGAACTATATAAATACATTGATTCATTTTATGCTCTTAAATCATAAATTATTACTTATGTTTATGTATCAGTTTCTACTCAGAGTCCAAGTTTAGTCCATTTTCATCATCTGATTTAACTTCGCCTTCACTATCATTTTCACTAGAATTACTATCAAAATTAGTACTAAAGTTAAGCCACGGTCTTACTTTATCGCCAGCTACGACAGCTTCGTAGCGGCGATTATTTTTGCGAGTGACAGGGGTATCCTCAATCACGAATCTATCATTAGGTAATATCTTAAGTATTCTGTACGGACCTTGAAATTTCGGGACTAATTTTTTTGATTTGCCGTCATTACTGTTTACATTTCGTGCTACACGTACTAGTTGACCCTCTTTAAAATTTTCAATCGGTTTCCTTTTTGCGTCAAATCTTGTTTTATCTTTAGCTTGTTGTTCCCTAATACGAATTCCAGTTTCTTGTCTCATATTAGCTAGTTCTTGTGGTGAATGATTGCTATTAGAGTCATTGATAACGTCATGCATAATACTCTCGGACGTATTAGTTAGTCTGTAACCGAAAAGAAGTTCAGAAGGACTTTTTTTTGTTGTACTGTGTACTGTTGTATTGAGCCCTATTTGAATATCGGCAACGTACTCGTCCCAAGTACGCTCGTCTTTTCCGTGTGTCTTAGCTGAAAGGGCATCGAGGATCGTCCGATTAAATCGTTCCACTTGCCCATTAGCTCTGGGCGTAGCTACGGCATTTAAGACGTGTTTGATGCCCGTGGAATTTATAAAATCTTTAAAGGTTTTACTTGTAAAGGACGACCCTCGATCCGTGATAAGTCGTGTTGGTGTACCGAAATAACTAATGTGATCTTTAAATACGCGTATGGTATTTGATGATTTCGTATTACGCACCGGTGTTATATTGATATATTTTGTGAAACCATCAACTATGACTAAAAGATAACAGTTTCCTCTCTTGCTGCGGACAAAGGGACCTAGGTGGTCCGCATGTACAGTATGGAAAGGGATTTCCGGCTTGGGAATCGGGTGTAATTCACCAGACTGAGGGCCACCCTGGCCCTTATGGTGAGCGCATTCAAGACAAGCGTTAACATATTTTTTTACAAATCGTCGCATTTTTGGAAACCAATAGGAATCTCTAATTCTAGATAATGTTTTATCAAACCCAAAATGACCGACCTCGTCGTGGTTCATCTTCAAAATTTGCCACCGCACACCTTTAGGTACCAGCCACCGAAGCTGATTCCCATCCACCTTTTTGTATACCCTACCATTTTTCACAACGTAATTGTTATGAATATCAGCTACCTTAACAGATTCAGAATTGGTAAGAACGTCTTTGATACCCTTGATTTCATCATCTGCCATTTGTACAGTACTGAGCCAATTATCGTCAGTTATGTTCAAAACATCTAAAACGTGTGAGTCAACCGAAACGGGTGCCACCGGGTGTCTGCTTAACGCATCAACGTGAGCCATTCGATCCCCCGACCTATATTCGATAGTGCAGTCGTATTCCTGAATTTGTACCCACCAGCGGGCTATACGAGGCACTAAATCTCGTTTAATTAATGTGGTACGTATCGCGTTGCAGTCAGTGTACACTTTAAACGGAATGCCGATAAGATATACGCGGAATCGACTTAGTGAAGCTATAACAGCTAGAGTCTCCAACTCAAACGAATGCAGCTTCTGTTCATCTGAGGATGTTTTGCGACTATAGTATGAAACTGGTCGTAGTAAGCCATCTTTATTTTTTTGCAGCAGAATCCCAGCAATTCCGATTTTACTTGCATCGGTGTGCAGCTGAGTTTCAGCATGAGGATCATATAATGCTAAGACTGGTCTCTCGGTTAGTATGTTTTTGAGGCGCATAAAAGCATTTTCTTGTTTGTCAGACCACTCCCAAGGAGAGTCCTTTTTCAAGAGATCCGTTAGAGGTCTAGCTATAATAGCAAAATCCTTCACAAATCTCCTGAAAAAGCTAGCAAGACCAAGAAAACGGCGAACATCGTGCTGTAATTTTGGTGTTGGGAATTTACTAACTGCTTCAGTCTTACGACTGCCTGGTCTTATGCCATCTACTCCGACTTCGAAGCCTAGGAAATCAATGGTGTCGAAGAAAAATTGACACTTTGAGAGTTTTAGAGTCAAACCCCCCTTGCGCAACAATGACAATATTTCTCGCAAACGATCTAGACCTTCCTCGAAGTTATGGGCTGGAATAAGAATATCGTCCATATAAACGATAGCGTACTTTACTTTTGCCTCGGCTAAAATTTTATTAATTGTGCGCTGGAAGACGGAGGGGGCGTTGACCAGACCGAATGGCATTCGTAAATATTCGAACTGACCATCAGGGGTCACAAATGATGTTTTATGTACCGATTCCTCGGCAATTGGAATCTGGTAATATCCAGAAGCAAGATCAAGTGATATAAAGAGAGAATGACCTGACAGCAAATCTAATTGATCTTCTACTCGGGGTAAAGGATAATGCTCTTTGATGGTGCGTTGATTTAGTGCCCTGTAGTCTACACAAAGTCGTTTATCGCCTGTTTTCTTGTTAACTAAAACAATAGGACTGGCATACGGTGATTGCGATTCGCGTATTATGTTAGCTTCTAACATCTCATCAACCATACCTTGTACCAATTGTCTTTCTGAATGCGACATCCTATATGGACGATAAACTACTGGTTCAGAGTCTTTCAAGTTAATAGTCATTTCACCTGCAGTTGTGAATCCTAAGTCTTTCATATTTTTGGAAAAACAGTCTTTATATTCTGCTAACAAGTCTTCTAGTCGCAATTTCTGTTCATCTGTCATTTTTCCACATTTAAGTACGTCTTCTGTATTGTCACACACTTCTAAATTTTGAACATGTTTAATATTGTTCGTACGAAGGGCTCTAGTCACCAAAGAGTTTTGTACAAATTTCACGGGTTGTTCCGATAAATTTTGAATAAGTATTTGACCTTTACCATTTTCCAGTTTATACTCACCCGGGAGTAAAAAGTATTCATTGTTAGCTTTGCCTCTGATAGACCCATTAACATAAATAGGACCAGTATAACTGGTATTTGATTGAATCAGGGTCGTTTTTATTTCATAAGCAGGTATCGCGGTGTCATTAAGAGCGGTAAGGAAAAATTTGTCCGGTTCAGATGATGCTTCAAAAATGAGTTCAGTGTGCGTTTTTGTCATGAATAAAGAAGGATCTTCTGTAAAATTATGTCCCAAATAGACCTGACGACTCAATACTTGATCATCTACTACATAAAGCTCTATCTTTAAAGCAACACCCTTTGCCGACACTAATGCTTCAATTCGGGCCTTTGGCTGCACCAGACTATCCCCTAAACCCTTCAGCAATGGCAGGCTATCTTTAGCAAATGGAACACCTAGTGTCAATGCATCTGAATAACGTATTAAAGAACAGTCACTACCGAGGTCAACGAAACAAGAAAGATCTTTATCATTTACTTTGATATCAAAATAAAATTTGTCTTTTTTGTTAGGTATTTCACCTGATTTAGGATTGATATTTGGTTGATTTGATTCTTTGAGTTCAACATTTGAGTCATATAAATTTATTTTTAAAACACTTTTCTCAATTTCGTTAGTTTTGTCATTTTTTTCGGGGTTTGACGCTTTATTAAAAGGTTTACTAGCAGAACGCATGTATGGGCAAGAAGTTACTAAATGACCAAGCCTACGGCAATTGTTACATTTCATAATCGGCTTTGGGCAGTTGAAGCTGGGGTGTCCTTCAACACCACAATTGAAACATTTGATGGGACCCCTAACAGTATTGGCAGAGATGCTTTTGTTTGAATCGTGCATTGGAGCTTGTGTTCGTTTGTCCGTTCGGGTTCTGTTAGTATTTGATGTATTGTCTCTAGGAGTAGCGACTTTTACCGATTTTAAATATTGAAGAACTAGTTCCGGAGAATCAAATTGTCCGGCTTGAGCTCCAAGCCTGATACCACGATCTTCGATCCCTTGTATTATACAATCAACTGCTTTACTTCCCTTTATGTCACACCTATTTAGCAAATTGAGCTTTGTGTAAAAGTACTGTTCCAGTGGTTCACCATACCGAGCTTTAATCGATAACATTTCTATTAAAAGATCAGCAAAGTTTTCTCTACAAGGAAACGACTCTATCAATTTAGTTTTCCATTCACCCCAAGAAAAGCGAACACTTGGAAGGCTTTCATACCAAGTTTTTGCTAAGCCCCTTAATTTCGGTAACGCGTAGTGAATAAGTTCCCTCTCATCCCATTCATAGATATCCGCACACTCTTCTACCTTTTTTAACCAACTAGTAATTGTTTGAGACTTGGACAGTGGGTCGAATTCTGGTACGACATTATTAAGTGAAGTTAACCTATGGTTACTGGACTTATTTGCTTCTTTAAATGCTTTGACGAATTGAATGAATATATTATTGTCAAAACTATCGCGGCGGTCCTCGTAACGATCGGACTGATATTTGCGTAAGCTACTACGTGATCTTGAGCGAGAACGTCTAACCGGGCTTCTTGATCTAGTACGTTCATGATAACGATAGTTATCGCGAGTCTGAGCAGGTCTTGAATGTTTCTGTGAACCAGCGCGTTCATTACGATCATCATCAATCCGATAGTTACGCGACCGTTCTTGTATTTTATTTACACGTCTATAACTATTAATACATTGCTGACGATAATACTCGTCGTCATCGCTCGGTTCGCGAGAACGTTGCCGTTGCAATCGAGCCCTCAAATCTCTATCAAAATCATTGCGTGAGGATCTTGGTGCTGCACTCGTTGTAGGTTCAGGAATTTGCGGCGACCGAGCCCTCAAATCTCTATCAAAATCATTGCGTGAGGATCTCGGTGCTGCAGTCGTTAGTTCAGTAAGTGGTGGTGACCGAGCCCTCAAATCTCTATCAAAATCATTGCGTGAGGGTCTCGATCCCGATCTCATATCAGTAACGTTATCATTTACTGCAGAATTCGTAATTCTTTTAACAGAAGAATAAGGCTCACCCAAAATCAAACTTCGACTTCGGAATCGCGGTGCTCGTTCTCGATCATCGTCATCTCGGCCCCTGGACCTCGAGGCACGGATAGGGTTTCCATCATTTATTTCCTCCATCGTTGCGTCTGAAACTCATATTGATAGCATTAGTTCGTTATCATTTAACAAAACTACAGATAAATATAAATTATAGTTCCATCATAAAGAAAAATGATCCTGTTTTGGCAATCATCAAAATATCTCTAAACGCCACATTAGCGACATTAAAAAAAAAACTGACTACCTATCAACGTATCACATTATGTCAGCTATTATAAAAAAAATAAAGAAAGCTATTCAAAATATTCTACATTCAAAATAAAGAAATTTTATAAAACAAAAGGTTGTTTTTGTATGTTATATAACAAAAAGAATACATACGTATAAAATTTTATAAATATTAATCAAAGCAATCATTATTTCAAGAAGGTACCTACACAAACAAATTATTGTGTCAGATTTAAATTATTTTAAAATATTTTATTCAACAAAAATTCAAATATTTTCTTCCAATAAAAATACATATACTAATTTTGACCAAAAAATATAAAAAAAAATATTTTTATCTAATAAAAATTCAAAAATAAAAAAAATATTTAAATATTTTTACCCAAGAAATGAAATTCAAATATTTTTTTCCAACAAAAATTTAAATATTTTCATTTAATAAAAATTCAAATATTTTTATCACATAAAAATTCAATTAAAAGAGTAAAAGAAAATATCTCAAACCAATAGAACATTAAATTTAACAAAATTCTTCTATTAAGTTTAAATATAATATATATTAAGAGAAATAGAGGAAAAACTACTTCATTTTCTTAAAATATTTAACTATATAAATCATTCTCGAAAAGTTTAACTTTACTGTTCAATTTCTCATTTCTCTGCCAGGGTAAACTGAATTTAACGAAGTAGCATCATAGCAAAGACATATAAGCGAACAAATTACAAAAAAATTACTTACAGTTTGTGGGCGTCCGAATAACGAATCCAACTTCTGAAATATTGACTGAAACAGCTATTCTTCAGAAAATATATATATTTATTGTATCACTTCACTTTCACAATCAATCCAGTTCTTAACACTTCCTTACTCGACCACTCTCAATCGCAGACTGCCCGTCCCTTTGGTTGATTCAGCCCCACTTCGACCCCAGGTAAGAAAAGGGGATGGTAAGTTCAAGGGCTGGATCAACCAATCACAACCGTTCTCCGATCACAGGCCACTGGCCGTACTTCGTAGTCAATACAAATACTAATTTATATAAAACGATTAGTAAATCATACAGTGTACCTTGTATAATTAAAGGAATAAATCATAAGTATTTACAATAAATTAATAATGAAGTTAACACTTATAGTTAAGTCATATGTGAACTGTGTAAAATTTCATAAGAAATAAACAATTTATTTATTTATTGTTTCAGTGGCCCAGCGGCGCAGCAGCCCGCGCAGCCCGCGATCTCGCCAGCGACGCAGCAGAACTGGGTGCAGTTTTGAAGGCAACACACGATGCTATTGTGATTTGGTGTCGACTGCCCCCGCCACCCCACACCCCACCACCGACCACCCAGTGGTACATTGCACAATACTTAAGCAAATACTTAAACCTAGACTTATTATATCATTTAGACATGCGCGGTTGCGACTGAAACTCAATTTCTTATCTTTTTCCGTAAGCAAATATCGATAAAGACATTTTCTAAGCCTTCTATTTATGTAATGCAGTTCGGTGGGTCTCGGTTCGGGTTTTTGTAAAGAATTTAGTAGGTAATATTTATGATTTTAAGGTCTTAGAAGAGTGTGAGTGTCAGCTAAGTTGAACATGAAGTACACTGTTACTTATACCATTATGTAATAGGTCTTGAAAAAATTACAATATCTATACAGGTACTTGTTATGTTAGTTATATTTAAGCAAGATTGTTCCTTGCATTTTTAAAATTATGTTTTATCCTGCATTTTTCATCTAATTTTCATAATACTATTACTCTCAGTCTGAATCGCGCATAGCTAGTATCACAAGCTTACTAGGAACTACTTAGTGTGAATTTTTTGATGGTTCATAATGTAACTAGTGATTTGATAATAATTCATCGTAATATATACGGGTCCCCACATCTACCTTAAAATCTACGCTATTTTACTTAACTGCGCGTTTACTTAAGACCACCTATAAAAATATTACAAATGAATTTGGTAGCTGGGACATTTTGTATAGTTTTGTAGGTTATTTATATTTATTATTTATAATATCATAGATGCCAGATCACAATAATTATAACGTAAAATATCGCAATAATAATACCTGTTAAAGTTCGATATAGGTTATCTATTTTCTGTATATGTTGTAACACTTATGTAATTATATGTAGCGGTAATACGGTAGATGCTTTCGGCTCTAATGTTGTTAATGTATTAATGTATGTTGTTAAAATTGCATATTGCATGGTCATAGACGGTTTCAGTGTAAATAGACGAAATAATATAATCTTTGAAAGAACTTTAATGTGTAGAAGTACATGAATGTACAAATCACTTTGTTTCACTTTTAAATAGATCTGTATTTTTGGCATTATCGTGAGAGTTGTACAAATATAATAAAGGAAAGTACCTTATCATTATCAAACAGAAAATATATTTTCATTTCAGTTCTATTTTTTAACCTCTATTTATAACTTTTGCGGTTTATACCGCCATTCCTCATATTTATTTATTTTCTGACCAAAATCCGGTTTCAATGAGAAGCCAACTTGATGAAGGTTGTCACGGGTTCAAACCCGATAATTTAGGGTTGATTTTGATAAACAATTTATTTAGGGCTTTACCACAAAAATCTTAGAAAACTTCATACAAAAACACGCTTTAAACGTTTAACTTTTTTGTGGTAACTGGTAAGGCCGTTATTGTCGAACAGTTTGATGCCGAGTAGATACTGAAATGGCCAGTTTAAGGCTTCGAGCAACGCATCTTCCGTCCCTTTCCAGTCCAGCGTTCCTCCAAGGTTTCAGGTGCTGTTTTGATCCGATTTGATTCGATGGATCTTTCGCCATAGGTACCTAACGGTAAAAAATGAGCGAATTTCTCCTCTACATAGACACAGCTGCCACTACTGGAACGATTACCTTTAAACAAAAAAATGTGTGCTTACAATTCATAAAAATGTTCTAGATACTAGAGCAGAGAACATGGTTTCTATTTTTTTTGGATGAATTTCGTACATTGTTTTGACATAAGTAGATACTTCGTTGTGTATAAAATGGTTTTATCCAGTTTTATCTCAAAAGCTTATAATAAAATGCTCATCTCCAACACCACAAAAGGAATAACATTTTTACTTGTGTGTGATGTTCTGAATATCGGGTTTGTAACCGGTATCGGTTCCGCATTGATCCACGGCACACGCTTGAGCCGTGAAATTGAAATTGTCACCGAACTCGATAGACCAGTGTTTGTCAAACTGTGGGTCACGTCACGACTACTATATAGGGGGTCACCGTGCCTTCCTAAGGGCCCTACTCAGGAGCGTTGATTTGATTGCTACTAGGTGTAGTTTGATTGCTACGAGGCTAAAAACGAAGTACCTAAGAAAAAAAAATTAAAACAGGGTGGAAGGTTCGTCAATATAGCCTACAATCCAACAATAATTGGTATAATTCTATATTTATTTAAATCCTATCATTAAATACCTAGGTATAAGTAAATTGAGTTAGGTACAAAGTCGTAATAGTGCAGTAGTGTAGGTATTTTAATTATTATTATCTTACCAATTTTCTCTTTCTATGCCTACCCCAATACAGAGTTTTGCCAGTTATATTTCGGCTAAAAAGATAAGATAAATTTATGATTAAAAATAATTAAAAAGGGGTCGTGTATTCATAAAGATTGGGAAACACTGCAATAGTCAATTACACGGATTGTGTAACGGTAGCGTACCGGATGAGTTTGTCTTCATAATAGGACAAGTTAGATACAGGATATAAAACTTTGGTTATTAAGTAGGTACATAGGTATTTTAGTTACGTTGTGTTCATACCTCTTTCGTTCTTTTCAGCGGCACGAGGCGTAGGAAGGTAAGATCCTCTGTAAAAACTCGTAGCTTTATACTTTGGTTAGTTAGCAGGTATTTATTTAGTTTACTTAGTTGATTTACCTACAGCTTTAGATTTGAATTGTTGGGATTATAGTACAGTGATTATTTTTTATCCCTGCCTTTTGAAACACAGATATGACTCAAAAATAAAAAAATATCGCTTTTTTCTTGCCAATGCTACGGCGTAGCACTATTCGTAGCAATCTTCGTAGCAATATTGTAGCCCCGTAGATGTTAGCAGACCGAGCGAGCGTGTAAATAGTTGGTACCAGTGGTGAAGGGTGACATTTTAACGAAGGGTAGGCGTGGTGCCAGGTAGGTAGCCGTGTGATGCCGGCTGAGAATAGCATCGTCCACTTTCTACCCGTAGGTGTTGTAAAAGGCGACTAAGGAATGGATCCAGGGAAGGGGCAGCAGCGTTCCCTGTGAATACCTTCAACCAATACTTTGATAACTACAAATTTTCGAAATTGTTGTTGCGCTATAAAATGTAAAAGTTTACCTTACTAACACTTTCTGAATTGTTACGTAGTGTATCAGAGCTGTTATGGCTCACGCCTGTAAAAAAAAGAAACGTTCACACATAACAATGCGCCATTGTTGAATGGTAACAAAAAGGTAAAACGTATATGCCTATATCTACCTAAACTGCTTACAAGGCTAGCGGCAATAGATTGCAGAGCAGCACATCGTCAATGTACCCTCACATAGGTACTTATACCTACTACAAAATAGAGAGTTTACAGAAGGTTCACTCTGCCCTATTACGAATTTTCGCGATTGGCACTTGTTACATAGCCAGGGTCGCTACTGTCAAAAATCTCAACAATAAAAATATCAAAACATTAACATCTTATAAAGAACGTCATATGATTCTGAGCCAATTTTAAATCCAACGTTTTGTGTCAACCACTTTCTAAGTTACCTTGACCTCCCCTGAGATTCCGGTTAAGTATTTCCTGTTAAGTCAGTAAACGTCAAAATCGACGCTAGTACTGAGTGAGCCATCTGTATAGGCGCCCCGCGCGCCGTTTTCCTAATTTGTGCCTATACTATTATGTATTTGCAGCTTACATTATTATCGTTTATCGTACCAAAAAGTGCTGATACACCACAGAACGCTCTGCATCATATCCTTAACGTCACGTATTCACGTACGCACATATTTGTACGCATTATCGCATTTTTCTATTTTCCTTGTCCCATCCTTTGACAGGTAAATTGAGCATTGAGTATACCACCCGCTCCCTCATTAACGATTTACGTGCTGGAGTTCACGTAGGTAGTAAAGAAAAGAGTCACATACGAATAGGCACAACAGGGCTCTAAATAGCACCTCAACCTTACTTAATTTCTCTATCCGTTACTTTTCCTCTTTTCACTAGGATATCGAGTCTTCCAATGTCCCGATAAATCCTCGTATTTGCTATGCACTAATCTTGTCTGATAAAAACTTGTAAGTAGATAGGTAGGTAGGTACTACGTCGTAAAATGTTTTAAAACGTTAAAAACTACGAATCGGTCTTCAACAAAAGCGGACATTAATTCAGCATTATGCAAATGAAATTAAACAGCGTTTATCTCAAAAGTATCTGTTAAGTACTCAAACGGGATTTTCAGATTAACTTTTTGGTTACAAAGTTAATACAAATGAAGCAAGCGGAAAAAATTCACACCGCCGGCGGGATTCGAACCCACGTCTTCTGACAAGCCGGGTCAGACGTGTTAAGCCGCTACACCACGGCGGGTTCTGCCCGAGGCGGCGAAATTGTGATCCACTTGCTTCGTTCATATTGCTTTGTCACTTGCTCGGTCACTTGACTACTCACGGGTAGCTTGAGCGCCATCTATGACTTTGTAGTAGAACTATACAGTCACTCAACTGACAACATTACGTATGTACAAGTTGACGAGAGATGGAGCTTTTTCCGATTTGTGAATGTTTACTATTTTGAAGAAATTTTTTCCACAAGATAGTATTTTTTGGATAGTATTTTTTGGGATTTTCAGAGCTAACAGATGGCACTCTTGCCACATTTTCCTTCGTGAATTAAGCAGGAGGATTGACAAAATAATATAGTTCACTGTTGGACATGGGCCTCCCATTCTAAGGGAGGTATTGCCATACTCACAACGCTTGGCAGGCGGATTGGTGAGCGCAGTGCAAGGTGTTTAACTCACATCACAGGAAACGCTGCTGTCAATTCTCTGGATAATTATCCCATAATCGCTTTTTACGACACCCACGGGTAGAAATGGGCTAGGTAATGCTATTCTAAACCGATATCTCACAGCAACCAATGGACCAAATGATTATGCCCAAACTATTGGTTCTCTTTCATTTTCATAGTAAAGACAGTAGTTAGTAAAAAGTCAGGCTGTGCGATAGGTAAGTTGCTTCATAGAAACCAGAACACTATGTCTCGCCACATTTCAGTCGTGATGGGATGGTTAGGGTAAATACTTTGTGGGGATTGAATAATACCTACCCAGTCTCTTCGTAGATTATGTTTTGACTGTACATTTTAGAGGCTTAAATCTGAGCTTACCTACCTACCTATAGTGCCTTCTTAGAACGATAGAAATAATTACTAAAACTTGTAAGAAAATGTTATTAACAGAAAACTACATATAATATCATTGTTAACAGACATCAAATAAATTGGATAAAAAAGTTCCAAAAAGCTGTGTAACGTAAAAATACAAGTTTCTTATAAACGACTTTACTTTTTTCTAAGAGCAGGGCTTAAATTCAGGGATTAATGAAGCTTTAGATAAGTCTCTTACGTCTACGGAAAAAAATGAGCTGCTGACGTTGATAAGATTGTTAATCCGGGTATCCACCCTTTTTTGCACGTATCAAATTAACTGTTCATCTGGTTGGTTTTTGAAATCTAAAATGACAGATCTTCCTGTTCTTGCTCGTATGGGATGCCGAGACGTCCAACGACTCGATGTAAAGTAAATATATATGACGGCGCATGCCGTCTCCTTTCTTCAACGTAGTCGCTGGATGCTGGCTGGGACAAGATTGACGTCTGGTCAATCTGGAGAAGCGTCAGAGCTTGAGCGCTGTCAATGATTTTCTGCAAAGAAAAACAATCGGCGCCTCGATCTACGAACGAATCTCCTCAATCCCAGGAAATCGAGTATTGTTTTGTGTTGTTAATGCCCAAGAAGGGCTGCCTTATTTATTTTGTGAAAGCCTCGGCTGTTATTCCGTTATATTTCGTTAAAACTTGATAACAAAGTTTGTGCTACAAAGGAATAGCGTATCATTGAATAGAAGGTATGGAAGTCCATGATGGTGGCGGGGATGCGCCATTATCAGAAGCGGGCACCGAAGGGCTGCCACCAGGTAATACCGGACCAGCTGACGAAAGCAATGCCTCTAAGCTATTGAACAATATGGAAGCACTACTTACACGAATATTAGCTGCTCCACAACCACCGGTGGCAGGCTCTACCACGCCAAATGATGTCAAACTGCTTCCATTCGATCCCGAAGATTCCGACGCCGACATAAATGGCTGGTGTAAGATAACTGAACTCATAGTGAAAAGCAAGCAACTCGTGGGTATTAACTTGCTCATGGCTCTCACCAGTGCATTAAAAGGTCGTGCAGCTTCTTGCCTGACAAAAATGAATGTAAATGAGCTAACATGGGACACTGTCAAAGAAAGTTTGATGGCCAGATTTTGTCGACCAAAGTTGTGTCAAGATTACTTTGATGAAATTTTTCGTTTTCACATTGGAAGTAAAGAAAGTGCTCCAGAAGCCGGTCTCCGTCTTTGGAGTATGATTGAAAGCTTACCTAAGACTGAAATGGAAGAAGATGTAATTACAGGATTTGTTATATCAGTTTTGTCTCAAAAAGACGGTATGATACGCCGTGAACTGAATTCTCACACTGTAACGACAAAAGCCCAACTATTTCGAATTCTAAGCGGTATTTCTTTGAAGAGACGCACGGACGTGTCGGAACACCACGAAACCGAATTCAAGCGACCTCGTATGGCGGATACTAGGTTTCCCTACAAATGTTTTTCATGTGGAATTTCTGGACATCGAGCAACTGAATGTAGAAAGCGGCAAGATTGTCCTACTGCGATGCCAAAACAGCAAGACGTTCCAGCCACGTCACGTATGCCGGACCGGGCTATGAATATTACATGTTTCAGCTGTGGTAATCCGGGTCATGTAGCAACCACCTGCCCGCAAAAGGTCAACAGAGGAGTTGTTACAAAAAAGGAGGTGAATCTCTGTGAGAAAAAGTTGTCGAGGGGTATCTTGAGGACGTCATCCGGTGAGCCAGTTTCATATTTTTTTGACAGCGGATCCGATTGCTCTCTGGTAAAAGAAAGTTTAGTTTCAAAATTCCCAGGTACTGCACGCAATGATCTCGTTATTCTTACGGGTCTCGGAAAAGGCGAAGTAGAATGCACAGAGCAGGTGTCAAGCGATGTAAATTTTGGGGAAATTTCACGCACTTTAATATTTCATGTAGTACCAGATTCGTTCATGCCAGAGTCAGTAATAATAGGCAGCGAGATTTTGGAAGGAGGTTCGGTGGGTGTTACGATGGACGACGAAACGCTGACGTTTTATTCTAAAAAGCAAGTAAATTTATGCGAGTCAAGCCCTAATAAGCCAGATTTTAGCCAAATAGATACCGATTTGACAGGGGACGATAAAAAAGCTCTTTTAGATATGCTAAACCGTTATGCGGACTACTTCATACAGGGTGTTTCTACTAGGCGTGTAAATACAGGAAATAGAAATAGATTTAGTTGACCCGCATAAAATCGTGCAAAGGCGTCCTTATAGGTTAGCCCCAATGGAAAAGAAGTTGTTAGAGAAAGGTGCAGGAGTTACTAAAAGCGGGAGTTATTCGCGAGAGTTCGTCACCGTTTGCGAGCCCCATTCTACTGGTAAAAAAAAAAGATAACACCGACCGAATGTGCGTTGATTACCGGGAACTCAATTCCAACACACGACCCGAACATTATCCTTTACCTCGTATTGAGGATCAAATTGATCAGCTTAGCGGTGCACATTACTTTTCATCGTTAGATATGGCTTCGGGTTCCACCAAATCCCTATTCATCCAGACTCGGTGAAAAAAACAGCATTTGTGACGCCGGAAGGGCAATACGAATATTTGGCAATGCCTTTCGGGCTGCGCAACGCACCATCAGTGTACCAAAGGTGTATCACTAAGGCTGTTCATCAGTTGAAAGATAAACCGCTGATTTATATGGACGACGTACTATGTCACTCTGTTGACGTATCTGAAGGTCTAAAACGACTTGAAGAAGTAATAATCGCACTTTCCACTGCTGGATTCACATTTAACCTTAAAAAGTGCAAATTCATGAAAAATAAGATAGACTATTTGGGGTACTCCATACAGTGTGGCGAAGTTAGACCGAACGCGCGTAAAATAAAAGCTTTAGCAGATTCACCTCAACCTAAAACCGCGACACAAGTCCGTCAATTTTTAGGCCTTGCGTCCTATTTCCGAAAATTTATTCCTGGATTTACAAATATAGTCGGCCCTTTGTATCCGCTTACGAAGCTCAAGGGTCCTATAAAATGGTCTGAAAAACTCGAAAACATTCGTAAAACCATTATAGGTATATTGACTTCTGAACCGGTCTTGACAATTTTTGACCCCGAGTTGCCCGTCGAACTTCACTGCGACGCCAGCTCCGAAGGTTACGGAGCGATTCTCATACAGAAAAGAACGACCTTCCTCACGTGGTGGAATACTTTAGTAGACGAACGACCGAAGTAGAGTCACGCTACCACTCGTACGAACTGGAAACGCTTGCAGTTGTACGAGCAGTAGAGCACTTCCGACACTACCTTTATGGCAGGCGATTTAAGGTTTACACGGACTGTAACTCGCTCAAATCATCAAAATCTAAAACCGACCTGACTCCACGTGTACATCGCTGGTGGGCGTTTTTACAGGCGTTTGATTTTGAAATTGTATATCGTGAAGGCCGTGCAATGGAACATGCGGATTATCTTTCTAGAAATCCTGTGCTAGACCACGATGTGCCCTCCACATCCCATGAGTTTACAGCACCTGTAGCTAAAACTGTTCACTTTGTAGAACTGCATCAAGGCTGGATTTCTGTCGAACAGAAACGCGACACAGAAATTCAAGACTTAATAAACAAGCACAACAATAATGAATTCCCTGATACAGTGGGTCAAACGTATGATGTAAGAAATGGCATTCTTTATAGAAAGGTTTGCCGTAATAAGGTCTTGTCGTGGTTGCCTGTAATCCCGCGATCCTTGATATGGACTTTGATAAGCCATGTCCACAATGAGTTGCAACATTTGGGAAGTGACAAAACGTTGGACAAGTTGTATGAGCAATACTGGTTTCCCAAATGTCAAAGTGTGTCAAGAAATTTATAGACTCTTGTATAGTTTGCAAAGCTTCCAAGGGTGTTTCAGGTGCCCAACCCGTGCGGCTGCATTCAATTCCGAAGGTGTCGGAACCATGGCACACTATTCATATTGATTTCACCGGAAAGCTAAGCGGAAAAAGCGACCGCAAAGAATATTGCTCCGTAATTATAGACGCATTCACTAAATATGTGTTGTTGGAGCATACCACCTCTCTAGATGCAGCCAGTGCAAGAGCCCTTAAAAACGCTGTTTGCCTCTTTGGAGCACCTAAACGTATTATTGCTGACCAGGGTAGGTGTTATATAAGCCAGAATTCAAAAACTTCTGTGCCGAACACAATATTGAGCTGCATTTCATAGCAACGGGCACCAGTAGAGCAAATGGTCAAGTAGAACGTGTAATGCGCACCCTAAAGAGCCTACTGACGATTGTTGAAAATGACGAAAATAAAACATGGCGCGATGAGTTAGGTAACGTGCAGCTAGCACTCAATAGCACCAAATCGTCAGTCACGAAATATGCACCTACTGAACTTATGTTTGGAATTCGTTCGTTATCGTTAGGAATGTCAAAGGTTAGGCCCTCTGGTTCCGAAAACGAAAACAGAATTGATTTGGACTCTGCCAGGCAGAATGCGTTAAATAATATCAAAAGGCAGCTGCTTCGGATACCGAACGGTTCAACCAAGGACGCGCAATTATTAAACCCTTTTTAAAAGGTGATTTTGTGTTTATCAAAAATAGTGAGCGTAACCAAACTAAATTAGATCGGAAGTTTAGGGGTCCGTATATAATAACGAATGTTTTAGATAATGACCGTTACGAGTTAAGAAGTATGTTTGGATCGCAGCGTACCTTTAAATACGCACACGAGAATTTGCGTCCAGTACCCAAAGGTCATGACGGGCTACTTGAAATTTCTACATGTTTAATGAATGAGGATACCGTGACGGCGCCGGAAAACGTAGATCTCGATAACGATCACCTCGACATACTAGATAGCTGTGATACGCTGGCTGCAAACTCTGAGACCTTTACCGCCGAATCAGACACGTTTACAGTAAGCGAAGTAGGCGAAATTCCTCATTATGAAACATGCGAGCATGAAGTTGAAATCCACACAGAGCAAAACGATCCGTAATTTATTGGTACGTTAAATGCAAACGAATTTGGTTAGATACTTCCGATTATACATACGATGTAGTTGATGCAATTAACTGACTTGTGGGTAGGTTAAGCCTGACCCTGACTGTTACTGGCGACTGTTGCTGTTGTAGTTAATGTGGTGGACAATGTTGGTGGGATAATGTCGTACCGGGCCATGCAGCTTAAGTGCGGCTGGTTGAAAGGACACATTCATCCAGTTTTACGTTGAGAGTGTATGTGTCTGGTTGAAAGGACATCCAGTTCTAATGGTGGATCGTGCCAAGCTACACCCAGGTAGGGTTAGTTGAAAGGACATCCGGTTCTAGTCTGGATCGTGCCGGGCCAGACACATGGTGGTTTTGGATTGTTGTTGGACTATACAAGGAAGTGACTGCTAAGAAAAGAGACAAAGTGATTGACGTTGACCCAAAACAACTTGTCAGGTTGGACGAGCTGGAGCTGGTATTACTTCAAATGGGGCATTGATTGCTTGTGTAATTGTTACAGAGTTACCAGCTGAAGCGCCCGAGGACGGTCGCGGGTCAGTCTGGCCGTGACGGCGCATGCCGTCTCCTTTCTTCAACGTAGTCGCTGGATGCTGGCTGGGACAAGATTGACGTCTGGTCAATCTGGAGAAGCGTCAGAGCTTGAGCGCTGTCAATGATTTTCTGCAAAGAAAAACAATCGGCGCCTCGATCTACGAACGAATCTCCTCAATCCCAGGAAATCGAGTATTGTTTTGTGTTGTTAATGCCCAAGAAGGGCTGCCTTATTTATTTTGTGAAAGCCTCGGCTGTTATTCCGTTATATTTCGTTAAAACTTGATAACAAAGTTTGTGCTACAAAGGAATAGCGTATCATTGAATAGAAGGTATGGAAGTCCATGATGGTGGCGGGGATGCGCCATTATATATAATTAGAAAGGCAGATATATAATTTGATGACTTGGAGGAACACGAACACGGGCCTACTAGGTATGTATTGCTCAAAGAAAGAGTAAAGACATGGTATCAGAGTTGAAGCTCTGTTTAAAATTTTACTCTTGTGTCACCTATCACCTCCCTTCATCTACTTACGAGTTTTTCCTTTTTCCACACCAGTCCTTTATTTTTATATTACCAGGCCAAACTTGCTTCAGCTCGGATATCTCCCGTCTCTCGTTCCTAATTGGATCATGAGATTTTTCGTCACTCTTCCTCATTCATAAATATCCATTACGCCGCGGGAGGATATGACTTAGTTTATTACTCGAGAGCTCCTTGATATTTGTCAAGATTACGCACCTCTAAAGATGAAAATAATGAACAGCGACCTGTGGATACCCTCGGGAATAATGTTTTATTGGATTTCAGAATAGATAGCTGGATTATCTTCGCGGAAATAAGGTTGAGTCATTCATCATCTATGATTTTCTGCGGCTAATCTTGAGAATCGGAAATAATCTAACAGCAAAATTATCTAAATCTGTAGCACTTGTTTGGTACACCTACCTATGGGAAATACTTCTACTGAGTTGTTGTAAAGCATACCCTAGTTCGTAATTAACAGTCCTAATAGGAGAAAGGGTTTGTAAAGTGCTATTCAGATTCGACACCACTCATTAACTTTTGAGTGCTTTTCTATAGCTATTCAGAAGCTAAATCGTCTAAGTAACTACAAAATATTTGTTGCACAGTGCGGCAGTTCGTAGTTAAATAAAATACCAAAGCAAACTTTCATCAACGATCTAAAAATGATAGGTAGGTAAGTAGTCGAATCAGAAATCAATTTTGATGCGAATTAGAGCCTTATTTTTCTACATTCCTCTAAAGGATTTCGCGTTGCGATGCGCTGTATAATACGCTCTAGAAAACCAGGCGCCGCGACATAGAATTTCCATCAGTCAGGATTAAAGCGTGGCAGACGACAAGTGCGGCGCGCATTCCAATAACCGGCGGATTTCACGGTGCTGCTTGCCGCCGGTGGTGGAGTAATGAATTTTAAATAGGGCCGGAATAAAAAAAAAACATTCTATTAGAATGCAGACCTGACTTCCAGATTTAACTGCGTCTAAAATATGATTAATAGTTACATAACAATAAATAAAGCCGAAAGGAGGTCAAGGTACTCATGAAACTGAACAACTTTCCCCGTGGAACATGGGTCGAAAAAGTAGTAGTAGTGGGTAACTTAAATCAGCAGATCGACAATTTTGTATATGAGGTCCAAATTGTTTTTGTATATTTCGACCCATGTCCCATTGGGAAAGTTGTTCAGTTTGGTTTAAAGCGTGGCAGACGACAAGAGCGGCGCGCATTCCAATAACCGGCGGATTTCACGGTGCTGCCTGTTGCCGGTGGGGGAGTAATGAATTTTTAATAGGGCCGGACTAAAAAATAAGATTTTCTTTCATCCTATTAGAACGCAGACCTGACGTCCGGCTTTTACTACCTCTAAAATATGATTAATAGTTACATAACAATAAATAAAGCCGGAAGGATGTCAAAGTACTCATGAAACTGAACAACTTTCCCCGTGGAACATGGGTCGAAAAAGTAGTAGTA
This sequence comes from Phthorimaea operculella, assembly GCA_024500475.1. Classification (NCBI taxonomy): domain Eukaryota; kingdom Metazoa; phylum Arthropoda; class Insecta; order Lepidoptera; family Gelechiidae; genus Phthorimaea; species Phthorimaea operculella. The sequence goes on along the minus strand of JANFCV010000035.1, from coordinate 3,008,959 downwards.
GGTAACTTAAATCAGCTGATCGGCAATTTTGTATAAGAGGTCCAATTTTTCTTGTATGTTTCGACCCATGTCCCATTGGGAAAGTTGTTCAGTTTGGATTAAAGCGTGGCAGACGGCAAGTGCGGCGCGCATTCCAATAACCGGCGGATTTCACGGTGCTGCCTGCCGCCGGTGGGGGAGTAATGAATTTTTAATAGGGCCGTACTAAAAATAAGATTTTCATACTATTAGAACGCAGACTTGACGTCCAGTGCCCGATTTTACGAAACTACAGGCTACAATTCTACAGGTGAAATTCGATGTACATTGCGTAGCCGGTTTAATTATGGGATAATAATGGCTAACCGTCTATGCAATGAACATCGAATTTCGCCTGTAGAATTGTAGCCTGTAGCTTCGTTGCATAGGCCACAGATTTAACTGCCTCTAAAATATGATAAAGTTTCCTGTACAACGTGTTACATAACAATAAATAAAGCCGAAAGGAGGTTAAGGTACTCATAAAACTTACCAACTTTCCCCGTGGCACATGGGTCGAAAAAGTATGAAAAAAATTTATCATAGTAGGTTACTTAAATCAGCTGATCGACAATTTTGTATATGAGGTCCAATGTTTTTTGTATGTTTCGACCCATGTCCCATTGGGAAAGTTGTTCACTTTGGTTTAAGGCGTGGCAGCCGACAAGTGCGGCGCGCATTCCAATAACCGGCGGATTTCACGGTGCTGCCTGCCGCCGCCGGGGGAGTAATGAATTTTTAATAGGGACGGACTAAAAATAAAAAATAAATCATTCTATTAGAATGCAGACTTGACATCCGGCTTTAACACCCTCGAAAATATGATGAATAGTTTCCTGTACAACGTGTTACATAACAATAAATAAAGCCGAAAGGAGGAGCCAAGATACCTACTCATGAAACTGAACAACTTTCCCCGTGGAACATGGGTCGAAAACGTATGAAAAAAAAAATATCATAGTACCTAACTCAAATCAGCTAATCAACAATTTTGTATAAGAGGACCAATTTTTTTTTGTATATTTCGACACATATCCCATTGGGAAAGTTGTTCAGTTTGGTTCAAAGCGTGGCAGACGACAAGTGCGGCGCGCATTCCAATAACCGGCGGATTTCACGGTGCTGCCTGCCGCCGATGGGGGAGTAATGAATTTTTAATAGGGCCGGACTAAAAAATAAGGTTTTCATCCTATTAGAACGCAGACTTGACGTCCGGCTTTAACACCCTCAAATATGATTAATAGTTTCCTTTACTTACATGTATACGCAGCAGAGCAGTTTGCCGTGTGACGCTGGCTTAGAATACTTATTATTATACACGTGGGTGTCGTAAAAAGCGACTTAAGGGCCCTTCCACACGAGCGATTTTGTTCGGCGATTTCTCGGGCGCTCGCGGCGTGTACGCAGCGATATCGCCGCGAGATTTAATCGCCGCGACAACGCCGCGTGCTCGCCGTGGTTGTTTTTCGGTACAGTGTCAGCACGCGGCGAGCACGCGGCGATTAAAAACTCGCGGCGATATCGCTGCGTACACGCCGAGAACGGCCGCGTACTCGCTGCTCCGCCGAGAAATCGCCGAACAAAATCGCTCGTGTGGAAGGGCTCTAAGGGATATTATTGTCCAGGGAATGAGCAGCAGACTTCCCTGAGTGCGCTCACCAATCCGCTTGCCAAACGTAGTGAGTTCGTATGGCAATACGAACCGATATGGGGGAGACCTATGTCCAGAGCAGTGGACTGTCGCGGCTGTAAAGGTAAAGGTTCTTCAGACTTCAGACACAAACAAGTAGATGTGTTAAAAAACAAAAACCCGACTGCGGTAATTTTAAAGGAGTATTTTGCTGTAAAAATCCGCCATGTTGAATCTATATTTTTTTAATATAGCCAGTGTCACTTGCGCTGCTGAGACAAATCTAACGACACCTCATAGGTATGTCAAAATCCAACTATCCGTTTGGGCTGTAGCCCATGAAAAAGAATTTTCTTGTCCACATACATACATACTCTCGAAAAACATAACCCTCCTTCTGAGGCAGTCGGGTAATTAGGGAAACGATGTAGATGTCTTCAGATGTGTCAAATCGTATGGAAATTATAAAAACAAGTGATCATAATTTTTACCTAACGATATACCTACAAGTGTAGTGTAGAGAAAATTGGAATCGTCGCGCGGTTGCATATCCTTTAGAAAATAAACTTTCTAAAAGAAATATTTAAGTACCCTGTAATTTTTACATGAGTGGCGCATGTTGCATACTTACATATTGAGGGTGATCCTGAAACTTTGAAATTAAAATTATAAGAGGCACATTCAATAATATCCAAATTACACAAAGAAAATAATGAGCTAAAAAAGACGATATCAAGATTGGAAAACAAAAGGAAAAAATGCGAAAATAGTTTTACACAAACTGAAAGTACCGCAAATGAACAAAATACTTCTCTACAAAATAAAGAAAAGCAGAATGTATCTACCCCTACAGTAATAAACTCCCCTACACAGCAAAAGGAAAACATCAAAGCAAAGAATAACAATAAAATAACTCCTAAAATATCTGAAAACCAAGAAATTAAAGCTATAAAAAGTAAAAATAAACTATCAATAATTAGTACAAATAACAAAAATAAAATATTGCAAACTATTGAAAATGATATTTTTTACAACTCATTTGAATATTGCCACACTATAATACCTAGTGGAGGTATTAAGGAATTATTGCGTTATATGGAACAGCAAGTAATAGACTACACAGAAAATGACTAGGTACTGTATTTTGATGATTGGAGAGGCAGATTTTCTGTCGACAAAGGACTATACCGAACTTGTTCGTCACATCAGAAAATGTGTGCAAAATAAAAAAACGAATATAACAATTTGTACACCAACATATGTATGTGGAGCTAAAATATTTAATTACAGAGTCGAAGTCTTCAATCGCCTACTTCATGAAGACATAATAAAATACGAGTATGGATTTTTATACGATAGTGACATGAGCCGTACCTTTGACATGTTTTCATCTTACTCAGGAAAACTTAATAACCGAGGAATACACATTATTATTGAGGAACTTGCACATCTGATGATCTGGATAAAACATGAGTTTTACCCATCAATACTCGTAGAAAAAACTAAAGAATCGACATTCTCATCACAGAACTTAGCCTCTGCAATCAAACATAGTGAAGATATACAGTCACCTCCAAAACAAATTACAGCAAAGCATAACACATTACAGGATTCATTAAACGAATCGCAGAGAAGCCTTCAGTTTTTTCGATAAGTCCACAGAATCTCAAAGTGACCCAATAAATACATACAATGTTATGTTTCAAAATATAAGAGGCTTAAATAGCAAGCGTCACTTACTAGAAGCGGCAACGGAGGAAGATAAACACATACATGCAATTTGCCTAACTGAAACATTTATAACAGCAAATCAAACAGATTTGTTATACCTTGAAGATTATAAATTAGCATCAAGTTTTTGTCGTTCTGAACATATAAAAGGCGGAGTGTGTATTATGTTGTAGAATAATATTAGAGATTGTATAAAATATATTAGAGATAATGTTGAATTCATTGAACGTGATGATATTTTAAAAATGACAGTTGAAATGGTTTTTGAGACTTGTGCAATAGAATTTCCTAAACTTAATTTAATTTTAATAGTTTTATATTGGCCTAATAGGCATAGACAGCCACATGTATTTTATGCAACTTTAAGAAAACTCTTGCAGCTTTTAATGATAAAAGATAAACAAAAACATATAATAATAGGAGGCGACATAAACATTAATGTCCTTTTACCAAATGTATCAGATAAACTACTAGAAATAATGAATAGTCACGATTTTGCTCAGCATGTTACAGATCCGACTAGGATAACACAGACGACATCCACTTGTATTGACCTTGTATTTAATAACTCAAGAAACATAGAGCTAGTTGTTTCAACGAAAGAATTCGGTTTCTCAGATCACAAAGGCATTATAGTAAAGATACCAAACAAAACGATAGAAGATAAAATAAAATGGTTTACTTATAAAAGAAATTTTAATGAAAATAATATTCAGAAATTTAAAGATAGGCTTAAAAACCAAGCGACGCGACAACGACGCGCGTCGTTGTCGCCGTCAAATTTTGACGGCGTCGTTGTCGCTGCGGTCTTGTAGAAAAACCCGACCGCATCCCATACAAACTCTAAGCTCCTCAGCGCGCTGTCAACGTGACGGCGTCGTGGCGCGCCGCAACGACGCCGTCGCTCGGTTTTTCTGGTTCCCCATACAAACCCATACAAACCAGTCATTTGACAGCGGCAACGACGCGCGTCGTTGTCGCTGTCGCTAGGTTTTTAAGCCCACCTTAAACAAGAACTTAGTAAAATAGATTGGAGTCAAATAATTAGTCTTGATAAGAATGTAAATTATAACTTTAATTCATTTCATACAACATTCAAAGATATGCTGGAACGTATAATTCCTAAAAGAAAAATTATTTTAAAACAGAATAAGGTAAAAACATGGTTGACTAGAGGGTTAAAAATTGCATGTAAAAATAAACGCCTTTTAAAAATATTTATATCACAAACTAATAATAATAACACAGTTCTAAATAGTTATTATAAAAGATATTAAAGAAAACAGTAGCAGTGTCAAAAAAAAACCAATTTAAAAGGAAAATTCAGAAATCTTCTAATGTCATTAGAACTACATGGCAAATAGTTAAAGAACGCACTAACAAAACAAAAATAAAACCTAAAAAGAATTTAAAATTAAAAATTAACGATTGTACTATAGAAGATCCTATTGCAATAGCGAATCATTTTAATCAATTCCTTAAATCAGTGGGAAAACCAGGAATTCATAATAACCAACCTTTAGGTCACCCGGTGATTGATCCAATAAAAAACTCTATTTATATAAGTCCTACAGATCCAAAAGAAATTTATAACATTATAAAAAAATTAAAAAATAAACGTAGTTACGGTTTTGATGAAATTCCACCTATATTAGTTAAACAATGTGCAGAGGAACTAGCCATACCATTGTCGTTCCTTATAAATCAGTCATTCACAGAAGGAGTATTCCCAAATTTACTAAAACTCACTATTGTTAAACCGCTATACAAGAGTAAATGTCATACTGACTGTAACAATTATCGACCTATAGCTCTTCTTTCCATTTTTTCAAAAATATTTGAGACAGCAATGCAAACCCGACTATATTATTTTTGCGAAAAATTCAATATATTCAATGAAAACCAAAACGGTTTCAGAAAAGGACGTTCGACTGCATTAGCTGTCTACAAATATGTAGACGAAATCCTAAAAATAATTAATGATAGAAAATACGCAATAGGAATTCTTTTGGATATAACTAAAGCGTATGATAGAGTTTTGCATAATATTTTATTGAAAAAATTGTCTGGAATAGGTGTGAGAGGCATGGCCCTCGAATGGTTCACTTCGTACCTTAGTAATCGCGCACAATATGTGGACATTGAATATCATAACTTTGAGACCGGTGAAATAAGTTTAAAAGATCGGAACTTACTAATTTGACACAATCTATTCCTCAAGGTAGTGTCTTAGGTTGCTTATTATTTTTAATCTACATTAATGATTTGCCTCAACTTCTAGATATACCCTGCACACTTTTCGCAGATGATATTTCCTTGATACTTCCCATTCAAAATAAGACCCAACTTAAACAAATATTAGACTCACATTTAACTGTACTTAACAAATGGCTAATAGATCATAATTTGGAAATCAATTTCAATAAAACAAAGCTGATGCATTTTAGACCGTATAACAAACAACCTCTTACTATCGATTACACATTTGAAAACCACAAGTTAGAATCAGTTAATTCATATTGTCTTTTAGGTTTGAACATTGATATTAATTTGAACTGGAAAAAACACATCAAAAAAGAAGATCATTTGATTGATTGATTGATATCTAGTAAACTTTCAAGTTTTTCATATGCACTTTCTGAACTTAAGAAAACCACAGATTTGAAAACGGCAACTTCTACATTTTTTTTTTTTTTTTTTTTTTTTATAAATAATGGGTAAGCATTTGTCCGCAATCTCACCTGATGTTAAGTGACGATGCAGACGATGATGGAACATGCTCGCCCAGATAATGCCTATTCACTCTCGCCTTGAAAAGGCCCAGGTTATAACGTTCCGGAAACAGATCCGCAGGCAGGGAGTTCCACTCCTTAGCAGTTCGCATTAAAAATGTAGAAGCGAAGCGCTTTGTGCGAATTTGCGGGATGTCTACGATATAAGGGTGGAATCCCAACCGGCGTCCCAACATACTTTGCATATGGAAATGCTTGGCTTAGGTATGGAGTACTTCTGTGGGGAAACAGTACAGATGCCGACAAACTATTCATCCTTCAGAAAAGATGCATAAGAATACTTGCTAATGTAGATTCCATGACGAGTTGTAGGCCATATTTTATCAAATTCAAAATTTTAACTTTAATTTGTATATATATTTTTGAAGTATGTATATTTGTAAAAAATAATCTTCATCTTTTTCCCCAACATGTTCGCCCGGAAAATTTAAGACAACAGAATAGATTAGCTATATCCACTTCACAGTTGAGTATGGTAAATGCCGGTCCCCACTACATGTCTGCAAAAATATTTAATGCCCTTCCACACTCTATAAAAATATAGAAAAAATTAGTACATTTAAAACAGAACTCAGTAACTTCTTATTAAAAAAAGCATATTACACGCTGTTTATGGAAGATGACGAAAAATAAGTTTTTTCTTTTGTAAATAACTCAAATAGTATGTTGTTTGTTGTTGATTTGATATTGATAAGTTTATATTTTTGATCTCATTCTTTTTAAGTTTTCTTAGTGTTATAAATTTTTGATTTGTTTTAGCTTTTAATTCTATTTATAACATTGCTGTGCCCTTACAGGGTCTTGTTGGTACTAAAATAATTTTAAGATCTTTTAATATGTACACAAGAAGAGCAATAAAGATATTGAGTATTGAGTATAATACATACTTATATCAAGCTTATGTCCTTTGTGGAGTTGGCAGACCGTAAACGGCTGTAAAAAACGATCATTACACCACGTTCGACAAAAGTTTGTGAGTCACTTAGAAGACTATAGCGATTAGGGGTTTAAAACTTGTTATTTTTTAGCACATGAGAGGTTTTGTGCTCTTTATTTTACATCCCATTTAGCAAGTTATTCCTGTCCTATCAACTTTCTCGTATCTAGCTAGTCGTATACTTTTAGGGTAGCTATGTAGGTATGTACTTAGCAAAGGTAATAACTGCTTACCAATGATCTGAAAAACATGCAACTTGTAATTAAACGCGCAGAAATGATCCCGCAGGGCTGAACACGCATGATCTACCAGGCAAGCAGAAAAAAGTAATTAATTTCAACGTAAAAAGCTGCCGACGAGACGGCACCAAAATATTTACTGTTTCAGATCGTGCCATTCGTGCCCCGGTGAGCAAGCTTTATTTTGTAATTAATTTTCGATTTGGCGTGTACAGAACATGATAGATGATTCTTTCATTGTCTTTTTTTTTATACTGATGGCATAGGATTTATGAAATCCAGAGGCTTGTTTAGGTAGTTTTCTTAGTAGTCCTAGATTCAACTACAAAGTTTCATTCACCCATTTATTGATCGATTAGCGATCTGCCAGCACGTAAATGGTCTATTTAGAAACATTTACAAGATCCATCAACAAGGGTTTGGCAGCTCGCTTCCTCTTTGCGGCTCCCCAGACATACATCCATCAGCACAGTAGATGTAAGGAACAGCAGAAAAAGCCGTGGTTGGTGAACTTTTACACTTTAAGCCTCCACTTCACAACAATCCTCTGCTGGTCTACCTACCTCAGTTATTTGCCATGCCTAAAATTATTGTTCTTCAATTGCAGGAATTCCACATTAGGAATGTTGCTTTTTTACTCCTTCGTCGAATTTTTAATGCTGCAGCTTTCCTCCCGTTCCGGTAAGTTCTGCCCACATGAAGTGATAGGTGATGTTGTTTTAACATAAAATCGTGTAAAAAGCGAACGTAGGTGATAGTCACTAACGACATGGCTACAGATTTTAATGAAATTTTGACACTGTGGTAATAAATATAATACGTGAAAATAATTTACTACCTGCTGTTATCTTTACTTACTGTGATTTGATATCACCCAACTCAGTCCCGTGCCAATCAATGGTTTGTTTTATCCACCCCGGTCGACCGACGACATGAGACGTCCATTTGATAATGAACCCACTGAAATGTTCGCATTCGCAGCGTTTGTGTGCTGTACTAAAAAAGTTTAATTTGCAAAGTTATTCTTCAAAATGTTATCATTGTTACTTTTACTATCATTCCCACTTTTATTCTTGCTTTGCTTTTTACTATCTTTCCCACTTTTATTCATACTGTTATCTTTGCTTATTGTGTTTTGATATTACCCAACTCAGTCCCGTGCCAATCAATGGTTTGTTTTATCCCTCCCGGTCGACCGACGACATGAGACGTCCATTTGATAATGAATCCACTGTAATGTTCGTATTCGCAACGTCTGTGTGCTGTACTGAAAAAGTTTAATTTGCAAAGTTATTGTTCAAAATGTTATCATTCTCACTTTTACTATAATTTCCACTGGAGCTTTTATTCTTGCTTCATCATTTTATCACTCATCCTAAATCAGTTGGGGTCGGCGCTACATGTTTTGTAAGAACATTTTTATTATTGCTTGTGATAACAAAACCACTACTACGAATTTGCTTTAAAATGAGTCCAATTTCTATGTATAGATATGGTGCTAAAAGGCTACATATCCTAAGAAGGACATTGTGAAGTCTACTTACATTAAAGGCCAATGTTCTTTTCTGTAGTTTGGGCACGTTCGGGTCACTAAACCATATGTAGAATCTGTGCAAACAAGTGAGCAATACCTAGTAAGTTTTCCAGCCCAGCAAGTTAGCGAAGTAATGTAGGTAGGTATTTATTTGGAACAATTCAGTAAAAAAATATTTTAGTGACAAAGAATGAGCTTGTTTATTTAGCGCGAAAAGTCGGGCTCGCTTCGCTCGCGATACTAACGCTTTTCTGCCTAGTCACGGTTAGTGTTGAATTGAAACGCATCACTTGTTTGTTATGCGAAAAGTTGAACTCGTTTCGCTCGCTATTCATGTATTTTTTAGTCTGTCACAGTTTTTCACTAGCAGCCAGTGTTTAAGCTTCCACGCTCGTTTGTAACGTAAAAAGTCGAGCTCGTTTCGCTCATGATATCACAGAACAAATAGGTAATAATGCTAGCAGCAATACGCCCGGGTACTTACGCCTTATTTTTACCTGAAAATTTCTATCCTAATTGAATATATCCTGAACATGCGCACAACGTTAAAGTTTTTCTGAATCCGCCACCTATTCTATTACTAATTTTGTCTTTCTATGATGATGGGATCTAAAAGGGGGGGGGTCGCCAGTTAATTTTGACCTTAAAAGGAGTCGAAAAGATTGAAAGACACTGATTTAGAAAATATCCAAGCAAGAAATGTTAATTTTGTTTTTTATTAAGTGTCAGGATTGTGATTTATAAGCCTGTTTATGCTGTCAGACTCAGTGTGAATCGGCTTTTTGCTTTAATTTTGCGTTTCCGTTCATACCTACTTATAGGTTTTTTTGATAGCTATCGCTGTAGCTACCCTATCATAATTGCTAGTATATTGGAGATCAGAATTAGCAAAGCCGGTACTAAGTTGTAACGAATGTTAATAGCGTCAAGTCAAATTGATAAACTTTACAAAATCGTTTAAGAAACAGAAGTTCTTACGATCCAATTAGTAGTAACAGTATCGGGAAAGTATCGAGTTGAGTCCATTTATATTCAAGAGAAAGTTGAGTCATGAATTTTATGGGTTCAGAGCTCGAACGGGCACAGAAACTGCAAAGGCTTTCACTACTCTGGATTCCTAATTTAAAAAAGCAATAGTTATCACCAAAGAAAAAACTAAAGAGCAACCCCGCTAAAAGTGCACGCACAAAGTCAAATGACAAGAATTTCCTGCAAACCGTGATAAATATTTAACATCTAAAGCGCACCCCTAGGGCCAGGTCGATTATCATCTTTTTCCATCTTTTTTTGAATGAACGAAATGTAAAGAAGTACTTAACTACAAAAAAATTACGAACTCCGCTCCAGTACTTGACATACTTTTTGACAATAGAAAAGCTTATTCAAGAGTTCCTTTGTACTTATGCCATATTTATTTGTTTTCAGCCTATTGTGTATTGAGTTTTCAATATTCTTAAAGTTGTTTCTGCCAGAAAACAGAATTTTAATAAAACACTTTAAAACGGATATAAGTTTTATATTGCGATTTTATTTAACCGACGTTTTGGACACAAAATTTTGTTGATATCTGGTATGGTAGATAGAGTCTTCGTATACCTACTGGTGCATTCAGACCATAACAACTTTTTTCACTAAGTACCTAAATGCAGTCAGCTAATCGTATTTATTTGGGAGGTAATTCTTTTTTTCCCTTTTCTGACTGGTATGTTTTTAGGGGAAAATTGTTCAGTTTCATGGTCTCCCCCATCAGTATTCGAAGAGCTGTCCCTTAGACCACGCAATTTTTCGCATTTGGTTGTACGGTACCGTGTGCAAACTAAGAAAAATGCATTTGGTTACCTATTTCTACAACCTTCTCTAATTCAGACTAGAAACACTCAAAACAAACAAACTCAGAACATCTGAAAATGATGCAGTAAAACTAAACTCATCATAACAAAGTTTAAGGTGGGCCGTTTCCCATACAAAAGTTAAATAAACTTACGTCTGTAAATGTGACCAAACGTCTGATTACAGAACTCGATGGGAGGTCCCGTGTTCGTTTTCGTGAAATAATGAAAATATCTTTTTGAACTTTAGATTTTCTTGTAAAGTCACTATACGGAAGTAGATGGAGCTAGCTACTGCTGCAATAAATACCTACGTTTGATTTTATTGTGGAGGAAATACCTACTCATTAACTTTTAGGTAACTATAAGTAGTTTTGCAACAAAACGTGTGCCTTCATCGTTTCATATTTGTATTTAAATTGGTAATTTTTTATTGGTATTTGGTTTTTTTAAATACTTGACCCTATACTTTTGACCCCGGGGCCACTAAAGCTACACCTGTGGCTACACCTATTTGGTGGGGAGCGGTTTCTCACCCGGAATTGGTCAGCAGCTTATGTTTAAGTCGATTAAATTTCAGATTTTCGTCTGTATGACGTGGCGTTTCACCTTGACGTAAGTAATTTATGCAAGTTGATCGTAATTTACAGCTTTCCATTTTCTAAATAGCTAATCTACAACCACTTTTGTACCTATCTAGCGAATAAATAGGTATCTATTAAGCATAGAGTTAGTGTAATAGGATTTTTGTATTAAGTAGGTACCTATGGTGCTTCGGGTGTCTAGCTAGTTATATACTACCGTTTTTCAATTATATTAATTTGTGTATCTTTGTTTTGTATTTTTGTACTATGTATTAAGTACCTAGGTAACTATATTTGGCGAGGAACCCTGCCTGCATCATTAGTTGGAGGTACTGTCGAGTTCTTAATAGCATATCTACCTATGACGGTGAGTCTTTAAGACGGTAAAAAAATGAATTGCTTACTCAGCTGTAATCATGATTGACTGATTACTATAACATAACATCGGATTTTACCAGGTAGTTGAGGTAGTAAGTCGTTAGAAAAAATGAATAACGTGCCGAAGATAAGGAATGTCCAAAATCACTGACGCAGGAAAAATGGCCTACGGATGCTAAGTGTTAAGGCGTCTAGGGATTTTGCTGGTTAGTATTGGAGGCAGCCGAAAAGGCTTCATTACGTTCATGAGCTTGCAGGACCGCAAAATAAAAAGAGTAATATCGCACCGGACAAAAGACGCCGGTGAATAACTGACTCTGAATTACGTTTGCTTAGTGAGCAAGGGTTTCTTTTAGGTTAATGATATTTCTCTCGAATTTTGCACAGAGAGGAAAAATTCGAAGGGATTTTATGTAAGCACTCCCTTAACATGTTGTTTAAAGAATATGTCCTGTCCTGTAGGTAAGTACATAATTCGTTGGTAAGTACACACAGGTTAGGTTAGATGCCTAAAACTTACGGACAACTCATTCTAAACATGCGGACGTTTACCTCTTTTCCCATAGACAAATGAAACCTTTTTCGCGCAGCGCTACTAGACACGCCTTTTGTCAAAATTTCATACAAGACAAGCCTGTCATTTTTGAATGTTTTTGAACGAGTTTGTCATTTGAGGCAAATTTGAGGTGATAGCTCATTTAACCGTTCCGTACGCGTGCGTACGGTTCGGAACAGAGTGCGTTCACTCACCCTAAAGTGTTGCCACAACCGTCTTTTCAAAATACACATATCCGTCGCCAAAACCTAAATTTGGAGTGTATGAGATTGAATAAAAAAAAGAGACTGAAAATGGCCCCTTTATCCCCTTGGTCCACCTCCTGGTCCACCTGGTGGACCACGGGTACGTTATTTTTTCCCTGTGGTCCAGGACAGGTGTCAGCTGTCACACAAAAAAGTGGTTTATATCGGAAACTATGCATGCTAGACTATTAGTTTCTTTGGAAAATTTGTAGGCCTTAACAAGATCTACATGACAGGTGTCAGCTGTCCTACTAAAAAGGCGTTTAAATCAGAAACTATGCGTGCTAGACTATTAGTTTCTTTGGGAAAGTTGTATGCCTTAACGAGATCTACATGACAGGTGTCAGCTGTCAAACTAAAAAGTCGTTTATATCGGAAACTATGCGTGCTAGACTATTCGTTTCTTTGGGAAAGTTGTAGGCTTTAACAAGATCTACATGACAAGTGTCAGCTGTCAAACTAAAAAGTCGTTTATATCGGAAACTATGCGTGCTAGACTATTAGTTTCTTCGGAAAAGTTTTAGGCTATAACAAGATCTACATGACAGGTGTCAGCTGTCATACTAAAAAGTCGTTTAAATCAGAAACTCTGCGTGCTAGACTAATAGTTTCTTTGGGAAAGTTGTAGGCCTTAACGAGATCTACATGACAGGTGTCAGCTGTCAAACTAAAAAGTGGTTTAAATCAAAAACTATGCGTGCTAAACTATTAGTTTCTTTGGGAAAGTTGTAGGCCTTAACGAGATCTACATGACAGGTGTCAGCTGTCACACTAAAAAGTCGTTCCAGAGAATGGGCAGCAAAATTTTCTGTGAATACATCACCTTGAACTGCGCTTGCCAATCCGCCTGCCAAGCGTAGTGAGTATGGCAAATACCCCCCTAATAAGGGAATGTCTAGCAGTGGACTGTTGCGGTTGTTATATTTATTGTATCATAAGTATTAGAGTAAGGGTGATTTACAAACAAAATGGTAAAATTACAAATAACACGTGGGAGTCAAAAAAGGACGTCAAGTTCGAGAAATATAAGCTGGTGGCAACACTGGGAATGGCAATTCGGTAAACCAAATTGGCAGGCTATATTGCTCAAAGGGCGTCTCTATCGGGGACCGCGAATGACGTTTTGGTTCTCTGTGTCTTTTCCCAACGTTAACGGGCCAGTATTTCATGTATGTAGTATAAAACCTTATTGTTAAACCGTCATTTTATTTAAAATTCAGTAAAAGAAAATGCTCTCGCCTCGCAGTTTATTGAAAGTGTGAGTCGTGGATGTTAACGGCATTTTCTGTAGAGGTGTGTAACAAGATTAATGGACAAATGCAATTTCTATATAGGGCTGCGTTTGTACAGTTTCTGACGGAAAATATTATTTTGGAGGTGAAATAAAAATACAGTTTTCGAAACTCTTTGCGAAGGACATTCGAACAAACTTTCAAGCCTATTATTATTAAAAATCTGTTTTGTGCAATCTTAAACAAAGAAATGCTTAAAAAACATAATTACATTTGTGAATCCGTATTCAAAATAACCGCCCCTTATTACACAAAAGAGCACGAAAGTGTAAATTCAAATAGGTATTTATAGGTACTCAAAACTACATCTAATTAAAAATCTTATTGTGATTATTTCGGCGTTAACAATCTGCTTCAGCCTTTTTTAGAAAATAGGTATCAAGTTGGATTAAAATAATTAGTTTTGACAGCCCTGAACGAGCATTGATGCACGGTGCTCGTGTGCATAGCTTGTCTGCTAAAATAAAGTTTTTCAAAGGCTTTTTATTTACTTTATTAATCGCCGTTTTTAAAATCTTTTGTTACTTTACTGGCAATTACCTGACTAGCAAATACATAACTATTAGTAAGTTGTGTTGTTGATAGAATGTATAGAGCCAAGGTATAGAGTAATGTAAGTTCAACTCACTTTTGCATACTCGAAAGTTCATGGATCTTTTACATGCAAATACCTACATACCTGCTGATTTGTGCTAACCTATGTAAATATTTAGTTATCGCGTGTAGGCAATTCTGCAATTTCTCCCTTGCACGTGATTTCACCCAATTTTGGATAGATCAACCAGGTGTATTTACCTGTTCGGAAATAGGATACAATGCCTGTTTGATGTGCCCATATAATCAGAATGCAGAATCACAATATGTGCACAAAATTGAGAGTTTACAGAAGGTTTACTCGCCCCAATTTAGGATATTCGCGAATGTTCATTGTTACATAGCCAGGGTTGCTACTGTAGTAGAAAGAATGTATAAAAATGAAAGTAGAAGAATATCACAATAAAACCCATAGACATAGAAACGATAGACGAACATAGTGTGCAAAAGAGAAGAAAATGATTTATGGAAACTCAGTAAGATAGAAAAGAACCTTAACCGAACCTTATGTCACTGTAACCTGTTTTGTATGACAGATCGTCCCAATTCAACCCGCTGGTTTTTACTTGTACATTATTTTGGTGTTTTTTTTCAGAAATCCTGATTTATTTTTATAATTTGATTAGTGTGCCACGATGGTTATATATTCAGGATGCGA
Organism: Phthorimaea operculella; assembly: GCA_024500475.1. Classification (NCBI taxonomy): domain Eukaryota; kingdom Metazoa; phylum Arthropoda; class Insecta; order Lepidoptera; family Gelechiidae; genus Phthorimaea; species Phthorimaea operculella. Next base: position 2,993,942 of record JANFCV010000035.1, on the reverse strand, counting down.
ATTTGATGCGAATCTTCACATTTACCCGGAAAACTGCACATTTTACAGGTAAATTCTCAGAAAGTCGTCACTGGGATTACACGTGAATTTTTTGTTTAAATGTGCCTTTTTTTGTAAGTAAAATAATAAAATACGCAAATCCTTATATTTCCTTTCGTATTTTCGATATGTAAAATTGTATTAGTTAGTAATTTTCATAATATTTGGGGATAAAATAATTTCGCAATTAGGCCAGGGATTAACTGCAATTTATCGACAAAGTTATCGATAGTTACCTAGAGGTACCTTACATACTTTGAATAGTATGACAACAAAAAATATGCAAATTTTAAAGATTCGCTAAATAGTTACTTGAACAATTCAGACATAGTTTTTTACAAATACATATAACATTATTTTCAACTACATCCAACAGATACACTTTAGATCCAGTTATTAGAGATCGACTCGGTGACTCATGCGAAATACTTATTAATACCTATTATTTTCAGGGTCGTATTAACGAGAGATTCGCATCATCGTACGTAAACCGTGACATAGGCCCATCTACGTCTCAACATTGAAGGATGAAGAAAGATGTGTTTGACCACAAGCTTTTATATCGTATAAATTATAAAGACGTAGATTTAATGCCATTATAAGTAACAAGTTAAAGTTTTAGTAAATAGATTATTTTATGCTTTTTAGCGCATCCAAATAAAAGCTTGTTTTAAAAATGTTTTTTACTTATAATTTATTTTTTACTTTTTAGCAATCTCTGGAAAACAAATATTTTATGCCATAGTTGATTATGTACGTTGTGCGATAGAACCTACCTACTTATTGCATTCATGAACATAATAGGTATAAATTGACAACATTCTTCATTGACAGTGCCATGAACAGAAGACTAAAAACCCCAACACAATATAACCACTCAAATCTAAAAATCTTGCGAAGCGACGTCATTTAGCTCACACTAGTATGTATTTCCCACTTAGTAAAAAAACAATAAACTTATACGCCATCTTACTTTAAGTCCGCCATATCAGGTTTTGTTATGATTATGAGTGACGTAAACGTCACTTTATTTTTCGAGTTATTCTGAAAAATTTCTTTCATTTGACATCCATATTGTAAAAAAGCATAAAAATGATATTCTGCCATCTTAAGAAGTCCACCATAGTTAATTTAGAGTGACGTCAACTTATAATTCGAATAGGTAATTCTCAGCAATACCTTTCATCTGACACTCATATTGTAAATTTTCTTAAAAGGCCATCTTTAGATGTCCGCCATATTATTTTCTGAATTGTACTCAGCAAGACCTTTCATTTGACACCCATATTGTAGGAGTGCGTCAAAAATTACTTGTCGGCCATCTTGGATATTCCGCCATGATAGATTTAGAATGACGTCATATGACTAATCATGCATTGTCATCCGAACTAAACGTGTATACAAAATATATCTGCTTCTAAATTGAGTTGCAAGATTTGCCCCGAACAAACATATTTACTTACTTACATACACTGCAAGTTAAATAAAAGCTTTTAAAAAGGAAATGACCCGCCGCAGCAAAGAAAGCATTATGTCAACATTTCAATTGAACAAATAAATAAAGTTGAAATCTTCATACCATTTTTTATTTGAAATTATCGATAACCCTCCAAATTGAATAATGTACATCACTAGCTGAGGTAAGCGCGCCAAAACCAAAATTGGTCACGCGAGATCGAGCAGCTGTCAGTTGGTCTAAACGCTAGTTTATTTATATAAGTCTATGATAAAACCTGATACAAGAAAGTCATATGATTCTGAGCCATTTTTTATCCAAGAAATATGACGTTCGTGACAACCATCTTCTTGGTTACTTTGAGATCCCCTGATATTCTAGTTAGAGCCAGTAGATAAGCGTCAAAATCGTCGCTAGTACCTACTGAGTGATCCATCTGAAAGGCGCCCTGCGCGTCGTTTCCTTAATTTGTGATATTTGTTTCTCAAAATATATATCGAGGACAGTTTATCTGAGGTTAGTGATCGGAATAACAACTTTTCTATACCTATGATATTTCCGTGTCAAGTCTACCTACCGAGGTACCTACTCGTCATTATAGCTAAGTAGACAGTTAAAAGTACGTTCTTTTTGGCATATTTTTATGTGTATTTATTAACAGGTATACCAGATTCCTTATGCAAATATTCTTTTTTTTATAAATTATTTATTTTTAGATGGAATATTATTTTGAACAACACCTTTTTCATCTTCTTCATCCGCGAGCAAAATGAATGAGCACAAAAAATATCTACCGCGGTATTATCGCAGGTAAAATCCTCTCTGAGCCACGTATGTAGACAGGAGGAAAAAATATGAAAAATCTACAAATAAAAAAAAATCCTGTCTCATTTCACCGCGTTATAATAACGCTGAATCGGCAGCTGCGGTAAGAATTTACAGAAAGCATAATCTCGGGTAGATATGAAAGTGGTCTCTCTCCATGTTTCTTCGTGTGTAACACATAGTCGTCCAACAACCCGATAAACACCGGTGTCAGAGTTTATCAGCCACCTAGTGAAAGTTGAGTGTCTTTAGAGTTGGTAGTTATTGCAGAAACTTAATACGAGAAAGACACAGTTTACTAACAACATATTCGTTGATTTTTTGCGTGGTACAGCGAGTTGTCCAACGATCCGATGAATCCTGGTGTCAGAGATTAAAGAATATCAGCATAAAAACCTGCTCTATACCCTGTCCGCTGCAGCTGCTAGATCTATCGCACCCAGCTAGCATTGTGTAGGTAATCACTCTACTGTTACGTGTTTCTACACAGACGCAAATACAAGCAGAAAATATGACACTAAACACAAAGGCAGCCTATGTCTTAGGCCCTATGCATTGCAAACCGCCGCGGAACACAATCGCTTGATAATTAATGATTGTACCAATTAGTACACCACGTATCCACGTACCGCGAGGGTTCCGCTCAGGTTTGAATAAGGCTTTAGCTGCATAATAAAAATGTAGGTACACGTACTATCGCCTGCACATCCTACCTATTTACAAATAAGTACTAAGAATTACCAGTATAAGTCTATCCCTTGTATCATGGTGATAGTATCAGGTAAAGGCACCCGTGCGCTGTTTTTCTAATTTGTGGTATCAGCATCTGAATGCAGACCAGGCAACATGAGTAGATAATCTTAATACCTTAGTTAGAGTATACAGGGAGTTATAGAGTGCGCGTTTCGCTCCGCGCGGTATTGCAAAGTCGGAGATACCCTCCTGAAATATAGGAGAAATATAGATGTACAATAGTTCCTATGTACAATACTGCCGTTTTGCTACCGATGGACAGGGTGGTTGTGTCACACTTTCGTTCCTGGTTAGGCGCACCCTATAGCTTGCTTATATACTCTAAGCTTTGTACACAATATGCAGCAGTGTACCGTCAGCACAAAGCCCCTCACACCTGCCTGCTGGAGCTGCCACAGATTACTCGCACTGAATCAGACAAGGCTTACATTGTGTAGGTAATCTGTCAGTGTTTCCACATGAAGCGAATAGGCGAGGCTGTTACTTACCAAGATAGACTGTTTGTAGAACAAAAAGGAAAGTATCTGCTTATTTTTCTTACAAACATGCGTATTTATTTTAGACATGAAGTGTATAGTGTGGTGAAGGCTTAGAATAGCATCACCCTATATCTTTCTCGTATATGTTGTAAAAAGCGACTAAGGGATTTGAGATTTAATGTGCACTTATTAGAAATTTTAGGTGACAGGCTCACAACCAGTCACTATAGTGATACACAGTGAGTCACCTGTAGGACTCTCAAAATTTGTCAGATGTGGTGTAAGTGACCGTTTTTGTACAGCCGTTTACGCTCAGTCTATCCCGCAAGGGATAAAGTCGTGATTTATGTTAATAAAGTCACGCTGTAAACTTATTGTACGGCATTGTAATATTTCCACATGAAGTGTAGCTTGTACGGACTACCAGTACTTGGGGTACAGCTGACGACAGTAATAGTTAGGTATTCTTTGGATTCTTTGCAGTGAAAGGTGCTTACGAGTATTGCATAACATGGCACAACTACTGGACAGTATTGCGATTCGTGACATCCGCCCACCAGCTGCTAAACCCTATACAAATGACAACCCGTGATATTCGATGCGGCAGCGTGCGTCATATTCATTGCATCCATTTTGTGTTCTTTGTATGGAACTTTGTAATGTCTTCCTTTGTTTTTACGTCAGACAATAGTTGAAGAGCCCAGCTGGGCTAAGATTGTCTTGCGAGTCTTCAAAAGTTCTATACGATTTGACATTTCAGCGCGCTTCTGAGGCGCGCGACGAGGCGCGCGTATCAAACAGGACAGACTTCCATAGACGATCGTTACAAGATTATCAGAATCTAGATTATGGAGTTTTACGTCTGAGGTTATTACCCGCTCAAAACATACTTGCATTTCTTGAATTTGCTTATTGTGCAATGAGTTTGAAGAAATCACTACAATGAAAAAGCTTTATGCCGTGACTTTTTATTGTTCATTTCTTTTATGTGTTATTTTATTGTTAAAGTTATCACCGTCTAAAAAAATTTATAATTTTGGTATCACATTATTTTTACCGATCTATTTCGCCCTCATTGGTTCTAATCCTACAAGCCATATAATCAATTAAAAAAATACTATTTGACATTTGCCAAGATAGTGATGCCTAGCCGCACAATATTTTGCTATCGATTAATGAGTTGGAAAATTATCATCAAAATATTGCTATGGTCAAAAACGATACTTTGGCATGCTTATTATTATTATTTTTTGTTGATTGAAACTTAAGACAACACCAATTTCTAGTTTATATACTTAATCATTTATTTTATTTTGTAAGTACCTACATTTGCCGTGTGATGCCGGCTTAGAATAACATCACTCCATATCTTTCCCATGGGTGTCGTAAGAAGCGATTAAGGGATTATTGGTGTGTATTGCGATTTTCGGTGACAGGCTGACAATCTGTCACTATGGTGATACACAGTCTTCTGAATGATTCTCCAACTTTTGCCAGACGTGGTGTATTTGTCGTTTTTTACAGCCGTATACGCTATGCCTTCCCCGCAACGGATGTAGGCGTGATATACGTGTGTATGTACGTATGTATCTACATTTCTTTTTATGCGGGCACCTGCCGCACGATCCAATGGAGGCCTTAAAGTGCCTTTTAAAATTCACGCTACAACAAGACGCTAGCGAAAAAGGACTAAAAAGTACGGTTTCTAATACCAATTGCACTGAAATATTAAATATTGTTATTTTGATTTTGATAATGACTCATTAAATAATAGAGCTTTATCTGAGAGATTTATTTCATGGCGCGACCTAGGTACTTCTAGGAAAAGTAGCTAGGCAGTGGAAACAAGCATTATTTTTTTCATCTACATCAATAGCCACAATAGTCTACTGCTGCTAGACATTGGCCTCTCTTATCTGAGGAATACCATATTTACCATGCTTATTACCATTTTACCATACCAAGTGTAAGGTGAAAATATTCACTAGAAACTCTACTGTTTATTTCTGCTGGTGTTTCTTGTCCGAGTTGCTTTTTATGACACCTACGGTTAGCAAGTAAACGTGTAAATTCTAAGCCAACCGGCGCTAGATATACATGTAGGTAGTTTTCAATAGCATTTAAATTCACAGCTAATTCATCTATATTTTCATCATGTTTGCTACAATTTCGGAATACCGGTAATCGATATCGATAGTGTCCCGAATGTTTTCTTTAGTCGGCAGCACTACTATAATTGACATTAATTACATTGTCATCTTTGGATTGATTGAAATATTTGAAATAGTTACGAAATGGACAATTGTTTACATTGTAAAAATATATAAATTTTATGCTGTATTTTATTATACAATATCGTAAATAAAGTTATTTCTTTTACAAAATAATATAGATATCTTTCTGCCTATAAAAGTGGCCTTAAAGTGAGTTGATGACTAATATGTTAGCGCTATTAGGTACTTAGAACTTTTATCATGTATGGAATTTTATTGTGTGTGTTTTCCTCATCTCTCAAATTATACCAATAGCCAGTAACTAGCTGTATTTACCCTTAGATTAGAAAATTCATTCACGAGTCGTCAATTTTGCAACATTTACAGAGCAAGAAGCATTACATCACATGGAAAACTTACTGCTTATTGAATGGATGAACTTATCATAATTCAAAACTATTATGCTCAGCGTTCATTGCTGGTTCAGATATATACTCATTGGATGCCTCTTAGAGTATGACCGGTGGTTAGACTTTGCAGCCAGCCCGGATTACTAAGGTGAGGACTGCTTAAATGTAATAAAAAGGTTTTGTACTTATTATAGTTAGTGTGCAAAGATGCAATGCTATCGAATTATTAAATATCTTACCATGATTAAATCTACCATGGTTCTATGTTCTGTTAGAGAGTCATCATACCAATATTAATACAAATTTGAATACATACCTACAAAGTATAAAATGAAGTCGCTTTTTGCCTTTCTCTGTCTTGTCTGTCGTGGAATTCACTACCTTTCCAAAACAACGCAACCGTCTTTAATGCGGTTTTTGTAATAGATTTGGTGATTCAAGAGGGAGGTTTATATGTATAATACAATGCTAGGAAAATATCTTACAAAATTAGTTGCAAAGGGCCGCTAGTGAACATATAAAGAGATACAGTGTCAGTCATAAGTAGTTGGTATAATAAATAACATTCTTTTTGTCGTTTCAGTGTACGCTGCCACTATTGCGTTTTAATTAAAGAAGCTAGCTTCTTCTATTTGTGTGGAGTGAGCTGTTCAACGACCGAACGAAAATAATTTGATAATCACAGGAGGATAAGAACAATAACAGATTCATGAGCTTTCGCAAGTCACAGAAGAGTCTATAATGCCTATAAATTTATAAATAACGATAATGAAGCATCAAGCGACTGGTGTCTAAGATAAGATTTTGACGATTTTCGAATGGATTGCGTCCTAGACGTTATGCATTTTCTGAAACTGCAACTGGAACATCTGCGCATAGCTGTTGTATGTTATTCTCAAATTAAAACTTTAACTAACTGCATGCGGTATTTTCTTTAAATCTTATCAATAACCCGAGACTAAAGTCAACTTCGTGTGTTTAGAAAATAACGTTCATCTGTAATAAAATAGTACTTTAAAACCATTTAAGTATAACGATGATAACTTCCCGTCGCATAATAATCTTAACCTAAAAATATTCTAAAAGCACAATGATCTAAACTCAAAATGACGTAAACACTTAATGAATTAAATGCTGAATGTCCTACACGCATAATGTCCAAAGCGCACAATGACCAAACACAATGTACCAAACATTTAATGTCCTGTGGTTCCTTTGCTAAGCCCCCTTAAGATGAAGCGTGATTTTTAAATAGCCTGTAGGCAACATTAAGTTATTGCAGTTATTTCCGAACCTCTTATTCAGGCTTATTTTTTACTCAGGCAGCAAACATTGCATCGATTATTTACTATGGGGCCACCTGCGAAATGGCAAAAAACCGGCCAAGAGCGTGTCAGATACGCCCACAAATAGGGTTTCGTAGTCAACGTTTAAATATCAGGTTATCAGCGTTACAAAGTTAATTTTGTTGCTGGTTTGTTTGCAGCTGTATGATTACCAACCGCAAATAGAAAAACTTCTTTTATTTTGAAGTCTTTAGTGGTACAGTATCCGTTATAGTTTTCATGGTAATTTCAGATTGAGAAGTATATTCCATAATATTATTTTCAAATTTTTAGCGTTTATACTGTAGGAGTTACAGCTGGAACAAATTATGGCTCAAAAACGCCCTTTTTAAAAGCAAATATCTCGAGACAGAAACATTTTAGTGACTTTATTTCAAAGAAACCTCCCCTTAGTTTTAAAATACCTATTAAACGATACCCTACTCAATATAACAGAAGAAAAAAAAATTTTTTGCCTCCCTTTTACTTGTATGGGAGGGGGTCCAAAAAATAATTAAAATAATTTTTTCTCTACATTTCTAAATTTAAATCAAGACGATCTATCTTCACACCAAATTTGATGTCGATAGCTCTAACACTGACGGAGTTATAAGGGCGCGGCATACAGACAGACAGACAGACAGACTTGACGAAACTATAAGGGTTTCTAGTAGACTACGAAACCCTAAAAAATGGATGCTTCATGATATAGGTACATTCGTTCCGAGTTGGCAGGATTTTTTCTATGGAACATCTCAAATTAAAAAAATCACGCTTCAACAGCGTTTAGGAATTAGATCATTTTGCGACTAGACTAATGTTTTAATTATCGTTATAAAAGATTAACATTATTGATCGGTTATACAGGGGATAGGTAAACGGGGACAGGAGAAAAGTAAAGTAAAAGAATACTACTTAGTAGATATCTACTGATTACCACTGAAAAATGTGTCATTCCCACGAGAATACGCTTTTTTTTATTTGGCGTGTATTAGGAAAACTAGTAGCAACGTCTTTTATTGCACTACTAAACCAAGATTTATAAGAAGGCTGCTTAAAACCGGACATTCGTAAAAAGATCGAATAGTATCTAAAATAACATGAATGCTACTTACATAAAAATGTCTTATACCCACGGCAAAACGCATTTATCAATATTTTTAAAAGAAGTTGCGCTACTGAGCCTATTAGAATATTAACAGCGACATCATGTATCCAGTAGCTGAACAAAGGTTAACGTATAATTAATACATACTTCTTACAAAACTTACACGGAAGTCAGTAATGTTTTACCAAGAGCGATATCCTCTATCATCTAGTAGCTGAAGAAAACATTGTTGTAAAAGTGGGAAAATATCTACATAATATAAGGTTACATTTAGGATAAGTACAAATCTCTTAAGGGTGTGTTCTACTCACCAAAATTGATCAACTTTTGTTACAAACTTTTCTTCGAAATAAGAAAAAAGAATTGGACTTCCCATACAAAAATGTTGAAAACGTGTTTCACTTAGTATGGGAGGTACAATTTTTTTCACATTTTTAAAGTAAAGTTCTTTAACATTTTAATAGTTTGCACTTTTATCAAATTGAAATGCACTGAATACTTTGACTATTAGCGAGTCTCATGTGATTAAAAGTTTATACCTACTACGTTCATTGCACAATGAACAAAAGTCTACGAAGGCATGTCATCATAAACCAGCAGCCAGCTTCAACACCGGCATACATACCTAATTCATACAATTCCAACGTTAAGTATGTGTTCCGAATCACCAACGTAAAATCTGTTAAGTGACAGTTACGATGAATGCATGTGCATGAATATCAGAAGCGTTCTTATTAGGAAAATACTACAATCTTGACGAACCGGGAGTAGGTAGGTACTTTATGTTCTCGCAGCTATTTATACCTATGTTCCATGATGATATGACTTTATTAGGAAGAAGCAAGCAAGAAGTGTTTAATTTAATTAAGGAATTACTAAGTAGATTAAAAACAAATCTCTATCTTTGTGTAGGACACCGAGACGTCCAATGACCCGATCAACTTAAAGCACGTATTGCTTTGGTTGACCATGTAAACCAAGGTCAGTAAAAAATTTCACAGCCACTGTAGTTAGATATTTTAATATGACTTCAGCAAAGTTCTTGGATGTGCTTTACTTGTAGAAACTATGAAGCAAAGGCAGCTATCTATATCCTATATGTCAACATCCAAAATGTTTTATAATATCTTTTATCTTTGAATCAAACATCTTTTTACTACTTGTCATATTACTATATACCTACACCAAAGGATACACGATTATGTTTTGTATAGGTACTTATTTGACAACCTGCCTACAGCTTTGTATCAAGAATAGTGTCAAGAGCATACAAAATAAAGTTTTCTGTATTCAACTTATATTCAAAGCTAATTTAACTGATATATTAATAAATAAATGAATATATTTTATAGGAGCAAATAGGTAACACATATTGTCCAAATAATAAATTCATACACGTATAATCATTAATTATGTCAAATAATACAATACTCATACTCATATCACATCAATATCAAACAGAAATTGTTACCTACCTATATTGGTTGTTTTTTATTATTTTTATACCTACAGGGTGTACCAAAAAGGGTAGGTAATACAAGCCGAAAGGAGGTGAAGGTACTCATGAAACAACCTGTCCACATGGAATATGGGTCGAAATATGAAAAAAAATGGACCTCCCGTATAAAATTGACGATCAGCTGATTGATTTACTATGGTAGGTCAATTTTTTTTCATATTTCGACCCATATTTCATGGGGAAAATTGTTTAGTTTCGTGGGTACCTTCACATCCTTTCGGCTTGTAATACCCTTTTTGGTACTCCCGGTTATCCTAAATGCGATTCTTTTACTTGTAATAAAATAATCATTTTTAGTCGACTAGCATCCCGTTAGCGGTTTAACCCGCTGCAACTCATTTTCCCACAGGAATAAGCCATTTTCTTGACATATCTACCTAAACTTTTTGATCAATCTGTCTATTACAAAAAACCGCATCAAAATCTATAGCGTAGGTAAGGAGGAGTTAGCGAATTCCACGACAGACAGCCAGACAAAAAGACAGAAAAAGGCAAAAAAGCGACTTAATTTTATACTTAGTATTGAAGACCACTCGCTGCATTCGCGGCCGTATGGCGCTCTTTTAGTCACGGGAGTTTAAGACTCATATGAGAAAGTCTCTCTCTGTTCGTGTGACACACCGAGTCGTTCAACGACCCGATGAGCGCTAATACGACCGCCATACGGCCGCGAATGTAGCGAGTGATTTTCCCAACTAAAGATACTTACCTATTTTGTTTTTGGGAAACTAAGTACAGTTTCATGCAGAAAGAAAAAAAAAACAAGGAGAAAGAAAGACGAGAGTGCTTATAAACCCAGCGTTAGTTTGTTAGGAATGTATTTTTCAAAGGTATCTAAAGTAAAATAAAATACCATCACCATTGTGCGGTTTAAGATTAACACGTACGGGTCTACGAGATAGCAATTCATATGCTTATTGATACAAAAGATAAATTTAAATCGTTTATCCGGGATAGGAAATGGATCGCATACCTATCTAACTACGTCTCTTATCCACCTTGTACCTTATTTGTACCTTACGCACTTTCCTCTCTTCATACATGGGGGGTAAATAAATTAAAGTAAGGTACAGCCATTACCTCCTAAAATAGTAAAAATGACTAATAAGTGGTGTAATTTTATAAGACATAATGCAATAACTTCATTTAATTTAAATTACAAAAGTACCTACTTAAAATCATGAATACCTACCACTACATTTATCGAATTATTCTTGTGATAGCTCGAAGACTCTCTCTGCTCTTCCGAGTCACCTCCGAGTTGGAGGAGACCCAAAATGACAGATTCATGCGCGCCGAAACTTCAGTTGCAAGTCACTTGTTTATATTCTTTATGGTTTGTATGGAAATTTGGTCAGGTTTGTGACATTTTGACAGCTCGGCGCGACTCGAGGGCTTTTTTGTCATCTTGGGGCTGGGGGTAAGTGGCTTAAGTGGCTATCTCATAAGGTACCACGATAGGCTAGGTTTGGATCGTTAACCGAGACTTAAACAAGTCGTAAGACCCAGGTCTGCCAGAGCAAACCCTGCCGCAACATAAAAATACTCGATATTTTTTGAAGAAAATTTTTCGTAAAAATTATGTCATAAGGTACCACAATGAAAGTGCTGGCATCAGTTAACCATTGAAAAATTATGTAAAAAAAGCTTGGTCTGCCACTGCGCACCAAATATTCGGTGAAGTACACCGAACATTCGGCCGAAACCGAATATTCATTAAAAGTGGCGAACATGCCGAATACCGAACATAAACTGAATATTCGGCCCATCTCTAAAATCAAACCCGGGGGGGGAAAGATATAGGCCAGTTTTTATACACCAAACCTGCATTTCAAACTTTTTGACAGGATTGCGTACAATACTGAGACCTTCCACCCAACTGTCCTATATGTAGATATCGAAGCTCCTCATTAGGTATGGAGAGCATTTCGTATAAGGCTCCATCAAAATCAAACACGGGGGAAAAAAGATATAGGTCAGTTTTCATACACTGTACCTACAACTTCAAAATGTCTGAAGAACTAGGATGCGGCAAGTTTAGGCCTGGCAGGCCTTGTGATCTATTGTCAGAGTGATCTTGGCTATTATGTTGTGGTGGTCGCGTCGTGGTACCCGATGAGATAGTTTAGCGGTGTCGGAAGGGCATCTTTGGAGAGGTCTGCCAAGCACTTCCGGCTTTTTTTACATAATTTTTCAATGTTTAACTGATGCCAGCACTTTCATTGTGGTACCGTATGATATAATTTTTACGAAACATTTTCTTCAAAAAGTATCGATTATTTTTATTTTTCGGCAGGATTTGCTCTGGCAGACCTGGGTCTTACGACTTGTTTAAGTCTCGGTTAACGATACAAACCTTGCCTATCGTGGTACCTTATGAGATAGCCACTTACCCCCTGGGCTCTTCAACTACAACCGGATCCGGCTAAATCGTCACGTTGTCATTAAAATGCACCTGAAGCAAGCGCCGTGTGTTCCCTGCCTATAGTTGCACCGCGTTTTCAGTAAAATGCACCAGCTCCGTGGTAAAATGAGTAAAATATTATCACGTCATGCAATTTACAGCGGCGTGAAATGTGTTAACAGCGTTCTGTGGAACAGGAACAGCCCACAACTAGATTAATGGTCGTGCATAATTTTAGACTCGGTAAGGATGACGCAGCAAAATATTCTATTAAACATTTTTGATAGATAATTCAAGATATTTTGCAGAGCGTTAACGTAAGTCGCCAAAAAGACAAGGAAAAGAGCGCAAGGTATTTTTTCATCAAATAGGTGTCTATTTTGATTTTCAATAAAATGATCCAAGGCTTCGGCAAAGCTGTTTGTTATATCAAAACTTGAAAGTGCATTTTTTATAACTAAGAAAATCTGTTAACATTCTGCAGACATCAAGTTATGAAAGTTACAGCGTGAAAAATAATAAGTTCCAATTGATATAAAAGCAATAAAACTGTGGCAGGAAATGAAAATTTCAATCGAATCGAGACTTCAAACTGGAATCTCGGTGATTGAATTCGAATCCCTGTTCTTTATTAACTATTCAAACCGCACTTCGGATTCACTCTGAGTCATCGAATCGCAGGCAGCGTAGTAATAGTTAAATCCATGCTACGCTCGCTACGCCGTAGTAACCGTAGCCAAACTCTACTGAATGTTTAATATCTGTATTCTAAATTTTTTGGTATTCTGAAACTATTTTCAGTTCATAACATGTTTGGTTTCAATTTCATTCATCAGGTTGACTCGTTGTCTCATACGAACTCGCACACGAAAGATAAAAGATAAAGTAAAGTTTGACATGAATGAAGGGATTTAAGTTATTCACATTATGATTGACAGATGTGGCGAAAGCGACCTTATTTTTACGGTCGTCCGTAAACGCTCTGTCTACCCCACAAGGGATAAAAACGCGATTTATGTATGTAGATATATATGTGTCGTAGCGAGCGACAATTTAAGCGATAGCGACTTATCGTTTTGATTGTAAAAGTACAGTGAACGTTCCGTGTAGTGGCGCTAAAATCAGGTCCGCCCATGTGGATCGGGTCGGCTGGTGCATTCTCACTCCAGACCGTGGAACGGTGCACACGTCGAACCGGTTACGTTCATTGCACTTGCTAGATGCACTTTGGTGCATACTTATCCTGTAAAGTGCATTCCTTGAGAAGCTGAATAAAATCTGAGTTCGTGACCATTTCCTGACTTTACTTGGATTTGCCTGAGTACCCACCACGTGCCCACAACCGTGAAACCGCAGGAGAGCACTCCTGCCACTCCAGAAACCAGAAGACACACACCGCACACACACACCAGCACCACACCCCTTCTAGACAACATATGTATTCACATTATATACTGTCATACTTTTGAAGCTCAACTCCCTTTGCGTTTTAATATAAATAAATATAAAATGTTTTAATCACGTCAAGTTTTCATAAAAATAATATAATTTTCATTACACAGCCCTGAATCACCATAAACTATTCATGCGTACCTACGTTTACTAAAATAACATTTCAGCGTGCAATGGAAATATCTTTATTTGTCTGTTTACTATGTATGCAATTCAATTCAATTTGGCCATATTATTTAACTAAACAACCATTTACATGAGTGTGAGATCAAATGCCGAATGAATTAACGAAATAACGAACCCAAAAATATATCCCTTTCAGAAAGATTTTATTGTTTATACGGTTTATCACACGAAGTATTTTTTATTCAAATGAATTTCGTTGGGTGAGATAAGAATTGCGTTTTTTGAAATGATTTTCAAAAATAATAAATAACAGTGCACTGCATGCTGATCATGGCCTTTGTGATTTAAGTTAGGATAAAACCACGCTTGGCTGGCGAATTGGTGAGGGTAGAGCAAGGTGTCTAGCTCATAGGGAATGCTGCTGTCCATTCCGTCGATAATTATTAGATAGTTGCTTTTTATGACACCCACGCATAGAATAAAGGTGATGCTATTTTAAGCCAGCATTATATTTTTCTAAATTATTAATATATCTCAGTGTCATAGTTACAACAATGATGTTCACATAACGGAATGTATCGACGAATCCGTTTAACTCGCAATGTGATTGTTGTCGTGATTGACAATCGAATCAACCGTCTGGTCATCTCATCGACTCATCGGAAACGGCTGTGTGTGTATGTATCACTCATGTATCGCCGGCTGCAGTTCCACAAACATGCGTCACTCAATCAAAGGGGATCACACATCAAAGGGATTATAGCGACGAGCTTTGCTATCGTGTAATACCTGGCCTTTTTCGTTAGTTGTTTTTTTGCTTTTTAACTATGTAAAAGTACATTTGGTGTACCAGTCTTTATTGTAATATTTGCAACGTGTAGGTAATTAATAGACCTCTTATAGATAAGAAGTCATGACACTGAATGACTTTTTCGAAGGCCCATAGATAGAAGTGAAAAAAAAAATTAAGTAAGAAATATTTAGTCGATATAAACCTATAAAGAACTAGTTCATTTTCATAAGTTCTTCATTTTCATAAGTCCACTGACCTCTTTCGTTTTGTATACTTATCATATCACGCGCAAAACTAACTGACTACCTATTCAGCTTCGTTAAGTTTTCTACATTTAGATCAAGTTGCAGTTTGCAGAAGTTATTCTCATGGGATGAAATGTCTATTTTTATTTTTAGATCAATAGTTTCATATTAAAAATAAACTTTCATGGCCACTTTATTATGAGCGAGCAGTTTTCTTTATTAAAATGTAAGCTTCTGCCTATGCTTTATATTTCAAAAAGCATTAGGGATGTACTTTTTACAGGCAACGCCAAAAACAAACAGAAAGTGCAAAAAAAGTAAAAATAAAATAAAACACACATCAAATACATACTTATTATTTTACCTGGTTTGCTACTACTCAATTCGGGTTCAGCAAAAATTTTTCTTTCCTTCACCATTATCTGTTAGGTACTTATCCATCCTATCCTACTTCCTACTAATATTATAAAGGCGGATGTTTGTGTGTGTGTTTGTTACGACATCACGCTAAAACGGCTGATTAGATTGACATGAAAATTTGCACAAATATAGAAGAGTATCTAGAATAACACATAGGCTACTTTTTACCGCGGGAAAATGTCTTATTTCTACGGGATCACGCATAATTCAATATTTTGGCATAGGTGGCGTGACTGAGCCGATCCGTGTTTTAAACGTTTTCGCCGAAAACTAACAGCGACATCTCTTGGCGAGTAAGTAAAGCAAAATTCACGTACATCCCACATAATGCGTAAAGAAAATATATGCCGGTGAAAATGTTTTACCAAATTATTGGATCCCACAGATACAAGATACGACATACATTAGACTCGAATGATTCGCGTTATGGAGTAACGACGATCGATACAGATCTCCGCGATTGTTCAATTTCAGCTTCCACTATAATAGCGTATGGGGTGTTATGTTACGGCCACGGGGTGAGTTTTAATGATATGTTCTTTAATACTCACTGCTGGGTTTCTGTAAGTAACCTTTTCGTATTTTGTTCCAATCTTTCGAAATCATCATTTTTTGGCGTGAAAGGCATTTGCTTATTTTGAAATTACGGACACTTTGTAGGGAAACATATCCGTTAATTCAACAGGCACCTTAAAGACACGTTGGCAAAGCGGTAGTGCGCTTGCCCTCTAAGCAAGACGACTCGCGTTCGAACCCGAATAAAATGGTCCTTATTTTGCTTTTTTTTATCAAACTTTTAATTAATTTATGTTTTGTCTTACGATATTTGGTACACACTGGTCTTGCTGTACTTGTCACATAAAAATTTAAGCGCGTTTCAGGGGTTTTCGATTTATATCCCCTCATCATCATTTGCCTCACACGTCTGTGTCAGACGATTTATTCAGTGTCTGAGGCAAAATCTTTCATGGCTGTATAAGCCGATACGGGAGCGGTATAGCTTTTTGCACGCTCTCCACAGACACTGCGTTGCCTGGGACGCAATTATGGAAAACGCAGGGCTGCCCAGGCCCTGCGCCACCCTCTCGACCTTCCTGGCTGACTCCACAGGAACGACGGGTCGATATGTGCGGAGCCAAGTCGGCTGCAGGAGTCTGCCGCACGATTTATTACCAGTCACTCGCGCCTGACGGAGACCCCGGTCCGGGTTTGTATGTGGAGTTTTCCTTCTCCAGGAGCCTGATTCGTTTGGGTCGGATTTACTCATCGGTCGCCACTTACGACCCCCACGGGAAGAGAAGAGGTGGTGCTATTCTACTCTGCCGGGACCACACGGCACCTAAAGAGTTTACAAGTAGATGTATTAAAAAACTTTAAAACTATAAAAAAAGTAGTATTTTGCTGTAAAAATCCGCCATCTTGAATCTATAATTTTTTTTAAATAGCCAGTATCACTCGTGCTGCTGAGACGACACCTCATTATTATCAAAATCTAACTATCCGTTTGGGCTGTAGCCAGTGAAAAAGAATTTTCTTGTCCACATACATACATACCTCTCGAAAAACATAACCCTCCTTCTGAAGCAGTCGGGTAAAAATGGGGTAAAAAGTTTGTATGGACCATTGTGATTTTATATGCGATCTGTTTTAAAATTTGCGACAAGGCCAAAGAGCTAAAAAAAGATAAATATACGTCTCAGGGGTTTGATTTTTAAACCCCTTAAGTATTAAACTTTTATCAGTTTTAACCACCAACAACATAAAAATAAATTACAATCGTGCAAAGCCGGGGCAGGCCACTATACAGGGTTATTTTTTAGTCAGTGCGCAAACTTTGCAGGATGTTTCTACTCGTGATTCTGAACAATTTTTACTATGGGGCCACCTGAGAAATCTTAAAAAATATTTCGGGTGTTCCATACATTTTTGCCGAGTAGGTATGAATTTTCCTATGGAACATCAAAATTTTTTTTTGCGAATTTGCAGGTGGTCCCATAGTAAAAATTGATTATGATCACGAGTAGAAACACCCTGCAAAGTCTGCGCACTGACTAAAAAATAACCCTGTATACATAGTATAAAATTTACCACGAGAAAAGAAACCTTGATTCATACAGGTAACAGGTTATAAGTATAATAAAAGTGCGTGAACTCTGAGGCGATAATGCTATTTTCCCGCGGAATAATAGGTTGCAGCGGGTGAAACCGCTGACGGGCAGCTAGTAGGTATACAAATAAATGTCTACTTGGTAGGGTAAATACTTTTGAACGTAACTCGGTCAAGGCTATATACATGCTGTGTGTGAGTGGCGAGGACTTTGAAATCTGATATTCAAGCTCGTTGACAAGTCTTCTCGTTACAAGATTTTAGTTTCATCTTTTAAGTGTTTACCATTGCTTACTTACTTTAAATTTTACGACAGTTACACTAAATAACTCTAACATGGGTAAATCGTATTACCTACCTTTACCACTAAAACTGTGACGATATAACGGAAATGTCAATGTTCCGAAAGACTCCACAAAGTTATGATGAACTAGCCCATCATTAAAAAAAGGTACTTGGTTGTCCGTAGACATGTCACGTTGAGATAGCAATTTGTCAAAATTTTGGATATCCTTTACCTACAAAATTATCGTGACTCATTATGATTCCTTGAGTTATCCTAATTTATCAGAATTTATTAGCACTTTACATAATATACAAATCTGATTTGTAACTAAGTAATTTTAATTAAATTGTGGTGTATTGTTTCATAACTTGAACTTATTGAGCCTCCAGTTAGTTATTCTCATCTTATAAAAAGAAACCATGCTTTGTTGCGAAAACTTGTGGACATTTACCTACTAACTTAGGTACTTAAAAGGGCAACAAAGGCTAAATTTCAAATACCAATCTGGCCTTAGGCATCACCTTTACAATAAGGTGACCTGATTTATCTCATCCATGATTTCATAGAATCAGAGAATACTCAACGTGAACCCGTGATAAAGTCAATATTTGCGTTTGTCAACACACTCTTCCAAAAATCCGGTGCCGACGTTTTATTACGAGTATCTCCAACGTAGTCCGTGATAACGTGCAGCCTGTTTTATTCAAAGCTTTTTCTCGACGTGAATGAAATATATGAGTCTCACTTGAAGATATTAGGCTCGAGTCATGTCGTAGCAAATAGGATTTTTAGTGTAATATGGTAATATTCTTATTCTTCGTGTTTTGCGATAAATACTTGTCATTGCTTCTTTGGGTCGTTCGTCGACGCAGTTTTCAACACAAATCTAGAAGAAGTGGCAAGCAACAAAATGAAAATTTTGTTGTATAATAAATACTTAAATGTCTATGAAAACTTAAAAAAACTTAAATGTCTATGAAAGTTACTGAAAACTTTGGTAAATTGCAGTAACAACGTGCATGTCCTTTAAAGAATAATGAAGTTACTTATTTAAATTCTTATAAAATAAATGTACCTAGCAGTCATGGTATATAGTCTTTTTCTTGTCTTTGGGAACTCCGTCGACGTACGATCCGTTGAAACCTAGAGAAAGTAAATATATCACCTGTAGACTAACGATGTGCGCTAATCTAGTGCCGTCGAGGCCTGCGTCATATAGTAAATTGCATTTCACGGTCGCCGGTTCAGCCGCGCAGAGCCCGGTCTGCAAACCTCGCAGGTTTTAATTATAAATATAATATCATTCATCTATTATTATACGAGTAGGTATATAGCTATGCAGAAAGATGCATTCCAATTAGTTAAACTGTAATTAGGTGGATTGAATACGATTGAAAAGGGAATCGAAATATACTTAGATCAGTATAGTCGGTAAGATAAAGACCCTTTCTATGTAGGCACCTAGGTACTTTATTAACTCAATGAAACGAACTCGTTTATACTCGTATAAACAATACCCCCCGATAGGGGGAGGCCCATGTCCAGCAGTGGACTGTTGTGGCTGTTATAGTAGTATAGTATACTCGTATAAGGTCTAAAATATTTTAAGGGATAAACCAGCCCATGAACCTGAACAACTTTACCCAAGAAACATAGATCGAAATACGTAAAAAATATTTGACCTCCCATACAAAATTGATTGGCTTGACTGTGGGAGGTTCTACCGTAGCACTTACTTTATGTACCTAGTACGTGCCAGCAATATTCTATTGATTTGTACCTAGGTAAATCAGGTGATTCATCGGAAATTGTGGTGGGCTGTCGGCGTTAATATTGAAATATCAAATGCCAACGTCACTTAGGAATATTATTTCAGCCTGGAAATCCCGTGACCTATATTTAGTACAAAAATCAATGTTAGTAGGTAGGTACAGTTTTTTTTTCATTCGCATTAAAAACTCCAGGTTTATGAGTTTTGCACTGAATGAATTGGAGAGATTTGTGCTTTTAGTAAGTACTGACTTGAATGACAATAGGCATAACAAAACTGTAGGTAGATGAATTTATGAAAGATTCGTTTATCAAGCAATTCTTATTCAGAGGCATCGCCAGCACATGACCTATCAATTTAAAAGACCGATTTATGCTGGGTTTTCAAATAAAAAACTAATAAAAACCAGTTCAAGTTGATCCCTCTGGGTATGCTGATGTTCTGGTGATAGGCTGAGAATGTGAAGGTTGGCTCTTTCATGCTTTGTTGCAGTTATCGAGCGCTGAAAACGTAGACCGTTCTCCATCACAATCATGTGTGCTTCGGCTGTAACAATGGCTTTTGTTCGCAGTGAACTATCTATGCGGTTTTAAGTTTTGCTGAATGTAGAATCTCAGTTACGGGACTCTAAAATAAAATAACATTTTAACTTTCATGTGCGTGTTGCGCTCATGATACAGATTCTGGTCTTTCTACTTTAAATAATTTATCGCTAAAATAAATTAGGTACTTAGCTCAGTTTTTTGTGTTCTTAGTTAAAATATTCAAAGGGTTACTTGGCATAATAAAGTACCTAACTGCGTTTGTATTAATGCTGTCTAAAAATACCTATTCCTGGAATCATTCCTAAAATAAACATTGACGTAGGCGTGTGTGGGAATGAAGACTTTGGAATAATTTATGTATTATTAAGGTAAAAATATCCAGGCTTGATTCTTTATACAGTAAATTATAAATCTACTTTTATGGAGCAAATATACTTATATGTCCATTTTGATTGATTGTGATAGGTACTTACGTATATTCAAAAATCGGTTCCAAGTGGTTCAGCCTGCAATGTCCTAACCAAATATGGAACTTTACTAGTGATACATATCAACTTTTTGAGTGCCCTCCTGTTACCAAACCTGGGACCTCCGCATCTTAAGAGGATATCTGAGTGATGCATGTGTTCAGCGTTTTGATACATACGTTTTCTCCTGTTTTCCTCCTTTCTTTCCTTCTTCTTTAGATATGAGATTATTTTTTATTGAAATAAGGCCTACTAAAGTATTTCCCTGTTATCAAAGGATGCTGTAGCTATTATTTACTTATTTTCCCAATAATAATTATGAAAAAAAAGTCATTATACTTATTCTATAGGTATTTTCAACCCGTATATTTTTTAAGGAATAATAGGGGCACAAATTGAATAAAGCAAAGAAAAAGAATTATAGCTATACTAACGCATATTAATCGAGAAGAAAACAAGGAAATACGTTTGTATAGAAGCGCTTAGACCAGGAGGGCTCTTAAACATAACAGTTATCCACTATGACGCAGCAAATCTGTGATTTAAAGGCGAATCGAACTAACGCCCCGATTGGATTTAATATCGCTCAGGATCCGCTCAGAAAGGAAGTTATTGCGTCCTCGACTATTTTCTACATGATTTGGCACAGAAATAAAGGTTTTATCTGGTTTGCCACACTCACTCCTCAAGTCAGTACTCACTTAAAATATATTCTTAGAATAAAAAATACTAGTTTTCCACTCACCAGTAGTAGAGAGTGCTCTATGTAGTGTACTTATACTACTTTTTTCATTGAACTCCATTTTGCCGTCAATAGATTTTACTCAAAGATAGCTTTTTGCTATTTAAAGCTAGCAAAATAAAACGCAAAATTGTCATTGGAAATGTTTGCGTAAATTGAAGAACTCAATCCTTTGTGGGCAACTTTCTGTTTTCCCAACGACGGCGTCCCAAACTTAAGTTTTGTGTAAGCAGACGCAAAAGCACACAGTAGATACAACTTTGTTTGGAATGGAACGGAGCCTGGAGCACGTACTGTTGACAGCAGCTTGAGTACCTTATTATTTCAGTATATTCTGGTTTTTCATTCAGTTAAACCCCGATGAACTCAGGTGTCTAAGTTTCAATTCAAATGAAATCTATAAGGTCTGTGACATGGTTATGTAAAGACGCTGACGTTATCGTAGACAGCAACCGGGACCGCTGGAGCACAGAACCAGCTTTAAAAGTTCTTAGGAAAAAAGCAGTGTAGTATAGGTTGATACCTAAATGTAGTTTGCGCTGCTTCCGGTTATACCTAGCTAGGCACAGTCAAGCTCATTTTCAGTTAGATAAGTACTCAAGTAAGTCTTATACAGGGTGTCCCGTCAATAATGAATGGCATGTGAGACAAATTTGGCATCTATATGAACAATTTTTACTATGGGGCCATCTGCGAAATCGCGAAATATAAATCTGCTGTTCCATAGAAAAATCTAAGACCTACTCGAGCAAAATGTATAAAATAGCAGATTTATTATGATTTTGCGAATGGTTCCAAAGTAAAAATAGTTCATATAGATGCCAAATATCTCTCATACGCCGTTGATCCATTATCGACGGGACACCCCGGATGTACGCAGAATAAGAACGGCCCAGAATCCAATCTGTCTATCCCAGCCTGAGTTTGAGTGTACCTAGTTGGTTGCAGCGTGCACCTGCTTCCCGAGCGACCTGTTTGCAACAAATTCAGCGGTCTCTTTCGCTTGACCCAATTCTCTACTAACTTTTACGTTCCTACTTATTCCATTAGATTGCTTCTGATAAGTGAATTTGTAAAGTTTTGCAACAATGATTACAAAAATAAAGCTTTATCATTTTATTTTACGCTAAAGATAGGAACAATGATTTTAAAAACAAAGCTTTATCATTGCATTTTATGCAAAAAATTCGTCCCAGAAATGCCAGCATTCTGATGTAGATATTAAAAATACTCTAAAATAGATTCAGATTTGAGAGTTATAATATTTTTCTGACATTCGAAGTTCTACTGGCTTGCTACGCCGTAGTTGCTTCGGTTTTTAAACGGCAGCGTAGATGGTATGTTGCTGATGTATATTTGTGAAAAAGTACACATTGTATTGTCTTTTCAGAATCAAGTTCGCCAGTTTAAATAGCATAAATGAGTGTTTAATTGGTCAGTTGTCAGCGACAGTCTTCTGAATGACTCTCAAACTTTTGTCACACGCGGTGAATAAAGCTTTACCATGATTTAGAGATATAGCCTTAGCGGCTCGCTGGCCGAATGTATGGAACATGCTGCACCTGAGAGAAGAGTTCTGAAATTTGGTACACTTAATCTTTAGGGTGAATGAATCCATTTGACCCGTAGTACACAATTTTAAAAAAATCCTATGAAGAGTAATGACGTCATCTTTTTTTTGAATGGGAAAATTTTTTTTTTGTTCCAAAACCTATCGTGTGTGGTACCAAATGAAAGGCCTTGCTAAGCCAATTCTAAAAATATATGACATTATTATATTTAAGTCACTTGTATAAAATTAAATAGGAAATAATTCTCGAAACATGCCACGTTTGGGCTTCTCCAGGTATGATACGGTTGAATCATTACTTATGAAATATACGTAATATAATGTGTAATATCCTCATCTCTAACGTCAAGAAAGGTACTACGGATTTTTTGTCATTAAGTAAAATTTTTTGAATTTTAAAGTTACAGAAATTTATGAAAACACACTTAGTTGAAACTTGGCATCGAAAGTTCAATTTTGGACACCGAGAATGATAAAAATAAAGCCAGATGTGATTTTATTCATATGTACATCATATTCGTTTAGCAAAAAAAGAATGTTATGTGCTTCGGAGGGCACGGTTAACCCCCGGCCCTATCGCAGTTGCTCTATGAATAATTAGACGGCGGCGGTCGGTGAGGGTCGATAGTTAGGGGCCGAATAGTTACCATGGTTCATCGGGTCGTTCGTAGACTCAGTGTCCCACTTGACAGAACAAGATTTATTAATTATAAGATGATAAATACAGATGCGAAAGGAGTTTTGGTTCATCTTTATAATTTTCATTTGTCTAAACACACATTATTTCCACACCAGCATCCTTACATTTATTCCCAGGGTATTCATCACCTTCATTAGCTATTTGCCAGCAGAAATGTCCCGCCATGCTAAATATTTTTTTTCCTTGAGGCCATATGTATATCTCATGTACCTATTTAAGCTGGGCTAGTTTTGGTACACCTGGTGGTCTACATCAGGTTTTCCAAACCTTTGATTTCTAATTGCTAGCAGGAGCGCCCAATCAAGCTGAATTATTTTTGCTTCGGGGCCGTATATGTTTCTCTTGTTATGTAGTTCTCCAAACCTTCGATTTATATTTTCCAGCAGACACGTCCCATCGTGCTAAACAATTTTTGCTTTGGGACTATATAATATGCGTCTCCTGTAGTTTAGCTGGGCTCTTGGAGGTGCACCTGGTGGTCCACATAAGGTTCTCCAAACCTTCGATCTATGTTTGCCAGCAGAAGCATTCCATGATGCTAAATAATTCTTGCTTTGGTGCCATAAATGTATTTCCCATTGTTTAGCTGGGCTCGTGGTTGTGCTTCTAGTGGTACACATCAGGTACTCCAGTCCCTCAAGAGGAGAAAAAAAGTAGCCTTTACCTTCTTCAATGTGATAGCAATCTTTGTACCAAATTTTATCAAAATCCGTTCAGTAGCTTTTCATGATGCTGTCACATAAAAACATCTAAACGAAAAAAAAACTATTGTAACGTGTTTTGTTATCAATTTCAAGAATTCGCTGACAATTTATTTTCCAATATCTTTTATGTACAGGCTTTCGATTTCGACCCTCTACAACTTTATTATTATGTATAGATTCCGTTAATTTTGCCGGTGTGTGTTTTTTTTTTTTATCTATGATGGGCTTACTCTTGACCCCAATCTTACTCTAGAGCAGAGATGGGATCTACGGTGGAGCGAGCTTGCCCAGAAGATGCCTATTCACTCTAGACTTAAAGAGATTCAGGTTATATGCACTCGGAAATACAGACGCAGGCAGGGAATTCCATTCTTTATATAGAGAAATGATCACTATAACCATCAATCAAAAACTTCTCTCGCATTTGTATTTATCATCCTATGGAGCATTCCACGAAAATGTCTGTACGTGACGCTCTAATTTCTAATATTCCGAGTGAGACGCATGGATATTTTAAATACGGTTTTGAAAGTAACTAAAGGGCATTAGATTCTACAACTACTGTAACTTTGTATCTTAAGCATAAGTGAAAGCTCCCATACACGTCACGTACGGACAAAAGTTGACTTTTTCGTGGAATGCCCCCTATAATTAATAAATCTTGTTCTGACAAGTGGGACACCGAGTCTACGAACGACCCGATGAACCATGGTTACTATTCAGCCCCTAACTGACGACCCTGACGGACCGCCGCCGTCTTATTATTCATAGAGAGCGACTGCGATGGGGCCGACGGTTAACCGTGCCCTCCGAAGCACATAACATTCTTTTTGCAAAACGAATATGATGTACATATTATGATTAAATTCACATCTGGCTTTATTTTTAACAGTCTTGGTGTCCAAAATTGAACTTTCGATGCCAAGTTTCAACTAAGTATGTTTTCATAAATTTCTGTAACTTTAAAATTCAAAAAAAATTACTTAATGACAAAAAATCCGTGGTACCTTTCTTGAGGTTAGAGATGAGGATATTACACATTATATTACGTATATTTCATAAGTAATGATTCAACCGTATCATACCTGGAGAATCCCAAACGTGGCATGTTTCGAGAATTATTTCCTATTTAATTTTATACAAGTGACTTAAATATAATAAAGTCATATATTTTTAGAATCGGCTTAGCAAGGCCTTTCATTTGATACTACACACGATAGGTTTTGGAACAAAAAATTTTTTTTCCCATACAAAAAAAATATGACGTCATTACTCCTCATAGGGTTTTTTTAAAATTGTGTACTACGGGTCAGATCGATTCATTTACCCTAAAAATTAAGCGTACCAAATTTCAGAACTCTTCTCTCAGGTGCAGCATGTTTTGAACTACCGCTAGGACTAATATGGCCGTTTTTTAGAGCTACGATAGGTACGAATGTATGTATTTGGTCATTCATTCCATCAAGTGTGATAGAATTCCAACAAGGTGAAGAAAGTTTTTGACAAATAATTATAAAGTACCTGTCAAATAACTCTTGAGTGATCATTAGTGTAATTGGATTGCATGTTCTAGAAACAATAAAACACCTCATAACATCGATTCGTCTTTATTAAACTTTATATAATTAATACTTTGTATTTGTACTACAAGAAAAAAGATATAATAACATTCTATTTACAAAATTTCTATTTGTGCGCACATTTAGTTTGCGCAGTTTGATATAGTATTCCACTCCATATAGTTACAGAAATAAGTAGTAAGTTAAATAAATGAGAATTTAGGCACTGCACGTGTTTCATTATCATCATTCACCATATCACAATCACATACTTATGTGTTCTAAACAACGTACATCTCGATTTATTAGTCTAGTAAGCGTTTCCGTTCTTATAACAATTTATTATCAAAGGTTTTGAAACTCACATACTCTAGGAAAATCACTCAGTTAGGCGCCTTTCATACTAGAGTGGGTTCGGTTCGGTTTGTTAGTCCGTCGGCCCGTTTAGGCAGTGACTTACGTCACATGACATAAGTACCAATTTTTGTGACGATGTCTGTGACGACGACATACCTCAAAAATTGGTACCTTCAGTCACAGATTTTCCAACTTCTGGTCATTTCCTGGTTTTGATCCTTCTGATTATTGCTTAGCACAATCTTTCCGAACTGTCGTCATGCGTCTCATCTTGATGTGTTAGGACGTAGGTAACTGCCTAGATGGGCCCACGGACTATAACGCCAGACACTTCACAGTAGATATTTTATCTTTCTGAATCAAACATGTGGCGCAGTGGTTAGCATGCCTGCCTGCCACGCAAAGGTTCCGGGTTCAATTCCCGGTGGGGTCACTCACAAAATTGATATTTATCACTTTGTGAATTTGTTCCCAGTCTGGTTAGGACATTGCAGGCTGAACCACCTGATTGTCCGCAAGTAAGATGGTTCCGTGCTTCGGATGGGCACGTTAAGCCGTCGGTCCCGGTTGCTGTCTATGATGGCGGTCGTAACACAGCCATGTCAGAGGCCTGTTACTTGTAGTAGGCGGTTGAAAAACTCTGACACCAGGGTTCATCGGGTCGTTGAACGACTCGGTGTCCCACACGAAAAGAGAGAGAGAGACATAAAATTATTATCGATTGAGTTAAAGGTTGCAAATAAGTCTGTGTGGTATCTGTGTTGTATGTATATTGTTATCTAGAACCTTTAGAAGATTTACAAAAAGCTACTTGAACGTATTTACCAAAATATTGAACACTTGAACTCCTTATTTATTTTATAAGTACCAATTAAAGCTCTAAATCTTCAGCAAACCCTTAATACCAAACCAACATCACTCTATTATGAACATCATTATTTTCTCCCAATAATGATTCTCTTACATAAAACAACTTCTTATAAGTTAAACATGAAGACGAAGGCAAGTATACTTATGAAAATTAGAAAATAACATTTTTTGGAACTCATTACATCGTTCGGCGGAATAAAAAGTCTTTCATTAGGCTGTGTGCGGCGCACATCAAACGAAACTCAAGTTTGCTAGCAGAATCCGCGCGTTGACTTTGATAAGTTACCTGCTTCATATACATTGCGACTTTTATTGACTTACCAAAGCTGATAAATGAAAATGGCGCCACTTTTTCACCACATCCAGTTTCGAAGGCAAAGACTTACTTTAAATCGACACTATTTAATTTTAAAGTTCATATTGAACTTCTGTACGAAATCCTAGAGATCAAGATTCCACTTTTTTAAGTACCTACTTGTTGTCAAATACATTTGACGCTAGTAACAATTTATGTAGCGTTTGTGTTTCTTAGGTTTCGTATCACACATCATAGCATAAGGATAAAAGAAATATTTACATTCCATTTTGTTTAACAGATACATACCTACAACTATAATAAAACGTAATGCAGTAAAATCTAAAAACACTGTTTGTTTCAATGATCTAAAATTAGTAGTGTAGGGTAGGGTGGTGTAAGATTGCGCAATTTTTTATCAACACCTTATAACTTGAAAAATAATTACCTTATGTAAGTTCAATCATTTATTTATTAAAGGTTATTCTTTTGGCAACAAATCGACATACTTATTATTGCAAAATTTTATCATCGTCTTAACAATAACATGAAAATCACAAAAATGCGGGAATTGCGCATCGAGATCGATAAGATTGCGCAACTTTATTATTTGCTTAAATCGCGAGATAAAAAAAATATACACTAATAATTAACAAACATCAAGACACGCGGCAGCGTGTCCAGCCAAGTTCAAGCAAAGAACTGGCGGACCGGGCCGTGTGTATATTTACACGAACCATTTAGAGCCACTTTTTACCCCCTCATAACTCTAAATCTATTGAAGATAGGCACACCAAATTTAGTATACGTGTTCAGACCTCCGAGATGACCTAGTATACAAAATTTCATAAACATAGGTTGAACGGTTATGAAAATATTGACGATCAAAAATCGTCATTTTTATCATTCACTGACATATATATAGATCAAAAACCTAACCCACTTCTAGATGACCTAGAGACTTAAAATTTCGCACACACCTAGATAACTATGTGAATACACAGGAAAAAATCAAAAATCTATAATTTTTCACTTTTATCACAAAAAAATTACGAATTTGTGATTTCAGGGTGATTACAAACTTGTATTTGCAGCTAAACTTCTGAAACTCCCATATACAATGTATGGGATTTTATTTTCGCAGCGGCAAAGGTAAATTGGTCTTTAGTACCGACCGAGTAAGATTTGAATGAATATTTATTTTGATGAACTGTAGATAATAACGTAGAGTAGAGCTACTCAGCAGGTTGGTTCTAGAGTGGATGTATATAGGGTGTTATTAGTTGATGTATACAGGGTGTTTAAAATATCATGGGTATACAAGGTGTTCAAAATGTGTGTAGGGTGTTGAAAGTGGATGTGTACAGGGTGTTAAGAGTGGATATATACAGGGTGTTAAAAGTGGATGTATACATGATGTTAAAAGTAGATGTATATAGGGTGCTAAAAGTGGATGTGTACAGGGTGTTAAAAGTGGATGTATACAGGGTGCTAAAAGTATCATGGATGTATACAGGGTGTTAAAAGTGGATGTATGCAGGGTGCCAAAAGTGGATGTGTACAGGATGTTAAATGTGGATGTATACAGGGTGTTTAGAGTAACATGTATGTATACAGGGTGTTAAAAGTATCATGGATGTATACAAGGTGTTAATAGTGAATGTATACAGGGTGTTAAAAGTGGCTATATACAGGGTGTAAAAAGTGGCTATATACAGGGTGTTAAAAGTGGATGTATGCAGGATGTTAAAATCCAAATTAAAGCGCAAGAGACTTCTATAATAGAGTACAATCGCCTGCGAACTCTTTACCGCCCTGATTTGGAAAGTTTAACAATAAGCAGAAAACGCAAAGAAAATGTAAGTGATAATGAATGGGCAATGCGTTCAAGTGTGTCAAAAGTCCAAGAAAATTAACAGAACCGCAGAAAAGTCAAATGTTTTAAAAGTCTTTGTATCGTCTTTAGCACTAACAAAAAGTAATGATATCCCACCAAAAACATAAATGTGAAAATTGGTAGCCAAGTTCAATGTTCTGCCGAAAAAAGTATTGATATGAACATGGTCGCCAAGTTCAGTAAACATTCCTGAAATTAATTTCTTTATAAGGTCGCTTAAGATTCTTTACTAAAATAAAACAAACACCTTAAAATCTAGAGCACCTCACAGTTTTGCTTGGCTAGTTTTTATAGGACTTCAAATATTGATTAGAGTAGATAATAAACAAGATATTAAACAATTAGGAAATTGTGAAAACTAGCCCAGTCAAACTGTGAGGTGCTCTAGATTTTAAGGTGTTTGTTTTATTTTAGTAAAGAATCTTAAGCGACCTTATAAAGAAATTAATTTCAGGAATGTTTACTGAACTTGGCGACCATGTTCATATCAATACTTTTTTCGGCAGAACATTGAACTTGGCTACCAATTTTCACATTTATGTTTTTGGTGGGATATATATGTAAAAACCACAAATTAGGAATTTGACCATGAGCTCTATAAGATTACGCAAGTACGTTGTATTGTAAGACAAAAAAAAACGATTAAATTTGCTTAAAGTATGTACAAATCAAAATTGGATACAAAATTAAAAATTTACTGAACAATTAAAAAGAATTTTCGAGATTGAACACCAAGTAATGACAAGTGTGTCTATAATGGTATGCGCAGTCTTACATTTACTCAAGGTGCGCAATTTTACACATTAAGGATAAGTATTATGCAAACTTTGTTTTACTACCGCCATCTCTTAAAAAACATATGTTTAACTTCTCACTTTACTTAGAGTTCAATGACTCCACCGCGACAAAACAATAACAAATTAGCAGAATTGCTGCAGGTT
The DNA here is from genome assembly GCA_024500475.1 of Phthorimaea operculella. Lineage (NCBI taxonomy): Eukaryota > Metazoa > Arthropoda > Insecta > Lepidoptera > Gelechiidae > Phthorimaea > Phthorimaea operculella. The sequence goes on along the minus strand of JANFCV010000035.1, from coordinate 2,963,564 downwards.
TCAGTGCGGTAAAACGTTCAAAACATAAAAAAAATTAATCAACAGTGCCTAAAAACTTTAAACTATAATAATTTTGTGGTTTTGCACTCATTTACCATACTTTTTCTGAAGCACGTTTCTGTTACGACTAACAATAAAATATAACTGAAGTTAACAACGAGCTTCCCTCCGTTGTCCTGCAATGGCGTGTGCGCAATTTTATCGACCGCGCAATCTTGCACCACCCTATCCTATTTATATGCCTAAAAACAATAATTTGATCATAGTAAACAAAACTGTCACCTAACAAGGTATCATTTTTTTCGACTGTAATATAATATAGGCTTAAAGTTATACATGGGTATAAGATCCTACTAATATTATAAAGGCGGATGTTTGTGTGTGTGTTTGTTACGACATCACGCAAAAACGGCTGATTAGATTGACATGAAACTTTGCAGAAATATAAATGGGCATCTGGAATAACACATAGGATACTTTTTACCACGGAAAAATGTCTCATTCCCACGGGATCACGCATTTTCCAATATTTTTGAAATAGGTGGCGTGACTGAGCCGATTCGCGTTTTAAACGTTTTCGCCGAAAACTAACAGCGACATCTCTCGGCGAATAATGCTTTTTTCCCGCAATAGGTTGCAGCGGGTGAAACCGCTGACGGGTAGCTAGTAGGTAATATTTTGGAAGCACAGATGAAAATAGGTAGGAGTTAAATTAACTTTTTCCCATAATTTTAAAAACTCGGCCTATATTTTTCAACTATGTAATTTATTCACAAATTATTATGCAAAAATATTATCAACACGTTAATCTGTAATACGATAAACTTTAAAATACATTTTTAATTATTATATAATCTCATATACATACATACATTTCTATATTCTTGGCACATTTAATTTGAACGTCGCTGCTATTGATACATACAATAAGAGACGGTACCTAGACATGGATAATGAAAATTTCTATCTACATCATCGTTTTTAGAGCACCTCGTAGTAGATAATTTTATTTTACAAAGGCTAGATTCAGTTTAATTCTAGTGAGCTCTTTGAAACGCATGACCTATTTTAAAAACTCTTCCGTAGTCCCTACAGCTGTAACTTTCCTAGTCTCTTCCACCCGAGGGACGGAAAATGCTTTTACCAAAATAAAAGTTAGCGCAGATAATCAAATTACTTGATTATGGAAGTGAAAATAAACTGGAAGTTTTAAAAAAGGAGTAGTTTTCTCTAACATAATTAGATGTATGTAAACGTTTTACGTGCATAAAAGCAAGGATAATTCAGTAGGTAAAAATAAGTAGTGGCAAACCTAGTCATTTCATGTTTTATCTAGACACACGGCAGTGTGTCCGCCAAGTTCGAGCGACACACCGGCCGTGGGTTATATTACACGAACCATTTCGGGCCAAGTTCGACCCACCTATAACTCAAAATCTATTTTATCTACGCATATGAAATTTCTAGTATCTGTTGAGATCTACTTACTCATCTAAAATACAAAATTTCATTAATGTACCTATTGTAGGTCTTGAGATATTGACGTCAGAAAATCGCTATTTTTACTATACACTTACTGACTGACTGACTGACTGACTCACTCACTCACTCATCAAAAACCTAGACCACTTCCAGTGGTTGTATTGACTTGAAATTTGGCATGGAGGTAGGTCTTTAGGTCAAGGTAAAGGAAAAATTCTGCTGAGGGCGAAGTGTGAGTCGGTTTTAAAAATAATGAAGGTGTAAATTCATACCCTAAGGAACTAATACGAAAAATTATCTATATCTTCCAATGGTCGTACCGACCTAAAATTGCAACCGACCGAAAACCTTACAAAAATAAATGAAATCCCACCCAAAACATAAATGTGAAAGGCTGCCAAGTTCGACAATATTGGAATGCTTCGCCTATAAAAGAAGTGAGATCTAAATAAGTACCAAGTTCCATACACAGACCTCAGTTAAAATTGAAACCTACTTTTTAATGATATAACTTGGCAAGTTTTAATAGAAAATTATATACTTGACTCATTGCGTTTTGTAGGTTTATAAATAAGAAAGTGTGTGAAAACTTGCCAAGTTATATCATTAAAAAGTAGGTTTCAATTTTAACTGAGGTCTGTGTATGGAACTTGGTACTTATTTAGATCTCACTTCTTTTATAGGCGAAGCATTCCAATATTGTCGAACTTGGCAGCCTTTCACATTTATGTTTTGGGTGGGATTTTATTTACACCGTTTTAGAAAAATCGTCACGCAAATGAAATATATTACTTGTAAAGCATTTACTTGAAAATCTGTGTACCTTTGGTAAAAATATACTTGTCACGTACAGTATATTGGTTTTTACTTCATTTATCTTTGAACATTGATTTCAAAAGACCTCATTGGAATAAAATAACTTTGAAAAGATTTATTTAGGAAAGAAAGGCCATTCATTAAATTACAGATGTTTTATACATACATGTTGAGATCAACAGGTTCTTATTTAATCTATGAAAATGCACTCGGTAACATTTATAATTATCAATAAAATATACATAACCTACCTACATCTGTCAACAAACTTCTTGCAATAAGTAGATTCTTCTTAATGTGATTGTTAAACATGTTTATTTTTTTCTCATCTTTTGCTTCTAATTCTTCATTTCGTGTACACCGAGTAGTCTAACGATCCGATGAACTCATGGTCAAAAATTTAGTTCTATTAAATGTTGTGGTTATCTCACCCACTTAAAAATTTGTATCAGCTACGTTTATGACAGCGAGCTTACAGTGTCCTTTGAACACTTGGCCAAAGTTATTATGTGAATTCGAAATGTAGGCTGAAAATGACGGTAAAATGGGATATCGCCATCCAAACGGGTAACAACACAATATGGCACCTTTACTATGAATACAAAGGCATGAATATTCCTAACTACGTTCCAAATGGGCCGTTTGTGTTCTATATTTGCATAATATTCACTTATTTCTCTCAAATTTTACGCTAACAATGACTAGAGAATTCATGAATATCTTATGCTTAATAGACTATAGTATAATTATTTAAATAAATTGATATGTACACTTCGTAACATATTAACCACTTTGATTTCATCTGTATTGCATGCCTTATTCTCATCATCACAATAGTAAAAATATACTTAGTCTCAGTTAACCTAAAAACAACATAATAAGTAAACTTAGATTTAAATTCAATAACTTATTTGATCATAATTAAACACGAAAATTTACCTAATTAACTTTATACACTATAATTGAAGGATCCTTTTAGTACCTACGAAAGGAACTAAGAGTGAATTTATTTAACTATTTTTAAAGTCTACCGACTAATGAGCAGAATGTATTGTTCAACATATTCATGAAACTTAACTGTTAATATTGAACTTGAGACTTCGAGTGCTAGGATGCGATTTGCTCGAGAGCAGCCTCTCCGATTCTTCGCATATATCACTCGCGGAATACCGGTTCCTTCTCATATAGGTTTGCCTACAGTCTTTTTCTGGTAGTCTTTTTATTTCAGGTTGTTCGTCGAGGTCTTTGGCACTTCCAGTGAGGCTTCTGGTTTCGGCTATTTCGCTATGGGTGCTGGATGGCGTTTGGCTGCCGTTTTCCGACTCGACGATCTGCTCTAGCATGCTCGGTCGCCGGCCTCGAGTGTCGTAGTAGTCCGGTGGAATGATTGGGGCGAGGTTGGCCATCGGATCTATCCCCAGTAATAGCATTACAGTGGCTGGGTGCTCCATGATATATTGAGTCACTGCATGCAGCAATGGCTCCGTTTGCGTGCTTCGGTTTATTTTCGGCCTCTCTGGGGTTACAGGCCTTTCTTGCTGTTGGTTTTAAAAATATAATATTAGGTATATAAAAAAATATTCAATTCTAATAGATTTTGTGTGTTCCTGAAATCTTACCTCCCAACAGAACACATCTGGAGGATGGCTGCAACTCCTTGCTAGCTGATTTGGAGGCGCATTCCATTGAAGGTTCGGATTGGAATGCGCCGCATGCCACCCCGCTGGACCGGTCGCCATCTCCTGCAGCGCCTGGATCGCATTCCGGACCTGTGTAAAAATGTCGCATGAAAATTCGAGCGCAGGGAAAATGCTTCTCTCGACATCTCTACTCTCATTTGTCATTCTCGTAGCGCTGCGACAGACGGGCCCTAATGGCCATCATAATATTATTTGGCACGTATCTTTTTGTGCGCAAATAAAGCTACGTTTTCCTCTTATCGCTGTGATATCTCATATAAATAAAATCGTTGTAGCGTTGTTGATAAATGGGTCAACGCAGGCTTAATGTGATGGTCTGGTGACATCATTGTTCAAGACAGAGGCGGAATTAGAAATTTCCCAGTAGAGACAAGCACGGTAACTTTTAAGGCACAAATAATTACTTCCAAGACGCTTTACAGGATTTAATTATTAATATGGTAACAAAGATCAATTTGCTTAGAAGTAAGTAGGTAAGTTAAATATTCACTAAAGCTCGGAAGATTTATTACACATTAATATTGGATGCAGAAACAGAGAGATTTATGAGAGATACGCATAGTATCTCTAGGGGGTGATTTAATGTTTATTTTGCAAGTAACTTCCCATAAATGGGATATAGGCGTGATATCTATGTGTGTGTGTGTGCGTAACTTACCTCCTGGCTGAGTGCGGCCACGTCGTGATGCAGACTCGAGACTTGCGTGTCGAGTCTTTCCACCGACGACCGAGTATTGTGCATATGCATTTCTAAATTAAGGCCTTCCAACGAATCTGCTCTAGTGACTTTAGGCGTTGCCACCGAGCGCTGTCTTTCTATTCGTTCCCGCAATTCTTTGTGAGAGAGCCTGTGCCCGGGGTCGTTCCTAGAAATAATATCATTTCATATAAGTATAATCTTTCCACTAATTAACGGCGATATCGCATTATCTCGTATTATTTTACGAAAACAGTGACTGCGTTGCGCCGACCCCAAGTAGGTAATTGGGATAAGGGTAGGAAGATGATGATGATGATGAGTGACTAATTTGAGATATCGGATAACCCATAATTTACCCGCTGCTGCTGTAAATATAACGATCCTTATTGTATTACAAAACTTCGCAACAAAGTTAAAATATTACTCTGTCATCTTATCTTTGTTGAAGCCATAAATGAGAAAATCTGTTGCTATAGGTAACATTGTAAATAAAGTACAATTTTACGGACGTAATCTGTACCCTGGGACATGATGGAATGAAACAGGGTACAATTTTATCGTGATCAATCAATATACCTTGGGGGAAGCAAATATTTTGGATACAAGCTTTTACTCGATAAGTAAAGGACAGATTTTGTGTCGATACTAAGGTTCGTATTAATATACAACTCCCGGGAACGCAATCTATCTTGCGATTGATCTCTTGGCGCTAATCGAAATGCGATTGAGTTTTTAAACTTCTGCGCCTTTTCTCTGCAACTTTCTTACTTGTTTCTGTATTTAATAAAAGTTCATATTTAATTTGAAGTTTTATTTTATTTTCTCTGCACTTTGTAGCAAGTAATACACGATTTGAACTTACCGTATAAGCAATTTTGCGTGTCTAGGACTACTGGTATTCGAAAGTGGTTTTTTCGGCGACAGGGCTGTATCTTCGGCCGCGTTCTCATCATCTTCCGATATCGAGGGTAGTGTCAGCGATGGGTGTCCATTGCCATCTGACTCCTGTTCTGCCTCGTACCCCTCGCGAAGGTTGTAAGTCAGGTCGTGATGGATGTCGTGCATGAACTCTTGTTGGTATTCTGGGTACAGCCGGAGAGCTTCCGCTAATCCGCCCATGTGGATACACTTTAGGTCACAGTACGTTAGAGCCTGTGAAAAAATTTAAGGATGAAATGAAGCGTCGTCGCGTACAATGGTATCAAATGTATCTAAGATTAATCTTATCTGATATATCTTCCACAATTTGAAAGTAGCGCAGTTATGAGTGGTGCTATAACTGGTTTCCTAAGGTTCGATTTATCAGGCTTTCAAAAAGTGTAGTTTATTGTTCTTTTATTGACTTACACTCCCTTATCTTCTGCGCCAACCGTACCTATACTATCCCTATAAAAATTTCACGTCTCGATCGATACACATAGATATGTACCTATGTAGGTAGCTACATAGCTACAGCAGACGACAACCGCTAACAAATGGCTTCAACTTTAATGCCCGTAAAAGTTGGAATGCACAAATCTTTTGTAGTTGGACAATATTTCAGCGCAGCTTTCACGACTTTAGGACGGTCTGGAGTCTAGACGATATATTTTAGATAGAAACGAGGGATCTGTTCATTTGTCATGTGGATGATTAATTTCGAAATTTTAATATCCGTGAAAGCACTGTCGGCGGTATAGAATATTAAGCTACAGCTGCAGATTATAGAGAGCTTATATTCAAGCAGCTTTTCTAGGTAAAATATAATTTTCTTCAAGCATCACAATGCATATAAAAAAATTGCGTATGTTGCAAAGTCAGGTAAGTTTAAAAAAAATATCGAAATGAAATAATTTGAAGCGGCAAAACACACAGTTCTACTTAGTCACTATACTTGCCTATCTTATTTTTTTTATTGGTTAGGTATAGAAAAATAGTCTATCAATTTGTTATTTTTATCTTTGAATTGAACCAATCATAAATAATGTTTACAAATATGTCATCCTGTACCTATTCGATTAAATTGGTAAAAAGGTAAATTAAATGAAAAAAAATTGGACCTCCCATAGTAAATCAATCAGCTGATCGGCGATTTTGTATGGGAGGTCCAAATTTTTTTTTCACATTTCGACCCATATTCCATGGGGAAAGTTGTTCAGTTTCATGAGTACCTTGACCTCCTTTCGGCTTGTTATACCCTTTCCGTTACTCCCGGTATAAATTGCGTCTATTTACCTTCACATCACTACTAGACTTGTTATATACATCTTGTAATACCGTAATTGATGTATTACTTATAATACCTACCATGTTATTTCTCGAAATATGAATATTATTTCCATCTTTGAATCAAACTAATCATCAAACCACTTACTTATTCACAAATAATTTATCAAACTTCTTTGACTCGATAGCTAAAATAGAAGTGAGTTGCGTCATTTTACCTTGACATCGCTGCTGAATTTAACAACAAGATCTTGTAGTACAGTAATAATTGATTGTACCAAAAATAACAAGCCGAAAGGAGATCAAGCTACTCATGAAACTGAACAACTTTCCCCATGGATCATAGGTCAAAATATTTTAAAAAATAGAGCCTCCCATAATAACACAAATCAGTTAAATATCGACAATATTCTAAATACTTTTTTCAAAAAGGGCTAATTATTTTTTACGTTCCTTGACAAAAGTTGTTCTATCATCACCAGCCGGTTCTGAGTTTTCGCTATCAGTTACTAGTAAAATTTCGCCCTATAAAACTAAAATAGAAATAAATTGCGTGTTTTTACCTTGACATCGCTGCTAGACTTGACAACAACATCTTGTGGGTTGTTCTGCTGCTGCCCTTGGCCGTTGTACGCCTGAAGATGTGTGTTCATATCGCACCCGACCAAGTCACCCTTGCCTGCGTACATACATAATTAGTTACTAAGTATACAATGTTTTACCTTACCCCGCGTAAATATACTGTTAGTTACAGTGTTACGCAAAGACTCAGAAAAGGCGACAGATAAGGCCCGTAATTTTAAAGTATTTTCATACACACAGTCGTGTAGTCCAGGCTCAGAATAGCTCCACTCAATTTCTAGTGTAAAACTTGATAATATTGTGATGAACCCAAACCATGAGACAACTATGACTGATGGGCGCCACACAACGCCTCCGTATGCAGGACGTATGCGTGCGCATTACCACGCGGGTACCGGTATAGGATTGTATGGGAGGCGGCATACTACCTGCGTATGCGTGAGCGTAATCACAAGCGTACTGCGGTGTGCCGTGTCTCATACGGTCCCTTACAATACCTACAACGTCATAGTTGCGCGCGTGATGACGTGCACGTCTCGCATAGAGAGGCGGTGTGTGGCCCCCTTTCGGCACTCGCTTACCATCATGCCAAGCCTGGTAAGTTAGATTAATACACCTAAATACATGTAAGGAGGCCATAAGGTTTTATGCTGTAGCTACTAATTTGTCATTGAGACTAGGCATGTTTATAGTAGATAGCGAGCAAAACTCATTATTTTATTTCACAGAGAGCGCTACTCCACATAAAACGACCGTGAAACTTTTATGGCACATGTGGAAAAAGGTTAGATAAGGAAGGTTTAACCCGGGTTACCCCACACACTATTAGTTACCATTTACATAATTCCGCAGTTTACCGGATCAAAGTAAACGCGTTACACCACCCGTGTTTGTGTAACGCAATGAGGTTAAGTTTGCTCCTGGCAGATGGAATTTACTTTAATATGGATATACTCTAGGGCGGAGTCCACACGTAATGATCGTTGCAGCACTAGGTTTGTCCAACACTGACGCATTCACCTCCCAGTGCCCGATGTTACGAAACTACAGGCTACAATTCTACACGTGAAATTCGATGTACATTGCGTAGTCGGTTGAATTGTGGAATAATAACTAACCATCTACGCAATGTACATCTAATTTCGCCTGAGAATTGTAATCTGTAGCTTCGTTGCATAGGCCACTGATGCGTGCAATTTTCGAATTCCCTATATAAAAAACAGGCGTTCAAATAACACAACGCCGAAACTTTGATTAAAACAGCGCAGCGCAGAAACTTAATGGGAAACTCGAGTAGGTATGTGTCGCACACGGATGTCGCAGGTTTTTTATAATATCAAGTTTTTGATCAAAAACTAAGGTTTTGCACATACTGACATGTGCATCTGACAAACAAACGCATGCGTTAATGCTTCGCCAAGATAGCACAGCAATGGACGTCACGTGTGGGCCCCACCATATAACACTGACGCCAATTACATACATAGGAAATGTGTTACGTTTCTAATTAGTAGGTAAATATGATACAAGTGCAAATAACTGGCATGTTAATATTCCGCTTTACTGAAAGCAAATTCCAGGATTCACTAACTAGTAAATAAATACAATTAATGATATTACGGTTCACTGAGATGGACAAATAGTTTAGATAACAATATAGTAAGCAGATTGATTGCCCGTTTGACTAAACGTTTACAAACCCATAATTAATTGTAAGTACGTGCTTCATAAAAATGTAGCACCGAAACATTGTTAAGGATAATGTATTCTGTGGTTAAGGTCTATTCGTCCAACAGGACTGACTAGGACAAAACATGTACGTTTGTTGGTTCCTATCGACTTGCCGAAATAGTGACCACCATTTCTTTCTGCATGACCTCTATAGATCCATAACAACAAATATAGTACCAGTGCACCAGGTACTCTCCGGTGGCACAGAAGTTAGTCCGGACGTAAAGATTGAGTACCTATTGCTTCAGGCAGCCATGGGATGCTGACTCGAATATCGGCAGTGATAGGATCTCCCTTTACAGATAGAGTTATGTAAAATTTTTATATAAATAAACTCACCTAAAATAGCAACGACCATCTCGTTTTGCATGACCTCCATAGATCCGTTGCAGATGTAGTAGATGTATGTGAGCGCGTCCCCTTTGTGCACCAGGTACTCCCCGGGGGCGCAGAAGTTACTCCGGATATGGAGACTGAGCAGCTTCAGGCAGCCTTGGGATGCTGACTCGAATACCGGCAGGGAAAGGATCTCCCTATGCAGGTGGAGTAATACTGACTAAATTTACGTATTACAAATAAACTCACCTAAAATTGCGACGACCATTTCGTTCTGCATGACCTCCATAGATCCGTTGCAGATGTAGTAGATGTATGTGAGCGCGTCTCCTTTGTGCACCAGGTACTCCCCGGGGGCGCAGAAGTTACTCCGGATATGGAGACTGAGTAGCTTCAGGCAGCCTTGGGATGCAGGTATAGGATCTCCTTTGCAGGTGGAGAAATAAAAAAATTAAATACAAATAAACTCACCCAAAATAGCGACGACCATTTCGTTCTGCATGACCTCCATAGATCCGTTGCAGATGTAGTAGATGTATGTGAGCGCGTCTCCTTTGTGCACCAGGTACTCCCCGGGGGCGCAGAAGTTACTCCGGATATGGAGACTGAGCAGCTTCAGGCAGCCTTGGGATGCTGACTCGAATATCGGCAGCGATAGAATCTTCCTTTGCAGATGGATTAATATGAAAATTTACGTATTGCAGATAAACTCACCTAAAATAGCGACCAAAATTAAAAATAGCGGCCTCCATAGATCCATTACATATGTAGTAGATATACGTGAGTGCATCTCCTTTGAGCACTTGTACTTCCGGGGACGCAAAAGATATGCAGACTGAGTAGCTTCCGGCAGCCTTGCTGAATAGAATATTGGCAGGGATAGAATCTCCCTATGCAGGTGAAGTAATATGAAAATTTAATACAAATAAACACACCTAAAATAGCGACGACCACTTCGTTCTGCATGACCTCCATAGATCCGTTGCAGATGTAGTAGATGTATGTGAGCGCGTCTCCTTTGTGCACCAGGTACTCCCCGGGGGCGCAGAAGTTACTCCGGATATGGAGACTGAGCAGCTTCAGGCAGCCTTGGGATGCTGACTCGAATATCGGCAGGGACATAATCTCCCTATGCAGGTGGAGTAGTTAAAATTAAGTACAAATAAACTCACCTAAAATAGCGACCACCATTTCGTTTTGCATGACCTCCATAGATCCGTTGCAGATGTAGTAGATGTATGTGAGCGCATCTCCTTTGTGCACCAGGTACTCCCCGGGGGCGCAGAAGTTACTCCGGATATGCAGACTGAGTAGCTTCAGGCAGCCTTGGGATGCTGACTCGAATATCGGCAGCTATAGGATTTCCCTTTGCAGATGGAGTTATATAAAAAATAAATACAAATGAACTTACCTAAAATAGCGCAACCATTTCATTCTGCATGACCTCCATAGATCCGTTGCAGATGTAGTAGATGTATGTGAGCGCGTCTCCTTTGTGCACCAGGTACTCCCCGGGGGCGCAGAAGTTACTCCGGATATGGAGACTGAGCAGCTTCAGGCAGCCTTGGGATGATGACTCGAATATCGGCAGGGACATAATCTCCCTATGCAGGTGGAGTAGTTAAAATTAAGTACAAATAAACTCACCTAAAATAGCGACCACCATTTCGTTTTGCATGACCTCCATAGATCCGTTGCAGATGTAGTAGATGTATGTGAGCGCGTCTCCTTTGTGAACCAGGTACTCCCCGGGGGCGCAGAAGTTACTCCGGATATGGAGACTGAGCAGCTTCAGGCAGCCTTGGGATGCTGACTCGAATATCGGCAGGGATAGGATCTCCCTATGCAGGTGGAGTAATATAAAAATTAAATACAAAGAAACTTACTTGAAATAGCGACAATTACTCCGGATATGGAGACCGAGTAGCTTCAGGCAGCCTTGGGATGCTGCCTCGAATATCGACAGAGATTAAACCTCCCTATGTAGGTGGAGTTACCTATTCGAAAATTAAATACAAATAAACTCACCTAAAAAAGCGACGACCATTTCGTTCTGCATGACCTCCATAGATCCGTTGCAGATGTAGTAGATGTATGTGAGCGCGTCTCCTTTGTGCACCAGGTACTCCCCGGGGGCGCAGAAGTTACTCCGGATATGGAGACTGAGCAACTTCAGGCAGCCTTGGGATGCTGACTCGAATATCGGCAGCGATAGGATCTCCCTATGCAAGTGGAGTTAAATACAAATAAACTTACCTAAAATAGCGACGACCATTTCGTTCTGCATGACCTCCATAGATCCGTTGCAGATGTAGTAGATGTATGTGAGCGCATCTCCTTTGTGCACCAGGTACTCCCCGGGGGCGCAGAAGTTACTCCGGATATGGAGACTGAGCAGCTTCAGGCAGCCTTGGGATGCAGGGATAGGATCTCCCATTGCAGGTGGAGTGATATGAACATTTAATACAAATAAACTCACCTAAAATAGCGACGACCATTTCGTTTTGCATGACCTCCATAGAACCGTTGCAGATGTAGTAGATGTATGTGAGTGCGTCTCCTTTGTGCACCAGGTACTCCCCGGGGGCGCAGAAGTTACTCCGGATATGCAGACTGAGCAGCTTCAGGCAGCCTTGGGATGCTGACTCGAATATCGGCAGCGATAGGATCTCACGGTGCAGGTGGAGGGATACGTCGCCTCGCAGCTCCTCTGGGAACTCTTTCAGGGTCTACGGGAAAATAAATGATTTTCAGTATACGTAAGGGTAAGACAGGCGTCAAAGGGTCATGAGTGGTGACAGTATTTAAAAGACTGTACGCAAACTAAATAAAAACCGGCCAAGAGCGTGTCAGACACGCCCACAAATAGGGTTTCGTAGTCAACGTTTAAATATCAGGTTTTTCAGCATTACAAACTTAATTTTGTTGCTGGTTTGTTAGCAGCAGTATGATGATGCCGTGTGATGCCGGCTTTGCCGTGTGATGCCGGCTTAGAATAGCATCACCCCATTTCTTTCCTGTGGGTGTCGTAAGAAGCGACTAAAGGACTCGAGGGTATCATGTGTATCGTAATTTTAGGCGACAGGCTGACAACCTGTCACTATAGCGATACACGACAATAGCTAAAACGGCCCTCAAATATGTGTCAGACGTGGCGATAACGACCGTACTTTTACGGTCGTTGACGCTCTGCCTACCCCGCAAGGGATAAAGGCGTGATGTATGTATGTATAGTATGATGACCAACCGCAAATAGAAAAACTCAATTTTTTCTGAAACCTTTAAGGGTACGACATCCGTTATAGTTTTCATTGTAACTTCAGATTGTAAGCTATATTCCATATTTATTTCAAATTTTTAGCGTTTATACTTTAGAAGTTACAGCTGGAACAAATTATGGGTCAAAAACGCCCTTTTTAAAAGCAAATATCTCGTGACAGAAACATTTTAGTGACTTTGTTTCAAAGAAACCTCACCTTAGTTTTAAAAGACCTATTCAACGATACCCTACTCAATATAACAGAAGGAAAATTTTTGCCTCCCTTTCACTTGTATGGGAGGGGGTCCAAAAAACATTTAAAATATTTTTCTTAACATTTCTATATTTGGGTCAACACGATCTATCTTCTCACCAAATTTCATGTCGATAGCTCTAAAACTGACGAAGATATGAGGGCGCGGCATACAGACAGACAGACAGACAGACAGACAGACAGACATGACGAAACTATAAGGGTTTCTAGTAGACTACGAAACCCTAAAAACAGGCATAATATGTGCCTATAGCGGCCAAGAATTATTCCTCCCCTATTCTACTCAGGGTGTTTCGTAAATGGCGACGTAGAGTTTTTGACCTTGGCTACAATATCTGCCGACCATGATCAACCGTATGGTGGCGGTCATACCATCTACGACAGCATTCCCAAAGAAAGTTGACGTTAGGTAGGCGGCCGGTCGCAAAATTAAGTTAAATCCTTTTGCAACATGGTGTTTGAACAAGACATATTGCGCCAACCCCAAGTAATTGGGATAAGTGCAGGAAGAAAAGGAAGATGATTTGAAAAAAATACTTTACTAAATATTCTCAGTACCTTCTATGTAAACTATTATTTGTCTCTTCAACTCACAAACAATATTTATGATTTCCACAAGATCGCGTAGAAAATGAATAAGAGGTAGATAAATAAATATCCAATACTAACCTTCAATATGAAATGAAACAAATATTTTATGATATGAGATATGAGAATCAATAAATACAGGGAACAGGATACAACTTCGTTTTATCTTCAAAGAACAGTATACATATAACTTTCAATAACCTAATAAAGTAACCATCCTATTTTCCTATTACAAAGAAAAAATAACTTTTTACTTGTTAATGCAGTTAATGGATCTTCCAATGGAATTTATTTAATTATTTTTAAGTTCCTTACTTTAATAATTGAAAATGCTTTAGGTAGGTACTATTTCTAAATGACAGTATACTTCCTGAATGAATAGGAAAACTACACCGGCTTTTGTAACACATTCCTAGCACGCAGTCAGTGCCAACATTATTTGCTCCGCTCCAAAAATATTTTGAATCATTTATATAAAATAGCTTAGGATACCTATTCACAAAAAATACGTAGGCCAACGATATTTTACTATTAACCGCGCTTCAAAGTAATGGGACATTTAATTTACCTTGGCCTAGCTTAGCCATTAAAATGACTCTAAAAAGGTTTAAAAAAGACCATCTCTTTATCTTGAAGAATTATGTAGCCTACAGCGGAATGAAATGGAACGTAATTTACCGTTTGTATTTTCTTTTTAGGCCATTTTGTTTAATCCAATTACTTAGGCTTTTTTTGTGTAACTCTTTACTTGAAAATTTTGAGATAATTGGGGAACCGAGCTATTTTCTGCTACGTTACGTTATTTTTGTTTATTATTATCAAGGTTAAACTTGTTTCTATGCCAACTGATCTTACGAAACTTCAGAGGTAAATACCCAATACTAGATTTCCACCCGGCGGTTTCATTCGCAGCTGTTTTTCGGTTTTACTGCGAGGATGAGATGTTTTTCGGAGGTAAAAAGTATCCTATTGTGATAATTCAGGGTATATGTTACTGTCTGTGTATAATGTTTCACCTGATTTCAAAAAAACATGCCGGTTTTAACGTGAAGAAAATACAGACATACATACACGTAGTAAAGATAATCCATCCAGTTGGTAGAGTGGAATAGGGGTTTCGCCAGTACAGATGACGATAATCGCAGGTTGAAATCCTGCCTGCGGCGGTTTGTATTCCAACAAAAAATGTATATCTAACACGGGAAGTGTTTTAAAAATTTGGTATTTAATGGACTACCCTTCTCCGAGTTACTATATTACTTAGCTACGTATAGAGGTAGCTTCTTTGTATGTGTAGGCAACATTACATGATCTACTTTACTCTACAGGGGGCGATATTAACTAAATTAAGCACTTAGCGGTAACATGTTCGTATATTAGGCAAATCCATCAATCTGAAATAGAGCTTACATGGATTTGCTGCGGCTGTACATGGATCATTATTGGCAACGATTCTGCTTGTCACCTTTATGGACTAAAACCAAGCCATTTATTAAAATTATTCCATATAAGCATATGAAACTGTATGTAAATAACTAATGTATGTAACGATATGTTACTGGCCATGTTTGTGTACGATAACTTTTTCGAAATATGAATATTATAAATTTTGTTCAGTTCCATAATTGCGTTTATGAAAATTTTATAGCATATGGCTGTAGAGTATCATCTCCACACATGTTACAAAGTTTTACGTAGTTCATATAAATGGTACTGAGCTAAAATTAAGGCCAGGAATCCAGTTCCATTAGTACCTATTATATAAGGTGATTCCTAAATACCTAAGGAAAGGACCTATGTCAATTCTGGAAGCATTACAGCCTAAACGTGACAAGGCTTAACGACCTGTGTCTCAGAAGGCCAGCAGCAAAAACTATCTAATGGAAAGGTACACTTTGTTAAAGTAAGACAAGTATTTGTTCTAATGCTACTTAAAGTGGCTCAAAGATAATGGAATTTGGTGAAATACTATGAGTACTAAATGTTCTGAGAAATCCTGTAATGGTCAAATATCATCCATCATACTTATCTAGATAATTGTACATTTTTTCAAAGTTTCAAAAGAACGAATTGCTACTATTTATTTGTACAGCTCTATTTTAAATTGACATTCTGTACAATAATATAGAAAACAGATATAGATAAATTGCAAAAAACGCAGACAAATAACAAATTTGTTCAAAGAGAAAATAAAACGTTACATGTTACAGGAAATTAGATTGAAATAAATAAGAATCCTTCGGTCTGACTTTATTGAAACTCTTGTAGCGTTTCCAAAACATGTTACGTAGACCCTACAAATCCTTTATATTTTTATTCTCTTTGAGTGAATCTTATCTAGACGGGTCCAAAGGTTTTTGTCAATCGAATGTGATATGTTCGTTTGAAAAGTGATTACGTTAGGACGTTTGCAAAATGCCCATTATTTTGTTTGATATCGCAAATTCAATTTGTACATTTTTGGAATCATACAATAAAATATAGAAACGAATAAATTGAATTGGCGCAAATGGAATCTATAAAACACACGATATCGGCACGGTATTTCGATAGATAGGTATGTATGTGAATTCCAATCATGAATTTTTGTCCTTTATAAATTCTTGTTTATGTGTTACACACAGATAAATCGGATGTGATAGTCTTCTCATTAATTCGATTTCTGTATCATGCATGATCGTAACATAAATACTATACAAAGCAAATGCCCTGAATTTATTGACCGTTTCAATAGAAATAGCATACTACGGCGTAGGCTTCAAGTGCTACGGACCGTGGGTGAGCTACCTGCGTAGCAAATTGGCTACGCTGCTACGAGTCCGCTTTCAGTGAATCGCTTTCTATGATACGATGTGAAGTAGAAAAACCTGAATTCAAACCTTCTCTATAGGAAACTGGTATATGCCTGAATGTCCGTTGAATTTTCGTGTTATATTACTTATTTACTTTTGTTTTCACCCACGAGTTCTGTATTTTTGTTTTATAAATTGCTATCGTAGTTATACATTATGCGTACTTAAGCTCAAACATTTTGAAAAATCCTATTATCAGGTTCGATCAGCATCAATTATAAATGTAATTTAGTGCTGGAAACTAAATCAGCAAATAAAATTAGAATGCATAGTTTGCGCATGTATAGGTGATTGACAATTTATAAAGTATTAATGAGTAGTGAATATTTATGGGTAATTTAATTGGATATGTTAATTATACAATCGAAATGGATATGTACTCAATTATCCGGGTACTTTAATTATAAATTCTAAATAGCGTAGAAAATATCTTACGAAATCGTAAATGATAATGTTACGTAGGAGAGATCAAAAAATGTCGCGGATATAATATTTAATATTCAACACGATCTGGAGAATGTAACAAAATGGGCACACGATAATGGCATTATCATAAATATGGCGAAAACGAAATGTGTACATATACATTCACCATATAATGCCCAAGCGAAAAAAGTTACTCCCGACGAGTTGAAAATACTAGGACATAATTACGAATGCCTACATAATGATAAAAAACAGTGTACTTGCAACGCATAACAGTATGTCGAGCACTTTAAATACCTAGGCCTTATTGTCGAGCGTAATTTTGTTGGAGGATGCATGTTAACGAGGTATGCCTAAAACTAAATAGAATACTGGGCAGGTTTTATCATTTGAAATACGTTTTGGATAGAAAAACTTTGTATATGGTCTACTTTGCACTGGCAGATTCGCTAATCAGCTACGGTCTAAGTGTGTATGGCCGCACGTTTGCTACTTATCTTAAACAAATTAAAGCATTGCAAATAAGATTGTTGAAGCATTTGGTATGTAAAAAAGTAAAGCAGAAGTGCAAAGAATCGGCATATAACGAACTATTTCGCCATTGCAAAGTAATGCCGGTGGAAACAAAGAACACTTATATGATAGCGATCGAAAACTATTACAGTGCTACCTACAAAATACGGATCAAAAATAAGTACTTGACAAAGAGAGTAAGACAAGGTAAGTTTATTCAGTGTAAAACAAATAATTATTATGGTAAAAGGTGTTCCAAATACCTAGTTCCAAGAATTTTTAACGATATAGACTGGTTGAGAAGCGAGGATAAAATTAGTACATATATTTTGAAGAAGAAGTTAAAAATGTTCCTTTTAGATAAGTCCCCATAACCCAAACGTTAATGAAAGTTATGTAAAAGTCAAGAGTTATTTAAGTTATTTTTTAATCTATATAAGTATTATGTAAGTACTTAAAGTAAAGTAGGTATGTAGCAGTAGTAAGTAAGAGTGCGTTATATCGCCAACAAACTGCCCAGCAGTTTGGCGATTATTTAGATTATAAGAAAAAACTGTTATTAAAAATTTAATGCTTTAAATAAATAAAATAAATAAGATTTAGTCCAAATGGACTTATCGGACTTAAACATGGTAGATAATTAGTTGCACTATCCCGCTTCCATTGTTACAATTTCTCTTTCACCTAAAGGTTGCCTGGTAGAGAATGCTACCTAGCATTAAGGCCGCCTGTTGTACTGTTTATTTGCTTGTGTTTTTCTGATGTACTATTTCTTGGATTTTGTGCAATAAAGAATTTTGTTATGTTATGTCTCACGAGTGTCTTGTGACTACTCTTCTGAGTTTCATCCTCTTCGATAAGTTACCTGTGTATAGGTGGGATAACGATATCAATGCCATGGTTCAGAGACCACATGGTCTGGAAGTAGTCCTACATGCGTTGCTTCAGCTCCTTGGGGACCTGGTTGATGGAGAGCATCCTCAAAGACACGTACCTCATGGATGTCAATGCCATGGTTCAGGGACCACATGGTCTGGAAGTACTCCTGCAAGCGCTGCTTCAACTTTCAGGACCTGGTTGATGGAGAGCATCCTCAAAGACACGTACCTCATGGATGTCAATGCCATGGTTCAGAGACCACATGGTCTGGAAGTAGTCCTGCATGCGCTGCTTTAGCTCCTTGGGGACCTGGTTGATGGAGAGGAAGTCCTTCAGGTCGCGCCACTTGCTCTGGTACATCCTCAAAGACAAGTACCTCATGGATGCCAATGCCATGGTTCAGGGACCACATGGTCTGGAAGTAGTCCTGCATGCGCTGCTTCAGCTTTCAGGACCTGGTTGATGAAGAGCATCCTCAAAGACACGTACCTCATGGATGTCAATGCCATGGTTCAGGGACCACATGGTCTGGAAGAAGTCCTGCATGCGCTGGTGCAGCTTCATGAGGACCTGGTTGATGGAGAGCATCCTCAAAGACACGTACCTCATGGATATCAATGCCATGGTTCAGGGACCACATGGTCTGGAAGTAGTCCTGCATGCGCTGCTTCAGCTCCTTGGGGACCTGGTTGATGGAGAGGAAGTCCTTCAGGTCGCGCCACTTGCTCTGGTACATCCTCAAAGACACGCACCTCATGGATGTCAATGCCATGGTTCAGGGACCACATGGTCTGGAAGTAGTCCTGCATGCGCTGCTTCAACTCCTTGGGGACCTGGTTGATGGAGAGGAAGTCTTTCAGGTCGCGCCACTTGCTCTGGTACATGGAGCGGCGGGAGTACATCCGCTGGATGATCGCAGTCACGTTACCGAACACCACGGCGTGCATTAGGGCTGCAACAAATAGGGTGTGTAATTATGTAGGGAGTAACAAAAGGGGTATAACAAGCCGAATGCAGGTCAAGGTACTCATGAAACTGAATAACTATCCCTGAGGAACATGGATCGAAAAAAATATTAGTCTTTCCATACAAATTTGCCGATTTACTGTGGAAGGTCAAATTTTTATTTCGTATTTCGACCTATGTTTCTTAAGAAAAATTGATCAGTTTTATAGGCTGGTTCAATCTTTAAAATATTTGCATTTGATTTTTTTACACCTTATAGAGGTAGAATAGTTTGAAATGTGATCCAGTTGCTGCTAACAGCTATTCCAATTTTAATCCAACATAGTTTGTGTGTTGTTACACCTACATTGCATGTACATTAAAATAAACCTTTATTTTGTAGCTGGACAGCGAAATCGACGTATTTTTTTGCTCTAAATGCTGAATCAAAGCTGCAAAAAATTAAATCTCTGCTAATTATTCCAGAAAAGTGGTCATGCAAAAAGATCTTTAAATACTTATTCTGTCAACTTTAACAAAGCACTGTTGAAAAAGAATTATAGAGACAGTGTGAAACGAACGAGTCAAAAACAAAAGGAATAATTGGTCTAATTCCACTTTTATGCACACTTTTCACTTTTCTCTCCCAAGTGACGGCGGCCGAGTAAATCTCGTTTCATTAAAATCATTTTCAGTTGAAAAGCTTAGGAATAAAATATAGTAAATTTTTTTTCACTTTAGAGTTGAAATATTACATACTAGCAGAATGTTTAAAATGGTTTTTCCCATTTTTCTGCAGCATCAATGCATAGTGTAAATTAATGTCGCTTTTTGCGTTTCTCTGCCTGTCTGTCCTGGATTTACTAAAGTTACTAAACTACTTAATGGAATTTAATGCGATGTTTTGTATTAGATAGACTGATTCAAGATTCATTATTGTATAACACAAGCCGGAAAAATGCCTTTTTGCCGCGGGAAATTAAGTTGCAGCCGTGAAACCGCTAACGGGCTGCTAGTAAATAATAAGGCTCTCATAAAATTAAATATATTTTATAATAAGATGATATTTTGCGCCAGGGTTCAATTAAAGACAACACATGTATTCAAGTATCAAAACAGCAACTTCTAGAAACTGAAAGATGTAGGTAGGTACTAAGTAACTTTAGGACTCAGAACTTTAATAAAACTAAAGAAAATGAAAGGATTGGCATAAAAAATTCAAAGTAAATTGAAAGCTAACAAAAAGAAATACAAAAGTGAATAATTTAAATGATGACGTGGTTTGAAGAGAAAAATAATCGTACTACACCAATGAACGTTTTCTTCCTCATATTTCGATCGTAACTAGCGTTAATGTAGCCAGCAGTTCAAGCAACCATGTAAGGGATCACAGCGGCAGCATTCGTTATGTTTTGTTACGAAATTCATTTAGGTAGTTGTTTATGAGTATATTCTAACAATATTAGACCATACACAGACCAGAATATAGTAATAACTCAATTAGGTACGTTTAATTTGAAAGCTGGCGAGCTTACTTTGAAATGGAAGGAAAGTTTGAATAAGTTATTTACAAATTAAAATGATTAATCGTTTAACTTTCTGGTTTCTAAGCTTCGGAAATAAGGGTTACAAGCCCAAGTTTCAATTAAGGCCATTTAACTTTTGTCTGAATGATGTATTAGTAATAGAAGTTTCTGCGCTAATTTTATCAAATTGGCAGTAACAGTAGAGTAAGAGGGGTTTTGTACTACGTCTGATTCAGACATATTTCACGGGTTCGGATCGCATAAGAATCGCCCGTAGTGCGAAACCGCTCAAGACCGCGTGCCCATCGGTGACTTTGTTGCTCGGCAAAAATCTGTCGTTCTTTTCCACGTATGAGAAACGGACTTCCGATAAGTCAAAGTCGCCTCAGTGTGCATGCCCGGTAAGAGAATTGATTGGGTTTTTTTGACAAACTTTGCGTTATGTTATGATAATTCGTTTTCGATCTGACCACTTTTTGATTATGGCTTAGACAGTTTTTTACTCATCTAAACGAAAGGATGATATTTTATTATTTAACGAACAAGTATCACTCATTATGTAGGTTGCCACCTTCTACCATCTGAATAACAATGTAAGTCGCGTAAACCTACATAGAAAGGACGATAAGCGAATTCTCGTTAGCTTACCTCCGATCAGCATGACGAGTATACTAAAGATCTTCTCCGGCACGGTTGTGGCGGCCACATTGCCGAACCCCACACTTGTCAGCGAAGAGCACGTGAAGTACAGCGCTGTGACGTAGCTCTCGCCGTGAGATATGTTCTGGATGGGCACGTGGAGTCTCTCCGCTAAAGTGTTTATCCAACCTGTAACAGAGCACTTTCATTAGTCAAACTGATTAGAAATCCTGAAAAACTCTTATACCTCAGGCAAGATTAAAATCTGCATCCTTCAATAAAAGTATTGTACTAACTAACAAACTAGTTCATTTAATTTAGTTATTATTTGTATCGGGTGTGTGGTGTGCTGCGGCAAGAACCTTCACCAAGGAGATAGGTCAGCGCCTGAAAGCCTGTGGCTGCGATCCTCGTGCCGGCTCGTACCTAGTCCAACAGATTTCTCTTACCATTCAACGAGGCAACGCAGCAATGGGTACTTTTGGACCAGGTCCGAACAGGCATAAGCTGCTAGGTTAGTGTATATATAGTTAAGTTAACTTAATCTCCTTTTGTACCATCCAGGAAGTCAAATTTAAATTTCAAGACGATTACGTTATAAATTGTGTGTTGTAATAACTGGGTAAGACTTTATTAAGTGCACTTAATAGTTTGATTTAACCGTAATTATGCCGCTTGCGACCGCATTCAAATGTCAGAAGTTTAATCGAAAGAAATATAGTCGTAAGAAACTTTAACGACGCAACTTTATCTAAAAAACTATATCTTTACGTATTTCTCACTAGAAAATGAAAAAACGGTAGATATGCTTTTTACGACTTCGTAGCTTTGATACTATTACCACATATACTTTATTAAATTCTTGTTAACCGCCGTACATGTTACACTAAACCACTGGAATGTTTCATTCAAACCTCGGTTATGTGGTAATTTCTTGTTCACAAACATCCTGAACAGCCATATTATAACAAGAACAAAATACGTAATAAGGATTATGACTTGTAACTTTTTACTTTTTTAATGTATTTCTTACTTACTTTTACTCGCACAAATTATAAAAACACGTTTTGACTCTATCCGAATAGCGATTTTATATCGCGCAATTTTTTCTTGCTTTTCTGAAAGAACACTAAATCTTATGCAAGATGTGCGGGCAAGGCCTTAATCAGAATTCATTTTAAAAGCACGACATCTATTTTTAATAAGTTATTATTTGAGCGCGAAAACAAATTAGGTTCTCGAAATCTTACACTAAAAAAATATGATGAAAATATTGCTGCAAAAGACGGTCTGGCGCTCCGGTCTGTTTACAAAGTCAACCTCATGAAGATTAATTACTTTCTAACCGCAATTTTCCAGTCTGCTAAATTACATCTACCTACATACTTGTTATGGACGAATATTCCGTGATGGAGCAAATTTTTTGCCTTTTTCTGTGGTGTATTTTTGGCAAACGTATTCCCCTGTTTTCTTCTCAAATAATGCATGTAAAGCTCTAATTCTTTTTATTACTTTAAAGGCAACCATATATAGGCATGCTATTGCAAGCTTACAAAATTTATTAAAAAAAATAATTATGTAAGGAAATGTGGGCATTTTCTATATGCATACAAAATAAAAAATAGTCATATTTTTTACGGTAATTAAATTTTCTAAATCTTAATATGCCTTTGGTGCGTACCTTAAGTGTAATTAAAAACAATCATAGCTCTACATAAATTATTCGGGAAGAAAACAGTGGAATTGTTTGCTGGCTGAAGACATGCATCGTTAAGGTATTCTCTTTTTTGTGAACAAGTAATTTAAGATCAGCGAAATACGGTTTCAAAGATTCATTGATTGATGCCATGCAATTCAAAATAAAATACCTACTTCATTTTCTTCCTCCCTTCAATTTCCTTAAGTGTTGTAGGTACTTGTACCACCCGTTTACTGAAACTCCTTTCATCTTGTATATTATTATTGTACAAGGTGGGCCAAAAGTAATCACCCTATGCGAATCACCTCCCATTTTTTTATTAGACATTATAATCGACTACTGTTTTCGGAAATCAATATTTCGAAGATGTCAAATTTATGTGGTTATGTTTTTAAAAAGACATTAGTCAAATTGCCATCTCTGCCGTACGTTTTAACTTTAAACACGCTAATTTCCATACATTCTTGACCATGTCTTTTTTTTGTTTGTGGTGGCTTCAGGGACTTGAAAGTTTAATGAATTGTAATTTGTAATGTTGAACTTTTAAAAATACCATTGGGTGAATTCTGGCGTTGTCGGATCTGGAGATCTGACCAATCGGTTCGAAAAACAAAACCTGTGGATTGGTTTTCACCAACTTGCATCAATTCTGGAGTTGGCATCTAACTGCTTTCTTTATTTTTTATTCTACAGCATTGAGTTCACATCTTCGAATGATTATTTAGTGATAACAAAACTTATTTTAACATATTTAAAAAAATGGGGGCCGTTCTAACACGAGAAGGGAGCTTTTCAGAGACTATTTTTGATCCTTTCGGCCGCGTATGTAACTGTGTTTTGTAACCGGTTACAAATAAAGATTTTTTCTTATTTATTCGTAACCTGGTTACGAACTAATAAATACATTAATGGACTTCGGAATATTTTTGAAAAGTTACTATGAAAGTATTACTGTTCTCCTATTTTGAAAATATAACTCAATATACTCCGTTTTTAGGGTTTCGTAGTCTACTAGAAACCCTTATAGTTTCGTCATGTCTGTCTGTCTGTCTGTCTGTCTGTCTGTCTGTATGCCGCGCCCTCATATCTTCGTCAGTTTTAGAGCTATCGACATGAAATTTGGTGAGAAGATAGATCGTGACCCAAATATAGAAATGTTAAGAAAAAAATATATTAAATGCTTTTTGGACCCCCTCCCATACAAGTGAATGGGGGGCAAAAAATTTTTTTTTTCTGTAATATTGAGTAGGGTATCTTTGAATAGGTCTTTTAAAACTAAAGGGAGGTTCCTTTGAAACAAAGTCACTAAAATGTTTTTGTCACGAGATATTTGCTTTTAAAAAGGGCGTTTTTGACCCACACTTTGTTCCAGCTGTAACTTCTAAAGTATAAACGTTAAAAATTTGAAATAAATATAGAATATAGCTTACAATCTGAAGTTACAATGAAAACTATAACGGATATTGTACCCTTGAAGGTTTCAGAAAAAAATGAGTTTTTCTTTTTGCGGTTGGTCATCATACTGCTGCTAACAAACCAGCAACAAAATTAAGTTTGTAATGCTGAAAAACCTGATATTTAAACGTTGACTACGAAACCCTATTTGTGGGCGTGTCTGACACGCTTTTGGCCGGTTTTTTTTTAATAAGACACGCCCGCAATTCTCATAAGTGCGCCGAATCCACCTGTTGGACTACGGGCAAGCTTTTTCCTCCCGCCCGTGGTCCACCAAATAAATATTTGCCCACAAGTGGGACACGGACATGGCTTCTAAAAAAATATAGGTATATATTACCGCCAATAAAATAAAATTCCGTTGCCTGTGGTCTGCTGCCTCGCTCACGTCAAGAGCCATCATCAGCGTGCATGCAAAACTGTTTTTTTAATTAAGAAAATAATACTTAATTATGTTAATTACTGGTTAACATTTGAAACACTACACCAACAAACAATACACCAACATTCCAAAACTTTGTTTATTGATACAAACTGAATTATTTAGTTTAATTTTAACTACACATGTTTCCTGACTCCTTCCAATCTTTGGACCTAAATGGCAATTTACTACTTTTCATTCAATAAAACGGCGCTTAACCCCCTTCTTTCTTTTTGAAGCAACGCTTTACCTGGCGCTCATCATTTATAGCTTGCATGTTAATACTTTTTCCTTTATCGATATATGAACTTGACAGTATTAATATCTTTTTACCTCGTTTAAATTAACTAACATCAAAAATTAACCCTTTATACCTAGCGCGGTTTTATAATTAGGTACTCGTAAGGTAATGCGTTTTTACACATTCTCATATCAGAAATGAAGACCCACCTTTTTACCCTGTTTTGTTAAAATTTACTATAACCATAAGACCCTTTCACCTCGCCCAGATATGGAATCAATTTGTCTCAAGCGACATTTATTTCAATTAATATAAACGATAGAACATTCGAATAACCCTTAAAAATATGCGGTGTAAAAATTAGGTATAAAAAACTATTTTTCATTTATTTTTTTACCAAATTAAGATTATTTTCCGATTTTTTGAACTTTAAAACGCTCTCCTGTAAAATTTCCTTAGTGTCGCTTGGCCCCTTTTACCTTTCCACCGTCGAATTACCTTCATAGAAAATGGTAACGAGACAAGTTTTCATTTTTATTTTTTGTAGCTTTGCAGCGGTTACGAAACCTAGTTACATAGGCGGAGAAAAAAGTTTTAATTCGTAACCAGGTAGGTTACGAATAAATAAGAAAAAATCTTTGTTTGTAACTGGTTACAAAACACAGTTACATACGCGGCCGAAAGGTTTTGATTTGACTCATGAGGTGGCAATTTGACCAATGTCTTTTTTAAAACATAATCACATAAATTTTGAATCTTCAAAAGATTGATTTCCGAAAACAGAAGTGAATTATAATGACTAATAAAAAAATGGGAGGCAAATCACATCGGATGACTTCTTTTGGCCCACCCTGTATGTTGCGATCGTGTGAAGCTTGCGTACCCATCGATGATTCCAATCTTCCAATTCAATAGTACGGAAATACAAAACATTAGGGTTATACTACAAAAGCTATATCTTGGCTACGCCGTAGCAATTGTCTACGTTGCTACGAGAACACAGTCGTAGTATTCGTAGATACGGTAATGAATGTCATATATTGCCCTGTACTAAGATGTCTAATTTTTTTACAATTATTTCGCAAATAAGTAGGTACAATGTACAGCTTAAAATTTTTAGACATGACACTTAGCAAACATAATTATTTTTCTAGTTTTGACTATTTTGGTGATGCTTTTATACTAAATACATGCCTATTAAGGTGGTATCTTCTTCAAGTATTTAAAAAATCCCTTTGCTTTTAAATTCAACAAATTCAGCTCAATATTAAAAATACCCTTATTTACTAACTGTAACCAAGCAGAGAAGGTTTCAAAAGTAATTGGATTAAAGCTTGAGGCCGTCTTTACTTAATATCATCAGCTGGGGTTAGTTAGATTAGTCAGAGGGAGACCTATTAGGTCCTGCTCTTCTACGTCGTTGCTTCTTATTCTGTCTTGTGGGACACCGAGTCGGTGAACGTCCCGGTAAACCTTATTTTAGTTTTCCCGAACGCTAACTCCAAGCGGTAACTTCCTTACTTTGCAAGAGATCATCTTTTGCAGCAGTTTTGACTATTAACTACTGACTATTTTTTGCAGCAGTCATGGCCCTTTATGCAGCAGTTGTAACTATAATTTGTAACAGTCTTGACCGTAGTTTGCAGCAGTCTTGACTATTTTTTACAGCAGTCGTGGCCGTTTTTGCAGCAGTCGTAACTATATTTTGCAGCAGTCTTGACTTTGAACATAATTTGCAGCAGTTTTGACCAATTTTTGCTGTAGTCTTGACCAGTCAAACAGACAGACAAAAACACTTTATAGCAGTCTAGACTCACCCAAATCCCACTCTTCCAGGTCGCTTCGGTGCGCCGACATTTCCCTCTCAGCTATGATGAACCAGATGCACGCCAGCCAATGAGCGACCAGCGTGAAGGAAAGCATCAGCAGCGTCAGTACCAGCGCCGAGTACTGCGAGTATCGGTCCATCTTTTGCAGCAGTCTTGCCAGCCGCAGCAGTCTTGTAAGCTTCACTAAGTGGGCGTTCCCTGAAGGCGTGGATTCCTGTGAAATTACCATGTTTAAGATCACGCATTATAGGAGCCGACTACGAAAAAAAAGTCAGCAGTTTGTCAGTTTATTACGGTTGAAATGGATGAAATTTATTATTAAAAAATAGTATGTTGATTGACAGTTCATTTTTTTTGCAGAAATGTTACTAGATTATACAATTACGTTTGCATTATCATATCATACATATTTGAGAGCTAGTTAAACAATTCGTCTAAAAAACTGTCAAAGATATTTCTATAATCGTATATTTAATTTTGATAAAATATCAAACATTTACGCCAAAGTGCTGCATTAGAAGAAATCGTGATTTTATTTTAAATAAGTTGTTATGAGTGGGCATAAAATAATTAGGCATCTAAAACTATCTAAATCAGTGTCGAAAAATTCATCCATTTTGGCAGAAGTGCTATAGTTTTCTACTTCGTGGAGCCTACATTATAAAGGTGTACTAAAAGACTGAGCTTGACGCGACGTGGTGCGCCGTCAAAATGACTGGTTTGTATTGGGATGCCAGAAAGTATGGGCGGCACTCATCCTACGACGCTGTCACGTTGACGGCGCGCTACGACACCGCCACGCTTGGTCTTTATTTTGACCTTTACACTACAATGGCTACTCGGCATGCGCCCTACCTGTGTGCGCCTCGTATCCTGCAGTCACATGTGCATGTTTATGCCTTGCCGGATAGTCGAGTTACGTCCAGAAATGCGCTGGAAACGCATTCAAAATATGTCTATTAATAACATACCTACTACTTCAGTTAATGTTCTAGCCTTCAGGTTTTTTCACAAACAACAAAACATTTAATCAATCACAACAACAGTTTTCACTCTTCCAGACAGATAAATTTACATGCAACGTAAAACAACTAGACAACTTTATGTAATCGCATACGGTGCTCGGCGAGTTAATAGGTCAAGAGCAAAAAAGCATTTTTCCGTTATGTAAAAGTTATTCAAACTCTCGCATTCACTGTTAAAAGTTATATCATTCAAACTCTACACGCCAATGCGCGCCAGTAAAATTTTTACCTATGTCAAATCAAATCCTTTCATAATTGCTTTTATAATTAATAAGTTTTATTTCACTCTCACAAAACAACTCTACGTTTGACCCAATAGGTATATTTGTATATCTATAGCCAAGCACCCACGCGATTCACACACATCAACCATCAAGCTACTAGTTGCAACCAGGGAACAGTTGTAACTCAGATACAAATTAAGCAAACCAACCAATCCCACGGGCTAAGTGCAATCCACCCACACGTAGTTCTATTATTAATTCTGTGACCCACACGTCTGAGAAAGTTTACACGACGACGACAATTTACTACAACAATTGGGTTGCTACAATGTCAAAGACGAGACAGTCGTCGCCGGCCAGTTCTGGGGTACAGTTGCCGGGGCCTTGATAACTCACAACGCGTCTCGTCGCCTCCGTGACCGCAATTTTCATTGTTTTCAATTATGAGAATAAACTATTGAATAATTTGTGCTTACAACCCCTTGCAAACTACACAAAATCAGCTCAATATTAAGGCTACGTTGCACGGCGTTGGACAGCGACGACGTGCCTTTGACATAGAGCCAACAACATATGCAGTTCGAAGTTAGCGGTATCGAGTTCTCACCGTGCTGTTGTAGATATCGGACGCGTAAAGTAGGTCGAACGGTAGCGCCGCCAGCAGGTCCACGATAAACCACGACCGGATGTAGTTGAGCGCTATCGCCTTCCAGTCCGACACCACCTCACCCTTCTTACTCACGAAGGTAGTTCGAAAATTTAGTACTATATCTGCAAACAAAGCGTCGGGTAAAGTCAAGTTAGTCTGTAATGGAGGGAACTATGCAAAGATCTCAGTCTAGATGCCTTGAATTGTAGAAACTCTGGAGAAGTCGAACCCAAGAGCCACTATAACTTTATTAACTTTAGTATTTGCCTCTAGTTTTGCAGTGCGGCGCTCCCCAACTTGGTTATACGAATTAAAATACTTCGTAGTTTTTCTAAGATATTTTTTAGTTTTCACAATTTTATGTTCGAATAAAAATACGGGGTGTAAGGGACAGCTCTCCGAATACTGATAGGGTTCATTTAGGCCATTAAACTGAACAAATTCCCGTAAAAAAAATTCAGGACTCTTTTTGTTTTACCTCTCATACAAAATCACGATCAACTGCATTTGCTATGAGAAGTCAAAATTTTTATACGTCTCCTGAAATGCATTTTCTTTTAGGAATTTGTTCAGTTTCATGGTCAGAGTGCATCCTATCAGTATTCGGAGAGATGCCTCTTACACCCTGTATAAGTAGGTAAATTCTGTTGATCCGAAGTAATGAGGGTTTACTCACCAATTATAAAAAGTGCCTCGACCACGACATCGCTGGTGACGCTGACCCTCGCGTGGCCGGGCTGAACAAAACTCGCGTTGTACGGAACCACCACGGCCACGTAAAACGTCGCTATCAATATTAACCAGTCCCAAAACGTTTTGAACACCCCGTAATGTGAAATAATAAACTTGGATTTCTTTAACGCTGACGTTTTGTATTCCGGTAAAGGTGGATCTGATGAGTGGAGCAAATTCTGAAATAATAAACAATATTGTGAATTATTACCTTGATTACTGAAAAGTAATTAAGAATATTGCTATTCACTTCAAGTTTGATGACGAGGGATGTAATCAATTCACGAGCGTCTGCTTATTGGATTATAGAAATTAATTTTGTAAATGAAATAAAGCAACATTATTTTGATATTGAAGTAAGCTGGAATGAGTGCCTATTGAGTCCCTCGTTTACTTTGATTCGAAATGTTACCTTACTAACATTGTTGAGCTTTAGTTTCGTCTTCGTCTTTTCCGGTTTATAATGTCCTGAAAGCTGGTATAATACCGCCCGAGATCTGCGCCTGCCCATGTTCGCGGGCGAAGGCGCTTCGGGGTCAAGATTGCCATTCGGGTCTGGAAGTAGGCAATTGGATTCAGCGCGGAACCGGGCGCCCAAGAGTGCCGCTGCGGGTACAAATGGGGATAAGGCTAGAGTGACCACGCCAGCCGAAGGCCGCACCGCGGCTCCTGTGTTCACAAACCACCCTGTTATAACCTCCGCACGTCCGTCTCTTTCACAAGCGTTTGCAGTCAACAATGGAATGAATGAGAGAAATGGAAATGCTCGCGACTGTCCAAACGTTTGTGAGCAGGTACGGGAGCTTTCAACCAGCACATGGCACATACCAACAGTGTACAAATTTCATTCGAATTGGGGATTAATAACAGACTCGAAATTTGGAAGGTATGATAGTACTTTAAAAACAAACATTCGAATAAAAGTGCTTTCATTCCTTTGATAATATTCACACCAATTAATGAGAGCCGATATTACTTATTCAAGTACCATGCACCAGCAATAACGAGGCTACTCGAGAAAGTCAATGTGGCACAAGTATTCTCTTTGATCTAATCACTAGAGAGAGAAACTCCGACTTAATTTGCTCGTCTTAGGAGCTTGAAGGATAATCATAATTAGGAACACTCGTACAATACTTATATGAAAGAAACGTGGAGAAAATCCCCAAGAGGCATAAGATTATCTGCTTTCGGAGAATCTCTCGTGGGATTAGTGAGTAAAGACGTATTCCAAAACTTGAGAGCGCCACCGAATCTCGGCATTGTACTCGAGCAAACAGCAATGAATCCTTTGTAATTAACCGTTACACGGAATCCAATTAGGCATGAAGTAATTAGTAAAATTCTGTCATTCAAATTTCGAGAAATGAAATGTAATCAGATTCCGGCTCTTTGATAGTGTAACTGCGAGATTCGGTAAGCTTTTGATAAAAATATCACAGATACATGATTAGAATTACAAATTGAAGACAAACGTTTAAAAACCAGACAAGGATTTCTACTTATTGAAAAGGCTAATTCGTGATTATGAGCAGTAATGCATCTTAAAAGTAACTGATATGTTTCGTCCGTTTTTACTTTTTATGAAGTATTAACTAAACATTCCGTAACGTGATAGAAATTCAACTTTAAGAATATTTAATAACCTAATCATAATCATAAATAGCATGCAACTATGTATATCATAAAAATACCTACCTACTTCATGCAAAAATCCTACTTAATAGTCCATACCAGACAGTTTTCCACATAAAACCTGCTTATATTTATTTTATAAAACTTACTAAGGTAAAAGATATAAGAATTAGATTAGCATTAGCCGATAGTGTTTAGATTTTAAAGAATATTACCTTACCTTACCCTATTCAAAACAAAGCGGTATCCGCACAGGTACGTGGATAGCAGTGTCTTGATTGTCAAGAGGTAAAGTTCGCCGATAGTACATACGCGTAGTAAATTCTAACTGCCCAAAGTTCGGTCGCGGAATTATTTACTTGTAAATGAATTAACTTGCAAAAATTTTAACAGTCTAAAATTTCTGCTATGGAAATGCTTGTGGATGGAATGTGACATCAACGATTTTCAGAAAATAATGTCCTGTTTAGGTACTTTTGTTACAAAATGAAACATAAAAAAAAATGTTATTATTTATAGTAAAATGCGCCGAGACGGATGACTGCAATTTTATTACTAGGTTACTAGGTCAGGACAGTATGATGCCATGCCCATTCTAAATATCATTTTGCAAGTCCCACGGACGTAAGAAAATACAATCGAAAACCACACGAAAAATGGCTCGGTAAAAATATATTATTTTTTTATTTCATATTATTGAAAGAAACAAAACACTAAAGGTTTTTTTGATTTCTGTTTTTGTTTAGATTCTCTTTTGAACAAATAGCGCGTAACGGCGGCGTAACGTACTTAATTAAATCCTTTTAATTAAATTTTGACGTAAGATGTTTGTCAAAGCCTGTTTGATCACCGTTAAATAATGTAATTAATAACTTTACATTGTTGCTTCATTTTAAACCAATGAAATTAGTTTCTGCTTCATCGTTAAATAGCTCAACTGCCCAAATGGCTGCACATTTGACTATGTATTTTATGAAATTCAAATTTGTGTTGCAAAACAATATGCAAGGCAGTCGTAACTCTTACAAAATAATAAAGTCATGTGTAAAATCTGGAAATGGCTGGCACACATATATTATTGATCTTAAGAGTCACAATAAATAATTACCTAAGAACAGGGTGGTTTTAACTTGAAATTTAATTTATTGAACTCTTCGATAGTACGCGAGGACCCTTTGAATGATGAAAAGTGAAAATAATGGACTGAAAAAACCATGCATAGATAAACTTTTGTGATGTAGGTTCTAAAGTTCGGCCAATTAATTTGGACCCTCTTGACTCTATTAAAATTCTACACAACACTGAATATTAAACGGGTTAAAATAATTACTCTACAGTCAACAGCAGATGTTTACTTAGATAGTTAGTTTGTAGGTTTGTAGCCACTCAATTAACCACCTACAGTGAGACAGTTAAGGTCAGGTTAAAGCTGCTGAGATTGCCAAAGTGACGCTATAACTCTGTTTAATCCTCATCATGTAATTTTGTGGATATATTCGTACAGTTAATTTGAAACATCGTGTAGCTTGCTTTAATATACAGTACAGTGTGTGTGTGTGTGGTGTAAGGGACAGCTTTCCGAATAATGATAGGGTGCGTTCAGACCATTAAACTGACAAACTTCCCATAAGAAATTTTATCAGAAAACGGAAATAAAAATTTGGCTTGCCGCTCCCATAAAAAATCACAATCAGCATTTCCTGTAGGAAGCCGTTTTTTAAAAAGTTTCCTATAATATTTTTTCATGGGATGTTGTTGACAGCCGATGTGGCATGTGGCGCAGCGCAGTGGTTAGTATGCCTGCCTGCCACACAAAGGTTCCGGGTTCAATTCCCGATAGGGTCACTCACAAAGTTGATATTTATCACTTTGTGAATTTGTTCCCAGTCTGGTTAGGACATTGCAGGTTGAACCACCTGATTGTCCGCAAGTAAGATGGTTCCGTGCTTCGAATGGGCAAGTTAAGCCGTCGGTCCCGGTTGCTGTCTATGATGGCGGTCGTTACTCAACCATGTCAGAGGCCTGCTACTTGCAGTAGGCGGTTGAAAAACTCTGACACCAGGGTTCATCGGGTCGTTGAACGACTCAGTATCCCACACGAAAAGAAGGAGAAGATAGGAAGTTGTTATATTTCATAGTCTGAATGCACCCCATCGGTATTCGAAGAGCTGTCCCTTCCGTATACTATTAAATGCAAATTTTCATGCAGAGGGAAGAAAACATGAGTAATTTAGAATTAAGGATGTGACGTAAAAGGTAATGTTGACTTCTGGGACAAAAGGACCATTATTAAGTCGCAGTCTGCGACCTGTGTCTTTAAACGTACGTATTAATTACTCATGACGTCCGCATTAGATCCTTTACAAACACTGTAGCAACCATTAAGTTGAGTTTCACGTAGTATTGTTTGTTTAGGCAATGAGCTACGGCACAATAACAAGAAGTTCAAGAGTTCAAATTCTATCTCTACTCAGACTTGAGGTCTATTCTACGAACTACCGACAAATTCTACAGTGGAACTATGTAGTTTTAAAGGAACTTTACCGTGCTGTGATGCTCGCAACTGCTACGGCCAACTACGGCCAACGGGAGCTAGCGGGAGCTCAACTAAACTATCTTTACGCGGGACCTATAGCACTAAAACAACGTGCTTAATACACATGTTATCACAATTACGGGGTTACTTCAGACGCTTCAAAACAATATCACAACAACACCTCAAACTTATTTGCTGTTCACACGGTCATGAAACTTTAGTTTCAAGTTTCGAAGGATACTTACCGCTGTCAAACTCCTCATTAGTGTTCATGGCGGCCATCTTTGTGTTGGTGATGTCCTTGAACGAGGCGAGGAACAACACGACTTCCCGTTTCTCGTTCTTAATTGGGACGATGTCGAGCAAACACCAGAACGGAGTTCCTGCAAATTTAAATCGCCGTAAATTTCGTTTGTAATTTAAATTGGAAAGCGCAAACGTGCCCCCGCATTGACTATGGATAAAGGTCCGCGCGTGTTAATCCGCCTCGCTGTATTCTTAACTAGGAGCTGAAAAGCTCAATACTGAATTTATTTACAAGGTAATAATAGCGTTACCTTGTCGTAAAAGTCGGCTAAGGGATAAAGTCGAGAAACATTCAGCATTCCAGAGCGAACATATTACTTTTAACATTGGGTCTTTGGCTTTAAAGCTTAGTTAGAATCGAAATTCTTTCAACTGAAGGTCATATCCGTCATTGATCTTTGTGTGGATAGAATGTTTGTTTATGTGGTTCTTAGCTAGGCTATGTAAATCGCGTCATTCTCAGTTCTCGGCCGTCGTAAACGCTGTGACGACTAACAGCTGGGTGCTTGTAAAAGTTTAATTTTGTCGATTGCAATCGTAACCCCTTATTGGTTTTTGTTTACGATCACAAGTGGACGACGTCTTTAAACCATTATGCAAGAATCCCATACCGCAGACAGTGTAATTTGTGAGTAGAACACTCACGACATTGACCTTACGACAGGTAGGTAGGTGGTTGATCAAAGTTCATCTCACAGAGTACCTAACGACGATGACGTCAAAGTGAAAGGAAGTTTATTTCCGGTAGCCGTATCAAAGAGATGGTTCTGAAACTTTGACGTTGATTTAAAAAGTCCCTATTCGAAACACATATACCTAGGTACTTACTATATGCTGAAATATGAATAAAATTTTGCAATTTAGCCAGTGCAAAATTATGCGGGATATTTTTACGTTACAAAAATAAGGCCCAAATTTCCTTCACATTGCTTATTTGACTTTCCTTTTAAGAGTGTAAAGCAGAATTTTTTATATGTTAATTTTTACTTTTCGCAAGAAGACGAACGGTCACTAACTACGGGCTTTTACGAGTTTTAACGTTTAAATTCAGGGCAAGTTTTCATAGGAATGTTTATTTCGTTTTCTAGCTTTTACTTTAGCTACGTCCTTAATTTTTCTTATAAAATTTTTGTTCGGTAGATACCTACCTACTAAGTTTGTCGCTAATCTGTTAGTGATGTTCCAAACTCTAAACTGCATCTGTGTTGTATAGAAAGAAACTTGCAAGCTCGCTTCTGCGTGTTAGCTTTAAACTATTGTGTAATATACGCTTATCAGTTGTTTATCACTATTTTTCCTATAAAATATGAGTTTGAGCTTGAGTTCATGTTTAGAACTGAGTGTCCCAGTGCGATACTCCTACATTGTAGCTGGCCCATGTAGGGACTTGCACGCACAGCCTTTCTGCATCATGTACGCATTGCCATGCCACACCTTCAGCTATAAACAATCATGAGCAGGGGCGTATTTACATATTTAGCGCCCCGGGGCACTAACATTTCGGCGCCCCCGGCCAGTGGCGTACTGGCTACTTTCAGAAAACAAGCAAGATTAGTCAAGTCATTGGCGGATACAGAACAATCTCAAAGCGCGGCAAAATTCACACTCACGCGGCGTCTACCCTTGTCGATAGTATCTAGTTTTCAAGGGCGGATTAGATACAGATCTTTTCTGGGTTGGGGGCACAAGCAAGTCTTCTGTTAAAACAGCCCACGAGTACTGGCCTGTATGTATCGCGAGCGAAGCGAGCACAACTTTTCAAACAATAAACGGACGTGGAACATCATCAATAGCCGCGAGTGTAAATCATGTAGGAATGCACACATATCGCGAGCGAAGCGAGCTCGACGTTTCACGCTACAAACGGGCAAGGAGGTTAAACACTAACTGTGACAGTTAAATAGACAGAAACATACACGTATTGCGAGCGAAGCGAGCTCGACTTTTCACGCTACAAACAGGTGATGAGCTGAAACACTATCCGCGACAGTAAAACAGACAGACTCGTAATCGCGTTGCAAGCGAACCGAGCTCGACTTTTTACACCATAAACGGGAGAGGAGCTGAAACACTAGCCACGGCAGTAAAATAGACAGACACGCACACGTATCGCAAGCAAAGCGAGCTAGACCTTTCACGCTAGAAACGGCGAGGAGCAAAAACACTAGCCGCGATTGCGATATTTTACGCAACAAACGGGCAAGAAGCCTACGCTTAGCGAGCTCGACTTTTCACGCTCGACTGCTAGAGAGACAGCAAAAGGGATAACGGTACATACTCAAACACAATACGAAGTTATGCAAGCAAAACGAGCTCGTCATTTCACGTTTGAAGAGGAAAGAGAGTTAGATTAGGAATGCTACATTTGTCAGCTGGACGTTTCTCTTAACAAGCAGTAACTTTAAGAGCAAGAGATGTACGAACAACATTGTACTGTAGCGTGATACATCTCTTAAGAACTTGAAATTGAATTATAAATTATTGATAGGGGCGCTAGACCACGACCACACGTATTGCAAGAGCAGCAACGACAAATTTTTACATTGAAACAGTTGTGCTGCTTAGGGTTTTAGGGCGCTTTGGTAATACACGTATTGCGAGCGAAGCGAGCTCGACTTTTCACGTTAAATTTAGTTAGGTGTAAGCAGCTTTGAGAGGGAAAGGCGGCGCCTGACTAACTACAGGAGGGCGCCAGAGCTGTGCAATTTTTTTTACAGTTGCGAAGGCTAGCGCCGCCCCCCTGAGGCTTGCGCCCTGGGCACGTGCCCCACTTGCCCCTATGGTAAATACGCCCCTGATCATGAGACTTGCTTGTAATTGCTACTTACCATTTTTCTTATAAAATATGAGTTCGAGCTTGAGTTCATGTTTGGAGCTGAGTGCGTCATCAATCTGTGTGCGGTGCTTCTCCCTGGTGCCCGGTCCGTGCAGAAACTTGCACGCGCAGCCCTTCTGCATGATGTGCTCTCTGCACACCGTTAGCTTCATCCAATCATGGGACTAGTCAGTTTGCTACTCACCATTTTTCTTATAAAATATGAGTTCGAGCTTGAGTTCATGTTTGGAGCTGAGCGCGTCATCAATCTGTGTGCGGTGCTCCTCCCTGGTATCAGGTCCGTGCAGGAACTTGCACGCGCAGCCCTTCTGCATACTACGCCTTCAGCTATAAAGAATCATGAGGCTTGTCTGTTGGCTACTCACCATTTTTCTTATAAAATATGAGTTCGAGCTTGAGTTCATGTTTGGAGCTGAGCGCGTCATCAATCTGTGTGCGGTGCTCCTCCCTGGTATCAGGTCCGTGCAGGAACTTGCATGCGCAGCCCTTCTGCATACTACGCCTTCAGCTATAAAGAATCATGAGGCTTGTCTGTTGGCTACTCACCATTTTTCTTATAAAATATGAGTTCGAGCTTGAGTTCATGTTTGGAGCTGAGCGCGTCATCAATCTGTGTGCGGTGCTCCTCCCTGGTGTCAGGTCCATGCAGGAACTTGCACGCGCAGCCCTTCTGCATGATGTGCGCGCGAGCCCAGCCCGTCAGCTCCACGAAACCGTCCGAGCAGTACACGATGGGGTAAGCCGGCACCTGCGCGTTGCCCAGCACGAAGTTACTGTCTGTTGGCAAAGAAAAAGTCCGTGTAAGACAAGAAAAAACACATTACGAAGAATGTAGCTCAAGTACCTTGTAGTACCTTGAGGCTTTTTGATGTGTGACTCAAGGAGAAGTCTTTTACAGCGATTAGCTAAATCTAGTATTTTTTGCTTTTACAGACATACCTAAATGGTGGCTATTACACCAAAGAGGGCATCGCCTCTAAGATGATCATTAATCTAGAAGACCATTATGCAGGTAAAGCTTTCAGTACCACATGGAATGTGAAGGAAATTGCAGTTATTATTAGATTCGTCGTTCTAAAAACAATTTTTATTGGGTTTTAACATGAACAAGGTGATGTTTGATTGCAATTGCAATGTGTCACGGTCAGGTGTTGTTAATTTAAACTCGTACGATAAGTTTTGCGTCGTTGGTCACGCTTCTGTACTGTACTCTGCATTGTTGCACCAAGTCATAATGATTACATCTGAAATTAAGTGTGATATGTAGCTATTGCACAACATCAAAGTTTTTGGCTTAATAATGCCCAAAGATTGATATTTACCGTTTTAATTACCGTTTTTATTAAAATCGTTACTTTTGTTACAAGTATCCACGCTGATACAAAATTAGTACAAATGTACTAAGTTGTTCGTCTTGCTATAAAAATGTACACAATCTCCGACACAACATTTTGTTACTTTATCAATATAGGTAGTGACTACATTTCATGCACTTCATATGCATTATGCAAAAGCTGCTGTGCTGTAAGTTAATGTCTATCATTTTACACAAACTTGTCTACAAGGATTCTATTTACTAGTAATTTTATTTCATTTCTTAAATGGCTCATGGGTTGTTTGACAACTCGGTGTCCCACACGAAAAAAAAAGGATTGCTTGAATTATAACAGCTAGTTGTACGATGATTTATGAGGTTTCTCTTTATCATCGAGCTGGATAATGAGTCCGACAATTAATTAAAGCATGATGTGCATTCAACAATAATACAATTGTGTTACGGACAATAGGCAGACCCGATGATGTGACGGTTTTAATAACGTGCCATGGCCCATGTTGCATTGATGATACTGTGATGATTCGGCAAATCACGATTCATGATTTGAATCAACGTATGGTAAAAACATAAAACTTGACAACCGATGTGGCGCAGTGGCACCTTATTTTTCGAAAATCAAGTTGGTTTTGTGCTTCGGAGGGCCCGTTCAACCGTCGGCCCCAGTAGCTGTGATTATGATTACTTAGACGGCGGCCGTTACTCAACCATATCAGAGGTCTAATTGCTAATTGGCTAATTGTTGTAGACGGATGAAAAACTCTGACACCAGGGTTTATCGGGTCGTCTCGGTGTCCCACTCTAAAGAGAGGAAGAATACATAAAACTGTATGATAAGAATTAATTCAACTTTTGAACACATATTTTTGTAATTTTAAGTAACAGAGCTCAGTGGGTATTTGACCGACGACAATAGAACAAGAAACAGTAAAAATAAACTACAAAAGCTCAAGTGCGTGCTTTGTTTCGCAGAACGTGGTACACTTTTTACCCAACTAACTGCCTTTCAGAAGAAGGATTATGTCTTTGAGAGTATGATGTACGTAAGTATTTATGTGTGTATTTGGTGTATTCTGTGTCTTGGGGTATTATTGTTTATTGTAGCGTTATAACTACTATAATGCTACAATAAACAAAATTATAACTTATAACTACTTGTTGTGAACCGACGGTGCCGTATCTTCAAAATGTGTAGAAATTATTTTGCGAATCTAAGCAGAGTATTCCTATTTACATACTCAACATTCGCAAAATATAATTGGTTCACTAGCAACAGTTTAGAGAAGCAATATATCTCTGGAGTAAGGGTCACAAGTGACGTCCGTTGCTGCGCTTTTTTTTCTCCCTACTAAAAACCGACAATGTAAAATCGAAACGCAAGTTTTTGCTCTGCATTGTTTTAACTTTCTGCGTTGCGTTATTTTTACATCCGTTTCTAGTGTGCGGAAATCGATATTTTCTTGATACGTGCGTTAGCGCCGCGCTAAAAATACGCTGCAACAACGTTACGTGTGTGCCTTGCCTCTGGAGTAAACATTCCGTTGAAAACTATTTTGCTAGCAGTAATATTCGGAGTGCTTGGGAAACGCGAAAATTGCATACAATTTGAAGTGAATTCCTCATTTCCTTCCGAACATGAATTGGGTGGTGGGTTTCAAATTTGGCATCAATTTGGCATAATAACTCTACGTGGGCAGTTATTTGCCTAAAACTACGACAAGAACCTACCAATGGGGAAAATAAAGTATATCGTTGGTCTCGTAAGAAGCGACTAAGGGATTTGAGAGTTAATGTGTATTTTAGGCGACAAGGCAACAAGTAATACACAGTATACTGAATATCTCTCAAACTTTTATCAAACGTGATGTTGTGGCAGTTTTTTACAGCTCTTTACACTCTGCCTACCCCGCAAAGGATATAGTCGTCAGAAATGTATGCGTGTATTTATCAGTTAAAACTGCAAACGCAAGAAGGTATTAAAATTTTATACACATTCTTCTTACGTATGACGAAAAAAAATGTCTACTTAATGCTAATACAAGCAATCTAAAATAAAATAAACCTTCTCATTCGGGGAATTTTGCTAACCAAAATTCAGTAGTTGCTACAACCTATACAGCTACGGCGTAGCGGTTCTACGCAAAACGTGCATTTATTCAGATTTACGTAAAACGATTCCCGGGCTCAGTGGGTGGTCGTAAGTGCCGCCTTGACCATGACCACTGAAAGCTTCGATTCTGAAGGGCGTAACCGCGTAACAGACCATTCACTTTACTCCTTCACACTTAAGTGAACGAGCCAACGCAAACCATTAAGGGCGACGCATGCCATATGGTTCATATTGAAAAGGTCATAAAGCCGTTTTACATCAGATACAACTACAAAAAACGTAAGTGTCTCGACACACTACGACCGAAATAACGCGAGGGGAATTCGGTGCAAATACGCCAGCAATGGTATATACGTTACGGATGAAGCCGAAATTCCGTCGCCGAATTTTCGCCGAATTTCGGTACGGAGGGATTTTGGTGTGATTTGGACGTCACTTCTGCGAGTATCTATAGTATGTCATTCATATCAACCGAAAACGCCGAAAACTGACGAAACGGAAATTCAGCCACCGAATTTTGGTCGTAGCGTGTCTACACATTAAAGAAGAAGAAATGGGAACATTAAGCTATCAACTTTTTCCAAGGATTACTATTAAGTAAGCAGAAATATCTCTTATTGTGTTTAACCAGATTAATCTCAACTTTCTCATTAACACACGGAAAACATTTGTGCTTAATTGAAGCTGCTATGTTTACTAATAAATATTTAACGAACTATTTGAGCATGTATGTGTTACCGGCCAAACCCGATTTAGGATTAACTAGTTTTTCCTAGGCCAAAGTAGTTTATCCTACATGTGATTGGATAAACCGGTATAGACTAGGCTAAACCGGTCCGCCCTATGGCTGATAGGAGAACCTAGTTAATCCTAGGCTGAACTAGTTGAGCCTAAAATTAATGAATACGCTTCAGGATAAACTGGTTGGCTCAGTTAAAAATGATTAAGGCTACAGTGATGGAGCTCTAGAGGGTAGAAGGTAACGTCGGACATCCTGGAGACATCGGACAGCGGACACCCTAGAGGGTGGGGTGTAGCATCGGACATCCTGAAGGCTCGGACGCCCTGGAGAGATGCCCTGCAGTGATGTAGCTCTAGATAGGGCGTAAAGGGTATAATCGCACACCCTGGAGGCATCAAACACCTGTGAGGTTCGATTGCCCTGGGGGGTGCGGAGTAGCGTCGGACCCTGATGGCTCAGACATCTTGTAGGCCCTGATGCGAGCACTTGCAACGTCGCTGCCGCCGATAGCTCTCACGAGCTGTCACATCACAGGTGTCGTTGGTCTGTGGTAGCCCAGCCCACGGCAGGCAGCGTCCGAGTTTTTAGGGTGTCCGACGCTACCCCGCATCCTCCAGGGTGTATGAGCCTTACAGGTGTTTGATGCCTCCAGGGTGTACGTAGTGCCTCACTGTAGGGCTTCCTTCCAGGGCGTCCGAGCTTTCAGGGTGTCCAATGCTACACCCCACCCTCTAGGGTGTTCAAGTCCCCAAGGTGTCCGATGTCTCCACAGGATGTCCGACATTACCCTTTACCCTCTAGAGCTACGTCACTGTAGCTTTAACCATTTTTAATTAAGCCAAACCAGTTTATCCTGAAGTGTACTTATTAATTTTAGGCTCAACTAGTTCAGTCTAGGATTAACTAGTTTCTCCTATCGGCCATCGGACGGACCGGTTTAGCCTAGTCTATACCGGTTTATCCAAACGCATGTAGTATAAACTACTTTGGCCTAGGAAAAACTAGTTTATCCTTAAATCGGGTTTGGCCGGTAACATACGCATGCCAAACATGTAGATACTTGAAAATAATGTTTATTGCTTTAATCTTCATTAACATACCTAGTAGCTTAATTAAAAGCCGTAAATTGGTCCATTGCCATGAAGCGCTCGATTGGTCTATCCATTGCGTTCGAAAAATACGATTTTCCTCCTTAATGTTATACAAATACGGTGTATGTGAAACGGTTTGACGGACGCATCCGTTAGCGCAAAATTATCGCACAACGCTGCGTCGACGGAAGCATTTGTCAAATAATTTGACATAAACCATATTTGTATGAGAATGGGGTCGAAATCAGCATTGTCTCAACGCACGCGTTACGCAAAGCAAAAATAACGCCAAAACGGACGTT
This sequence comes from Phthorimaea operculella, assembly GCA_024500475.1. Taxonomy (NCBI): domain Eukaryota; kingdom Metazoa; phylum Arthropoda; class Insecta; order Lepidoptera; family Gelechiidae; genus Phthorimaea; species Phthorimaea operculella. The sequence goes on along the minus strand of JANFCV010000035.1, from coordinate 2,920,945 downwards.
ACGCGTATAAAGCGCCTATTTATACATTTTTGCCTGTACAACTGAATATGAAATCCATAAAGGTTTTATTTTTATAGGCACAGGCAAAATCACTGAATGATATTGCGATCGTAAAAGTGATATCTCTATGTATGTATTTATGTACTTCACTATTAGATACTTACTTTTTATATGACAAAATATTACAGGCAGTTATTCTTTTATTGAACGGATATTAGAAAGCATACACTGTCATTAATATACCTATACTATCTGCTCTTTGTTATATTTTTATAAATACGATAAAGGCAGACGAATCCTTGATGGTAAACTAGTCTTCACTTATAAAATAATAAAGAGGAAAGATATGTTTTATGTGTGTATGTAAGTAATTGATAAACTCCGAAACTAGGATCGCTTTAAAAAATATTCCGCTAATAGCAAGCTACAACGTCCCTGAGTATCATAGGCTACTTTTTACTAAGTGAAAAAGCTTATTACCACAGGAAAACGGTTAGCAGCGGGTAAAACCTCAAGGCTGGCCTCTAGTTCTCAAATAAACTCAGAAAATAACAAGCCATTGACAATAAATTCTGAAATGGGGTGGATTGATTGGACCAACTCAGCAACCAATTTCAATCTCTCGTATTCGCTCAATTTTAGTCACGTTTTATTAGAACTTTCAATATTGAATCGCGATTCATTTTCTGAGCGGAGGAATCAGAAAAGACAAGCTTGAATAGAAGCTTGGTAGGCAAATTTTGTCACAAACATAAGTAGGTACACAAATGTAAAAATCTTTTTAACATAAGGCATTTTTACATTTCTTAATTCGATAATCAACTTTACAACGGAAAACATTATCTCTGTTCATATAAAAAAGGGGAAAAATGCAGAATGTACCAGGAAAACTGTAAGTAGGTGGTTAGATATAGTCTGCAAGGCAGGAGTGCACTCAAGATTCAAGCGCCTCATCTTTTTATTCAGGTTTTATGATCAAAGTTTTTATTAAAACACGGAGTGGATTATAAAATAAATGCATCTCATTTGCCCACACTGGCTGTGTAATGAATCACTAGGTAGTACGCAAGCACATCAACCTACACATTTAAAGGACAATCTTATACTGGTTTTTCAGCCGATGTGGCGCAGAGCGGTTAGTATGACTGCCTGCCACGCAGAAGGTTCCGGGTTCAATTCCCGGTGGGGACACTCACAAAGTTGATATTTATCACTTTGTGAATTGGTTCCCAGTCTGGTTAGGACATTGCAGGCTGAACCACCTGATTGTCCGAAAGTAAGATGGTTCCGTGCTTGGGATGGGCACGTTAAGCCGTCGGTCCCGGTTGCTGTCTGTGATGGCAGTCGTTACACAACCATGTCAGAGGCCTGCTACTTGTAGAAGGCGGTTGAAAAACTCTGACACCAGTGTTCATCGGGTCGTTGAACGACTCTGTGTCCCACATGAATAGAGTAGAGAGATGTAAATACCATAAGAAACCCCAGTAGAAGGCGGTTGAAAAACTCTGACACCAGGGTTCATCGAGTCGTTGAACGACTCGGTGTCCCACACGAATAGAGTAGAGAGATGTAAATACCATAAGAAACCCCACGTGTAACTTGTGGTAGCGGCTAAGAATACTGCCACCTCCAGTCCACTCAGGGTGTTTCGTAAAGGGCGACGTAGAGTTTTTGACCTCGGTTGAAGATCTATCGATTATGTATGGGCAACCGCATGTGCATAGTGCCATCTACAACAGCATTGCTAAAGAGTGTTGACGTCAGGCAGGCGCCAATACTTTTGCTCCATGAACTTTTCCCTAACAAAATATTTTTTGTGCCGACCCCCACCGATTTGGGATAAAGGCAGGCAGATGCCGATAACTAAAAAACCGGCCAAGAGCGTGTCAGACACGCCCACAAATAGGGTTTCGTAGTCAACGTTTAAATATCAGGTTTTTCAGTATTACAAACTTAATTTGTTGCTGGTTTGTTAGCAGCAGTATGATGACCAACCGCAAATAGAAAAACTCATTTTTTTCTGAAACATTTAAAGGTACAATATCCGTTATAGTTTTAATTGTAACTTCAGATTGTAAGCTATATTCCATATTTATTTAAAATTTTTAGCGTTTATACTTTAGAAGTTACAGCTGGAACAAATTATGGGTCAAAAACGCCCTTTTTAAAAGCAAATATCTCGTGACGGAAACATTTTATTGACTTTGTTTCAAAGAAACCTCACCTTAGTTTTAAAAGACCTATTCAACGATACCCTACTCAATATTACAGAAGAAAAAAATTTTTTTTGCCCCCCTTTCACTTGTATGGGAGGGGGTTCAAAAAACATTTAAAATATTTTTTTCTTAACATTTCTATATTTGGGTCAACACGATCTATCTTCTCACCAAATTTCATGTTGATAGCTCTAAAACTGACGAAGATATGAGGGCGCGGCATACAGACAGACAGACAGACAGACAGACAGACAGACAGACAGACAGACATGACGAAACTATAAGGGTTTCTAGTAGACTACGAAACCCTAAAAACACATAAATGGGTAGGTTGATATGCTGGCAATAGTACCCCCGAGTGTAATCTGCGCTTTGTCGCGTTAGCGTAACTGAATCAGTGAGAGAGCCGGCCTAGTTAGCGCTAACTAAGAGCTATGGTAGACGCAATTTAAACTTGATCCAAACTCTATCTGGACTGCCGTGTCAAAACAACATACTGTAAAGTCCAATACAGTGTTTTGTTTCTATAAAGCCAATTCGCTATCTCTTCCCCTCATACATGTTCCCCTAGAACATTGTTTTATGTTAAATACTATAGTTATCAAGATATTGGTATGGAAAAAACACTGTATGTCTAAAAACTTAAAGTTTATAATTGCCTAACACTGTACTCGCCGTTGCAGTGTTTTGATTTGACAAAGCCACGCGCGCGCCGCGAAACTTATTTCACACTCTATGTCTATAAAGTCAAGGTCTATAATTGCGACTGTACTCGCCGTTACAGTGTTTTGATTTGACAAACTCGCGCACGCGCCGCGTAGGATATCTCCCTCTCTCCTAAGTGTTTAGATGTATAGCTAGACCGTTGAGCTTGACAATCAGTTTGTTTGGGAAGTAGTAGGCATTGATGAGACCTTTATTTTATGTGACAGCTGTCAAACTAAAGTTCGTTTGTCTCGGCAATCATTTAAGCTAGACTATAAGATTGTGTGGGAAAATTGTAGGCCTTGTTGAGACCTTTATTTGATGTAATAGCTGTTAAACTAAAAACTCGTTTATCTCGGCAATTATTCATGCTAGACAATCAGTTCGTTTGGGAAGTTGTAGGTCTTGATGAGACCTTTACTTTATGTGACAGCTGTCGAACTAGACTATCAGATTGTTTGGAAAAGTTATAGGCCTTGATGAGACCTTTACTTTATGTGACAGTTGTCAAACTCGTTTATCTCGGCAATTATTCAAGCTAGACTATCAGTTTGTTCGGGAAAATTGTAGATCTTGATGAGAACTTAACTTTATGTGACAGCTGTCAAACTAAAGTTCGTTTGTCTCGGCAATCATTTAAGCTAGACTATCAGATTGTGTGGGAAAGTTGTAGGCCTTGTTGAGACCTTTATTTGATGTAATAGCTGTTAAACTAAGAACTCGTTTATCTCGGCAATTATTCATGCTAGACAATCAGTTCGTTTGGGAAGATGTAGGCCTTGATGAGACCTTTACTTTATGTGACAGCTGTCAAACTCGTTTATCTCGGCAATCATTCAAGCTAGACTATCAGTTTGTTCGGGAAAGTTGTAGGTCTTGATGAGACCTTTATTTAATATGACAGCTGTCAAACTAAAAACTCGTTAATCTCGGCAATTATTCATGATAGAAAATCAATTTGTTTGGGAAAGTTGTAGGCCTTGATGATGAGACCTTTGTTTTATGTGAACAATCAGAAAAAGATCTTTTATTGTACAACTTGTGTACAGATCAGAACACAGTTTGAACCAGTGTTTCATTACCACAAATACTACCGCAGTTGGGTCAAGTCAAGTCAATACACACTGCAATGTACAGTACAGTGTTTTGTCGTAACAAATCGCAAAGATTTTTCTAGCTGTTGTTAAGACAAAACAATTTTATTTAAATATCTCTGTATGTCTTATATTTTAAGTAGATTTTTTTTAATGGCCTTAAAGATCTTGACACGTTAAATCTGTATAATTCAATTTTATGTCCGTTATCTTCAAAAAACATATAAAAACCATACAAAAACAAAAAAAAATGTTTTTGTGTCCGTTCTCAAAACTTGAAATTTGAAGTTACAGTCTAATGTTTTGACACGGCAGTGGAATTAGAACATTCTAGCGGATATACTAAAATATCTACGGTAAATCTGCTGCACTGATTGAATAAATGCAAGCTATGCACGATTTAGAGAAGCTTTATCACAAAATAGAGAGTATATAGAAGGTTCACTCGACCTCATTTAAGATTTTCGCGAATGTCAATTGTTACATAGCCAGGGTAGCAACTGTGTCAAAATCTCAAAGTAGACTAATTACCTATCAAAACATCAAAATCTGTTAAAGAACGTCGTAGCCAATTTTGAATCCAAGAAATATGACGTTCGTGTCAACCACCTACTTAGTTACCTTGATTTCCCTGAGATTCCAGCCAGTTATTTCCAGTTAAAGCAAGTAAGCGTCAAAATCGTCGCTAGTACTGAGTGAGCCATCTGTATAGGCGCTGCGCGCGCCGTTTCCCTAATTTATGCTTGAGTTTCCCTGAAATTCCAGTCAGTTATTTCCAGTCAAAGCCAGTACGCGTCAAAATCGTCGCTAGTACTGAGTGAGCCATCTGTAACGGCGCTCCGTGCGCCGTTTCCCTAAGTTATGGCTACATGTGACCACACAGGTAAATATCGTTTGTCGATTTGGTGTCCTACTCAAAAAAGAATAAGAATGCTTGGTGAATGTCACGCAGGGCACATTCGCTGCAAGTTAAACAACCGAAACTCTAACTGGACGACAAAACACATCTTCCGATCACGAAAAAAGTAAATATAAGAGACTCACGTAAACTTAATGGATAGTTACGTGACCGGATAGTTAATAAGATTGTTCAGTCCTCGATAGAGTCGAAATATCGACATTAATGGCCTTACCACAAAAAAATTAGACAAGTGTTGAACGCGTGTTTAAAATAAAACTTCTTAAGAAAAAACGCTAGACTAGACTAGACACGCGTCAACGCTTGTCTTACCAACTTGTCTTAAGTACTAAGACCAACTTTTCAACCTTCCTGTAAACTTTTTTACTGGTTTTTCATACAAATACTAAGTAAAAATCAGTGTAATTGATCTTATCAATTAATCAAAAAGATTGGAATTGGCGGCCTAATTGCTACAGTATATCTTCCAGGCATCCAAGTAGTCAGGAAAGGAGACAAATCCCTTGAATCCCTTAAGCAGATATGCTGACGATAGTACCTGCCTGAGCGCAATCATATGGGTTTTATTTTCCCAAGCTTGGCATGCAGGGTTTCATCGCTGAGCAGTATCTTTTTGCTACAGTATCAATATCTTTCAGGCATGCAGGTAGAAAGGAGACAAATCCCTTAAGCAGATATGCTGACGATAGTACCGGCCAAGTAATCATATGGGTTTTATTTTCCCAAGCTTGGCATGCAGGGTTTTCAGCGCTGAGCCGTATCTTTTCATGCATGTGCAATACCAGGGACACAATACGCGGGTTTTTGCTGGCATCTGCTTTTTGCAATGCCAGTAAATGTCGGCAGCGATATGTAGAGCAAACGCGCTGTGTTGATTTTGGGATCTCGCTTCGTTGCATTTAACTGTATTTTGCAGAATAGAGAAATATAAAATACGTGGTTAAAGTTTTTGAGATACCGGGCAAAGGAACGCGTTTTTTTGGTGGTTGCAGTGTTTATCCGTAAAAATGATGTGTTTACCTTTAGAATATACCATACGACTAATGTTATATCTAAGCTGCACTTCGAGATCTGGCTTTACACACATACCTAACGTCCGTTTCGATGTTATTTTTGCGCTGCGTAACGCATGCGTTGGGACAATACGAATTTCGACCTTATTCTCATACAAAGTCAAATTGTTTGACAAATGCTTTCATCAACGCAGTGTGCACTTGTGCTATATTTTTGCGCTAACAGATGCGTCTGTCAAACCGTTTCACATAAACCGTATTTGTATGAAAATAAGGTGCAAAAATAACACACAAACAGACGTTAGATATGTGTGTAAAGCGCTTATAGGCAAATAAAAAGCACTTTTAACCCAAACAGTACAAAATCCCGCTCCAACAAGATGAATCTTTTCAATCCCTTTCAGTTAAATGTTTTTTATGATCTTCTTTTGTTTGCTCTAGTTTTAAGTCTTTAAAAGTTGTTGAAGGCTTTGCCTGTAAAGTGGCTATAGGTACAATATTGTCGTAAGCTTTAGCGATTGTGGCAGAGAGAGCCTCGGTCCTAGCTCAAGTTTTGATTGCCAGTGTGCTATGCGTGAGCCGTCTGCCGTCGTCGCCGCCCGCTGTTTCACCTGGATAGGGCTGCCCACTAGCACAAAATAGAGATTATACAGAAGATTCATTGGACCCCATTCAGGATTTATGCGATTGTCACTTGTTTACATAGCCAAGGTTGCTACTGTCAAAAATCTCAATAACTATTATGATTTGTATAAATTATAATATAAATTTTATCCAAGAAATATGACGTGCCTACTATCCCTGAGATTTCAGTTAAAGTCAGTAAGCATTAAAATCGACGGTAGTACTGAGTGAGCCATCGGTATAGGCGCCGTTTCCCTAATTTTTGCCAGTAGGTACAATTTTGAATACTATTTTGCAATGAAATGCAATAAGGCTTTCCATGAGCAAATAAACCTTGATATGAGCATGTTGTGTGAGGAACCCGCTGGCTGACCACAATTATTTACAATTACTTATTTTGAATAGTATTGTCAAAAATACCAAAAAATGTGCATGCCTAAGAGAGATTGTAGGTAGAGGAGATGTGTACCTTATGTATGTACCTATTCAATATTGTAATCTAGGAAAAAAAACAAAACAAAGATAAGTTAGTATACGATATAGTTATTTTTTAAATTTGTATTCTCTAAGGCAGCGTTGTGTCCCTGTGAAAAAGCAATGACATTTTAATTTAAAACTTTGTGCTATCCAGACACTAATGGCTTACACCAGGCGAGGTGTTCTCTCATTTTTCTTACACTCTTTTGTTTTGGTCTCGAGACTGTCTGAGTTGTGAAAAATTGTTAAGCGCAGATAGTAAAACAAAACCCACCCTGCTGGTAGCTCAGAATAATGCATAAAGTGAACGGGTCTCTTAAGCTCACGCATACCAACAATAATATTTTTTATTACTGTGTGTGGCTTGCCCCCTCGCAGAAAAAAAGCTTGGACTTCTACTTTAGAAGTAAAACTCGCACCAACCATCGATTCGGGGCATTGACCTCCTCAAAAGAAATTTGGACATCTACTGACATAATTTAATTAAACTGCATAGCACGTAAATACCGATAGCATCAAAATTTTATAAACTATACAATATACTTACAATTACCATGTTATTACAAAAAAGTTAGACATGGTTTAAGTCATGTGATAAAGACAAATTGTATGACAACGTATTTAAAAAAAAATAGTAGTGTAGGAATCAAAATGACCCTAAGACTTTCAGTAGGCACAGAAAACAATTTTTAGGTTGACTTCAATGGTTTTCTTACAACGCTCCGTCTACTTCCATTCCTTAGTTTAATCTGAGGCAGGCAGAATGTAACATTCTGGCTTAGGAAGAGTGTTGTCATTTGTTTCTTCCAAGTGATTCGCTCCGGAAGCTAAAATAATGTTGTTACAAGAAAGTTGATATATTTCGGAAATAAATAACTTGTTTGGAGTTGGTTCGTGTCGTGATCGTCAAAGCTTCAAGGACCCCATGCTCGCAAATAAACTTTCAAAGGTTAAAGCTCCTGACTGTACCTACTAACTACAAAGCAAACAATATTATTTTTCATTCGGAGTTTGAGTTTCGTTTGAGTACGTTTATTTGCCTTTACAAATTTTCTGTGTACTTGTTTCGAAAAAATAATGTTTATTTGCTGATTTGATAAGGTGAAGAATGATCCCCTTTCTCATGACCACCCATTTCTAAGTGGACTTTTTGTTTCTGTCCATTGTACTTAATTCAGCCTATTACATATTGAGCTCCCAGTATTTGCCGATTAGCAACATCATCATCTGCCTTCTCTTATCCCAATTTATTCGGGGTCAGCGCAACATGTCTTTTCCTTTCATTCATCTCTATCAGCAGTCAAATCCTCACTTACGCCTTTATTTTTCATGTCGTCCCTTATCCAAACTTTTATATGCCTTCGTCTTCTTCTGCATTCATCCACATTCATGTTCATTACTTTCTTTGTTACATGCTCTTCATCCGTCCTCATTACATGCCCATATCAAGATAAACGGTTCACTCTCATCTTTTCTGTCACTTTCAAATTCCCTTATTTATGTACTTAGTCCCTAATAGAAAAAAACTTTGTTTTGTGATGAAATATAATTTGTATTTATCATTTGTAGCTTCATTTCAAATACATGAACAATATAAACCGACAATATTTGCATGTCAGGGGAATACCCCTGACAATACCTATTTGATTTGAAATTGGAATCACATTATGTTACTGTTTATATTGTAATATTTTATCAACAAGTAATTACATACAGCTGTTACTCTTTATTTGCAAAGGCTTACTCAAAAACAGTGGCAAAAAGTTTCGCGAAAGTATCTTTCAAAAATATGAAATGGACGAGTTCACAAAAGAAGATTGATGGCGTCTAAACTTCCGAGAGAAATGATAAACTCGTGACGGTGTCGTATGTAAAGGCCCTAACTTATGATGTAGTAAATCAGTAGGCGGCCGCTAACTTGATCTGAGGGCAAAAAACCAAGATTGATGAGGAGGAAAGAGATGATCTTGGGTTTAGGCAGGTTTCAGCTTTTTACACGTAGCGAGATAGGAAGAGAACGTCGTTCATCACGGCATATCTTTTCAGAGTCAAGCTTGTCAAACTTGTAAGTCGTTTACTCCATATGACTATAAGTAAGTATTGGAGCGGTCCTAAGGGTTAGAAACTATATAGGTACATGACGACTCTATGTGACGAATAGATAACGTCAAGCAATTCAAAAATTGCTTGTTACATGCTAAGTTATAAACCACTATAGGTAGGTATTTACCAAAAAAGTTAGACATGGTTCAAGTCGCTCCGCTATTATCTATATTACCTGCTGATGACTGTTTTCATACCTTTTATTTTTTTTAACAGGCACAACAACAATTTCGTTTACAAAAAACGTAAAATTAAAAAAATATCTCACAAATGAGTTGTGTGAATTAACTACTCAGCATATAAATATCTATGTGTTTCTATATTTTAATTTTAATGACTAAAAATATTATAGCAATTCTTTTATAAGTTACGTCATGAAAAAAATAATGAAGTTTTTGTCGTCAGTAGCCAGCAGAGCATGGTAACACGATGGTAAGAGGCCCCTCATATCAAATGCCATAGCTGTAGTTGGCAGTAAGGTGACCCAGGGTGACCCCTTACTTTATGGCAGGAAATTCACTCAGCCGCATTTTCCTTTGGACCTGATTTATTATTTTGGGTACCGGGCTTGAAAAATGACATCGACATAAACATGTTGTTTTATACAAACATAGCTCAATTTTATGGTTCTCTATCCATTTGCATAATAAGAATTGGCATAATATATTTTGGCACACTGTAATTTAAACTAATGATACTTACGCATAATTCATGTACGCATAACAGTTTAGGCATAATTTCTTTACGCACAAAAAATATTGCCATAATAGTACATAGGCCTAAAATACAAAACCATAAATTGTCATATCCATAATCAAAATAGGCATAAAAATCTGATGCATTAGAAGAACCCCTAAATTGTATAAAAATAACCTAACCTAACCTAACCTAACCTAATTTAACCTAATATATCTTAAAAAATACTAAACTGACTTACATATCCTGCCATTTGAACTTAATAAAAAATATATTATATTAGTCCAAAAAAATTATTACAAAAGCAATTATGCCAAAATATTGTTAGTATAAAATACAATAGTCTAAAATATGATTATGCCAAGATAAATATTATGGCAAGAAACTATTATGTCAAAGCAATGGTAGGCGAAAAAAAATTATGCGATACATGTTATGCTAAAACATATTAGTGGAAAAAAAATTATGCCTATGAAAGGGATACCCAATTTTATCCCTTGTGCGGTAGGCGGACTGTAAACGCTATATACATCAGGCAAAATAGTAGTTACTTGCATTTAAATTTTACTCTACCCGACTGCCTCATAAGAAAAGAAGGGTTATGTTTTTCGAGAGTAGGTACACGTATGTATGTGGTAAGTAAATTCTTTGTCACGGGCTACAGCCTAAACAGCTTGGTGGTTGTTGAGATATGAGGTAATTGTCTCATCAGTGCAAGTGACACTGGCTATGGTGCATTTTGAATACAAAACATAACATAGGTAGAAATTAACGCAGTTGAGTTTGTGTTTTTAATAATTATGCTTGTTAGGGATTTTGTTTGGTGTTGGTGTTATAAATATAGGTTAGTAACTATAATATTCAATACGGCCACTGTCAGTCTGTAAGAATAAGACGATTATGGTCAAATATATTCCATTTCCTCATGCGATACCCCATTTCCGTCCCGCATGTGTTGTCCAAGCGGTTCAATTTCAGTAAGGAAGCCCCAGCCAGTAGCGGGATCATATTCGTAAGGAACCCTCGGAATTGCAGGCTTTGGAATACAAGCAGCCGAACCAACAATGTAGTTGTACGTTATGAATAAGGTAATCGAAGTTTACACTTTGCATGTTATCAGCTCAAAATGTACGCACGCACTCTATAGAGGCGCCTTTCTAGGTAAATAAGTAATACCTACTTACAAAAATTATATGATGGAAGATCAAAGTATAAGCAATATAAGTACTTATTTTCGAAATTGTACGTACTTGAAATAAAACTCAAGAGGTGTACCTAATAAAGTCCTAAAGCGAATCATGTACCAAAGAACTTAGGTATATTTATGATAATATATTTTCATTATACATGGTATTACATTGGTAAATTTTTGCTATTTTTCAACTCGAACTCGGTGTCTTTCAAGGACAGGTACAAGAAGAAAAAGAAGACAAATATTTGGCAGATGATTTATGTTATGCTTATCTTTATAAATTGTTTCATAACATAAGTAGCAACAAAACACAATGAAATCTATTCTCAACCTTACATGAATTCAATCAAAGTTTAAAGGAACACAACCCAAGTAACAAAACTTTTAAGCTCCAAATTGAATTAAACATTGTTGTAAGTAAATTTCCATGTTAACGTATTGAGTGGCAAGTTTGTTCCTCGCTGTGGAACAAACTCGATCGCATTATCTATTCAAATTAACGTACCGACCGAAGTATCAAAGTTAACTATAAAACTTAAAGTTTCAAAAGCTTAAATATTGTACTTGAGACTTAGGCGCAAGCTCCGCAAAGTAGAAGTGAGACGTAACGCGTAATATGACATCTGTCAAAGAAGTAATCGTCGGAGGGCAGCAGCTAGCCTAGGAAGGCGTCTTAAGGTTGAGATGGATTGATGTTCATTGATCTATGCAATGCAAGCATTATTGATAGATGTAAGTTTTCTATGAACACTATAAAACCAGCTGAATTAATCAAGACTTGCATTTCGGCGCAAAATATGAGCAGATACAATGCAGTAGCAATAAATAAGGCTGAAGTTTTATTAAAATGAAACTTTTCCAGCATCGATAGCGGAGGCGGAAATGAGCGCGAAACGTTCCCAAAATCCAATAAAGCAGTTGTATTGTATTATTTGTTTGTATTTTAATTAAATTCGAAATAATTAAATCCTGGCCTTTAGCTGAAAGAACGATGGTGGCTAAACGAGCGAATTTCGGAACCTTTGATTTGAAGTATTGCCTCGTTGAAATCAAAATGAAAATAAAACTTCCACATTATTACTACTATTATAACGTAATTATACGGTTTTATTATAATAAACAGAAGGATGCAGTGTGTATTAACTTTGGAGATTATTTAGTGACTAAATTTTAACAATAGCAAAAATGGAGGCGAAGGATGAAGAAAAAGAAAGGTCACCGAAATCAAAAATCTGTTCAGAAATAGAGAGGAATAAGGCAAAGATCAGGTTAATAAATTACAGATACCTAACCTAACCTAACCTATAGATTTGACTGCTGATGGAGATGAATGGAAGAAAAAAACATATTGCGCCAACCCCAAATAAATTAAAATCAGAACAGGCAGATCATAATATAAATATATACTTACCTCATTTATACTAACATCACTCAAAACAATAAAAAATAAAGGTACCCACCAGTATCCATAAAATGAAACCAGATAAGGCCATAACTACTAATTTAGCATTAGGTATGGTTCCCGCCCACGCTGTGACGGCTATTCCACCTGGGAATGGGCAATATCACTTAGGAGTAAGCTCTAATAACCAGTTACCTGTCTGACAGGTCCTACGCCACTATCGTGCGAGCTATGCATTTAAAGAACAGTTTTAGATGTTATTCACTCAGTAGAAAAGAAACGTACCTTGAAAGTAAAGCTATGATACGCTACGTCAGAAGTTAACATGTAAGATACACAACTGTAAGTTATTGCAACACAAGCGATGGATAAGTAATTTTTTTTAGGACCGAATTTTTGTTTTGATCGATTTTAGAGGTTCTTCTCAATAGGTAAGAGGAATTTCTACCAACCCACCTGGTAAATAATTTAAGAGGAACCTACTTGTACGTTTAAAGGTCGTGTAAAGTATCATGTTTATATTTCGACCTCGCTCTCTTGTAGGTAAGTATTAGTTTTCATGAAATTACCACAAAACAGGAATTCATAGGTAATTGGAAAAACGTTAGAAGTTAGGATTTTAATAAAGAATATAAAATATTCTGTTATAGATGGAACTTCGTAGCTGTATTGGGTGATGTAAACAAAGTTAAGTTTTCTGTTCACGGTAGCGATTTAACTAAGTGCTTTATCTTAGCTTGTAACATTAAAGAACAACTAACTTTCCGTTTTGTGAAATACTTTTCTTTCAACTTTTCTAATTGCGGTGGCAATTTCTTAGTGGCGGATGTGGAGTCTGTGAGGGTGCCACGCGAACCACACACGCGAGAGCTAAAAATACTTTAAAGTTCTATTTTAAGCTGCATTCGGGTATTTCTATTGCACTGCAGACCTTGGCAATCTCAAGCGGGGACAGTTGAGACAGTGTTCTTAAGTAATTACTTACTTTGGGAAAGTTACAGGAAACTCTCACTCTGCTTGCGTACGTACCTAGTTTTTTGGAAGATTGATATCCGAAAGCGGACTGACTGATGAGATGAGTTATATCTGGAAACGTTTGGGCTTTGATTGCCGTCAGCGTAACTGTGCCGGAAGCGACTGCCGTTTTAATTACTTTACGATTACACTGTAACGTTTTTAATAAATATCGATCTATTAATTATAGGTGACAACGTTTTTGTAATGTTTACAACCTTTTACAAACGTGTAAGTAGATTTTTACAGTTCATTTCTCATCATTATCATCATCTTCCTGCCCCTACCTATCCCAAATCAAATGGCTTTAAAATAATTTTATAAAATTCTATAGACAATACTGGTTTTAACGAAGCTGGACTTTTTAATGGCATTTACCTCGGACAGAAGCTAGCTTATGTTTACTCATAATACGTCTTTTTCAATTGTAAAGTACAATACAATACAAAGCGCCGGCGATACGTCTTACAATTGTGAGGTACCTACAATAGAAAGGGCCTGAGAAGTAAAAGCAATTTTCCTTGAGCCAAACATTAGGAATTCAATAGGTACATTATTTAATTTCCCGAAACATGCCGCCGGGGTTTGTTCCAACATTTTGTTACCCTGTTAAAGACCTCCGGGAGTTATCACATTATTCGGTTGAGTATAAGTTTAACTGTTATTATCCAACCCTGCCCACAGGACACGGCGTACATTGCTGGCTATCTTGAGTTTATTGTTATGTCACCCATTAAATAGCCCGCAATGTATGGTGAAGCGGGCCCTAGAGTCAGTTTATACCAACTTTACAGAGACGGTCCACTAAGTTTAATCAATGGGAGTCTCGAGGCCGACAAAACGACGATATTGTAGAGCCTAGAAGTTCTCAAGGGATCTGTTTCATTTAAAAAGTTGAATAGCTGTTTTATTTTACTTTTAAAACGATGTTTCTTCTTCTTCTATAGTCTAGGCCTAATGGCTTCTAAATTAAATTGTACAGGATGGATTTAGATACCTACTTATATGCCTATTAAAGGCCGCTTATTCAGAAGAGCATTTTAGAAATGTGTAGGTGAATTATATCCCATCTCACTACACTTAAATAATCGTAATTATCATAGCGGGCTTGTAGCGGCCCGTTTCTTTTCTGGCAATTTTATACCTGTTACATTTAGATGAAACTTAAATGACATTAAATAAATAAATAAATAAATATCCCTGGACGAGACACACAGCGTCATCTAGCCCCAAACTAAGCAAAGCTTGTACTATGGGAACTAGACAACTGATATAATACTTATATACTTTTTTTTGTAAAGAAATACATATTTTAAATAGAAAACACCCAGACTTAACACAAATATTTGAAAATTGACTTTAAATATTTGTGTCTGGTGGGAATCGAACCCACGACCCTCGGCGTAGAAGGCAGGGGTACTATCCACTACGCCATCGGGCAGTCATTAGAGGTTAACTTGTTTTTCCTTTTTCATTAGTTACGTATTTGTTTAGAAAGGAAAATCACCTAATCTTATAATAGTTATGTTGCACATATATGATAAAAGACCCATGAAAAATCTAGATTTTATTCCATAGCGTTTTATTTTTGTCGCGTTCCGTAGCCTGGCGCGCTCCGCTGGCTTAGAACTTGCGCCCTGGTTTCAGCAACGTTGTCGGTTCGGTATATCCGATTATCCGCAGCGAGCTAAAGATCGTAGCTGTAGGTCATAATCTCATAATATCGGCTACACAGGGTGCTACGAGTATGAGGAAGTCATTTGAATGGTTCCTATATTATGTAGGTTACTGTTGAGGTAAGACTGCACCTACCTGAGGATGAAATTTTTATTGACCTAAGTGAGAGTGCTAAACCCTAATTTCAAAAATTGATTAAAATTTTCCGAATCTTGGCTCAACTACCTACAGATCAAAGCCTAGCAACCGAGAGCGGCTACGTCTAAGGCGCTTTACTCACGTAAAGTAACGTAACGTATGCGTTGGGACAATACAAATCAATAACATTATTCTCATACAAATATCGTTAATGTCAAATTGTTTGTCAAATGCTTCCGTCGACGCAGCGTTGTGTGATATTTTTGCGCTGACGGATGTGTCTGTCAAACCGTTTCTCATAAACCGTATCTGTATGAAAATAAGTCCATTAGATACGTGTGAGCCTGTCAAATAAATACATACTACACCAAGCTTGTTTCTGCGCTGCGCTGCTTCAACGCAAGTTTCTGCGTTACAATATTTTTTACCTTCTGTTTGCAGTATTATTTGGCCGTCCAAGGTATCGCTGGAGCGATGTAGTGCAGTCTGACTTGCGCGACCTCCAAGCAGCAGACTGGCGTGAAGCGGCCCAGGATCGGGACAAATGGCGGAAACTCGTGTCGGAGGCCAAGACCCACTTTGGGTCCCTGAGCCACAGGAGTAAGTAAGTAAGTAAGTAAGTAAGTAAGTTTGCAGTATGTATCTAAAAACTGTTATATGCAGATGCATGCGTTAGCTCTGCGTTAATATAGCGCAGCAACTGAAGTTACGTGTAGGCTAGCAAGGAGTTAGTTTGTAATACACTTGACACTGTGTCCTGACAGGAATGCGTCCCCATGAGAAATGTGTCTCGATGAGAATTTGTCCCAATGGAACTAAACCATTGATTAATTGATTGATTTACTAAATCCAAGCTATTGTATCGTAGCATGCTGTATACTGGGAATTCTGTTCATAACGTTTCTAGAATAACTTTATAGCGGTCGTGACTGCGGCGGGTGCATGCGAAATCTCCGGCTAATTTTACTGGCTTTAAATTAGCTTTCGGTCAATGCGCCGATTCGGCTCACCCAGAATAACAACCGGTTAATTGAAACTGGCGCCAATTCACTCCAATGTGTATTGTATTAAGATTTTTTGTGTTTATGTCTCTTGGCATATTCGAATTTAAATTTTTGCGTTTTTCTAACATTTAATACCTGAACGCTCTTGACGAATTTCAAGTAAATGTTTTTTTTATTTGTGCTCTGTTATACCTATAGTTATACCAAAGCAACTTTGTATCTATTAACAGGCCCGATTTTCTGCTGCATAGTTATTTTCTTTTCGTTGAAGATTTACATTATTTTACAGGACATGACACCTGTTACCACACTCACCTAAGACGGTAGCGAAAAGTTTATGGAATCGATTATATTTATTTTATAAGAATATCTAAGGCATCAAAGATTTTCCGCTAAAATTGTTATATTTCGAAACGTCAAGAAATATGACTGCAAAAACTGTAATTTTCCGCTCAACTTGCGCTGTCATATTTCGAAACTTGAAGAAATAACTCGTAGCTAAACAGCAAGCGGTAATGAAGGAAACTTTAGTGCAGAATCCCGCCGGTGAGTGTATGAAACTGAAACACTTCACTCCACATTCCGACGTCACAGTTTCATGTTGGAATTATGCAAGCTTTAACATACGAGGATGCACCTGCATGAATACGAGTACATAGGGATGCACAGTTTGTCCAACTATCGATATAGTTACGACATGGAAACCCAGGAATCCAATAAGTATACTATTGATCGATATGTCGCAGTACGATGGCAGAATCAGGTTTTTGGCCAAAAGCCGGCATATGGCAAAATCGTAGACTTCGTTCGACCATCATCCTAAGATGATCCAGGTTTTTGGCCAAAAACCTAGGATTTTGGCGAAAAAACTAGGATTTTGGCCAAAATCCTAGATTTGTTTAGTATTATGGCTTTTTTTGCATTTCGGGGGAAATTCTTCTTCTTCGAGTGGCACACCAAGTCACCCAACGACCCGATGAACCCTGCTGTTAGAGTTTTTAAACCGCCTACTGCAAGGAGCAGGCCTCTGACAAGGTTGTGTAACGACCGCCGTCTAAGTGATCATAAAGAGCAATCGGGACTCACGGCTTAACGTACCCGTGTAGTTCGGGCATACACCTCGAAAAGCAGGAGGTAGCATTGGACGTTCTGGAGGGTGGGAGGTAGCGTCAGACGCGCTGGAGGGCGTGGGTAGCGTCGGACCCTCTGGAGGATGTAAGATGACGGGCGTTGGATTTTCTGGGGGTCCGACGCTACCTCCTGGTCTCCAGGACGTCAAACGCTACCACTAATTCTCTAGAGCGTTCAGTGGTACGTCCCGCTCTTATGGTGTCTGATGCTTCCCCCTGCACTACAGGGAATCCGAGGCAATCCTGCTGTTCAGACTGTCTGATGTTACCCCCCGTCCTTCAGGGTGTCCATTTACGGTGTCCAAGTCTACCCTCAAAAGATCAGAGGGAGGTGCACTCGTAAAGTACCTCTTCACTCCTCGTTCCCCCGAACCACACGGGCACGGTAAGCCGTCGGTCCCGATTGCTCTCTATGATCACTTAGACGGCGGTCGTTACACAACCATGTTAGAGGCCTGCTACTTGCAGTAGGCGGTTAAAAATTCTGATACCAGGGTCCATCGGCTCGTTGGGCGACTTGGTGTACCACTCGAAGACAAAGAAGTTCCCCCCAAATTCAAAAAGCCATAATACTAAACAAATCTAGGATTTCGGCCAAAATCCTAGTTTTTTCGCCAAAATCCTAGGTTTTTGGCCAAAAACCTGGATCAGCTTAGGACGATGGCCGAAGGGAGTCTACGATTTTGCCATATGCCGGCTTTTGGCCAAAAACCTAGGTTTTTGGCCAAAAACCTGATTCTGCCATCGTACTGCGACAGATATACATGTCGCAGTACGATGGCAGAATTAGGTTTTTTAAGCTGATCCAGGTTTTGGCCAAAAACCTAGGATTTTGGCCAAATAACTAGGATTTTGGCCGAAATCCTAGATTTGTTTAGTAAAATTGCTTTTTTTTTCATTTCGGGGGAACTTCTTCGTCTTCGAGTGGTACACCAAGTCGCCCAACGAGCCGATGGACCCTGGTATCAGAGTTTTCAACCGCCTACTGCAAGTAGCAGGCCTCTAACGTGGTTGTGTAACACCGCCGTCTAAGTGATCATAGAGAGCAATCGGGGCCGACCGCGTACCGTGCCCATGTGGTTCGGGGGAACAAGGAGTGGAGAGGTACTTTATGCACCTCCCTCTGATCTTTTGAGGGTAGACTTGGACACCGTAAATGGACGCCCTAAAGGGCGGGGGGTTACATCAGACAGTCTGAACAGCAGGATTGCCTCGGATTCCCTGAAGGGCAGGGGGAGCATCAGACACCATAAGAGCAGGACGTACCACTGAACGCTCTAGAGGATTGGTGGTAGCGTTGGACGCCCTGGAGACCAGGAGGTAGCGTCGGACCCCCAGAAAATCCAAAGCCCGTCATCTTACATCCTCCAGAGTGTCCGACGCTACCCACGCCCTCCAAAGCGTCTGACGCTACCTCCCACCCTCCAGAACGTCCAATGCTACCTCCTGCCTTTCGAGGTGTATGCCCAAACTACACAGGCACGTTAAGCCGTCGGTCTCGATTGCTCTTTATGATCACTCAGACGGCAGTCGTTACACGTTACACAAACTCTAACACCAGGATCCAGGGTTTATCCGGTCGTTGGGTGACTTGGTGTACCACTCGAAGAAGAAGAAGTTCCCCCGAAATGCAAAAAAAGCCATAATCCTAAACAAATCTAGGATTTCGGCCAAAATCCTAGCTTTTTGGCCAAAATCCTAGGTTTTTGGCCAAAAACCTGGATCAGCTTAGGACGATGGCCGAAAGAAGTCTACGATTTTGCCATATGCCGGTTTTTGGCCAAAAACCTAGGTTTTTGGCCAAAAACCTGATTCTGCCATCGTACTGCGACATACATACTAATTACTTAAACTGTTGAATATTAAAATGATAAAAAATTATATAATGATAAATTAAGTATATAGTGCGTTACCGTTAAGCTGGCATTTATTCAAACTGATAATGATTCTATGCATCTATATGGACATCTTTTACTATTGGGTATCTGTAAAATTACGAAACAAAAAACAGCTTCTCCATCTTACCTACCGACTTAAGCAATGTATGGAACAACTGACTTTTTCACAGATAGCCCCATAGAAAATGGTGTTCATAATGATACCTAGAATCAATCAATCACAAATACTGTAAGTAAGTAGGTAATTTTGCCAACAACACAAAAGGTACCCCCCTGAATATGATGGATCTTGTGATTGAGATTTTTCAATGTGTATAGTACTTCGATTGGGCGTCGATATATCGATTTATATCGAATTTAAATATATCGTTGCATCCCTACAAGTAAGTACTGCAAGCTGTGCTCGTTTTGTATGCTAATTATAATTGCGGACGTCAATTTGCGTGGAAATTGTATGATATGATGAGTATTAATAACTTTTCCATCCGGTACAAATTTACGTTGTTAATTTTAACATTGTTTTAATTACGTTATACCACAAAGTTAATTATACATAGTAACTGTTATACGGAACTTTATAAAAATCAAATTTTGTTTATAAATACCTATTAACGAAATAAAAGTCTAAACAAGAGTGACTAGAAATTCCTACTTCATAAGACTTTCAACTTTACGCATTCCAGCACATTATTATTTAATCGTTCTCTTACGTTCACTTTTTATGAATTTTGTCGTCGTAAATGTGCAACGACAGACACACTGAAATATCATACTTTCACAGGGACATTTTAAGATTCAACTCGCAGCTCCCACCCATGTAAATCTATGAAGTAGACTAATGAGGCGGCGTTTCAATGTCCACCGCCCGCCCTGATATTTTTCAATACGAAGAATTCGTAAACCTTTCACCTCGTCGAATTTGCATTGAATTCTAAATAGATTTTTTTCGCCACAAAATGAGCGTGGCCCGCTTTCCTTGCTATTGGCAGCCTTAATCCCTCCCTTTCAAGAGATTCAGAAAGAGAGAGAAATTATTGCCTCGTGAATAGGGCCCCTAGTCCGTAAATGCTTCCTTTTTATGGGGTTTTCTCATTGCCTGCTTAAGCTCTTCAGCAGTAATATTTCAAGGTCCATTCGTTTATTAGGAACGGAAAATAAAGCCTTATAATAAACCTTTATGAAACTTCTCGGTCAAAATTCTTCGATGTTAATTAGCTGATCCTTAAAGGCAGTTTTCAAACTTTCACTAACAATTTTCTAATAGATTCGTTGAACTCTTCATTCTACTTTTATTCACTTTGATTTTAGTAGATAGGTACCTTTTTATAATTCACGTTGTCAATGAAACTTTCATGTTTCTAAAAATATACTTTCTTAGACTAATTACCAACTTTTTTTGCTAAAAAATTGTTGAGCTGTCTCTTTTACATTTAATTAAGATTTTCTTTAGTGCTTGTATCTTATTTTAAATAGGTAGGTCTGACTCTATTAAGTTCTTAATTTATCATCAAATCAGTGAACCAAATGGAAGGTAATATACACATTAAACTCGTTAAAACTAAAGGACGTGTACTTCCATTGAAAATGCCTGTGGTTGTATCGGTCGGTAAATTCAGTTCACTCTGATTGTAATTACTCGAACTGGACTCATTACCAGTGCACTGCGACCGCATTTGCGTCCTGTTCTCGTTATTTTATGCCCAATGTTCTACTGACAAATACCACATCCATTATTAACTTTAAATTAATGATACAAACAAATTACAATAACTGAAACCTATATTTAGCATAGGTTCTGTAAAATAAACTTGTTTGGATAGAAAAAATTATGTCGTGTCAGTATGGTATACGGGGTGTATGGGACAGTCCTTCGAATACAGTGCAAGTATCCTATTAAATTGAACAACTTTCCCTATAGGGCAGGAAATGACAAAAAACCACCTCAAGATCAGCTGTCTTTCCTATGAGAAGTTAATTTAATTGGCGCTTCCTGAAATATACTTTAGGGTAAAGTAGTTTATTGGTATGAGTGCACCCTATCGTATTCGGAAAGGTGTTCTTTTCACCTTGTCTAATATGTTATTGTTCCGTGTATTTTTTTATATTAATTGTTTTAATCGTTCAATGACTTCAACATCTAGTTGCGTTGCGCCGATTAGCACGCCAGTTTATTAGCAACCAATATTGCCATCTCCATATTATGTTATCGTCACATATTATGCCCTCTTGTTGTCAGTGAGTAGACATATTAAGTGGACCTTTGTATAGCTTCGGCAGGTACTTATCAGGGATATTTATCGAGTAAATGATTGAGCACCTTTCATTGTCCAGTGATGGAGTATCACCGCGGGTGTCTGTTTACAAGCTAAATACCTATTCATAAAGTCATTCCTTTCTCCATTAATGATCGATAGATTTGAATAGCCTTGTTCTCTCTCTCTGCTCCTACTTTTCATTCAAATAATTGGTCAAGTACCAAAGCCGTAGCAATTGATTGCTGAGAATTTTTACTGAGAAAAATACTTGAGAATTTTTCGGACGGCGTTAATTGACCCTTACCAAACCTTACGGAAGTTCGAGATCGCAGGTATGCAAATACTTCAGATTCGGTAATAATCAAAGTTGAATAGGCGGTGATTAAATAACGATGAAGGTAGGTAGTAGGTAAAATCTTTTTCTAAAACTTGCAAAGAACATTCTTTTCATTTGTAAAGTTTCACATGTGGTCACGTTTTTGATCTCGTTGACAAAAGAATTCATCTCTTTGCTGGAGAAAGTAAAGATGGTAAAGTCAGTCCAGTGAGGACCGTTTTTACGCTGCGGGTATAAGACTCACATTGATAGTTCGAGTCTCTAACCGTCCAGTTACCTACTGTACTTACTGTAATAATGCGGGTACTCACGAGTGCCATCGAAGCGTGTAGCGATGGTGTCGAGGAAGGTGTTCTGGGGCGCGAGCAGCCCCTTGCGGACCGGCAACCCCGCGCGCTACGCTGTGCTGTACCTAGCCTACTATAATAATGCGGGTACTCACGAGTGCCATCGAAGCGTGTGGCGATGGTGTCGAGGAAGGTGTTCTGGGGCGCGAGCAGCCCCTTGCGGACCGGCATCCCCGCGCGCTACGCTGTGCTGTACCTAGCCTACTATAATAATGCGGGTACTCACGAGTGCCATCGAAGCGTGTGGCGATGGTGTCGAGGAAGGTGTTCTGGGGCGCGAGCAGCCCCTTGCGGACCGGCATCCCCGCGCGCTACGCTGTGCTGTACCTAGCCTACTATAATAATGCGGGTACTCACGAGTGCCATCGAAGCGTGTGGCGATGGTGTCGAGGAAGGTGTTCTGGGGCGCGAGCAGCCCCTTGCGGACCGGCATCCCCGCGCGCTACGCTGTGCTGTACCTAGCCTACTATAATAATGCGGGTACTCACGAGTGCCATCGAAGCGTGTAGCGATGGTGTCGAGGAAGGTGTTCTGGGGCGCGAGGGTCCGGCAACCCCGCGCTACGCTGTGCTGTACCTAGCCTACTATAATAATGTGGGTACTCACGAGTGCCATCGAAGCGTGTGGCGATGGTGTCGAGGAAGGTGTTCTGGGGCGCGAGCAGCCCCTTGCGGACCGGCATCCCCGCGCGCTACGCTGTGCTGTACCTAGCCTACTATAATAATGTGGGTACTCACGAGTGCCATCGAAGCGTGTGGCGATGGTGTCGAGGAAGGTGTTCTGGGGCGCGAGCAGCCCCTTGCGGACCGGCATCCCCGCGCGCTACGCTGTGCTGTACCTAGCCTACTATAATAATGTGGGTACTCACGAGTGCCATCGAAGCGTGTGGCGATGGTGTCGAGGAAGGTGTTCTGGGGCGCGAGCAGCCCCTTGCGGACCGGCATCCCCGCGCGCTACGCACGCCGCGCGCCGCACCGCACGCGCGCGCGCACCGCCACCTACAACAAACAAACATGGTGTTAAAGGCTTGCCTCGAAGTTATAAACATCTCTTTCTCACTTACGGCGATTTGCGTGTGTGAGAACAGAGCGGAATCGCCATGTTTAGACGATTTTGCACTATTTTGTCAATTTCTCAGGAAATAAGTAAACAAGGAAATAAAGAACGGGACATCTAGAATCTGGTAATGTACAAGATGATATTATTGATATTGCTAAACGCCACGCAAAAAGTGCAAAAATAGACCTAACTTTGAAAATTAAATCTATCTAGCAAACTTTCTTCAATCCTGTTTTCATACGTCTAGAAACTAGATATTAGAATAAAAAACATTACATATTTTAAAGTGTACATAGTATCTACCAATGACATACCATGCATCCAAAAACATTCATTTTTCTCACGGTACAAATGCTAAATGGTCAAAAAAACTTACCTCTGTAAAGGAGACAAATGTCTGAATAAAAAACTCGATGGGAAGTCCCATGATTATAAAACATGTTCGCAAAATTGTATAAATATTTTTGAACCAGATTTCCCTGTAAAAACCGATTCACCACTTTATGAAAATAGATAAAGCTACTACCTGCAATAAACTCGTTTTATTTTACTGTGTAGAAAATACACACAATATTTTAAAAATAAGTAGGTTTACGACATATTAACGTGTGCCGTTGTTATATTGCATATTTTTTTTAAAACAGTGTTGTTCAGCTCGTGTTTAAGTCGATTGAAGTTCAATTTTTCGTTTGTATGACGTAAAGTATCGCCTTAACTTACATTTGGTAAAGTGATTTCCCTAATATTCACTTTTTTTTATTATTTTGAAGCAGAAAAATGTATTTAATATTTATTTCCACGATTACTTTTAGATCATTTAAAAAAAAAGTCTTATTTCAAGGTAACAAAACCAGTATCGGGTGGGTGTTCCCAGAAAACCTATGATACCGAATCTGAAAGGTAGGTTTGACTAAATATGAGAAAAAAGCTATACAAAAAGCCAAAACCTTTATCGTTGTTTCTGGAAGCTTGCTGCAAAATGAAACAGCACTGTCGGTTTTTACTGAAAATTCCAGTACATTTTGTAAGCTCTACTGGATACTTCACATTTTCAATATGAAGCGAAACGCTCTTAAGCTTTTCATCTCGCCGACGTTCCGTCTAGTTAGGCGAGAAACACACGCAACGTCGGTTTGTGCGTCGTTTGTTCGATTTTCCACCTTATTTTTATACGAATACGGTTTATGCCAAACGATTTGACAGACAACGCAGCGTTGTGCGATGCCGTTTGACACAAACCGTATTCATATGCAGGTAGGGTGGAGAATCGAATGAACGACGCACAAACCGACGTTGCGTGTGTTCCTCGCCTAAGGGAAAACTCGCTTGCAAGTAAATGCGTTTTATGTATAGTAGATAACTAACAAATTATTTGAAGTAGAAGGTTTTAGGGTGAAGGTATTTGCATATTACTATTACACAAACACAATACCTATATTGGAGTCTACATGTGACCATATGGTCAACCGTATGGTGGGGCGGTTAGGTATACCATCTACGACAGCATTCCTAAAGAGGGTTGACGTCGGGCAGACGGCCGGTCGTAAAATTAAGCCTTAGGTATGCTTTTGCAATATGAATTTGTATTCAAACTAAACATGTTGCGCCGACCCAAGTAATCGGGATAAGGACAGGAAGATGAAGATTTGACCACATATTCTTGTATTATTTTTTAAATTCGTCTAATTACTAACAATGTGCATATATTGGGTAGACAATTGGTTATCTACAATTTGTAGCAAAAAGCAGTGAAGCGCAATTTTACGATTTCATCATTTAGGTAGGTGCCTATATGACTTCACAAAATCTAGTGGAATGCTTATTTAACGCAAAATACCTACTTATCATATAATCAATCATACATAGCTATAAGCACCACCATAATGATTAATGAAGCTCTCGCAATTAAGATTCAAGTTTGCAAAGTCTATTATATAGCGGAGATTAATTCAGGTAAAATATTAACTATCATGAACACTGTCTATAAATCAATTTCCTGAAATAATTATAATATAGCTACAGTGTAGTGTTGTAGCCGAGGATTTAGCGTTCCCAGAATTCAGTATTTGATACCTACCTAGTATTTGATATTAAATTTATAGCGAGCGAAAAACACACCTAACATCCGTGTATGCGTATTCTTACGCTGCGTAAAGCATGCGTTAGGACAATACGAATTTCGACCTTATTTCCATATAAATACGGTGTATGTCAAACTGTTTCACAGACGCATCCGTCGACGCAGTGTTATGTGATGCCGAAGAATACTAAACATAGTTAAATCATAGCGTTAGCGGATGCGTCTGTCAAACCATTTAACAGTTTAACACAAACCGTATGTGTATGACAATAACAAACGGACGCTAGATGGCCAGCCAATACTTACTTTGTGCTAGATGTGTTTCTCGCTTGTATCTTCACCATTTTGTAGCAGAATCAATAACGGAACGCGGCTTATAAAGGATCGGCTTGTGTTAACGTGCTACGTTTTTCTACCCTATTTTCAACAAGATAAAAAGAGCATTAAAACGTCAAGTTTTTATTTCTTACGAGGTACGTACTTCATTATATAAAAAAATATTTTATTATATTCGGTTATGAACTAGTATTTCAAAAAAGCACTATCTTAACAAAAAAATGATATTAGTTTAAGTATTGTGGTTTAATTACATACAAATATTGATACAAAGTAACAACTTTTAGCCTACCAATCATTTGTAGGTTGATGTGCTGCTGAAAGTACCTAACTACCTAGAGAAAAATCTTGAATCTTGAAGAAAACTTACTACTAGGTAGCTTGGTTTTAGCTCTTGTTATATAAAAATGTTTTTCCTAGATGTTTTCACAGGCTGCTTAGAACCTAACTACTATTCTACCTACTATGGACAAACTATTTAGTTACTTTGTCGTACTTTGTTGTCTCTTGTCAACATACAATGTTGTGATACAAGAAATTTCCCGCTTGAAACGTTGTACTTCCGCTATTATCCTAAACAAACATAAAGCAAGTCCTTTTGTAAGAAATCATATCATATTTAAATACATAGTAATATAGTTTCAATATCAATGTACTATGTTGTATTGATATTGAAACTATATTACTATGTATTTTGTAAGAAATAAAACAATGTTAGCTGTAAGAATATGTATCTATAAACAGAACTAAAAAACACATTATAGTAGGTAACCTACATTTCCATAATGTGTAATGATATGTGTATCGACCATCAATACATTTTTACATAGAAAAATTAAGTCGCTTTTGCGTTTCTATGTCTGTCTGAATTCGCTAACTCCTCCTAAACCACGCAACGGATTTTGATGCGGTTTTTTGTATAATAGATATAGTGGTTGAACAAGTTTATGTATAACATATTCGGGATAATGTATTTTTCCTGCGGGAAAATGAGTTGCTGCGTTTGAAACCGCTTCTAATAAATTAACAGTGTGAAATCAATGGCGACTGATTATAATGAAGTGATGATGTTATCACACACATACATTTTTTGACCTTATAAATGAATAATAAGAAGTTTCGCCCACTCTCCATTGTTAATCTCATCAAATAACATCGTGTCGTGTTTGTGTCAACATTGATAAAACTGTGAGGTTGTTTGTTTTCAGTCTGGATATTCATTACACAAATAATACAAAATATGATATATTTACAGCCTTGTATTTGTGTTTGAAACTGCGCAGCAATGGGCAACTGTGTGTATGCTGTCAGCGCAAGGTGAGCCGGCACCTAGCCGCTAGCTAGCCCGGATTTCATTAGCCAAGCGATAAATCTCCCTCTATAATTAAACCGCTATTTAAGGTGACCCATAAACTGAGCCGCTAGAATATGCCTGCAGCCTTTCCACCTTCTCGTAAAAACTTTATGTTTCATAAATGCGAAGGCAGTAAATATGAATTAATGGGTTTTCGAGGTTGCGTCCTTTGCCGCTCATATTCCTCCTGGTGGGTATAAACAAGTGTTGATCTAGCGACGGGGGAAATAATTTTGGGCATAAATCTATTATGTTATGGTTTCTGCGGTAATTATAATCAACCGACCGGAGTTTAATGGTCGGTTTTAATCGTTCACTGCTGGAGCCAAATTTTTATGAAAAGCGATGTATTTTTCCAGTCATTATTAATTTTGTAAACGTTTAAAATGTTAGCCGAGAAACACATGGTACTGTGGTTTGTGCGTCGTTTGTTCAATTTTCCAACTTATTTTCATACCAATATCTACGGTTTATGTCAAACGGTTTCACAGACGCAGCGTAGTGCGATGCCATTTGACATAAACCGTATTCGTATGAAGGTAGAGTAAATAATTGATTTTAATGACGTACCTACAAATAGACTTTGCGTGTGTTTTTCGCCTTAAAGAAAATATAAGTACAAATTGAATTCGTAATCAAAAATTCCAAACGCTTATAGGTAGTAGTATAGGTACACCCTATAAAATAACCAAGTTAGAAATCTCACTTCATCTTAAAAAATACTTTCTTGCCATGAAATGAGAATTGTAAACGTTAGCGTAAAATAGGGGAAAGGTAACTAAAACATTAAACGACACGGAAACGTTAAATTGATGCCAAACTAATGTCTGTTGCCAACAAACTTATAACGACGGCAAAACTCGGAGCAAGCAGAAATAAAATTCGTGGCAAAAGGCTACTAGGTAGGGAGGTAGCGACATAAAACCAAAGTGGTTTTGTAAAGAGAAAATGTTTTTTTTTATAATCTAGGCTAAGTCATAATTTTCCTGCCCTTATCCCAATTACTTGGGGTAGGCGCAACATGTTTCGTACGAACGCATAATCATATTGCAAAAGGATTCTGCTTAATATTACTCTTTGGGAATGCTATCGTATAGGTGGTATACCGCCACTATACGGTTTATCATGGTCGGCAGATATTGTAGACTAAAACTCTGCGTCACCTTTTACGGAACACCCTGAGTAGAATAGGGGTAGTATTATGAACTTTTTACGTGAAAACGTCTGGCAGCTGCTCTCCGTTGCGTTTGAGAGCAGTAAGCAACTGAAGTCGGGAATCAAAAGTTCAAATACTTATGCCAGCCAATGGGTTTTTTGTATAAAATCACACGTGGAAATGTTGCTACACTCGTATCGCATTGATACAACGCCCCGCGCACCGTTTCCTTTAATTTGTGGCAAAACTTTTCCGAACTGCAAGTAAGTTGCAAACTCAGTTTATTTAAACCTAGTTTCTGCAACTTCATTCTTTAGATGGCTGCCATAGTTTGCCTAAAATTAGTCTAATATTAAGCTCAGATTAGGAAAATACTGTTTATTTTCTTTATAAAGTTTCTTCGAAATTTTTACATGTCATTGCCTCTTAAGCTATACCTGTTTATTTACCAAATACCTTGCTCTATTTATTTAGGTCATTATTTTTCTTTACGTTGCAAATGAAAAGGTGTTGAGTAAAGGAAAAGTTCGTGTTGGTTCTTGTTTTAACTTATTTAGGTAGCTACTTATTTTTAACTTTCTTCATTTTCAGTTACCAGAAAAATTGTTTTGAGCCGGTGCTGTCGAACTAACAATACAACCGGAAAATTGTTTCTTCTACAAAAATATTACTTATCTCACAAAGCAATTTAGCTGCTAAACTGACTTCCAACCTATTATAGTATATTGAACCAAATATTTTTTATTTCTAAGGTCAAGTTTACTGAGATTTCTTTTTCATTCTATTCACTTAAATGTACGAGTACTAACTAAGTAAACTTGCCCCAAGAGACTTTTTTACAAAATCTTTCCATAGCTAAGAAGTAAATAATGTACCTACTTCAATCAATATCAATTAGTAATCTTATAGAAAACAGACGTTTTTCTCTCAAGTTTATTTTAAAGCTTGTTATTCAACGTTCATGGAAAAATCCATTACCTTCAAGCAGAATTCAATCATTGAATTGTACGACACGAGTATTCATTCGATTTTATTTATTTTTTATTATTTACTGAGTATTGAGTAAGAAAAAGTAATTATGCTTTCAATCTTTTTTGCTGTATTTCCTCCAATTATCCTTTTTTCCAGTTGCTATGTTTTCAAAGAATTACTTAACTATACCATACACAGAACCTCAAAGTAAAAAAAAATTGGACTTACCACAAAAATGTTTGACAAGTGTTTTAAATAAAACTTCATATAAAAAAACGCTAGATAAGCTTTCAACGCGTGTCTAACTTTTTTGTGGTAAGACCTTATGTTTATGTGTAGAAGAGTATGTTGCACTTGCACCGTACACAAAAAAAACACCACATGAAATATTTTTTTTAATAGTTGATTTATTTATTTTTTTAAACTGGTTCTACTTTACTGTGCTGCATTTTAATTTTAATAGAAATTTATTGAAATTTAAATAGAAATTGATTGAAGTTCATTTGAATTATACAACCTGTTACACAACTAACCAAAAAAAAGAATATTTTTTATTATCATCAGTCGATAAAATAATCACATCACTAGTCTAGGTCAGGTGCTACACTACCTGGCGAACAAAGTCCGCTTCGGCATACATTGCTGGTTGACTTAGTTTCTTGTATTGTTGACATTCATGTAATAGCCAGCAATGTAGACCGAACTGCGCTTCGCCGCGTCGGTAACTTCATTTGAACTTTGAGCTGTCAAAATTAGTGCTGCGATGCCACGATTAAAAATAAGTGTAATTTAATAAAAAAATGTTTTTTTCATAGTTTTCAAAAACGATACTACGGCTCTAATTTTTTGTTAATTGACTCTTTGCAACGGACCGTTCCACACCCTTTCAGCTTTATTGGTTGTTTTGTAGAACGTTGTATGAATAGGTAAACAGAAACTACTCGTACAAGTACTAACTTATCCTCAGATACTTATACAACATTGTTTGGTAGAGTCAAATTACAATTTACTAAGCTATAAACTTTATTTAAATAACTTAATTTAAGTAACTTTAATTTAATAATTCTTTATTTTCACCACAATAATACATTGTAACATTTCCTTGACTTAGGCACAATAAACACATCATAGGTACAAAACAGATTTTGCACTAGCGCTTAAACTAGGCCGAGCCTGTATCTTAAACGCTAGTTTCCTTCCAGCATTGATAATAACATGTGTTTTTTAGCTTAATTAGGTGTTATAAGAGGTGAGATATACGCGTAAGAAACATGTACTATTAGTGGGTAACCAAAGAAAGAATACAACCAATGATTACTAAAGTGAACAAAAGACAAGTTGGTTACACCACGAAAAGTGTGAATCTAGGTTCATATTGTACAACTTTTAGGTTTAATATTCATTTTGACATTGTATCGTACTTACTTACTAAATGTAGGACTTAATGTAAAGTACAAGTACAATCACGATATAAATCAATTTAAAAGCAGTTTGAGTGTGTAGTGTAGACGTGTAGATATTTTAGATAGGTACATTTTCTTCTGATGGTTATTTTATGATTACAAACAAATTTTCTGTATCCTCATAGTCTTGAGTCTTTAGCCAGAGTGTCAACTTGGTTTTGCATTCATGTTTTTTGAGCTGATATAAGCCAAGAGTTTTATTTAACTTATTATATAAGAATGGACCAATAAAACATTGAAATTTATTAATAAATACTGTTCTGAAAGGTATTGTTGAGCATACCTTGTATTTCCTACGTGTGGAAATCAGAGAATGATCATATGATATTTTACTGTGCTGGTTTAAGATAGCATCAAGAACAAACAGCTGTCTCACCGTCAGCACATCGCAATTGGTGTACAACTGGGCCGTGGGAAATTTGTATGGTTTAAACGACATAACTTTTAATAAGGCGCGTTGGGCTCTCTCAAGTACGAGTAAGTGGGTTTTTTTCGCACCTCCCCAAGCTCGTATGCAGTACGAAAGTATAGACTGCGCTAGTGAATAATAGACTGTCTTTATCAATTTATTGTCCGCAACATGTCGTAATATTTTGAAAATATATATAAGTTTGCGAGTTCTTGTAGCAGTCATTTCTATATGTGGCAGCCATGTCAGGGTCTGGTCCAGTAGGACACCTAGATACTTTATAGTTGCCGTTCGTTCTAAAACCATACATTGGCATGATGATCCAGTATCAGTAAATTTAGAACAAATATGTGCTTTAAGGCTGAAAGAACTGTCAGGAATCCTGCCACATGTTATACCAAATGTTATGTATTTTGTTTTGGACGTATTTAAGGTGAGTACATTCTTACGAAGCCATTGCATTGTCGCATGAAGGCCTCTCTCTGCCTCAAGTCCAGCCTCTTCCCATGTACGACCATGAAAAACTAGTGCGGTATCATCAGCAAATGTGAAGATTTTACAATTGGTTAGCTGCAGTTTACAAAGATCGTTTATGTAAATAAGGAAAAGGCTAGGCCCAAGCACACTTCCCTGAGGAACTCCAAAAGTGACATCTGAATCTGAGCTAATGGTTTCACCAATTTTAACGCGCTGAGTTCTTTGGGAAATATAGCTTTGAAAAAGTGATAACTCAACTCCTCTGATTCCAATATTTTCCATTTTTTTAAGCAGAAGTGGGGCGGAGACTGTGTCGAAGGCCTTTGCAAGGTCTAAGAATAAGCCTATGCATTTATTTTTACTATCGAGGTGCTTAGCAACATAGTTAGTGAGACCTGTTACAGCTTGAGTCGTGCACATGTTGGATCTAAAACCGTACTGATTCTCAGATAAGATGTTTTGCTTTTCTAAGAAAGACATCAAACGTTTATTTATAACCTTCTCAATAACCTTCGATAGAGCAGACAAGACCGATATAGAGCGATAATTGTTAACACAGTCTCTCGCTCCAGCTTTGTGGATAGGATGGATGATAGAAATTTTAAACACTTGAGGAAAGACACCGGTATTAATACACAGATTTACAATGTGTGTTATAATGGGTACTAACTCCTTTTTGCACACTTTGAGCAGCTTGTTTGATATACCGTCCCAACCAATGGCACTGTCATTTTTCAGATTTATTATAGTGGCCTCGATTTCCTGGTCGTCCGTTTCTAGCATTACCATTGAGTTGATTGATGAGTGCATATTAAGGTTAATGCTTCGGGTTTGATCACACTGCATATTTTCGAGCAGTATTATATCAGCTAGAGATTTCCCTACATTAGAGAAAAACTTATTTACATTTTCTACGGAATTTCTAGGCGTATCAGCAATTCTTAATAGATCGCTTGGTATAGTTTTTTCTTTTTTTGTTTTAACAATAGAGTCTATAGTCTCCCACGTTTTTTTAAGATTCTTTGAGTGTTTCTTTAGTTCGCTTTGCTCGTGAATCCTCTTTAACCTCTTTAACAAATCGTTACAATAGTTTTTATACCTTGTATATGTAATGCCAAGGATAACATTATTTGGTTCAGCTTTAGTTTTTAGGTGCATCCTGTCGCGATTTCTCATGCAACGAATGAGTCCTGGAGTGATCCAGGGTTTCAGGCAGCGAAATTTGCGAGGTATTATTATTTTAAGAGAATTTTTCTCAAGATAGTTTCTAAGAAGGTTCACGAGCCGAGCAGCAGCCCAGTCAGCATCTCTGGATTTTAGAATATCATCAAAATTTGTTGCTTTTAGGTCGACAATGATCTTATCATAATTTACTCTAGTTACGGTTGGGTCTTGTTTTGAATATTTTTTAACATCGGCCTCCAAACATGAAATAACTGCACAGTGGTCTGTAAGTGGTGCTCTAGTCACAAGCACTGACACTGGTTTATTAGATTTTACCATAGCATGGTCGAGGCAAGTTGATTTTCTTGTAGGATATGTATGGCCTGGTAAAACACCATGGGAGGCAAGCATGTTGAGATATTCAAATGAATTTTGTTCTTCGTTATTAACACTTATATCAATATTAATGTCTCCTGTAATGATGATATTTTTATATGTTTTGTGCTGAGATAAGAGGTTGTCTAAAGAGTTAATGAAAGGGCTGGTGTTCTTGATAGATGGAGACCTGTAGATCGCTATTATGAGGGTCTCAGAGTTTATTTTGACTGTTAAGCAACTAGCATTTTTCAGGATTTGTTCCTCAACTGTACAAGAAAGGCAACTCTTTGAATAGACAACTACTCCATCGTTTTGAATGAGATTGTTTTTGCTGTAGTATAGATCATAGTTTGGGAGAATAGGAAAGTTAGATGTAATAGAATTCCATGTTTCAGTTAAAACGTATAGTTCACAATTTATATCTATTCTAGCGAGTAATACATTGAACTTATTGATATTGGAGTTTATGCTTCGTATGTTTTGTGTTAGTATTTTGAGAGTGGGACTAGAGTTAGATGCTAATATACTTTCACAAGATTCAGGGTCACATAAATACGCTTTCGCCCCAGAAATTCCGTCTATATCATTCATGATTTGGTCATTATTAAGAGAGATCATTTCTAAAATGTTTTTTCAAAGACACAGTTTCATGACTTTTTATTTTAAATTGTTTGTGTTGGCTTAACTGGTTTGTTGACATTGAAGTACTTTGTGATTGTAGAACATAAATTAATTTTTGGAGGATACTATGGAATGTTTTAGTAAGACAGACAAAAAACATGCAATACGTATGATAGTAGCTTTGGTAGAAACAATAGTTACATAGTCACTTTGAATTTTTAAGCGGTGCTAGATCCTCTTCAGACTTAACTTCCATGTGGGGCGACTCTTCATTTTTCCGGAGAAACACTCTGCCATTGGATGTCCAGCAGTATTTGTACCCGGCAGATGAGGCCAGGGTGCGGGCCAGATAGAACAACCTGCGTCCATTATTAGTGAGACTTTCCGATACGTAAATCGGAACAGGACGCCCCGCTAGTCCAAGATGAGTAGAATTGAGGCGATCATTCGGGTGCTGTTTGTTGAAATTTTTAGCTTTGTTTACAACTTCTTGTTTCGTGGTTGTTCTCATAAGATCTACGACGACTGTAGAGAGACCAGATTTGCCTTTAATGCGGTAAACATCTTTGATATCGTTAGAGTGGATATCCACGGCAAGAACCTTGCAAGTCCGTTGGACGAGGTTAGTAAGTTCAGGTTTGTTTTCTTTACCTGGTTCCAGGGGTAAGTTTCTGAGCTCCACAGATGCAGATTTCAAGGACCTTTGCATGTCCTCAACTTTAGTTTCCAGTGAAGAGATGTGCAGAAGATGTTCTTTGCGTTCTTTCTCTAGGAAATCAATTCTCTTTGACATGCTGTCAAATTGGTCTGAGAGAAATTTCACGGACTGTTCGATTTGCTCGTTGGTTGATTTGATTGAGATGTTCTGTGCCTTTATGATCGCAACATCATCAACAAGTGTTTTCAAAGTTATATTTTGAGCATCACCCAGGTCCTTGATCATTATCTTAATTTCCTCCTTAAACTCAGTGAACCGGTCCTCGCAGCAAGATTCTCTTGGTCTTTTAATCGGCCCGGTATTCTCGGCTATTTTGCTGACATCAGGCTCAGAACCTGCGTGGGTGGATGAAAGACCAGAAAACGCAGTTTGGCGAATCATGATAATTTTTATTTTCTTTTAAGTAGGTTTAAGTTCAAAGTTTATGCAGTACCAACCGGCCAGAGTAGTTGAGCTGCGCTTGTATGCAGATTGAGCTGCAGGAAGTGTCTTGCTGTGATGGTTACACCCGATTGCAGACGGAGTCACTTCAGTTGGCTGTCTCGCTTCCACACTCAGCCGGATGCATATACAGCAGTTGGCAGTGTATGGCTATGACTTCTTCGCACAAATTCGGCTCTCAACGATCCTGCGTGCCTAGTACTTTTAACAATTTATAAATGAACAATTTTAGTAAAATAAGTATTAATCGCGCGACTTGCACGTCCGTTCGCTAACGCGGTCCAGAGGGAAGGGGGAATTTAACCTAATCTATAGGTACCTATTATTATAACTATAAAAAGATCTAATTTCTTTGATGTCGTAAATTAGCAGAAAATATCTTATCAAAGAAGAGGTAAGTTTGTAGAGTAAAGAACAGCTACCCTAATATTTTAGTAAATTTATGTTTTAATGAGAATTTTAGTGAATTTAGTAGGTTGTTTAAATAGTATAATTAAAACATGATAATACGAAAACTATTTGATGTCATACTTATTCAATAATTATAGGAACCTAGGTAGATAAAAGACGCTTTTCCATAACGTTAACTTGTTTTTAATGGCATTTATAAGAATTTAATTTTTTGTAGGTAGATAAAAGACGCTTTTCCATAACGTTAACTTGTTTTTAATGGCATTTATAAGAATTTA